>JAJEKV010000090.1:0-1336449 GCA_021234155.1 Isoetes taiwanensis | reverse complement strand
GCATATCAAAGCATAAAGCTACCCATATGGTATTCTTCAACTCGATTCAGATTAATTGTATCAATGCACTTCCCATCACATTAGCTAAAGTTTTATGTCGGCCTCTGACATTACATAAAGCAATTTTAAAAGCAATTTATAATAAAAATCGCTGGATAAAGTGCAACAAAAAGATGCATTGGACAATAAAGAGAAGGCATCAAAAACATGAAATGACTTAAAAATATACACGTTGTTCAGACATCCTTCTAATATTAAACTCAAAAGTAGAAACAATGTATGCTTCCCAAATATCAATGTCAGCACTTTGCACACCTTCTAGCAGATGAGGTATTGAAATACCTTATTCGTGATATACTACCATATAGTTTTATTCCTAATGTTAGTCACAAGACTTTTTGGACCATATTATTGTTTTCCAAATTAACAAATACATGTGAATTTGTTGTCCCACTTTCTTCAAGGAGAAACATGTTAAGGTGACCACCCGTGTCTTTCATCTCTTTCACTTCATCATGAACATGCGAACGACCGAAGTGAACAAGATCATCCCTGCACGAGCTAATAGTTCAAAGATATGGACTCTAATTGAACTAAAAATACATATACTGCTTCTACTTAATGTTCGGGAGAAGAAGATGGAAGCCGGTAAAATGACACATACCTTCCGTAACAAGATGCTACAAGAAAGCTTTTATCAATTCGGCTGCACTCCTTCTCAAGATAAGCCCAAATAAGCTTATTATACTCCTTTGCCCATGGATTCGCTTTCGACGCCCCACTTTAGCTCTAGAGATGACTTCCTTGTTCCTTTACAGAAAAGTTTCACAGCAGCAGGGCCATATATGAGCAACTCAATAGTAATATTCCTAGTTGCCAGGATAACTGTTGATGCATTTTCTCCAAATGCTATGCCAGTAGGGCAGCTCCCCTGTGCAGGCATGTTACGGAAGAACCTTCAATAAAATAGCTACAATGGAACTCATGTAAAAGATGCATGGAAAGTGCAAGGACCAATATTCAAGAAAAACTGCAATCACGCTGCAGTTGTGTAAGAGTAACGATACATCGAATCCCTTACTTGGGACGCATCCAACTTAAAGATATGACAACTCCCGACCAAAGACAAGTCGCATAGAGAGAAAGAATGCCATATTTCGTGCAAGCTAATTTAAATAAAAAAGAGTTGTTTCGCTTTCAATGAGACAAGGAATCGTTTTTGTTTCGCTTGCTGGCTTTATGGTGGTTGGCAATCGTGAAATCCACGTAAACCAAAACATTCCCACATCTTTTTATGTCAAAAGAACTAACTGACTTCTACTAATTATTGTCATCTGCTGTTGGCATAATTTTACATTGATTTCCAAGATAAAAAAAGGAAAATTGTTCCTTCCTTAATTTGCCTTATATTGACACACAACAATGCCTATAGAACCAAGTATAGATTTCTCAACTTAATTGGATACCAATCATGGAAAAAATTATTTGACTCGTTTCAATGCATCGCTTATCGCGTAAATGCAATGCTAGTGACAGCATCAAGATGACCCTTCAAAGTAATCTCGGCCTAAGGATGACGCTGGGGCCTGTATGCGTTCAAAGATTAGCGTATCCATATCCCGAATTTTCCACATAAAATACCTTACTTTATCAAGAATAATGGCTATAACGCGGCTTGAAGCTACTGATCCTTGGCTTGCCGCCATCTTGGCTATTTCAAGAAATGAGACGGAGCCTTCACCAAATTCCCGCCGACCGAGAGAGTTTTCCAGGAAATAGATGTTTGAGCGGTCAGATATTCCCGGCATATACCTAGGATATGCCAAACTCCATAAATAAGGGGTTTGCCCCTTAGCAAACCCAAAACCTAAATTAGGCAAAATGCAACAACATGGCAATTGGTTTAATACAACCTTACATTAGCGTGGGAAGGGAAGATCTCGAAAACAACATCTATATGTAATCAAAGACAATGAAAGACCCTAACTGCTTACGGGAAGCGGGACTAAAAACTGCATCATGACACTAGCCTTTGCTTTTGTTCCTCACGCAGACGTCAGATAATTAAATTGGCTCACGAGTATACATATCAACCATTGAAGTCCATGAAATCATATTCTTATTGGCATTTGCTGGAATGGCGCTTTTTATAAGATATTCATGTTGCATATAACATGGATCATAAGATGTTCCAAGATTTAGCAATTTTGCAGATTATTCTATTAATACATGATATCCTTCATGTAAAGCCCACATCTCGCCTATACATCCCAGATTAAGGCTATAGAGAAATTTATCCTCGCCTCCTACTGAAAGTAATTTTACTATGATTTTGGATATGTTGATTGTCTTAATAAGATACATTGGGAAGTTCAATTTGCTTAAATAACTTTTTCTTCCTCATTGTGCAATCTCAAGATGTTATAATTCAAACATATGATATCATAAACAAACAAACAATCTTCAAATTCGGCATGAGAAACAATCATTAGTAATGTGTGTCTCGATATCATTGCGGGTTAATGTTCTACTTATGCTTTTACTTAGTCTTTAGTCCTTATGTGCAAGTCCTGAGCACCACACGCTGATGCTTGCAAGAATGGGTATGATTTGCTTTTGTAAATATTTTCTTTTATTGTAGAAATTGTTCAATGACAAGATAATCAATGTATTAACTCTCCGCTAAGGGGTGGGTTTTAACAGAAAACAATGCCAAGTAAACCTTTCCCAGAAATAGAAAATTGGTGTTTATATGTACCAACAAGTAATCCTGAGAAATATCAAGAGCAATTTGAGAAATACTTTGAAAATTAAGGGTATTTGTTAATTTTCACGAAGTAAATTCACATTGCATGTAGGTTATGGATTCATGAAATTTGCAATGCTTGTTTGTCACTCAATACATGATACTGTCATTAATCCATTTTGAGGAATGCATCAACTTGGTATTAAACAAAACCCACCCATCGGCAAAAAATAAGGCAAAACAAAGATTGCTCTTTAGGTTTTTCCAAGAATGAAGTGCCCATTTTCAACGTAGTCTTCCCCGCCTATGCATATCCTAAGATCATACCAATTCATAAAACCATCCGTAGTCAGTAAGAATAACCACAATGTTTTGAATCAATGCTCCACTAAAGATAATGCACAACAACTAATCACTCCGATGATGCACATAGTCCTAAATACTTTCCGCTCATATTTACGCCGCCGCTTTGAGTCTCAATCCTTCCGTTTGTCTTTTTTATCTATGCGCATTGCTTCAAGAGATCTTGTATAATGCTTCAAAGCCGGAACCCCGGCAAACGCACAAAGTTAAGGGGAATTACAATGAATTGATAAAATTATGAGAATCAACACAAATAAAATTCCATGTTTAAGAAATAAAAATCCTTAATCCCCGAGATGAAGCTATTCAGAGTAGCTCGTAATTATCTGCACACAAAATGCAATTTGCGTTTAATGTCAATCTAAACCAAAATGGCTAGAAGGTAATGGTGACATGCAAATGTGAAATGATGTGAGGTCTAAGAACGCAGGACATATCCTTTCAGAAAATCCATTATAATCTTCCGTTGTGTTTACCGTGGATTTTCATAAACCCATATACCGCCATTCCTCCTTCTAAACATGGATCGACATTTTGCTATAAAAAGACGAATGTCGCAAATGCATGTAATACATGAGATGATGGTGCGATACCTGTTTAGCTCGGGCTACTCTCTCAAAGGGCCGAGTAGCCGGGCTCCATGGTTGATTAAAACCCCATGTCTTCGTGATTTGAACCTTTGAAACTTCTAGTGCTTCCATGTTTGGTTTTTATTGCATCATATTATAATAGGTATGATCTTTTTTACCATCTCCGTAGGGAGGTGCACAAACTCATTCCACATACCGTCCTGAATACCCATAAAACCCTCCACTGCAGTGTCCAATAATAAAGGCTATGTTTAAGATGCCACGCTCGCTCTAATTTTTAAGTGTGTTTTGGTACAAATAATATAATGTATTTTTTCTTCTTACCTCTAAGAGAAGTCGTTTCACTGTTGGATCAATCGCCCAAAATGTCCAAGCATTCCTTTGATTGCCAAATGTATACCAAATTCAAATATGTAAACCAATGATTTATGTTGAAACCAATTGTTACCCGTTTTTCTACTTTACCAATGGATAAAATAAAGCAAATGTAAAAAAACCTGCCCTGCTCTTCAGACTTCTCAATAACGCAACATATCTAATCATAACATCGGGCCCCATTCGCGAAATGCAAAGATTATCCATATCAAATTCGCGATAAAGCATAATAGATAGGTCAACCATCATCGTACCATCGATCAAAGGCGACGAAAATTCATCACAAAGGTCACACTCGGATCCATCTTGTTTAAAGTTCTATAGTGCATAAGGGTTGATCCTCACTACCGGTCACTTTTCATGTGGAAGTGTACCAATGATCCAATCTGTAACTCATGAAGCTGCTCCTCGCCATAAACAAATCAATACCATTTGCAAAAAATATTCACAATTGCTTAATCTCCAAGAATCCACCTCAAATTAGACGGGAGATTAAATTACTCAGAACCACTCAAGGCCTCCTACTCCTGAAAGGCCCATAAGTATAAAAAGCTATATTAATTATCTATTCTTTGCTTCTCGCCTTCCAAATCTATTGTTGAGAACAAGATTAGAAGGAAAACTACCGTAGTACTCAAGTATATTTTTTTTTAAAAAATAGATTTAAAAACATACCGCATGAAATTCGCTTTTGATCATTTACAATAGAAGATGTTTTGGCGTAGATATTCATCTTTGAGGCGGTCAACTCAGCTACAACTCCTTTGCATTAGAAAAGACACATATTTAGCTATTTATAAGTAAAATTCTATTTGAAAATAATTTTGAGATATACATTATGCACATAACAAAAAAAAGCCATTAGGAGAACAACATTAAAAGATATATCAAGATAACATGATTTGTTTCTAAATATTCTTCAGACATGTGATGCCTAGTATTTAGAATGAATTTTTCGTGGGTTAATAAGTGGATGCAACATGTTTGAAGTGTGTTTTAACTTTGTTTCTAAAGTTTGATCAATCCGGTAAATAGTGTGTTCTAGCTCTTTCTATAATAGCAACCTGAAAGGGTTGCTTGTCTGTGACCGTGATTTGATGAGAGAGGATCAAGTTGACCCATGAATTGCATGATAATAATAAGTGCCCTAGGACAACAGCAAGTGCATGAAACCATCTCAAGCGAATTATCCTTTGTCAAACCACATTTGTATAAGACCCTTTCTTCTCAAATTTGCTAAGGCTAAGATTATATGCCTCTAAGTGGACAAGCTGATCTTGGCCTTTTGAAAGTGGAGGAACACTAGCCGCTTAATGCAACCTGGAGTATGTATGCTCCATAATTTGCCTCGCTATTTATTTCAATATGGTAATAAGCATTGCACCTCTTAGAACAATGTACATGTACTACAAGGTACAAGCATTAATAAAGGGGTATGTTATGTCGTATAGGGTCGGGTATAAATTATTTGCGGATTGCTGTGTTCGGCTATAAGGGATCTTATGATGCTTCCATCATCCTCGAGGTGAATCTGGGATGTAAGTATTTCATTTCAAGTTCACTTTAATCGGGTTATAAGTCTCTCGCTGTATGTGCGACAAAAAGTAAAATCTTTTGAAGATAATTTTCGCATTACAAGTTTTTCATAATTGAAGCTATATATATAAAAAATTGTTATAGGTCGTAATTTCGTAAATGTAAAATAGGAAGATACTTTTTAGGATTAGACCCATATCTACTTTAAGGGCTGATCAATAGTTTAGAAATATGCAAAGGTCAAGCAGTGCCTTTTACAAGAAAGTTGTGATCTTTGTGTAATGTGATTTTATCCGACATTTTATGTTTTGCACCAAATTATCAGTATTTGATATATGTTTGATGATTTATCTCGTTGAAGTTGGAGAAGATACTATATTTATTGTATATATTGGTGTGGGCACTTGTATCAGCTTGGAAGGAGTAATAAAGCCATTTTAATGGTTGAATATTTGATGAGGTGGCATGTGGTTATCAAGATCTAATTCGTGAAGATTGAAGATGAATGGTCAAGATTTGATGTGTAAGTTTGGTGAGGAGGCACGCTCTATCTCTCTCTCTACCTTTTTTGCTCTTGAAGATTATTTTCCTTTGTTGCAGAGTGCATCTTCCATGGAAGAAATAAATAATGAAGAGGAGGAAGAACCTCCATTATCTCTATTATTATTCCATTGTGCAATTGAGGTGTCTTTGATCTCATTCTTCTTCAATTCTCGCGGTCTTGCTTTTTGAGTGGTTGCCGGTAGAGTGTAGTTGTTGGTAAGAGGGCGCACTCGATGCATATATTTTGCATTCCGCCACTGGGTTTGGTCCATTCATTGGATTTACACTTTAAGGGTGGTTTGCCTCTTTATTTGAGTTCAAAAGATATTTTACCTAAGACGATTCACTGGATTGAAAGATGTATATTGCTTGTCTAACGTCTTTGCCTAAAAATGTTATGTGAACTAGTATGTATTAACTTGCACCAAAAGAATTTTTAAGGAATTCTCAATAAGACCATCTTCTCTCGTTAGCAAAAGTGCCATTATACTTAACTATAGCATATATTCTCAATACAATTACAAAGAGTGATTGTACTGGATATCTAAGAAATAACCTTTATAAGCTCTGAGTTATCCCTGAGTGTATTCAAGCATTATGCTAATACATCCATGGTTAATGCGCTTACTCTAGGATTTCCATAATATATCCAAAATTTCGCTTGTTTCAGGACAACTCGTAATCATTTCATTGACCTCGACTACGATGAGAAGTGCTTCCTAGCTAATAAACATCTCAATACTCAAGTGTGTTTTCAGTGCTTCCTAGTCACTAAAACATCTTAATACTCAAGTCTCACATTCTACCGCTCAATGTCATCGGATAGACACTATCCCATATTGCGCTTGAGTTAGATGCTAAGCTTCTTAATACTACAATAAAGCTGCATCTAAAGCTCTTAAGTATTGTTTAAATGTGTTTCTGTGGTCAACTAGGATGAAAGTTTCATTATATTCGGATATCAAGGGCTGTGAAGATTGGTAGCTAAGATTTATGGAATAACCTCATGCACCCTCTAACAAAGAGCCCGCATGGATAATTGCTGGAAAAAATTTGGATTGGAAGGAGCTCTATGTAAGCACATGATTTTTTTTTTTTTTTTTTGAGAAAAGGAAGATTTATATTTATCATAAGAAAGTTGTATTCGACATGAAGATCGTAACCATTGAGGTTCACAAAAAAGTGCTCTGTGCACGTGAGAGAACAACTGAAACCAAAAATGGACCCGAGTCCCTTTTACAGCAAGCAGAGGCACAAAGAGCTCGATCAGGAGGAAGGATCTTGTACCGAAAGTCCAACCGAGTCCGACTCTTCTTCATCAATGATCACAAGAGTCCCAAAAGGCAACGATTATCTTTTCTTCAACTGTGCAACCAATTATAAAATTACACATCGTTACATAACTTGCAATTTTAATCAAGAAGTAATGTGACTGGAGAAACATTACCGCTTATCTCCCAAGGATATAAACATGCTTGCGATAAGGTACTTTGATGGGAGCATCGCCCAGGATCTCGCAACAAATTTCGTAACAAATAGTAGAAGATGGTATGTTATGTGCAAAGTTGTTGGATGGAATATTAGAGTTACCGGATGTTCGAATGGATAATGTAAGAAATCTAACAAAGGTTTTAGAAAGAAAACGCTCCATGGTAAAGTTGCGAAATGATTCCACAAAGGCAAACTTGAATGATTTTCAGATGCCTAATGTTGCAAAAAACTCCTTAATCCCCCGCCTCCACCATCGGACATGGAGCTTAGAATATATTGAAAACAAATTTGCTGACGCTTTTGATTTTGTAGCAAAGACGATTGGAAAATAAGGAAAAGATAGAGATTATGGCATATCATATTTGTATGACATGGCATACACACATGTATAGGTTAGAATCGAATAATTTTGCAATTTTCAAAGAAGGCACAAACAAACAATATATGTATTATATATATATTAATGATATTAGTGAAGTTTCAAATCTATATATTAATGTTATTTCAAAAAAAAGCACCAAATGCCCAAGCAAAAGACCCTAAGAAAAATTCTCCTGCTTTAATGGGTTCACCATATTAAACTTTACTGTGAATATTAGCACATGTTGAGTACATCTTTCTTCTACACTAGGTCACCAAATTTTATACAACCTTCACCTTCACTACCTAAGAATTAACTAAAGTGCCCAAAGGCATCTCCCTTGCCACTTATAAGCTGAAAAATTCAACAAAAAAGTGGACCCGCTTATTAGTTTAAGTATTGCCTTGAGGCCTCATGGCTGTTTTTCCCGAGGCTAACACATAGTTAGGAAGCAAGGAGTGCATCAAGCATAAAAAAGCAAACCTAGGCTCAGCTAAGCTCTGACCTTAACCTACAACTACCTAATTGTAAGTAGACCATTCAATAGACTCCAAATATGTTGTTGCCAAAGACTCTTGCTTTAAGGATATTGAAGGGATTTTGGCACCTGGCCATCACAGTCCTTGAGCTAATAAGACTTCGCCAAAATTTCAACAAATGAGCTCAAAGGGTCCCTCCTATAGATTTTCAAACTTTCCTATAATCTTTTCTGCATTGTTCCACTTTAGCACAAGTTCTCCTATTTTTATGGTGCCTTTGTAACTGTGAGAGCGCCTTTGAAATAACGCCATATCCTTGGCTTTCTTCAACAAAAACCGCATTTTTAAAGATCATACGGTAGGTTTTCAAGTTGCATCAACCTAATGAACTGTCTTGCAAAGCATCCTCCATTTTGAGGTTAATAATATTGCCATAAAGGCAACTCTAACTCTAAGGGCAGAACGGCCAATGCCATAAATCAAATCGAATGGGGTATTAGTAGCATGCTTTGTGGTGGATTCCAGAGGGGCCCATAATGCATCATTAACCTTAAATGCAAATCCTTCTTGATATGCTTACATTTTTTTTTGAGAATTGACTTAAGTACCTTGTTTGTTGACTCGCCGCCATTTCCTTGAGGATAGATAATATGTTGAACTCTTTGCATGCTTGATCTTGAGGGTGCAAAAGTAGGTTGTCAATCACTTCATTGACAAATTGTGAACCTCCGGCCCGATATAAGCTTGGGAATGCCAACTGCACAAATGTTTTCATGAAGGAACCGGCCATTGGTCGAGGGGCATTGGCTTGTCTCGGTGTACGCCTTTACGCTTGCATTTTGTGAAATAATCAAAGAGCTGCCAATATAAACTCATGATGGCTTGAAGAAAGAGAGTCTATAGGACCTATAAATTCTAATCCCGGACACGGAAGGGTCACGGAGATATTATGCCAGTCAAAGGAGCGGTCAAGGATCCTTTTCCCAAAGATTTGGCACTTGTGGCAACTTTTGATGTTTTCAAAGGTCTTTGAAGATTGAGGGGCCAATAGTAACCTGACCTAAAGTATCTTTTTCAAGTTGTGTCAGCAGTAAGTGACCTCCTCATACACCCTCATGGCAGGCTTTTAGTACCAATTACGCTTCAAACTTGTCCACATCTTAGTAAAACATCTTCTTTATTCACCGCACAAAACATCACCAATTAGCACGAACTTCTTGGCCTTGTCTTTGAATCTCTGTGTTGGCTGGAGTTCGATTCTTTGGCGTTCTCCCCTTTCAAGAAAGTTTCTAATAGCTTGTTGCAGTCTTCTTCTTCAAGTAGGCCAAATGGCCTCTATGTGGAAAGTCTTGCCTAAATCCTCCAAGTCTTCATGCTCAAACAAAACATTAGTAAGATAAGAACTAGGATCTTTAGATTTATGAGTTACACCGGATGTCTATATCATAATTTTGCACTTTGCAAGCTTTTTCCATAGTTTGGAAGTTTGGTTTCCTTTGCTTTTTTGAAGCGGGGCGATGGATTTTGTTTCATGAACACTTGAGTTTTTCGCTTTGTTTTTGGATTAGATGTCCTGTTTGTCAAACAAATACATCGAGCTGCTTGCACTCTTCTCAAGTCGGCATATCTCATTTGATATCGGACCAAATCTTGTTTGAAAAGGTCACAATGTTGTCTCCTTGCATCGAGCAAGGCCTCTGACTTTCTTGGTCACACTCGGATAGGCTTGAAAGGGTTGAGACATGTTTGTTGGCTTGAGCAAGGTTGATTTTGAGGATGGCCTCAATGATTGCCTCAAAGGAAGTTTGGCGGGGCTTACGTCCCACTCGAACTTGCTTTCTTTCTTTGAGAACTTCCTTCCTTTGGTCAAGCTTGTAATAGGATAGGCGTATGAGAGAAGTGTGGCACATACATCCTTAAGAAGCTTGTCATGCCCCAAAGCTCTTGACTTGCTTTTGATAGTTTTGGGTGGTGCTAAGTTCAGGGGCTTGGATCTTGCTTGTGCTACACGGATCCCCGATCACGAGACTTCATGCCCAAGCGGATCTCTTTTGAGCAAAAGAAGGCGATTTCCTTGGGTTTAAGCTCACTCCTCCTTTCCTGCACAAAGAACAGAGTTGTGTGAGGTATGTCATGTGATCTTTTAGCTTAGTATTGACACAAAGATCATCTAAGTAAACTCTGAATAAACTAGGAGCCATATCCTTGAAAATGGTGTCCATTGCTCTTTGAAATGTGGCAGATGCATTCATAAGTCCAAAGGGCATTCTCTTCATGGCAAAAGTTCCCCAAGATGTGACAAAAGATGTCTTGGCTTGGTCTTCTTCTTTGATACTGATCTAGTTAAAACCCGAGAAGCCATCCAAGAATGAATAAACTTCCTTCCCTGCAACTGCCTGCAATACTTCCTCAAGAAAAGGCAAAGGATAATGGTCTTTTATTGTTGCTTTGTTTAAATCCCTATAATCAATGCATATTCTAATGGTTTTGTTCTTTTTTTTTCAAGCAGGGCACAATGCAAGACAACCAAGCTGGGGTTAATGATTTTTTTTATGACTCCAGCATCTTTCATTTTGAAAAGTTCTTCCCTAATGAGATCTAACAAAGAAGTGTTAATTCTCCTAAGCTTTTGCCAACTGGTTTTGATTTTTCTTTTATCTTAATCTCAAATTCACAAACACTCTTATCTATTCCTAACAATTCCTTGTAATCCCAAGCAAAAACATCATTCCAAGTGTTAAAAAAACTTACAAATGCTTCCCTCTCTTCCTCTTTGAACATGTCTCCTACATACAAGACCCTATCTTCATTATTCTTTCTCACCTTGACTTCCCTTACCTCCTTTTCAGAGCTTACATTGATTACCAAGATTGGATAGAGTTGCTGAAGTTCCTCATCCTCCAGATCTTCCTTCAGCTAGATGCTCCAAAAGCACATCTCTGCATAGGGAATCTGCCTCAGAGTTTAGTTCTCTCAGTATGTGCTGCAATTCCCATGTTGAGAACTTTGCTAATGCCTCCCCCTTATATTCTGCCATATTTGAAGTCAGATTCTGATGGATTCTCCCTACCTTGGCTAACAATCTTTTATCTTTGTCTTTTTATGATTGTGAGATGAAGCTATACTTAGTCTTTTTGACACCCATCCCCATCAAACCACATGTAAGCACTCATTTCTTTTTGCATACCTTTGTGCACCTCCAAGGGCAGGTTCTCCTTCAAAAGATTTCTTTGTGAGCTCCAAGGTGCATTTCCTCCTCTAGTCTCGACAAAGTACTCTCCAATTTTCCTGGGAATCAACATCTCCTCTTGAATAAAGTGGTAAGATTCATACTCACCTAGTTTGTTAAAAGTGTAATAGTTCTCTTTCCATAAAGAGATGGTACATTCTCCCTTTGATCAAACTGGTCTTGCATCCACGGTTGATAGCCATCTTCTCCCCAATAACAAGTCATAAATTCGACTTTTAATTAGCTCCCTCAAATGCCACCACAACAAAATTTTGCACCACTTGATTCCTTCAATGTCAATTGCCATATCACTCACCACATCTAAAAGGATTGATTCTTGAATTTGAGAAGGATTTTAAGATCATAGGGGCCTTTTTGTCTACTTCCAAAGCACAGAGTTTCATGATATGATGTGGCATGACATTCAAAGGTGATCCTCCATCTAATAATACCTTGTTTAGGATCCAGTTACCAACCTTTGCAATGTAGGTGAAAGCATCGGGGATCATGCTCTTCTTGTTTTAGCATTTGCTCGACTATATGGTTGGTAAAACAACTTGCTATTCTCTGGTGAGATTTACTGTTCTTCTTTAGACATATCCACAACTTTTCTCTATAAGAAGGAGCAATTTTGAGCAAAGTCGGTAGATCTACACTAACTTTGGCATTCTTGGCGAGGATATTCAAATTCATCTGTTAGTCACGTGCCTCACCGTGCAGGACTATTCATCATCTGACGGACCAGGTCAAACTCAAGGATCCACAACCAAAGGCGGGTCCGGTCGTCAAAGACCAAGCGACCGGACCCGCGATCCAAAAGCTGCGTCCGCTACCAAAGGCTGGCTCGGACAAGTGATGCATGCGGCGTCGGCGTCGGCGTGATTCGAGGGCACTTCAGAGGCACGCCCGGCATTCACCGTCAGGGCCTCCTTCGTGAGTCGGCACGAGATCGGTCGAGTGTCTATATTGGGCCAAAAGGCCATTGTACTATATATATGAGTAGAGCTAGCACATGAGTTTTTTTAGATGAGTTTTGAGTCTTGTCTCACTTCAGTTTTCTCTCGGTTGCGAGAGCTCATGTATCATCATCATTGATATCAAGGAAGCTTATCATTGTTGTCTCATTGTTCTTTTGTTTTCTTTTCCCTTTTCCTTGTTTTCTTGCAAATCCCGTGACATAGTCCCGGTTCTCTGTTAGATCCACGGGTCCTCACAGAGGGTTGTCTTGCTTGAGTTCAGAACCCAGACCCCAAACCCCGGCGCCGATAAGTCGATTCGATTTTCCTTTCTTTCTTCATGCCATGGCTGCGAAACTTCACGCGGGAGAACTCCTTTTTTGAGGCGGCGTCGGCAGGGCGCCATCATCGAAGAAAGGCTGTTCGCGACATGTATGGATCACGCTTATGACATTGAGGCCAGGCCACGGTCTAGATTTCGATCGGTGCGCCACCCACCCCTCGTGTCTGTCTCGTCGGTTCCCAGCATCAAGCGTGCAAACATTGCTTTCGACCTCGGTCACCTCATCACTGCTCGAGCCCTATCGGGCTCCAACCTTCTCCAACCTTGCTTTCATACCCGAACATGCCTACATTCATCCTTCTTACGGCCCATACACCTCTGCCTTCACAACCATCATCTCCCTACGGGCGGACGGGGATATCCACATGTCTCTTTTGCTCCTCCTCGGGGAATTTCCCTTCCCCATTTCCCTTGCTCTTCTGTTTTTACAACCTACCCGACCTCAAAACCAATGATCGGGCACCTCGGTACCTCCACCTCAGTTACCCCTTCATCGCCCACCTCCAACTCCACCTCAATATAATCCCTATCCGGTTCTGTCCCAAGCACTTTCACCTCTACCTTCCGGACTTTTAAGTCTGACTTATCCAACCTTTGGCAACACGAAAGGCAAACCATTAGACCAAAGTGCTCGGCCCACATGAAAGAATTGAGGCTCGGCTGCCCTAAATGGTCATGCACAACCTCAAGCGAAATTCCATATCTTTTCCACCACACTTGCGTGGCCTCTCCTCACCAATGGCTTATGTCCAACAAAAGCCCTTTGGAAACAAGATTGGTCAAAAAAAAAGCGCTTTTCTTTCTCACTATGGAACCACGGATGATGATCAACTTCATCTCAAGCAACTCAATGACCTTCAACAAGAGCCCACGGAGTCCCCAGGGATTTTTGCGGATCGACTTCACATCACGCTTTCGGCAAACTCAAGGGTAGTACGGGCCAGCGGATCTTGGTCGGTTTCTCCAAGGACTTCCCAAAGCTATCCAGACTCATGGATGAATACTGCGCCCGAAGACTTTGGAGCGGCTATCAACTGCTGTCAATCACTCGGCCCATGTTTCCTCCCGTGGCGTGGCTCTTCAGGGAGCTCCCTTTCATTCCACCGAGCCATGGTTCCCAGGCTTCTTGTCCACCCTCAACACACCACTTCGCTAGCCTTGATCGGACCGTGCCATATCTGCAAATATCAAGGCCACTTGGCAAATGAGTGCAACTCCACCAATGGCCCGCCTCATTGTAAAAGATGCAACATGTGCAATCATGCCACGGAAGAGTGCACGCGCACTCATCCTACACCGTTCCGCAACAAACTGGTTTATCAAGTGCAAACAACACCTCAGCACCAATCGCTATATCAGCCGCAACCGCTGCAGGCTCAACCCAATCAACTCTATCAGCAACCGGAGCAACAACGGGGACCCAACACACGCCCCCCTTTTGATCCTTCTAAAGCTCAGTGTTATCACTGTCACGAATGGGGTCATACCACCACGGCATGTCCTCAACTTCCACAAGTTCAGGTGCAGCTTCCTGGCACCAATCAGACCACCTCGGTCCGCCTCACGGCTTACCAACTTTGGATTGCCAATGGCAAACAAGGCCCGCGTCCCGTTCTTCGGAAGCCACCTCGCGCGCCTCAGCAATCACGCTATCAACCAGCTCCTGCCAATCAGCCTCAGCTGGATCAACAAGCACAGGAAGAAATTTTTCAGGCTCTTAATCCTCCCGTCCAGCCGTCAAATTGGGTTGGTTTGGTTTCAGCCCAGACCAGGGCGTCACGTCCCTTAACCATTATTCCTAATGGCACGCAAGCTGCCTTTGCAGTTGACACAATCCCTCATGAAGGGGACAAAAAGGTTCACTTTCCACCTGACTTGGAAAAACTCATGCCTCATGTCATGCCTAAAGTACGCCAAAGCATTCTGAACCTCATGCAAGCTGCTGAAGGCCGCACGTTGGCTAATGTTCATGCCACCACCAGAGCTCAGCAAAGACAAGATGCACCTCCCACATCTCAACCTCCACGCTCTCCGACATATCCGAATATTGCTGCCGAGGTCGACCTACTCAAAGAAGTTGCTGCTTCATTACCACGCACTCCAGCACCTATGGATTCAGCAGATCCTTTTTCTCATGTGCCTCTGGAACTCCAAGAGGAGCTGGCCAAAATCAAAATTCCCTTAAGTTTGGCAACAATTTTGAAACTATGTCCTACTCTCAAGGACCAGTTACCACTCCCGACCGTTTTGGTTGGGGCTGTTGCTACCTCTACACCCACGGTCCATGCCACGGTGGGCAATCAACAAGTCAATCATGTTCAAATTGATGGAGGTAGCGCGGTCAACCTCATCACGGATAAACTCCGCAAACAAATGGGCATCAAACAACTCTATCGTGCCCCATATGACATCAAATTGGCTAATGGCCATATCACGAGACCTCAAGGCATCACACCTCTTCTTCACATCAACATTGGTGATCTCCGATTCCCCTTAGAATTTGGTGTTTGAAAGCATGGGCTTAAGATCCGTGTGATTATGAAATGTTGGTGTGAGACCTTTTCTCCGCCAGGCCAAGAGTATCCATTATTGGGCCACGGATCAGTTAGTCATCACAGATGGTCACCTCAATGCCACTATGGACTTGGAAACCGGTAAGATCATTTCGGTCGACAATGCTGAACCCTCTCTCTCCGACACCGATTCTGAGGATGCTCAGAATATCTATCAAGTTCAGGCTCCACCTACGAGTCTGCCTCTGTCATCCTACCCCGAATATGCTAATCCTTGGGGAGAAATGACTCTTGATCGGTGACCAGTGTGGGCTGCCTTGTTTGACCCTACGGCTCCTTGCAATCGCATCCAATGTGTTGATCACTTTTCGGATGCCGAAATTCCTCCCCGATCCTGTTGATGTACCGCGCTGTCATGAAGCAACCTTTGCTTGATGAAAATCAACAACCTCTCTTTTTCACCACGCAGAGCGCCACTCATCCTGTCATGCTTCAACCTCCTGCTCATATTGTCAAAGACACAGAAGTTATCCCACATATTCAGACTCCTGAAGTCGAGATTGTGGACGTGGGCAACAATCAGCCTGTCCGCATTGCTGCCAATCTTCCGACACCCTATCGTAACAGGGCCGTCACGCTCTTCAAAAAGTTCAAACACATTTTCGCCTGGAGCTACAGAGACCTTCGGGGGATCAACAAAACCTTGGGGAAACTCACCATTCCTACCAAACCGATGCACGCCCCGATATAGCAACGCGGCAAGACGGCTCAACCCCATTACCGCGGATCGCGTCAAGGCAGAAATTGACAAACTTCCTTGCTGCAGGTTTGATCTATGAGGTCAAACATTCTGAATGGGTGAGCCCCATTGTCATTGCACTCAAACACAATGGAAAGATCCGTGTTTACGTGGACTACCGCAAACTAAATCATGCCACGGAGCGTGATCATTTTCCACTTCCCTTCACAGACCAGGTTCTGGAAGAGGTCGCTGGACATGAGATGTACTCCTTCATGGATGGTTTTTCTGGCTACAATCAGATCTCAATCAAAGAATCTGATCAACTCAAGACTACTTTCACCACCCCGTGGGGCACTTTTGCCTACAAGATGGTTCCTTTTGGATTATCAAACTCTCCATCAACGTTTCAACGCATAATGCTCTCAGTTTTTCATGATTTTATGAAGGAAAATCCCTTTTTGCAAATTTTTCAAGATGACTTCTCTGCCTACAGTTCCATGGCTGACCATTTGGATAAATTGGAACTCGTCTTTCCGAAATGTGATGAGTCCGGCATTAGTCTCAATCCCGAGAAATGCACCTTTTGCGTCACTTCGTGTGTTCGTTAGGACACGTTGTCGAGAAAGGTGTATCACCACAGATCCCCGCCAAAATCAGTTGTGTGCTCAAGGCTCAAGCACCAGCCAATATCAAGGAGACACGCTCTTTCCTGGGTAAGGTAAATTATTACTCCACCTTCATTCCCGGACTTGCGGCCATTGCGAAAGATCCCATTCATAAACTCATTTGGTGATGAATCCACCGGGCTTGGAATTCCTGGCGGATGCCGCTTCCAACAGCTTGAAGCTTTTACTTACTCAGGCCCCGGTTCTTGTTCCTCCTCAATGGGACAAGCCCTTTCACGTCCATGTAGATGTCTCTGCTCGCTATTGAGCCGTTTCTTTTCAAGAATATGATGCGCATTAACCGACAAACCAAACCGATATGCCGCCAGAAAACTCAATCCGCTGAGCGCAACTACTCGGCCACGAGCGTGAAGCCTTGGGTTTAATTTTCGGTCCAACGCTCCGTCACTATCTTTTTAGGCGGTCGGATCAAATTCTTTGTTGACCACCAAGCACTCCTTTATTTGATCAACAAATCCACGCCCACGGGCCCCATTGCTCGTTGGGTTCTCCTTCTTCGCAAGAATTTGCACCTTTTGAAATTGTTCACAAGGCAAAAAATCTCATGTTGTCCCGGATTATCTTTTCACGCGATCCACACGATGATCCCTCCACGGAGTCTCAGGACGCCTTTCCCGGACGCCAACTTTTCTCGTCACGGCAACGCCACATTGGTTCCACAACTTTCAGCCAGATCTCCTCACAGCGCTTCTTCCACCGAGGACGCCACGCCTTCCTCCCGAAGCGCCAATCCCGGCGACACCAATTTCTCCGCAGGTCCCGGACTACACCATGGTTGCGCCATCTTTACAAAAGGGCAAGGATACCGCCTTCGACGCCTGTGTTCTCCCCTCATGAGGTCCCGGATATTGTCCGAGAAGCCCATGAAGGGCTCGGTGGTGGTCATTTTCATGGTGACACCACAAGACGCAAAAATCCTTCTTGCGGCAGTTATTTTTGGCCCACGCTCTTCAAAGACGCCACGCCCACGCCTCGCACGACGTGTGATGCTTGGGCCGTGGGAAGGCCCACGGCCCGTGACGCTCTTCCATTGACGCCGGTCGCCACGCCACTTCCTTTCAGCAAATGGGGGATGGATTTCGTGGGACCCATTGATCCGCCTGCGCGGCACACCCGTGCCCGCTACATTCTGGTTCTCACTGACTACGCTACCAAATGGGCGGAAGCTTGCGCACTTCCAGACAACACTGCGGCAAGCACTGCCAAGGTCCTCTATCAGCAAATCATCACGTATTTTGGCTGCCCCACGGAGCTGGTCAGTGATCGAGGTGTCCATTTTATCAATCATACCATAAAGGAGCTAACGGATTATCCCATCGATCCATCATCACAAGAGCACACCTTACTATCCTCAAGGGAACGGTTTGGCTGAAAGCACCAACAAAACTCTGGTCACAATTTCAAGAAAATTTGTGACGCTTCCGCGACCGACCGGCAAACCAAGCTTCCTACTGTCCTTTGGGCTTACAATACTTGTTTCAAAATCGCTACTGGTCACACTCCTTTTAAATTGGTTTATGGTCAAGAAGCTCTCATGCCCTTTGAATACATTCTTCCAACTCTCCGTTTTCAACTAGCTACAGCCCATAATCCGCCACACGACTCAAAGAAAGGGTTTATCAATTGGAACAGCTTGGATGAACTTAGACGTGATGCTTACATTCGAAGTTCTTCATGGACAACAGCTTGCAAAAAATCTTTACATGACAAACGATTAAGACAAAAACATTCAAAGAAGGAGATTTGGTTCTTCTTTATGATTCTCGTTACAAAAAACTTTTCCGCAAGTTAAAGTTTCGATGGCTTGGCCCTTATCACATTGTTCAATGGTGCAACCCAAGTGTTTTCAAGCGGGCTGAATTAGATGGAACTCCCTTACCTACACTAGTTAATGGCTTTCGCCACAAACAATTTCATACAACAGAAAGTGACAATCATACAACAGATGCTATTCCAGACAAAGACACAACAGATAGTGACTAACTGGCGGCATATTCATATTATATAGGTGGCATTTTTACAAAATGTGGGCAGAGCCCATCTATTTCGCTATGGGCGAGCCCTATTTACAAAACGCTCGAGCCCTATCTACTAAGTCCTAAGAAGAAAAACCCTCTACTCCGGGTTTGAGGCAGAGAGGTGATACGCAGGATGTGGTACCAGTTGTTCTCAGGGTCCCAGCGCAGGTGCAGAATCACCTCCATCCCGTTGGTGTGGGGATCGGCATGCTCAGCCATGCCGGCACACCACCCATCCATCGCAATTCCACGATTGTGGCACCGCCAGAGGTCCAGGCAGTCCATTTTACAAGTAATCCACCTGTGCGGTTTGAAGGCATCGCGGCACTTATCGCGGTAATCCAAAGCCAGCGACATACTGAGCGCCATCGGATGTCTCCGCTTCGCTCCCTGTTCGTCTTATATAGCCAACCAAAGACCTCCCTGTCCACGTGGACCAATCAGAAAATTCGCCAACGTGTTTGCAATGCAAGGCTGTTTCTAAATGGGGAATCTTTTCTCCCGCCGCATATCTAGCCATGGTACCTTCTGACACCTTCGTTTTAATGAGATTCCACTTCGAGTTGCCAGCATTAAATACATTCTTTCTTTTCACGCCCGTTAACATTAATATGTGATGCCCTTTCGCCATTTGTCACATCCGATCATTCTCTCACGCCTCATCCCCACTGGTTCCTTGCTTCTCCCTTTACCGTTTGGGGACTTAGCCAAAATTTTGCAATTCAATTGCCTCCTTCGCATCTATCGCCACCGGCATCATCAATCTGCTGTCGGTTCGCCCTCATCATGTCCCCCTTCACCTCCACTCACTGCGCATTCTAAACCTTTTCGCCTATCTGGCGCCTTCGTTTTCGTTTCTCCGCTTCTCCGCCTTTGCATCACCGATCTTTTTTCCGACGCCGCCATGGCTGCACCCAAATTTCTACACTTCAAGCCATCGCTCCAAGGGATCCGGCTCTTTTCGAAGTTCCAGGTCTTTCTTGGACCCCACCTTCGTGGAAGCCCTCGCTGGCCCAAAGTCGTGAAGTCGCGAACGCCGTAAGCTTTATGAATTTCGCGAAATGGACCTTCCGCCCCAAATCCGTAACAATTGAAGCAGCTTCATTGCTAACATCGTCAACAGCCCTAATGGATATGCTACCGCGGGTCGATGGCACCACCATTTTGCTTACCCATTCTCGATTTCCGAGGTATTCAGATTCCTTTGCAAACACCTTGTTTATCTTGGGCTGTTTTTACGGATATAGATAAACACCGAAGTTCGCCTGGCCTTGCTTATCAAGCAAACATGCATCGCTCGACCAATATTGCCAAGTCCCATGACACTTTTTGTTAAGTTTTTGTGGCGAAGTTACTTGGGTATTCTATCAAGAACACCCATATCAATAAGCCTTTCTATAACGGGCGATCATGCCCACCCGCTCCAACCACCACGCTGATTGGCCCCAATTTGTTGTTCTACCGCCTTCTTCAAGAAGTAGATCAGACGGGCTACCCCTCCCGTCACTAAAGTTTTTGGTGGCCATCTTCAAGCCATCATCCGCCGTTATCTTCCTCCATCACCTTCGCTTTGTCATGCTTCCACTCGCTAGCCCCTTCATTCCCTTCCTCAAAACAACCAAATGGCACTTCACGCCCTTCTTCTTTTCCGGGTCATGTCCAACATAACACCACGCATGTCACCGTCCTCCTTCCTCTACGTAAACGAGGGCCTCCAGCTTCATCATGTCTCACAAAACGCCACAAACACGGCAACAGTTCTCCGCCCCTCCGCCAGAGATTCACATCCTCGCCAGCCTTCTCAGACAATACCGCCAGGATGTTCAAGCCGCCGCTTTAAAGTTACAAGAATCCCGTGATGCTCTCATGAATGGGGTTCAAGCGCCCCTCGAGAGGCCTCGTGACGCCGTTCACCGAGACCTTCACGCCGCTACCACTTAAAGTTCACACTCGAGACCGGCCCAAGCAAAGCACGCAGGCTCTTTGCAGGCCCGTGAGGATCTAAATCGCACCAAGATCAAGATAGTCCGCTTTGCCGATCACAGTGCTCAATTGCAAACCACCATTCGTGAATTGTTGGAGCAGGTCAAGGCAAGGGAGACTCTCTTGGTTGACAAGGATAAAGACATTGCCAAGCTGGACACGCTTATATACGTAGCTCTTCTACGATTACAACACTCAAGCCCAAGACCTTACAAAGACGCGGACGCCAAGTTGCCTCTTTAGCAGCCTCGCCTTTCAACGCCCGACCTCTCACCACACCTCTCCAAGATCGCCTTAAGGAAGCTCGGGAAACAGAAAATTATTGATGACGCCGAGATTGCCACGCCGACTCAATATTCCCCGGCAATCTTCTTCACATGCCACGCCTTCTCTAAACGGGTCCGCGGATCGGGCCACTTTTCGTTAGCAAAAGAGAACCGGATCCGCGGAGCAAGCCATTCACCGGGCCGATGAGGCCTGCACCAAAACAAGAAGGCTACGCTACCATCGCCCTCAACATCTCGGGTTGACTTCCCTATTTCTTCAAGTTATCTCGATTATGTGGTTGCCCGCCACCTCTTTTTTCTCGGTGGTATGCGTACCGATGGTCCAGCTTGATGTCCACTACAAGACCGAGGATTTTCTTCGATCCGCCGCATCTCTCCATTGAGGACAAAGGTTTACTCGCGCCCTTTTAGTCTTTTGACCTCATTCACCGTGGAAGATCCGGATTTGATCACCTTCAGAGTTGTTCGCCCAATGGCGCACATTTTCCATGACTTCTATCCGGCCGATATTACGTGATAAATTTCGTGGATGGGCCACATCAGAACTTTCGTGGGGACTCAACAAGCTCAATGGTTGCTTTTGGATAACAACCCCTATCTCGTTCGATCATGATCGCGACGCGACGCTTCTTCATCAGCGCATATGCCGAGCTTGCTCATCATTTACCTCTATGGCAAGTTGAAACGCCGCAGCAGAATACAGGAAGAATCTTGGACATCCCGAGGATCTTCCCTTTGCCTAAGTTTATATGCGCAAAGACTTGGGGTGTTACAATCAATCCGCAGGTTTTCTCGATAGCAAGACAGCCCCCCACGGGTTGGGATAGCCCTCCTCAGATACTCTGACCAAGGCCCCGCTTGGGACCATTGGTGCAAAGCTCTTGATCCCGACCTTGTCCGGTGACTTCGTGGAGCAGCTCGCCAGACCACGCCCACGGGCATGGCCCCTCTCCATATGCTTCCCCGGGTGTCCCTCCACGCCCCGGTTCCTCATCTCGATTGGCGCCTCCCCTTTTGGACCAAGGTCATGGATGGCCATGCTGGATGGACTCCGATCCAGATCTCGACGGATCTCCTGTGGGATCCACGTTTTGCCGCCCATTGGGAGGATGGTGCCACCCCTTGATGCCACCGCAAATTGATCTATATTGAAATGAGCGTGGTTGGCAACGCCCGCCGATGCTATTCATGGCCTTGACACCTTCTTTTGAACGCCGCCACCTCACCGGACCCTTCACCCACCGCCGCGTGGTTTGGTTTTTGCTCTCCCGCGCATCCCCGTCAGCTCCTTAAATCGGCAAGGGTCCCATCTTTTATCGGAACAGAATGCCGGCCAAGGTGCCTTCGGTCCTGGACCTCGCCTACCATGGAGTGCCAGTTTGTTTCTTCAAGCCCATGCCGCCTTTGAAGACATGGTGCGTTCTCATTTCCTCCTTGATGCCGATCCCGCCCTTTGGGTTCAACACTCCCGCCGCTCTTCAAATACGCCAGATCTCATAGGCACTTACCATAATGGTGCCCGCCCTCATTCGTGGAGGATCACTTTCTTTCGCATCGCTGGATTCTCGCCCAAACATTTCCTCCTTTCTTCGACCGAAAGTGTCGCTTTGGTGGGGAGGTTAGTCCCTGGCCTCCCGGGTACGGGACTATTCATGCATACGACGGACCAGGTCAGTCCAAGGATCCACAACCGCGCGGTCCGTGGGTCAAAGCTTTCATCAAGACCAAGTAGCGCACCACGCAGTCAAAGCCCGGTGTCCGGGCTACCAAGAGGCAGGCGCCGGACAAGTGAGGGCCCGCCACCAAGGCCGGGGCGGGCCAGGATTCCGTGCACTTCAAGAGGCACCGCCAAAGATTCCTCAAGAAATCAGGCCTCCTTCCAGGAGTCGGCACCGAGATCAGTCAGAGTGTCTATATTGGGCCAAAGGCCATTGTACTATATATATGAGTAGAGCTAGCACATGAGTTTTTAGATGAGTTTTGAGTCTTGTCTCACTTCAGTTTTCTCTCGGTTGTAGAGCTCATGTATCATCATCATTGATATCAAGGAAGCTTATCATTGTTGTCTCATTGTTCTTTTGTTCTCTTTTCCCTTTTCCTTGTTTTCTTGCAAATCCCGCGTGACATAGTCCCCGGATTCTCCTGTTAGATCCACGGGTCCTCACAGAGGGCTGTCTTGCAGGAATTCCCAACCTGCACCCCAAACATCATCATTATCCTTTTTAGAAATTTTTGGTAGGGAGGAGGGGGTACAACCTGATTATCAACTTGCTTTTGTTTTTGAATTTCTAGCCCATGAAGTTCAATCTCTGCCTCCTTGCCTTTGGCATTGAGGGCTCCTCTTGTGTGCACATCCATGATTTTTCTTCTTCTTTCAAAACTTTTAGCTTCCTGGTGCAGTAATTAGTTTTCTTCTTGCAAGTATCTGATGGAGGAAGAAGACTGTGTTTTGAAAAATATTTTTCTTCCTGCAAAAACTTAACAGAAGCACTTGGCTCACTGGCCTTAGCTTTTTCTTGCCTAGCAAAATATTCTTTGACACTGCATTTATCTTCATAGTGTCCTATAGCTTTGCAGAAAGCACAAAGGGGACACTCTTTACCATAGTGCCCCTTCTTACCACATTTTAGACACGTCCTATACCAGCAGTAGTTTGAAGAATGGGTGTTTCTGGTGCAATGAGCACAGGCTGGATAAACTCTCCTCTCTGGCTGGCTGGCCTTCATTTCCATGAGTTGTTTGGTGACCTCAGCCAAGGCCTCAAGGCTGACTTTGTTGAGGTCTGATCTCATATCCGACTCGTAACAAGATGCATCTTCGGGCCTTAGGTTTTTTTTTTTTTTTTTTTTCTTTCTGGATGGCATAGACAGGTATAGGAGCAGAGCCTATGTATTCTTGGTCATAATCAGGGAAAAAAGGATCATTGGAAGCTTGCAAGTCATCAGGGAGGTAGGATAGCATTTCAGAGGCTTCAATGGATCTTGTAAAAGCCTTGTACATGGTGTCAAAACCTTCTTGCTTTTGCAGCTTCAGCATTTTTCTGTAAACTCGAGGTCTGCTGTTTAATCCCCTGATAAAAGAGGCAACCAAATGTAAAGTATGATTAGGCACCTTGTGCACTTGGCATTGGTGAGATAGCAATTAAACCTTTTAACATATTGGTGAATTGTTTCACCATTTTTAATATGAAAGTTCTGCAGTTCAAAGACCAAATCTTGAGGTTCAAGAAGTCTACCAAACCTGGCCAAGAACTTCTTGACAATCTCCTCCCGTGTGTTAGCACCATCACTAATCACATATTATTATAACCGTGCTCTAACCTCTTCATTCTCAAAGCATTCTTGAATTCAACAAACTTACTTCCCTTCTTGTAGTTATACTCTTGGTAGTATTCTTCAAAGGTTTTTAGAAAGTTATTGGCATTAATGCTTGGGTCAAAAGTAGGAATAGGAGTAGGAATATTGAGCTCAAAATATGTGCAAGGCATGCCTGAACCATTTGGCAGGGTAACATGCGGTATTGAAGATGACTCAGATTTTCTGGTGGCTCAGCATGTTCAGTAGCATCAACAATTCTCATAGGAGCCATGAGTTCCAAGATCCAGGTAAGGTCTCGATAGAACTTCTAAAATGTTGAAGGTATTCCTGGCAAACCTTCAACCTCAGTGGTTGAGAACCTCCACGTTGCTTAAAGCAACCAATCTGTGGCTAAATCCCTGCACAAATCAGCTCAAATTTGCTTGTGAACAAGCTATCCCTAAACAAGAAAAAACTGTTCACAAAACTTTGATTGCCAAATGAGATAGGAAGATTGTTTTTTGATGGGGACACTTGCAATATGTCTTCAGAAGACTCTAGAAGATTCTTGCAAAAGTCAGAGGCAAATGATTGACCAGAACTAGGTGAAAATGCGCCTTCTGACTGGGTCAATTTTTGGTCAATAGACCTGGCAGAGAGCTCAAATTTGCTGATGAGAGAGTGGGAGGATTCTTTTAGAATTTCTTTCTTTGACACTCTCGCCTAACCTATAGGACATGTGCATCAACTTAAAACAACAGAAAGATTGCTATTGTATGCAAAAATGCAATTTTTTTGCAGATTTTTTGTGACAATCTGAGACAGAGCTAGAAAACAAGTTTTGAGATAAGGCTTAACATCATTTTTTGACTTTTATGAAAAGGAAACAACTTGCTGGAGATGGGTACAGGCTGTAGGTGAGCAAGACCTGACACAAAATGTTGCTTGGCTAATTTTTTTGGATTTTAGAAGGAATTTCCAGTGACTAAACAATGTAGTATTGAAATATGCACTCTAGATTAAAATTTAAACTAAGATAACTTATACAAACCACAGATACTTTTGTTGTTGAGAACTGCTAAGGCATAGATGGTGCCTTCAATACTCGAACTTTTGATCAATACAATGCACATTCTTCACCAACTTCAAATTTTCATTCAAAGGAGCTTCCAAGTTTTACAATGAATGAATTTCCCAGCAATTTGGCATAGGAAAATTCACAAAATGCATGAATCAAAGGTAATATATGACTTCAAAGGATAATATATTGCACCAGATTTTCAAGAAATCTGACACAAGAAGGCAATGCAGGGCAAATAGAGGTCATTCCAATCAGTAAGATGCTGGATTTGATCACTCAAGATGCTGTGGTGCTCCAAAAATCCCTGAAGCCTAATCGTTCCCTTAAACCCGACAGTTTTTGGTCGGTTCTTGATGAGACGGTCGGATCTGGCCTCTTCTGCCTGCTAAAATTCTTCTTCTTAACTCAGAATAGTCAGTTGAGGTGTTGTAGCCATGATTACCTTACTACTTGATGTCCCCTTTTCGAATAAACCCCCTTTTCGTGGCTCCATTCTTGTTTGACAGTAACAAATGGAGTTTTTACCATTCTTAGTGAGGTTCTTGGCATAAAAAAGGTTAAATCGGGCCGGTTTGGTCATGATTTGCCTGTTAGTTAGGCTAGAGTTTCGGATCTTGCCATAAATTCCTTAGGGTTCTTGAAAAAACCAAAATGTATATCCCATGTGCTTACGTAAAAAAAATGGGCTCATGGATTTCCACGCGGCAAGGTGGGGTTGGCCAGAGAATGATGTGGATTTGGGGGGGCAACCAAACCAATGTTTTGCAAAAATGAAGTGTGGCGTGAATCCCAAGAATGACTAAATCAAGGACTAGATGTGGTCAAAATGAGAAGTTTTGACCATCTTTTTGTATATATTTTTTATGAAGCTTTCGTGTGGAGAAAACAAAATTTGAAAATAGCCAACTTTATTTTTTTGGCCCATTTTGGACCACCAAAACCTTCCAATGTGCTGAAACATCATTTCTCCTGCATCTTTTGACTCGCCATTCACCTCGCATTGCAGGTTGGAGTGTAACAAAGCTCCCGGTCGACACCACGAAGCTTTCAAACTCATTTCCGACTGTGATAGAGCTTATAGCCATCTAGTCACATAATTCAAATCAGAATGTGGAGCGGAATCGAAATACTAGGAAAGGCTATGCGATTTTACCTTGATCGAAGTTTTTCTGTGGTCGAAACTCCCTTTAGCGCAGGTCGGCAGCTTCTCGAAAGTGAACCAAGCTCCCTTTGGTGGCAATCGATCTTCTTCAAGAAACTCGTTGTGGAAAACACCGAAGGGAATTGAGGGCTGAGCTAACGGTTATAATTGCCACGCGGTGTAATCTCGACACCCGGGTTAGAGGCACGGATATTACCGGTTACGCGCTGCTTGACACCGGAAAGGCTAAAAACCAAGGCTCGGTAAAAAAGTTCTGACAAGCTCAGCTCCCCATTGGCCGCGAGTTTTTTGACGTGGCATCGAGTAAGGGCCCTTATTTGATCTCAAAAAAACTCTAATGACACCATTAAGCTTCTCCCTACCATTATTCCATGGTCAACAATCGATTACTAACTGTGGAATTGCATAACATAGGGGAGAAATCCCTCGGGGATTACACCAGCTCAGGGTAAACCTATTTGAACTTAAAGAAACACCACCATTTATGGATATAAATAGCTACACTAAGCATATCCCATATTTATATGAATTGAAAAATCTCATAGCTACAAAGTTAGCAAGTTTTATGAAGCTTTCCTCTAATGAAAAATTTTCTATCTTTTATCATGTCATTAGTTGTCTCATCAACCATCAGTCTATGGACTACAAATGCCTCTTTTGTAAATGGATTTCTCACTAGGACCTTTGGTCTAGTGGTAATACACTAGTCCTAGAACATGTATGCCTTCAATTCACCGTCCCATGGCCTGATGTAGGCTCCCTGTAGATGTTAAAACAATATCTATCTATCAACCATCGCAAGGCGTGGTTGCGATACAACTTATTATATTGTCTACCATCATAATATCTATCTATCTACCATCGCAAGGCATGGTTGCAATGCAACTTATTATATTGTCTACCATCGCAAGGCATGGTTGCCATACAACTTATTGTAAGGCGTGGTTGCGATACAGCTTATTGTATTGTCTACCATCGCAAGGCGTGGTTGCGATACAACTTATTGTAAGGCATGGTTGCAATACAACTTATTGTATTGTTGATGTATTGTCTATTCTTATGTAAAACTTGAACGCATACCTCGCTAAACTAGTTTTTATTGTATTATCAGTGTATTGTCTATTCATCCGTAAAACTTGAACCCATACCTTGCTAAACTAGTTTTCTTATGGTTGCGATACATCTTCTTGTATGGTCGATGTATTGTCTATTCTTCTACTATGCACTGGGACATATCCATATGGCTACGAGTGACGGCGGGCTGGAAGGCACTATATGTAATGCAAAACAATAGTCATAGAGCAGAGTTGTATGATTGGGCCCATCGGGCCGCGACTGCTCAAGGTCTTAGTGGAGCCCCGGCCTTTTAAACGGGTTGAAGTATGGGACCCAAAGAGTGTCCTCGCCACACGGAATGACTTGGAACAAAAGTGTAAAGTCTTTTGGTACAAGCACTAGGGTGAAGTCCATTTCCCATATCAAGTTCTCACTTAGAGACGGGGTTTTGCCTTCGAGGGCGGCCCTTGATCGCCACATTGTCTATTTTCAGAAGATGGTCAATATGGATGATGCTCGTCTCCCTAACCTAGCTTATATCATGGCAATGGGGCCGCAGCACCTCAAGGCCTGTTGGAGGAAAAAGAGAGCTCAATGGTTGGCTAGATGGAATGTGCAAGAGCACAGGTGCATACATGTGCAAGCAGAGGCGATCGCCATAGCTTGAGGTAATATCTTGACGCTTTGCTTCCTCAAGAAGCTTCCGGGATGCCAGTGCCCTTGAACAGTCAAGACAACATACTACCGCCACATAAATCCCACATTGAAACGTAGGCCCCGCAACGCTACCGCCGCACTCCACTTTGCCTATGAAAAGGCATTGCAGACTCATTGCCTCCATTTGTATAGGGGCACACCATCTTCGAATTGAGACGGGCAAATGGATTGGTGAGCCACGTCAGGATAGGCTTTGTCAATGCTGCCAAATGGGAGTCATTGAGGATGAATCTCATACCCTTCAAAGCTGCCCAAAGATATGATCAAATCGGGAGACGCTTATTGCTGAGTTGGTCAGCCCCGCCACCGCTACATTGAGCAATGAGCCTTCTTAGACGGATGCTGGAATCATACCTTCAAGAGGTCATGGACATGCAAGATCGGGCTTATGTCCCCTGCACACACTTGACATGTATATATACATATATTTCATGATGATGCCTGTACAGTTTGATAGCATTCTTATTACTGCCACAGTTTTTCCCCCGAAAACCTTTGGGGCGGGGTTTTTTTTAACCCGGACAGTAATAAGTTTGATGCGCTCCTTCTGGGTCCCATAGGCCGATTGGTCTGAGTGGACGATAAAAATCATTCATTCTTTCTTTTTTTCTTTCTCTAAAACTTGAATGCATACCTTGCTAAACTAGTTTTTATTGTATTGTCGGTGTATTGTCTAATTTTTTGTAAAACTTGAACCCATATCTTGCTAAACAATTTTTCTTAGAAATACCCTTGTAGTCTTCCCACATTTGCTTTCATTTTCCTTACGCATGCCCATGCATTGACTATTCGAGTCCCTTCACGATGTTGGTTCATGTATTTGTTAACATGTTCCTTAAGCAAGGCTGGAGATCCTATCACTTAAATCGTGGTTGCAAAACAACTTATTGTATTATTCTTCTTGAACGCATACCTGCTAAGCTAGTTTTTTTTTTAAATACCCTTGTAGTCTTTCCCATATTTGCTTCCATTTTCCTTACAAGTGCCCATGCATTGACTATTCGAACCCCTTCATGATGTTGGTCCATATATTTGTTAACATGTTCCTTACGCAAGGCATAAATATTTAGTATAATTGCTTCAAAAATTTACTAATCAAATTGCTTAAAATCACTCGTAGATAGCGTAATTTTATAGTGTGAGGATTACAACTGAATTGAATTGATTTCTATTGTCCATAGAGACCAAGAGGTCTATGTGAATTCCTACTTGCTTCCATCCAAAGCTCTTGGATCATGCTTATCAGTGTTGGATAAACTTTTTAGGTCCCATCAAAAATTTCCTATGGTTACTTTGGCCAGTAGGATATCTTGTTTAGAGCTGGACTTTATATCGTCTTAATACAAAACCATAGGAAAACTTGCTGGAAAATTTCCTACTATACATAAAATAACTGAAAAATTTCCAATTTGAACTGGTTAGTTAATATTGTTTCCCAGACTTTGCCCAACACTGATGCTTATGAGAAGGCAAGTCAGTAATTTGAGGAAATAATGAGTCTAATTATTGCGCTTACGGCTAATGACGTTAAGCCATGTGGAGATAACTAACTAATGCATATGAAATTAAATGGTTCAAGGATTGGGCAATGAGACGTGCCATACATACAACAACATGGAAACTGGGTCGGTGATTCCGCCTCCGGAATGGAAAGCGACATGATGATTCTGCTCAGCAGAGAATCAGAAGGTAAATTTGAAGCTGCGACCCAGCTACCATGTTGTGGCGGCTTGGAACTGGGTCGCTGATTTCAGATCTGCTCGCCGGCCCCGCCGGCCACGGACTCATGGAATCCGCCCCGCATTCCATGCACCATACAACATGGAAATCGGTCGGTGATTCCGGCCCCGAATGGAAAGCGGAGATGATGATTCTCGCCGCCAGGAATCAGAAGGTAAATTTGAAGCTGCGACCCAGCTACCATGTTGTGGCGGCTTGGAACTGGGTCGCTGATTCCAGGACCCGCTCCCGACTCCCGCCGGTCGCGGGACTCCCCGGAATCCGCTCCCCAGATTCCATGCAGCCATAAAACTCGTTTTCATTTTAAAATGCCAAATTAGGTAAACACAGGAAGCAGGCTTTTTAAAAAAAAAAAAAAAAAAAAAAAAAAGGGCGCGTTGTAACTCAAAAACCACGTGAGTCCGAAAGTGCCGTATAATCTTCCCTTAGGCCTTCGTCTTCTGGTGGAGTAGAAATGGACTCTACTAACTTAAAGATCTCTCGGCCAAGCCGGATCTTATTCGCTTTCTAATGATCTTATTCGCCAGAAGGTAACGTAACTTCACCAGAAGGTAGGCTAGCCTTCACCAGAAGATTCTTCACCTTCTGGTGGAGTAGAAATGGACTCTGTTTCGCCTACTAAAGATCTCTTGGCCAAGCCAGATCGTATTCGCTTTCTAACGGATTTGCCCGCCATAGCCTACCCTGCTTCATTTGTTTTCCGTCTTGTACCTTGTCAGAACTTATTAAATCTTTCTTCTTGAATAATGGGATGTAATGGGAGCAAGGGAGCAGGTAACCTTCATTTCCCTACTCATATTCTGTTCTTTTTAGGTGAATACCGTTCTTCTTCTCCTAGATTCGATGAATAATCCCTTCTTTTACCTCAGATTCCAAAGTGCGGCCAGAAGGAAGCAGTGGCAAAATCCAATCCGGCAGGAAATACGACGTCATTCTTTTTGGTAGGTTAAAATGTGGTGCAGTTTAAAGACCCACTTAAGATCTTCATCTTATGCAAGTTGTATTATGCATTGTGCCGTGTTAAATATTTGTTTGCAACTTCTTGCAGATCTCGATGATACATTATATCCATTTAGCTTAGGCATTGCAGAAGCATGCCGGCAGAACATTGAAGGTATTTTTCCAATCCTCATCAAAGTTGCCAAAGCATGTAGCAGCAGTCTTGGTTTAGTAAATAAAGTAAGAAGCTGTGCAATCAAAGCGTTAAAGCAAGCTCTAAGTCTGGGAGATAGGAAATAGGAATTGTGTCCTAAGAAACATCAGAATATCTGTGTTTTGATTTTGTTAATTTGTTTGGCATTGCTCAGAGTATATGATAGAGAAGCTGGAAATAGCTAGAGTTAGCAACAACGTTGTACCAATGCCATGAGGTTGCCATAGAGTTAGCAACAACGCCCTCAAGTTTATAGTGATCCAACCAATGCCATGGGACTACCATGGATGGACTTAGATTTTGTATGTATTCCCACCCCTTTCTTGCTAAGTCACATTGAACTCTACATGTGATCACTTAAATCTTATAACTAAGAATTTCTATTATATCTTTCAATGACCAACAAGGATATCTATAAAGTGACCAACCTACTAGCACATGAAATCATTTACGTTGGATCTATATTGTTCATAAATGTTGGAAATCATTGATCCCCTCTATTCTTCTTCTTTTTCCCTTTGCATATTGCAAGTGCACGCACGGTGTGGCATAGGAAAATGTCTTATAATATATACCTTCCATCCTTGTGCCAAGTAAAAAGAAGATTGTCTGCAAGTCCCTTGTCACATTTTCCCAATCAATCTAATAAGCATGAAATCCATATTCTTGGTTACAAGGTGTGATTAAAATCGCTTCTATGGAGTGGCATTGAAATGGTCTTTGCTCATTTGTGTCTTCATGAAATTGCCCTTGCCTGATTTTTACTTGGGCACCTTACCATGTGTAAGGGCTCGTATCCCTGTCAAAAAGTGGAAGGTGTGTGGAACTCAACTATTCACCTCCCCATTCTTCAATCAAAAAATGCATTGCCACAATTCCCAATCAAGAAATGCAAATAAGTGAGCGCACCACTCATGAACACTCTTGGTTTGATCCGTCATTTCCAGGCATCGGGGTATTCTATTGATTATGACGACTTTCATAGGTATGTGGAACTTGTAGTCGTTCCTTTTGGTCTAATGAATAAAGCTTTTGTCACTAATTTTTATTCAATTTATAATTCTAGCTACGTGCATGGAAGACTGCCTTATTACCTCTTGAAGGAAGAGAAAAAACTTAGGGAGCTAATATTAAGTATGCCACAACGCAAATATGTAAGTAAATCTATGAAAACAAAGAGTTTTTACCTTTAGAGGGTATGTGTTAACCACGGAAATGTTTTAGATATTCACCAATGCAGATAAATCTCACGCTCATAAGGTCCTGAACAAGATGGGTTTAGACGGATGTTTTGAGGACATAATATGTTTCGAAACAATTATGGGTCATCCAACACAGGAAATTGCAGTAAATGTGGCGAAGGGAGATCTTAAAATACACGAAAATGAAATGGCAGTTGTAGAAACAAATGGTAGCGTTGCTGTGGTTTATGAACAAGAGGAGAAACATAAAGTTGCTGCAGTCATATGCAAGCCATCCCCAGAAGCTATGAGGAGGGCTATTCAAATTATTCGAACGCCTCCAGAGAGAGTTGTGAGTGCTACAAGACTCATTTTTGCATATTTATTGTCTTTAACTAATTCTGTATGTTTAATCCAGTTATATCTCGATGATTCTATACGGAATATTGTAGCTGGAAAAGCAGCTGGCTTCGAAACTGTTTTGGTATGTTACTTCTCTTAAGTGAAATTTTAGCAGTCATTCTCCATTTACCATTTCCAACATGTTTTTGCAGGTGGGAAATACCGAGAAAATTGAGGGGGGCTGATTTTTTGATCGAGAACATTCATCACGTGAAAGAAGTCATTCCTAGCATTTGGAACTAGTGTTGTACCGACCTAAAAATCAGCTACATTACATTCCGCCTTTAACCCGATTGTATACACGCTGCATTGATTCTTTTAAAGAATGTAATGTAGATTTTGCATTCAATTTTTACATGACATTCCAACATCTTACCCCACATTTATCCAATATTCTGCCCGCGGAATGTAACGTAACTGGTTTTGAGGTAATAAAACTGCCACTTTAGGTGGCTTCTCATGGCTCAACACATATATAGTCCTTATCAAAATATGCATCACAATCTATTGGAAATTTTATTGCCATGCACTATTACCATCTCACCAGAGTTTCAAAAATACAGGCATTGAAACAACGGTCGCATGCAAGCCATTCCCGTTAACAAAGAAGAGGAACAAAGCACTAAAAGACAGATTGAGCGCATTACAACACAATCACTACAAGACAAACTGAAAGATTTAGAAGACAAATTCCATCGAGATGCAAGACTCCAGCATTTGATAATTTTGTGGCATCTTGTAGCACAATTGGGTTCCAACAAAACTAATATAAACAATAATTTTGTTGTTCGGGATTGCCAGTGTGGCACTAGAACGCGCCTAAAAGGGGCTAATGCCAGTAAACATGCTTAGAATTGTCTATTTCAATAATTTTATACAATAATGTCCAGACCTGCTCCACAACCCTGCTGGTTTCTGGAATTACTTAAAGCTTCCCCTTTTACAAAATGCTCTATCCAATCTGCATTCTTCTTCCCTGGAATGCTTTGGAAGTGAGGACTTTCGGCTAGATCTCATGAAACTTCAATAGAAGTCGTACTCGTAATCTAGCAGCCAAATTACAAACCAAGCATCAATCTATAAGATGTGTGCGCCAAAGCACAAAATGAATATGGTGTTAATCTTCTGTGTATATTTGATAAGAAAATGATATCTTCTGTGTGTCTGATATTGGTAATATCTTCATTACCATGTCTTCAGAAAAAGAACCGAGAAGATCCAGAGGAGTTTTACTGGACGTCTTGGCACTGCTATCTGAAGGACTTAAGCAAAATGGTCTTTTTCACATAAGGAACATGTCTTCTCTGCATGGTATGCAACTTGGAAGACTTTAGGCTATTTTTTGGTTTCAAAGCCCTGTTGCTGGACAATGGAGTGAGAGAAGCTCGTAAAGATGAGCCATCTAAACTCTGCACGTAAGAAAAACAAAGATTAAGAGAGAAGAAAGGCAAAAAAAAAAAAAAAAAAAAAAAAAAAAAAACCCTGTGTTGAGAACAAAAAACAGAAGAAACTTCCAAAAACAAAGGGAACAAGAAACTTACATTGGAGCAGAAGAGATGGGTGATGTCTTTGAGGGGCTGTCTGGGGTGCGGAAGCGAAGGGGAAACGCCAGATCTGGGAGAAAATGGGGAAAGGGGATCTGCATTTTCGTCATTGTGTGGAAGAGCAACGGAAGCCATATCCATATCCGGAGCTTGCTGTGTAGAGCAGATCTGCAAATAGAGCATTTTGGGGAAGAAAAGAAAGAGAATTTATAGCGGAGGGAACATGATGGCGGGCTGTGGTGCGAAAACTCACTTCTCTGATGCATTCCCAAGTTCAAATTTTGAACGTTTTGCTTTATATTTTCCTTCATACATTTTGAATATCCAATACCCATGTCAATGTCAATATATTTTTCCTTTTATTCCCCGGCAAATAATTCAATAATTCAATAATCTATCCATTATTTTCCATCAAACCATATATATAATGCATACACTTTGATTCTATTCTTCGAGATTCTTTGATGCTCCAGTGCATGCGCGCCAAGTGTCGAAAAATATTTTTGACGAACATTTTTTGTATTTTCCTAGTTAATATTTATTGAGGAGGAGCCACAGCCACGTGACTCCCCTTGCTCAATCAATCCATCTAAGCTCAATCAATCCACATTCCTTAAAAATTATTATCAAAGCACCACATGTGTGCACTTTGCATTTATTGCAGCCATTAATGCACTCTAATAACTTGATGAGACATGTGTGCACTTTGCATTTATTGCGGCCATTAATACACTTTGCATTTATTGCGGCCATTATTCTGACGTCCGCCATAGCCAGACCTGTGCTTGCTCCTGCATACAAAACTCCGGCGCCATTGCAGTCCACAAGGCATTTCTGTGGGACAATGCGGCCATGCGAGCGATGATGAGACAACCCGGCAGATCCACTTCCATTCCATGCATACTTCAAACAAGGTGCGTGCTCTATATCTCTCATCCCATTCCCTTTCTGGCCCATACGATAGATGGCATGCTGTTTGATTACCATGAGGTTCCCCACTTCTATTCTTCAACAAATCAAATTAGAAACATTAAACAAATAAATTACATTAAACAAATGAGGCAGAGATAAAAAGATGCTCACCGCGTTGACGGCCAAGTGGTTAAGCTAATGGTTATGGGAAACCCCCGTCCAGGCTCAAAGCCCACTGCCCATCATCGGGTGCAGCTAAATAAACAAAAAGGTCCATCGCGTTGTTAGCCTAGTGGTCAGGCCATTGGAGATAATGGCAACCGCGCTGTTAGCCTAGTGGTCAGGCCATTGGTTCTGGGCAGCACCCATCCAGGCTCAAACCCCACTGACTAGCATCGGGTGATAAAAAGGAGAGGATAAAAGAGAGAAAGGGATACCAGCATGGGGAATCTCATGATCGTCTCGCAGCAACTATCTATCGTATGGACAAGAGGACACAAGGCAACAATGTGGGTTCAAATCCTGCCTGTTCGGCAATTCATAAATGCTACCACATGTGGTCTCGCACCCTTGTGAATAGAAACCCATTATTAAGCATGCATTGCATTGACATGTTGAACGTTAATAGTGGGCCAAACCTCAGTGGGTTGGAACTAGAGAAACGTTCGCGGCGGCCTTGGCCGCCGCGATAAGTTTCTTGTAATTCAATAATTCAATAATCTATCCATTATTTTCCATATGGGTTTTTCTGTTGGGGCACTCATGGGGGCCGTTGATGAAGGGTATATTCCACATATTATACCCCATCAACGCCCCATGATTTTTGGCCAAACAAAATGAAAGCCAAAACCTAAGGTCCCTATCAAATTGTACAAATATTCACATATATTCCATACTTATGTTCACAAATATGTGCATGCCATTCCAAACCATAGTTCCACACAAATATACACGCACTTGCAAACAGAAAAAGTCACAACTTCTTCAAGTAGGCCTCCCGTCCATTCTTCTCTTGCTGCAGCTCAGACTCGGATCATAACGTCTTCTGACAATCTCCATCTCACCTTTAGCCTCGCTGGCCGACGCAGATGCATGTTTAGCAGCCACCAACGCTCTCTCTTACACTCAGAACAAGCTCCCATGGTCGGCATTCCCCACAAGCCTAATCACCTTTGGATCCCTCTCTTTGGACTCGCATCTGCGGCCCTCGAACAAGATGAAGAACACAACATATGGTTGGAAGCCAAAAAAAAAAAAGAAAAAAGATAAGCCTACATGAAGCCTCGACCAGGCAGCCTGTGCCAAACCAGACTGTCGGCCTGCCTCCAAGCCCAGATTTTGCAGCAGGGCCTCAACCTTGCCAACGCCGATTACAACCCCGTATTATCAGCAGCAGCAACAAGGTCGGCTCTGTATTACCAGCAGCAACCCTATGCAATCATCAGTAGCCCTATGTACTCTTCTTTCGTTGTATTGTGCTGCTCTTCACATCCGATCTAGTACTTCTCAGCCCACCGAACACATAAATATAGCCAGGCCTCTAATTTCAAGAAGTGAAGCAGCTTCAGCCGGAACCTCTGCCTGAAGGCCGCCCCGCTCGGATCCCTTGCTGTGTATGCTGAAAGAAGAAAGGGGTGTGCATTCTTATCCTTCCATTATAAAACCATGCATAGAAACCCAAAAAAATCGCATCCCAGAGCCGATTTTGAAGTGCTCCTTTGATTGGCCATTAAGCAGCTCAAATCACCTAAAAAATACACTTTAACTACGGTTTTGCATACAATACACCCCCGAAATCTAGGCAAAACCATGCGTGAAATACGGTCCCCAAATGCCAAACGAAATAATTAGAAGCTTATGTCAATATACTTTTCCTTTTATTCTCCGGCAAATAAAATATTGCAATGCTTGGGGCAAAGGATTGTGCGAGGTTCTAATGGCGATAATGTGGCCCAAATCAGAAAGCGTACTTTTGTTACATATATGGTTATATAAGATTTATATAAGTATTGGTGTGTGAAGATCGTAATTGTTGCTGTTGGACCCGTTTTACGAAACAAAAGGGGTATTTGGGTTTTTATGTTAGGGTTTGGTTGTTTTTAGCGCGAGGTACTTGGGGAAGTCATTGCCACCTGGTGAGAATTCACATGAGTTGCCGGATTAGACATAGAGCAAAACACTGAGTTGCACCGCAGCGATTTCAAGATCTGCTTGTCCGTCCAAGATTTCAAGGTTGTTAAACTTGCTAGTTTACTAAGAAAGCACAAGAGAGAGAGGTATGCACCACAACAGAAGACATATATATTGAATGATATGTGTTACAATATATAGGTATCATAAAAGGTACATCCAAGGAAAAAGGTGAAAGATAAAAGGAACTCACGTTGCCTTTTTATAAAGGCACGCTGCCTTCCTAATATAGGCAGCTTCGTTAACACCCCACCTACGACTTTAGTCCTTCACCAAATAAGATATAGAAAATATCGTGTCTAAGAATGAAGACCAAATATTCCCACCTGCAAATTTGGTCTCGCACTCAGATGAAAAAAACCTTTGGTGGCCACAAAGGAAAAAATTTGAGTGCTACAATTTTCTAATGCCTATTCTTGCAATTTGGTAATATGTCTAAATGCAGAATAGAATCTTCTCTTGATTGCCAAAATAGTGTCATCCACATAAAGCGGAATCACCACAAAATATTCTTGAGAGCGTCTTATATACATAGTCGAAACTTCAAAATTTAGAAATCCATCAGAAAAATAAAATAAGAGTTCACTTTGGCATACCAGTCTCTAGAAGTTTGTCTTAAACTTGTAAGACGCACTCGCAAGTATCCTTTTCCAACAAATGCCTCGACATCTTTTACGATTTACAAGCTCATTCCCATCATGAGGATGTAAAAACCCATCTTGGAACTCATTCCCAACATAAGGATGTGAGGACACATTTACAAGCTCATTCTCAACATGAGGATGTAAAGACCCATTTACAAGCTCATTCCCAACATGAGGATGTAAAGGCCCACTATCCACATTAGGAATTAGGTTGCTATCAAGTATCTCAAAATCGCTAAGAACAACATTATAGTGACGATAAATAACCATGTCAGCCATAGTAGACTCATCAAACACTGCATCACGACTAGTAATGATTCTTTACAAAGAAATATCATAAAAGTGTATCTCTGTGCCTCCACAGCATAGCCAACAAATATGGCTTTGAGGCCAACTGGATCAAGCTTCTTTCTCTTCTCTTTTGGAATATGAACATAGGCTAGACCACCAAAAACTCGCAAATTTTGAACATTTGGTTTGACTCATGTCCATAATTGCAAAGGAGTTACGCCTTTCAGAGAAGAAGTTACTGTTTGATTTTGCATATAAATAGCAGTAGCCACAGCTTCTGCCCAAAATGACTTATCCAAACCAGCATGAATAAGCATACATCAACAACATTGATTATCGCATGTTCCTGGTACTCAACAATTTGATGATGTTGCTGAGGGGAATAAGTGATGGTAGGCTCACAAGCTATATTGTGCTCTTCACAAAAACACTTGAATTGAGCAGAAGAAAATTCCCCACCATTGTCAGTACGTAATCTCTTGATCACTTTGCCAATCTGAGTCTCCACCATACTTTTAAACACTTGGAATGTGGTGAAGACTTGGAACTTCATAGAGATAAAATATACAAAAACTCTACGAGAAAAATCATCTACAAGCAAGATGAAATATCGTGCATTACTCAAAGCACAAGGTAGTGGGCCACATATATCAGCATGCACAAGCTCCAAAAGCTATGTTGCACGTTTCTCTTTTACATTGAAAGGATGGCGATGTTGCTTCCCAACAGCACACGCCTCACATACATCCATTGATGCAGTGCTACTCAATGATAAGGCATCCACGGTTCTATCAGAGGCCATATCCAATAAATATTGGAAGTCAGCATGTGCAAAACGATAATGCCACAGTGTACTTGACTCATCTCCACTGACAATCATAAGATTCAAAAAATCATCAATGAATTTAAGCTCATACAGACGACCTTCTCTCGAGGCAATTCCAAGTACACATCCATCTTGGATGAATCTATATAATCATCTATCAAACTATGTGAATAGACCAAGATCAGCAAGTCTAGACACAGAAATAAGATTTCGGCATAAACTAGGCACATGTAAGAGGCCACGCAAGACTTGCACACCACTGGAAGTATCAACATGAATATCTCCAATGCCTTTGACCTCATGGCTTGTGTTATTACCAAGAAACACAAGTTTCCTAACTTGAAGTGGGCGGTAATTCATCAACCAATGCCTATGAAAAGTCATGTGTTGTGTTGCACCAGAATCAATAGTCATGGAAACAACAGCTTCTGTAGGAAAAATGGCTTCAGAAGCTTCATCACATGCAATACTTACATGTTCATCTGGAATATGAGGTCCATCTCTATTGAAGGTATTCCTGGCAAACCTTCAACCTCAGTGGTTGAGAACCTCCAGGTTGCTTAAGGCAACCAATCTGTGGCTAAATCCCTGCACAAATCAGCTCAAATTTGCTTGTGAACAAGCTATCCCTGAACAAGAAAAAACTGTTCACAAAACTTTGATTGCCAAAAAACTAAAACCGGTTCGTAAACAACATATCTGAGTAAAGACCATAACCATGAAGTCGACAATATAAACAAATAAAAACACTAAACCCCACTATAAGTCATGAAGGTTACAATATAAGTAAACAAAGTTACGAGATGCCCTACATACATGGGATCATATACATGGCATGCACAGTTTTTTGCAATATGCATAAGTAACCGAGCCATGCTTATCACCTATTGGACCAACATCTAGCTCTTCAATGCAGGGAATTGCTATCATCTTTGCTAAGATGATCACAACAGGGATTTTGATATTGTAAGTGACCATTACAATATGCAAGCGTCTTATAGTATTGGAAGGTGATGAATCCAAGTCCACATTTATTACTCTAGAAGTCTTGTCAGATAACAAACCACTACTTGCACCATGACAATGTTACCAAAACACACTTTAATCGTGTAATGATGGTTGCCTTCTTCGTTTCTTTCCTGAGAAATACTGATAGCCATTTTGAACAACACATAAAGTGTGTAAAGGAAATTCGAAGAAAGACTCTAGAGCTTTACTCTCAAGTTCAGCTATCCCATTTTGAAAAGGCATTGTCATTTATTCATCTCTTTCATACCCCTTCACAGTGACTCAAGCCTCCATAAGCGAGGCCGGCACCGACGGGCTTAGAATACTCTACTAATCCATCAACAAATCCATCAAGTTCTCTACTTGGAATGACTCTGTCACTAATTCATTTGCAGGCAAGTCACTAATGGGTCGGCAGCGACTGGCCAGTTTGCATACGTTTGTGGCACATGAAACCGTTTTCCAAATTTTAAAACATTAGATGCAATTAGGTGAACTTTAAAATAATATACCTGTTGTGAAAAGGTGCATTAAAGTTTACCATTTATCGGATTTTTAAACATTTTGAACAAGGAAAACAAGGTGATGCGCACAGAGGGTTGCCCTCCATGGCTGGAGGGTGGAGTAGCCTAGCAGTCGTTCTAAAGAGCTTCAATCTGAAGGCATTCAAAGCCTGAAAGAGCTTCAATCTGTTTCTAATTAAGGAGAGCAATAATTAGCGCAGTCCTGCGAGCACGAGCAGGGGCAACCCAACATAACAACTAAATGGGAATTCAATGCACCAACTGGACTTAAAACTTGGAAATTAGAAGTAAAAGAATGATATATGTGTGATCTGAATCAAATAAGAAGAGACTTCTCAAGAAGGACAACAAGAGATATTGAAATTAAAACTACCATACTTCAACAAAGTCTGCAAAAATGGAAAAGAACACAAAAACCATATACTAACCTTCCAGTACAAAATAGAAAAATAACACAAATTTCACATACTCATCATCTTCTGAGAAAAAAAACTAGAATAGTGATTTTACAAAATAGGCATATGTAACAAGGTGCTGTGCACGGAGGGTTGCCCTCCATGGCCAGAGAGTCAAGTGGCTTAAGTTGTAGTTGTAGAGAATAGAGTGTTTGAATCGAAATTGCTATTTTAAGACAATGACATTTTGTGAAGGTGATGGTACGCATTTGCATTACTAAGTTCTGCTTAGGTGTTGAGGTGTTGTTGGAGTAGGATGTAGTTGGACATATGGACTTGAAGATTTGAGCGCAAGGTATTGGTGTTTGGTGCTTGATATGGAACTAGGATGGCAGAAGCATAAGGAGAAGTGTAATAAAGGAGAGAATGGATGTACATGTTTTGTGAAGTGGCTTAAATCGTAGTTGAAAGTTATGTTTTGACATTTTATTGAAATTGGTACTTTTAGACAATAGAGTACTTGAAACCATGAGTTTGTTAAAATCGGATGAGTAGAAGCAAATTATAATCTGTTGTTGATATTTGGGGTTCTTGGCATCACCTTGCAGCAACAGTCCATGACTGCCGGATGCCACAAGGCTGCCACAAATGCTCATGGATCAACAAAAGAAGGTGGGAAGAAACTCCAAGAACAAGAACAAAACAAAGAATGAACAAAACAGAATCATATTGATGCTCCAAAAGGAGGTGCTCCAAAACGTGAGCAAAAACCTAAACAATGAGAGGAAATGCTCTCTCTAAATAGTAGAGCAAAACCCTAACCCTAACTGACATCTCACCTTCCACATATCTAGGCTAAATCTGGGCCATAGATTGTGGGGTCCAATATGACAAATACATGTGGCCTATGCCACCTACCACATATGTGGGCTAAATCTGGGCCCTAGATCAAGTGGTCCAATGTGATAAATACATGTGGCCTATGCCACTCATACATATGTTTAGCCCAAAGGGCTAACATTCTGTACCTTTGTTGCCCCACCATCCGAATTTCTCCTCCTGTTCAAGGCCACCATCTATACCCTTCAAATAATGCAGTCCTTTGGGAACCCAAAAAATTTCACCACCACTGCATGCGACATATATGCAACATATATGGAGCTTACCATGTGGACAAGGTTGCTAATTTGATTTGATATACTTATATAATAAAAGATTAAGTTCTTGAGGCAATCAACAACACTTTCAATGTTAAGAAGTAATGGCTTCCAACGTTGTCCTAGATAGCCATAGCCACTAAAACCTCATTCATTTCTTGTTGAGAGAGGGTTGTGTATTTTTTACAAATGCATTTTTGTGAACATCTTTGCTATATGCCCATTTACAAGTTCTCTGTACTTCAAGGACTACATATGTCTTAGTAGATTAACCTTTGCTATATTTGAAGACAACATAAATGAGCTTCAGGTCACCTTCACAATTTTCACCCTATGTCAAATTTGATAACTATATTTGTTAAAGTCTAACCAGCTTCTTACACATCTATGCCTATGTGCACTGTGCATGGCTTTGGAAACATTAAAACATTATATTCATTATATGAGCATGGAATGCCTAATCTAATGTCTGATCTAGAGTCCTTTATCCTCTACCATGCAAACTCAGACATTTTAATGCCAAATGGCTCCCATAGCCCGATACCATTTTTATGAATGATGAAATGCTTGATCTACTGCTTGAATTGGAGACCTTTATGTTGCACCATGCAAACATTTAAATACAAATGACTCCCATGGCCCAATGTACAATGAACTTTGTTGACGCCTCTCAATGTTGAATACGAGTCTCAATGTCTCTAGCCTTAAATCATTCAAAAAGAAAAAAACAAAAGTTGAGCAAAAAATTCCTCGTTGAACTTGAAAAAACTCACTCTACAACATTCGTCCCTTGTTCACGCTTTCTATTTTAACTTTTCCAAATCTTTCTCTTGTCTCAAAGAGATATGTACACTTGGTGTCGTCTAATGCAAGGGCTTTTCTTATAAGTTAATTTCTATCTTGTTGAGTGCCATGGGTTGCCACAAATATGAAACTCAAAATCAGATGACTTACCATTAGTTTGAGCATTAGAAAAAAGCTTTATTGTACATCTTTTTATTCTTGTTCAGAATTAGAAAAACATTTCTACTTGTGAAGTTGATGAATAAAATATTACATAGTCTACCACGTTACAAGATGATTGCATATGAATGACAAAAACGTTTAAACATAGGCCAAGCAAACCATGCCTTGCTATGTACATAGACCAGTTCAATCAAACAGATGCCAATCTAGATTGAATGGGTTTAGAAGAATCGTCCATGTTGTGCCAATATTCTGAATTTTAACCCCAAAGAAAAATGCACCCAATCATATTTACAGGTTTATAATGAGCTATAGATGTAAAAGAGCAAGATGAATCAATTGGGCGACTTCAAAATAGACATACATGATGGAAAATTTACCTATTTCCGAGAAAACCTTGATGTTAGCTTTGCATGTGCAACTTTCGAAAAGATGTGCTTGTCTTGCTTATGCTTGTGTTTGTCTTATCGTGCAGCAGACCATTTTGCAGCAGACCAATTTTGGCTTAAACCTGACCAATTGTTATGGAAGAAAAATACGGAAGCAAAATGAAACAGAAAATAAGAGACCTCATTTTGTATTCTCCAGAGCTCAGCACATGCTCTGTACAATGGACTGCAAGATTTAATCAAGCACCCACTTAATTTTAGAAGTACACAAATAAGTTTCTCTATAAAGTTAAGAGGATATAGAAAGGTCAGCTGATAGTTTATGTTTACTGACTGCTTGAGCACAGCCACCTTTCAGCAAGACATAAAAGCACATGTGACGTGAAAATGATTCCAAATATGTTGCCCCTTCATGATTATCGGCTGCAAAGATGGAGAATAATTCATAATTTTGCAGACATGCTATCAGCGTGAATAAGACATGCAACAGTTACTTCAATGCCTTCAAGAACCTTAGAGAGAGGCTCTGCCATAGCTTGTGGTTAAAGATAGAAGTTAAGAATATGAACATCCTACAATAGAAGTTACACAAAAAAATGAAATCAATGAAAAGATACCATTTCATTGAGATTGCACCTACTTCTTGCTTGGCATAAAATGAGCATGGAAATCACCAAGAATGCATTGGACATGAGAAATGGATATATACCCTTCTTTTTGAAATGTCTATATGGATATTCAACAGTTACAAATGATAAAATGAACAAAAGAAATTTACAGAGCTGGTTATACCTGCAATACGTGGTTAACCATCACTATGCTTAATCCCATGAACCATTCATAAATAATCCTAAACTGCAAAAGTCTCCAGAAGCAATGGTTTAAGTTTCAATTCTTTGTGAGCATTCAGAGTAAATCAGGCACTTAAACGAACAATAGTGCACCCAAAGGAACTAGCTGTCTGCAAATATAATTCAAATTTAAATATATCAAACAAATTTTTTTACAGTAAATGGTACCATGAAAGGCACGATTCTAACTTTATTCCATATTCTGATTGAACCATCCTTAGATACAGTAACGATGCGCTTTGAATCCGATGTGAAACAAAGCCATGTCACAGCACTCTGCAGATAGAAATCCATTAAATGCATTTTGAACCACTAACATCATTTATCTCTTGAAAAATGAAGAGAATCTTGTGCCCTTTAAGTTGCATGACTTTGTCCACCTGGCGACCATCTTTGCCATAGACACACTCCCATATCTGTAGTCCATAAGATTAGCCAAAGTGTAGAAAAAATAACCTTGACTGCAACCAAATGGCTCTATTCCAATTAGATATGTTGTCACCTTCACATCTGCAGTAAAAGCAGCAGCAGCTATAAAACGACCATCAGGCGACAAAGCCACCATGGTATTCTTCAACTGATTCGTATCAATTGTATCAATGCACTTCCCATCAGTTACTAGCCAAAGTTTTATGTCAGTTCCTGCACATTACATAAAGCAATTTTAAAGCAAATTTATAACAGGTGATCAGTGATGCGGGCAACAAAAGATGCATTGGACAATAAAGAGAAGGCACTTAAAACATGAAATGACTTAAAAAATATACACGCGTGTTCTGTATATCCTTCTTAATATTAAACCCCAAAAGTAGAAACAATGGCTTCCCAAATATCAACAGCAGCTTGCACACCTCTAGCAGATGAGGCATTGAAATACCTTTAGTTTCCGTATATACCAGTCATAGTTTTATTCCTAATGTTAGTCACAGACTTTGACCATATTATTGTTTTCCAGCCAACAAATACATGAATTTGGTTGTCTCACTTTCTTCAAGGAGAAAAACATGTTAAGCAGACTACCCAGGTTCATCTCTTTCTACTTACTGTTGAACATGCGAACGACCGAAAGAACAAGATCATCCTGGCACGAGCTAATAGTCTAAAGATATGGACTCTAATTGAACTAAAATACATATACTGTTTCTACTTAATGTTCGAGAAGAAGATGAAGCTTATAAATGACACATACCTTCAGAACAAGATGCTACAAGAAAGCTTTTATCACCCGATGCACTTTCTGCACAAGCTCCAGCTAAGCTTATTATACTCCTTTGCCCATGGATCTGTCGATTTTCCCACTTTAGCTCTAGAGATGACTTCCCTTGTTCCTTTACAGCAGAGGTGCTTTTGGCAGCAGCAGGGCCATATATGAGCAATCCTGCGCCAGTAATATCTTGTGTTGCCAGGATAACTGTTGATGCATTTTCTCCAAATGCTATGCCAGTAGGGCAGCTCCCAGTAGGCATGTTAATACGGAAGAACCTTCAATAAAATAGCTACAATGGGAATCACAAAAGATGCATGGAAAGTGCAAGGACCAATATTCAAGAAAAAAAACTGCAATCACGCGTGTTGTGTAAGAGTAATGACATACTGGAATCCCTTACTTGGGACGCCATCCAACTTAAAGATACGCACAACTCGATCAGCACAAGCTGCATAGAGAGAAAGAATGCCATATTTCAGCAAGCTAATTTAAAATAAAAAAAAGAGTTGTTTCTGCTTTCAATGAGACAAGGAATCTGTTTTTGTTTCTGCCCATGGCTTTATGGTTGTAATCAGAAAATCCACAGAAACCAAAACATTCCCCACATCTTTTATGTCAAAGAACTAATCTGGACTTCGGCTTAATTATTGTCATCGGTTGCTACATAATTTTACATTGGATTTCCACATAAAAAAGGAAAATTGTTCCCTTCCTTAATTTGCCTTATATTGACACAACAATGCCTATAGAACCGTTAATATAGATTTCTCAACGCGAATTGGATACCAATCATGGAAAAAATTATTTGACCTGTTCCTAATGCACTGCCATTGGCAGAAAATGCAACAGCAGTAATAGCATCAGCATGACCCTTCAAAGTAATCAGTTCCAAGGGATGACGTTTTTGGGCCTGTATGCAAGTTCAAAGATTAGCAGATCCATATCCTGAAATTTTCCACATAAAAATACCTACTTTATCAGTAACAGCGGTTGCAGAACGTGGCTTTGGAAGCGCCGATCCCTGCCTTGCCAGTTACCCGGTTGGCTTCAAGAAATGAGACGTGGAGCTCTTCACCAGCTGACCGAGAGTTTACAGGAAATAGGAGGTTTGGAGCAGTCAGGGATATTCTGGCATATACCTAGGATATGCCAAAAACCCACATAAACAAGGGTTTGCCCCCCTAGGGGCAACCCAAAAACGAAATTAGGGCAAAATGCAACAACATGGCAATTGGTTTAATATGCACCCACATTAGCAGGGGAAGGAAGATCTTGAGCCAAATATCTATATGTAATCAAAGACAATGAAAGACCCCACCTGTTTACATGGGAAGGGACTGAAAAACTGGTACTGCGACACTAGCCTTTTGCTTTTGCTCCTCACGCAGACGCTGCATAATTAAATTGGCTCTGCTGAGCATATGCTGAAATCATTGAAGTCCATGAAATCATATTCTTATTGGGCATTTGCTAAGAAATTTATGCGCTTTTATAAGATATTCATGTTGCACATAACATGTGATCAAGATGTTCCAAGATTAGCAATTTCGTGTGATTATTCTATTAAATACATGACATCCTTCATGTAAAGCTCCACATTCGCCATACATCTGTATCAAGAAGTTATAGAGAAATTTATCTCGCCTCCTCCCCAATAGCATTTGCGCTATGATTTTGGATATGTTGATTGTCTTAACAGAAAGATATGCATTGGGAAGTTCAATTTGCTTAAATAACTTTTTCTTCCTCATATTGTGCAACTCCGCATGTTGCACCAAACATAATAGACATTTAAACAAAACAAAACAATCTTTCAAATTCGCAGATGAGAAATAAATCACTACTAGTAAATGTGTGCCCGACATTGCCGTGCTAATGTTCTAGCTTGCGTTTTTACTTAGTCTTTAATGTCCTTATGTGCAAGTCCTGATAACACCACACGTTGATGCTTGTAAGAATGGGCATGATTTGCTTTTGTAAATATTTTTATTGTAGAAATTGTCTAATGACAGTATAATCAATGTATTAACTTCCGTTTAAGGGGGTGGATTTTAACAGAGAAAACAATGCCAAGTAAACCTTTCCGTAAAATAGAAAATTGCGTGTTTATATGGGCATTCAATGGGCAATCTGAGAAATATCAAGAGCAATTTGAGAAATACTTTGAAAATTAAGGGTATTTGGTTAATTTTCGCTGAAAGTAAATTCACATTGCATGTAGGTTGATTCATGAAATTTTGCAATGCTTGTTTGTCACTCAATACATGATACTAAGCCATTAATCTATTTTTGAGGGAATGCATTGAACTTGGTATTAAACAAAAACCCACTCATCGGCAAAAATAAGGCAAAACAGTATTTTCGTTCTTTAGGTTTTTTCTGTAAGAATGAAGTGCCCATTTTTCAATGTAGTCTTCCTGCCTATGCATATCCTAAGATCATACCAATTCATAAAAAACCATCTGTAGCTGCAAGAATAACCACAATGTTTTGAATTCTGAACAGTTCCACCAGTATAATGCACAGTCAACCAATTCATTCTCGATGATGCACATAGTCCTAAATACTTTCCGTTCATATTTTACGCTCGCTTTGAGTCTCAATCCTTCCGTTGTTCCTTTTTATCTATGCAGATTGCTTCAAGAGATCTTGTATAATGCTTCAAAGCTGGAACCTGGCAAAACGCACAAAGTTAAGGGAATCATAGCAAATTGATAAAATTATGAGAATCAACACAAATACACCTATGTTTAAGAAATACAAAATCCTTAATCCTGAGATGAAGCTATTCGTAGTAGCTCAGACTATCCTACACAAATGCAATTTGCAAGCGAATAATGCTGAATCTAAAAACCAAAATGGCTAGAAGGTATTGCACATGCAAAATGTGAAAATGATGTGAGGTCTAAGAACGTGTGACATATCTCATAGAAAATCCATTATAATCTTCCGTTGTGTTTACCGTGGATTTTCATAAACCCATATGCGCTGCCATTCCTCCTCTAAACATGGATCGACATTTTGCTATAAAAAGACGAAATGCTGCAAATGCACAGAACATGACAGAGATGATGGAAAGGATACCTGTTTTAGCTCTGGGGCTACTCTGGCGGCTGAGTAGCTGGGGCTCCATGGCTGATTAAAACTCTATGTCTTCAAGGATTTGAACCTTGAATTTCTAGTGCCCCATGTTTGGTTTTATTGCACTGTTAATATAATAGGCATGGATCTTTTTACCATCTCTGTAGGAGGTGCACAAAACTCATTCCACATACCTGGGTCCTTGAATAATTCATAAAACCCTCCAGCTCAGGGTGTCCAATAATAAAGGCTATGTTTAAGATGCCACAGTCAAGCCTAATTTTTAAGCAGGTTTTGGTACAAAATAATATAACAGATTTTTCTCACCTCCAAGAGAGAAGCTGTTCTACTGTTTGGATCAACTGCTCCAAATGTCCAAGCATCTCCGTGATTGCCAAACAACACATACCTAAACCAACATGTAAACCATGATTTAAGTGCTGAAACCAAATTGCTACTCTGTTCTTTCTACTTTACCAATGGATAAAAATAAAAGGTGTAAATGCAAAAAACCTGTCTGGCTCTTCAGACCCTCTAATAACGGCAAATACATTCCGAATCATAACATCAGTCTGATTACCCTGCAAAATGCAGCATTATCCACATCAAATTCCGCATAAAGCATAATAGATAGGTCAAATCCATCATCAGCCATTGCATCAAAGGCAGACGAAAATTCAATGGTCAGTGCTGCTTACCCTGGATCCATCTTGTTTAAAGTTCTATAGTGCATATAAGGGTTGATCTGCCCGCCCGAATTTTTCATGTAGCAGCCAATGATCCAATCATAACCTGTTGAAGCTGTTCCTGTCATAAACAAAATCAATACCATTTGCAAAAAATATTCATACTCTGTTTAATCTCCAGCAGAATCCACCTCAAATTAGACGTAGATTAAATTACCTAGAACCATAGCCTCATAAGGCCTCCTACTCTGAAAGGCCCAAGGGCATAAAAGCCATAGCCACTATCTATCTTTGCTTCTGCCTTCCAAATCTATTGTTGAGAATAAAGATTAGAAGGGAAAACTACCTGGTAGTACTCGAAGTATATTTCTTTCTTTTAAAAAAATAGATTTAAAACATACCTGCATGAAATTCGCTTTTGATCATTTAAGGCTATATAGCATGCCTTTTGGCGTAGACATTCATCTTTGAGGCGAATAACCTAGCCACAACTCCTTTGCATTAGAAAGATTACATATTTAGCGATTTATAATACACTTACTTGAAACAATTTGGAGGAGATAACATTATGCACACAACAAAAAGCCAATAGAGAACAACATTAAAAGATATATCAGTATAACATGATTTGTTTCTAAATATTCTTCTGTACATGTGATGCCTAGTATTTAGAATGAATTCTTCAGGGGGTTATCATGGATGCAACATGTTTGAAGTGTGTTTTAACTTTGTTTCTAAAGTTTGATCAATCCGGGTAAATAGTGTGTTCTAGCTCTTTCTATAATAGCAACTGAAAGGGTTGCTTGTTCAGATCTGCATTTGATGAGAGGAGACTTCAAGTTGACCTACAGCAATTGCATGATAATAATAAGTGCCCTAGACAACAGCAGATGAAACCATCTCAAGCGAATTATCTTTGTCAAACTACATTTGTATAAGAATTTCTTTCAAAATTTGCCAAGGCTAAGAGCTTTATAAGCCTTCTATGGACAAGTTGATTCATTCCTTTTTTGAAAGTGGAGGAACATCTAGCTGCTTAATGCAACTGATATGTGGCGTTCCACTTGCCTGCTATTTATTTCAATATGGTAATAAGCATTGGCACCTCTTAGAACAATGTACATGTACTACAAGGCATGTTAATAATAAAGGGGTATGTTATGCTGATAGGCTGGCATAAATTATTTGTGATTGTTGTGTCTGTCATAAGGGATCTTATGATGCTTCCATCATCCCTGGAGGTGAATCTGGGGATGTAAGTATTCTTGGCCTTTTCAAGTTCACCAGACCGAAGTTACAAGTCTCTGCTTGCATGTGCAGATAAAAAGCAAAACTTTTTGAAGATAATTTCTGCATTACAAGTTTTTCATACCTGAGTTTACATATAAAAATTGTTATAGGTCAGAATTTCAGAAACAGAAAATAGGAAGATACTTTTTAGGATTAGACCCATATCTACTTTAAGGGCTGATCAATAGTTTCTTAGAAACATGCAAAGGCTGTTGCAGCTTTTACAAGAAAGTTGTGATCTTTGTGTAATGTGATTTATCTGACATTTTGATGTTTTGCACCAAATTATCATATTTGATATATGTTTGATGATTTATCTGTTGAAGTTGGAGAAGATACTATATTTATTGTATATATTGGTGTGGGCACTTGTAATTGGGCTTGAAGGAGTAATAAAGCCATTTTAATGGTTGAATATTTGATGAGGTGGCATGTGGTTATTGAAGATCTAACGGTGAAGATTGAAGATGAATGGTCAAGATTTGATGTGTAAGTTTAAGAGGAGGGGTACGTCTCCTCATTCTCTCTCTCTCACTCTTGCTCTTGAAGAGATTATTTTGTTGTAGAGTGCATCTTCCATGGAAGAAATAAATAATGAAGAGGAGGAAGAACCTCCAGATTATCTCTATTATTATTCGGTTGTGCAATTGAGGTGTCTTTGATCTCTCATTCTTCTCTTCAATTCTCGTGTCTTGCTTTTTGAGTGGTTGCTGGTAGAGTGTAGTTGCTGGTAGAGTGTGGCGCAGCCTGATGCATATATTTTGCATTCTGCTCAGCTTGGGGTTTGGTCCATTCAGTTGGATTACACTTTGGCAGGGTTTGGCTCTTTATTTGAGTTCAGTATATTTACCTAAGACGTATTCAATTGGATTGAAAGATGTATATTGGTTGTCTAATGTCTTTGCCTAAAAATGTTATGAACTAGTATGGCCAACTTGCACCAGTAATTTTGCGAAATTCCTCAATAAGCATCTATCTTCTGTTAGCAAAAAGTGCCAGGCTTTATACTTAACTATAGCATATTATTTCCAGAACATAATTGGCAGTAGTATTTGCATTGGATATCTAAGAAATAACCTTTTATAAGTTTGAGTTATCCTGAGGCAGGGTCGGAAGCATTATGCGCAATATATCCATGGTTAATGCGTTTACTCTAGGATTTACAATATATCCAGCTCAGTTGTTTTGTGACAACTCAGAATTATTTCATTGACCTGACTACGATGAGAAGTGCTTCCTAGCCATTAAACATCTCAATACTCAAGTGTGTTTTCTTAAAGTGCTTCCTAGTCACTAAACATCTTAATACTCAAGTCTGTTACTCGGCTTCTTGGCTTCTGAATGTCATCGGGATAGACGGATCCCATATTGCAGTTGAGTTAGATGCTAAAGCTTCTTAATACTACAATAAAGTCAGCATCTAAAGCTCTTAAGTATTGTTTAAATGTGTTTGTGGTCAACTAGATGAAAGTTTATTATATTCTGGATACTGATAATAGGAAGATTGGTAGCTAAGATTTATTTTGAATAACTCATGCACCCCTCTAACAAAGAGCCCGCATGGATAATTGCTGGAAAAAATTTGGATTGGAAGGAGCTTCATAAGCATACATGTAGATTTTTTTTTTTTTTTTTTTTTTTTGGAGAAAAGGAAGATTTATATTTATCATAAGAAAGTTACATCTGATACAGTATCAGAACCATTGAGGTTCACAAAAAGTGCTCTTAGCACAGGAGAGAACAACTGAAAACCAAAAATGGGACCGGAGTCCTTTTTACAGCAGTGTAGGCACAGTAGCTCGATCAGGAGGAAGGATCTTGTACCAGAAAGTCCAAATCCGAGTCCGACTCTTCTTCATCAATGATCACAAGAGTCCTAAAGGCAACGTATTATCCTTTCTTCAACTGTGCAACCAATTATAACTCACACTGTTACATAACTTGCAATTTTAATCAAGAAGTAATGTGACTGGAGAAACATTACCTTCTGCCATCTCCCAAGGATATAAACATGCCAAGCTATACAAGGCACCTTGATGGGAGCATCGTCTAGATCTGCAACAGCCTCAGCTTGTATAACAAATAGTAGAAGATGGTATGTTACATGTGCAGTGTTGGATGGAATATTTAGAGTTAATGGATGTTCGGAATGGAGTTAATGTAAACAAAATCTAACAAAGGTTTTAGAAAAGAAAACGTCTCCATGGTAAAGTTGCGAAATGATTCACAAAGGCAAACTTGAATGGATTTTCGGCATGCCTAATGTTGCAAAAAACTCCCTAATCCCCCGCTCCAGTCATCGGACATGGAGCGCAATATATTGAAAACAAATTTCCAAGGACGTTTTGATTTCCGTAGCAGTACGATTGGAAAATAAGGAAAAGATAGAGATTATGGCACATCATATTTTGCATGACATGGCATACACATGTATAGGCTAGAACTGCAACAATTCTTGTACCTCAAAGAAGGCACAAACAAACAATATATGTATTATTATATATTAATGATATTAGTGAAAACAAATCTATATATTAATGTTATTCTAAAAAAAAGACCAAAATGCCCAAGCAAAAAGACCCTAAGAAAAAATTCTCCCGTTTCAATGGTTCACCATATTAAACTTTACTCGTAACATTAGCACATGTTTATACATCTTTCTTTCTACACTAGGTCACCAGCTTATACAACCTTCACCTTCACTACCTAAGAATTAACTAAAGTGCCCAGTGCATCTCTGCCAGTGCCACTTATAAGCTGAAAATTCTAACAAAAGTATGTGACCTGCTATTAGTTTAAGCATGTTTGAGGCTCTGTTTGCTGTTTTTTCTGAGAAGCACACATAGTTAGGAAGCAAGGAAAGTACTGTTGCATAAAAAAAAGTAAACCTAGGCCTAGCTAAGTTTGATCTAACCTACAACTACCTAATTTTCTGTAAGTAGGACCATTCAAATAGACTCAAGGCAACATGTTGTTGCCAGTACCTCTTTAAGCGAAGGATATTGAAGGGATTTGGCAATTCTTGGCCATCAGTGAGGTCCTTGAGCCAATAAGACTCCCTGCCAGCCTCACCAATGAGCTCAAAGGGTCCCTCCCATAGATTTTCAAACTTTCCTGCAATCTTTTCTCTGGCATTGTTCCACTTTAGCACAAGTTCTCCTATTTTTATGGTGCCTTGTAACCTGTGAGCAGCTTTGAATGCTGCCATATCCTTGGCTTTCTTCAACAAAACTGCATTTTTAGCATCATACCTGTGCTCTTCAAGTTGCATCAACCTAATGAACCTGTCTTGCAAAGCATCCTCCATTTTGAGGTTAATAATATGTGCCATAAAGAAGGCAACTCTAACTCTATGGGTAGAACAACTTCAATGCCATAAATCAAACTGAATGGGGTATGCTTAGTAGCATGCTTTGTGGTGGTTCTGTAGGCCCATAATGCATCAGTTAACCTTAAATGCAAATCCTTCTTGGATATGCTTACTGTTTTTTGCAGAATTGACTTAAGTACCTTGTTTGTTGACTCTGCCTGGCCATTTCCTTGAGGATAATATGTTGAACTCTTTGCATGCTTGATCTTGAGGGTGCAAAGTAGGTTGTCAATCACTTCATTGACAAATTGTGAACCTCTGTCTGATATAAGCTTCAGGGGAATGCCAAATCTGGCACAAATGTTTTCATGAAGGAACCTGGCTGTTGTCAGGGCATTGGCTTGTCTCAGTGGCACAGCTTCTGCCCATTTTGTGAAATAATCAGTAGCTACCAATATAAACTCATGATGAGCAGAAGAAAGAGAGTCTATAGGACCTATAAATTCTAATCCCCAGACCTGGAAGGGTCCTGGAGATATTATGGTTGTCAAAGGAGCAGGCTGAAGGATCCTTTTCCCAAAGATTTGGCACTTGTGGCAACTTTTGATGTTTTCAAAGCAGTCTTTGAAGATTGAGGGCCAATAGTAACCTGACCTAAGTATCTTTTTAGCAGTTGTGTCAACAGCAAAGTGACCTCCTCATACACCCTCATGGCAGGCTTTTAGTACCAATTCTGCTTCAAACTTGTCCACACATCTTAGTAAAACATCTTCTTTATTCACCCTGCACAAAACATCACCAATTAGCCTGAACTTCTTGGCCTTGTCTTTGAATCTCCTGTGTTGGCTGGAGTTCTGATTCTTTGGCAGTTCTCCCCTTTCAAGAAAGTTTCTAATAGCTTGTTGCCAGTCTTCTTCTTCAAGTAGGCCAACTGTAGCCTCTATGTGAGTACTGTCTAAATCCTCCAAGTCTTCATGCTCAAACAAAACATTAGTAAGATAAGAACTAGGATCTTTAGATTTATGAGTTACCTGGATGTCTATATCATAATTTTGCACTTTGCAAGCCCATCTGCATAGTTTGGCTTTCTGTGGTTTCTTTGCAAAGAGCAGGGGCAGTGGATTTTGTTTCATGAACACTTGAGTTTTGCTGTTTTGGATTAGATGTCCCTGTTTGTCAAACAAATACATCAGAGCTGCTGCACTCTTCTCAAGTCTGGCATATCTCATTTCAGTATCAGACCAAATCTTGCTGGAAAAGGTCACAATGTTGTCTCCTTGCATCAGAGCAAGGCCTACAGCTTTCTTGGTCACACTCAGATAGGCTTGAAAGGGTTCAGACATGTTTGTTGGCTTGAGCAAGGTTGATTTGCAGATGGCCTCAATGATTGCCTCAAAGGAAGTTTGGCAGGCTTCTGTCCACTCTGAACTTGCTTTCTTTCTTTGAGAACTTCCTTCCTTTGGTCAAGCTTGTAATAGGATAGACTGTATGAGAGAAGTGTGGCACATACATCCTTAAGAAGCTTGTCATGCCCAGAAAGCTCTTGACTTGCTTGATAGTTTTGGGTGGTGCTAAGTTCCCGAGGGCTTGGATCTTGCTTGTGCTACCTGGATCCCCTGATCTGAGACTTCATGCCCAAGCAGATCTCCTTTTGAGCAAAAGAAGACGCATTTCCTTGGGTTTAAGCTCACTCCTCCTTTCCTGCACAAAGAACAGAGTTGTGTGAGGTATGTCATGTGATCTTTTAGCTTAGTATTGACACAAAGATCATCTAAGTAAACTCTGAATAAACTAGGAGCCATATCCTTGAAAATGGTGTCCATTGCTCTTTGAAATGTGGCAGATGCATTCATAAGTCCAAAGGGCATTCTCTTCATGGCAAAAGTTCCCCAAGATGTGACAAAAGATGTCTTGGCTTGGTCTTCTTCTTTGATACTGATCTAGTTAAAACCCGAGAAGCCATCCAAGAATGAATAAACTTCCTTCCCTGCAACTGCCTGCAATACTTCCTCAAGAAAAGGCAAAGGATAATGGTCTTTTATTGTTGCTTTGTTTAAATCCCTATAATCAATGCATATTCTAATGGTTTTGTTCTTTTTTTCAACAGGCACAATGCAAGACAACCAAGCAGGGTTAATGATTTTTTTTATGACTCCAGCATCTTTCATTTTGAAAAGTTCTTCCCTAATGAGATCTAACAAAGAAGTGTTAATTCTCCTAAGCTTTTGCCAACTGGTTTTGATTTTTCTTTTATCTTAATCTCAAATTCACAAACACTCTTATCTATTCCTAACAATTCCTTGTAATCCCAAGCAAAAACATCATTCCAAGTGTTAAAAAAACTTACAAATGCTTCCCTCTCTTCCTCTTTGAACATGTCTCCTACATACAAGACCCTATCTTCATTATTCTTTCTCACCTTGACTTCCCTTACCTCCTTTTCAGAGCTTACATTGATTACCAAGATTGGATAGAGTTGCTGAAGTTCCTCATCCTCCAGATCTTCCTTCAGCTAGATGCTCCAAAAGCACATCTCTGCATAGGGAATCTGCCTCAGAGTTTAGTTCTCTCAGTATGTGCTGCAATTCCCATGTTGAGAACTTTGCTAATGCCTCCCCCTTATATTCTGCCATATTTGAAGTCAGATTCTGATGGATTCTCCCTACCTTGGCTAACAATCTTTTATCTTTGTCTTTTATGATTGCAGCAGATGAAGCTATACTTAGTCTTTTTGACACACCCCCATCAAACCACATGTAAGCACTCATTTCTTTTTGCATACCTTTGTGCACCTCCAAGGGCAGGTTCTCCTTCAAAAGATTTCTTTGTGAGCTCCAAGGTGCATTTCCTCCTCTAGTCTCGACAAAGTACTCTCCAATTTTCCTGGGAATCAACATCTCCTCTTGAATAAAGTGGTAAGATTCATACTCACCTAGTTTGTTAAAAAGTGTAACAGTTCTCTTTCCATCCGAGATGGTACATTCTCCCTTTGATCAAACTGGTCTTGCATCCACAGTTGATAGCCATCTTCTCCCCAATAACAAGTCATAAATTTCTGACTTTTAATTAGCTCCCTCAAATGCCACCACAACAAAATTTGCAGCCACTTGATTCCTTCAATGTCAATTGCCATATCACTCACCACATCTAAAGGATTGATTCTTGAATTTGAGAAGGATTTTAAGATCATAGGGGCCTTTTTGTCTACTTCCAAAGCACAGAGTTTCATGATATGATGTGGCATGACATTCAAAGGTGATCCTCCATCTAATAATACCTTGTTTAGGATCTGGTTACCAACCTTTGCAATGTAGGTGAAAGCATCAGGATCATGCTCTTCTTGTTTTAGCATTTGCTCAGCTATATGGTTGGTAAAAACAACTTGCTATTCTCTGGTGAGATTTACCTGTTCTTCTTTAGACATATCCACAACTTTTTCTCTATAAGAAGGAGCAATTTTGAGCAAAGTCAGTAGATCTACACTAACTTTGGCATTCTTGAGCAGATATTCAAATTCATCTGTTAGTCCTGTGCCTCCTGGTACAGGACTATTCATGCATACGACGGACCAGGTCAAACTCAAGGATCCACAACCAGGCGCGGGTCCGTCGTCAAAGACCAAGCAGCAGACCACGCAGTCAAAGCCTGCGTCCGCTACCAAGAGGCGGCGCTCAGACAAGTGAGGGCCCGTCACCGCCCGCGTCAGCGTCAGCGTGATTCCAGGCACTTCAAGAGGCACCGCCAGCATTCCTGCAAATCAGGCCTCCTTCCAGGAGTCGGCACCGAGATCAGTCAGAGTGTCTATATTGGGCCAAAGGCCATTGTACTATATATATGAGTAGAGCTAGCACATGAGTTTTTAGATGAGTTTTGAGTCTTGTCTCACTTCAGTTTTCTCTCGGTTGCGAGAGCTCATGTATCATCATCATTGATATCAAGGAAGCTTATCATTGTTGTCTCATTGTTCTTTTGTTTTCTTTTCCCTTTTCCTTGTTTTCTTGCAAATCCCGCGTGACATAGTCCCCGGATTCTCCTGTTAGATCCACGGGTCCTCACAGAGGGCTGTCTTGCAGGAGTTCCCGAACCCAGACCCCAAACAGCGGGCCCGATGCGGGTCGATTCGATTTTCCTTTCTTCGCCGCCATGGCTGCCCGAAACTTCCGCCCGGAAGAACTCCTTTCCCAGGCGGCGTCTCGCTTGGGCGCCATCATCGAAGGAAGCTGCATTCGCGACATGTATGGATGCGCTTATGACATTGAGGGGAGGCCACATTCGGTCTAGAGCTCGATCGGCGCCACCCACCCCTCGTGTCTGTCGTCCCGGTTCCCATCAAAGCGTGCAAACATTGCTCACAGCCTCAGTCACCTCATCACTATCAGGAGGCGCCCTATCAGGCTCAACCTTCTCAACCTTACTTTCATACCCCAGAACATGCCTACATTCATCCTTCTTCTGGCCATACACCTCTGCCTTCACAACCATCATCTCCTACGGGCGGACAGGGATATCCACATGTCTCTTTTGCTCCTCCTCAGGAATTTCCCTTCCCTACATTTCCCACTGCTCTTCCTGTTTACAACCTTACCGACCTCAAAACCAATGATCAGGCACCTCCAGTACCTCCACCTCAGTTACCCCTTCATCAGCCACCTCCAACTCCACCTCAATATAATCCCTATCCAGTTCCTGTCCAGGCAAGCACTTTCACCTCTACCTTTTCGGACCCTTAAGGCTGACTTATCCAACCTTTGGCAACACGAAAGGCAAACCATTAGACCAAAGTGCTCAGGCCCACATGAAAGAATTCGAGGCTCTGGCTGCCCTAAATGGTCATGCACAACCTCAACTGAAATTCCATATCTTTTCCACCACACTGCGTGGCTCTCCTCACCAATGGCTTATGTCCAACAAAAGCCACTGGAAACAAGATTGGTCAAAAATGGCGCTTTTCTTTCTCACTATGGAACCACGGATGATGATCAACTTCATCTCAAGCAACTCAATGACCTTCAACAAGAGCCCACGGAGTCCCAGGGATTTTGCGGATCGACTTCACATCCTTTCGGCAAACTCAAGGAGTACCCACCCCGAGCGGATCTTGGTGCGGTTTCTCCAAGGACTTCCCTCGGCTATCCGACTCATGGTGAATACTGCGCCGAAGACTTTGGAGCAGGCTATCAACCTTGTCAATCACTTTCGATCCGGGTTTCCTCCGTGGCGTGGCTCTTCGGGGAGCTCCCTTTCATTCCACCGGTCATGGTTCCCGCAGGGCTCTTGTCCACCCTCAACACACCACTTTCGGCTTGAGTCGGATCTGGTGCCATATGCGCAAATATCAAGGCCACTTGGCAAATGAGTGCAACTCCACCAATGGCCCGCCTCATTGTAAAAGATGCAACATGTGCAATCATGCCCGCGGAAGAGTGCCGCGCGCACTCATCCTACACCGTTCGCAACATGGCTGGTTTATCAAGTGCAAACAACACCTCGGCACCAATCGCTATATCGGCCTTAACCCATTTGCGGGCTCAACCCAATCAACTCTATCGAGAGCCGGGCAACAGCGGGGACCCAACACCACCCCTTTTGATCCTTCTAAAGCTCGGTGTTATCAGCATCGCGAATGGGGTCATACCACCACGGCATGTCCTCAACTTCCACAAGTTCCGGTGCGGCTTCACGGCACCAATCGGACCACCTCGGTCCGCCTCACGGCTTACCAACTTTGGATTGCCAATGGCAAACAAGGCGGCGTCCCGTTCTCGGAAGCCACCTCGCGGCGCCTCGGCAATCACGCTATCAACCAGCTCACGCCAATCAGCCTCATTTGGATCAACAAACCACGGGGAAGAAATTTTTGGGGCTCTTAATCCTCCCGTCCGGTAGTCAAATTGGGTTGGTTTGGTTTCACGCCCGGACGAGGCGTCCACGTCCCTTAACCATTATTCCTAATGGCACGCAAAAAAGCTGCCTTTGCGGTTGACACAATCCCTCATGAAGGGGACAAAAGGTTCACTTTCCACCTGACTTGGAAAAACTCATGCCTCATGTCATGCCTAAAAATGCGCCAAAGCATTAGAACCTCATGCAAGGCTGCTTTGAAGGCCGCTACGTTGGCTAATGTTCATGCCACCACGAGCTCGGCAAAAAGACAAGATGCACCTCCCACATCTCAACCTCCACGCTCTCAGGCATATCCGAATATTGCTGCCGAGGTCGACCTACTCAAAAAGTTCTTTGCTTCATTACCACGCACTCCGGCACCTATGGATTCAGTGAGGATCCTTTTTCTCATGTGCCTCACGGAACTCCAAGAGGAGCTGGCCAAAATCAAAATTCCCTTAAGTTTGGCAACAATTTTGAAACTATGTCCTACTCTCAAGGACCAGTTACCACTCCCGACCGTTTTGGTTGGGGCTGTTGCTACCTCTACACCCACGGTCCATGCCACGGTGGGCAATCAACAAGTCAATCATGTTCAAATTGATGGAGGTAGCGCGGTCAACCTCATCACGGATAAACTCCGCAAACAAATGGGCATCAAACAACTCTATCGTGCCCCATATGACATCAAATTGGCTAATGGCCATATCACGAGACCTCAAGGCATCACACCTCTTCTTCACATCAACATTGGTGATCTCCGATTCCCCTTAGAATTTGGTGTTTGAAAGGCGGGCGAAGATCCAGGTGATTATGAAATGTTGGGTGCGGACCTTTTCTCCGCCGGGCCAAGAGTATCCATTATTGGGCCCGCGGATGGAGTTAGTCATCACAGATGGTCACCTCAATGCCACTATGGACTTGGAAACCGGTAAGATCATTTCGGTCGACAATGCTGAACCCTCTCTCTCCGACACCGATTCTGAGGATGCTCAGAATATCTATCAAGTTCAGGCTCCACCTACGAGTCTGCCTCTGTCATCCTACCCCGAATATGCTGATCCTTGGGGAGAAATGACTCTTGATCGAGGGACGGTGGCTGCCTTGCTTGACCCCCCTACGGCTCCTTGCAATCGCATCAATGTGTTGATCACTTTTCAGATGCGAAATTCCTCCTGATCGATCTGTTGATGTACACGTTTGTCATGAAGCAACCTTTGCTTGATGAAAATCAGCAACCTCTCTTTTTCACCACGTGAGGCGCCACTCATCTGTCATGCTTCAACCTCCTGCTCATATTGTCAAAGACACGAAGTTATCCCACATATTCAGACTCACGAAGTCGAGATTGTGGGCGTGGGCAACAATCACTGGCTTTGTCGCATTCTTCGCGCCAATCTTCCGACACCCTATCGTAATCGGGGCCGTCACGCTCTTCAAAAAGTTCAAACACATTTTTAGCGAGCGGAGCTCTGAGACCTTGGGGGATCAACAAAACCTTGGGGAAACTCACCATTCCTACCAAATCCGATGCGTCCGTATAGCAGCGGCGATGCGGCTCAACCCCAATTACCGTGATCGCGTCAAGGCGAGAAATTGACAAACTCCTTGCTGCGCGGGTTTGATCTATGAGGTCAAACATTACAGAATGGGTGAGCCCCATTGTCATTGCACTCAAACACAATGGAAAGATCCGTGTTTCGTGGACTACCGCCAAACTAAATCATGCCCGGGCGTGATCATTTTCCACTTCCTTTCTGAGACCGGGTTACGGAAGAGGTCATTTGGACATGAGATGTACTCCTTCATGGATGGTTTTTCGGCTACAATCAGATCTCAATCAAAGAATCTCGATCAACTCAAGACTACTTTCACCACCCAGGTGAAGCACTTTTGCCTACAAGATGGTTCCTTTTGGATTATCAAACTCTCCATCAACGTTTCACGCATAATGCTCTCGGTTTTTTCATGATTTTATGAAGGAAAATCCCTTTTTGCAAATTTTTCAAGATGACTTCTCGCCTCTGGTTCCATGGCTGACCATTTGGATAAATTGGAACTTCGTCTTTCGAAATGTGATGAGTCAGGCATTAGTCTCAATCAGAAATGCACCTTTTCGCGTCACTTCGGGTGTTACGTTAGGACGCGTTGTCGGCAAAGCGGTATCACCGAGATCCTGCCAAAATCGGGTTGTGTGCTCAAGGCTCAAGCACCGGCCAATATCAAGGAGACACGCTCTTTCTGGGTAAGGTAAATTATTACTCCACCTTCATTCACGGACTTGCGACCATTGCGGATCCCATTCATAAACTCACGGGTGATGAATCCACGGGCTTGGAATTCCCGGCGGATCTTTGCTTTCAACGATTGAAGCTTTTACTTACTCGGGCCGGTTCTTGTTCCTCCTCAATGGGACAAGCCCTTTCCGTCCATGTAGATGTCTCGGCGTTCGCTATTGGAGCTGTTCTTTCTCAAGAATATGATGCGCATAATCGACAAACCAAACCCGATATGCCAGCAGAAAACTCAATCCTTTGGCGCAACTCTCTGCCCGCAGGCGTGAAGCCTTGGGTTTAATTTTACGTGTCCAGCGCTTCCGTCACTATCTTTTAGGCGGTCGGATCAAATTCTTTGTTGACCACCAAGCACTCCTTTATTTGATCAACAAATCCGCCCACGGGCCCCATTGCTCGTTGGGTTCTCATACTGCAAGAATTTGCACCTTTGAAATTGTTCACAAAGGCGGGGCAAATCTCATGTTGTCCCGGATTATCTTTCACGCATCCACCGGATGATCCCTCCACGGGAGTCTCGGGCGCCTTTCACGGCGGCTCAACTTTTTGGTCGCGGCAGCGCCACATTGGTTCCACAACTTTCAGCGTATCTCCTCACGGGCGCTCTTCCACCCGGAGGGCGCCACGCTCTCTCAGCCAAGCGTCAATCCCGTCGACACCATTTTTCTCCGCGAGGGGTCATTGACTACACCATGGTTGCAGGCCATCTTTACAAAAAGGGCAAGGATACCGAGTCCGCCCGGCTTTGTGTTCTCCCTCATGAGGTCCCGGATATTGTCAGAAGCCCATGAAGGGCTCGGTGGTGGTCATTTTCATGGTGACACCCCGGCCGCGCAAAATCCTTCTTGCGAGGTTATTTTTGGCCCACGCTCTTCAAAGGCGCTCCGCCCACGCCCGCCGCGTGTGATGCTTGTCGGCGTGTGGGAAGGCCCGACCCGTGGCGGCTCTTCCATTGGCGCCCGGTCGCCGCGCCACTTCCTTTCGGCAAATGGGGATGGATTTCGTGGGACCCATTGATCGCTGCTGGCGGCACACCCGTGCCGCTACATTCAGTTCTCGCGACTACGCTACCAAATGGGCGGAAGCTTGCGCACTTCCAGACAACACTGCGGCAAGCACTGCCAAGGTCCTCTATCAGCAAATCATCACGTATTTTGGCTGCCCCACGGAGCTGGTCAGTGATCGAGGTGTCCATTTTATCAATCATACCATAAAGGAGCTAACGGATTATCTACTGATCCATCATCACAAGAGCACACCTTACTATCCTCAAGGGAACGGTTTGGCTGAAAGCACCAACAAAACTCTGGTCACAATTCTCAAGAAAATTTGTGACGCTTCTCGCACTGACTGGCAAACCAAGCTTCCTACTGTTCTTTGGGCTTACAATACTTGTTTCAAAATCGCTACTGGTCACACTCCTTTTAAATTGGTTTATGGTCAAGAAGCTCTCATGCCCTTTGAATACATTCTTCCAACTCTCCGTTTTCAACTAGCTACAGCCCATAATCCGCCTGCTGCACTCAAAGAAAGGGTTTATCAATTGGAACAGTTGGATGAACTTAGACGTGATGCTTACATTCGAGTTCTTCATGGACAACAGTTGCAAAAATCTTTACATGACAAACGTATTAAGACAAAAACATTCAAAGAAGGAGATTTGGTTCTTCTTTATGATTCTCGTTACAAAAACTTTCCGGGCAAGTTAAAGTTTCGATGGCTTGGCCCTTATCACATTGTTCAAGTGGTGCAACCCAGTGTTTTCAAGCTGGCTGAATTAGATGGAACTCCCTTACCTACACTAGTTAATGGCTTTCGCCACAAACAATTTCATACAACAGAAAGTGACAATCATACAACAGATGCTATTCCAGACAAAGACACAACAGATAGTGACTAACTGGCGGCATATTCATATTATATAGGTGGCATTTTTACAAAATGTGGGCAGAGCCCATCTATTTCCGCTATGGGCAGAGCCCTATTTACAAAAACGGGCTCAGAGCCCTATCTACTAAGTCCTAAGAAGAAAAACCCTCTACTCGGGTTGGGCGGAGGTGATCTATGAGATGTGGTACCCGATTGTTCTCGGGGGTCAGTAGCGGTGCGAGAATCACCTCCATCCGTTGGTGTGGGGATCGGCATGCTTCGGCCATGCCGGCACACCACCCATCCATCGCAATTCCACGATTGTGGCACCGCCAGAGGTCCAGGCAGTCCATTTTACAAGTAATCCACTCCAGGCAGTTGGAAGGCATCGTGCACTTATCGTGCGGTCCGGCCCGGCCGAACATCTTGGCGCCATCCGGATGTCTCAAAGCCCGGCTCCCTGTTAGTCTTATATAGCCAACCAAAGACCTCCCTGTCCCGTGGACCAATCAGAAAATTAAGCCAGCGTGTTTTGCAATGCAAAATTTTGTTTCTAAATGGGGAATCTTTTCTCCCGGCGCATATCTAGCCATGGTACCTTCTGACACCTTCGTTTTAATGAGATTCCACTTCGAGTTGCCAGCATTAAATACATTCTTTCTTTTCACGCCCGTCGAACATTAATATGTGTCCTTTCGCCAGCTGTCACATCCGATCATTCTCTCACGTCTCATCCCCACCGTTCCTTGCTTCTCCCTTTACCGTTTGGGGACTTAGCCAAAATTTTGCAATTCAATCGCCTCCTGCGCATCTATCGCCACCTGGCATCATCTCACGATTCTTTGTTTCGCCCCTCATCATGCCCCTTAAGCCTACACTTGCGGCGCCCTAAACCTTTTAGTCTATCTGCGCCTTCGTCTTGTTCTCGCTCTCGCCTTTGCATCACCGTTCTTTTCAGGCTCTTACGCCATGGCTGCACCCAAATTTCCTACACTTCAAACTCTTTGCTCCCGGGATCGGCTCTTTTTAGTCGTATCTTTCTTGACGCCCACCTTTCGTGAAGCCCTCGTTGGCCCAAGTCGTGACGTCGCGGAACGCCAGAAGCTTTATGAATTCTCGCAAATGGACCTCCCGGCCCCAAATCCAGAACAATTGAAGCAGTTCATTGCTAACATCGTCAACAGCCCGAATGGATATGCTACTGTGGTCGATGGCACCACCATTTTGCTTACCCAGCCCCTGATTTCTGAGGTATTCCGTATTCCTTTGCAAACACCTTGTTTATCTTGGGCTGCCTTACAGGATATAGATGTCACTGAGTTCGGCGCTCCTGTTTATCAAGCAAACATGCATCGCCTGACCAATATTGCCAAGTCCCATGACACTTTTGTTAAGTTTTTGTGGCGAAAGTTACTTGGGTATTCTATCAAGAACACCCATATCAATAAGCCTTTCTATAATCTGGCGATCACAGCCACCCGCTCCAACCACCACGTTGATTGGCCCCAGCTGTTGTTCTACCGCCTTCTTCAAGAAGTAGACTGTATTCGGGCTACCCCCTCCTCTGTCACTAAAGTTTCAGTGGGTGGCCATCTTCAAGCCATCATCCGTCGTTATCTTCCTCCATCACCTTCTGTTTGTCATGCTTCCACTCAGCAGTCCCTTCATTCCCTTCCTCAAAAACAACCAGCTGGCACTTCACGCCCTTCTTCTTCTGGTCATGTCCAACATAACACCACGCATATCCTTTGTCTCCTCTTCCTCTGAAGCGAGGCCCTCCGGTTCTCATCATGTCTCACAAAGCGTCACAAACCGCGGTATGGCAAGAGGCCCCTCGCCTCGCATCCACATCCTCGCCCGACCGTATCAATACCCGGTAGGGATGTTCAAGGCTGCTTGCTCTAAAGTTACAAGAATCCGGGATGCTCTCATGAATGGGGTTCAAAGCGCCCCCCCTGGAGGCCTCGAGGGCGGTTCACCCAGAGACCTTCACTTATTTGCTACCGCGCAAGTTCACACTGGAGACCCGGCTCCAAGCAAAGCACGAGGCTCTTTTGCGGGCCGTGAGGATCTAAAAGGCGCCCAAGATCAGCATAGTGCGCTGGCGATCGGCGAGGCTCAATTGCAAACCACCATTCAGGAATTGTTGGAGCAGGTCAAGGCAAGGGAGACTCTCTTGGTTGACAAGGATAAAGACATTGCCAAGCTGGACACGCTATATACAGAGCTCTCTCGGCATTACAACACTCAAGCCCAAGACCTTACAGCGCGTGACGCTCAAGTTGCCTCTTTAGCAGCTCAGCTTTCAACGCTGACCTCTCAGCTCACACCTCTCCAAGATCAGCTTAAGGAAGCTCAGAAACAGAAAATTATTGATGACGCCGAGATTGCCACGCTTCGACTCAATATTCCTGGGCAATCTTCTTCACATGCCACGCCTTCTCAGAAACGGGTCCGTGATCAGTCACGCCTTCTGTTAGCAAAAGAGAACCGGATCCGTGAGCAAGCCATTCAGTCTGCTGATGAGGCCCAGACCAAACAAGAAGGCTACGTTACCATCGCCCTCAACATCTCGGTTGACTTCCCTATTTCTTCAAGTTATCTCGATTATGTGGTTGCCCGCCGCCACCTCTTTCTTAATACGAAGTGGTATGCGGTGATGGTCGATTGATGTCCACTGCGCCGAGGGATTTTCTTGGATCTGGCGGACCTCTCCATTGAGGACAAAGGTTTACTCTGCGCCCTTTTTAGTCTTTGACCTCATTCTTTGTGAAGATCGGATTTGATCACCTTCCGAGTTGTTCGACCAATGGCGTACATTTTCCATGACTTCTATCGGCTGATACGGGATAAATTTCGTGATGGGCCACATCGGAACTTTCGGGGGGGACTCAGCAGTTCAATGGTTGCTTTTGGATAACAACCCCTATCTGTCGATCATGATCGCCGCGCCGCGCTCTTCATCAGCGTACATGCGGGGCTGGCTCATCATTTACCTCTATGGCAAGCTGAAGCATTTGCGGCGGAATCTGGAAGAATCTTGGACATCACGAGGGATCTTCCCTTTGCCTAAGTTTATATGCGGCCTTGGCGGGGTTACAATCAATCTGCGTGCTCTTACGGATAGCAAAGGCGGTCCCCACGGGTTGGGATAGCCCTCTGTATACTCTCGGCTCCCTGCGTGCGCTTGGGACCATTGGTGCAAAGCTCTTGATCCCGACCTTGTCCGTGACCCGGGGGGCGGGCTCGGCACCGCGCCCCGCGGGCATGCCCCCTCTCCATATGCTTCCCTGGGTGTCCCTCCACGCCCCCGGTTCCTCATCTCTGATTGGCGCCTCCCCTTTTGGACCAAGGTCATGGATGGCCATGCTGGATGGACTCCGCCTCAGATCTCGACGGATCTCCGGTGGGATCCACGTTTTGTCCGCCGCTCCAATTGGGAGGATGGTGCCACCCTTGATGCCACTGCAAATTGGATCTATATTGGAAATGAGCGTGGTTGGCAACGCCCTGCTGATGCTATTCATGGCCTTGACACCTTCTTGCAGAATGCCGCCACCTCACCAGACCCTTCAGTCCACCGTCAGGCTGGTTTCTGTGCTGCTCTCAAGTGCATCCTGGTCAGCTCCTTAAATCGGCAGGGTCCCATCTTTTACTGCAACCCGAATGCCAGCGTTAGTGCCTTCGGTCTCCAGACCTGCCTACTCATGGAGTGCCAGGTTGTTTCTTCTGAAGCCCATGCTGCCCTTGAAGACATGGTGCGTTCTCATTTCCTCCTTGATGCCGATCCTGCCCTTGGGTTCAACACTCCTGCTGCTCTTCAAATACGTCAGGATCTCATAGGCACTTACCATAATGGTGCCCGTCCTCATTCCGTGAGGATCACTTTGTTCTTTGGATTCCCGCCCTCGAAACACTTCCTCCTTTTTTCTTGGTGAGTGTCGTTTGGTGGGGAGTGTTAATCTGTGCCTCTGGTATAGGACTATTCATCCATCTGACGGACCAGGTCAAACTCAGGATCCACAACGGTAGCGGGTCCGTCGTCAAAAGTGAAGACCAAGCGGCGAGACCCGCTTGATCAAAGCCTGCGTCCGCTACCAAAGAGGCGCTTCCGGACAAGTGAGGGCCCGTCACCGCCCGCGTCGGCGTCAGTCAGTGATTCGAGGCACTTCAAGAGGCACCGCCCGGCATTCCACAAATCAGGCCTCCTTCGAGTCGGCACCAAGATCGATCAGTGTCTATATTGGGCCAAAGGCCATTGTATTATATATATGAGTAGAGCTAGCACATGAGTTTTTAGATGAGTTTTGAGTCTTGTCTCACTTCGGTTTTCTCTCGGTTGAGAGCTCATGTATCATCATCATTGATATCAAGGAAGCTTATCATTGTTGTCTCATTGTTCTTTTGTTCTCTTTTCCCTTTTCCTTGTTTTCTTGCAAATCCGGCGTGACATAGTCCCGGATTCTCATGTTAGATCCACGGGTCCTCCACGGAGGGCTGTCTTGCAGGAATTCGAACCCGGACCCCAAACATCATCATTATCCTTTTTTAGAAATTTTTTGGTAGGGAGGAGGGGGTACAACCTGATTATCAACTTGCTTTTTGTTTTTGAATTTCTAGCCCATGAAGTTCAATCTACGCCTCCTTGCCTTTGGCATTGAGAGGGCTCCTCTTGTGTGCACATCCATGATTTCTTCTTCTCTTTCAAAACTTTTAGCTTCACAGTGCGATAATTAGTTTTCTTCTTGCAAGTATCGATGGAGGAAGGCTTCGGGGTTTTGAAAAATATTTTTCTTCTGCAAAAACTTAGCGTGAAGCACTTGGCTCCAGCGGCCTTAGCTTTTTCTTGCCTAGCAAAATATTCTTTGACTTTGCATTTATCTTCATAGTGTCCTATAGCTTTCGAGAAAGCACAAAGGGGACACTCTTTACCATAGTGCCCCTTCTTACCACATTTTAGACCGTCCTATACCGTGGTAGTTTGAAGAATGGGTGTTTCTGGTGCAATGAGCACAGGCTGGATAAACTCTCCTCTCTGGCTGGCTGGCCTTCATTTCCATGAGTTGTTTGGTGACCTCAGCCAAGGCCTCAGTGACTTTGTTGAGGTCTGATCTCATATCTGACTCAGAACAGTATGCATCTTCAGTCTTAGGTTTTTTTTTTTTTTTTTCGGATGGCATAGCAGGTATAGGAGCAGAGCCTATGTATTCTTGGTCATAATCAGGGAAAAAAGGATCATTGGAAGCTTGCAAGTCATCAGGGAGGTAGGATAGCATTTCAGAGGCTTCAATGGATCTTGTAAAAGCCTTGTACATGGTGTCAAAACCTTCTTGCTTTTGCAGCTTCAGCATTTTTCTGTAAACTCGAGGTCTGCTGTTTAATCCCCTGATAAAAGAGGCAACCAAATGTAAAGTATGATTAGGCACCTTGTGCACTTGGCATTGGTGAGATAGCAATTAAACCTTTTAACATATTGGTGAATTGTTTCACCATTTTTAATATGAAAGTTCTGCAGTTCAAAGACCAAATCTTGAGGTTCAAGAAGTCTACCAAACCTGGCCAAGAACTTCTTGACAATCTCCTCCCAGGTGTTAGCACCATCACTAATCACATATTATAACCAGGCTCTAACCTCTTCATTCTCAAAGCATTCTTGAATTCAACAAACTTACTTCCCTTCTTGTAGTTATACTCTTGGTAGTATTCTTCAAAGGTTTTTAGAAAGTTATTGGCATTAATGCTTGGGTCAAAAGTAGGAATAGGAGTAGGAATATTGAGCTCAAAATATGTGCAAGGCATGCCTGAACCATTTGGCAGGGTAACATGCGGTATTGAAGATGACTCAGGATTTTCTGGTGGCTCAGCATGTTCAGTAGCATCAACAATTCTCATAGGAGCCATGAGTTCCAAGATCCAGGTAAGGTCTCGATAGAACTTCTAAAATGTTGAAGGTATTCCTGGCAAACCTTCAACCTCAGTGGTTGAGAACCTCCACGTTGCTTAAAGCAACCAATCTGTGGCTAAATCCCTGCACAAATCAGCTCAAATTTGCTTGTGAACAAGCTATCCCTAAACAAGAAAAAACTGTTCACAAAACTTTGATTGCCAAATGAGATAGGAAGATTGTTTTTTGATGGGGACACTTGCAATATGTCTTCAGAAGACTCTAGAAGATTCTTGCAAAAGTCAGAGGCAAATGATTGACCAGAACTAGGTGAAAATGCGCCTTTGGGTCAATTTTTGGTCAATAGACCTGGCAGAGAGCTCAAATTTGCAGATGAGAGAGTGGGAGGATTCTTTTAGAATTTCTTTCTTTGACACTCTCTGTCTAACCTATAGGACATGTGCATCAACTTAAAACAACAGAAAGATTGCTATTGTATGCAAAAATGCAATTTTTTTGCAGATTTTTTGTGACAATCTGAGACAGAGCTAGAAAACAAGTTTTGAGATAAGGCTTAACATCATTTTTGACTTTTATGAAAAGGAAACAACTTCTTTGGAGATGGGTCTGTTTGTAGGTGAGCAAGACCTGACACAAAATGTTGCTTGGCTAATTTTTTTGGATTTTAGAAGGAATTTCCAGTGACTAAACAATGTAGTATTGAAATATGCACTCTAGATTAAAATTTAAACTAAGATAACTTATACAAACCACAGATACTTTTGTTGTTGAGAACTGCTAAGGCATAGATGGTGCCTTCAATACTCGAACTTTTGATCAATACAATGCACATTCTTCACCAACTTCAAATTTTCATTCAAAGGAGCTTCCAAGTTTTACAATGAATGAATTTCCCAATAATTTGGCATAGGAAAATTCACAAAATGCATGAATCAAAGGTAATATATGACTTCAAAGGATAATATATTGCACCAGATTTTCAAGAAATCGACACAAGAAGGCAATCTGAGGGCAAATAGAGGTCATTCAATCGGTAAGATCTTTGGATTTGATCACTCAAGATCTTTGTGGTGCTCCAAAAATCCCTGAAGCCTAATCGTTCCCTTAAACCCGACAGTTTTTGGTCGGTTCTTGATGAGACGGTCGGATCTGGCCTCTTCTGCCTGCTAAAATTCTTCTTAACCTGTAGAATAGTCAGTTGAGGTGTTGTAGCCATGATTACCTTACTACTTGATGTCCCCTTTTCGAATAAACCCCCTTTTCGTGGCTCCATTCTTGTTTGACAGTAACAAATGGAGTTTTTACCATTCTTAGTGAGGTTCTTGGCATAAAAAAGGTTAAATCGGGCCGGTTTGGTCATGATTTGCCTGTTAGTTAGGCTAGAGTTTCGGATCTTGCCATAAATTCCTTAGGGTTCTTGAAAAAACCAAAATGTATATCCCACAGGCTTACAGAAAAAAATGGGCTCGGCGGATTTCCACGCGGCAAGGTGGGGTTGGCCAGAGAATGATGTGGATTTGGGGGGGCAACCAAACCAATGTTTTGCAAAAATGAAGTGTGGCGTGAATCCCAAGAATGACTAAATCAAGGACTAGATGTGGTCAAAATGAGAAGTTTTGACCATCTTTTTGTATATTTTTTTGCGAGCTTTCAGGTGGAGAAAACAAAATTTGAAAATAGCCAACTTTATTTTTTTGGCCCATTTTGGACCACCAAAACCTTCCAATGTGCTGAAACATCATTTCTCCTGCATCTTTTGACTCGCCATTCACCTCGCATTGCAGGTTGGAGTGTAACAAAGCTCCCGGTCGACACCACGAAGCTTTCAAACTCATTTCCGACTGTGATAGAGCTTATAGCCATCTAGTCACATAATTCAAATCAGAATGTGGAGCGGAATCGAAATACTAGGAAAGGCTATGCGATTTTACCTTGATCGAAGTTTTTCTGTGGTCGAAACTCCCTTTAGCGCAGGTCGAAGCAGTTCCCGAGTGAACCGAAGCTCCCTTGGTGCGGGCAATCGATCTTCGCGCAAACTCTGTTGTGGAAAACACCTGAGCGGGAATTGAGGGCGGGAGCTAACGGTTATAATTGCCACGTGTGTAATCTGACACCCGAAGCTAGAGGCACGGATATTACCGAAGCTACGTGCAGTTGACACCTGGAAAGGCGAAACCAAGGCTCGGTAAAAAAGTTCTGTACAAGCTCAGCTCCCCATTGGCCGCGAGTTTTTTGACGTGGCATCGAGTAAGGGCCCTTATTTGATCTCAAAAAAACTCTAATGACACCATTAAGCTTCTCCCTACCATTATTCCATGGTCAACAATCGATTACTAACTGTGGAATTGCATAACATAGGGGAGAAATCCCTCGGGGATTACACCAGCTCAGGGTAAACCTATTTGAACTTAAAGAAACACCACCATTTATGGATATAAATAGCTACACTAAGCATATCCCATATTTATATGAATTGAAAAAATCTCATAGCTACAAAGTTAGCAAGTTTTTATGAAGCTTTCCTCTAATGAAAAATTTTCTATCTTTTATCATGTCATTAGTTGTCTCATCAACCATCAGTCTATGGACTACAAATGCCTCTTTTGTAAATGGATTTCTCACTAGGACCTTTGGTCTAGTGGTAATACACTAGTCCTAGAACATGTATGCCTTCAATTCACCGTCCCATGGCCTGATGTAGGCTCCCTGTAGATGTTAAAACAATATCTATCTATCAACCATCGCAAGGCGTGGTTGCGATACAACTTATTATATTGTCTACCATCATAATATCTATCTATCTACCATCGCAAGGCATGGTTGCAATGCAACTTATTATATTGTCTACCATCGCAAGGCATGGTTGCCATACAACTTATTGTAAGGCGTGGTTGCGATACAGCTTATTGTATTGTCTACCATCGCAAGGCGTGGTTGCGATACAACTTATTGTAAGGCATGGTTGCAATACAACTTATTGTATTGTTGATGTATTGTCTATTCTTATGTAAAACTTGAACGCATACCTCGCTAAACTAGTTTTTATTGTATTATCAGTGTATTGTCTATTCATCCGTAAAACTTGAACCCATACCTTGCTAAACTAGTTTTCTTATGGTTGCGATACATCTTCTTGTATGGTCGATGTATTGTCTATTCTTCTACTATGCACTGGGACATATCCATATGGCTACGAGTGACGGCGGGCTGGAAGGCACTATATGTAATGCAAAACAATAGTCATAGAGCAGAGTTGTATGATTGGGCCCATCAGTCGCACCTGTTCAAGGTCTTAGTGGAGCCTGTCCTTTTAAACGGGGTTGAAGTATGGGACCCAGTAGTGTCCCTCGCTACCTGGAATGACTTGGAACAGGTGCAGAAAGTCTTTTTGGTACAAGCACTAGGGGTGAAGTCCACAGTCCCATATCAAGTTCTGCTGCAGGAGACGGGTTTCTTGCCTCTTCAGAGGGCGGCCCTTGATCGCCACATTGTCTATTTTCAGAAGATGGTCAATATGGATGATGCTCGTCTCCCTAACCTAGCTTATATCATGGCAATGGGGCCGCAGCACCTCAAGGCCTGTTGGAGGAAAAAGAGAGCTCAATGGTTGGCTAGATGGAATGTGCAAGAGCACAGGTGCATACATGTGCAAGCAGAGGCAGATCGCCATAGCTTGAGGCAATATCTTGACGCTTGCTTCCTCAGCAAGCTCTGGGATGCCAGTGCCCTTGAACAGGTCAAGACAACATACTACCAGCGCCACATAAATCCCACATTGAAACGAGGCCCGCAACGTTACCTGCGTACCCACTTGCCTATGAAAAGGCGCAGACTCATTGCCTCCATTTGTATAGGGGCACACCATCTTCGAATTGAGACGGGCAAATGGATTGGTGAGCCACGTCAGGATAGGCTTTGTCAATGCTGCCAAATGGGAGTCATTGAGGATGAATCTCATACCCTTCAAAGCTGCCCAGCATATGATCAAATTGGGGGCGCTATCTTTGAGTTGGTGGGGCGGCCATTTGCTACATTGAAACACGACTTCCGATGCGGATCTTTGGAATCATACCTTCAAGAGGTCATGGACATGCAAGATCAGTTATGTCCTCGGGCACACACTTGACATGTATATATACATATATTTCATGATGATGCCTGTACAGTTTGATAGCATTCTTATTACTGCCACAGTTTTTCCCCCGAAAACCTTTGGGGCGGGGTTTTTTAACGGGACGGTAATAAGTTTGATCGCTCATACGGGTCCCATAGGCGATTAGTGCAGTGGACGATAAAAATCATTCATTCTTTCTTTTTTTCTTTCTCTAAAACTTGAATGCATACCTTGCTAAACTAGTTTTTATTGTATTGTCGGTGTATTGTCTAATTTTTTGTAAAACTTGAACCCATATCTTGCTAAACAATTTTTCTTAGAAATACCCTTGTAGTCTTCCCACATTTGCTTTCATTTTCCTTACGCATGCCCATGCATTGACTATTCGAGTCCCTTCACGATGTTGGTTCATGTATTTGTTAACATGTTCCTTAAGCAAGGCTGGAGATCCTATCACTTAAATCGTGGTTGCAAAACAACTTATTGTATTATTCTTCTTGAACGCATAACTTCTAAGCTAGTTTTTTTTTTAAATACCCTTGTAGTCTTTCCCATATTTGCTTCCATTTTCCTTACAAGTGCCCATGCATTGACTATTCGAACCCCTTCATGATGTTGGTCCATATATTTGTTAACATGTTCCTTACGCAAGGCATAAATATTTAGTATAATTGCTTCAAAAATTTACTAATCAAATTGCTTAAAATCACTCGTAGATAGCGTAATTTTATAGTGTGAGGATTACAATGAATTGAATTGATTTCTATTGTCCATAGAGACCAAGAGGTCTATGTGAATTCCTACTTGCTTCCATCCAAAGCTCTTGGATCATGCTTATCAGTGTTGGATAAACTTTTTAGGTCCCATCGAAAATTTCCTATGGTTACTTTGCCCGATGGGATATCTTGTTTAAATTTGGACTTTTATATCGTCTTAATACAAAACCATAGGAAAACTTCTGGAAAATTTCCTACTATACATAAAATAACTGAAAAATTTCCAATTTGAACTGGTTAGTTAATATTGTTTCCCAGACTTTGCCCAACACTGATGCTTATGAGAAGGCAAGTCAGTAATTTGAGGAAATAATGAGTCTAATTATTAAACTACGGCTAATGGCGTTAAGCCATGTGGAGATAACTAACTAATGCATATGAAATTAAATGGTTCAAGGATTGGGCAATGAGGCGTGCCATACATACAACAACATAGGAAATTTGGGTGATTCCGCCTCGGGAATGGAAAGCGACATGATGATTACCTTTCGTGAGAGAATCGGAAGGTAAATTTGAAAGCTGCGACCCGGCTACCATGTTGTGGCGGCTTGGGCGGGTCGGCCGATTCGGGACCGCTCGACTCCGTAGGTCCGGGACTCCGCGGAATCCGCTCCCCAGATTCCATGCAGCCATACAACATGGAAACTGGGTCGGTGATTCCGCCTCCGGAATGGAAAGCGGCATGATGATTACGCTTTCGGCCGAGGGAATCGGAAAGGTAAATTTGAAGCTGCGACCCAGCTACCATGTTGTGGCGGCTTGGAACTGGGTCGCTGATTCGGGGACCAGCTCCCGACTCCGCCCGGTCAGCGGGACTCCACGAATCCGCTCCCCAGATTCCATGCAGCCATAAAACTCGTTTTCATTTTAAAATGCCAAATTAGGTAAACACAGGAAGCAGGCTTTTTAAAAAAAAAAAAAAAAAAAAAAGAGGGGCGCGTTGTAACTCAAAAACCACGTGAGTCCGAAAGTGCCGTATAATCTTCCCGTAGAAATGGACTCTACTAAGCTTAAAGATCTCTCGGCCAAGCCGGATCTTATTCGCTTTCTAATGATCTTATTCGCCAGAAGGTAACGTAACTTCACCAGAAGGTAGGCTAGCCTTCACCAGAAGATTCTTCACCTTCTGGTGGAGTAGAAATGGACTCTGTTTCGCCTACTAAAGATCTCTTGGCCAAGCCAGATCGTATTCGCTTTCTAACGGATTTGCCCGCCATAGCCTACCCTGCTTCATTTGTTTTCCGTCTTGTACCTTGTCAGAACTTATTAAATCTTTCTTCTTGAATAATGGGATGTAATGGGAGCAAGGGAGCAGGTAACCTTCATTTCCCTACTCATATTCTGTTCTTTTTAGGTGAATACCGTTCTTCTTCTCCTAGATTCGATGAATAATCCCTTCTTTTACCTCAGATTCCAAAGTGCGGCCAGAAGGAAGCAGTGGCAAAATCCAATCCGGCAGGAAATACGACGTCATTCTTTTTGGTAGGTTAAAATGTGGTGCAGTTTAAAGACCCACTTAAGATCTTCATCTTATGCAAGTTGTATTATGCATTGTGCCGTGTTAAATATTTGTTTGCAACTTCTTGCAGATCTCGATGATACATTATATCCATTTAGCTTAGGCATTGCAGAAGCATGCCGGCAGAACATTGAAGGTATTTTTCCAATCCTCATCAAAGTTGCCAAAGCATGTAGCAGCAGTCTTGGTTTAGTAAATAAAGTAAGAAGCTGTGCAATCAAAGCGTTAAAGCAAGCTCTAAGTCTGGGAGATAGGAAATAGGAATTGTGTCCTAAGAAACATCAGAATATCTGTGTTTTGATTTTGTTAATTTGTTTGGCATTGCTCAGAGTATATGATAGAGAAGCTGGAAATAGCTCGCGAGGTTGCCATAGAGTTAGCAACAACGCTGTACCAATGCCATGGGACTACCATGGCTGGACTTAGTGTATGTATTCCCACCCCTTTCTTGCTAAGTCACATTGAACTCTACATGTGATCACTTAAATCTTATAACTAAGAATTTCTATTATATCTTTCAATGACCAACAAGGATATCTATAAAGTGACCAACCTACTAGCACATGAAATCATTTACGTTGGATCTATATTGTTCATAAATGTTGGAAATCATTGATCCCCTCTATTCTTCTTCTTTTTCCCTTTGCATATTGCAAGTGCACGCACGGTGTGGCATAGGAAAATGTCTTATAATATATACCTTCCATCCTTGTGCCAAGTAAAAAGAAGATTGTCTGCAAGTCCCTTGTCACATTTTCCCAATCAATCTAATAAGCATGAAATCCATATTCTTGGTTACAAGGTGTGATTAAAATCGCTTCTATGGAGTGGCATTGAAATGGTCTTTGCTCATTTGTGTCTTCATGAAATTGCCCTTGCCTGATTTTTACTTGGGCACCTTACCATGTGTAAGGGCTCGTATCCCTGTCAAAAAGTGGAAGGTGTGTGGAACTCAACTATTCACCTCCCCATTCTTCAATCAAAAAATGCATTGCCACAATTCCCAATCAAGAAATGCAAATAAGTGAGCGCACCACTCATGAACACTCTTGGTTTGATCCGTCATTTCCAGGCATCGGGGTATTCTATTGATTATGACGACTTTCATAGGTATGTGGAACTTGTAGTCGTTCCTTTTGGTCTAATGAATAAAGCTTTTGTCACTAATTTTTATTCAATTTATAATTCTAGCTACGTGCATGGAAGACTGCCTTATTACCTCTTGAAGGAAGAGAAAAAAACTTAGGGAGCTAATATTAAGTATGCCACAACGCAAATATGTAAGTAAATCTATGAAAACAAAGAGTTTTTACCTTTAGAGGGTATGTGTTAACCACGGAAATGTTTTAGATATTCACCAATGCAGATAAATCTCACGCTCATAAGGTCCTGAACAAGATGGGTTTAGACGGATGTTTTGAGGACATAATATGTTTCGAAACAATTATGGGTCATCCAACACAGGAAATTGCAGTAAATGTGGCGAAGGGAGATCTTAAAATACACGAAAATGAAATGGCAGTTGTAGAAACAAATGGTAGCGTTGCTGTGGTTTATGAACAAGAGGAGAAACATAAAGTTGCTGCAGTCATATGCAAGCCATCCCCAGAAGCTATGAGGAGGGCTATTCAAATTATTCGAACGCCTCCAGAGAGAGTTGTGAGTGCTACAAGACTCATTTTTTGCATATTTATTGTCTTTAACTAATTCTGTATGTTTAATCCAGTTATATCTCGATGATTCTATACGGAATATTGTAGCTGGAAAAGCAGCTGGCTTCGAAACTGTTTTGGTATGTTACTTCTCTTAAGTGAAATTTTAGCAGTCATTCTCCATTTACCATTTCCAACATGTTTTTGCAGGTGGGAAATACCGAGAAAATTGAGGGGGCTGATTTTTTGATCGAGAACATTCATCACGTGAAAGAAGTCATTCCTAGCATTTGGAACTAGTGTTGTACCGACCTAAAAATCAGCTACATTACATTCCGCCTTTAACCCGATTGTATACACGCTGCATTGATTCTTTTAAAGAATGTAATGTAGATTTTGCATTCAATTTTTACATGACATTCCAACATCTTACCCCACATTTATCCAATATTCTGCCCGCGGAATGTAACGTAACTGGTTTTGAGGTAATAAAACTGCCACTTTAGGTGGCTTCTCATGGCTCAACACATATATAGTCCTTATCAAAATATGCATCACAATCTATTGGAAATTTTATTGCCATGCACTATTACCATCTCACCAGAGTTTCAAAAATACAGGCATTGAAACAACGGTCGCATGCAAGCCATTCCCGTTAACAAAGAAGAGGAACAAAGCACTAAAAGACAGATTGAGCGCATTACAACACAATCACTACAAGACAAACTGAAAGATTTAGAAGACAAATTCCATCGAGATGCAAGACTCCAGCATTTGATAATTTTGTGGCATCTTGTAGCACAATTGGGTTCCAACAAAACTAATATAAACAATAATTTTGTTGTTCGGGATTGCCAGTGTGGCACTAGAACGCGCCTAAAAGGGGCTAATGCCAGTAAACATGCTTAGAATTGTCTATTTCAATAATTTTATACAATAATGTCCAGACCTGCTCCACAACCCTGCTGGTTTCTGGAATTACTTAAAGCTTCCCCTTTTACAAAATGCTCTATCAATCTGCATTCTTCTTCCCTGGAATGCTTTGGAAGTGAGGACTTTCGGCTAGATCTCATGAAACTTCAATAGAAGTCGTACTCGTAATCTAGCAGCCAAATTACAAACCAAGCATCAATCTATAAGATGTGTGCGCCAAAGCACAAAATGAATATGGTGTTAATCTTCTGTGTATATTTGATAAGAAAATGATATCTTCTGTGTGTCTGATATTGGTAATATCTTCATTACCATGTCTTCAGAAAAAAGAACCGAGAAGATCCAGAGGAGTTTTACTGGACGTCTTGGCACTGCTATCTGAAGGACTTAAGCAAAATGGTCTTTTTCACATAAGGAACATGTCTTCTCTGCATGGTATGCAACTTGGAAGACTTTAGGCTATTTTTTGGTTTCAAAGCCCTGTTGCTGGACAATGGAGTGAGAGAAGCTCGTAAAGATGAGCCATCTAAACTCTGCACGTAAGAAAAACAAAGATTAAGAGAAGAAAAAAAAAAAAAAAAAAAAAAAAAACCCTGTGTTGAGAACAAAAAACAGAAGAAACTTCCAAAAACAAAGGGAACAAGAAACTTACATTGGAGCAGAAGAGATGGGTGATGTCTTTGAGGGGCTGTCTGGGGTGCGGAAGCGAAGGGGAAACGCCAGATCTGGGAGAAAATGGGGAAAGGGGATCTGCATTTTTCGTCATTGTGTGGAAGAGCAACGGAAGCCATATCCATATCCGGAGCTTGCTGTGTAGAGCAGATCTGCAAATAGAGCATTTTGGGGAAGAAAAGAAAGAGAATTTATAGCGGAGGGAACATGATGGCGGGCTGTGGTGCGAAAACTCACTTCTCTGATGCATTCCCAAGTTCAAATTTTGAACGTTTTGCTTTATATTTTCCTTCATACATTTTGAATATCCAATACCCATGTCAATGTCAATATATTTTTCCTTTTATTCCCCGGCAAATAATTCAATAATTCAATAATCTATCCATTATTTTCCATCAAACCATATATATAATGCATACACTTTGATTCTATTCTTCGAGATTCTTTGATGCTCCAGTGCATGCGCGCCAAGTGTCGAAAAATATTTTTGACGAACATTTTTTGTATTTTCCTAGTTAATATTTATTGAGGAGGAGCCACGTACGTGACTCCCCTTGCTCAATCAATCCATCTAAGCTCAATCAATCCACATTCCTTAAAATTATTATCAAAGCACCACATGTGTGCACTTTGCATTTATTGCGACCATTAATGCACTCTAATAACTTGATGAGACATGTGTGCACTTTGCATTTATTGCGGCCATTAATACACTTTGCATTTATTGCGGCCATTATTACGGCGTCGCCATAGCGGACACTGTGCTTGCTCACGCATACAAAACTCGGCGCCATTGCGGTCCACAAGGCATTTACGTGGGACAATCGCGGCCATCGCGGCGATGATGAGACAACCCGGCGAGATCCACTTCCATTCCATGCATACTTCAAACAAGGTCGTGCTCTATATCTCTCATCCCATTCCCTTTTCGGCCCATACGATAGATGGCATCTTTGTTTGATTACCATGAGGTTCCCCACTTCTATTCTTCAACAAATCAAATTAGAAACATTAAACAAATAAATTACATTAAACAAATGGCGAGATAAAAAGATGCTCACCGCGTTGGCCAAGTGGTTAAGCTAATGGTTATGGGAAACCCCGTCCGGGCTCAAAGCCCCTTGCCCATCGCCGGGTGCGGACTAAATAAACAAAAAGGTCCATCGGCGTTGTTAGCCTAGTGGTGGGGCCATTGGTTACAGGCATCACCCATTGGCTCAAAACCCAGCGACTAACAATGGATGGCGAGAAAGAGATAATGGCAAGCATTTATTTGTTAGCCTAGTGGTCGAGGCCATTGGTTACGGCGGCACCCATCGGGCTCAAACCCCACTGACTAGCATCGGGTGATAAAAAGGAGAGGATAAAAGAGAGAAAGGGATACCAGCATGGGGAATCTCATGATCGTCTCGCAGCAACTATCTATCGTATGGACAAGAGGACACAAGGCAACAATGTGGGTTCAAATCCTGCCTGTTCGGCAATTCATAAATGCTACCACATGTGGTCTCGCACCCTTGTGAATAGAAACCCATTATTAAGCATGCATTGCATTGACATGTTGAACGTTAATAGTGGGCCAAACCTCAGTGGGTTGGAACTAGAGAAACGTTCGCGGCGGCCTTGGCCGCCGCGATAAGTTTCTTGTAATTCAATAATTCAATAATCTATCCATTATTTTCCATATGGGTTTTTCTGTTGGGGCACTCATGGGGGCCGTTGATGAAGGGTATATTCCACATATTATACCCCATCAACGCCCCATGATTTTTGGCCAAACAAAATGAAAGCCAAAACCTAAGGTCCCTATCAAATTGTACAAATATTCACATATATTCCATACTTATGTTCACAAATATGTACATGCCATTCCAAACCATAGTTCCACACAAATATACACGCACTTGCAAACAGAAAAAGTCACAACTTCTTCAAGTAGGCCTCCCGTCCATTCTTCTCTTGCTGCAGCTCAGACTCGGATCATAATGTCTTCTGACAATCTCCATCTCACCTTTAGCCTCATTTGGGCAAGCCTTGAGATGCATGTTTAGCGTGACCACCAAGCGCTCTCTCTTACACTCAGAACAAGCTCCCATGGTCGGCATTCCCCACAAGCCTAATCACCTTTGGATCCCTCTCTTTGGACTCGCATCTGCGGCCCTCGAACAAGATGAAGAACACAACATATGGTTGGAAGCCAAAAAAAAAAAAGAAAAAAGATAAGCCTACATGAAGCCTCGACCCGGGCGACTGTGCCAAACCCAATTTGTCGGCTGCCTCAAGCCCAGTTTTGCGGCGGGGGCCTCAACCTTGCCAACGCCGATTACAACCCCGTATTATCAGCAGCAGCAACAAGGTCGGCTCTGTATTACCAGCAGCAACCCTATGCAATCATCAGTAGCCCTATGTACTCTTCTTTCGTTGTATTGTGCTGCTCTTCACATCCGATCTAGTACTTCTCAGCCCACCGAACACATAAATATAGCCAGGCCTCTAATTTCAAAAGTGAAGCGACTTCGGTAGGAACCCTGCACTGAAGGCCGCCCTTCGGATCCTTCTGCTGCGTATCTTTGAAAGAAGAAAGGGGTGTGCATTCTTATCCTTCCATTATAAAACCATGCATAGAAACCCAAAAAAATCGCATCCCAGAGCCGATTTTGAAGTGCTCCTTTGATTGGCCATTAAGCAGCTCAAATCACCTAAAAAATACACTTTAACTACGGTTTTGCATACAATACACCCCCGAAATCTAGGCAAAACCATGCGTGAAATACGGTCCCCAAATGCCAAACGAAATAATTAGAAGCTTATGTCAATATACTTTTCCTTTTATTCTCCGGCAAATAAAATATTGCAATGCTTGGGGCAAAGGATTGTGCGAGGTTCTAATGGCGATAATGTGGCCCAAATCAGAAAGTGTACTTTTGTTACATATATGGTTATATAAGATTTATATAAGTATTGGTGTGTGAAGATCGTAATTGTTGCTGTTGGACCCGTTTTACGAAACAAAAGGGGTATTTGGGTTTTTATGTTAGGGTTTGGTTGTTTTTAGCGCGAGGTACTTGGGGAAGTCATTGCCACCTGGTGAGGATTCACATGAGTTGCCGGATTAGACATAGAGCAAAACACTGAGTTGCACCGCAGCGATTTCAAGATCTGCTTGTCCGTCCAAGATTTCAAGGTTGTTAAACTTGCTAGTTTACTAAGAAAGCACAAGAGAGAGAGGTATGCACCACAACAGAAGACATATATATTGAATGATATGTGTTACAATATATAGGTATCATAAAAGGTACATCCAAGGAAAAAGGTGAAAGATAAAAGGAACTCACGTTGCCTTTTTATAAAAGGCATTTTTGCCTTCCTAATATAGGCGACCGTTAACACCCCACCTACGACTTTAGTCCTTCACCAAATAAGATATAGAAAATATCGTGTCTAAGAATGAAGACCAAATATTCCCACCTGCAAATTTGGTCTCGCACTCAGATGAAAAAAACCTTTGGTGGCCACAAAGGAAAAAATTTGAGTGCTACAATTTTCTAATGCCTATTCTTGCAATTTGGTAATATGTCTAAATGCAGAATAGAATCTTCTCTTGATTGCCAAAATAGTGTCATCCACATAAAAGCGGAATCACCACAAAATATTCTTGAGGCGTCTTATATACATAGTCGAAACTTCAAAATTTAGAAATCCATCGGAAAAATAAAATAAGAGTTCACTTTGGCATACGGTCTCTAGAAGTTTGTCTTAAACTTGTAAGGCCTTTTCATAAAGTATCCTTTTCCAACAAATGCCTCGACATCTTTTACGATTTACAAGCTCATTCCCATCATGAGGATGTAAAAACCCATCTTGGAACTCATTCCCAACATAAGGATGTGAGGACACATTTACAAGCTCATTCTCAACATGAGGATGTTAAGACCCATTTACAAGCTCATTCCCAACATGAGGATGTAAAGGCCCACTATCCACATTAGGAATTAGGTTGCTATCAAGTATCTCAAAATCGCTAAGAACAACATTATAGTGACGATAAATAACCATGTCAGCCATAGTAGACTCATCAAACACTGCATCACGACTAGTAATGATTCTTTACAAAGAAATATCATAAAAGTGTATCTCTGTGCCTCCACAGCATAGCCAACAAATATGGCTTTGAGGCCAACTGGATCAAGCTTCTTTCTCTTCTCTTTTGGAATATGAACATAGGCTAGACCACCAAAAACTCGCAAATTTTGAACATTTGGTTTGACTCATGTCCATAATTGCAAAGGAGTTACGCCTTTCAGAGAAGAAGTTACTGTTTGATTTTGCATATAAATAGCAGTAGCCACAGCTTCTTCCCAAAATGACTTATCCAAACCAGCATGAATAAGCATACATCAACAACATTGATTATCGCATGTTCCTGATACTCAACAATTTGATGATGTTGCTGAGGGGAATAAGTGATGGTAGGCTCACAAGCTATACTGTGCTCTTCACAAAAACACTTGAATTGAGCAGAAGAAAATTCCCCACCATTGTCAGTACGTAATCTCTTGATCACTTTGCCAATCTGAGTCTCCACCATACTTTTAAACACTTGGAATGTGGTGAAGACTTGGAACTTCATAGAGATAAAATATACAAAAACTCTACGAGAAAAATCATCTACAAGCAAGATGAAATATCGTGCATTACTCAAAGCACAAGGTAGTGGGCCACATATATCAGCATGCACAAGCTCCAAAAGCTATGTTGCACGTTTCTCTTTTACATTGAAAGGATGGCGATGTTGCTTCCCAACAGCACACGCCTCACATACATCCATTGATGCAGTGCTACTCAATGATAAGGCATCCACGGTTCTATCAGAGGCCATATCCAATAAATATTGGAAGTCAGCATGTGCAAAACGATAATGCCACAGTGTACTTGACTCATCTCCACTGACAATCATAAGATTCAAAAAATCATCAATGAATTTAAGCTCATACAGACGACCTTCTCTCGAGGCAATTCCAAGTACACATCCATCTTGGATGAATCTATATAATCATCTATCAAACTATGTGAATAGACCAAGATCAGCAAGTCTAGACACAGAAATAAGATTTCGGCATAAACTAGGCACATGTAAGAGGCCACGCAAGACTTGCACACCACTGGAAGTATCAACATGAATATCTCCAATGCCTTTGACCTCATGGCTTGTGTTATTACCAAGAAACACAAGTTTCCTAACTTGAAGTGGGCGGTAATTCATCAACCAATGCCTATGAAAAGTCATGTGTTGTGTTGCACCAGAATCAATAGTCATGGAAACAACAGCTTCTGTAGGAAAAATGGCTTCAGAAGCTTCATCACATGCAATACTTACATGTTCATCTGGAATATGAGGTCCATCTCTATTGAAGGTATTCCTGGCAAACCTTCAACCTCAGTGGTTGAGAACCTCCAGGTTGCTTAAGGCAACCAATCTGTGGCTAAATCCCTGCACAAATCAGCTCAAATTTGCTTGTGAACAAGCTATCCCTGAACAAGAAAAAACTGTTCACAAAACTTTGATTGCCAAATGAGATAGGAAGATTGTTTTTTGATGGGGACACTTGTAATAGGTCTTTAGAAGACTCTAGAAGATTCTTGCAAAAGTCAGAGGCAAATGATTGACCAGAACTAGGTGAAAATACGCCTTCTGACTGGGTCAATTTTTGGTCAATAGACCTGGTAGAGAGCTCAAATTTGCAGATGAGAGAGTGGGAGGATTCTTTTAGAATTTCTTTCTTTGACACTCTCTGTCTAACATATAGGACATGTACATCAACTTAAAACAACAGAAAGCTACTGTATACAAAAATGCAATTTTTTTGCAGATTTTTTGTGACAGTCTGAGACAGAGCTAGAAAACAAGTTTTGAGATAAGGCTTAACATAATTTCTTGACTTTTATGAAAAGGAAACAACTTGCTGGAGATGGGTAAAGGCTGTAGGTGAGCAAGACCTGACACAAAATGTTGTTTGGCTAATTTTTTTGGATTTTAGAAGGAATTTCCAGTGACTAAACAATGCAGTATTGAAATATGCACTCTAGATTAAAATTTAAACTAAGATAACTTATACAAACCACAGATACTTTTGTTGTTGAGATTTGGGAACTGCTAAGGCATAGATGGTGCCTTCAATACTCGAACTTTGGATCAATACAATGCACATTCTTCACCAACTTCAAAGTTTCATTCAAAGGAGCTTCCAAGTTTTACAATGAATGAATTTCCCAGCAATTTGGCATAGGGAATATGCATGAATCAAAGGTAATATATGACTTCAAAGAATAATATAAGACTTTATTGCATCAGATTTTCAAGAAATCTGACACAAAGAGGCAATGTAGAGCAAACAGAGGTCATTCCAATCAGTAGGATGCTGGATTTGATCACTCAAGGCGCTGTGGTGCTCCAAAAATCCCTGAAACCTGATCGTTCCCTTAAACCCGACAATTTCTGGTCGGTTCTTGATGAGATGGGTCAGATCTGGCCTCTTCTGCCTGCTAGAATTCTTCTTGACATGTAGAATAGTCAGTTGAGGTGTTGTAGCCATGATTACCTTCCTACTTGATGTCCCCTTTTCGAATAAACCCCCTTTGTGTGGCTCCATTCTTGTCTGATAGTAACAAATGGAGTTTTTACTATTCTTAGTGAGGTTCTTGGCATAAAAAAGGTTAAATCGGGCCGGGTTGGTCATGATTTGCCTGTTAGTTAGGCTAGAGTTTCGGATCTTGCCATAAATTCCTCAGGGTTCTTGAAAAAACCAAAATGTATATCCCACAGGCTTACAGACAAAAATGGGCTCGGCAGATTTCCACGCGGCAAGGTGGGGTTGGCCAGAGAATGATGTGGATTTGGGGGGGCAACCAAACCAATTTTTTCCAAAAATGAAGTGTGGCGTGAATCCCAAGAATGACTAAATCAAGGGCTAGATGTGGTCAAAATGAGAAGTTTTAACCACCTTTTTGTATATTGTTTTGCGAGCTTTCAGGTGGAAAAAACAAAATTTGAAAATAGCCAACTTTATTTTTTTGGCCCATTTTCCATGGTATACAAGATGAAGTGGCATGAGGGTGATGACTTGGCAATGGTGATGATGTGGCATGGTGATGTGGAAGGTGAGGTGTCAAAGAAAGTTTCCCTAGGTCAAATCTTGATGAAGTGTACAAAAGTGTGAATGACACGTGTTAGGTGACTTGGTGATGATGTGGATGGTGTAAATGATTTTGATGGTGAGGTGGCAATAAATGGTAACTTTTTGACCTTGACCTAGCTTTTTTTTTCGAGGTAGTCAACTTAGGCTCTTTGAGACTTGGTCTTTGACCATTACTTTGTTCTTGAACTAATGATGTGATGAATCTTTTGACCTTCTCTCCTCTTCTTTTTTCTTTTTTAGAGAGAGAATGACAAAATTGGCTTGTGATTGACCTTTTTGGAGTAACCTTTTTCAAGCTTCTCATGTGCATGGTGATGGATTATGAAGTGTGTGTGTGATGGATGTGTTCACATGGTGCATGAGCATGAAATATGGAGTGTGTGAGATTTGACCTAGGAAAAAAGATTTTGAGCTATGGAAATAGGATGAATGGGGATGAAGAAAAGATATGAGGTGTGAGTATGGATGTGAACAATGCCTTTTTGAGCCAAGAACTTTAAGATAATGCCAAAATCTCAAAAGGTGACAAAATATCATACTCTTTGGGGGTCTTCCAATCTTTGACTAGGGGTCTTCTCTCTTTGACTTCTCTTTTAGCCTTTGACTCAAGTCTTGATTCCTTTTGCCAACTTGGATGCTCCTTTGAATGTTCTCCATTGGTCTTCAACTTGGTGCTAAGACTTGTCTTCATACCTAAACCATGAGCTCCAACAAGAAAGGTCTTGTGCATGTAACTTGATCTCCTTGTGATTTCTTGTGAAGTTGTTCTTACATGCTGCCATAAAGTGGCAGCATCATGCTAAACAAATAGAGGGGGTGTGAAATGGAGGTAGTGTTCTCCAAAAGAGCTTGCCAATGTGGGAAATGGTTGGCAATGCTAAGGGACAAAGAGTGTGTGTATGGAAGCAAGGGTGATGGAAAAAAGGCTGTTTGAGTGGTCAGATGAACATGAATGAATTAAGTGATGAACCTGCATGACAAAATGATAATCTTATTAGGAATGTGACTGCCATGTGGAGGTATGGTGGCAGTTTCAATCTGGTTTTGAGGGAAATGGAGATGGGGGAAGGGCTTGTGATGGATTTTGGCCAACTCTGAGCAGATCATATGTATGTGAGTGCTTTGAAGGGTGAACCTGCATGGTAAAGTTGTTAGGAATTAATGATCACACACTTAAAGCAATTGCAACTTTTCAAATGATTATTGCAACTTTTCAAATTAAATGTCTAGCAAGATTGTTCTTATACAACATTTCATTTAAGCACTAAGGGAGCCAAGATGTGATCACTTATCCCTTATGCATCATCAAAGCTTATACTAGACAATAAACCATTCAATCTTGCTCCCTTAAAAGAAAGACCTTAGAACAATCCAAGTTATTAAAACCTTAATAACTTATATAGACCATAGGAATTAAAATGTCTCGATCACTGTATTGACTAAGTTATTGTAGCTCTTCTGACCCGCTATGGATCGACGAATTTTCCTCCTTAATTCATTGCTCTAGCTTCCATACGTTCTCAACACTCTTCAGCATTCTTATGTACTTCCATTTTCGGTCGATCCGGCGGTTTAGGCTGTGATCAACTTTCCATTTCAAGCAAAATTCGGGAGTTCAATTATCCCACATTCATAAGTAGATGAAATCGTCCATTTATTAACCATTGAATATAATTTTCCAATGGTCGTTTCAATGGAGTGTAAATTTATGTAGGGTCTTTTTACATGGGCACTTTGGTCTTTCTTTGACAGTTGGAAGAATAGAATAGAATAGAATAATTTTTTTAATGTCCACGGAGACCAATAGGTCATGGAACCCATACAATGGGCTAGTACAATCATTACTACTAGGATTAAAAAACCCCTACCTCAAAAAGTTTTCAAGGGAAAAACCTTTGCAGTAATGATGATACTAGACAAGCAGACGTTTATCTAGAACCTCAAGTATGTATAATGCCAAGTCATGCACAGATGGTGCTCTAAGAAGTTGTGGAAGCATGGAATGGAATGCTAAGGTCAAAAAATGATTCCGGACTATCTCAAAAGCAGGGCAACTCAGAAGAGTATGGCACAATTGTAAAGCACAATTAGTCAAGGGTTTATCTATTTAAGAAAGTTGTATTAACAGAAAATAGAGACTAGAATGGAGCATTGATTGCACTAGAAATCTAACATATTGGCTTATGATTGACATCATTAAAGTTGGTAGTAAATAGCCTTAAACAAAATAAAGATTTACCCATGAAGTCTCATGAAGCAACGCTATTGGAGTTTTTTCTCTAAATGTTATCTTCAGAGAGGATTGGCTTGATCAATGTCAAATTAGTTGTTGGATCTTTTTCTATCTTCACAATGACGTATAAAATGTGTTTATAAGGAGTGTACCTGGTCTTCATTGCCTTGCTTTCAAAGTCAGAATAGAAGCAGACTTTCTTTTTATGCTAACAATATATGTGTTCTTTTCCCCTCCAAGGTAAAGTCAATGTATTGTTTTGGCTGCACCACATTTATGGACATTTATGTAACACACTAGTTCTATCAACTACAGGTCCCGAGCTCGAGACTACCTAAAATTGCACTCTGAATTGTTGGGTGCCAAATCCTACAGATGCAATGTAAAGTGCTTGGGGGCCCAACCAAGCAATGTAGTGTGGTGTGTGGTCACATGTCCAGTTGGATGCTGTCTAGTGGCATAAAAAATAACTATCTATCTATCTATCTATCTATCTATCTATCTATCTATCTATCTATCTATCTATCTATCTATCTATCTATCTAATCTTAATCCTTTTACCATCACAATGCATTGATGTGCATGGCTGGATTTTGCTTCCTCCTTCTGAAGAGTATGCAGGTACAGGATCATGCAAAATTCTCTGTACCCCTCTCCCCCAAAATTATAACCATATTTTTGAATAAGTGTGAGTTCTTTTGGCCAATAAATGTGCCTGCCATAATTGGCTAAAGGACAAAACCATAAAAATTGCTCACAACTACCTGTTCTAGGGTCTGAGATGCTTCTTCGTTTGCATTTGCAAGCACTGGTCGAAGTGAAAAACACATGATCTGTCCTTGTTCGAAAATTTTTTACCATTGAAGAAATCATCTCAAATAGCATTCCAATTTGTCAAGCCTCATCAGCCATAAAACCATGAAGTTGTGTTGGAGGAAAATCTTCAGAGACTTTATTGATTTTTCTCTAGAACTTTTTGGAGATTCCACATCTAATTTTTTCATCTCATATATTGTTCGTAAACAACATATCTGAGTAAAGACCATAACCATGAAGTCGACAATATAAACAAATAAAAACACTAAACCCCACTATAAGTCATGAAGGTTACAATATAAGTAAACAAAGTTACGAGATGCCCTACATACATGGGATCATATACATGGCATGCACAGTTTTTTTTTTTGCAATATGCATAAATGTAAGAGCCATGCTTATCACCTATTGGACCAACATCTAGCTCTTCAATGCAGGGAATTGCTATCATCTTTGCTAAGATGATCACAACAGGGATTTTGATATTGTAAGTGACCATTACAATATGCAAGCGTCTTATAGTATTGGAAGGTGATGAATCCAAGTCCACATTTATTACTCTAGAAGTCTTGTCAGATAACAAACCACTACTTGCACCATGACAATGTTACCAAAACACACTTTAATCGTGTAATGATGGTTGCCTTCTTCGTTTCTTTCCTGAGAAATACTGATAGCCATTTTGAACAACACATAAAGTGTGTAAAGGAAATTCGAAGAAAGACTCTAGAGCTTTACTCTCAAGTTCAGCTATCCCATTTTGAAAAGGCATTGTCATTTATTCATCTCTTTCATACCCCTTCACAGTGACTCAAGCCTCCATAAGCGAGGCCGGCACCGACGGGCTTAGAATACTCTACTAATCCATCAACAAATCCATCAAGTTCTCTACTTGGAATGACTCTGTCACTAATTCATTTGCAGGCAAGTCACTAATGGGTCGGCACCGACTGGCCAGTTTGCATACGTTTGTGGCACATGAAACCGTTTTCCAAATTTTAAAACATTAGATGCAATTAGGTGAACTTTAAAATAATATACCTGTTGTGAAAAGGTGCATTAAAGTTTACCATTTATCGGATTTTTAAACATTTTGAACAAGGAAAACAAGGTGATGCGCACAGAGGGTTGCCCTCCATGGCTGGAGGGTGGAGTAGCCTAGCAGTCGTTCTAAAGAGCTTCAATCTGAAGGCATTCAAAGCCTGAAAGAGCTTCAATCTGTTTCTAATTAAGGAGAGCAATAATTAGCGCTGATCCCAAGGAAAGCGGCGAGGGGCAACCCAACATAACAACTAAATGGGAATTCAATGCACCAACTGGACTTAAAACTTGGAAATTAGAAGTAAAAGAATGATATATGTGTGATCTGAATCAAATAAGAAGAGACTTCTCAAGAAGGACAACAAGAGATATTGAAATTAAAACTACCATACTTCAACAAAGTCTGCAAAAATGGAAAAGAACACAAAAACCATATACTAACCTTCCAGTACAAAATAGAAAAATAACACAAATTTCACATACTCATCATCTTCTGAGAAAAAAAACTAGAATAGTGATTTTACAAAATAGGCATATGTAACAAGGTGCTGTGCACGGAGGGTTGCCCTCCATGGCCAGAGAGTCAAGTGGCTTAAGTTGTAGTTGTAGAGAATAGAGTGTTTGAATCGAAATTGCTATTTTAAGACAATGACATTTTGTGAAGGTGATGGTACGCATTTGCATTACTAAGTTCTGCTTAGGTGTTGAGGTGTTGTTGGAGTAGGATGTAGTTGGACATATGGACTTGAAGATTTGAGCGCAAGGTATTGGTGTTTGGTGCTTGATATGGAACTAGGATGGCAGAAGCATAAGGAGAAGTGTAATAAAGGAGAGAATGGATGTACATGTTTTGTGAAGTGGCTTAAATCGTAGTTGAAAGTTATGTTTTGACATTTTATTGAAATTGGTACTTTTAGACAATAGAGTACTTGAAACCATGAGTTTGTTAAAATCGGATGAGTAGAAGCAAATTATAATCTGTTGTTGATATTTGGGGTTCTTGGCATCACCTTGCAGCAACAGTCCATGACTGCCGGATGCCACAAGGCTGCCACAAATGCTCATGGATCAACAAAAGAAGGTGGGAAGAAACTCCAAGAACAAGAACAAAACAAAGAATGAACAAAACAGAATCATATTGATGCTCCAAAAGGAGGTGCTCCAAAACGTGAGCAAAAACCTAAACAATGAGAGGAAATGCTCTCTCTAAATAGTAGAGCAAAACCCTAACCCTAACTGACATCTCACCTTCCACATATCTAGGCTAAATCTGGGCCATAGATTGTGGGGTCCAATATGACAAATACATGTGGCCTATGCCACCTACCACATATGTGGGCTAAATCTGGGCCCTAGATCAAGTGGTCCAATGTGATAAATACATGTGGCCTATGCCACTCATACATATGTTTAGCCCAAAGGGCTAACATCTGTACCTTTTGTTGCCCCACCATCTGAATTTCTCCTCTGTTGCGTCACCATCTATACCCTTCAAATAATGCAGTCCTTTGGGAACCCAAAAAATTTCACCACCACTGCATGCGACATATATGCAACATATATGGAGCTTACCATGTGGACAAGGTTGCTAATTTGATTTGATATACTTATATAATAAAAGATTAAGTTCTTGAGGCAATCAACAACACTTTCAATGTTAAGAAGTAATGGCTTCCAACGTTGTCCTAGATAGCCATAGCCACTAAAACCTCATTCATTTCTTGTTGAGAGAGGGTTGTGTATTTTTTACAAATGCATTTTTGTGAACATCTTTGCTATATGCCCATTTACAAGTTCTCTGTACTTCAAGGACTACATATGTCTTAGTAGATTAACCTTTGCTATATTTGAAGACAACATAAATGAGCTTCAGGTCACCTTCACAATTTTCACCCTATGTCAAATTTGATAACTATATTTGTTAAAGTCTAACCGACTTCTTACACATCTATGCCTATGTGCACTGTGCATGGCTTTGGAAACATTAAAACATTATATTCATTATATGAGCATGGAATGCCTAATCTAATGTCTGATCTAGAGTCCTTTATCCTCTACCATGCAAACTCAGACATTTTAATGCCAAATGGCTCCCATAGGCGATACCATTTTTATGAATGATGAAATGCTTGATCTACTGCTTGAATTGGAGACCTTTATGTTGCACCATGCAAACATTTAAATACAAATGACTCCCATGGCCCAATGTACAATGAACTTTGTTGACGCCTCTCAATGTTGAATACGAGTCTCAATGTCTCTAGCCTTAAATCATTCAAAAAGAAAAAAACAAAAGTTGAGCAAAAAATTCCTCGTTGAACTTGAAAAAACTCACTCTACAACATTCGTCCCTTGTTCACGCTTTCTATTTTAACTTTTCCAAATCTTTCTCTTGTCTCAAAGAGATATGTACACTTGGTGTCGTCTAATGCAAGGGCTTTTCTTATAAGTTGATTTCTATCTTGTTGAGTGCCATGGGTTGCCACAAATATGAAACTCAAAATCAGATGACTTACCATTAGTTTGAGCATTAGAAAAAAGCTTTATTGTACATCTTTTTATTCTTGTTCAGAATTAGAAAAACATTTCTACTTGTGAAGTTGATGAATAAAATATTACATAGTCTACCACGTTACAAGATGATTGCATATGAATGACAAAAACGTTTAAACATAGGCCAAGCAAACCATGCCTTGCTATGTACATAGACCAGTTCAATCAAACAGATGCCAATCTAGATTGAATGGGTTTAGAAGAATCGTCCATGTTGTGCCAATATTCTGAATTTTAACCCCAAAGAAAAATGCACCCAATCATATTTCTGAGGGTTTATAATGAGCTATAGATGTAAAAGAGCAAGATGAATCAATTGGGCGACTTCAAAATAGACATACATGATGGAAAATTTACCTATTTCCGAGAAAACCTTGATGTTAGCTTTGCATGTGCAACTTTCGAAAAGATGTGCTTGTCTTGCTTATGCTTGTGTTTGTCTTATCGTCTGTGAGACCATTTCTGTGAGACCAATTTTGGCTTAAAGCGACCAATTGTTATGGAAGAAAAATACGGAAGCAAAATGAAACAGAAAATAAGAGACCTCATTTTGTATTCTCCAGAGCTCAGCACATGCTCTGTACAATGGACTGCAAGATTTAATCAAGCACCCACTTAATTTTAGAAGTACACAAATAAGTTTCTCTATAAAGTTAAGAGGATATAGAAAGGTCAGCTGATAGTTTATGTTTACTGACTGCTTGAGCACAGCCACCTTTCAGCAAGACATAAAAGCACATGTGACGTGAAAATGATTCCAAATATGTTGCCCCTTCATGATTATAAATTCTGCAAAGATGGAGAATAATTCATAATTTTGCAGACATGCTATCAGCGTGAATAAGACATGCAACAGTTACTTCAATGCCTTCAAGAACCTTAGAGAGAGGCTCTGCCATAGCTTGTGGTTAAAGATAGAAGTTAAGAATATGAACATCCTACAATAGAAGTTACACAAAAAAATGAAATCAATGAAAAGATACCATTTCATTGAGATTGCACCTACTTCTTGCTTGGCATAAAATGAGCATGGAAATCACCAAGAATGCATTGGACATGAGAAATGGATATATACCCTTCTTTTTGAAATGTCTATATGGATATTCATGATTACAAATGATAAAATGAACAAAAAGAAATTCTGGTGGTTTATACGCAATGCGTGGTTAACCATCACTATGCTTAATCCATGAACCATTCATAAATAATCCTAAAGCTGCAAAAGTCTCGAAGCAATGGTTTAAGTTTCAATTCTTTGTGAGCATTAGTAAATCGGGCACTTAAGCGAACAATAGTGCACCCAAAGGAACTAGCATGCGCAAATATAATTCAAATTTAAATATATCAAACAAATTTTTTTACAGTAAATGGTACCATGAAAGGCACGATTCTAACTTTATTCCATATTCTGATTGAACCATCCTTAGATACAGTAACGATGCGCTTTGAATCCGATGTGAAACAAAGCCATGTCACGGCACTCTATGAGATAGAAATCCATTAAATGCATTTTGAACCACTAACATCATTTATCTCTTGAAAAATGAAGAGAATCTTGTGCCCTTTAAGTTGCATGACTTTGTCCACCTGGCGACCATCTTTGCCATAGACACACTCCCATATCTGTAGTCCATAAGATTAGCCAAAGTGTAGAAAAAATAACCTTGACTGCAACCAAATGGCTCTATTCAATTAGATATGTTGTCACCTTCACATCTGCGGTAAAAAATGCGTGGGCGGCTATAAAAGCGACCATCGGCGACAAAGCCACCATGGTATTCTTCAAGCTGATTCATTATCAATTGTATCAATGCACTTCCCATCAGCTACTAGCCAAAGTTTTATGTCGGTTCACGCACATTACATAAAAGCAATTTTAAAAGTTGACTCCAAATTTATAGCGGTGATCGATTGATGCGGGCAACAAAAGATGCATTGGACAATAAAAGAAGGCACTTAAAACATGAAATGACTTAAAAATATACCGCAGCGTGTTACGTATATCCTTCTTAATATTAAACCCCAAAAAGTAGAAACAATGGCTTCCCAAATATCGGCGACTTGCACACCTCTAGTAGATGAGGCATTGAAATACCTTTAGTTTAAGGTATATACCGGTCATAGTTTTATTCCTAATGTTAGTCACGGACTTTGACCATATTATTGTTTTCCGACCAACAAATACATGAATTTGGTTGTCTCACTTTCTTCAAGGAGAAAAACATGTTAAGCGGACTACCGGGTTCATCTCTTTCTACTTCTTGTTGAACATGCGAGCGGCCAGAAAAGAACAAGATCATCAGCGCGAGCTAATAGTCTAAAGATATGGACTCTAATTGAACTAAAATACATATCTTGTTTCTACTTAATGTTCGAGAAGAAGATGAAGCTTATAAATGACACATACCTTGAACAAGATGCTACAAAGCTTTTATCACCGATGCACTTTACGCACAAGCTCCGACTAAGCTTATTATACTCCTTTGCCCATGGATCGTCGATTTTCCCACTTTAGCTCTAGAGATGACTTCCCTTGTTCCTTTCTGTGAGAGGTGCTTTTGGCGGTGGCGGGGCCATATATGAGCAATCTGCGCCCGGTAATATCTTGTGTTGCGGGATAGCTGTTGATGCATTTTCTCCAAATGCTATGCCGGTAGGGCAGCTCGGTAGGCATGTTATCACGGAAGAACCTTCAATAAAATAGCTACAATGGGAATCACAAAAGATGCATGGAAAGTGCAAGGACCAATATTCAAGAAAAAAGCGCAATCACGGCGTGTTGTGTAGAGTAATGACATCTTGGAATCCCTTACTTGGGGCGCCATCCAACTTAAAGATCGCACAACTCGATCGGCAAAAAAGGCGCATAGAGAAAAGAATGCCATATTTCAGCAAGCTAATTTAAAATAAAAAAAAAGAGTTGTTTACGCTTTCAATGAGACAAGGAATATGTTTTTGTTTACGCCCATGGCTTTATGGTTATAATCGGAAAATCCACGAGAAACCAAAACATTCCCCATCTTTATGTCAAAGAACTAATCACGGACTTGGCTTAATTATTGTCATCGGTTGCTACATAATTTTACATTGGATTTCCACATAAAAAGGAAAATTGTTCCCTTCCTTAATTTGCCTTATATTGACACAACAATGCCTATAGAACCGGATTAATATAGATTTCTCAGCGAATTGGATACCAATCATGGAAAAAATTATTTGACTGTTCCTAATGCTTTGCCATTGGCGAAAATGCAACGGCCGATAATAGCATCGGCATGACCCTTCAAAATGTCGGTTCAAGGGATGGCGTTTTTGGGCTGTATGCAAGTTCAAAGATTAGCGAGATCCATATCACGAAATTTTCCACATAAAAAAATACCTACTTTATCGATGCGGCGGTTGCGAGCGTGGCTTTGGGGCGCCGATCCACGCCTTACCCGGTTACCCGGTTGGCTTCAAGAAATGAGGCGTGGAGCTCTTCACCCGGTGGCCAGAGTTTCTGAGGGAAATAGGAGGTTTGGGCGATCGGGGATATTACGGCATATACCTAGGATATGCCAAAAACCCATAAACAAGGGTTTGCCCCCTAGGGGCAACAAAAAACGAAAATTAGGGCAAAATGCAACAACATGGCAATTGGTTTAATATGCACCCACATTAGCAGGGGAAGGAAGATCTTGAGCCAAATATCTATATGTAATCAAAGACAATGAAAGACCCCACCTGTTTACATGGGAAGGGAATTTGAAAAAGCTGATAATGCGACACTAGCCTTTTGCTTTTTTGCTCCTCACCTTGAGCCATTTGCATAATTAAATTGGCTCTCTTGAGCATATCTTTGAAATCATTGAAGTCCATGAAATCATATTCTTATTGGGCATTTGCTAAGAAATTTATGCGCTTTTATAAGATATTCATGTTGCACATAACATGTGATCAAGATGTTCAAGATTAGCAATTTTCGTGTGATTATTCTATTAAATACATGACATCCTTCATGTAAAGCTCCACATTCGCCATACATCTGTATCAAGAAGTTATAGAGAAATTTATCTCGCCTCCTCCCCAATAGCATTTGCGCTATGATTTTGGATATGTTGATTGTCTTAACAGAAAGATATGCATTGGGAAGTTCAATTTGCTTAAATAACTTTTTCTTCCTCATATTGTGCAACTCCGCATGTTGCACCAAACATAATAGACATTTAAACAAAACAAAACAATCTTTCAAATTCGCGGATGAAATAAATCACTACTAGTAAATGTGTGCGGAGCATTTTGCCGTGCTAATGTTCTAGCTTGCGTTTTTACTTAGTCTTTAATGTCCTTATGTGCAAGTCCTGATAACACCACACGTTGATGCTTGTAAGAATGGGCATGATTTGCTTTTGTAAATATTTTTATTGTAGAAATTGTCTAATGACAGTATAATCAATGTATTAACTTTAGTTTAAGGGGTGGATTTTAATGAGAGAAAACAATGCCAAGTAAACCTTTAAAGTAAAATAGAAAATTGCGTGTTTATATGGGCATTCAATGGGCAATCTGAGAAATATCAAGAGCAATTTGAGAAATACTTTGAAAATTAAGGGTATTTGGTTAATTTTCGCTGAAAGTAAATTCACATTGCATGTAGGTTGATTCATGAAATTTTGCAATGCTTGTTTGTCACTCAATACATGATACTAAGCCATTAATCTATTTTTGAGGGAATGCATTGAACTTGGTATTAAACAAAAACCCACTCATCGGCAAAAATAAGGCAAAACAGTATTTTCGTTCTTTAGGTTTTTTCTGTAAGAATGAAGTGCCCATTTTTCAATGTAGTCTTCCTGCCTATGCATATCCTAAGATCATACCAATTCATAAAAAACCATCTGTAGCTGCAAGAATAACCACAATGTTTTGAATTACGAGCAGTTCCACCCGATTATAATGCCGCGATCAACCAATTCATTTCGATGATGCACATAGTCCTAAATACTTTCCGTTCATATTTTATTTTCGCTTTGAGTCTCAATCCTTAGTTGTTCCTTTTTATCTATGCAGATTGCTTCAAAGAGATCTTGTATAATGCTTCAAAATTTGGAACACGGCAAAAGCACAAAGTTAAAGGGAATCATAGCAAATTGATAAAATTATGAGAATCAACACAAATACACCTATGTTTAAAAATACAAAATCCTTAATCACGAGATGAAGCTATTCGTAGTAGCTCGGACTATCCTACACAAATGCAATTTGCAAGCGAATAATCTTTGAATCTAAAACCAAAATGGCTAGAAGGTATTGCACATGCAAAATGTGAAAATGATGTGAGGTCTAAGAGCGTGTGACATATCTCATAGAAAATCCATTATAATCTTAGTTGTGTTTTCTGGTGGATTTTCATAAACCCATATCTTATTTGCCATTCCTCCTCTAAACATGGATCGACATTTTGCTATAAAAAGGCGAAATCTTTGCAAATGCCTGAGAACATGAATGAGAGATGATGGAAAGGATACTGTTTTAGCTCTGGGGGCTACTCTGGTGAAGTTTGTAAGTATTTGGGGCTCCATGGCTGATTAAAACTCTATGTCTTCAAGGATTTGAACCTTGAATTTCTAGTGCCCCATGTTTGGTTTTATTACCTTTGTTAATATAATAGGCATGGATCTTTTTACCATCTCTGTAGGAGGTGCACAAAACTCATTCCACATACCTGGGTCCTTGAATAATTCATAAAACCCTCCAGCTCAGGGTGTCCAATAATAAAGGCTATGTTTAAGATGCCACAGTCAAGCCTAATTTTTAGCGGGTTTTGGTACAAAATAATATATGATTTTTCTCACCTCCAAGAGAGAAGCTGTTCTACTGTTTGGATCAACTGCTCCAAATGTCCAAGCATCTCCGTGATTGCCAAACAACACATACCTAAACCAACATGTAAACCATGATTTAAGTGCTGAAACCAAATTGCTACTCTGTTCTTTCTACTTTACCAATGGATAAAAATAAAAGGTGTAAATGCAAAAACACATGCGGCTCTTGGACCCTCTAATAGCGGCAAATACATTAGAATCATAACATCGGTCGATTACCACGCAAAATGCGGCATTATCCACATCAAATTCCGCATAAAGCATAATAGATAGGTCAAATCCATCATCAGCCATTGCATCAAAGGCCGACGAAAATTCAATGGTCAGTGCTGCTTACCCTGGATCCATCTTGTTTAAAGTTCTATAGTGCATATAAGGGTTGATCGCCGCTAGAATTTTTTCATGTAGCGACCAATGATCCAATCATAACTTTGTTGAAGTTGTTTCTGTCATAAACAAAATCAATACCATTTGCAAAAATATTCATACTCTGTTTAATCTCCAGCAGAATCCACCTCAAATTAGACGTAGATTAAATTACCTAGAACCATAGCCTCATAAGGCCTCCTACTCTGAAAGGCCCAAGGGCATAAAAGCCATAGCCACTATCTATCTTTGCTTCTGCCTTCCAAATCTATTGTTGAGAATAAAGATTAGAAGGGAAAACTACCTGGTAGTACTCGAAGTATATTTCTTTCTTTTAAAAAATAGATTTAAAACATACACGCATGAAATTAAGCTTTTGATCATTTAAGGCTATATAGCATGCCTTTTGGCGTAGAAATTCATCTTTGAGGCGAATAACCTAGCCACAACTCCTTTGCATTAGAAAGATTACATATTTAGCGATTTATAATACACTTACTTGAAACAATTTGGAGGAGATAACATTATGCACACAACAAAAAGCCAAATAGAGAACAACATTAAAAGATATATCAGTATAACATGATTTGTTTCTAAATATTCTTCTGTACATGTGATGCCTAGTATTTAGAATGAATTCTTCAGGGGGTTATCATGGATGCAACATGTTTGAAGTGTGTTTTAACTTTGTTTCTAAAGTTTGATCAATCCGGGTAAATAGTGTGTTCTAGCTCTTTCTATAATAGCAACTGAAAGGGTTGCTTGTTCAGATCTGCATTTGATGAGAGGAGACATCAAGTTGACCTACAGCAATTGCATGATAATAATAAGTGCCCTAGACAACAGCAGATGAAACCATCTCAAGCGAATTATCTTTGTCAAACTACACTTGTATAAGAATTTCTTTCAAAATTTGCCAAGGCTAAGAGCTTTATAAGCCTTCTATGGACAAGTTGATTCATTCCTTTTTTGAAAGTGGAGGAACATCTAGCTGCTTAATGCAACTGATATGTGGCGTTCCACTTGCCTGCTATTTATTTCAATATGGTAATAAGCATTGGCACCTCTTAGAACAATGTACATGTACTACAAGGCATGTTAATAATAAAGGGGTATGTTATGCTGATAGGCTGGCATAAATTATTTGGCTGGCATAAATTATTTGTGATTGTTGTGTCTGTCATAAGGGATCTTATGATGCTTCCATCATCCCTGGAGGTGAATCTGGGGATGTAAGTATTCTTGGCCTTTTCAAGTTCACCAGACCGAAGTTACAAGTCTCTGCTTGCATGTGCAGATAAAAAGCAAAACTTTTTGAAGATAATTTCTGCATTACAAGTTTTTCATACCTGAGTTTACATATAAAAATTGTTATAGGTCAGAATTTCAGAAACAGAAAATAGGAAGATACTTTTTAGGATTAGACCCATATCTACTTTAAGGGCTGATCAATAGTTTCTTAGAAACATGCAAAGGCTGTTGCAGCTTTTACAAGAAAGTTGTGATCTTTGTGTAATGTGATTTATCTGACATTTTGATGTTTTGCATCAAATTATCATATTTGATATATGTTTGATGATTTATCTGTTGAAGTTGGAGAAGATACTATATTTATTGTATATATTGGTGTGGGCACTTGTAATTGGGCTTGAAGGAGTAATAAAGCCATTTTAATGGTTGAATATTTGATGAGGTGGCATGTGGTTATTGAAGATCTAACGGTGAAGATTGAAGATGAATGGTCAAGATTTGATGTGTAAGTTTAAGAGGAGGTGCGTCTCCTCATTCTCTCTCTCTCACTCTTGCTCTTGAAGAGATTATTTTGTTGTAGAGTGCATCTTCCATGGAAGAAATAAATAATGAAGAGGAGGAAGAACCTCAGTTATCTCTATTATTATTCGGTTGTGCAATTGAGGTGTCTTTGATCTCTCATTCTTCTCTTCAATTCTCGTGTCTTGCTTTTTTGAGTGGTTCTTTGGTAGAGTGTAGTTCTTTGGTAGAGTGTGGCTTGACTGATGCATATATTTTGCATTACGCTTTCGGCTTGGGGTTTGGTCCATTCGGTTGGATTACACTTTGGCGGGGGTTTGGCTCTTTATTTGAGTTGATTATATTTACCTAAGGCGTATTCAATTGGATTGAAAGATGTATATTGGTTGTCTAATGTCTTTGCCTAAAAATGTTATGAACTAGTATGGCCAACTTGCACCGGTAATTTTGCGAAATTCCTCAATAAGCATCTATCTTACATTAGCAAAAAGTGCGGGCTTTATACTTAACTATAGCATATTATTTCGAACATAATTGGCGATGTAGTATTTGCATTGGATATCTAAGAAATAACCTTTTATAAGTTTGAGTTATCACGAGGCGGCGGTCGGAAGCATTATATAATATATCCATGGTTAATGCGTTTACTCTAGGATTTACAATATATCATTTCGGTTGTTTTGTGACAACTCGAGAATTATTTCATTGACGACTCGATGAGAAGTGCTTCCTAGCCATTAAACATCTCAATACTCAAGTGTGTTTTCTTAAAGTGCTTCCTAGTCACTAAACATCTTAATACTCAAAGTACGTTACTTTCGGCTTCTTGGCCGAATGTCATCGGGATGGCGGATCCCATATTGCAGTTGAGTTAGATGCTAAAGCTTCTTAATACTACAATAAAGTCAGCATCTAAAGCTCTTAAGTATTGTTTAAATGTGTTTGTGGTCAACTAGATGAAAGTTTATTATATTCTGGATACTGATAATAGGAAGATTGGTAGCTAAGATTTATTTTGAATAACTCATGCACCCCTCTAACAAAGAGCCCGCATGGATAATTGCTGGAAAAAATTTGGATTGGAAGGAGCTTCATAAGCATACATGTAGATTTTTTTTTTTTTTTTTTTTTTTTTTTTTTTTTTGGAGAAAAGGAAGATTTATATTTATCATAAGAAAGTTACATCTGATACAGTATCAGAACCATTGAGGTTCACAAAAAGTGCTCTTAGCGGGGAGAGAACAAGCGAAAACCAAAAATGGGACCGGAGTCCTTTTACGGCCGGTGTGAAGCCGCGATGGCTCGATCAGGAGGAAGGATCTTGTACCAGAAAGTCCAAATCCGACTCCGACTCTTCTTCATCAATGATCACAAGAGTCCTAAAGGCAACGTATTATCCTTTCTTCAACTGTGCAACCAATTATAACTCACACTGTTACATAACTTGCAATTTTAATCAAGAAGTAATGTGACTGGAGAAACATTACCTTCTGCCATCTCCCAAGGATATAAACATGCCAAGCTATACAAGGTACCTTGATGGGAGCATCGTCTAGATCTGCAACAGCCTCAGCTTGTATAACAAATAGTAGAAGATGGTATGTTACATGTGCAGTGTTGGATGGAATATTTAGAGTTAATGGATGTTCGGAATGGAGTTAATGTAAACAAAATCTAACAAAGGTTTTAGAAAAGCGTCTCCATGGTAAAGTTGCGAAATGATTCACAAAGGCAAACTTGAATGGATTTTCGGCATGCCTAATGTTGCAAAAAACTCCCTAATCCCCCGTTCCAGTCATCGGACATGGAGCGCAATATATTGAAAACAAATTTCCAAGGACGTTTTGATTTCCGTAGCAGTACGATTGGAAAATAAGGAAAAGATAGAGATTATGGCACATCATATTTTGCATGACATGGCATACACATGTATAGGCTAGAACTGCAACAATTCTTGTACCTCAAAGAAGGCACAAACAAACAATATATGTATTATTATATATTAATGATATTAGTGAAAACAAATCTATATATTAATGTTATTCTAAAAAAAAGACCAAAATGCCCAAACAAAAAGACCCTAAGAAAAAATTCTCCCGTTTCAATGGTTCACCATATTAAACTTTACTCGTAACATTAGCACATGTTTATACATCTTTCTTTCTACACTAGGTCACCAGCTTATACAACCTTCACCTTCACTACCTAAGAATTAACTAAAGTGCCCAGTGCATCTCTGCCAGTGCCACTTATAAGCTGAAAATTCTAACAAAAGTATGTGACCTGCTATTAGTTTAAGCATGTTTGAGGCTCTGTTTGCTGTTTTTTCTGAGAAGCACACATAGTTAGGAAGCAAGGAAAGTACTGTTGCATAAAAAAAAAGTAAACCTAGGCCTAGCTAAGTTTGATCTAACCTACAACTACCTAATTTTCTGTAAGTAGGACCATTCAAATAGACTCAAGGCAACATGTTGTTGCCAGTACCTCTTTAAGTGAAGGATATTGAAGGGATTTGGCAATTCTTGGCCATCAGTGAGGTCCTTGAGCCAATAAGACTCCCTGCCAGCCTCACCAATGAGCTCAAAGGGTCCCTCCCATAGATTTTCAAACTTTCCTGCAATCTTTTCTCTGGCATTGTTCCACTTTAGCACAAGTTCTCCTATTTTTATGGTGCCTTGTAACCTGTGAGCAGCTTTGAATGTTGCCATATCCTTGGCTTTCTTCAACAAAACTGCATTTTTAGCATCATACCTGTGCTCTTCAAGTTGCATCAACCTAATGAACCTGTCTTGCAAAGCATCCTCCATTTTGAGGTTAATAATATGTGCCATTCTTAAAGAAGGCAACTCTAACTCTATGGGTAGAACAGCTTCAATGCCATAAATCAAACTGAATGGGGTATGCTTAGTAGCATGCTTTGTGGTGGTTCTGTAGGCCCATAATGCATCAGTTAACCTTAAATGCAAATCCTTCTTGGATATGCTTACTGTTTTTTGCAGAATTGACTTAAGTACCTTGTTTGTTGACTCTGCCTGGCCATTTCCTTGAGGATAATATGTTGAACTCTTTGCATGCTTGATCTTGAGGGTGCAAAGTAGGTTGTCAATCACTTCATTGACAAATTGTGAACCTCTAAATGCGATATAAGCCGGGGGAATGCAAATCTGGCACAAATGTTTTCATGAAGGAACTGGGCATTTGTCGGGGCATTGGCTTGTCTCGATTAGCGGCTTACGCCCATTTTGTGAAATAATCGGTAGCTACCAATATAAACTCATGATGAAGCGAGGAAGAAAAGAGTCTATAGGACCTATAAATTCTAATCCCGGACACTGGAAGGGTCACGGAGATATTATGGTTGTCAAAGGGGCGGTGAAGGATCCTTTTCCCAAAGATTTGGCACTTGTGGCAACTTTTGATGTTTTCAAAGCGGTCTTTGAAGATTGAGGGCCAATAGTAACGACCTAAGTATCTTTTTTAGCAGTTGTGTCAACAGCAAAGTGACCTCCTCATACACCCTCATGGCAGGCTTTTAGTACCAATTCTGCTTCAAACTTGTCCACACATCTTAGTAAAACATCTTCTTTATTCACCCTGCACAAAACATCACCAATTAGCCTGAACTTCTTGGCCTTGTCTTTGAATCTCCTGTGTTGGCTGGAGTTCTGATTCTTTGGCAGTTCTCCCCTTTCAAGAAAGTTTCTAATAGCTTGTTGCCAGTCTTCTTCTTCAAGTAGGCCAACTGTAGCCTCTATGTGAGTACTGTCTAAATCCTCCAAGTCTTCATGCTCAAACAAAACATTAGTAAGATAAGAACTAGGATCTTTAGATTTATGAGTTACCTGGATGTCTATATCATAATTTTGCACTTTGCAAGCCCATCTGCATAGTTTGGCTTTCTGTGGTTTCTTTGCAAAGAGCAGGGGCAGTGGATTTTGTTTCATGAACACTTGAGTTTTGCTGTTTTGGATTAGATGTCCCTGTTTGTCAAACAAATACATCAGAGCTGCTGCACTCTTCTCAAGTCTGGCATATCTCATTTCAGTATCAGACCAAATCTTGCTGGAAAAGGTCACAATGTTGTCTCCTTGCATCAGAGCAAGGCCTACAGCTTTCTTGGTCACACTCAGATAGGCTTGAAAGGGTTCAGACGTGTTTGTTGGCTTGAGCAAGGTTGATTTGCAGATGGCCTCAATGATTGCCTCAAACGAAGTTTGGCGGGGCTTAAATCCCTCTCGAACTTGCTTTCTTTCTTTGAGAACTTCCTTCCTTTGGTCAAGCTTGTAATAGGATAGACTGTATGAGAGAAGTGTGGCACATACATCCTTAAGAAGCTTGTCATGCCCAGAAAGCTCTTGACTTGCTTGATAGTTTTGGGTGGTGCTAAGTTCCCGAGGGCTTGGATCTTGCTTGTGCTACCTGGATCCCCTGATCTGAGACTTCATGCCCAAGCAGATCTCCTTTTGAGCAAAAGAAGACGCATTTCCTTGGGTTTAAGCTCACTCCTCCTTTCCTGCACAAAGAACAGAGTTGTGTGAGGTATGTCATGTGATCTTTTAGCTTAGTATTGACACAAAGATCATCTAAGTAAACTCTGAATAAACTAGGAGCCATATCCTTGAAAATGGTGTCCATTGCTCTTTGAAATGTGGCAGATGCATTCATAAGTCCAAAGGGCATTCTCTTCATGGCAAAAGTTCCCCAAGATGTGACAAAAGATGTCTTGGCTTGGTCTTCTTCTTTGATACTGATCTAGTTAAAACCCGAGAAGCCATCCAAGAATGAATAAACTTCCTTCCCTGCAACTGCCTGCAATACTTCCTCAAGAAAAGGAATGGTCTTTTATTGTTGCTTTGTTTAAATCCCTATAATCAATGCATATTCTAATGGTTTTGTTCTTTTTTTCAACAGGCACAATGCAAGACAACCAAGCAGGGTTAATGATTTTTTTTATGACTCCAGCATCTTTCATTTTGAAAAGTTCTTCCCTAATGAGATCTAACAAAGAAGTGTTAATTCTCCTAAGCTTTTGCCAACTGGTTTTGATTTTTCTTTTATCTTAATCTCAAATTCACAAACACTCTTATCTATTCCTAACAATTCCTTGTAATCCCAAGCAAAAACATCATTCCAAGTGTTAAAAAAACTTACAAATGCTTCCCTCTCTTCCTCTTTGAACATGTCTCCTACATACAAGACCCTATCTTCATTATTCTTTCTCACCTTGACTTCCCTTACCTCCTTTTCAGAGCTTGCATTGATTACCAAGATTGGATAGAGTTGCTGAAGTTCCTCATCCTCCAGATCCTCCTTCAGCTAGATGCTCCAAAAGCACATCTCTGCATAGGGAATCTGCCTCAGAGTTTAGTTCTCTCAGTATGTGCTGCAATTCCCATGTTGAGAACTTTGCTAATGCCTCCCCCTTATATTCTGCCATATTTGAAGTCAGATTCTGATGGATTCTCCCTACCTTGGCTAACAATCTTTTATCTTTGTCTTTTATGATTGCGGCCGGATGAAGCTATACTTAGTCTTTTTTGACACACCCCATCAAACCACATGTAAGCACTCATTTCTTTTTGCATACCTTTGTGCACCTCCAAGGGCAGGTTCTCCTTCAAAAGATTTCTTTGTGAGCTCCAAGGTGCATTTCCTCCTCTAGTCTCGACAAAGTACTCTCCAATTTTCCTGGGAATCAACATCTCCTCTTGAATAAAGTGGTAAGATTCATACTCACCTAGTTTGTTAAAAAGTGTAACAGTTCTCTTTCCATCCGAGATGGTACATTCTCCCTTTGATCAAACTGGTCTTGCATCCACAGTTGATAGCCATCTTCTCCCCAATAACAAGTCATAAATTTCTGACTTTTAATTAGCTCCCTCAAATGCCACCACAACAAAATTTGCAGCCACTTGATTCCTTCAATGTCAATTGCCATATCACTCACCACATCTAAAGGATTGATTCTTGAATTTGAGAAGGATTTTAAGATCATAGGGGCCTTTTTGTCTACTTCCAAAGCACAGAGTTTCATGATATGATGTGGCATGACATTCAAAGGTGATCCTCCATCTAATAATACCTTGTTTAGGATCTGGTTACCAACCTTTGCAATGTAGGTGAAAGCATCAGGATCATGCTCTTCTTGTTTTAGCATTTGCTTTCGGCTATATGGTTGGTAAAACAACTTGCTATTCTACGGTGAGATTTGTTCTTCTTTAGACATAACCCAACTTTTTTGATCAAACTGCGTCTACACTAACTTTGGCATTCTTGAATATTCAAAGGCTGTTAGTCGGACAAGTGAGGTCTGACGGACCAGGTCAAACTCAAGGATCCACAAGCGTCGGCGTGATTCGGGCACTTCAAAGGCACCCCGGCATTCAAGACAAATCAGGCCTCCTTCGAGTCGCACTTCAAGACGCAGAGGGATCGGTCCAGTGTCTATATTGGGCCAAAGGCCATTGTACTATATATATGAGTAGAGCTAGCACATGAGTTTTTAGATGAGTTTTGAGTCTTGTCTCACTTCAGTTTTCTCTCGGTTGCGAGAGCTCATGTATCATCATCATTGATATCAAGGAAGCTTATCATTGTTGTCTCATTGTTCTTTTGTTTTCTTTTCCCTTTTCCTTGTTTTCTTGCAAATCCCGCGTGACATAGTCCCCGGATTCTCCTGTTAGATCCACGGGTCCTCACAGAGGGCTGTCTTGCAGGAGTTCCCGAACCCAGACCCCAAACACTGGCGCCGATGCCGGGTCTGATTCGATTTTCCTTTCTTACATGTCGCCATATGCGCGAAACTTCACGCCCGGAAGAACTCCTTTCCCCGGGCGGCTCCGGCTTGGGCGCCATCATCGAAGGGAAGCTGTTCGCGACATGTATGGATCTGCTTATGACATTGAGGGAGGCCACATTCGGTCTAGAGCTCAGTCGGCGCCACCCACCCCTCGTGTCCTGTCTCGTCCCAGTTCCCCGCATCAAGCGTGCAAACATTGCTCACAGCCTCAGTCACCTCATCACTATCAGGCGCCCTATCAGGCTCAACCTTCTCAACCTTACTTTCATACCCCAGAACATGCCTACATTCATCCTTCTTCTGGCCATACACCTCTGCCTTCACAACCATCATCTCCTACGGGCGGACAGGGATATCCACATGTCTCTTTTGCTCCTCCTCAGGAATTTCCCTTCCCTACATTTCCCCTTTGCTCTTCACATTTTACAACCTTCACCAGACCTCAAAACCAATGATCAGGCACCTCCAGTACCTCCACCTCAGTTACCCCTTCATCAGCCACCTCCAACTCCACCTCAATATAATCCCTATCCAGTTCCTGTCCAGCCAAGCACTTTCACCTCTACCTTTCAGACCCTTAAGGCGACTTATCAACCTTTGGCAACCACGAAGGCAAACCATTAGACCAAAGTGCTCGGGCCCACATGAAAAAATTGAGGCTCGGCTGCCCTAAATGGTCATGCACAACCTCAAGCTGAAATTCCATATCTTTTCCACCACAACTGCGTGGCTCTCCTCACCAATGGCTTATGTCCAACAAAAGCCACTTTGGAAACAAGATTGGTCAAAAATGGCGCTTTTCTTTCTCACTATGGAACCACGGATGATGATCAACTTCATCTCAAGCAACTCAATGACCTTCAACAAGAGCCCACGGAGTCCAGGGATTTTTTGCGGTCGACTTCACATCACCTTTCGGCAAACTCAAAAGTACCCGACCCGAGCGGATCTTGGTCGGTTTCTCCAAGGACTTCCTCCGGCTATCAGACTCATATTTGAATACTGCGCCCGAAGACTTTGGAGCAGGCTATCAACCTTGTCAATCACTTTCGGTCCATGTTTCCTCCGTGGCGTGGCTCTTCCGGGATCTCCCTTTCATTCCACCCGATCATGGTTCCCTGGGCTTCTTTGTCCACCCTCAACACACCACTTTCGGCCGATCGGATCGGATCTGGTGCCATATCGCAAATATCAAGGCCACTTGGCAAATGAGTGCAACTCCACCAATGGCCGCCTCATTGTAAAAGATGCAACATGTGCAATCATGCCCGCGGAAGAGTGCAGCGCACTCATCCTACACCGTTTCTTAACAAAGCTGGTTTATCAAGTGCAAACAACACCTCGGCACCAATCGCCATATCGGCGCAACCGCTGCGGGCTCAACCCAATCAACTCTATCGACACCCGGACAACAGCGGGGACCCAACACCGCCCCCCTTTTGAGTCCTTCTAAAGCTCGGTGTTATCAGCATCACGAATGGGGTCATACCACCGCGGCATGTCCTCAACTTCCACAAGTTGGTGCGGCTTCACGGCACCAATCGGACCACCCGGTCCGCCTCACGGCTTACCAACTTTGGATTGCCAATGGCAAACAAGGCCAGCGTCCGTTCGCCCGGGGAAGCCACCTCGCTGGCGCCTCGGCAATCGCGCTATCAACCAGCTCACGCCAATCAGCCTCGGCTGGATCAACAAAGCGGGGAAGAAATTTTTCGGGCTCTTAATCCTCCCGTCCGGCCCGTCAAATTGGGTTGGTTTGGTTTCACGCCCGGACCAGGCGTCCGTCCCTTAACCATTATTCCTAATAGCGCATAAAGGCTGCCTTTGCGGTTGACACAATCCCTCATGAAGGGGACAAAAGGTTCACTTTGCGCGACTTGGAAAAACTCATGCCTCATGTCATGCCTAAAATGCGCCAAAGCATTACGAACCTCATGCAAGGCTGCTGAAGGCCGCCGCGTTGGCTAATGTTCATGCCACCACGAGCTCGGCAAAGACAAGATGCACCTCCCACATCTCAACCTCCGGCTCTCGGACATATCCGAATATTCTGCTTAGAGGTTGACCTACTCAAAAAGTTCTTTGCTTCATTACCGCACTCCGGCACCTATGGATTCAGCCGAGATCCTTTTTCTCATGTGCCTCGGAACTCCAAGAGGAGCTGGCCAAAATCAAAATTCCCTTAAGTTTGGCAACAATTTTGAAACTATGTCCTACTCTCAAGGACCGGTTACCACTCCCGGCCGTTTTGGTTGGGGCTGTTGCTACCTCTACACCCACGGTCCATGCCACGGTGGGCAATCAACAAGTCAATCATGTTCAAATTGATGGAGGTAGCGGTCAACCTCATCACGGATAAACTCCGCCAAACAAATGGGCATCAAACAACTCTATCGTGCCCCATATGACATCAAATTGGCTAATGGCCATATCCACGAGACCTCAAGGCGTCACACCTCTTCTTCACATCAACATTGGTGATCTCGATTCCCCTTAGAATTTGGTGTTTGAAGGCGGGAAAGATCCGGTGATTATGAAATGTTGGTGGCCGGACCTTTTCTCCGCCGGGCCAAGAGTATCCATTATTGGGCCCGCGGATCAGTTAGTCATCACGGATGGTCACCTCAATGCCACTATGGACTTGGAAAGCCGGTAAGATCATTTGATCGACAATGCTGAACCCTCTCTCTCGGACACCCGATTCGGGGATGCTCGAGAATATCTATCAAGTTCGGGCTCCACCTACAGTGCGCCTACGTCATCCTACCCGAATATGCTAATCCTTGGGGAGAAATGACTCTTGATCGGGGACCGGTGTGGCTGCCTTGCTTGACCCTACGGCTCCTTGCAATCGCATCCAATGTGTTGATCACTTTTCGGATGCGAAATTCCTCGATCTGTTGATGTACGGCTGTCATGAAGCAACCTTTGCTTGATGAAAATCAACAACCCTCTCTTTTCACCCGCTTGAGGCGCCACTCATCTGTCATGCTTCAACCTCCTGCTCATATTGTCAAAGACACGGAAGTTATCCCACATATTCAGACTCCTGAAGTCGAGATTGTGGACGTGGGCAACAATCAGCCTGTCCGCATTGCTGCCAATCTTCCGACACCCTATCGTAACAGGGCCGTCACGCTCTTCAAAAAGTTCAAACACATTTTCGCCTGGAGCTACAGAGACCTTCGGGGGATCAACAAAACCTTGGGGAAACTCACCATTCCTACCAAATCCGATGCACGTCCCGTATAGCAACGACAGTACCGGCTCAACCCCAATTACCGTGATCGCGTCAAGGCAGAAATTGACAAACTCCTTGCTGCAGGTTTGATCTATGAGGTCAAACATTCTGAATGGGTGAGCCCCATTGTCATTGCACTCAAACACAATGGAAAGATCCGTGTTTGCGTGGACTACATAAACTAAATCATGCCACGGGCGTGATCATTTTCCACTTCCCTTCACCAGGACGAGGGTTACGGAAGAGGTCATTTGGACATGAGATGTACTCCTTCATGGATGGTTTTACGGCTACAATCAGATCTCAATCAAAGAATCGATCAACTCAAGACTACTTTCACCACCCGGGGGTCACTTTTTGCCTACAAGGTGGTTCCTTTTGGATTATCAAACTCTCCATCAGCGTTTCAGCGCATAATGCTCTCGTTTTTCATGATTTTATGAAGGAAAATCCCTTTTTGCAAATTTTTCAAGATGACTTCTCGCCCTCACGGTTCCATGGCTGACCATTTGGATAAATTGGAACTTCGTCTTTCGAAATGTGATGAGTCAGGCATTAGTCTCAATCAGAAATGCACCTTTTGCGTCGCCGGTGTTGTTGGGACCCGTTGTCGATAAAGCGGTATCACCACGGATCTGCCAAAATCGGTTGTGTGCTCAAGGCTCAAGCACCGGCCAATATCAAGGAGACACGCTCTTTCTGGGTAAGGTAAATTATTACTCCACCTTCATTCACGGACTTGCGGCCATTGCGAGATCCCATTCATAAACTCACGGGTGATGAATCCACGGGCTTGGAATTCCCGGTGGATCTTTGCTTTCAACAGTTGAAGCTTTTACTTACTCGGGCCGGTTCTTGTTCCTCCTCAATGGGACAAGCCCTTTCCGTCCATGTAGATGTCTCGGCGTTAGCTATTGGGCTGTTCTTTCTCAAGAATATGATCGCGCTGTGACAAACCAAACCCGATATGCCGGTGAGAAAACTCAATCCTGGCGGCGCAACTACTACGCCCGCAGGCGTGAAGCCTTGGGTTTAATTTTACGTGTCCAGCGCTTCCGTCACTATCTTTTAGGCGGTCGGATCAAATTCTTTGTTGACCACCAAGCACTCCTTTATTTGATCAACAAATCCCGCCCACGGGCGCATTGCTTTCGTTGGGTTCTCCATACGCAAGAATTTGCACCTTTTGAAATTGTTCACAAAGGCGGGGCAAATCTCATGTTGTCGGATTATCTTTCACGCATCCACCACGGATGATCCCTCCACGGGAGTCTCGGGCGCCTTTCGGCGGCTCAACTTTTACGGTCGCGGCAAGCGCCACATTGGTTCCACAACTTTCGGCCGTATCTCCTCCGCGAGCTCTTCCACCCGGAGGGCGCCGCGCTCTCTCGATAGCGTCAATCCCGTCGACACCAATTTCTCCGCGAGGTCGTGACTACACCATGGTTGCAGGCCATCTTTACAAAAGGGCAAGGATACAGTCGCCCTTCGATTTGTGTTCTCCCTCATGAGGTCCCGGATATTGTCAGAAGCCCATGAAGGGCTCGGTGGTGGTCATTTTCATGGTGACACCACGGCCGCATAAAATCCTTCTTGCGAGGGTTATTTTTGGCCCACGCTCTTCAAAGGCGCTCCGCCCACGCGCCCGCCGCGTGTGATGCTTGTCGGCGTGTGGGAAGGCCACGGCCCGTGGCGGCTCTTCCATTGGCGCCCGTTGCCCGCGCCACTTCCTTTCAGCAAATGGGGATGGATTTTGTGGGACCCATTGATCCGCTCGCGGCGGCACACCCGTGCAGCTACATTACAGTTCTCGACTCACGCTACCAAATGGGCGGAAGCTTGCGCACTTCCGGACAACAACTGCGGCAAGCACCGCCAAGGTCCTCTATCGAGCAAATCATCACGCATTTTGGCTGCCCCGCGGGCTGGTCGGTGATCGAGGTGTCCATTTTATCAATCATACCATAAAGGAGCTAACGGATTATCTCTGATCCATCATCACAAGAGCACACCTTACTATCCTCAAGGGAGCGGTTTGGCTGAAAGCACCAACAAAACTCGGTCACAATTCTCAAGAAAATTTGTGGCGCTTCACCATTGATTGGCAAACCAAGCTTCCCTCTTTGTTCTTTGGGCTTACAATACTTGTTTCAAAATAGCTCTTGGTCACACTCCTTTTAAATTGGTTTATGGTCAAGAAGCTCTCATGCCCTTTGAATACATTCTTCCAACTCTCCGTTTTCAACTAGCTTCTGACCCATAATCCGCTTTCTTTGCACTCAAAGAAAGGGTTTATCAATTGGAGCAGTTGGATGAACTTAGGCGTGATGCTTACATTCGAGTTCTTCATGGACAACGGTTGCAAAAATCTTTACATGACAAGCGTATTAAGACAAAAACATTCAAAGAAGGAGATTTGGTTCTTCTTTATGATTCTCGTTACAAAAACTTTAGGGCAAGTTAAAGTTTTGATGGCTTGGCCCTTATCACATTGTTCAAGTGGTGCAACCCGGTGTTTTCAAAGCTGGCTGAATTAGATGGAACTCCCTTACCTACACTAGTTAATGGCTTTAGCATACAAACAATTTCATACAGAGAAAGTGACAATCATACAGCGGATGCTATTCGGACAAAGACACAACGGATAGTGACTAGCGGCGGCATATTCATATTATATAGGTGGCATTTTTACAAAATGTGGGCGAGAGCCCATCTATTTCGCTATGGGCAGAGCCCTATTTACAAAAGCGGGCTCGAGCCCTATCTACTAAGTCCTAAGAAGAAAAACCCTCTACTCGGGTTCGGGGCGAGGTGTCTGAGGATGTGGTACCGGTTGTTCTCGGGGTCAGTAGCGGTGCGAGAATCACCTCCATCCCGTTGGTGTGGGGATCGGCATGCTCAGCCATGCCGGCACACCACCCATCCATCGCAATTCCACGATTGTGGCACCGCCAGAGGTCCAGGCAGTCCATTTTACAAGTAATCCACTCCAGGCAGTTGGAAGGCATCGTGCACTTATCGTGCAGTCCAGCAGCAGACATACTGAGCGCCATCGGATGTCTCCGCTTCGCTCCCTGTTCGTCTTATATAGCCAACCAAAGACCTCCCTGTCCACGTGGACCAATCGAGAAAAATTAAGCCAGCGTGTTTTGCAATGCAAAATTTGTTTCTAAATGGGGAATCTTTTCTCCCGCGCATATCTAGCCATGGTACCGCCGACACCTTCGTTTTAATGAGATTCCACCCGAGTTACCCGGCATTAAATACATTCTTTCTTTTCACGCCCGTCGAACATTAATATGTGTCCTTTCGCCAGCTGTCACATCCGATCATTCTCTCACGTCTCATCCCCACCGTTCCTTGCTTCTCCCTTTACCGTTTGGGGACTTAGCCAAAATTTTGCAATTCAATCGCCTCCTGCGCATCTATCGCCACCTGGCATCATCTACGGTTGCTGTTTCGCCCTCATCATGCCCCTTCGCCTACACTTGCGCGCCCTAAACCTTTTCGTCTATCTGCGCCTTCGTCTTACGTTCTCGCTCTCGCCTTTGCATCGTTCGTTCTTTTAGATGCTCTTCGCCATGGCTGCACCCAAATTTCCTACATTTCAAGCTCTTTTGCTCCACGGGATCGGCTCTTTTTAAGTCGTATCTTTCTTGGCGCCCACCTTTTCGTGAAGCCCTCGTTGGCCCAAGTCGTGACGTCGCGGAACGCCAGAAGCTTTATGAATTCTCGCAAATGGACCTCCCGGCCCCAAATCCAGAACAATTGAAGCAGTTCATTGCTAACATCGTCAACAGCCCGAATGGATATGCTCACGTGGTCGATGGCACCACCATTTTGCTTACCCAGCCCACGATTTACGAGGGTATTAGGTATTCCTTTGCAAACACCTTGTTTATCTTGGGCTGCCTTACGGGATATAGATGTCAGCGAGTTGGCTCACGTTTATCAAGCAAACATGCATCGCTGACCAATATTGCCAAGTCCCATGACACTTTTGTTAAGTTTTTTTGTGGCGAAAGTTACTTGGGTATTCTATCAAGAACACCCATATCAATAAGCCTTTCTATAATCGGTGATCCGCGACCACCGCTCCAACCACCACGTTGATTGGCCCCATTTGTTGTTTCTCAGCCTTCTTCAAGAAGTAGGCGTATTCGGGCTACCCCCCTCCTCTGTCACTAAAGTTTCGGTGGGTGGCCATCTTCAAGCCATCATCGTCGTTACCTTCCTCCATCACCTTCTGTTTGTCATGCTTCCACTCAGCAGTCCCTTCATTCCCTTCCTCAAAAACAACCGGTGGCACTTCACGCCCTTCTTCTTACGGTCATGTCCAACATAACACCACGCATGTCCTTTGTCTCCTCTTCCTCTCTCTGAAGCGAGGCCCTCGGTTCTCATCATGTCTCACAAAGCGTCACAAACACGGCAGCGGCGAGGCCCCTCGCCTCGCATCCACATCCTCGCCAGCTTCTGTATCAATACCAGCAGGATGTTCAAGCTGCTCTAAAGTTACAAGAATCCCAGGATGCTCTCATGAATGGGGTTCAAGCGTCCCTGGAGGCCTCGAGGCGCGGTTCCGAGACCTTCCTTGGCTGCTACCACGCAAGTTCACACTCTGGAGACCCGGCTCAAGCAAAGCCACGAGGCTCTTTTGCGGGCCGTGAGGATCTAAAAGGCCGACCAAGATCAGCATAGTGCGCTGGCGATCGGCGGGCTCAATTGCAAACCACCATTCGGGGAATTGTTGGGCGAGGTCAAGGCAAGGGAGACTCTCTTGGTTGACAAGGATAAAGACATTGCCAAGCTGGACACGCTATATACAGAGCTCTCTCGGCATTACAACACTCAAGCCCAAGACCTTACAGCGCGTGACGCTCAAGTTGCCTCTTTAGCAGCTCAGCTTTCAACGCTGACCTCTCAGCTCACACCTCTCCAAGATCAGCTTAAGGAAGCTCAGAAACAGAAAATTATTGATGGCCAGAGATTGCCACGCCGACTCAATATTCTGGGCAATCTTCTTCACATGCCACGCCTTCGAAGCGGGTCCGTGATCGATCCATATACGTTAGCAAAAAGTGACCTTGGATCCGTGAGCAAGCCATTCAGTCTGCTGATGAGGCCCAGACCAAACAAGAAGGCTACGTTACCATCGCCCTCAACATCTCGGTTGACTTCCCTATTCCTTCAAGTTATCTCGATTATGTGGTTGCCCGCCGCCACCTCTTTCTTCGAAGTGGTATGCGGTGATGGTCGATTGATGTCCACTGGCGCGAGGATTTTCTTGGATGCGGCGGACCTCTCCATTGAGGACAAAGGTTTACTCTGCGCCCTTTTAGTCTTTGACCTCATTCCTTTGTGAAGATCCGGATTTGATCACCTTGAGTTGTTCGACCAATGGCGTACATTTTCCATGACTTCTATCGGCTGATACGGGATAAATTTCGTGATGGGCCACATCGAACTTTCGGGGGACTCAACAGTTCAATGGTTGCTTTTGGATAACAACCCTATAAATCGATCATGATCGCATACGCCGCGCTCTTCATCGGTACATGCGGGCTGGCTCATCATTTACCTCTATGGCAAGCTGAAAGCGGCTGCGGCGAATCTGGAAGAATCTTGGACATCACGAGGATCTTCCCTTTGCCTAAGTTTATATGCGGCACTTGGCGGGTTACAATCAGCTGCGTGCTCTTACGGATAGCAAAAGGCGGTCCCCGCGGGTTGGGATAGCCCTCTGTATACTCTCGGCTCCCTGCGTGCGCTTGGGACCATTGGTGCAAAGCTCTTGATCCCGACCTTGTCGTGACTTGGGGGCGGGCTCGGCAGACCACGCCCACGGGCATGGCCCCTCTCCATATGCTTCCACGGGTGTCCCTCCGCCCCGGTTCCTCATCTCGATTGGCGCCTCCCTTTTGGACCAAGGTCATGGATGGCCATCTTTGGATGGACTCGCCTCGGATCTCGGCGGATCTCGGTGGGATCCGCGTTTTGTCGCCGCTCAATTGGGAGGATGGTGCCACCCTTGATGCCACTGCAAATTGGATCTATATTGGAAATGAGCGTGGTTGGCAACGCCCTGCTGATGCTATTCATGGCCTTGACACCTTCTTGCAGAATGCCGCCACCTCACCAGACCCTTCAGTCCACCGTCAGGCTGGTTTCTGTGCTGCTCTCAAGTGCATCCTGGTCAGCTCCTTAAATCGGCAGGGTCCCATCTTTTACTGCAACCCGAATGCCAGCGTTAGTGCCTTCGGTCTCCAGACCTGCCTACTCATGGAGTGCCAGGTTGTTTCTTCTGAAGCCCATGCTGCCCTTGAAGACATGGTGCGTTCTCATTTCCTCCTTGATGCCGATCCTGCCCTTGGGTTCAACACTCCTGCTGCTCTTCAAATACGTCAGGATCTCATAGGCACTTACCATAATGGTGCCCGTCCTCATTCCCGTGAGGATCACTTTCAGACTGCTGGATTCCCGCCCTCCGAAACACTTCCTCCTTTTCTTCAGACTGAGTGTCGTTTGGTGGGGGGGAGTGTTAGTCCTGTGCCTCCTGGTACAGGACTATTCATGCATACGACGGACCAGGTCAAACTCAAGGATCCACAACCAGGCGCGGGTCCGTCGTCAAAGGCTCAGCAGAAGACCAAGCAGCAGACCACGCAGTCAAAGCCTGCGTCCGCTACCAAGAGGCGGCGCTCAGACAAGTGAGGGCCCGTCACCGCCCGCGTCAGCGTCAGCGTGATTCCAGGCACTTCAAGAGGCACCGCCAGCATTCCTGCAAATCAGGCCTCCTTCCAGGAGTCGGCACCAAGATCAGTCAGAGTGTCTATATTGGGCCAAAGGCCATTGTATTATATATATGAGTAGAGCTAGCACATGAGTTTTTAGATGAGTTTTGAGTCTTGTCTCACTTCAGTTTTCTCTCGGTTGCGAGAGCTCATGTATCATCATCATTGATATCAAGGAAGCTTATCATTGTTGTCTCATTGTTCTTTTGTTCTCTTTTCCCTTTTCCTTGTTTTCTTGCAAATCCCGCGTGACATAGTCCCCGGATTCTCCTGTTAGATCCACGGGTCCTCACAGAGGGCTGTCTTGCAGGAATTCCCGAACCCAGACCCCAAACATCATCATTATCCTTTTTTAGAAATTTTTGGTAGGGAGGAGGGGGTACAACCTGATTATCAACTTGCTTTTGTTTTTGAATTTCTAGCCCATGAAGTTCAATCTCTGCCTCCTTGCCTTTGGCATTGAGGGCTCCTCTTGTGTGCACATCCATGATTTCTTCTTCTCTTTCAAAACTTTTAGCTTCCTGGTGCAGTAATTAGTTTTCTTCTTGCAAGTATCTGATGGAGGAAGAAGACTCAGGTTTTGAAAAATATTTTTCTTCCTGCAAAAACTTAACAGAAGCACTTGGCTCACTGGCCTTAGCTTTTTCTTGCCTAGCAAAATATTCTTTGACACTGCATTTATCTTCATAGTGTCCTATAGCTTTGCAGAAAGCACAAAGGGGACACTCTTTACCATAGTGCCCCTTCTTACCACATTTTAGACACGTCCTATACCAGCAGTAGTTTGAAGAATGGGTGTTTCTGGTGCAATGAGCACAGGCTGGATAAACTCTCCTCTCTGGCTGGCTGGCCTTCATTTCCATGAGTTGTTTGGTGACCTCAGCCAAGGCCTCAGTGACTTTGTTGAGGTCTGATCTCATATCTGACTCAGAACAGTATGCATCTTCAATCTTAGGTTTTTTTTTTTTTTTCTTTCTGGATGGCATAGACAGGTATAGGAGCAGAGCCTATGTATTCTTGGTCATAATCAGGGAAAAAAGGATCATTGGAAGCTTGCAAGTCATCAGGGAGGTAGGATAGCATTTCAGAGGCTTCAATGGATCTTGTAAAAGCCTTGTACATGGTGTCAAAACCTTCTTGCTTTTGCAGCTTCAGCATTTTTCTGTAAACTCGAGGTCTGCTGTTTAATCCCCTGATAAAAGAGGCAACCAAATGTAAAGTATGATTAGGCACCTTGTGCACTTGGCATTGGTGAGATAGCAATTAAACCTTTTAACATATTGGTGAATTGTTTCACCATTTTTAATATGAAAGTTCTGCAGTTCAAAGACCAAATCTTGAGGTTCAAGAAGTCTACCAAACCTGGCCAAGAACTTCTTGACAATCTCCTCCCAGGTGTTAGCACCATCACTAATCACATATTATAACCAGGCTCTAACCTCTTCATTCTCAAAGCATTCTTGAATTCAACAAACTTACTTCCCTTCTTGTAGCCATACTCTTGGTAGTATTCTTCAAAGGTTTTTAGAAAGTTATTGGCATTAATGCTTGGGTCAAAAGTAGGAATAGGAGTAGGAATATTGAGCTCAAAATATGTGCAAGGCATGCCTGAACCATTTGGCAGGGTAACATGCGGTATTGAAGATGACTCAGGATTTTCTGGTGGCTCAGCATGTTCAGTAGCATCAACAATTCTCATAGGAGCCATGAGTTCCAAGATCCAGGTAAGGTCTCGATAGAACTTCTAAAATGTTGAAGGTATTCCTGGCAAACCTTCAACCTCAGTGGTTGAGAACCTCCACGTTGCTTAAAGCAACCAATCTGTGGCTAAATCCCTGCACAAATCAGCTCAAATTTGCTTGTGAACAAGCTATCCCTAAACAAGAAAAAACTGTTCACAAAACTTTGATTGCCAAATGAGATAGGAAGATTGTTTTTTGATGGGGATACTTGCAATATGTCTTCAGAAGACTCTAGAAGATTCTTGCAAAAGTCAGAGGCAAATGATTGACCAGAACTAGGTGAAAATGCGCCTTCTGACTGGGTCAATTTTTGGTCAATAGACCTGGCAGAGAGCTCAAATTTGCAGATGAGAGAGTGGGAGGATTCTTTTAGAATTTCTTTCTTTGACACTCTCTGTCTAACCTATAGGACATGTGCATCAACTTAAAACAACAGAAAGATTGCTATTGTATGCAAAAATGCAATTTTTTTGCAGATTTTTTGTGACAATCTGAGACAGAGCTAGAAAACAAGTTTTGAGATAAGGCTTAACATCATTTTTTGACTTTTATGAAAAGGAAACAACTTGCTGGAGATGGGTACAGGCTGTAGGTGAGCAAGACCTGACACAAAATGTTGCTTGGCTAATTTTTTTGGATTTTAGAAGGAATTTCCAGTGACTAAACAATGTAGTATTGAAATATGCACTCTAGATTAAAATTTAAACTAAGATAACTTATACAAACCACAGATACTTTTGTTGTTGAGAACTGCTAAGGCATAGATGGTGCCTTCAATACTCGAACTTTTGATCAATACAATGCACATTCTTCACCAACTTCAAATTTTCATTCAAAGGAGCTTCCAAGTTTTACAATGAATGAATTTCCCAGCAATTTGGCATAGGAAAATTCACAAAATGCATGAATCAAAGGTAATATATGACTTCAAAGGATAATATATTGCACCAGATTTTCAAGAAATCTGACACAAGAAGGCAATGCAGGGCAAATAGAGGTCATTCCAATCAGTAGGATGCTGGATTTGATCACTCAAGACGCTGTGGTGCTCCAAAAATCCCTGAAGCCTAATCGTTCCCTTAAACCCGACAGTTTTTGGTCGGTTCTTGATGAGACGGTCGGATCTGGCCTCTTCTGCCTGCTAAAATTCTTCTTAACCTGTAGAATAGTCAGTTGAGGTGTTGTAGCCATGATTACCTTACTACTTGATGTCCCCTTTTCGAATAAACCCCCTTTTCGTGGCTCCATTCTTGTTTGACAGTAACAAATGGAGTTTTTACCATTCTTAGTGAGGTTCTTGGCATAAAAAAGGTTAAATCGGGCCGGTTTGGTCATGATTTGCCTGTTAGTTAGGCTAGAGTTTCGGATCTTGCCATAAATTCCTTAGGGTTCTTGAAAAAACCAAAATGTATATCCCCAGGCTTTCTGAGAAAAAAAAAAATGGGCTCTCTACGGATTTCCACGCGGCAAGGTGGGGTTGGCCAGAGAATGATGTGGATTTGGGGGGGCAACCAAACCAATGTTTTGCAAAAATGAAGTGTGGCGTGAATCCCAAGAATGACTAAATCAAGGACTAGATGTGGTCAAAATGAGAAGTTTTGACCATCTTTTTGTATATTTTTTTGCGAGCTTTCAGGTGGAGAAAACAAAATTTGAAAATAGCCAACTTTATTTTTTTGGCCCATTTTCCATGGTATACAAGATGAAGTGGCATGAGGGTGATGACTTGGCAATGGTGATGATGTGGCATGGTGATGTGGAAGGTGAGGTGTCAAAGAAAGTTTCCCTAGGTCAAATCTTGATGAAGTGTACAAAAGTGTGAATGACACGTGTTAGGTGACTTGGTGATGATGTGGATGGTGTAAATGATTTTGATGGTGAGATGGCAATAAATGGTAACTTTTCGACCTTGACCTAGCTTTTATTTCGAGGTAGTCAACTTAGGCTCTTTGAGACTTGGTCTTTGACCATTACTTTGGTCTTGAACTAATGATGTGATGAATCTTTTGACCTTCTCTCCTCTTCTTTTTTCTTTTTTAGAGAGAGAATGACGAAATTGGCTTGTGATTGACCTTTTTGGAGTAACCTTTTTCAAGCTTCTCATGTGCATGGTGATGGATTATGAAGTGTGTGTATGTGATGGATGTGTTCACATGGTGCATGAGCATGAAATATGGAGTGTGTGAGATTTGACCTAGGAAAAAAGACTTTGAGCTATGGAAATAGGATGAATGGGGATGAAGAAAAGATATGAGGTGTGAGTATGGATGTGAACAATGCCTTTTTGAGCCAAGAACTTTAAGATAATGCCAAAATCTCAAAAGATGACAAAATATCATACTCTTTGGGGGTCTTCCAATCTTTGACTAGGGGTCTTCCTCTTTGACTTCTCTTTTAGCCTTTGACTCAAGTCTTGATTCCTTTTGCCAACTTGGATGCTCCTTTGAATGTTCTCCATTGGTCTTCAACTTGGTGCTAAGACTTAAACCACGAGCTCCAACAAGAAAGGTCTTGTGCATGTAACTTGATCTCCTTGTGATTTCTTGTGAAGTTGTTGTTACATGCTGCCATAAAGTGGCAACAATCTCGGATTGCCTGGAGTAAAGTTTTATGCTCATTAACAAAGCGTTTATAATAACATTCGCCTTCAATATGATTCGTCTTTTTACAATAGGCACAAACAATCTCTGACTTAGGTCGTTCAAGTCTAGCCAATTGATGTCTATCACCCCCACGACTCCAGCTTCTACTAAGACTGCGAGTGCGCTTTGTATTGGTAACAAAGGCCTTTTCATCTTCTTGACCTCGTTTCTTACTGTCAACAAGTAAAGCTTGATCTTTATGCATAGCTTGCCTTTGCAACTTTCGACCCCATCTTTTAGTGATTCACAAGCTTGATCTAATGTCATAGATTTTTTATTGGCTAGCACAATCGTAAGGGTCTGCAACTCTTCTGGCATAGACTCCAAAAAATGGACATCATGTTGATCATGTGGAATACTAGCACCGGCAGGAGATAATGCTTCAAGAAGCATTTAACTTATCCACATGTTCATCAAATGAATCAGTCAAACGATACTGCAATGATGTAAGATCTTTGCGAAGACTAATTACTTCATGCATAGTCTTCTTTATGTAGGTTTTTTCCAAATACCTCTAAACTTCAATAGAAGTAAGCACCCATTAAAATGGATTCTTTAAGAGCATAAAGAATCAGTGCTCGAGCTCTTTGATCTTTTTCATTCCAGTCATCTATATTCTTAACCCAAGCATTATATGTAGCACCATTCAAAACAAGATTGGCAGTAGCTGTGTCAACCGACTGCGTCGGAGGAAGATTCTTCCCAGTTATAATTCCAAAAAGCTTTTCGTTTTGTAGGACGAGCTACATCTTAATCTTCCAAGCTAGATATCCATCTCCAGAGAATACATATAATATTTTTGTCCCAATGAGCCCTCGAAAATTTATAAACGCTCCAGAACCAGATACAAGCTCTGATACCATGTTAAACTTGCTAGTTTACTAAGAAAGCACAAGAGAGAGAGGTATGCACCACAACAAAAGACACGTATATTGAATGATATATATTACAATATACAGGTACCAATATCTAGCATTATAACAGGGGGTTACTTTTGTATTTTTGTACATTTTTTCCTATAGTTTTGCTAAGATTTGGTCGCCGTATTTTAAAGACGTACTAATGCGTACTTCTAGAGTGCGCATACGCTCACATTAATTTTTATGACATTTTTTAATGGTTACACCTATGATTTTTGAGGATATCTGCAATGGAAGCATGCAAGGCTCGATGGAGGATACTTTAGGGTTACTACCTATATAAGGCAGATACATTTGTTCCCATTAAAAATTGGCTCCTAATATTTCTGGCTGAGAAGAGCCACCAGGGTGGCCACGTCTATTTATTTAGACTTTTCTAAAATAAGAGCAGAAAAAAACTATTGCTGCCACACGTCACTTCTATCGAAGCCGTCCAACTGATCCAGAGGATTTCTTGCCTCTGAAGAAATCGCCGGATTGAAGAATGCAAGGTAGACTATGGTGCCGGAAGGGCGAGAAAGGGGCTTCCAGGTTTTCCCCGGGCAGTTTGGTGATCCATCTCCCAAGAACGCAGAGGATTTTGCCTTATTCCTGCCGGCAAAGGATTCTACAGCTTTGATTCGGAGCAAGAACATTAAAATCAAGAAGCGGGTTCATTTTCCTTGCATATCTCCGGCGACGGAGGGTTTTCGTCGGCTACACCCCTTTCACCATTTAAATGGTTCTTTCAGCTGCTCCATCCATCTTCTTAAGTGTTTGCTGCATTTGGGGCTTCTTGGGTTTCATTCCTAGGGCGGCAAATGGGTTTTGTTGATCTTTGTTCGGCCGGGATAGCCGCAATGAGAGGAACACGACACGAGGTTATGGGGGCATGCCCCTCTTTCCTTGCGGGATTATTTTCTTTATGCTGGGCTGGAGTATAAGCTACAGTTCAAAGATCCGCCATAGTCGAGTTCTCTAACAGGAAAACGAAGGAAAAAAAAGCGGATTTTGGAGCTTCTCATTCAGAATGACATCTGTGTTTTAGAAATGTGAGAGCCTATTGCATTTCGACTTCTATTTCCTGACATTTTTCACTTTCTATTGATTTGCTGCAGAAGTTCAATGGCGCAGATGGGATGGAGATATTGTTCGTTTCAGAATAACAAACAATGGTGTGTATTATCCGGCATTTGGCTGCAGCATTTTCCAACTTGCTTCATTTTCTGCTAACTATTTTGCAGGGGTTTTGATCGGCGTCAATTAACTTTGGTTCCCATGGCCACCTGTGTTTTACACTCACCTGTGTTGTGAGTGGTGATATAATCTTTGTTACTAAGTTTTTTTACATGCAAACGCTCTGATACCGTCTCTTTTTTGCAACTGACATGGTGTATTCTATAGCAGTAGATTCTTTGCCTGCTTCCCTCATCCCATTTAAGTTTTCGATCACATATGGTCTTTTTAACTTGAGCAAAAGATAAATGAATAGTTTTATGCTGCATCGAATTTTGTGCTGGTAGTTCCTTTTTTCGTCTGGCAAATGGTGGTTGGTGTATATATGTTGTTGCTATGTATATGCTCTTGCCTTTCTCCATTCAGACAATAGATTCTAGCTTTTATTCATGGATAATATCAAGGATTCTCATTGTGCATGGCATATCACTGATATCCAATATATTGGAATTGTATAGCCTGTTAGCCAGACCATTGATATCTGAGCTCCTCAGATAGTTGAACATTACATATCCTAATAGTAGCGTCTGCAAATGGGTTTGAAGGCATGGCATCTGCTTAGTTCTTGCCTGTTCATACCATTACTTGCCCACATTACACTCTCTTATTGTTTCGTTTTTAGATTCACAACAAAGCTCACAAGATTAACAGCAACCTCGACATCCATCCTACGCACTGGAACATGAGGTGAGAAAGTGCAGGTTCAACCCCTGCAGGTTCTAGCACGTAGATACGGGATGATGATGAGACACTCCTTTTTTCTAATATCTCAGTGAAGATAAATGCTCTTTTGATTTAATGCAAAACATCTTTTGTAACAAGTCGTTATGATCAATATTCTTCTATCGTGACAAAATGCAGGTTCACATGCAGGTTTTAGCATGCATACACGAGTTGGGGAAGAGAAACGTTCGCGGCGGCCTATCGGCCGCCGCGATAAGTTTCTTGTAGGGTTAATCGAAGAAGGATACTTTAGGGTTTAGGGTTAATAGACTGTATGTGGTTTTTCTGGCAGGGCTAGGGAAGGGGAAGGGGGATGCAGGTCTCGAGGATGCCAAGGCAGAAGACCCCCCTTCATACCCTAGATTTGCACCGCGCTTCTGTATTCCGGCTTTCTAGTTGCCACGGTCATTTTTGCAAGCCAAAGATGCAAGCTAGCAACACCAGTGATGATGAACCCGACTGCATCGGCCAGCAACAGGCATCGTCAGCTTTAAGATTTACACAGGCCTCCAACGGGATGCAGACATTCGTCAGGTGGGCAGGTGGGCGGATAGATGATCCCAGATTCAGGGCGTTTTTGTCTGCAGCGGAATCTAGTTTAGATCATTCAGAACCGATGTGGATAATCTAGTTAGAGAACACATCAAAATCAAACAAAGGGTTTGTGCGGATAGATGATCGGGGTTGAGGGCATTTTTGTTTCTTTGCTATGAATTCGCAAGCATCAATATATTGTAAGTCATATCCATCTATTTCTATCCTTCTCGGGATTTGTTTTAACCGAATCTTGCTCGAAAAGCTCGTTACTATGCAATTGATTGTTAGCCAAATAAGGTCGTGGTATGCAACGGCGTTTAGCCCGGGATTTGCTATGAAGTGGAGACCATAAGAATCGTGACTCTAGACTTACCCAGTGTCGTACTCTATCTCTTTGATGGATAGGGTGCGTTACTGTGCTGGAAAGCTTGGCCTTCACAAAGTTTTTTGAAGGCAAGAACCAACTGATTTGTGTTGGTTAAAGGTGTGCTTAAAGTTCTCTGTCGTGAGAGTTTGATTCTTTGGGAGATGATTCCTAAAGAAAATTTGGTGTCTGCGTCTTCTCCGTTTAATCGGGTTGTACTCCCTTCTCCTCGGGGCATCTGTGTATGCAAAAGTTGAGTTAGAAGCAAAATGTAAGCATGGGCCATTTTATATTGCTCCGTGGCTGTGTTTTTGAACTGTTATGGCTACAAATGGAAGTGCCATCGGAAGTGCCATCGCCAATGGCGAGTCTCCAATATCAATGGTAAGTTGCTTCTTTGCTTTGTTTTTTGTAGCATAGACAAATTGTCTGATAAGAACTAGGGATCAATTATCAAGTACATTCCAGCAACTCAATGTTTGATGAAAAGTAAACTTATTGCAGGCAAAGATTTCAGATATCACATTAGCTTATCAGCTTGAGAGGCGGTTCTAGTTTTTACGTGGTGTTTGGTGAGCACAATTTCCATATTCTTAAGCTTCATGCATGCCTTGTTCTAAAAAGGCTGTGGAATATAGAGAGAGGCTCTCCCCTGGTTTTGGCAGTGAATACCTGTAAGATTATCCTGCAAAAATCATATTAAGTCTTTATGCAGCTCATAGCTTGTCCTATATAAGGTTGACACTGAATAGGTGAAGAGATTAAGTAAAATCAATCAGGTAATATACAGACTCAATTTTCTGAATCCATGGCTAGTTGCTGTACAAATACCAGCATGGCCCATTGGCCCATGAGTCATAAATGTATTGTGTGTGCATTTAAATCAAACATCATTTGTACCAAGTGATTTGTTGTTGCACTTGTGATTGATTACATAGTTTGTTGTTTTGCTTTCCTACATTCCTTCATTGTAGTTCGATTATCGTGATAATGGATGGCTTCGTTATAGTGGATGCCTTCAACCTCAAGTTGCAATACCCAATTCATAGTCTATGTGAATAAAAATGTGGATAGCTTGCTTGAATATTTGTGGTACTTTGCATCAGTTTGAACCAATACCCCGTGGGATGGTATTGGTTGTGGCCATTTTGTAATTGGCCATAATTGGGATGTGATTACCTTGCATATTTCTTTGAATGAATACGAGTCTTATTATCATGTTGATGGAAGCTTATTGGTCTCCCACAAGATATGTTCTACACAAGATATGTTGCTATTTCTTTGTTTCTCTCTTGTTGATTTCTTGTTTGTTTGTTTGTTAGGGCCCGAAGGGCCCAAAATTTTTTTTTAATGTAAAAACTAATATATAACTACCATTGACATTAACAAACATAAACCATTGCATCTAACACATTTAAATTTAAATCCCCCTGAAACCCCCTTTGGTTTGGGTGCATATTCACACGGGGGGTTAAGTAGGGCATCGAGAGCTGTCGGATGGGCACATTTGCCCTTTATTCTTCGATCTGGACCGTACATAGCGATCCTCGTTTGTGGGGTATGCCTGTACAAGTTTTTGTATAAGGTACATCCAAGAAAAAAGATGAAAGATAAAAGGAGCTCACGTTGCCTTTTTATAAAGGCACGCTGCCTTCCTAATATAGGCATGCAGCTTCGTAACAAAGGTTTGTAGTGATTTCAAGATTTGCAAGGCGATTGTAGCATTAGCAAACAATCTTAGTCGACTATGAGCTTGCAAGTCCCCTATTTTTGTGATTAGCATAAGTTCCCCAGTTTCATGCTTTTGTAGAGGCTCGAATCTACACAGAAAAGGGCGATTCCAAAAAGCCTACACATAGATAAGTGATTGCAGAGCTTCAGAGGCTGGAATCAAAAGCCTGGATATGGATTGAGAGAGCTTCAGAACTTCAAAGATTTGAATCGAAAACCTAAACATCAATTGCAGCGATTCAAGCGCGATTACAGAGTTCATGAAGGACATGCATCTGACCATTTTTATTCTTATCTTTTGGATCCCAAAATGGCAATAGTGTATTTAGATTGGTGTCTGCGGTCTATAGATGAATCAAAGTGCAATTTCATCCACTGTATTTTCCCTTCCGTTACTTGGCATTTGTTTTGTGTTTTGTAGGTTTGTAGGGTAAGGGTATAGTTGGTATGCAAGTAAGGAGATTGGTGGCTCTGCTATACCTGGAAGAGCATGGGCTAAACACTAGGGTCCCCGGGCTCTATCATGCATTTAGAAGCTAGCAGCAACTCTTATGCCGAGCTATTCTTAGTTATTGTATAATTCCATAGTTGACAATATTAAATTATTATTTTTTTATCCATTGACCAGATGGGGTCAAAACAATGGTTAAAGGTATTGATTTACTTCACAACTATGGGTTCTTTGTGTAATAATGAATCGTTAAAGAGACATTAGTCAAAATACTGTAAGTTACCTCAAATTTTGATAGTGTAGGATTTGATCATTGTCTAGTTATCATTCAAAATTTGTCTAGTGTAGGATAAGGAGATATTTTTGGGAGGTGAAGCTTGAAGACATAAACAGAAAGAAAAGCTAGGGAGCTGTGACCATACCAAATACCAAGCAACTCCACTCTGTCCATGGATTTAATAAGGGCTGCTCCACTCAGCTGCATGTGAGAGAACTGTCTTGTTTCCGTTCTTATTGTACTGAGGCTCTCTGGGATGAATGTGAGAACAAGGCTTATGTCGACAAATGGAAGCTCATCATAGTTGAACCATCAACTGCTGTCATGCAGAAGTACGCAAGTCCGATTGACCTCTTTATTCTACAATGCCAATGTTTTAGCTGATGCAGTCAGAATTGGAGATAATTTTGCAGTGGATCCATCTAAGGGTAATAAAGCGGGTGCTAAATTCTGGTTGCTTGTGTGCACCAAAGCAAAATTTGTGGTTGAAGAAGATTTTCAAATTGATGATCGATGGTACCTTGCTGGCGAGAGTGTTATGGAAGGTATCTACTATCAAAAGGGACCAAAATCAACTGTAGGATATGAGTTGTACAGAAATAATCCAATGGATTTAGTGTTCTCCACACAGATCTGTGCCATCAGAGTTCTATTAGAGCAAAGAAAACGTGTTAAGGGCAAGGGAACCACCTTCAGATTAGATCCTGCTGATGAGTCGAAAATACTTGATAACTTACCAAATGTATTGTCTGATGATGAATAATTGTAATTCCATTCTTTCTAAGTATACCAACTTTTCTAAATATACTTCTTAACTTCATTCTTAGTGTGGTGTTGACATGGTGGATGTGATGGCAACATGGTGTATCTTGTGATGCAAACTGTGTTGCCCTCTGTATAGCATGTGGTGCCAAAATGGTGCATATGATGCCACTATAATACATGTGATGGCAACATGGTGCAAATAGTAAATTCTAAGTGTATTTCCCTCCTTACTGATTTTAAGAAGTCCAGAACTTCCTTGATCTTTATCTTGAGTTCAATATCCTCTGAGTTCAACCAGATCCTTCTTCTGATCTGGTTCTATAGATGATCTCTCAAAGGATCCAAATCACCTTGGTTTCCTTCCTTTAACACTTTAATGTTGTAATTCAAATGATTTCAACTAGGAGACTTGAACTCCACCATAGTCATACACATCTGATCATCAGGTAGTGAATATGTTGTACCTTCATTACAATAAAGTTGTTCAAAATACAAACTTGAACAATGCATTACAATCATGTATGATTTCACAATCAGGACTTCAGTCCTGTAGTATATAGTGTATTATAAGGTTCATCCTGCCATCCTCATTGCCACTGCTAGTCAATATCAAAACTTTAGTCAAGAATTCAGTAATCATGGACAGCTTAGAAGCAAAAATATCAACTGCCTGCATCACAAATGGAAGGATCAGCATGTTTTGTTAAAGTTTGAGTGCAATAATACTGATATAACTTACTTGTTCTACCATAACGTCTACTTCATTATGCAGTCCTCCGAAAAACTTGCTTATAAAACAACAGACTGCTGGCCCACACGAGTATCCATTCACTTGTATTGGCCTTCTACAGATTTTCTTTATTTCCAGTTAGTTGTCAACCTTTAGGTATTTTTGTAGATTCTTCACAAACCTGCATACTCAAGCATGCAAAAAATAATCTGTTGGGCAAATATTAACACATAACTACAGACCTTTGCACCGGCTCTATCCCTGCAAAGAGGCCCATGCTGTCAAAACAGTAGATGCCTGGCTCACATACTTCAGATCTTGCCCCAACACCAACAATGAGACACATAATCCAGTGGTGACCATGACATGTAGGAATGAACAAGTATCCACAGACTTCAAAATCTATATCTGATACGAATTCCACTATTTTGTTACTTCTGTTCAAAATCGAGTAGAAGAGTGGATCGAAGAAGTAGCAGAGAGTGGACACCTCATGTGCCTCCATAAATTAATTCATGCGCCTGCAATGGACTCAAATGAAGAGCAATTGGCACTTGAGGACCTACCCTATGTAAAGATCGATCAACTGGTCATTGTACCAAGAATCAACTTTGCTTAGAATCCTTGCTTCTGATGTTCCAATGGGAACAGGTTTTCTGCTACCATCAAATACATCCAAAGGAAGCTTTACCAGTGATGACAACCCGCTCGGTGCCATCTTCTTGGATCTGTAGGCCAAAAGCAAACGTGTATTCACAAATAGCATCCATAGCACAAGAACTTGAAGACAACAGTACCAAAAAGTCAAAACTTAACAACAAAGTTTTATTCATTGCAATCAATGTCACATATAATCATGTTTTGATCATTTTTTCTTCCTGTATCTATCCAATAGCTTTAAAGCTTTCTGAGACATTTCTATGTCGTACAGATTATACATTGGATTATTCTCAACATAGTTAGGAATACTGTTCCCCTTAAGTAGCCATGTCAGCCAATCTTTTAATGCAGTATCCAACATTTGATCATCAACTGTACTTGGATCGAAGGTGTTTGGACAAATGATTGTATTTTTCTCATTGTACTACGACTTGTACCTGTTGTCGTTAATGAGCAGGGTATTCTCAACCCCAAATATTGGGAATGTACGGTAAATCTTGCTCAATTCCTTCAAGAAAATGGGCTTATTCTTGATCGACAACCCTGTATTTGTGCATTCATCTTGGTTCCATACAAATAGAAACTATGAAGCAAATTCTGATGTGCCACGGCTGCAAACTAGATGCATGTTTTATGATGGCATACTAGACCATAATGCAACCACAAAGTTATCGAGGCACTAAGACATAAACTCTCTAAAGCCCGGCCATAAAATGATAGTCTTCTGCTTGTTCAGTTGCCACAAGATAACATCAGGTTTCTTGGCTGATGGTATAAGCTCATTCTTATCATACAACCTACCAACAACATTATTGAAGTAAAAAATAATGAGAAATTCTGTTGACCTTGTACTTCTCCTAACGAGAGGTGAAGGCACAGGGCTCGATGATACTTCTGCTTCAGGAAATTGCACTTTTGAAGGAGTGATTTTAGAGAAAGACTTCACTGCATAAATATAACATTTGAAAACTTTCAAATATTGAAACAGATTCAGAAATTGACTCTTTGCACTCCCTACTACAGAGCACGAAACTTAATTTCAAGAAATCATATATAGCCATGCCAAGATGGTCCATCTAATTTTATTTTCAAAGGAAAAATCTGAATACCACAAACAACAACCCAAGAAAAAGCTCATTACAGAAGCCAAGTTGATGGAAAGCAAAAGTTAATGTTAATTTCGAGGGTAAAAAGAGCCATAAGAAGGTATTCCGGCCATTGTCAAAAGAGTTAAAGTCCAGCTCCGGCCAAGCCTATGAAGACTCAGAAGAAAACAAAATCCAAAATCCTCTGCTCTCCTGCAAACAATGCTAAAGTTGCCAAAAAAAAAAAAAAAAAAACCCCCACTTCTGCTAAAGCAAGACCAAAACATGTATAAGCCCAAAGCTTGGAGTTCTGGCACATCAAGCAGCAAGCTTTTAGACTTTAGAGTCGCTTGAAAATGGATGCTTAAATCCGGCGATGGAGGGGGTATACCTTGGCAAAGCTTTGCTTTCAAAGTAAATAGAGCAGGAGACAAGCTGCGCAGAGGGCCGCCAGAACAGAGCAGAGAGGGGCAAAGAGAGGAGGAGGTTACAGACTTAAGAAAAATGATGGACGGCCGTAACGATTGGATGCATAACGTGGCCTGTTATTGGCGGTTAGATTAGAATGTTGGGAATACTCGGAAGGTTATTGTGATAATCTTCTATGATTATCGTGATAATCTTCACCTACCCCAAATTCTGTATTTTAACATACCTTTGATCCAACGGCTACTGACGGTTCGATCGTCATAAACTGCAAGACCTATGATTTAAGGAATGTGAGATACCCCTCCTCCCCATCTAATGTGTAGTAGAATTGAGTTCGTCTAATTTATTTTTCTAAGTAACCTTTACGCCAACCACTAAAATTATTTGCATGGAGAAATAGAGTCAATAACTTCATCTATATACAAAAGTTATGACTTCAAATTTAAAAACATACATTTAAATGGATATTCTCACTTGCATAAAAGGACAATTGAGATAATTGAAAATTGAAATCCAAAATAAGATGTGCTTAAAGAAGATGTGCATTATGCGATAACAATAACAATGTTGAGAATTCAATGATTTATTGCTTGCAATGTGATGATGAATTCTAGCCATAGAATTCCTGCAAGGTGAATCTTGACGTTGAATTATTTTGGGTTATATTGAACTATATTATGAACTTATTAGTTTCTAAATTTATTTTGAACTATATTATGTATAAGGTAACCTCGTGGCGCCGCCGCCAGGTTTCTTCCAGAAACCTTATGGTGGCGTAGGTTACCATACGTGGCCTTCACGACCCACAGATTACCTCGCATCCCCTGTTTTCTAGTTTTTTTAGTATCAAGAACTCGAATACCATCTAAATCCGTTGTTTCTTGTCTTGATTTTTAGGTCTATCTTGATTTTTTAGGCGAAGATCGGCTATGGCAGTTGATGCAGAGCTTGGAAGCTTCTGGCTATGGCTCAGGGCATAAAATAGTTGGCTATGGCATGAAACAGCTTACAGAATGGCTCAGGACATAAAATCTTCTGGCTATGGCATGAAATAGTTTACAGAACTTCGAAACAGAGAGAGGCTATGGCATAAACAGCTTACAGAACTTCGAAACAGAGAGATCCGACGAAAGAACTGCTTTGCGGAACAGAGCTATCCGGGCGAAGCTATGGCAGAGAAATGAAAATGCGGCCAAGCTATGGCAGAGCCCTTTCCAGACGAACTGTTTGAAAACTCTGTTGGCGGCGCCGCTAAACCACCGCCAGAAAAAACACCCAAGAATTACCTGAAATACAAAACAGCTGTAATCTTAAGTAATCTGTGGGTCGTGAAGGTTACGAGTTGCAAAATGAAATGTAGAATTCCTTGCAAGCTTCATCTTGATGTAGAATTATTTTGGGTTTAAAATGATAGCTGCTATATGAGTTACAAATTGAAATATAGACAATGCTAGCTGGTAAATAGATTAATTAATATGTATATATATTAGACTTTACTCCCTGCATCATAGAGACCTAAATATAAGGGAATATTTATAAGGGACATTTATAAATATATTTGTTGGGAGTTTGAAAATTATTTTCCCTCCACACACAAACTAGCATGTTCAGCACCACTTCTTTGTGACAGAGCTTCAAGAATGGTGGCGATGGAAGGTCGGCGATGGAGCTCCTCCCTGCTACACCACGCCCCAACACGTATCATCTTCTTCACTTCTTCATCCTGGTACGTATTTGCGAATTTTTCTGGATCTCCCTGTCTTATTTCTTGCAGTAGGACCTCAAAGTCATTCCTATTTGTTGCCATTTCTAACAAAATCAACCCAAAGCTGTAAACATCAGACTTTGTGCTGATATTCTCGGAATTAGCCCTTACTTCCGGTGCCATGTAGCTTAAATCACTTTCTTGCCTAAACCCTCTCTGATAGAGCTTCCATTCACCATAGCCACAAACCCTAATCATTTGTATATCATCAAGAAGGATGTGTCCAGGCTGCAGATTTCCATGTGGTGTAGGTTCAAAGCTTTCTTCGTGTAAGTACTTCAAAGCTTCAGCAACTTCTACCATTGCTTGGTACTTTTCATTCAGGGATGATTTCTTTAAAGTCATTTTTGAAGATTTGCAATGCTCGTATACTAGCATGTAATCACTATTCTTTTCCATGCAGAAGCCAAGGATTGAAAGTAGATTAGTATGACGCAGCCATGCTAAAGATGCAATTTCTTTTCCAAAAGTTATTTCTGAAACAAGCACGCCTTCAAGCTTCTTTACCATAATTTTTGTCTCATCAGGTAAAATCCCTTCGAAAAGCGAGGAATTTCTTCCATCTAATCTGTTTTGGAAGAAATTTGTTGCAATCTGAAGCTCATGATATGTAAATCTTCGTGGAAGATGCAAAGAATTGCTGCGCAGAAAGGCGTCGTTTTCCGACCCCTTATGCTTGTTATATCTCTTGCAAAATCTAGGGCAGAGCAAGGCCAGAACCACGAAAATAAACAGAGCTACGACACCTAGCGATATTGCCACTTTTTTGATATAACTGGTAGATGCACTCTCTCTGTTTTTACCAGTGATCTGAAGAGGATTTTTAACCCTAATAAAGGCAAGGTCGGCTGAGTTTGTAACACGTTTCATAGTTCTTAGCTGCCCTGTGTGGTAGCACTTTCTGGTAGAGTCATTATGGAAAAAATATGCCAAACACGAGCAATTCTGGAGACAATGTGTTCTGCATTCTTCAGCAGAACTAACATTTAAAGGAGTGGAATATTGGTTGGCGAAATAGTCAATTTCTGCAATTTCCAGGAACTGATCTTCAAAAACGCCTCCTGCACAAAGCTGGGGAGGACTCACAGGTGTGCAATTATTGATCATTTGCGAGTAGCTTGAATTTGCAAAAGTAATCTTTGTGCTTGCATTAGTGTCTGAAGTTGCAATAGTATCTGGGCATAGACATTGGCCATTATTTGAACACACTCCATAAGCTCCACAGCGGTTTGGATAATCACAAGCATCTTTGAGAGCCTCGTAATCTTGGACCCAGGTACTCTCATTCCAATAGTAGACTCTTAGATTGCCATCATAATCAAGCCTGGCTCTTCTTATAGGGTCATTTTCCAACTTGTTAAAGCTGTTGAAGGTCATTAGGTCTACTTTGTCTTTCTCAGATTGGTAAATTGCAAGATACCCATTTTCAACTCTGGCATAAATCGGTCCCTTTTCTGGCTTTATCTGTGCAGTTTCTTGCAAGGGTACCCACTCCCAATAAATTTCTGACTGTTGAGCCACAAACGTGGCATATAAGATTAGCCTATCTGTTCCTAGTGTTAGAGAATAAGACCCCTCTGAGGGATCTGTTTGAGAGACAGAAGAAATGAGACGCGTACCTTTTGTAAGATTTTGACCCTCTAAAAGAGTATCTGAAGGATGATCAAAGCTTTGCCATATGATATTTTCCTTGCCATCTAGCAGAGCCAAGTTTCCCGAACTCTTCAATTGCAATGATGCTGCATCAGATGAAGACGATATTTCTGTTTTCCAAGCTATGGAACCATTTGGGTGTTTAAGGATCATGCCACTCTTTTCAATTGCTAGAGTAGAATTTTCCTCCACAGGAGTGTTTCTGTTTGCCGACCACACAGTATCTGATTCATATGCTGACTTCGACAGATTCTTTGGCACGCCCACTATCGAGAAAACATAGTTGCCTCTAAAATTTCTGCTGAATCCTGCTGCAAAGGAACTATCATTGCTCCTGATGATGGAAACAAACTGAGACCAAGAATCATTGGATGTAGAATTTCCTACTTGAATTACAGTGCTTATTCTGATTGTATCCGTCATAGAGCTTGCAGCCATGAACAGCTGGGTCCAAAGCATAATTTTTAAGAAGAACAATGGCAGCTCCATGACTTGAAATAGTCGTTCAAGACATCAACAGAAAGGGCTAGCATGCAAGTAGCTTATGCCAGGTTGATCTAGTTCAGAAATATCTATAGATTTGATAACTTACACAATCAGATCTGGCAAGTTTTGCCTTGAGGATGTTGATTTGGATCACAACAAAATGAAGGCATCTGCAACAGGTCCTAGGATTAGTACATCCAAACTTATTCACGAAATATTGATTAAACAAAGCAGTTTTCAGGATGGGAAATAAAATATCAAAGATTCGAGGATGCTTCGGAGCAACAGGTCAACCCATTAATTGCTCCATCGTTGACATGAGCACTGGGATAGGCTCCTCGATTTTGACACATTTTTTTGGATGATTATGCTACTTTTTCAGCGCCCGCATTAGTCAATTGAAAAAAGGAACAAAATTCGGGCCTACAATTGTTGACCAAAAAAATCATACTTGATGTCAAATAATGCCGATAATGCTGTTTTTTAATTTCATACTAGAAATAGTTTGCTATTATTTGGCCATGAAAAGCTGTACTGGCCAGTCTTATATCAACGAAATGGACTTTTTCGGTCATTCAACTCAAATAACGACAAAGAGAAAGCATGCTCACAAAATCAACCATTAAATAAATGCACTCTAAAGCAGACCGTCTTTTCCAACCAGAGGCGGCCGCTTAGAACATGCAGGATTTGAACCTACACTTTTTTTTTTTTGCCCTTGTGTTCAGCGCCTGCACGATAGAAGGATGCTAACTATAGAAGGATGTGTTCACATAGCAAGAGCCTCAATCTTCTATTGCATTTGCACAAAAGCATAACTAGTTTATCTAAGTGGATATTATAGATAGATCAACAGTTCTGAAGGTCATAAATGAGTAAAAAATGTCAAGGTTTAATAATGTTAAGATAATGTGTTTAAAGCAACATCAGTTGGAGACCTGCTAGAAAAATTTGTTGAATGATACTTCATTGCATCTTTTAGTCATGCTTCATTTTGTATTAGACTATAGGGGGTATTGTTGGCACTTATTCCGTAGGATGTTATAGCCTTAAATATTTTCCTAAAAAACCACAAATTTGGATGGCGCTCTGCTTCAGATTCTCGTTTCTTCTTGTGTTTCATATAGCGCTGGATAATTATATAGTCTTGACATTACAAAAATATGTAGAATTCAAGATATAGAGTCTTCTTGGACTGCAACTATGTCCTATCTGGACTAGTGACCCTAAATTTGTTGCCAAAAGATTCAGAGCAAAAAGAGCAAAAGCATGAACACTTGTTGGTTGAAATTAATGGTTAAATGGAAGATATGGAGTCGGTGGAGATAAAAATAAAATAAAAATGGCAAGCAAAAGGAAAGGAATGGAATAAACATATCGTTGCCTAAGCAATCAGATTGAACTAAGAGGGTATTCGGGTTGAACCGGCTGTCCACAGAGGAGACGAAATCCAGAGATTGTGGATATCCCATTTCGGATTGGTGTCAGATACGATGAATCAGACTCGCAGGGGTTTTGCTCAGTGTTGAAGTTGGATCCTGAGTAGAGAAAGCAATAACATTTGGAGTAAACAGAGGCAAGACAGTTTTGCAAATCCCTCACAGTAATATTTTAATTTTGACGAGATGCTTGCTATTTGTGTGCAGTTGCAATTTGGTTGCTCATGCTTTTCTTAGCCTGAAGATCTTTCCTGCAGCGAATTGCACCCTTTTGTATTGCAGAGAAACATCTGTCGCAGAGGGCGCCATGGCTCCGACCTTTAGTTCTAGGCGCCAACAACGGACTTGTTTCCATCGCTTCTCTTATGCTGGGGAGTGTGAAATATGATGCAAAAACTGCCATTTTGTCCGGCAAGATAGCCGAGCCTATAGTATGGCCATTGGCAGATAGCCTATAGTATGGCCATTGGCGCTACGTTCCCATGATATCCAAATCAAAGGTGAAGAACAAACTTCAAAATGGCCAACTTCCGATTTTTCAGGAAATGGAGGGGGATTTCGAAAACCAGGTTATTGCCTTTGAGTTTCAAGAACTTACCCTATTTATGTACAAAAGGGGCTTAGCTATGGCCTTGCCCGACAGGTCGCAAAGGAGATTTCTAAAGGGGATGTTATCAGAGTACATGCCAGAGATGAGAATGGTATCAATCTAGACTCCCTTGCAAATCCGGCCCAAGCAGCTAGGGTTTCCGCATTGTCTTTTTCTGTTGGAGGTTTAACTTAATTCCTCTTCTTGGCTCTGCATTTTTTGCTGTAAATCGAAGCCTTGGAGATGAAGGCTGCATTCTTGGCTGCAACTTTATGTATGCTCGACTGTATGGAAATGAAGTTGTAAGTCAACACTCCACCGATTTTGCCAGCCCGCCGCTGTCGGATGACTATGGCAGTCCATTTTTACAAAGGTAAGAATATCTAACAACCAAATAGAAGCTGCATTCTAACGGAGAAGGAAATAAATAAGAAAGAAGCTTACCATAGTCGTGCCTTTGCTCTGTTTGCTCTACATGCCATATCTGCCAAGCTTAGAAACAGTAATGCACGAGTAAAAAAAGGGATACAAAAAGGGATGCAACAGAACTGACGCTGAAGAGCATGGCTTGAACTGACGATTTCACCCTTTCTTCATCATATTTTAATCCCTCAAACATCGATTCTGTTCTGCTCTTGCCTATTTTTGTAGCGGGATGCGTAAATCCGGCATCTAAAATAGCCTGCCCGATGCATAGAGAGGAAGATGGTAACCTTGGAGAAGGCAGGGAAGGCAGTATTCTTCACTGCCAATTGAAAAATTCCGCCAGTTCAGGAATCCTAAGGGACGATGCATCCCAGAATCAAAAGCTGGCCGCCCAAATTGGACGAAACAAAATAGGAAAGAGGACGGATTTGCATGTTTGAGCAGAGCTTTTTTGAGGCAGACTCGCCCAACAGGGAACCGTCCGAAGTTTTTTTTTCCTTTTTTTTCAAGGGCACGTGTCGATCTCAGGATTTGTTTCATCAAACGGACCTATATAAGCGGGGAACGTCCGAAGTTTTTTTTTCCTTCTTTTTCAAGGGCACGTGTCGAACCCAGCTTTTTCAAGGGCACGTGTCGAACCCAGGTTTTTTTCTCATCAAAGAAAATAAGCGGGGAACATCCTTTATATATGGTTTGATGGGCTAAGGGTGCTTTCACATGGACGGACGGACCTGGATGAGGTCAGACCTAGGTCCAAAAGTAATCATCGGGATTACTTTCCAAATGAGGTTCTTAACCTCAGCCACTCAGGTTCTTAGCTCATGGGAACATTCGAATAGCAGAGCAGACCTTCAGAAACTTGGAGGTTTATGGGAAAACACCCTAACCCCTATCTTCCAGATGAGTAAAATCTGAGGTGGCCTACTTTGAACAGTTACATTTGATCCTATGGCTAAAGAAATTAGAAAATGCTATCACATTGCTATGGCAATAACACGTGCTATTGGTGTTCAATTATAAACATGAGCTATGTTTTCAATGGTTAGGGGAGGATATTGTAGTGAAGAAGTGTAGAAAAATAATGCGCATAGAAGTTGATGCATAAGGAGCTAAATTTTGTTGCTATTCTTTCTAATATATGTGCTCTAAGGGAGACTGCCCAAGAACGGTTTACCAGTGACAAAATGATCAAAACAAGTGCAAAATGTAGTCAAATTACCATTTTTTTTTTGCTGTATACCTGCTCCAGATGCTAATAAACAATATGTCAGTTTTTTTTGCAAGATTTTATGATCTGAGCAAGAAAAATAGAGCCAAATCAAGGCACCTTTTTTACCCTGATGGTGATATCATCGTCCACATGGTGATAGTTTTATGGGGATGTGCTTGCCCTATGTGGTGAGGTATTCACCCTGTATGGTGCATATCAGATCCTTCTTGGTGCATATCAGATCCTTCTTGGTGCATATTTACTTCCAAAATGGATTGTTCATGTGTCCTTGAATGGTGCTAGTAGTCAACCTAGTTGGTGCAGTTGATGCCCTTGATGCTGCAATAGATAACCTTTATGGACTGGCCTAAAACCTCAATGGTTACACAAATTACCTGCAAAAGTTTGCAAAGTGCTCATGAATAACCCTTTATAATCAACAAATTTATGCACTATTTGGTTTGGCCAGCCATTAACATGTCATATTTACAAGATGGAGCGGAATTGAACCCCTGCAGCCACGATTGGCCACTTCCAAACACTCATGCTGCAAATGTAGCAAACACATTAGTGGGGAGATGGGCAGAGGAATACCTCTGCCCATGAAATTATAGGCTGGGAGGGTGATAAAAGAACCTGAAATAGATTGAAACAGGGGAAAACGAAATGTTCTTGCTGCTTGCAACATAAATATTTAAATCAGAAATTTACTTCTAATACAAACATCATTACTTAATCAAACAAAATTAGAAACAAAGTAATTACATAAATCATCATTTGAAATGGTTTGTAGAGCAATCACTTTCCTGCTCCTAACAATAAAATATATCAGATGAGTACTTGGGAAAAAAAAAGGCCTCCATAGAACACAAAATAGGCCTTTACACATTTAAAACTTTACCTTACATTCCCAACTTTTTAAGATGTGCTTTTGCCTCCTCTCTATATATGTCATCCAGACATTTTGTCTTTCTAGCCCCTTCTTGACCTGCAAAGCAAAGCTATTGCACGTATCATCAATGCTACTAGGAGTGCTTGGGTTGGGAATAGGTTCCCTGCCATGATATGCATCTGGATCAGTCCAATAATCAAATGCAGATTCTCCAAACTTAGGCCCATTGAACTTTTGTTTTTTTTCTTTTCTTTTATCCCATGAGCAAATATGGGTGTCCTCTAGGCTACATGGCAGGCATGTCTCATCAAGATCATCCGGATCTTGGCTATCCATGAAATTCTCTGCTGGAACATCATCATTTTCAGAATGCATGTGACAAGGATCACCAACATCATGCTCATCTTCATCCATTTCGTTTAAAGCTTGATTCCCATCTAGTTTGTGAATATCCTCATATTCACTTTGTCCATAGTGAAGATGAACACCATAATCAACATCAAGATGAGAATTAGGTGGTGCAACAAGAGTTTCTTTTGGGATTAACCCTCTTTTCAACATAAGTCTAGCTTTTGCCCTTTGCCTAGCATCAACCACATCCCGTGTGAATGGCCTAGAAACACCAAATATCTGATCTATTTCCATCTTCCTCTTTCCATTTGAATGGAAGATAATAGCTCTCATTTTGGTGGCATTATCCTCCATTCTTCTTTCTGCCATTTTCTCAGCCTCTTTCAATGCTTTATTCTCCATCCTTGCCTTCAGGTGCAGTTCCTTAATCTTTTTTTTCTCTTCCCGAATTATTTTTTTCTCAGCTTGCTTTTCCAGCCTCATTTTATTGGCTTCTTCCTTCCTCTTGTGTTCATCTAACCTAGCCCTTAACATCTCATCTGATGTGACCATAAGTTTATATGCAAGCTCAATGGGCAATCTGCTCCTCTTTGCCTTTGGCATGCTGCTGGAAGATGCATTTGCATTGGCTGCTGTAACAGTGGAAGGGCCAAGAACATTAGGACCCAAATTGGGACCAGCAAGAGTTGGACCAACAAGATTTGGAGCAGCAACAAGAGTTAGGCCAGCAAGATCTGGAGCACCAATTGCAACCTGAGTTGCAAGATCAGCAAGTGCAAATAAATTTGCATCCATACATTGTGTTACGCCATTAGTATTGCCAACCTCATCTACACCACCTACATGAAAAATATGCATCAGCTAACCTTACTGAAGAATAAAATAACATATGCATTGAAAACTTAAACCAAATTCTTACCTGCAACATTCACAGCCACATTTTCGTCCACATTTTCGTCCTCTTGCTCATCTCACTATCTTGAACAATCATATCTTATGTTACTGGATCTGGTTGCACAACAAGCATTTTCCATGGCCAAATTCCTGTAGCAGCAAACCCTGCTTTGATGTTGATGGCAGTTAATGCTTGTCTAAGAGATTGAGAGACTAATGTTGCCATGTCCTCCTTGTTTGGTTCATGCATATTATTTTGTCCCATGTATTTGTGCCTCAAACCTTTAAAGGCACGCTTCATAGGTCCAAAACAGGAAACATCAAGTGGCTGGAGCTTGTGAGAAGTGTGTGGTGGTAATTGGAATATGTGCAAGCCCATTTCCTTGGCATGTTGGATCACTTTTAAGTTCATATGTGATCCATGGCCATCACAAATCAATAAATGAGGTCTTTCTAAACTAATTCCCCCTGGTACATTGATCTTAAAATGATCCAGCCATGCATCAAAGAGGTCATTAGTCATCCAAGCTTTCTTTTGATAAGACATAGCTACTCCAGGTTCACAGCCAGCAAGAAGATCCCTATCCCTCAACTTTTTTCCTTTAAAGATGTAGAGATTGGGAATGGCATGGCCTGCAGCACTAATGCAACATAGAGCAGTTAGCCACTCTCTATTCTTGGGGATAGTTTCATTAACATTCCTATTCCCCTTTCTGGCCACAATTCTCATACCACATCTACTACCTGCTTGCACACCCATCTCGTCACAATTCCATATTCTACATGGTTCCAAGTCTAAATCATCAAAAGCTTTCCTAAGACCAGTATAGAAACCAATTAAATTTGTAGAGTTGATTGCCTTCACTCTTTGCAGTTCTACACATTGAGCAGATCTAAGGGAAATTTCAGGATGCCTACGCCTAAAAAGCTGCCACCATTTGTAGCCAGGTATGCCATCCTTGAAGCAAGTGCGCCTGTTGGAACACCCTCATGACACCAAGTGTAACTCCCCTACCCTCATCACACATTTGCAATGCCCACTTAACCAATTCTGCTTCCTCCTCATCTGTCAAACCCGTGGGTTTAGATCCCCCTTTCACTTCACACTCACCATAAACCCAACGAGAAAGGGTAGTTGCTGGAATACCATAATGGATTGAGGCTTTTCTAATGGACATACCATCCTCAACAGCCTCTAAAGCCTCCTCCATGGTCTCCACAGTCCATGCCCCTCTTTTACAGGATCTTACTCTCTTGCTGCCAAGTGTAGATGGAGGCACAGGGGTATGGATGAGAGATTTGCTGGGCTTTTTTGGCTTTGGGAACGCTCTCTATGGATGGGCCAATCTTTCTACCTCGAAGATTCATGGTGACAGAAGTTGGAGCAGAAATAGACTTAACAGAAATAGAGATACTAACTCGTAAGAGATAGAAGTGCTTAATATATAAGGGCACCTGTTTTTGGAGGGAATTAATGGAGGGAATAAAATGAATTGAAGAAGCAAACCTGTGGCTGTAAATTAACATGGATGTCCATCTGTATGGCTTGATCTTTGTCCAGCATGATTATCTTTCTCCACATGCATGTCTGAAACTAAAAAAGGGAAAAAGGATCAGTTAAGTTCAAGTCAAATACACCAAATCATTGAATCTTTTTTTAGAACTTAGCTTTTGTAATGGTCTAATTTCGTAGAATAGAGCAGCAGCAAGCTGTTAGCTACCTAAAGCCTAAGCTTTGGCGCCAAAACTCCCTCCAAAAGATTAAGAGATTTGCTTGAGGGATGTCCCATAGGAAGATGTTTCACTCTCCATGAAAGATACCAAAATCATTGAAGTGGAAGATTGCAGATTCGTGGTGGAGCAGGAGGTCTCCATCAAAGGGCATAGCTATGGCCGTCGGCATTTTGGCGGATGTATCGTGCACCGTTACCCTGGAAAAACTAAACCCTAACTGTGGCAAAACCTACACCACCACATGGAGGTGCCCCGTAGGTGGGCAGTTTCCCTTATATCCTATTATACACTCTATAGTGTTCTGAAAAATACAATACAGTGAACATGAAAAGGAGTATTACACGCGGATCCTTTAAATAGAACCGTAAACCACCGATAGTCGAAAATTCCTCGATTTTTACTATTTGTTTAAAACGGATAATTTTTTGGCTCTGGGGTTTCTCGGCGACGCCGCTTAGAGTGCCGCCAAAAACAGGCTATTAACTACTATAAGAAATCTTTGAATATAGAGTATTCATAATTGATCATAAAAAACTTTGACAAGATATTTTTCTCATCAACGATAAAGATAACAGATCAAAAAAAATTGTGAAGCTCTTTCTGTAGAAGACCTAGATGATGCTTCAAACAGAGTAGTTCCAACCACACAATCACTAGAAGCAGTTACTGATCCCTTGTGCTTTACCAAAAAGGCATGCAGCAACCGGCGTCTGCTGCTTCTGCTACTAGATAATGCCTGAACCTTTCCAATTTTGCCAGAATCTGAACAACCGGAGCAAAAATCGGTTTTGGAGAAGCCCTAAAGAGTCCTCCACAAAACCCTTCCGCTAGCAAAAAGAATAAACTCGTCTCATTTCTAAGGCTGCATCCACCGGAAGTTCATCATGGCATTCCATCGTCAACCAAATGCTGAGGGTTTTGAAGCATGATCTTTCTGACAAACACACATCCGCATATTTCCTCCATTTTACCATCTAGATGGAGTTCTTTAACCTCGGATACAGGCACCCTAGGCAGGCACAGTACAACAACTTCGTTCTACTACTGGAAAAGCAAGAATCTATAGAAATCAGAGATATCAAGTGAAACTTCAAGAACAGAAGAAAATTTGAAGATGAAGATCTGAAAGAACTTTCATCAATAAGATTGAGCAAAAAAAACTAAAAAACTCCTCCATTTAAAACAAATAATTGCTCCAGAGTTAGCTCTAAGCTCCACTGCTAAAAAAAGCAAACAGATTAGCAAGCACCTCGACGACGACGAAGATCGCTAATGTCGAAGCTCCGGAACTCCGCCATCATCGCACGACAAAAGGAGAAAAAGAAATAGAAGTTAGAAAAAAAAAATACTTTGCCGGCCACGTCACCGAAATTTTCGACTCCCAATGGCTTTTCGTGAGGGAGCCTGTCGGCTGGAGAGGGTTTCAACCGTTTTTACGGTCGGAAACCTCTCCAGCCAGTAGGTTCCCTAGCATCTAAATGTCAGACTCATTGTAAAAAGAAATAGACCCAATAAGCAATGTTTGGGTGGTGTGTGCATCGTAACGGCTAAGAGAACAGATATATGTATTCCTTTTTTTTCTTTCTGAATTGCCCCTAGAGCGGCAAACCCTTGCTTATTGCTTATATGGGTTTTTGGCATATTTCAAGTATATGCCGGTACATACCCAGAATGCTCCAAAAATTGCTATGGGGAGAAAATTTTGGGACGCCCCTGTTGCTGGGCGGAACCATTTAACCGGCAGCAGCATGCTCAATCGGACATGCGCCAGATCTTTGAAACTTGTAATCCGGTGTTTCTTCCATCTATCTAACTTAACTTGTAATCCGATGCTTCTTCTACATTTAGCTTTTGCTTGTTTTTTGAAAAGTATTATACATTTTATTTTACATGCAAGCATCGAGCTTTGGCAACGGATTATACAACGCTCAATGGCCGCGAAATTCTATGCTAGCTCAGCATCAAATTGATGCTGTCTTGGGGAAAGAAATGAATAAGAGTCATCATCATCCAAGCTTATGAGAGATTTAAGGGCCACGAAATTCTATGCTAGAGTAACAGCAAAGCCGAGCTGTCTTGGAGAAAAAATGAACAAGAGTCTTTCATCATCCAAGCTTATGAGAGATTTTTGTTATAGATGGGGAAAAGCTGGGAATGCTTGAGCTATTTGATTCACAAGATTCGTTGCCAAACAAAGTGTCTTATGACGTTCTAGATCCTTCTGTTGGTGGATTATTTCAAGTCTAACTATGGTCTCTAGGCACCTCTTGCAACTTCTTGCAACCGAAGATTGGAGAGCTTGCACAACTTATTAAAGAGGTATTGTTCTTCCTAACAAATGCTGGCAAAGTTTTTATGGCATTATGATCAATAAGAAAACTATAAGTTTCTATCGACCTATTCATAAATACAAAATGAGTGGAACACAAAATTAACAATGAGTGGTTTATTAACAATGCAACTAACAGCTCATTCAATTTGTTGGTGCGGAACTTGTAACTTGTTTTGCAACTTTATCAGGGATGAATGAGAGAAGAAACGAGATTGTAAAATAATAAAGTCCATCAAAGTTACTTTCCAATGGATGAAGAAAATATCATTCTTGCAAAGTAAATATCTTATAGTTTTTATAGGAGCTGCTATGTCTACCTCTTGTGGTATTCCAAATTTTCGCAATCACTGTTTTTGCAAACATATCTAAACACAAAGATTAATTCAACTCTTACCTTAATTGTATGATATGTGGTTTTCAATAAGTGATTTTGAAGTTTATTATTAGTCAGGTTGGGGGCCCTTTTCTACTGTTGTTTATGGGGATGAAAATGTTACGATCTATTTTCATGTTTATTATATAGAGTTTGCAATTATGATGCCAATATAGGGTCTGCTCCTCTTAGATGGATATAGAGTTCTAATGCAGTTCGTGTTTGGAAGATGGGTTGAAGCAGGACAAGTCTCCATAAAGCTCTGCAAAACAGCAGCATATGCAGAAAATGAATGTAGGTTGGAAACGATGAAATGTTTTGACAACTTGCCAGTCCATGATACAGTATCATGGACCAGAATAATTGGAGGGTATGCTAGAAATGGCTTCAACATTAAGATGTTGAAATCTTTCAAAGAAACGCAAATAAAAAGGATATCTTATTGAGCTTTAGAGCACATAGAGATCTTAAGGCCATAGAAAAAGACTGAGAAATACACAGTGAAATTAAACAAAAGGGATTTCTAACTGGTCCACTTATTGATCATTAAATGGTTCATTTATTCGGAGGCACAAAGATTTTTTAACAAGCTTGCACATCCAGATATATACTGAAAATGGACATGTTCAACAATGCTATGATTTCAACATATGTTGAAGAAGAAAACCTGAGCAATTCCTTACAAATGCTTAAATAAATGAATCAGAGCACATGGAAGTGGATCAAAATCGGGCACCTTTTTGCTACATTTTTACGCCACATTTGTAGTGCGTGGGCGTGGTTTAGTGTGGGTCGAAAGTTATGGAAGACGTAGTTATAATGATGCCAGGTTCAGGTTGATTAAGCAAATTCAAATTATCATGCTACGTGTCCAAGTACTTTGATCTTTCCCTCCCCCTGAAAGTCTCCCTCCTCGTGCGACCGGATTCAGGAGAAATCACAACAGAAATCTGTGCAAATGGATTCGAAACCAGAGCTCAACTTCGGATATACTTACAGACAACTTTACAAACATGCTGAACAATATGCTTCACCAGATGAGTTGAAGTCGGTTTGAAAGAGTATAAAAAAAACATGCTAGTATTGTAATTTAATCTTAATGTCAATGTTTTAATGTCTCTGAATAATTTCTTTCCAGATTAAAGAACCTCAACCTGGACCAATACCAAGAGGTAGTCATGTTGAACAAACAGATTACTGGGAAGCCACATGCTTGGAGAGGCATGGTATCTCTAACTTTTGTGATTGCATACTATTTACATAAGAAAGGGGAGCAAGTTAATTTATTGAGTTTTTGGGAGCAGCATGAGATGGAAAAGCACTAAAAAGCCTTGCAGTAAACAGGAGCAGGAAACAAAGCTAATTATTCAAGGAAACGTAAACAGCCAGAGTCATCACCACCTGCTGGATATGTAAGTGAAAATAAAAGTGAGGAGGACAAGAATTGTAGAGCTACACCAATACCTACAAAACATCTTCAAAGCAATTGTTCCAGGATCCGTGTATCGGACATGACAAACAGAACAAAAAAGCAGAGTGATGTGAAGTCAATGTGCAGAAAGAAAGCAAAGATTTCCAATGAACCAGGCATTGAATCAGGCATTTTAAAACAAGTAGAAGAAAGTGAAATTGTTTCTAAATTAGGTTACTAGGTTGATTGAATAGGAGTAAGCGTGTTCTGTATTTGTTGTCATGTTAATATGTGGTGTGTCAAGTGGTATGGTGATAAAATGGGAGTTAGCATCTTATACAATAGCTAATACTGTAGTTTTAACGTTTTAGGTAGTATGTGGTTGATAGGATGTGATGTTGCATAGTGTAAATATTGTGAAAGTTGCAGCAATGAGAACGTGTGGTATGAAGATGCAACATAGTCTGTGTGTTGATCTAGCTGCTAAAGCCAAACTTCAATATGGAGAAGAGAATCAGTGAAAATGCAAAAGGCAAATTGAACTTCTTGAACTTGAAAAGGGAAAGATCAAGCTTGAAATCAAGAAAAATAAAGATGTCATGAAGAAGCAACCTGAAACTATAGTAGGTATCATGTATATTAACAGGTCGAGGGAGAAGATCTTAATGAAAGAATCTTACCTAGCATTAGATCTTTGAAGAAGGAGATGGATGACGTGGCCTTTGAAAAAAAGCTAGCCATTGAGAACATATCTGAGATAGAGCCCAAATTTTAGAGATTTATGCTGTGCATGGAGGGGAATGAAAGTCCTTTTTCTTTTGATCCAGCATTACCACCTCTACCACTAGCAACAGAAGTAGAAGGAGACACAGGTTGTCCCTATTGTGGACAATCTTTTCAATGGCAGGGGCGACCTTTGCCTTAGTTGTATTAGCTGAATGCGGTTACCGGTATCATATCCCATGTTTGAGCTATCATTTGAGATAATCATTAGGGCTGTTATAGTTCAAGATCTCCTTTCAATTCCGGAATTACACAGTTATTCATGTGCTTTTGCAGGCATACAAGGAAGTGTTGTTATTGCAGATGTCAACCCATGATGTCCTCCCCATAGTTGCATGCTTTTGGTGGCAATGAGTTTGCACAAGAACATGAAAAAAACTATGAAGAAGTATCCAAGTATGTGACAGTAGCAGAAGAGAAAGAACAACCCAAGGGTAAAACAATCAAGTTATAGCTTTGTTATTTTATTTACACACTAGCTTGATAACTGTTGAATTTGCAGTTGACTCAGAAGCAGATGTGAAGGAGAAGACACCAATTTATGACCATGTATCTAAAGTTAGTACTATTTTGATCCATGATAAATATTGTCTGGCAACGATGTCTAAATTATATATGTTTCATACAACTGTACCAGTAGAATGCTGCAATATGAAAGAGAATAATGAACCAGATCAGAACTCATTAGTGGCAGGTAAGACTAATAACTTGTCGTCACATTTTTTTTGCTCAAGTAATATTGGGTGCTTTCAAGCAAGTGCAGTTGCTGCCAAGAGTAACACAGTGGTTGCAGAATCTGAAGATCATGCATCAGAGTTAAAAACTAGCAATGGCCTTTTTGGCAGAGTAGATCAGTAAATCTGTTGATTCCCAAGGTGATCAATCCACGGATGCTTTCATAAACTGACTGCTCGACCCATGATTTAAGGGACATGAGTTATGGAAAAAAACCCTCTCAGCCTAGCAGCCTCGAGGGTTATTTTCCATAACTCACTTGAGGGGGAGGTTAACCTCCTCATATTGTACGAATTTAGCTTCAAGTCTTCATGGTGTATGTTAGTGTCATGTTGGAGCAAAAAATTATTTGTTGAACTTTTTAACCTCGACCACTTATGGCAACTCCGAGCTCATGCCGTGAATGTCAATAATTTTCATATTTTGTTTCGTGAATAAAGTATTGCATGAAGAAAAATACAACATTTTATCATCACTTAACAAATAAGGAGATCTTCAATACTCATTGAAGCTCACTTAAATGTGCTGGCCTTGGCATTTTGGAAAATGTTTCAATCTAGTCATCTATTGTGACTTATCTATTGTGACTTGGAAATGGCCAAGATATTATTAAATGGTGAAATGAATATTAGAATGCTTGATAGAAGTCTCATATTTGACGTGCTTTAGGATATTGCATGATGCCTTTGGTTGGAAACTTAATTCATTTGAAATCACTCTAGAACATTGCTAATTTTGTAAATCTTCTACTGGAAAGACATTCTAGATGCTTTGACTAAAAACTTTACTGTTTGGAAGATTGCAAGGAGCTCTAAGCACATTTCTATTTTTAGAAAATTGAAGAGTGTCTTCATTGTCCCTCTTTTCCCTTTTTTTTTATTCTATTTGGGCTCGCATCAATACGACAAAGCTCTTGACGTATAGATCTTCTCATTCATCTCAACAGGTTTTCTATAATAGTGGACAATGTGTAGTCGCACACCTATAAACTACCCACAAAAATGAAAAAATATAGAGAATATCTAATTATATAATTTGAACTCCAAAATATACAATTCTAATAAATGTTGGCGGGTGTACCTGCTGAAAGCTAATCATCAGAATTAAAAAACCCTGCCCTTTTGCATTTTCAAGGAAAAACTTTAGTAACAAGTCCTCCGCGGGGGGCAAATGTAAGGCTGAATAATTGCTCCCATAAAAAAAAACCCATGAACAAAGAAGTCAAAACTGCATAGTATCCTATATCTGCACATCAACAACACTAGAACATCATGTGAAAAAATAAGCTTCCCGAAGTGGATGGACTGATCATGCATGGCATGCGAAAAAACAACCCGTTCAATAAAGTGGACGGTCATCCGTGCTACGCATCAATTATATTAAACAATAAAATGGGAAGGGGGATGTCAAGAATAGAATAGAATAGAATAGAATATGATTTTATCGTCCACGGAGACCAACTGGCCTATGGGACCCAAGTACAAAGAGAGAGCAGCAGGCGTATTACTACCAGGATTAAAAAACCCCCGCCCCGAAGGGTTTTCGGGGGAAAAACCTTAGTAGCAAATGAGAATAAGGTATTATTAAAAGAGATGAGGAAGCATTGATAAGAAGTTGATGGAGAACCTTGCAATAAGTAGCGAGCTTTTGAGTGAACCAGAGGCCTAAAAATGCATGCAATACATGTATATAGTATGTATGCACGCCCATTCTAGAATCTCGATCGGATGGTTCGGATTGATGGCATTCTAGAATTGGGGTCGCATGAATATGACAAAACTCAGACAAGAAGAGGACGCCCATTAGAACCTGCATTTTGATGTTCAGTTACCATATAGCCTTTCACAAAATCCTTTTTCCATCTATAAAAGGTTGATAAAGCTATGTCATATGCCATCTACCATGCTTGCTGCAGACCTCCTTATTGTTGATCATCACGATGCCAACCTAACCATCGGCATCACACGAGTCGAATATAGACAAAGTTTTTTTTTTTTTTTTTTTTTTTTTTGAATGAATGAATTTTTATATTTTGTATTAAAAGATTAAAAAAGTACAATGTTACACTGCTTGTAGAGAATTACTACAGGAGTAATCTCGACATCTTCATTCTCCACATGCAGGAACTTATTAATTGCTCTAGAAGCTGATATCCTTGCGAAGCTCATAAGGCTTATCCGCATCGTAACCAGATTAAGCAAGATGATTTGTAGTTGCCAAAAAGCACATGGAAATAATTCATCTCATCCACAGGCACTTGCAAATGATCTGAATAACCAAAATAAGAAGAAGATATATGCGCCTTGCTCCCAACAAGGCCTAGAATCATATTTGTAAGAATAGCCAAATAGAATGGAATTCAGGCATCAGTACATGATCTTAGCACCGAGCTCAAATGTAACAGTATTTGAGCAAACCATATCCAGTGGATTGGTATCAAGGAAATTTGGCATCAGTACCAAATTATACTCAAGCTTCAGTACTTGAGTGGCTTCTTCAATCATATCAGTAAATGAAGAAGCAAATAAGGTGCTAAGAAAATCCAAGTATTTACCAATCTAACATACAACCTGTGCTCTGAACCACTCCAACATAAATCAGTTTCAGACCTTGCAATTCCTATGACAGAAGAATCTTCCTAATACATCAGATGCAAAACCCGGTTCTTCCTGCTAGCAAGAAAGAGCAGAAAAGGAAGGGCGATAGACTTACTTCTTTCCAAAAGAATGAATTGTGATATTCTCTGATGAAAAAACCCAAAGAAACATCTCTACCTAATCTTGCAGATCTGTTCTTCACCTTATGGGTCGGCATCCAAATGGATCTACCCTTTCAGCAAGTCTTTATTAAAGACAAAGTGCAGAAGTACCTCCTGTGTACAGATTTGAAGCAGTAAGAAGCGCAAGATGTTGACAATTGTGTTTGTGTCTGTCTGCATTTGCATCTACTCAAGACCACCTGTCTGTGGCTATTCCTGCTGCAGCACATGGGCTTGCAAAAATGCAAGAGGCAGTACACGGTAAAGTAATGCATGTAAAAGACATTCTGCCCCTCTCTTTGCCAGTGCATAATCGAGCAGCTAATGCATTCAGTGGGCTGAAAATAAGAATCGAGAAAAAATACCTTGATGGCAGAGTATGTGTTCAGACCCCTATGCATGTCCATGCGTATCTAATTGCTGCCAAAATTTTGCTTGTACATGCGACAAACAGATAGCCGTGTGAAGGCAGAATCTAAAAGCATCCACAATATCTTGCCAAGAGTACCTGTATGGAAATCCTTCTTACAAAGAATTCATCCTCGTTAGAGGATATTGCAAAGGTTATCAACCCTTTTAATTTGGGATTTTCAGGTATGATAAAAAACTTTCTGGAATTATTTTTAAGTTGTTTTCCTAAGGTTTTGAACAGTCTAGACGCCAGAAAAAATTCCCGATTTGCCAAAAATCGAAGAAACTTTTTGTTCTACGATTTTGGGGCTCCTATCTTTGCGATCTGCTGGGGATGCAGCTGGCGAGGGAATCCATGCCACGGTTTTAAGTCATGCAGAATCAGTTCATCAAATACGGCTGGAGGTGTGAAAGCATTTAGAGTTTACATTTTCTTTGAAGTTTTCCATATTATTCTGGGTTTTGGAGTTTTGGTATTTTCGATCCAATTCTTCCTCTAGCTCTCCATCGGATTGCAAGCTGTCGAGAAGGTTGCATGCTATGATTGCCATATTTGTCCAGAGGTTGCCTTCTAAAGTATTCAGGTGTTCCATGAGGATGTGTTAGACCGGTGCTTTCTATTGTATTCCAATGGCTGTCAGAGCCTCTTTATCTTTTGCAAATAGTACGCTCTAAGCTTCAGTGGATCGAGACGAAGAACCAACATTCGAATTTCTATTTGCCTCTTTTAAAAATTTCGATTTGAGGCATATTTTTTATAGTGGCCTAGCTAAGTACCTTCATGGAGCATTTTGGTGCAATACCTGGCTGATAATTGGTAAAGGACATTTGTTACTTTCAGGACATTTGTTACTTTCCAAGATCGCTCAACAGACAATTTCGTTATAAGGGACTTTGATCTTTTTTCATTAGGTAAAGGAGAGTTATCGCTTTCAAAGTTTTTGTAACTGACAATTTCATCATAAAGGACTGAGGTATTTAGGCAATATCTCCCTTTTCATGAATCTTAGGTTCTCCAAGCTGATAGAAGTTATTTATTTGCTAATATCGGTTGATGCATGTATTCTCCTCAGTAGAATGATTCATAAGTTAAAATTATTGCTAATATCTCCCTTTTCATGAATCTTAGGTTCTCCAAGCTGATAGAAGTTATTTATTTGCTAATATCTGTTGATGCATGTATTCTCCTCAGTAGAATGATTCATAAGTTAAAATTATTGCTACAACTCCCTTAATATTCTATGTGTTCTGTACAGGAAGCTACACCAGTGTTTGAAACTGTGAAGACCTCATATGATGCAGCTTATACTCTGACAACCTGGCCAGATGGGATATTCAATAACTACTATCAGAGCATCTACAGATCATCACACCCAGAGATGGAGATGGAGTGTAAGAATAGAGAAGACAACATAAATATGGTTAAGGAGTCTTCGATCCTTCTTTAGCATACTAGGCCCCATCAAAGATACATTTCCATAAGGGTAGTTTTGCCCATTTTCCTGCTAACAGAGACAGTCCATCGTCATAGCTTGATGATAAGTGGTGCACATGCAGAGCCCCGGAGTCTGGGATTGCAGGTAATTACAGTTTCTTCAGTTCTAGAAGTAGCATGAAGCCAGACAAATCATTTTGCATATGCAGGTCTATTTCATCTGATTGTCATGGAAGTCTGGGTTAACTTTCAGAACCCAATCTAATGGATCCCTCCTCCACTGATGCTCAGAATTACCCAAGTCCATCATACATGAATCTTTTTCAAGCCATTTAGGAAACCATTTCTTTTTTGATGAGAGAGGAGATGTGGTACTTGGACATGGATTTTCCAAATGAATTATTATGTAAATTGATCTGCTATGAACATCCTCTTGAAGTTGCTTCTTCTTAAAGATGGAAAGCAATTGTTACGCCTTTGCAGTAGTTCATGTGCAAGCTCCTCTTGGATTCTTGCTGCATGTAAGCCTTCAGCTTTTTATTACTTTCTTCCATTCTAACCCTCTGCATGTTGCATCATTGGCATTTTTACACTTTTTTCCTTTGTAAATATATTTTTTGATTCATATACATTGCTTTTAGATAGATAGATAGATAGATAGTATTTTAACGTCACGCCACTAGGCAGCATCCAACTGGACATGTGACAGAGGCAAGAACATCGTTGTTCCTTTCTGGATAGCAGTTTTATGTAGCAGTTGTCAGATAATTTTGAGTGCCTACTGCAATTTGTGTGCTAGAGGTATATCATCACAGCTCATTAAGTTTTAGATTCCTGAAGCTATAGTTTGCTCTGGGGGACAATATGGCTTAAGATTATATTGCAGATTCATTTTATGCGATGGGGTATACATGCTTTCATGTCATAGAGCATCTTTGGAGCCTTCTTGACATTTTGGGATTGTATTTGGATTCCTCTGCCAATTCATTAACATGCATATAGAGCCATGTGGGTTGTTTATTTGGGGTTGTCCATATTTAACACAGTTAAAGTAAGAAGGGTATGCTGGAGCATGTTGAACCAATGAAGGTATTGGATCTGTTGAGATTGGAGCTAGGCCTAATCTTTGGAATATCAGGGCAGATCTGCAACCTATGCATTTATTAGAAATGCACATCTTCACATGCAGGCTGCAGTTGGAGATCAGGCCCAAGCTCTAGAAGCAGCAAACTCCCTATGGCTGTTCTTTTTGCAGGGATGATTTTTCATCTTGGATATCCAGCCAAGTCTTCAAAGCTTAGGTTTAGAAACAGCAAGCAAGTCATCTGGTACCCCCTCCCCCAGGTCTTTTTGAGGTTGCTATGGCCAGCTCCAAAATATGGAGCATTTGCCTCACGCTTTGGAAAGGTAAATTTCCAGAAGCATTGTTAGAGATGGACTTTTTAAGGACATTATCATAAAATTTTGATATATTATTGTTAATACATTATTTCTACAAGAAATTTATCGTGGCGGCCAAGGCCGCCGCGAACATTTCTCTTCCCCGGCTCCCCTCTATTTCGAAAAGTGAGTGTTGCAAGCATTTCCTCCATGAGACTGACTAAATGAAGTTTGATACAAATGCACATGAATCAAATGATAATTGTCATGACTGAGGGGTTAATGACCTCTATAAACTTAAAATCCCGAAGCATGTTTTCTTATTGAAGCTGGATAGTGCGCATTGGGTTGTCAAGCCCTTACAGATTTTGTATTTGTGTTGGGGTCAAATAGTAGGGCAACAGTAGGCTGAAGCGTTACGTTAGCCAAAGGTAGCAACTATTGATAGGATTCGAATAATCTAGCATGCAGATGGCAAATGAAGAATCGTAACAACTTTGCCAATAGGCTCCCAAAGGGTTTTTATATCCCTTATTAAAGACCAAGAATGCCATGCTATGTATAGAGAAGGTCAAAATGACTAAGAGGGGTAACCGGACATCAGATCATTTTTAGGCCCACCATTGGTATGCAACGTTGAGGTGCAGTCACTACAAAACCATAGTTTGCTTTTACTTGCTGGATTTGCCTAGCACTGTCAAAGCTAAGAGGTTGCTCTTAAATGATAAGGGGCTAATGTGCCCATTGGATCTCCTAGGATATGGCTCTAGTACATGTTAATTTACTCTTTGTTTCAAAACTGTAGTTTGATTTTACTTGCTAGGTTTGCCTAGCGCTGTCAAAGCTAAGAGGATGCTCTTAGCTGATAGGGGGCTAATGCGCTCATTGGGTCTCCTAGGATGTATCTCTAGTACATGTTAATTAATCTTTGTTTCTGTCTTGCATTGTTTCCTTATAATATGTAACACATTAGACTATAAGATCTCATCTTCTAAAATGATCTGCAAGATAGGACTGATATTAAGCTCTTAAAGGAGAAGATGAGGTCAGAAGGACACCCGATATTTTCATCGCGATATTTAACACTAGTCATGCCTTATTTTCTTACTTTACAACAGTAAGTAATTGCTTGCTCTGAGTTTATTTAATGTCTCCTTCCAGAAAGAATTTATTTGCCCATGCAAAATCTCAATCCTTTGCCCATGCCCATATATGTCAGCTGATGTGATACAATAACTTGATTGTGATATCAACGTTCTTCTAGGTTGAGATATATATTTACACGTCTACACCATTCTTCATTTTTCATAATTTAAACTTAGTACAAATCCAATCCACCCTTCTTCATTCTTCATAATTTAAAGCATGGCATAAATGCTCAGTAAATATGTTTCATCACATAGCACCATAGAAGCTTCATTCTGTATATGAAGTTATATATAGCAGAAGAATTCGCAGAGATAGTTTCATATAGTGTTCTATTCTATCTAAAGAACTTAGTGTCTACTATGGACTGTAGGTGGCAATCCACCTTTTATGCTCATGGTAACCCGCAAAACGTATTGTGGTCGATAGCTTAGAAGAGTTCCCGACCTTGAAAATTTTCTGACATTCAGGAATGAAAACAGTGGCTAACAAATTGGTAGCAAAGTTGTTAACGTCGAGAGATTATTATCTCTAAATGTCTCTCCAACCTATACATATATTTATGTCACCGTATACTATTATCTCTAAATGTCTCTCCAACCTATACATATATTTATGTCACCATATAAGTATACGATGAGAGAAAATTCAATGGTGCATGTGGCCAAAGAGAGAGGTAGAGAGAGACCCAACACACGGGGGGGGGAGGGAGGGGAGATCTACACATTGCAAAGATGAGAAAAAATAGTATATATAGCAAAATAATATTGAGGCAACAATGATCTAATAGCCTTTGACTCATTTGCACGGGCAACATTTCCCGTATGCCAAATAACATTTGCCATCTTAATAAGGCATTGATTCAAAGACAAACTATTCTTTGCTTTTCCACCATAAATTTATAGAGCAATGAATTTAATATTGTGACATTTTGAATTTTATGTAGTGGAGCCACATAATGGTTACTAACTATTTTCACTGATAAAAGCTGCTCAGGAAGGCATCTCTTCTTTAGAGAGGAGGATCAACATGTGGAATCGCCAAACACTCAAAACAAAAAGCGCACATTCTAATAAAGGCCTCACGTGGCGGGGAAACCGATTGAAGCAAAGAGACTAAAAGGTTCATAGGCATCTGAACCCAAGGGAAAAACAATTTGGCTAACATAACCAAAGAATAAAGAACTTGTAGTTTAAGAAAAGTAGCACATCTCAGTCCCATCACCTAAGGACTAAAAGGGGCAAAAACTACAACCGAGTTATGCCCCCCAAATCCAAACGAATTTGATATGCCCGAGTAAACAAATAGAACAACGTTATAAGCTGGTTATAATCTTCGCATAAAATACAAAACTTACCAACATGAACTTCATGTTGTTTTTTCACATTTGGAACGATGTCAAATGTAACGGCAGGCTCAGGATTCTGAACAAATTCAGACGATTCTATTATTATTGACACAAGCATTTTACTGAGCAAATTCAGACGATTATATTATTATTGACACAAGCATTTTACTCATGAATTGGTTAATAGTAGGATGGACCCATCCAGTTGTGATAGCCTTGATTGTAGCTATTGCCTCTAGCCCTCCAGCGGCTTCTAAACAATGACCTATCATAGGCTAGCAAAACCAAACTGTGAGGTTCAAAAGGCAAAATCAAGAACAGTAAAGGTTTCTTGTTTAAATTTTAAGTCACCTTTGTGGAATTGATTTTCACTTCTTATGTGTCCTTAAAGACCTTTTTTACTGCATTCACCTCTGCAAGGTCACCTACAACAGTAGAAGTTGCATGCGCATTGATGTTCCTGAAAAATTAAGTTATAGGATGTTAATTTCTATAAAACAACCTAAAGCTACTGCTCATGAGAACCTACCTCCTCTGGTGCAACACCAGCATCTTCAAGGCTCTTAAGTATACATGAAGAAACACCAAGCCCGTCTGCACGTGGATCAGTCATATGATACGCATCACAAGTCACAGCTCCGCCCAAGTACTCTGCTACGATTGTAGCTCCCCGTTTCATTGCATGTTCTAAGCTTTCCATAACCTTCAACACAAGAATTTTCAGTTTAATGTTAGAGCAGGGTAGCAAATTGAGAACCAAACAGTAGTTAGACTATAATATTTGATGGACGTATACTTAGACCTAGGTAATGAAATATGCAGTGACAACCAATTCGAGTATATATCCTGCCCTAGCCTACATGGCTTGTGCATTAGGGACACATGAGATGTGAAGTATGCTTATCCAACATGTGATAAACTATATTACATGATTTCTGGATATTTGAATGGCAACTCTCAGCTCATAACATACCAGAACGCTACTTCATTTGTATAGTGGCCATCTCCTTCCCTAAACAGATTTGAGGACCTGCTTGGAATACTGGATATTTGTAAGGATCCACGGGCACAAATTGTCCATCTACGATCCATCTCTCTGGTTTAAATTCCAAACAATCCTCTCCCCATATTTTCTCTGATCTTCCCATTGCATATGGACTGTAAGTTACTCTCATGCCCTTTATAACTACGGTTCCATCTTCCCAAACATCATCTCCCAAGGCAATCTTCGTGTCACTTGGAATTGCAGGGTATAGCCTCATTGATTCATATAAAGCAGCATGCAGATAATGCATTTCCTTCAGTTCTTCAAAGCTAAATTTTCCATTTGATGACTGCCCAGATCTTCCAGAGGAGCAAATCCAAGCTCTAGCCATGCTAAGCCAGAGTTTCCACTTCTAGCTTTTCTGCTTAGATATTGAGCCTTTTCGCAGCTGCATTTTTTTATCTGTAAAACAGGTTTTCCAGTCACAGTGCAAGTTTTGTTGCAAAGAAGGGAGCAATCCCCTGTTTTTGCAGAGGAAAGACTTCTAGAGTGGTGCAGAGCGGATCAAGAAGCAGCCTTGTTTGATAACATGCACAAGCCAGAGCCCGCCTACAGCCGTGCGAAATCCCCTATTTTTGGGACATGCTCCCAAATATCCTCTGCTTTTCCATTCCATCGGAGCTGGAAATCGAGTTCAAATCCACTTCAAAATCCCTCCCTGCTGTTTTATAGACTCTGCATATCAGAGGGATCATCCATCTTCATGGATGTGCTACAATTCCGGCTCTCAGAAATATGGCAAGGCATCAAAGCTTCAAGATCAAGAAATATAAAGAAAGCCTTCCCCTGTTTTTGTCCTTCCCCTGTTTTTTTTCCCTGTTTGTGAAAGGGGAGAATCGCTGGGAAGACATTAGTCTACAGATCCCCGGAGTCCTGCTTACCTACTGTGTGAAGCAATACCAATGAAAAGGGCAGAACACCCAGGCAATTTTTTTAGCTTCACATCTACAGTCAACACGACTAAGCCATAGCTGAATCCGACATTGCTAGGCAGCTTTCTCATTCGCCAAAGCTTGGAGGACATCATGCCGGAAGATCCAGCTATAGAATCCGGCAGGCTGCTAATCTCCTCTGCGAAAAATCGATGGTTATCAAGAACCATATCCCCCTCTTCTGCTCAAATCTCTAGCATTAGACGAATTGCAGATCTACTTATTAATGGACTGGAAGAAGAGTCAGAGCCGGAGATGGAGTTGGATCTGCCATAGCCGATCTACCAGCAAAGCAGCGGCAGAGCCCGATTGCCCCATTGCCGAAACTGGGCCGGAAGCAATGGCCGGATTGCTTGCAGAGGAAGAAAGGTACGTCACTCTCCCCCCCTTCCCCTTTTTTTTCTCAGATACGTGTCGCCCCCAGGTTTTTCTCAGATACGTGTCGCCCCCAAATTATTTGCCAGGGAAAAAATATTACAATCAAACAGAAATTGGGACTGCCTTATATATGTTGAGATATAGTAGGGTGTATGGGCAAAAGTTTTTTTTAGCCCCTTTGGGGCCTAGATGTGTTGTATGTCGACATTTCTGGACAATCATGAGGAGATTAATGCATAAGCTAAAGTGCATACTTAAGCTACACAATATGGATTAAGATCCATTAATACAAGAACATAAAATTCAAGAATGGGACTTGAAATATGTATCCAAATTTTGTGACCAAAATAATCCATGAAACAATACTGTGTTCTCTAAGATGGATATTATATTCTCTAAGCTAGCAAGGTGGTAATGATTAAATAAGATAAGATAAGATAAGATGAATTTTTACGTCCACGGGAACCCAACGGGTTATGGGACGGCACATGCAAGGGCAAAAGCCCATCTAAAACCTGGGGACTAGGCCCCATCACCAAATACAATAACCAAATATTAAAAGGCTACCAAGAATAAGAGAAGATAATGCTAATGCTAGTGCTAAATTTATGCTTCTAAAATTATCTAGACATAGCCAGTCCAAGGATTGGAAGGCCATTGATCTAGAATAATTGCTGCGCCTCCCCTGTACACTGCCCATTTCTTTTGCAGGCGGGCTGCCCTCACCTTGCAGAGCTCCTCCTTACGGTTACACAATTGAAGAGGGGAGAGGTCCTCCTGTACTGAGAAACTAGTCCCTCTGAGATGGTTTCCATGCCGAAGAACATGTAAGCGGCTAAGAGTGTCTTGAAACTGGACCAAAAGATGGCAATGAAAGTGGCAATGATTAAATGAAATGCAACCATAGTACCTTAAAGCCTTGCTGCCTGCTAATCCATAACAATTAAATTCCCTTTTTCTAAGTATGAAATAAGCAATCAAAATAGCCTAAGTGTGAAATAAGCAACCAAAATAACTAGTGTGGGCAAATAAAAAGCATGGACCATTAAAAAAACGAGTCCACCTATCATCACCTGATTGGGTATGCCGGGCAAAAAGGAAAAGTTCCCTTCTCCCCATCGCAATATAGAGCTCAAGGACCTTCAGATCAGAGGTCTATTAGGTGACCAATACTAGAGGGGACCGAGGAATGCCTATAGGAGGGATTCCTGTATTCTTGGCAAAATTCAACATGACTAGCATGAACTACAACGAAAGGCAAAATAGGCACTGGATTTGAACCATAAAATCCTCTGCAACAAGAAAATACAAAATAGGCATGAGATTTAAAACCACAAAATTCTAAAGAGCAAAGACATAGACCGTGAATTTAAGAATAAAGGCAGAGGTGCGGCTACATTGGAGTTTTTGAGGAAACGTTTGAGGCATAAATCTAAAAATTAACCATCGGCTTACCAATCCCAAAAGCCAGTACATAGACCTACATCAGACCAAAAATGCCATGTGAAACAACTATCATGCCTATCATGTGCCTTTGCATCATGCATCCAGCTTGAAGTGCCATATAAAATATTAACTGCAAAAATGCATCCAGCAAATTGCAAATAGGCTATGAAGGAGTGCTATAGTTAGAGCCTTGTCTCGTCAACTTCCCATCAGCTTTGCCTGAATTGAAATGGAAACGTTCTATGCTCCACAACCCTCTCATCTTCACTAACAAAACAAAACAAAACAAAACAAAACAAAACAAAGAATCCCTTATACATATTATTCCTAATTCTAGATTACAAGAAGTTCACACATTACGACATGACTGCAGGATATGCCTTATTGGTTGTGGCATCAACGAAGTAGAAAAAGAATAGAATAGACCACTGCCAGAAATAAGTTCCCAAAAAAAGTTCAAAATAAAAGTTCGGCAGAAGGAGAACTTGACAACGAAACCCTAAGGTGGAGCTCCACTTGGATGCATGTGAAGCATAAAAGAAAATATAATAAAAGTACATCGTAGAAAATATATACATGGGTTACATCATAGGAAAAAAATTATAAATATATACTCTATACAGAAAACTAAACACATGTCCTAAATTATATAGAAACCATTATAAAAAAGCTATGTAAGTATACGTTTTACGCGACGAATCATTTTTTGTAATATTTGAAGAGCAACAAGGAGAGGATTCTTGGCATGGTAAGGGAGCTAGCTACAAATGGTGCAACAATGGAAAAAAAGGCCGGATAGCGGGTCGAAGTAAGAATATAGAGCAAGTTTTCATTCTTACTTAGAATTGTAGCCACAGGACAATATGTCATTGAACAAGAATGAAGATCCACTTTTCTTGACGTATTGTAGAAGCTAAGCAACGTTCTTAAAGAACGTAAATGTAGGTTAGGATCAATTCAGGCGCGTCAGCCAATCACGCCGTGCCACGTGGCATCATTTCTTTTAAGGAATGCTAAGAGATTGTTATGTCGTCGTTGTCCCCTGTTTTTACTCAACATTCCTCCATTCTACGCAACATTCTTGGGTTTTACCTGCGATTCCGGTGATTTCACTCCACATTCTTGATTTTTTTACTGCCAGAATTGATCATAACCTCCATTCACGTTGCAGGAATGCTCTTCTTGTGTTGATTCTGGGGAGTCAACTGGGGCCTCCGCCTAACAGCGTCGTCCCCTGTTTCCTCCCCAGAATCAACACAAGAAGAGCATTCCTGTATACGTAACTTGCATATCGAAGGAACCTTTTGTATTAAAAGCTTTTCAAATCAAAATGTCTATACTGTGAATAAGCAATGATGATTTCAACAACACCACCAACAAAACAACACCTGTCTTGTTTTGATGTTGGAATGTTGTTGCACGCGGGACCCTTACAAGACACAAGACAAACAATACAACTAGACCCATTTGTGGGGGGCCAAAGACATGTGTCATCTTATGTGCCTGCATGAATGTTATTTGCGGTATATGTATGGTTATCTATGCATGATTGTGTGTATGGAATTTCATATTCAAACAATTCTTACATCAAACCACAAATGCACTAGAATCAACATGGCAAAGGTGGCTGCTGGCGATAATGGACAACACTATGTCAGAAAATAAGGCGGCTCGATGAGAAGAAGAAGGAGCAATGTTTAAGGATGTGGGAACCAACTATTATGAGCTGTAAGATCATGTTGGCATTCTACACATCACATGGCCATATTGCAAACCAAGTGATTAATTGGCCATAGGCTAGTAGTGGTTCAAATAGTAGGATTTTAGATTAATATTTACATTACATATAATACATAGAAACCAAACAAAATAACTAATAAACGAAGAAATATGAAACGAGCAATAGGCAGAGTTACATTATTTGGCTAGGGCAGGTGGCACTCCCTCTCTGCCCTTTCCCTGTTCTGCATTGCCGATCATTGACGTTATTCGGCATATAGATTTTTCTGCTGACTATCTCCAGATTGAAAACCATTTTTTTTCCTTCTGATTTGTCTCCAACCTCCAATGATCCGTTCCCTCTTCCTCTTGATATGGGTACTTTGATTTCTTCAAAAATTTCGTTTTGTATTACAGGGAAAAGATCTGAGACGCGTTTGCATCCCAGGTTGAGCTTGAACCGGACCCATCATTGTGAGGAACAATTGTTATGCTTAATCTAGAATTAGGAAGAATTTGAATGGTCTGATATTGAATCAGAATTGGGATGCCTTCTTTGGAAGCTGGAGCTTCCAAGCTTCAGAATGGGGTCTTGCAACAAGTGAATTTGCCATCAGGATTCTCAGATGAAAATTTCGTGGCTCTTCTTTCAAATAAGGGCCAACAACGTCGGCGAAGATTTCCAAATGGAGGATCTAGTGGAAGACTTACAAGGCGGCACTCACTTAGGGAGGATGTTGAACATGCTGCAGCTGAAACGTATCTGATTACTCGTCTCACTTTTAAGCTCTTAAGATATTTGGGGTACGGGATTTGCTTATAGTTAATTTGGTTTTCATGTAAGAGATGCTTCATCATAGAAGCTCATTGGCGGTAGTATTATCTGATCCAGAAAATTTGCAATGGAACAGCATAAAAGCATCCTCCTTGTAGATTTTCAGAGCAATAGCATTCTGATTGTTCCTTTAGTAGGCTGGTTGCTAGCAAAAGTCAGCCATGGATTATCTGGTTGTTCATTATTTCATTGCCACATTGTCGCCATAAAAAACGAACTATTGCATTGTAGAAATGTTTTAGCTTATTTCACTAAACTACAAAGGTTATAGGCCATGCTGTGGGCTGACACACACATACTGTCTCATCTGACCAAACTATGCATTGTAAAAATGTTTTGCTTATTTCAGTAAACTCATTTCTTACTGTCATCTTTTTTTATCTAATTATTGATATTCCAATTCAGGATTGGTTATCGATGGATTGTCAAGTTCATGGCCCTCGGATTTTATGCACTCTTTCTTATGCCTGGGTTTCTGCAAAGTAAGACTATTTGTAGGCATATTCTTCAATACTTCCGCTGAAAGTTATATTAACATGTGCGGGTGTATCAGTTGGGTGGTATTATTTCTTCTCTGGAAAGGTACATCGTAGTATAGAATATGGCGATCAGCCAAGGAACAGGTATTGATTCATTATGAAATAAACTGACCTTCCATTCATGGAATTGGTTAATAAGTGTGTGGCATTTGTCACACAGGCTAGATCTCTATATACCAGAGAAGGTAGATAAGCCCTTACCTGCAGTTGCTTTTGTGACTGGTGGAGCATGGATCATTGGGTAGGATTCTCCAACCTGTGATTTTAAATTTCAGACAGTTGCTGAGAAATATACTTGTACTCGCTCATTCACAGGTACAAGGCATGGGGTTCTCTTCTTGGACAACAGTTAGTTGACAGGGATATAATCGTTGCCTGCATTGACTACAGGTGTGTTAAATAGAATTTTATCAGGCTGCCTCTTGTTTTGCCAACTTTCATGCATTTCTGTTTAGATATTGTCTTAACACTAGATTTTTGTAATGCTACTTTTGAACCCGATTGGGGTCAAATGGTTTTAAGCAACAGGGTAGAGCATGAAACATCTTCCCAGTAGCAAATGGTAAATAGCTTTGAAGCCCTTTTTGGCTCAGATAAAAATGTCTTCCATACTTTCGAAACTCCCTGGCATTTCTGCATTGGTTGCTATTAGTTCCCAAAAAAAGGGGGCTGCATTTATGAGTTATCTTTGGTTCTGGATTTATTTCACATGTTATAAACTAGAAACCATGCAATTGTGCTGTTGAAAAATGCTGCATGTATAAAAAATGGTTTGATTGACTTGCATAAGGTAAAAGTTGAGTTTCTTTACCAAAGATCGCATCCGGAATGGTCATCCACAAACTTGCAATTATTTGCATAGTCCAACTTAGAATTTGCATCAGCATAAACTTTACAATCCATCTTCAACATTACTGTATCTTTTAAGCCCTTCAAGGCACTGCTCTTTCCTGAAAAGGACTATATACTCATACATGACATAGATAATAATTATGGCAGTTTGTACAGAAAAAATGATAAATTAGAATAGTTAGTCACAATGTCTTTTATTGCCTTGTGGGATGCCTAATTCGTTGTAGGTATTTACTGTCAAATTATCAGGAACTTTCCACAAGGGCGGATTGGTGACATGGTAAAAGATGTAACAACTGGCATCTCTTTCTTCTGTAACACCATTGCTGAATACGGTGGTGATCCAGACAGGTGGGTTGCATTCATGAACTTCTATGTGGTCAATAAGACTGTTGGGGTAAGCTAATGCTTAGTTGAAGGTTCAGATTATATTTGGCTGGTCAATCTGCCGGAGCACATATTTCAACATGTGCTCTTTTAGAGCAGGCTCGGAAAGAAGCTTTGGAAGGTCCTCAGTCTGTGACATGGAGTGCTTCACAGTTTAAGTGCTTCTTTGGTTTATCTGGAGGGTAAATTTATGGTTTCGTTTCATGGATAATTCTTATTGAGAATGCAAAAACTGCCTTTCACATCCGCATTTGTGCACAGATATAACCTTCCAGAATTAATTGACCATTTTCACAGGCGTGGTCTATATAGATCAATCTTTTTAAGGTCAGGATGACAGCTTTTTGGCTATTTATTAAATTTTAAGTTTTTAACTAAAGACTTGGGATGCAGTGTGATGGAGGGTGAAGATTCTTTAGAAAAATACTCTCCAGAAATGGTGGTTCAATCTTCTGAATTCCGCACTGCTGTTCCATTGTTACCGCCATTAGTGTTATTCCATGGCACAGCAGATTATTCTATTCCATATGATGAGAGGTAAATATAATACCAGGGTAATAGTTTATAATATGAAATTGTGAGGACATTATTCTAAACAAGATTTTTTTGTTGCAGTGTCATTTTTGCAGATGCTCTCCAATCTGTAAATGCTAAAGTTTCTGTTAAACTATATGATGATAAAACACACACAGATTTGATTTTGCAGGTTTTTTTTTTGTCTTTTGATCCTTATATTGGAGTAGATGTTCTATTAATCTGGTTTTGTTAGTAACAATAGTTATGCTTTTACAGGATCCTATGAGGGGAGGTAGAGATGAGCTGTTGGCAGATATCCTCGAGGTAATACATGCAGATGAAGAAGAGGAATTGGCAATTGATCGTTCTATTAAAAGGCCTAGGATGGTGCCAGAAATTCTTTTGCAGCTTGCCAGGAAAGTCAGTCCTTTCTAGCAAAGCTGATATCAATGTACATATAATATCTAATCGATTCATCATATTCCATTCAATATTCTATCCCCTGTTTATTTAATTTGTTAGGTACACATAGCCAAGTCTGACTCTATTTTCTCCATCTGCATAGCATATGTTGAAAAGCTAAATACAGTCATAATCAGGTCGTAAATTGACATCCCATAAAATATTTTCAAAAAGGTGTCTAAAAAACATCTTACTTTTGAAGTATGCATTGGTTTTCCACAAAAAATTACCTAACGGAATTGAATAATGATTTGCTCTGCACCTTGTTACATTTTTATTTTTATTTTATTTTGAAGTGATCTCGTATGTAATAGATTTAGGAAAAATTCAAATATACCCTCAAGTTTGCAATTATGCAGAAATACCCTCTAAAATAAAAAATAAAATAAAGAATATTTTTGTAAATATGGCAACTAAAGTGGAGTTAAAATTCACATGCTCAATTTAAAGTATTTTTATAACGCTTTTTATAAACACTAACTTGAAGATTCCAACTCCGTTTGAGATGATTCTATTCCAACTCTGTTTGAGACAATTCTACTGCTTTGGATAAATGCCACTCTTATATGTTTCTATTGTTTTGGATGGGTGCCGCTCTCATCTATAAGTTTTATGAAGGGCACTTTTTTATTTGAGCGATCACAAAATAGATATTGCCATTTGAGCTAAATACTTTGTTTCAAGGGTATCGTGGAGTCAATCAACTTTTCAGGACGCTGGTGCATAGTGGAATGGCCTTTGGTGCACAAAGATGGTTAGCCACAATGCAAAGATAGTGTGAAGGTGTCAACCCTTTGGTTGTAAATAACATAAATGGTAGAGACTTTGAGGGTAAATGGGAAAAGTAGGGTAAGTTGAAAGCTACTTTTCTTTCAGGTGTTACACTTGGCTGCAAGTTGGCTACAACTGACTACCACACTTTTGTGTGCATACAATAATGCCAACTTCTCGCCAGAACTTCTTAAGGTTTGCTTAGTGGATGGCAAATAGTTTCTGCTCGGGTATTGTTGCATCTACATCGTAATAATAGAGCTGGCGATGTTCGAGTGATGTTCTGTAAGAATATAAGCAGGATGGAGAGCCAAATGCTCTTGTACATGCAGCAACATCACTGTGGTTGCATACCAACGTATTTTTTATTCCTGAAGAATGAATATGTTAGGCATGAGGTAATAACTAGAGCTTTATTTGCAACCTGTTACTTAAGCAGCGATAATATGGTACTTGTTTATGCAGTTCACTATACATGGAAGTAGCATTATTTTTCTTGAAGGACGAGTGATAAATTTCATTACCAATCAGGAAAAAAGTACAATAAGCTAAGAGACAGGTCTAAAACTCAAAGAGAGAAAATGTCCCTTTGTGGAAAACTATCTGTACATCTCAGAATCTCATTTTATAGGCTCTCCGCTAACCCATCCATGACTGTTAAAGTTTGCTTCTTTCTAGTTGTCTTCTTAAATATAACAATTCTCCAACTATCACCATGCTCCGTTACGGTTTTAAGAATCCGTGGAGATTGTAATGTGGAGATTGTAATGACTGAAATACAAAAGAAGATGTCATTGATGGAGCCACAGTAGCTCCCATTACATCTTGATGGACTATCACTTCCTGTGGCCGTGCTACAACTATATCACTTGAGACATTATCAGGCTTCCATGTTTTTATACATGGAAGTAGCATGCACGAAGTGGCGCATATAGCTAAGGGCTAAAGTTCTAGCAAGAGTGTATCCCTTTTCCTTATTGAAGTATATAGCCTTTGGAATTGCCTGCCCACTTTGATGGCAATGAACAACTGCATTCTAACTTGAAATTCGACATGCTTATACTACAAGAGAGCAGTACAGAACAGAACCATCTGGATCATCGATTTTATTATGTAGAACCATCACATGTATTAGGCCATGATTATACTATCTGCATTGATAGCACTTGCAAAAACGGGGTGTTACTCATAGTACTTGACATTGTTGGCAAAGTCAAATTCACTTCAAGAGATTATCTCTACTATTGACATCCGTAAGAACTCAGTTGATATCTCTCACAAATGTTACTCCAAGGGCTTTGCAATTTGCAAATAAGTTGAGTTCTTAACAATATATAGTTCACTGCTCAATGAGATGCTGCCATATATTTGCCTGTGCAATCATTAAGTTGATTCATGGCCATAGCACAAGAAATAGATATGGGTGGAATAGGTCCTTAGAAACCTCTATATAAAAATATATAGTATGATCAGCAGTTTAAAGGATGTTTGAAATATCCTTTCAAGAATGGTGCAAAGAAATATGTCATCCTATAATGATTAGGCTCTATGCTCATAATGGGCAGACAAGAATGTTGTTCCAACTATGTTTGCAATGAAGCATGAATGTATGAGTTTACATTTAATGTCCATTCTAAATGTATGCTCTAGGATTAGCTTAAATAAATTGCAATGGATATGCTTGCATCTTGCATTGTGCACTTGCATTGGGGTAAAGTGCCCTTTCAAGAAACAAAAGGAGAACAACTGCAATTGTTGCAAATAAGTGATATGAAGCATTGCAATCTTTTGAGCTTCACATGGTGGTGCCGTACAACATACAAAAATATTCCAAATAAGTCACGTTATTATCCTCAAATCATTTTCAAAATGCATCTAGGATGCCATTAGTGCCTTAGCATCTAGTTTGTTTTAAGCCCTGATATAGTATGTTATTGCCACGCCAAGTTGATTACCTTAGATAACAAATTTAAATCATATTCAAATCAAATAATCATAATTCGGGCTCTCGAAATCCATATTTGCCATTCAATCTTTCAAGATGTAACTTAGCTGGCACTTGTATATTGCGGGGCAAACATGGCTTGGAAGTAGGTAGAGATGAAGAATGAACCTTATAACAGCATACGGAATATAGCAAGCCAACGATTTTAATGCTAGTACATGTGGGTGGCTATGGAGCAATCTATAGCCTGAATCCAAGAAGAACATAGTGCCTGTAGCATGTTTAACCTAGCCATTCAAAACCTAGATATGGCAGTAACCTAGATATTCAAAATAAAACATGACACAATTCATCGGAGAGTAAAGGATATTCTACTTTTGCAATCCTTTCGCAACACATGAACACACATGCCATTTCAGAAGAGATTGCACCAGAAGCATGTCAACTGTCCATAAAGTTTCTCCAATGTGTTGTCAAAACAATTCTAATAGATAATGATAGATATTATCATTAAGATTCATTCTCTTGTTCCAACAAACTCTAATTTGAATATGATAAAATTCCCTGCAACAGAACAGACTGAAGTTGCCGGGCATAAAAATGCAAAAATGTGTTAACAAATTTCTAATAGCAGGGCCTTAGTGGCATGATGATCTTTAAGGTAGACAAACAGTTTATTTCAATCAGACCCTTCTCCACATTAAGGTGTAGAGTTCCCTTCTTGTGAGCATTTCAATCAGAAGCTTTCACATCATGGTGTGTCGGTGGAACTCAAATATCATAACATGCCCTCTTGAAGGTAAATTAGCAAGGATATTATAATGCCCTCTATGTCTGAAAATAGCATGAACAGATTCACATGCATCATCATCTGTTGCCTATGGCGCAGATTTAGGCAACAAAGTTTAAGTGGCTCACAATCGACTCCTCACTGTTGTAAGAAGAGCAACTAATACAATAAATAACCAATTAAATATTGCATACAAACCAAATCATTCTAGCAGAATAATCCTTTTTAATATACCTAGATCTGGAGCTTGTCAAGCATGAAAGAGAATTGAGAGCATACGTCTCTTTGCATGTTACAAGCTCCTTTTCCTTATCCTTGCAACTACGAACTCCTGTACAGATATGACAATTAGAAAGCTCTATGAACTAAATGCCTTGCATAAACCATATAGAATGCTATGAATACGCATAGATTCATGTTTCTCCAACACCTTTCTTTCTCTGGATGTTCAAGAGGGTTGCCATGCAATTGTGAAGGAAAAGGCAACGACTTCTAGCTCGTTTGATATAATGCAAAGAACTCTAACTAATTTGACATAATGCAAATAATTATCAATAGCATCACAGTAAAGCATTTACAATGTAAAACCTATGCTCATGTAGACATTGTAATACAAAACTAATAACCTGGATCCGTGCAAGCAACACCTCAATGCCTAAAGTATGTTCCGTGGACGTTAAAAATTTTTCCTTTCCTTTCCTTTCCTTTCCTTTTTTAGATGCTTTGTTCCTGCCACGACCACCTCATCTGTTCAAAAAAATAAGGAGGGGATACATAAGGATTCAAGCAGATGTGCCTTTAGGGAAATCCTCAGCCACTCAGTACATATCATCATACGCCCAGGTCCCATGCGAGCAGTTGGCTCCGAGATAAGCACATATTCCAAATCAATTGCCTTAACAATAAACCTCTAAAAGCAACCTATGGCTAGCTACAACAGAGAAACGAATTAAAGGCAGCTCTTATACGTCATGGAGTCACATTATTCAACAGATGTAAACCCTATATTTAGGTTGCTTGGATATGCACCTACCATGATAAAGCCTAAATTCACTAAAAAGAAATTGAAGCATCCCAAATCCTATGCTTGAGCTTTGAGTTCCTGCTTAAACCCTCTGAAACTGGTTCAAAGAATGATAACCTAAAAAAAATGGCAAATATTAACACATACCATTGTTGTAGATCTACTGCCAGCGCCTTTAAGGTAATTATCTGATGTAAGAGAATCAGGAGTATAGGTGTGGATAGAGTAAACCCTAGCAAGTCTCTAGAATTAAGAGCCCGAACAATATAATAAACTGCTCAATTATGGACTGGCTTACCTCTGTAATACAATCACCCAAGAGGCTACTAAATTAACCATCAAGTTTGATAGGAAAGAGATTCGTTTTACAACACTCCCCTTTCCCCAGCGGGAGAAATCACCACTAAATTGCAGATGAATAAAAAACAGGGAAAAAAATGGATAAAATTGTCGGAAAGTGTTCAAAACATGAAGAAAATTGCCAGAAAGAGTTTTTCCGATTTTTTTTTTTTTGGGGGGGGGGAATAAAAACTAGCCGTTTGACATATTCTTGGCCTTATATACGCTCTGCACGAAAAGAAAGGCTACAAAATTGGCATGCAAAATAGGGCCTCTTCCAGGGCAAATCATCCCAGGCAAGCACCAAAATCCCTTTCTGATCCACAATGAAGGATGCCACGAAACTGCAACAGGAAGAAAGAAGTTCTTATAAAGCTGAAATGAAAAGGCATGGCCGGCATGCATGCTCGATTACCAGGATCTGGATAAGCACCTCCTTCGTATTTTTGGAGGAAGGCATGAAATTGTTAAAGAAATGCATCTTGATTTTTGAAAAATTGGGAATTGTTTTTGGCAGGTAAACCCCTTAAAACCTTTGGAAAACAACCTTTAAAAAAACCAAAAATATTTTCGGTCAAAACAAAAAATTCCAAATCAACAAGGTTGATTATTATAACAAAATAAGTTATCCTAAAAATTGAATTCCTAATAACTAGGCAATCAAAAGTGCTTCAGGCTAGTTCATGGCTCAGACAAATCCTGCTTTATGCACATATGCCATAATGACTGATGTACAGGTGCAACCAGGCTTAGATACGAGTTCTCATAAGCAGGGAGAACATGTCCCATCTCCCATGCATGATTTCAAGCAGGAAAGAGGCCTGAATTTGCATGTAGTGGGGGTACTCGAAACAGGTCCTTGCTCGAAGACTGGACAGGTTGCACACTTTTCACATATACCATGCACATCCAGCAACATAGTATTGCCACAACCTGAAGAGTTGGGGCCCAACGACTGGATCGGCCTCGGCATATTGTTGTACGGTTCAATACCTTGTAGGATAGGTTGTATGTCCTTCATCATGGCAGCCACCTCAAGCATACTAGCTTTTCTGTCCAGAAGGATCTCTTCCCAATACATTTGACCAGGCGACGTGATGAGTTGTGTAAAGTATGAGAGGCTAGGATGCAAAAAAATGAGCAGTGTACAGGCATGGCTATCATTTGCGATCAGCGGCCTCAGAACCTGGTTGGGTTATTCTTAGGGCCTCCAACATCCATGTTTGTCTCTTTGTTATTTTCTTTTTCTTTCCTTCTGCTGGGGTTCGTCCCCTAGTTTTTTTTTTTTTTTTTTTTTTTTTTTAATATGCATATGATCTCAAATATGACTGACCATGGCTATTCCAAGCCAGCATATAAGCTAGGCTAAAGAATCAATAATATGACCTCCCAGAATGCAGCATTTTTAAGAGGTTTGTTGATATCATTCCATAATGTATAGTGCAATAATCTTAAAGCTGGCCATTTTTATGCTGATTAAGATCATAATTCTTCTTTTAAATATACATGTGATCTCAAGTATTACTAACCATGGCTATTCAAAGCCAACATATGGCAGGCTAATGGGTCAATAATATGGACTCTTAAAATGTATTTGGGTTTTAAAAAAAAAAATAAAAAAGATTAATTATCATAATAATAATGAAATCAAATTAGGTTATGGAAATTTAGGTCATCTACACAATGGCAGCGGCCAGAACTGGAATCGGCATGGTTCACAATCCCGAACACATGGAAGCAAGTGACGTTTGCACTGCACACAGCCAACGGACGGATGTATTCGATCCAGGTGGATGCCCTAACTCTAGAAATACTTGTAGTAATATTATGCATCTCAAAATCTATAGCTCCGAAGCTCCTGGCCGCATACATCCAAGGCTGATGGGCAGACTGAAGGGTGGATTTAACAAGGCTACCATTGCCAGAAAAGAGGAAGAAATGAAAAATGCTGCAAAGAGGAAGGGAATGTTTGATTTCCATAAGCCCACTAAAGCTTCTAAGGCACAGGGGACTATGATCACGGATGGGGAAGAAAGCAGCAAACATGATGCTGCCATGATAAATGAAACAGACACGCAAATTCTAAGGGCAAAGAGAAGCATGAGATCAATACAAATTATGCTGAATATCTAGCAAATCAAGACCATAATGAAGAGATGGCTGAGCAAGACATTAACAAGGCTAATACTGGAGGCAACAACAACAATCAGGTCTGATTTTATAAGAGTAAATTAAAGGCTGGACTAATGCAATAGTCTTCATCAATAGATCTAGGATTTCTCCTTACATGTAGAATATATCTGAGATGTAAGATAATGCAGATGAAAATTTCAGGGTAAGTTGAGCTATAAACTGATATTACAAGCATCACATGTTGGTAAATCAGATTTTTTACATAGGCTCCAAGGCCTTGGACGAATTTCAACAGTACACCTCATGATTATATGTTACAGATCTTAGATTGAATAGTAAGGCAGGGCTATAGCTCTTAGATCTAAGATTGGATACTAATGGTTCCCTCACGTTTAATATTAAAGCTGTCTGCAGAAACTCAAGGCTCATGGAAACATAGCGCAAGGTTGAACCTAAGTACTAACTGATAAATTTAACTTGTTAAATAGGCTTGTATATGAGCTGGAAAATTATGTGGTGAAGGGCGATAAGCCGAATAGATCCAATGCTTACCTGTAATAGCTTAGGCATCTTACCTTGTACAAGGCTGACTTGCTTATGGTTCTATTGCAGGTAACCGGCTCTATTCCTCCATGGTGTTAATTTTTCATGGTGCAAAGGATATTATCTAAAAATTACTGGTGGATTCTAAACTTTTGATGAAGTTTTAGCTTTAAATGGCTAAACTTATATTACATAGTTTATTTCTGTTTTATGCAAATACAGCAGAATATATTGTGTTAAATCTTTGAAATACTACATTCAAGTATAGCATATTTTGTGAACATGATTCAGACTCAAGTTTTATGTTAGATCTTCAGACACGAAATAACATGTCATGATATCCTTAGTGCAATAGATATTGCTTCTTTTGTAAGCTGTTTTACAAAGACAAAAAATCTTTTATTGCTGGTAAAATATGTTATTACTGCTCAATTCTGTGAAAATTTTGTCTTGAGGTCTGGTCTTTATAATATCATTAGTACAAGGGGATATAATTATATGCTAGGTTGTAGAAACTATAAATTCTTAAAACATATTCAAATCAGGGCCTAAGTAGATATTACACCTATGTCTATTTAGGGCTGCACATTGATGGTCTTAATAATTCCTAAATAGGATTTATTAGGGCTAAATAGTCTGGATAGTCTACTATACAGATTAAAAAGGTTTTTTTATGTTACTCCAGCTCTTTGGTTTAACCTGGACCTTGATTTGAATGAATAGGTGTTTTCTGATATGACTGGACTGAATATTGCAGAAAATTATAAACCTTGATGATGAAGAGGAAATGGACATATACGATGTATGGATCAAGGAGTTGATAGCACTGCACTACAATGAATGTCAAATTTCCAGCCCAAATTTTGCGGTCCAAACACTTATAGCTTGCATCAAAAATACTGAGGTTCACGCTTACATTGTGCACAAGGAAATGACACAAACTGAAAAGAATAAATCCGCTGTCAGCTACTTTGGTTTCAATGGGTGGTTCAAAATTTTCCACATTATGAAAAAGGCTAATTTCAAACTAGAAGTCTGCAAGACTGTCTTGGCAAATGTCTATAGTGATATGCCAACTCTGTTATACAGTAGAACATGTTTAGAGGATGACCTTGGCAGAAAATTCATGATTGGTTTGGGCAACTTGGAAAAGGTTCATGAAATCAAATCTGCAATGAAGAAAGAAGAGGAGGTAACAGAAACAACCACAGATTATTTACAGGATGATGTCCAGAACTGCTTGTTTTCAGAAAATGATCTATCTGCTGATGAATTGCTCTGTTTAGACAAAGGAAACAAAGACCCTAATGAGGACAATGCATTTGACACCAATGATATTGAGGTACCTACTTTAACCCTATTGAACTCTGCAAAATTCCCTATTATTCCAGAGCAAAGTGTCGAATGCTATGGTGCTGCATGGGAGCATGCCCTATGGAAGAGTCAAAATTTTGGAGCGCTAGCCCCTATAAATATTGATACGTGGAAAGCCCTAGCAGGTATAACTGATGATGAGATCAGAAATGGTAAGAGCAAAGCTTCTAAATTGGATAAGTTTTTTACCAAGAAAGAAGTTGGTCTACCTTTTGATATTAACTTCTTTGGCCAAAAATGTGAAAAGGGAACGGGCACGCATGTAAGCCAGAAAGGCAATATGGCCTATTCAAATGATAAGAAAGACGGATTTTTCTTCAAGAAGGTATGGAGGACACACTGCCCATTTTTAACATGTGGATGTGTTAAGACCAACAACAAGAAAATGGAGAAAAAAGATGAATGTAAAAGTGGTATTATATGGGTTGACCATGCAATATGGTATATACTCAACAATCTGGAGGCCGTTTATCCTCATTAGAGGTAATTTGAGATCTCCTTTTGTCCCCATAAGAATCCTCCAATAGAATGAGTACTCTACATCAAACTGCAATTAATGCAGCATTAACAACTTCATTGCTATCGTTTTTTCCCTATAACTTTTGATCTACTCATGAAAATGCTGCGGCGTTTGTTGCATTAGATGCAGAATGAAAAGATCTTTCAAGTGATATATGGTTATGATGTATTTCAATACAAGCCATATGTGTTAACCTTAAAAAATATGGTTTTTTGCTCTTTTCTTATATATTTACATCTCAAAAGATATAACAATGGGTTGTCATTAGAAAGATCTTGCGGAGACGAATCCATTGCCACAAATAGTGTTCGAATCGGAGTTTTTGATCAAAAGTTATAGTAGAAAAATGACACTGCAAAAGTTAGTTAGAACTGCATTAATTACTGCTGCCACATAATACTGGAATAAAATACACTGAAGCTCTTCTCTTATTGGACAGTTTAAAAAGCTGATGTGGCTTTTTAAGCATCCCTTAATGGGACAAAATGAGATCTCAAATTACCTCTAATGGATACAACTCCTATGGTCAAGATGGTATGTATCACCAAATTACTGCACAATATTCTGAAACCTGCAATTTTGGCTTTCATATCATACCTTGAGGTCAGACGTGTTATGATTGAGATGACTTTGCTGTATGCTGAAAAACCTGATTGTGATCTAAAAGCTGCCTTTGGCAATACAAGGATGGCAGAAATATGTGAGAAAACACTAAGACCCAAGTCCTTTGAAGAAATAAAAACACCTGGCAGTAAAACAGCCTCATATGCAAGGCAGGGATACAAGGGAAGTAGCAGCCCATCTACTTCTATGCAATCCAGCAGGCCCCCTAGGGTAACCATTGATCCACGCACGTATGCAAGCGGAAATATAGGACCTATAAGTCCTTGCACAACAGGCAATCAAACACATGCTGAAGATGAATACTCCGTGACAAAGGGAGGAAATAAGACCATATCTCTGGATGACAATACACCAAGCAAGCTGGAAATATAAAAAGAGGTATGTACCTCAATATGGTTGTCTTTTTGAATAGTACTTCTAATTTTTTTGCTTGATATAAAACACATATTATTATATGTTATATGTCTCGGATGTAACATGCTTTACCATACCAGCTTCCAAGGGTTTTTTTAACAAGTTTTCCCTTGGTTGTCTGTAGTTTACCAAAAAAAACTTAACCAGACCCATTCATCTTGCCTCTAGTGCAAAAAATGCACAATACATCAAAAAACAGAACTTTGTACCATCAATCTAATTTATGGTAACATTAATCTGACTTTTGGTGCATAAAATCCCTGATATATTTTCCCTGTCTTTTAGGTGAACAAACACAAATTCAGAACCATTACAAAAGACTGTAATTACAAGAAGCATCTGGTCTCACATGAGGTGAACAAAAAATGTAAAATCGTGCATAGCACGTTCCTATCCAAATCAATGGAAAAATACAGCATTAGGGATGTGTTCTCTAAAGTTATTATACAATGCTTCCCAGACATTGGCCAAGAGCTGATGGACAATACACTCTTCGCCTGGAGATATGTAGACCAGCTAAAAGACAAGGTATACAAACCTTATATGGTATTTGCTGAACATAAAGCCAATAAATGCCCTTGCAAGAACCCAAGTCTTTCCAAATATGTGGATCCTGAAATCGGACACATAAGGACAATTGATCTCCAAATTATACACTGCCCAAAATTAAGGGCTGCATTTGCACATGGTCTAAACCATATTCCTGACCAAAATTTTTCAGTGGAGAAATTCATGACGGATATGGAGCTAACTGTGGATCAATTCTTCATGGAACATCAATATGAGCTGTTACACTTAAGAAAGGAGGATATACAAGCCATCAAAATTAATATACTTCGGACAGCACACAAAGAAATGGTTGAGCACAGATTATCTATGAAACAAAAAAGATATTTATGGGATGACAAGGATGTTAAAAGAAACATCACATGGCTCACGGATAATTTGTATATCTCCGGATTGGATAAAGCCAATAACAATGCTTCGTTTATCTGCCAAAAGCATATCAAGGATATGGCATTAATCCGACTTAATAGTGCTGACTTTGAGAAAGTACCGTATAGCACAAAAGAAATTCTGGCTGAATGCAAACAAGGTATGCAAAACATCTTTGCATTTAAGGAGACTCATACGGAAAAATTTCCATATCTCCTGGGCATCTATAAAGCACATAAGTCAGAATACAGATGGATCACCAACGCCCATGATACTATTTTTTCAGAAATGGCTGATTTTCTAACTGCCATTTTAACTAACTTCACTGAGTTATGGCCTGCAGTATGCAACTGGAATACAGCAGAAATCAGAATTTGGCTCAAGAATAAACTTAATCCGTGCTGGATGATAAACTCTTCTTATGACTTTGTTCTCAACTTGCCAAACAAAATATACTCTGTATTTTCAGCAGATATTACTAAATGCTTTGAAAATATACCCATTGAGGGTGATGAAGGAATAGTAGCAGTCATAAATGACTGTGCAGAATTAGTTTGGGACTATATGCTTAATAAGGAGCCCCTAAAACGGTTGGTGATCAAGCACAGGGGTAATGACTTTATAGCCACATGGCAAAAAACAAATCCTGAAAATAACCCCAGCAGAAGGACCGTGAGCCTAAAGGAATTTAAGGCAATGAATACATGGCTCCTTAATCATTGTTTTTTACAAATGGGAAAAGACTTTTGGAGGCAAAGAAAGGGAATTCCAATGGGCTTTTCAAGCAGCCCTGCCTGGTGTAATATGTATCTAGCCTGGTTCGAGTTAAGGTTTATCTTAAAGCTGGCATCTCTCAAAAGAATGAAGGACATACCAAAATTCCAATATGCTAGCAGATACATAGATGATCTAAATCTCATAAATGCTGGGGACATAAAAGAGTACTTCTCTAAGGATTCTATTTGTTCTATATATGACATGAATAGTCTGGGAATTAAGGATGAGACACTCTACAGGAAAGGAGCAGACAGAATAACGCTTGTGGGATACAAAATCAATTTCTTGAATGTCTCAATTCAAATCATGGATAGGAACATTGGACTGTATTCTGTCACAAGATATGACAAAAGGATAAAATTACCCTTTCATGTTAGTAAATTTATAAATGCCAATAGTTGCAGGCCATATGGACAGGCATGCAAGGTGGTCATATCACAAGTGTTCCCATATGCTTATGCACACTCTAGTCCTGATACTGCAGCAGAAGATATCTGGGGGCTGATTATAACCTTCCAAAACAATGGTTTCACCAGAAAGGACATTATCAGAATCGTATTCAAAACTCTAAGATGCAACAACTTTCCTGGACTTCCATACGACATAGCAGACCTGATCAAATTACTATCAAAATACAAGTAAGTATTTCTGCGCACATTCTAATTTTAATAGGGTAGTAAAGTACAGGGAGGGTAGGGCCTTTGCATTACAGCATGGCTCTACTCTCCATGCTGTAACGCATTTATCTTTAATCCAAGAAGAACAAGAGGCCCCCTGAAACTGCGGGTGGAGGCAGGCTTTTTTTAATATGCATATGATCTCAAATATGACTGACCATGGCTATTCCAAGCCAGCATATAAGCTAGGCTAAAGAATCAATAATATGACCTCCCAGAATGCAGCATTTTTAAGAGGTTTGTTGATATCATTCCATAATGTATAGTGCAATAATCTTAAAGCTGGCCATTTTTATGCTGATTAAGATCATAATTCTTCTTTTAAATATACATGTGATCTCAAGTATTACTAACCATGGCTATTCAAAGCCAACATATGGCAGGCTAATGGGTCAATAATATGGACTCTTAAAATGTAGCTGGGTTTTTTTAAAAAAAAAAAAAAATAAGGAAGATTAAGTATCATAATAATACGAAATCAAATTAGGTTATGGAAATTTAGGTCATCTACACAATGGCAGCGGCCAGAACTGGAATCGGCATGGTTCACAATCCCGAACACATGGAAGCAAGTGACGTTTGCACTGCACACAGCCAACGGACGGATGTATTCGATCCAGGTGGATGCCCTAACTCTAGAAATACTTGTAGTAATATTATGCATCTCAAAATCTATAGCTCCGAAGCTCCTGGCCGCATACATCCAAGGCTGATGGGCAGACTGAAGGGTGGATTTAACAAGGCTACCATTGCCAGAAAAGAGGAAGAAATGAAAAATGCTGCAAAGAGGAAGGGAATGTTTGATTTCCATAAGCCCACTAAAGCTTCTAAGGCACAGGGGACTATGATCACGGATGGGGAAGAAAGCAGCAAACATGATGCTGCCATGATAAATGAAACAGAATCTGCAAATTCTAAGGGCAAAGAGAAGCATGAGATCAATACAAATTATGCTGAATATCTAGCAAATCAAGACCATAATGAAGAGATGGCTGAGCAAGACATTAACAAGGCTAATACTGGAGGCAACAACAACAATCAGGTCTGATTTTATAAGAGTAAATTAAAGGCTGGACTAATGCAATAGTCTTCATCAATAGATCTAGGATTTCTCCTTACATGTAGAATATATCTGAGATGTAAGATAATGCAGATGAAAATTTCAGGGTAAGTTGAGCTATAAACTGATATTACAAGCATCACATGTTGGTAAATCAGATTTTTTACATAGGCTCCAAGGCCTTGGACGAATTTCAACAGTACACCTCATGATTATATGTTACAGATCTTAGATTGAATAGTAAGGCAGGGCTATAGCTCTTAGATCTAAGATTGGATACTAATGGTTCCCTCACGTTTAATATTAAAGCTGTCTGCAGAAACTCAAGGCTCATGGAAACATAGCGCAAGGTTGAACCTAAGTACTAACTGATAAATTTAACTTGTTAAATAGGCTTGTATATGAGCTGGAAAATTATGTGGTGAAGGGCGATAAGCCGAATAGATCCAATGCTTACCTGTAATAGCTTAGGCATCTTACCTTGTACAAGGCTGACTTGCTTATGGTTCTATTGCAGGTAACCGGCTCTATTCCTCCATGGTGTTAATTTTTCATGGTGCAAAGGATATTATCTAAAAATTACTGGTGGATTCTAAACTTTTGATGAAGTTTTAGCTTTAAATGGCTAAACTTATATTACATAGTTTATTTCTGTTTTATGCAAATACAGCAGAATATATTGTGTTAAATCTTTGAAATACTACATTCAAGTATAGCATATTTTGTGAACATGATTCAGACTCAAGTTTTATGTTAGATCTTCAGACACGAAATAACATGTCATGATATCCTTAGTGCAATAGATATTGCTTCTTTTGTAAGCTGTTTTACAAAGACAAAAAATCTTTTATTGCTGGTAAAATATGTTATTACTGCTCAATTCTGTGAAAATTTTGTCTTGAGGTCTGGTCTTTATAATATCATTAGTACAAGGGGATATAATTATATGCTAGGTTGTAGAAACTATAAATTCTTAAAACATATTCAAATCAGGGCCTAAGTAGATATTACACCTATGTCTATTTAGGGCTGCACATTGATGGTCTTAATAATTCCTAAATAGGATTTATTAGGGCTAAATAGTCTGGATAGTCTACTATACAGATTAAAAAGGTTTTTTTTTTTTTTTTTTTTTTTTTTCTATGATTGGACAAAAGAGATATCATTATATATGGCAACATAAGGGGGAAATCAAATAGGTTACCAAGGTTTTTCCCCCCTTATTAGAAATGCACAATTGTGTTGCAAAATTAAAATGTTACGGTAAATATAATAACAAGAGGTAAAAATATTTAAAGGCTAAGGGAATTTCAAGCATGTCAAGCGGACCCAGCTACTTACTGACATAGCAGGCAGGATTTAATACGAAGAATTAAGTTTCCCGGGCAATTACTTGGGAAAGAAAATGAGTCTTAGTTCTAACGCAAGCTCGGATAGTGAAGACTCAGGCGCCACTCGGCTGCATGAGCTTGAGTAAACAGGGAGTTCGAGTTCTGCAAGGAATCAACTAGGTTTGAAAGGTTAAGCATGGATAGACGAAATAACAACAGAAGCTTTGATACAAAACGGAGCTTTGAGGGTGGTACTGGATATAACACCAAGAAAAACACCTATTTCAACAAGAAACAGGGCGGATTTTATAGAGGAAGTAACTCTAATGAGTATGGAGTTCCGGAAACTCAGCTAGACGAAGACTTTGGGTCAGACCATGACGATCTCCAGGTATTTATTGGGATTAATTACAAAGTATCTGTGAAAGGGAACATAAAATAGGAGATGGAGTGATAGATGATGCTTAACCAAGCTCACTGAAATCGGGTAATCAGACACCCACATTTAAACAGTAAAATATTACTACTCTATATGCTGAAATAGACGGCTAAATCTGATTTGTATTGACATTTCTGTGGGTAAATCCACTAATATTGTAAGATGTATTACATAGGAACGTTTCTATTTATCTTTCTCATTTCTATGTAGCTTCTACTAACCAAGGGCAAGAAAGGTCTAATGGGTGAAGGGCGATGAGCCATGAAACCCTCTAAGTACCTTTTGGCCCTTGCATTGTTACCGATTTATCGCTAATATTTGCATGATTGGCTGCAGGTACGTGGGGTTTCTTCTGTCATTATATCTTTCTTGCTGTTATGGTGTGTTCTAGCGTATTAGGATGGGAAGATCCAGATGAAGATCCTAAATACAGTCTTATCTCTGACTTTATGAGTAACCAAATCCAGGTTTTCTATGTTTTGTATGCACAAAGGTAATGTGCACCATACTCTACTGCTGCAAGTAGTAAATATGTACTAGGTTAAAAAAGTCATGTGGAAAAACTCTATATTATCATAGAATTTTGATGCTCCAATAGGAGAAGACACAACACAGGCGGAGATAATTTACATATCTAGCATTTTCAGTTAACAGATGTACTTAGAACTGCTTTATGATAACAAATATTTGGAATACAAAGTATTGATGGTTTATGCATAAACCTAAGTTCAAACGCTTACAGATTTTGGTAAATGAACTATATGTGTTGCATGGTGATTTGGTTAGGCAAAATATGGGAAGTTATGCTCAAGTAGACAACAAAATCAAAAAGATAAACATAAAAAATAACAAACAGTAGTGTAAGGTATCTACCTACTGATTATACATGTTAAATACCAAAAATATAAGCTGAGATCAGTGAACTCTCAAAAGAAAAAGAATAAATACTATGAATATAGTTGAGTAATGGACATAAGGGAACCAATGGTTGAAATGCAGACATGCAAACAGACCTGCATGGTATTCTAAAGAAATGATCAGATGGTGACTAATGATAATATAGCATATGAGGAAATGAAAATGTTCCAAAACATAAGAGAAATTTGGATAAATGTCACCTGAATAGATACAAAGACAAAGTCATAAGACTTATTGACCACAGGTTAGATGCTCTACATATGATTAGCTCAGTTGTATGATAGATTGATAAGACTATGGAGGGATTGACCAAAGTAGTCTGAGGTGCTAGTAGGGCTGTTGCCTGGACTAGTTCTGTCAGGGTTTTTTTAGCTTAGACCCCTTGCTTTGTGCTTGCCGCATGGCTTGCTGGGTTCCGAGGGCGTAAAAAATCTTTATCTTCATCTTAGAGCAAGATAAATTGAGCTTTATAACAAAGAAGAGGTAATTTTGGTGGGAGATTTTAATGGAAGGATTGCAATGAACAAGATATGAGGCTGACAAGGGATGGGGATGAATCCCATGGAGGATCAAGCTGGTAAGATAAGGATAGCAGAGGAAATTTGAAGACAGGAACATAATTGGAGCAGAAAGATGCCTAATAAATTTATACATCAGGGTATATCTTTATTTTTTTAAAGTTTTTCACGTTTCCTTGTCTTGATATTTTTCTAGATGTGGGAACATAACTAAAGCATGAAGATGCCTATTAAATTTACGCAGCAGGGAATACATTTTCTTTTACATTTCTTCAACCTTACAATCATCAAGTGTAGCATATACGAGCTAGAAAGATACAAAGCATAGTTGCTTGATTTATTTTTAGCCTGCATGCAAGCATGCCACATCTTTATATCGGCACATTGCTTGGCGTAGGCTTCTACACCATGCAATTGTGCCTTATAATTATACATTTTCTCTTCATGCATCCCTCGGTGCCTCAATTTTAGCACACGTATGGCAAGTGCTAGTTCTTTTTATGTGTTGTTATTTCACATTAGTCGTGGAATTGCGTGGACCACTTGACCATTTGGTATATTTCTCTAATGTCCCTGTATATCTCACACTTTGTTTATGACATGCGTCTCATCTGCTACATGCTTTGTTTCATGTAGTCAGTATGTATTGTCTTCCATTTGTCTCTACTGCCTTCTCGCCTTCTAACATGCTCTTCACAACAAGAAATACTCAAGTCTTAGCCCTTAAGGCTAGAAATTTTGTTCAATTTCAGCCCTTAAGACTAAAATGTTTAAGAAAATGATATGATTACCAAGAACAACTATTATGCTGCAGTTATAATAGCTATCTCAAAACGTTCTTCATAATAAGCTTAATAATATAGAGAGTCAAAATAAGTGCATCACAATTCCTAAAGAATCAAACTTTTTGGCTAGTCATGAGGAAGGATTTGGGAAAAGAACACCTTAGAATCCCTAATTAATGAATGAATGTTTTTTATTGTCCACGGAGGGCAATCGGAAAGATTTAGGAGAAGAAAAGGTGCTTTTTAATCAAAGTATTAATATCAACTAACTGAGCATAGTATAAAATTTTGTGAGAACCAATATCAAATAAATGTTACCTGAGGTAGCCAAAGCTATTGTGACGTTCCAGTACGATATACGGTCTCAAGACGATATCAGATGTGGCCACGCCAGTCACAGCGGCCCCGGTCGGACGCGGTAATGCCGACGCGGTACCCAAGCAAGGGCGCCCTAGGGGGGCAACTTGCAATGGTGCGCACACTTAGCAATGCGCGCACCTTTAGACCTTTAACCCGTTAAAGGTAGACCAAGGGTCATGAAAACCCTAAACCTAACTGATAGCCTACATAAGGCACCAAATCCTTACATTCCCTTTTTCGCCCACAGACCTCCGGGAGCTCCGATTCAAGGCGCCGAGGAGTCAATTCCAACTCCCACGACCGTCCCTGCGCGCCCAGCCTTGTCGATCATCCTCCGACCGCATCCCGGCGTAAGCGTAGACATGGACGCCTTCGGATCAAGAGGAGTGAACCAGGGATCAGGTATTTGGTCGATTGAATAGCCTAAACCTTATTCCATCCTTCGAACCAGTAGGTTTAGCCTATTAAATCGCCCTTAGTAGCCAAGCAGATCCTGAGATTGACTCTAACTAAAGAACCTAACTCTATGTATTAGATTAGTTCTTATTACTTATGTTCATATGATGGACGGATGTATTCTGTGGACTCATTGTATTGGGAAGGGGGGTAGAGACTTAAAGCTTAGTAGATGATGCTCCTAGCTAGTCCCTCTTAGTGCATTACTAGAATTCGGCTCAGGTAATGTGAGCCCACCCGGGTTGTGAGTGAAGGGGCGGACCGGGCTTAGAATGAGGTTCGTGTTCGACCCTTGACCGATCCCTCGGTGTGTAAGGCCTATCGGGATCAGAGTGACTAGGTCTAATGGCTTGCCACCGAAAGTGTGGGTAAGGCATGGGCTCGACATCCATGGGGTGGTGTTCACCTTCCATGGGTTAAGTCAATAAGGGCGTGGCCCCCCTCTAGTCACCTTGGGTCAGCATGTAGATCTCGGAGGGGGTAATCCCTACCGCCCCATCGGGCTGGGGAGATGTAACCCGTGAATAGCCCCTTTGGCTATGCACCCGGCGGCTCTGATCAGTCCCAACACTTTTCAACCTACTCTGCAAAGTGTGCACAGGAGGGGCGGATGGAGTGGACAACCCTAAGCCATGTTCTTATGCCAGCCCAAACCATTGTCATGATTCTGTCTGCACTGAACTCTGGAGACCCAAGCTTGTCAGTCATTCCCTTGGAGTCTGAGCCTTGGGTAGGAACTTCCTTGTATTGTGCTGATCTTTGTCTATGCAGATGTTGATGTACCACCCTTCGAGGTGGATATATGATGTTATGTTACTGACGTGTATGTTTACGCTTCCGCAGCTAGGTAGGCCTTGAGGGAGACGGGGTAAAATGACCCCTTCACACTCTTCCCACTGGGGACTCTAGACGGTCACAGTGATATGTGGAGGGCCCTGTATCAGTATGGAGCTGGTACGGGGGATGAACTCCTGTTCATCGTATACGAGTAGGGGACGTCACAATGGTATCAGAGCCATGTTCTTGGAGACCAAGAGCAAAGCACTGACCATGCTCCCAGTAGTACTAACTTGATAGGATCCTCAAGCCTCGAAAAGTGGGAAATTTTTTTCTCATTTTTGTAGTTTATGCTAAGCTAGTAACAGTTAATTCAATTGGAACATAATAAGACTAAAAAGAATGAGCCAAAACCTCCTCAGGCAAGGTGGTCTCACATGTCGCGCCTGGTCAAAGAACTGAACTTTAGTTTTTGAGCAGGGCGCTACCTATGAGACATCGAGCCAAGAACACACTAAACTTGATGAATTTGAGAAAAGTAATATGGTAAGGCCAGTTCCAAGGTAAGAATTAGTTAGAATAGTATGTTTAAATCACCTAAATTACTTAAAAATGTGTAAGATCTCACACGTAGCGCCTAGTCTAAAAACTAAACTCTAGTTTTTGAACAGGGCGCTACCTGTGAGACCAATAATTAGAAAAACTCTGAAATAAGTGTATGTTTTAAGTAAATAGGTGCCTTGGCATCTTAAAAATGGCAACTTGAATTTTGACCTAAAATTTGCCCAAGCTATAAATAGAAGTAGACCCCCCTCAATTGTACGTTCCCGTCCTTGAAATCTGCTCCCGCTCCCTAAGGCGATCTTTGGCGCCCGATATCCGATTGTCGAACCATCAAACATGGCACGGACCAAGCAGACTGCCAGGAAAGCCCGTCCAGGCGAAACCCCCAGCGCCAGCGACGCCAATCTCATTCAGCAGATGCTTCGGGAGAGGCTCGTCGCGAGGGGAGGTCGATTATCTTCGAGTGAGGAGAGCATCGCAGAAGAGCAGAACGAGGAGATAGGCCAGCAGACCGACCGGGAAGAAGATGCACACTCAGAAGTAGGAACGGAGATAGTTGAGAAAGAAGAGGAGGGAGCACAGCGAGAGCAGAGGACCAAGGCTCGCGAAGAAAAGAGATTGCCGACACCAGAGCCGACCATAGACGAACAAGTCGAAGCCTGGATTCGCGAGAAAGAAGCAGAGGAGCGGCAAGAGCGGAGCAAGCCAAGGCTCGAGCCAAGTGAAGAGGAAGACCTCGTAGCCTGGATCGCAAAGCATGAAGCAAAACAACGCCGCAGGGAAAGCAGGAAGAGGAAGAGAGAAGAGGAGGAGGCAAAAGCGGCAGAGGAACTCAAGCAGAAGAAAGGGAAATTTGTGGGGAGCCCAAGGAAACTCAAGGAAGTCCCACAAGTAAAGAAGCCCAACCCCAAGATTGTGATTACTGAACGGCCCCCCGACCAGCCACCGAACTCCTCCGGCGACTCCTCTGACGAGGACTACATCCCTAACACCGAAGGGGGAAGCTCTTCTAAGCCCCCAGGTGACGAGCAGCCAATACCCAACCAGGAGCAACCCGACCTGGAGCAGCAGGACCAAGTGCAGAAGCCCCCTCCTTATCCGAAGTGGGACAGGAAAAAGCAACCACGACCTGCCCGAGAGTCTTATGTCACGAACCCCGTCAAGATCTATGAGAGAAAGATGAGGGAGCACGAGGCATACATGAAGGAGTGGAAGGCTTACAACTCCTACTACTAGGAGAACAGGGTCAGGACCATCGAGGGTGGACATCCAACAAAGCAGCAGACATTAAGGCCGCCACCACCAAAGCCCAAGGTCCCGAAAAAGCCAGCCAAGAAGAAGCTCACCAGGAAGCAGACCGAGCAAAGAGCACTACGCGAGATTCGGCACTTCCAGCGCAGTTACGGCCTCCTGATTCCCCGTGCCCCCTTTGCCCGTCTAGTCAGAGAAGTCATGCAGGACTTCAACACTGGCATGAGGATCACAGATGAGATGCTGCTGGCATTGCAGGAAGCGGCTGAGCAGAAGATAGTGCAACATTTTGAAGACTCGACAGCTTGCACCGTTCATGCAAAGCGAGTAACCCTTATGAGGCAAGACATGTATCTTGCTAGTCGCATTAAGGGAGAACGCCCTTAAACATTTTGTAAATAATCAAAAATTTTGTAATATAAATCAATTTTGAGCACTTTATGTGCCTGAACTTGTTTGATTAGGACAAATGAGCAGGTAGTAGTTTTTGTTTTAGTAAAATAGGACATTTTTAGACCAAAAAGTGTGATGTCTCACACGTCGCGCCTGGTCAAGAAACTAAAGTTTAGTTTTTGGACGAGGCGCTAGCTGTGAGACCTTGCCCAAATTTGCCCAAAACAGCTCCAAATTGACCAAGTAAGGGGTCAATCCTGCCTAATTTGATAAGTATGTCATCCTTACACCCTTATTTTACCCAAATTGGACATGTTTTGATCAAAATGGGACTGATGTCTCACACATCGCGCCTGGTCAAGAAACTAAAGTGTAGCTTTTGAACGAGGCGCTACCTGTGAGACCTCCTACCATTTCTTCACCATAACTTGTCCAAATGATCTTCAACCTGTTGTAGTAGCATCTTTAGGTAATCCAGTCATGCGCAAACCCTTAAATTAGTCTTCCAATTCCCATTTTGACCTCAATATAGGCTAGAATTGCCCAACCCCAAGAATTTTCCAAGTCACCCAAAAATTAGGGTTTTCTCCTTTTCTATAAATAGGTCCCTCATTTCATACGTAGCACCCTACGAGTTTGCTCCTGCCCCCTTAGCCGATTTCCCAGCTCCCTGAGGCGCTCTTGCATCCGTTTGCTAGTCTCTTCCTCGCTAAACTCATGGCAACTTCTGATTTCAGGCGATGGTACAGCGCCAGCGCTCATGCTGCCGAGGCTGACATCGATGAGATTTTCCGGGTCTTCCGGAAAGAAATAGATGTTCGAGCAACCTTGCACGCAACCCCAGCATATAGCAGAGTCCTGTCAGAATTCCAAGCTAGGGTAGAGCCATCATTAGTGCAACTTCCACCTTGCATAGGCTACTTTGTTCCTAGGCAATCCCTTCAAGCAGCCTTAGGCGATGTTCCTAACATTGCCAAGTATCTCACAAACAAGGCCCAGCGCATGCCCCAACCAATGGTCCTGACTGTCAACAGGACCAAGTACTTCTCTTTCAACGCTGCGTTAGCAATTTTTCTTACCCACCGTGCCGAGAACCCCATGGGAGAAACCTCCATTCCCCCCATGGACGTGGACCCATTAGCCACCGCAGCAGCACAACAGCTCCTTTCGCAGTATGAACACGAGCAAGAAGGAAAGGAAGAAGACGATGAGTCAGAAGAAGAAGATGACGACTACGTCGAGCTCGACCCAGCGGAAGAGCAGCGGCTAGCAGAACAAGAGTTGCAAGAATTGGAAAGAAGCCGACAAACTCTCAGGATAGCGCCACCCATTGGGCTAGGCATCACAAGCCTAGCCCCCATCATCGTCGAGGGCGAAGAGTACTTGCTCTTAAGCGACATCCAGAACCTCCCGGAGCGCAGGGAAAGGGAGTATCGACCTGACGAGTTGCTGCACCAACTCCGGAGAACAGACCTGGACGACTTCATCGTTCGAGGAACTTCCGACTTCCCACTCCAAGTAAGGGAAGCCGACACTTATACGGGAGAGTCCACCTCCGACATTCAAGCCTATAGCAATATCAGGCAGATTATGGAGGCAGGGCAACTACCGATGGAGGAAGAGTTCCTTGCTCTATAGGAACAGATGGGGATCTGCCACGCGACCTCTAACATCTTAACGGCAAGTTCTTTGACAACGCCTCCCCGGGAGCAAAGAGGCGAATTCGACCTAAGGAGAGCTTCAGCAACAGTCAGAGACTACAGGGAGCTCACCACGGTGGAGGTCGATGACTATGCCGGCAGACACAGAGTTGGAGGCCGAGGAGGCGAGGACCCGTCACACAACGACAGGTCGTTGCAGTATTACCTTCCCCTGCTGATGGATGGAAGAATAGCGGTAATTCACCGCAAATTCACCCCCAGGGGCGAGGAAGGAGTATCGATGCTAATTGCGCTCTCAGGCTTTGGCCATCATGCTCGGTTAGCTCCCAATACCGAGTATGCCATCCTGGTGAAGAGAGCGGTAGCACTCGATATTTTTGACTTCGCCATACCTTACAGACGGCAGGGAAGACTGGCAGTGACCGCCGCCTATACCTCCGAGCGCAGGATAGAAGATTTGGTGAGAGCTTTGCAGGGTGGATCTTCGGTCAACGTCCTTAGGAACTTAGGTCATTCAGTGGGAACAGCCCAAGTGAAGAAGTTCCTAGAGGATAATCCATCCTACCGGCGATATCAAGAATAGTTAGGAATCTTGATTCCGGAAGCCTTTTTGTATTAACATATTATATAATATGAATATAACTTCTTTTGCACTTTAAATGTTTTGTTGATGTATTTTTGTTCCACAACTATACCAACATCACATATAATGCAAGAGAACAAATAAAACTAACCGTACAGCCATAACCAACTGTGTGTGCAGATAGGGAACAACGAACGTTCGAGCAAAACAGGAGGCCCAACAGAGATGAAGAGACTCCTGATAGGCAACCCCTTCAAAGGAACTTCTTCGAAGGATATGGTCCCATGACCCCAGAAGAGGAGATGTCGCAGATGCGAACAGAGCTGGACCAGATAAAGGCCCTACTAGCAGCCCAAGCATCATCTGGACCACAAACGACACCCGGAACCCGGAAGTCGGGGAAAGACAAGAGGAGGAGTAAGAGAAGGAGGTCCCCTAGCACAGAGACCTCCGACTCAAGCTCGACCTCGGATTCTGAGTCCGAGAAAGAGGCCGAGCAGGCGCCAGACCGTAGAGACGGCAGACAGAAGGACACTAAGGCCCTGGATTACCAGAAGAAGGTGGACTCAGCACTGGGCAATGTATGGAAAGCCCGGAAACTCGAACAGTTCTCGGGCGAGAATAGATCCGGCTTAGAGGCAGAGGCATGGCTCGACGAAATGAGCGAGTATGGCAATGCCTACGGCATGAAGGATAAGGACAAAGGCAGGGTGGCAACAGCCAACCTGAAAGGGGCCGCACGCATATGGTGGAAGGGCTATGCCAAGGCCCATGGTTTGAGCAGGGATGCATGCCGATTTAAGTTCTCAAAAGCTTTCAAGCGCCACTATGTTCCTCGAGAACACAAGTCAAATATGATGCAGCAGTTCTACAGAGTGCAGCAAGGTTATAAGACGGTGCAGAAGTACACCGAAGAATTCATGAGGCTAAGGCTGTATGTACCGAAGCTGAGCGAGAAACACGCAGTGGAAAGCTATATAGAAGGGCTGAACGAGGAAATCAGGAAACTTGTAAGGGCAATAGACCCTAAAACAATATCGGAAGCAGAATCCAAGGCAATTAGTTTACAAGGATCCAGGCCGCAGAACACTGCACAGAGGCAGCCTTACTATCAGGATAGAGGCAAAGCAACAGGGAGCTACAGTCCTAGGGCAGCCAGCCCAAGTCCAGCAAAGTCCCCATACAATAGCAACCAGGGGAAACAGCAGGAAAGAAAGCAGGTGTCCTTCAAGGACAAACAGGAGGGTTCCAACTACTCGAAAGTAGTACGGTCTTTCTTACAGGCGATGCCCAAGGAGAAAAGGCAGGAATGCATAGAGAAGCAACTCTGCTTTAGATGTTTCCAGCCGGGCCACCGAACGGCGAATTGCCCATTTGTTATGAGCTCAGCGCTAGCAGAACTGGGCGGATGGGACATTCCGTCAGATGAGGATGGCGAGGCAGCACGCGATTACATTCAGGGTGAGTGCCACATCTTCGCTGCTATAGATATAGAACAGGCAGAGACCCAGTATAAGGTAATCTCCACAGTAGGGAAGGCAAAGGCCAAGTCTTTCATAGTCTTGATAGACTCCGGAAGTAGCCATAACTCCGCATCCCCGAGGATGGTTGAAATGTTGAAATTGAAACCCCTAAAGTCCAAACCAAGACCCGTAATCTTGGCAAGCGGAGCGAAGAAGACATACTGACTGGAAAAAGGATCAACTTCGACATCGACTTGCCGGGGATTAATATCCGGATGGGGGAGAAGTAATGGGCATTGGCAAGTATGACTTGATCGTTGGAATGGAGTACCTTGGACCAAAGGGGCCATCATTGATTGTGGAAAGCGGAACGTGACCTTCCTTAACGCCCGCACGGCAAAGCCATTGAGATCACGGTAAAGAAGTCACTTCCATCATGCAAAGTGTATGTCCGTTAAGAAGCTGCTCAAGTCTATAAAGAGCCGGGCAGGTAGCATACATCTTCAAACTTCGAGGTTGAGGAACCCGAAGGAGAAAGGAAGCAAAGAAGACAAAGTGCTCGCCAAGTTGCCCAAGCAAATCGCCAACTTGATCACGCGAGTTCCACGATCTCTTTCCGGATGAGATCGAGAAGCTTCCTCCTTACGTGGGAGTAGAGTGTGAGATAGCACTTTCGAACCCGGGGACCAAGCCGACGAGCAAGGCCCCATATAGAATGACCACACATGAACTCACACGGAGCTAAAGAAGCAGTTACAAGAATTGCTCGATCTAGGCTTCATCAGGCCTAGCGTCTCACCATTTGGGGCACCCATCCTCTTTGTCAAGAAGAAGGATGGAAGCTTGAGGATGTGCATAGATTACAGACAATTGAACAAGCACACCATCAAGAACAAGTACGCACTCCCCAGATCAGACGACTTGATGGATCAGCTCCAAGGGGCAAAGGTCTTAACCATCATTCAATTAAATTGGGATTATGTCTGGTCCAAAATCGCGCCGAATAGGCTTATTATAGGCCATTTTAGCTATATAACCATGTGTTGAATTTGATGAAATTTGTAAAATATGATGGAATTTAACCTAAAAATTTTATGTTTTGGCAACATAAAAACCTAAAAAATTGCATATTTTAAACACAATTATCCGCAACCGCGAAATTTGTAGAGTAAAATAACAAGTATATTTGAATAACTAACTGCAAGAAAGTCCTTATTTTCGAAATGAAAATCGCGTCTGGCGCGATTTTGTGGACATAAACATACTACATTTATGCAGATTCAACTCAAATATTTATACAAACAATAAAATTTATGTCCTACAAAATGGTCAAAACAGACGATTTTACAAACGTGAAGAGTCTTTATAATGCTCCTGATGCGATTTTATCCTGCCCAAAATACTTAAAATGTCCTACAAAATAGTTAAAAAAAACCAGTTTTAGAGGAAAATAATAACAAAAACATCCTACAAAACAGTTAAAAGAACAACTTTTTATGGAAAAGTAAATACAAAATCGGCGCTAAGCGATTTAACAAGGACAATCACTCTCAAATGTCCTTAAAAATGTCCAAAATGACAAAAATAAGGAATAGGCTAACCTCAAATCGGCCAGCGTTTTTCATTTTCACTTTTTTTTTTTTTTTTTTTTTGAATTTTTTCAGTCGGCAGACTCACCTCAAATCGACCCGGTAGCGATTTCAACTATGGGCTCTTCACAAAACCCCGCAACATCACGAAATTGAGCAAATTTTAATCCCGCAACATCACGAAATTGAGCAAATTTCCCCGCTTTGATCTTGAAATTAGCCTTTATAACACTTCAAAGTAGGTCGGATTTGTGAGTTAGATCATGCCCAACCCCAAAGCCCCTTCAATAATTGTGATTTTGAGCATTTTTTTTTGGGCTGATTCAACATCAGAATTTGTATTGCAGCAAGCAAGAAGCATGTGAATCAAGTCAAAATTACAAGGGCTTCTCTGTCATCCAAAGAATCCGGACTATTACCATCTAGAGGTAAAGTCTACCCTAAGTTCAAGAATATTAGATAATATCTAGAAGAGATAACAGATGAGATATTGGTAGTATACCTAGCTTTTAAAGATTTTTATCAAGGAAAAAATCTTCAAAAAAATCTTAAAAAAGTATTGTATTGTTAACAACATTGGCCCCTTCAATAATTGTGATTTTGGCATTTTTGGCTCCAAGTGCTTCATCCATCCAAAGAATGACTATTTCCATCCGCCTAGCAATGCAAGAGTAATATCTAGAAGAGATAATGATGAGATAAGCGCGCAGATCCAGATTCTAGTATTGTATTGTTAAGGCTCTGGATGTGGCTTCAAAAGTTGTTCCATCGATGGAAAACCCCGTGGAAAAGCTCGATGTGGAAAGCTCGATGGAAAGCCTGGAAAACCTACCCGATATGGTAAAGAGGCGTGGACCTCTTTGTTGAGAAACTAAGAAGAAACACAAAATAAAAACTGAAGGCGGAGCAACTAAAAGCGAGGAGGGAGTAAAAGAAAAGGGATGGGCGGGAATTTAGAGGATGGAAAAAAATAAGGAGAGGGAGCAAAAGAATAGGAGACTAAAAAAAAAGGGGGAAAACGGACCCAAGGAATCTGAAAATTGAAAATTGAAAACGAAAACAAGAAAGGCGGATGGAGAGAAAAAACAAAAAAAATGGCGGACGGGGAATAAAAAACAAAAAAAACGCGGACGGAAAAAAGTACCAAAATTAAGACATATTCTCAATTTTTTTGAATGATGGTTTCTTCTCTAAGATCGACCTAAGGTCAGGTTATCACCAGATCAGAATAAGGGAAGAGGACATCCACAAAACGGCTTTCAGAACCAGGTATGGGCATTACGAGTTCACCGTAATGCCATTTGGGCTATCCAACGCCCCAGCTACGTTCATGAGACTCATGAACGACATCTTCAGAGAATACTTGGACACCTTTGTGATAGTATTCTTCGACGATATTCTTGTGTACAGCAAATCCATTGAAGAGCATGTACAACACGTAAGAAAGGTGTTCCAGAAGTTAAGAAGGCATCAGTTGTACGCCAAGTTGTCGAAGTGCCATGGCCGGCACCAAAGGACGTCCATGAGGTCAGAAGTTTCCTTGGCCTAGCAGGGTATTACAGAAAGTTCGTGAAGAACTTCGCAAAGATAGCAGCCCCAATCGGCAAAATTTGACAAAGGCGAGAAAGTGAAAAATTGGGCAGACCATTGGCTTAAGAAAGCCCAGCAAAGATTTGAATTGTTAAAGGAAGCTTTGACAACCGCCTCGCCTTAACCCCCCGGACCTTAAAAGGACAAGTTAGTGGCGACGGGACGCAAGCAAGATAGCCGCAAAAGCGCAAGCTCATGCAAGAGGAGCGGTAATAGCGCGACGACTCAAGGAAGATGAACGACGCTGAAACGCATTACCCGACCGGAACCAAGAGCCGCTAGCGCTTGTCGTATGCGTTGAGAATCTGGAGGCATTACCTCTTAGGGAGGAAGTTCAAGCTGGACACTGATCACCAGAGCCTCCAGTACGTATTCACACAACCACATCTCAATCTAAGGCAGCGAAGGTGGATGGAGTTTCTCGAGGAGTACGACTTTGAGATAGTCTACAAGCCCAGAAGCTTAATGTGGTAGCAGATGCGCTTTCAAGGCATCCGCTGACAACAAGGGTGCACTGCAACGCAATCTCGACGCTCTTCAGCGATTTCGGGAAAAAGATAGAAGAAACCTTGCCAACGGATGTGGACTTCAAGGAAGTATGGGCAAGCTTGTGCAAAGAAGCGAGAACGGATAAGGAAAGGGAAACCTTCAAAAATTTTAAGAAGGAAGGTAATCTACTATACCACAAGAACAAGTTGTGCGTGTCGGAATCATCTGGAGTAAGAAAGTTGATCCTCCACGACACCCACAACAGCCCAATAGCTGGCCACGCAGGATTCATGAAGACATACTTTAAAGTGCATAACAGCTACTATTGGCCAGGAATGAAGAAGCAGATAGCTCGCCACATCAAGGAGTGTCAGTTATGCCAGCAAACAAAGGCAGAACAACTTCGAATACCAGGGGCATTGGAACCATTAGCGGTGCCAAACGTTAAGTGGGAAGTCGTCAGCATGGACTTTATAACAGGACTGCCAAGGACAGTAAGAGGTAAGGATGCCTTGATGGTCGTGGTCGACAAGTTGTCGAAGATGGCCCATTTTGTGCCTTGCAGAACCACGGACACAGCGATGGACACGGTAAAGCTCTTCACCAAAGAGATCTTCAGACTCCATGGCATGCCAAGAGAAATTATCTCCGACCGAGATCCGAAGTTCATCAGTGCCTTCTGGCAGGATCTCTTTACAACCATTGGAACGAAGCTATCCATGAGCACGGCCTATCATCCACAGACGGATGGGCAAACGGAGCGTATCAACAGAATATTGGAAGACATGCTCCGAAACTATGTCTGGAACAAGCAAGGTATGTGGGAGGAATTTATTCACTTGGTGGAGTTTGCATACAATAGCACCAAGCAGGAATCATCCCAAATGTCGCCCTTCATGATCAACTACGGCTACCAATGCCTAATTCCAGACACTTGGCACAATCCCGTGTCAAAAGTGGAAGTTTCGCAGCAAATGTTGAGCGACATGCAGCTGCTTGTGGAAGAAGTTCGAGGGTACCTTCTAGCAGCAAGGAGCCGGCAGAAGAGTATTGCCGACAAACATCGGACAGTCAGAGAATTCCAAGTTGGAGATGATGTATGGCTCAAGATCAAGGTAAAACAGGCGAAGCTCCACATCGGAAATTGCAAGAAGCTTGCTCCAAGGTGGGCTGGACCCTTCAGAATAACCAAGAGAGTGGGTAACCAATCCTACAAGTTAGACTTGCCAGCGCACCTAAAAATCCACAAAGTCTTCCACGTGAGTTTGCTGAAGAAGCACACTCCCAATCCAGATGAAGTCCTGGACACCCCAACGATGTTGGAAATGACAGAAGAGCAGATAGAAATAGTTCCAGAACTAATTCTTGATAAAGCATTCAAGAAAACGAGGAGATCGGAGTTTCTCCAATACTTGGTCAAGTGGAAACACTTGCCGGTGGAAGACGCGACATGGGTACTTAAAAGAGATCTGGAAAAACAATACCCACAGTTTATGGAGCAATGGGACGGCAGGGTCATCTTCGAAGAAATCGGCTCAGGCATGTCGAATTGTGTAGATTAATAGCTTGCCTAGTTAAGTATAATCTACGCATGCAACCTATGAGGTAAGGGTTGCATGCGTTGTTACCGATGATGAGATTACTACGGTGATCTCTAGGACGTGGTGTAATGTCAATGTAGGCATGACCGCGGTGCCACTTGGAAAGTCTACTTTTGTCCCACGGGAGTAGACGACCTCGAGAGATAAGAGGTCATTCAGGAAATGCATTGATAGGGAAAGCACCTCTAGCCAATGCCTATGGGGAGGACTCTATCCTTCACGCTCCATATACGAGAAGGACCCTATCCTCCACGCTGGGCAACTAAAGGTGTAGGCATGAGCGCCATATAGGCATGATAGAGCGCTGTCTCCACGGCCACGATGGAAGAAGCATCATCTTCCTATGCCGGGAGCCATGCATTCATGTAGATAGATGGGGTGGTTCCCTTATAACCAAACTTATAAATAATTAAAAATGGTACTAACGTAGTGTTGACCTGCAGGCCAATAGAGCGCTCCGGAGGGCCAGAAGGTCGAACTAAGAAGACTTGCAACACAATTTTGTTGTAATGTGTTGCAAGGAACAAAGAGTACCTCGAAGAATAATTGTATATATAATAATAAACCGAAACATTAGGAGTTATTGTTGTAATGACATAAGTGATAACTATTGGATTGAATAATAGTATAATAATGTTCTATAAATACTACCTTGAGGTAATTCTATTAAATGTATAACTATAGTAATAAGTATGTCCTATGCATGAGGTTGATTGCAGGTTAAGAAGATCCCAAGGTGGGGAGACCCACGATGCTGCGGATAGCATCAATTCAAGGTGGGGAGAATGTGACGTTCTAATACGATATACGGTCTCAAGACGTATACCGTACTGCGCCGTCATGCGTACGCGCCGTCCAGTCGACGTGTACGCCGACGTGTACCCAAGCAAGGGCGCCCTAGGGGGCAACTTGCAATGGTGCACACACTTAGCAATGCGCGCACCTTTAGACCTTTAACCCGTTAAAGATAGACCAAGGGTCATGGAAACCCTAAACCTAACTGATAGCCTACATAAGGCACCAAACCCTAACATTCCTTTTTTCGCCCACAGACCTTTCGAGCTCCGATTCGCGCGCCTGAGGAGTCAATTCCAACTCCCACGATCTGTCCGTGCGCCCCAGCTTGTCAGATCATCCCTCCGACCACATCCCGAAGTAGAACAGAGACATGGACGCCTTTGGATCAAGAGGAGTGAACCAGGGATCAGGGATTTGGTCGATTGAATAGCCTAAACCTTATTCCAGCCTTCGAACCAGTAGGTTTAGCCTATTAAATCGCCCATAGTAGCCAAGCAGATCCTGAGATTGACTCTAACTAAAGAACCTAACTCTATGTATTAGATTAGTTCTTATTACTTATGTTCATATGATGGACGGATATATTCTCACTCATTGTATTGGGAAGGGGGGTAGAGACTTAAAGCTTAGTAGATGATGCTCCTAGCTAGTCCCTCTTAGTGCATTACTAGAATTCGGCCTGTGCACAGGAGCCCACCTGGTTGTGGGTGAAGGGGCCAGACTGGCTTAGAATGAGGTTCGTGTTCTGACCCTTGACCGATCCCTCTGGTGTGTAAGGCCTACCGGGGATTAGAATGACTAGGTCTAATGGCTTGCCACTGAGTGTGGGTAAGGCATGGGCTCGACACCCGTGGGGTGGTGTTCACCTTCCAGTGGGTTAAGTCGAATAAGGGCAGTGGCCCTCTAGTCACCTTGGGTCAGCATGTAGATCTCTGGAGGGGGTAATCCCTACCTGCCCCATCGGGACTGGGGAGATGTAACCCAGGAATAGCCCCTTTGGCTATGCACCCGGCGGGCTACAGTCAGGTCCCAACACTTTTCAACCTACTCTGCAAAGTGTGCACAGGAGGGGCGGATGGAGTGGACAACCCTAAGCCATGTTCTTATGCCAGCCCAATCCATTGTCATGATTCTGTCTGCACTGAACTCTGGAGACCCAAGCTTGTCAGTCATTCCCCTGGAGTCTGAGCCTTGGGTAGGAACTTCCTTGTATTGTGCTGATCTTTGTCTATGCAAATGTTGATGTACACCACCCTTCGAGGTGGATATATGATGTTATGTTACTGACGTGTATGTTTATGCTTCCACAGCTAGGTAAGCCCTGAGGGAGACGGGGTAAAATGACCCCTTCACTCTTCCCACTGGGGACTCTAGACGGTCACAGTGATATGTGGAGGGCCCTGTATCAGTGTGGAGCTGGTACGGGGGATGAACTCCTGTTTGTATACGGTGCGGGCACGTCACAGCTATGCCTTAGACTTTAAACTTACATCGACAAATTTTCCTATGAAGCTTATCACCCAGCTCCATCACACATAGATCCTTAATCATAAAGTATAGCATCAAGGTAGTTACTTTGACAAATCTCATATCATATATAACTTAATGAACAATATTAGATCCTTTATGCAAGAAAGCTTTGTACATAGGCTTAACAAGATAGAGGATCTGAATCAAACCAAATGCATCATAATTCCCCAAGAATCAAATTGTTTGGCTAGACATTAGAATGGATTTGGGAAAAGAACACCTTAGAATTCCTAAGGCAAATTATTCAACAAAGTTCAAATTTTGATTTTGGTTTATTGGAAGGAAAGATTTAGAAGAAATAAAGATTACGTGCAACTACTGCTTTTTAATCAAAGTATTAACATCAACTTTTGTCAGGACCAGAATCAAGTAAATGTTATCTAAGGTCGCCAAAGCTATGCCTTAGATTTTGAACTTCATCTACAAATTTTTCTATGAAGCTTATCATCCAGCTCCATCACACATATATAGATCCTTAACCATAAAGTATAACACCAAAGTAGTTACTTTGACAAATATCATACATAGCTTTATGAACAACATTAGATCGTTCATGGAAGAAAGGTAACTTAAAAACTATTCTCAAAGCATCAATCTAGCAAAGTTTCCTAGCAAAACTTCAAGGTAAACTGCAATAATCAAGAAATCAACGTATTGTTAAACCACTATATCCTTATGTATCATAAATAAGAGTGGAGGTATACCTTAGTGACCAATTATAGGTTATTTAAAGACCAATTGAGTTTAAAGGAAAATTGAGCCCTTGTATTCCGCCTTATGAAATCCAACAAGTGCAAGGGTTTACGGAATGGAGGCGAGCATTTAGAATGAAAGGATGGAATTTATCTCGTCAATTAAGCAATAGATAATAGGAGATGACATATTAAATTTTCTATTTCTATTGTAGGGTAAATAGATAGACCTTTCTTGTAAAATTAGTCTTTACCTTTGCCACCCCCGCCTCAACGTAGGCCACACCCGACCTATGCCCCGCCGACGTGACAAACAACTCTGTTGTGCTTGGGCGAGGATTGACCCAACAAATGAGAGCTCCAAGAGTTTGAGGGCGGAGAAGCCACAATGTGGTGGTACGTGGCCTGACAGAAGAGGCAGGGGAGGACCTCATTAACCGGCTCCAAATGTTGATTCTTGCTCGAATGACATTCCCCATGCCGGTAAACATTATTAGGGCGAGACGCCATGGCGTCGAGCATCCGCATCAGCTTCGCACGGTGTGGTCACGTTCGCCGATCACGAGATGTGCAAGTGAAAGCGGCCATCTAGCGCCCGAGGGGTAGGCGACTAAAAGGCGCCATGTATGTTGACAGAGACGACCCCGCCCAACAAGAAGACCGCAGTGCGAGTTGGCCAAAGTTAAAAAGCGTTGGCAAACGAGGGAGGAGCTGCGGGGACTGATTCGGGCAAGATGCAAATTTTTAGGCCACTTAGAATCTTTTCACGAATCTTGCTAACCCTCCGGCTGACCTCTGCCGAACCCTTTGCCCTTTTGCTATAGTCGCGACGCCTGCTCAAGTTGCCTCACCTTCTATTGCTCGCACATCTCGGGCTACTCAAGTTGCCTCACCTTACCGTTGCTCGCACATCTTTGCTTCCCATACGCCACCCCCCTTCTTGCGCGCCCTTTGAATCCCCACACGCTTCCCAACAACAAATAGGAATTGTGCCTCGCATGGTCTCCCGGAATTGTCGGGGCTTCCCATGACGAAGGGAGATAGTCTCAACTTCGATTTGCCGCAGACATGGATCTCATCTTCCTCATGGAAACATGGGAGCATGCGGGACCACAGGATACCCGACTTGCGGGGATACGGCACTACTCAATCTTCAATGATTGCCACAGAAAGCGGGGGCATGGGGGTTGCACCTCTGCTACTACCGAACAACCTTGGCACGGTCAATCTCCTTGTTCAAGATGGACAAGCACAGCCGTTTTGTGGGTGCGTGTGCAAAACCGCGATAGCAGACCCACCCCTCTTTGTGGCGGCACGCTACTTTCCACATGAAAGCAACTTCTATCACACCCACTTCCGGATGTGGATAGGCTGGACCCCTATGTCGATCTATATGATGACATACATCAGCATAAGCGGTTGGGCAGTGTCATACTCCTTGAAGACTTCAATGCGCGCGCCGGGGTAGAACAACCCATGAGATTTGATCCCTTGATTGATGATATATTGCGTTAAGGCCCCCGCAGAAGGAGCTTGGCCACGGACATCGATGACAATCAGTCCGCGGCGCTATGGTCGACCGGTTGCTTTTGCTCAAAGGTATCTTTGACCTGGTAATCTGAATGGACTGGCACAGTGGCCTTCCACCCGCAAGAGCACTTGTAGGCAGGAAAACCAGGGGGGCGGATCTAGTGTGGTGGACTATATGTTGGTGCCTGAGCAGGATATGCATGTCATCAAGCACTTTCAGGTGGGAACAACTAATCGGGATGAAGAGATCGACTCAGACCACTTACCACTTTACTTGAAGTTGGCTTGGCAGGTTGTGCGAACCCCCGGTGCAACAACTCCTCACATGCCTCAGCTGCGATTGGATTATGAACATGCAGGGGCTTATGCCCAGATGCTTATAGATGACCTGGCAGAAATTTTGCAATATCCTACACTAGAGCAACAGACAGGCCGGCTGAGAGAGGTGCTTTGGGATAAGCCGCCCGCGACAGACCTCCAAGACCTCCAAGAACACAACCTTCCCACGTAATCAATGGTTTGATGCAGAGTGCAAGGAACACAAACGCTGGCTCCGCCAAGTCACAGACCCTGCTTTACGCCCACATGCAGTCAGACAGTACCGCATCTTCCTTAAAGCTAAGAAAGCCAGGTACATTGCAGCGCATCAAAGGGAAATGTTTTACCTCCTGGAACGTCACCCCAGGACCTTCTGGCGAAGGGTTCTTAGAAAGCCGATGTACAGCCCATTGGGGAATATCGCCCCGGCGGTGGAGGCAATACTTGCAACAGCTATACGACCCTCAGGGTGCACATGCAGCATTACCCTTGCAAGAAGGCCCAGTGCTGGAAATCACAGATTCGGACGTGGAACAAGGCTTACAACGTCTTGCCAATGGGAAAGCCCCAGACTTGGATGGTATGCAGGCAGAATTGCTTAAGTGGGCAGGGCCGTCCATAATACCAGTGCTGACCGCCTTGTTCAACAAGGCATTACAGGAAGGCTTCCCCACTATGATGGACCAATAGCAGAGTTGTTCCCATCTATAAGGCAGGTGACCCACACTGCCCAGCCAATTACCGAACAATCATGGTCAGTTCGGTGTTTGCAAAACTGCTTGCTGGGATTCTCGAGCAGCAGTTGACGGGCTGGGCAGAGGCAGCAGAGGTGCGGGCCCTCACCCAGGCAGGATTCAGACCCCGGCACTCAACCATTGACCACATCTTCACGTTGCGAACTCTGATTGAAGACAAGCCAGGAACCACCGTCGGGATCTATATTGTTGTTTTGTGGATTTTTGGCGAAGGCGTTTGACAATCGTGCCTCGGGAAAAACTATGGGCAAAGACCGCACGGTAGGGGTTCCCTGTAGATTTGCGTAATGCGATTAATACAAGGCTATATGAAAGATGCTCGGGTCGGTTGCAGCAGACAAGCCAACCATTTGATAGTAGTATCGGGGTTCGTCAGGGATGCCCTCTCTCCCCAACATTATTTGGGCTTTACATTGATCAATTGAGAGTGGGGTTTGCGATAATGGGGGCGATGGAGCTCACCTTCTCTATCACATCATCAGATAGTTAATATATGCTGATGATGTGGACCTCCTAGCTTACACACCAGCAGACATGCAACGACATCTCGATGCCCTGGACACATCTTGCCAAGCGACTGATATGCGCGTCAACCCCGGCCAAGACTAAGGTGGTTTTCATATCATCTTCACGTCACCGGGTCCCCTCCTTGATTACCAAGGCCGTAATGTGGAAGTTGCATCCACATACAAGTATTTGGGAGTGGAGTTTCCTTCTACTATGCATTGGGACACATCCATACGGCTACGAAAGTGACTCAGAGCAGTGGAAGGCACTATATGCAATGCAAAACAATAGTCATAAAGCGGAGTTGTATGATTGGGCCCATCACCACACCTGTTCAAGGTCTTAGTAGAGCCCCGCTGTCCTTTTATACGGGGTGGAAGTATGGGGTCCAAGTAGTATCACTTGCTACTTGGAATGACTTGGAGCAGGTCCAGAAAGCCTTCTTAGTACGAGCACTAGGGGTGAAGTCCACAGTCCCATATCAAAATTCTACCGCAGGAGGCGGGATTCTTGCCTCTTTGAGGGCGGCCCTTGATCGCCACATTGTCTATTTTCAGAAGGTGGTCAATATGGACGATGCTCGACTCCCTAAACTAGCTTATATCATGGCAATGGGGCGCAGCGCCTCAAGGCCCTTTGAGGGAAAAGAGAGCTCAATGGTTGGCTAGATGGAATGTGCGGAGCACAGGTGCATACATATGCAAACAGAGGCAGATCGCCATAGCTTGAGGCAATATCTTGACGCTTGCTTCCTCAGCAAGCTTTGGGATGCCAATGCCCTTGAACATGTCAAGACAGCACACTATCAGCGCCACATAAATCCCACATTGGAACGAGGCCCGCAAATGCTACTGCGTGCACCCACTTGCCCATGAAAAGGCGCGGACTCATTGCCTCCATTCGCACGGGGGCACATCATCTTCGAATTAAGGCGGCAGATGGATTGGTGAGCCACGCCGGACGTGCTCTGTCAATCTTTGCCAAATGGGAGTCATTGAGGATGAATCTCATACCCTTCAAAGTTGCCCAGCATATGATCAAATTCGGACGCGTTATGCTGAGTTGGTCAGGCATGGCCAGCCATTACATGTGACATTGAGCACGCGGATCCGTGACGGTCTTTGGGATCATACCCGAGGAGGTTATGGACATGCGAGATCAGCTGTGTCCTCGGGCACACACTTGACATGTATATATACATTGATGTATACTTGTACAGTTTGACAGCATTCTTATTACTGCCACGGTTTTTCCCTCGAAAACCCTTCGGGGCGGGGGTTTTTTAACCCGGACAGTAATAAGTTTGCTGCGCTCCTTGTGGGTCCCATAGGTCGATTGGCCTCAGTGGACGATAAAAAATCATTCTCATTCTCATTCTTTTAGAAGAAAAGATACCTGAAATTTAGAAGGATGTAACTTGAGAACTAGAATTCAGAATGCCATTATTTTTGCTTTCCTAGATAGTGCTTTGAGTCTATTTTCTAGATTGGGTAGCACATTTCATAGTTCACCCATATGAGAGCGTAATGTTGAATCTAGGCAAAGGAGACTGCACGCTAGTTCTAGCTTTCATAAAATTATGTGCTATTGTCATATTGGAATGGATATGGTACTATCCTTATTAGAAATTAGTGAGTTTTGGCAGAGCACATAACCTTTTAGATAAACGCTAACTACCAAAGTCATGATTTCTATGGCCAGATCCTAAAATTATACTTTCAAAAAGCTTCTAGATTAATTCACTTAGTTTTCAACTAAATCTCAAGTTTGTTTCTTAGAACTCCACATGTTCCAAAGAGCTTGGAACCTCTCTCTCATATCACTTGATACGATCATCATTAAGTGTCAAAGTCGAGCAATTTTTGGTACATTAGAATGATGATTTGGTGAGCTTTCCATCGGTGTATAGCATCAGTCAACTTATGTTGGATTGTAGCCCTTCCATTTTGGCTTCCATGGAAACTCTAGTGTGTTCTGTTCTTGTGCTTTGTCTTCTGAGTTAAACTCTGTTGTTTTAAAAAGTTATGTTGTTTTAAAAAGTTCCAACTTTGCCTCATCTGGTATGACTTTTACTCCAATTCATGCCTCAATTGCCCCCTTGCCAGCATCTTGGCTTAATCCTTTAGCTCTTGGCAGTGCATCTTCCTCTTCGATTTTTGATTTGCAACAAATTCCTCCTCTTCCTTTTGCAGTCTATATCTCGTTCTCCTAATCCCCCCTTGTATTCTGGTTTTGGTGATGTACTTCTAGTAAATGCTACTTCTTCTGTGCTGAGAAGTACTTCTCCTATCCCTGCTTCTCATACTCCACATACACGCTTCAGTGACTGGATTAAGCATGATATGTCTTCAGTGTTAGAAGTGCTGGGGTTTTTGCTGCTATGAATACTTCGATTGCAAATAATAAATGGGAGATTTCTGCGTACTTAAAAGAACTGGAATCTATGACAAACTAGGGACGTTCAACTATCTTCTGAGAAAGTTTTCTATAAGCCTGAATGATGTGCTAGCGCGTTTGCTCAAGCTGGCAAACCGATGATTGCTAATAATCACATTTCACATTTGCAGCGTGTCCAGTCTTTAGTTTCTCATGTGGTTGTATATCACTTCATGGGCCAGTTCCTTGATCTCCATGGGATGGGTTTCTAGTTTAAATAGCATCTCCACAGACCAGGACTGCCAATTTTCGAGTCCTTGAAAGTTTTTGAGACAAAAAGAATACTTTTTTCTTGATTGTGCCCCAGGTGCTGTAGATAAGCTTGTGGAGCATGGCATTGAGAATGCAAGTTCTCGAGTTCATCATGGCTATTGTTAATGGTCTGGGGTTGCATTTTACCCATTCTATTATCAATCGTCCTCCATGTGTTTCTTTGCTTATTTCTGCTTCACAGGAGTGGCCCTTTGTTCTTCAGATATCATCTGTCTTTGCTCATTAGTCCTGAGTTACGTCTTCACTGATATTGATACTTTTGCCGCTTACCGCCTTGCATCATCCTTTACGCTTGCTCTTTCTGCTACTGATGTACCTGTCTCTCTCACTTCTAGTGTGACCATATATACTATTGCCGCTCCAGTATCTTCACGTCCTCCTGTTGTGTCCTCCACTCCTATGGGTCCCTTCTCTTCCTACCCAACCTCAGCCATTCGATGATGATGCACGCCTTAGATTGCAAGATATTCAAGAGAAGTAAGAAAGGTATGAAATGATGAATGAAGGATGGCAGAAAGTCAGTTTAAAGAAGGCGGTGCAATGTGTCAGCCTATTTAACACGATGTTTTTCAGAAGTCACTCATAGAAGGGTTGAGCAGCGGGGAGGTTCTCCTTACTGTATGCTCCTAGTGGGAAGGATGAGCAGAGCGGAGGCTCTCCTTCGCCAAATGTATAAATAATGGAGGGTGAAACAGAGAGGATGCTTTCCCCTCGCCAATATACATTGTGTTGTATTGTATTGTATTGCATTTAACGTCATTTGACCCGAGGTCCTATGACTAAGATACAAGATGTGAGCTCAACTTCAAACACTCGATATGCTACTTTTATACATTTTTAGGGCAATTAAATTAGTCACAAAGGTCGGTGAAAGTGATGAAAAAAACCCAAATTTTTAATCTGGAAAAAAATCACTCCCCTCCTTCCCCCGTATACCTGTATTGCTACCTCAAGGGGCTGCTGATGTGCCGTCCCCTTTGGTGGTGTCTTGCAATCTTTGTTGCATTTGTACCTATTCTCTGTTCCTCTAGGATATTATGCTTCAAGGCTTTGGCTGTATTATCTGATGTGGCTACCTGTCTTGTTGCCTCCCCCACTGAAATCCTCCAATTTACGCTTTTTCATTTCATTCCTATCGGTTCATATGCCAGACGTCTGTTCCGTACATGCTCTTCATCTTCGACCTCTTGCAGATCACAAAGCTGGCACAACCTGTCCTCTCTTTTCACTATCAGGCATAGCCATCTTCCCCGTTCAATCTATAATTTATGATTACTCGTTCTGAATCTGCACAATGTGGTTCTAGTTGCCTTTGACTGGTTGCTATCTGTGTATATGTCTTGTCCGATACTCTTCTCAGGGTTCATCATTTCTAAGTACATTCCCAGCTTTATCCGGTTGCTTTTCTATCCATGCCTTAAGTAACATTTTCTGCAGGTTCCCCTTCTCACCATTTAGCAACTTATCTTCCACTTCCCTACAGAGAGCACATCTCAGAAGGCGAACTTCACAAGAAGCGCATACGCTCCTTATACGGATTTCCATTCTACTTCCGAGATTTCTATCCAGATTTGTTCTAGGCTGGGCATCTATTCCATACGTGCTCTTCGTCTTCTATTTTTGAAGATCACATAATTTGCAAGTCCTGCGTTCCCTTTCTTAAAACAGACAATACTTTTCAAAACTGACATTTTTCAGAAGCTAACAAGCCTGCCCCAGTTTTTTAGCCCCTTCTATCTTTCCATTCTCCTTCATTTGTACAATATTTTGTTGACCTTGACAATTGTGTGTATTCTTAAGTTTTCAAAACTGGAGAACTAAAAACTGGTAACTTGTAACTGACATCTCTCATGTAACCTTTGATTCCAAGTCCTACTTCTTGTCTTGTAACCCAGATATTTATATTCATTTTGCCTTTTGCCCCTGCTGCCTCCGCTTCTGCTTGTCCGAAGTCTGCCTCCGCAACTCAGTCTGCTCTCGCTACTGGTCCATCCGTGACACACACTACACAAGCATCTCTGACCGCTCAATAGGAATTGTGCCTTTGGGTGGTGGTCTGGAACTGTCGGGGTTTCCCGTGGCAGAAGGGCGACAGCCTCCATTCAGTAGCTGTGGACATGGACCTCATCTTCCTCATGGAGACATGGGAACACCCAGGCCACAGGCTGCCCGATCTGCCAGGGTACCAGCATTTTTCAGTGTTCAATGGTTGTAGAGGGAGACGTGGGCACGGTGGGGTTGCCTGCTACTACGGGTGGCCTTGGCACATTTGGTTTCCCTCCAGAAGACCGACAGACATAACCGCTACTTATGGATCCGAGTGCACCACCCTGGCGGAGATCCTCTCTTCCTAGTTGCTTGCTATTTTCCCCATGCAGAGAGTCCCTTCTATCACAGCCACCCGGAGGTGGACATGATGGACTCGTATGTCGATCTATATGATGACATACAGCAGCACAAGCGGATGGGCAGAGTCATGCTCCTTGGAGATTTCAATGCGCGGACAGGGGTGGAACAGGCCATGCGGCTGGACCCCCTCACAGATGACGTGTTGCAGTTGCGTCCCGCAGAGGTAGCTTGCACTCGGCACTCAGATGACAGTCAGGTCACCCGCTTCGGCAGACAATTGCTCCTGATGTGCGGTATCTTTGACCTGCTCATATGCAATGGCCTACCACAATGGCCCTCTTCCCACGGGTACACTTGCAGACAGGACAATCACGATGGCGGAACTAGTGTCGTGGATTATGTCATAGTGGCTGCGCAGGATGTACACCTTGTCAGCCATTTTCACGTCGGCACGGATAGCCGGGGACGAGGAGGCCGACTCGCATCACCTCCCACTCTATGTGAAGCTGGCCCCGCCACCGCCACGCCCCCTCGGTTGGGCGCTTTGGATTATGAGCAGCGGAGGGTTACGCCGACATGCTCGCAGGCCCTCCCGACAGCTTCAAGGGCCCACATGCCGGAGCAAAGAAACCCACCAGCTGGTTGAGCTCCTCGTAAACAGGGGCGCATTGTGTGCTTTGGGAGACCTCCCCACGCCAGAGATCGAGGCCGCAACCTTCCCGCTGCAATGTATGGTTTGATGCCGAGTGTAAGGAATGCAAACGCCGCGACTGCGCCTCATCGCGGGATCGTGACACGCTGAAGCCTCGGGCCACCAGCCATTACCGCGCCTTCCTCAAGGAAACAAAGGCAAGGTACCTGGCAAGGCACCAAGGAGAAATGTTCGCCCACCGGACTTCCACCGAGAACTTTCTCAAGCGCAGTGGTACTCGCAGCCAACACAAATTTACGGGAAACATCATACCGTGGATGTTCCAGCACGATATACTGGCCTCAAGACGATACCGCATCGCCGCCACGCTGCATTACGCCGCCCGGGCCGACGGTATCGCCGACGCGATACCCAAGCAAGGACGCCCTAGGGGGCAACTTGCAATGGTGCGCACACTTAGCAATGCGTGCACCCTTAGACCTTTAACCCATTAAGGTAGACCAAGGGTCGTGGAAACCCTAAACCTAACTAATAGCCTACATAAGGCATCAAACCCTAACATTCCTTTTTTTGCCCATAGACCTTCTCGAGCTGATTCGCTACCGAGGAGTCAATTCCAACTCCCACGATGCTGCAGGCGCTGGCTAGTCGGATCTCCTTTCCAACCGCATCTCGAAGCGTAATCTGCGACATGGACGCTTCAATTCGAGAGGAGTGAACCGGGGATCATGTATTTAGTTGATTGAATAGCCTAAACCTTATTCCGGCCTTGAACCGGTAGGGTTTAGCCTATTAAATCACCCCTATTAGCCAAGCTGATCTCGAGATTGACTCTAACTAAGGAACCTAACTCTATGAGATAGATTAGTTCTTTATTATATTATTATGTTGATATGATGGACGGATGGATTCTGTGAACTCATTGTATTGGGAAGGGGGGTAGAGACTTAAAGCTTAGTAGATGATGCTCCTAGTTAGTCCCTCTTAGTGCATTACTAGAATTCGGCCTGTGCACAGGAGCCCACCTGGTTGTGGGTGAAGGGGCCAGACTGGCTTAGAATGAGGTTCGTGTTCTGACCCTCGACCGATCCCTCTGGTGTGTAAGGCCTACCGGGGATCAGAGTGACTAGGTCTAATGGCTTACCACTGAGTGTGGGTAAGGCATGGGCTCGACACCCGTGGGGTGGTGTTCACCTTCCAGTGGGTTAAGTCGAATAAGGGCAGTGGCCCTCTAGTCACCTTGGGTCAGCATGTAGATCTCTGGAGGGAGCGATTCCCTACCTGCCCCATCGGGACTGGGGAGATGTAACCCAGGAATAGCCCCTTTGGCTATGCACCCGGCGGGCTATAGTCAGGTCCCAACACTTTTCAACCTACTCTGCAAAGTGTGCACAGGAGGGGCGGATAGTGTGGACAACCCTTAGCCATGCTCTTATGCCAGCCCAACCCATTGTCATGATTCTGTCTGCACTGAACTCTGGAGACCCAAGCTAGTCAGTCACCCCCTGGAGTCTGAGCCTTGGGTAGGAACTTCCTTTGCATTGTGCTGATCTTTGTCTATGCAGATGTTGATGTGCCACCCTTCGAGGTAGATATATGATGCTGACGAGTATGTTTACGCTTCCGCAGCTAGGTAGGCCCTGAGGGAGACGGGGTAAAATGACCCCTTCACTCTTCCCACTGTGGTCTAGACGGTCACAGAGATATGTGGAGGGCCCTGTATCAGTATGGAGCTGGTGCGGGGGATGAACTCCTGCTTGTATACGGTGCGGGCATCGTATATGAGTAGGGGACGTCACAATGGTATCAGAGCAATGTTCTTGGAGACCAAGAGCAAAGCACTGGCCATGCTCCCAGTAGTACTAACTTGATAGGATCCTCAAGCCTCGAAAAGTGGGAAATTTTTTTCTCATTTTTGTAGTTTATGCTAAGCTAGTAACAATTAAGCGAATTGGGACTTAATAAGACTAAAAAGAATGAGCCAAAAATTTGCCAAGTAAGATGGTCTCACAGCTCGCGTCTGGTCGAAGAACTAAAACATGAAGCCAAGATCACTCAAACATGATGAATTTGAGAAAACTAATGTGGTAAGGCTAGTTCTAAGATAGGAATTAATTAGAATAGCATGTTTTAATTGCTTAAATTACTTAAAGATGTGTGAGATCTCACAGCTCGCGCCTGGTCTAAAAACTAAACTTTAGTTTTTGAGCGAGGCGCGACCTGTGAGACCACTAAGTAGGAAAAGTCTGAAATAAGTGTAAATTTTAATTAAATAGGTGCTTTAGCGTGTTAAATAGAGCAACTTGAATTTTGACCTAAAAATTACCAAGTTATAAATAGAAGTAGACCCCCTCATTTCCACGCCCCCGACCCTAGAAATCCGGCTCTCCCACACTTAGCGATCTTTGGGCCGATATCCCATCGATTAACCGAAAAACATGGCCCGAACCAAACAGACCGCCAGAAGCGCCGCCAGCGAAACCACCGCCACACAGATGTCGACATCATTCGCGAGATGCTTCGCGGAGAGGCTCGCGAAGGGGGTCGCCTTCGAAATGCAGGAAGACATCTCAGAGATCAAGATACATCCGACCGATTGATGTTTTCAATCGCCAGGTGGATCAAGAAGCCTCCTCACCAAACTCCATGGACGAGGAGACGAGGGAGGTATAATGAGGAAATAGAGCGGAGATTAGAGAGCGTGAAAGGGCGAGAACCACTCGATGCAGCCTACGAGATCCTCGAGGACCAGGAGGAGGCGGCACATCGGAGAGAGAAGAACAAAAGACCGCCAGAGCACAACGAGCCGACTTGAGCCGGTAGAGGAAGCAGATCTCGCGAGGTTCATCAGGAAGTATGAACGCCGGGAGAAGAAGTGGGAACAGAAAAAGAGGAAGAGGGAAGAGGAGGAACAGAAAGCGGCCGAGGAGCTCAAGAAGAAGAAAGGGAAATGGGTGGGGAGCCCCAGGAAGCTCAAGGAAGTCCCCATGGTGAAAAAGCCCAACCCCAAGATCACCATTACCGAACGGCCACCCGATCATCCCCCGACCTCCTCAGAGGGTTCTGACGAAGAACCTAACCCCAACACAGGAGGGGCAAGTTCTTCCAAACCCCCGGTTGCTGAGAAGGTTACCGTTGAGCAGGTAGCAGCCGAACAGGAGCAGCAGGACACAGTGAAGAAGCCCCCTCCTTACCCGAAATGGGATAGGAAGAAGCAACCCCGGCCTGCCCGAGAGTCCTACGTCACGGACCCGGTAAAGATCTACGAATGAAAGATGCAGGAGCACAACGCATACATGAAGGAGTGGGAGGCGATAACAAGTACTACCAGAGAAGTGGTCGGGACCATCAAGGAGGACACCCAACCAAGCAAGGCAGACCTCTAAGACCGCCACCACCAAAGCCCAAGGTCCCGAAAAAGCCCGCCTGAAGAAGCTCACCAGAAGCAATTTCGAGCAAAGAGCACTACGGGAGATTCGGCACTTCCAGCAAGATCTCGGCCTCCCCGATTCCCGTGCCCCTTTGCTCGGCTAGTTAGAGAAGTAATGCAGGATTTCGGGATCGGACTCTGCTGTGGTCACGGATGAGATCTTTGCTTGCACTACTGTGAAGGTGAGCGAAGATAGTGCAACATTTTGAAGACTCAACAGCTTGCACTGTCCATGCCAAGCGAGTGACACTGATGAGGCAAGATATGCAACTTGCTACCGTGATCAAGGGAGAGCGACCCTGAACATTTTGTAAATAATCGAAAATTTTTGTAATATAGAACAATTTTGAGTACTTTAATTGTCTGAACTTGCTTAATTAGGACAAGTTAGCAGGTTTTAGCTTTTATTTTAGTAAAATAGGACATTTGCAGCCCGAAAGGCGTGATGTCTCACAGCTCGCGCCTGGTCAAGAAACTAAATTTTAGTTTTTGAACGAGGCACAAGCTGTGAGACCTCGCCCAAAAATTGCCCAAAACAGCTTCAAATTGACCAAATAAGGGGTCAATTCTACCTAATTTGATGAGCCCATCATCCTTACACCCTTAGTTTACCCAAATTAGACACGTTTTGATCAAAATGGGACTGATGTCTCACAGCTCGCGCCTGGTCAAGAAACTAAACTTTAGTTTTTGAACGAGGCGCAAGCTGTGAGACCTCCTACCATTTCTTCACCAGAACTTGCCCGAATGATCTTCAACCTGTTGAATAGCATCTTTAGGTAATCCAGCCATGCTCAAACACTTGAACTAGTCTTCAAATTCCCATTTTGACCTCAGTATAGACTAGAATTGCCCAACCCCAGGAATTTTCCAAGTCATCCAAAAAATTAGGGTTTCCCCCTTTTTTATAAATAGGTCCCTCATTTCACACATAGCACCCTACAAGTTTGCTCCTGCCTTCTTAGCCGATTTTCCAACTCCCTGAGGCGCTCTTGCAACCGTTTGATACCCTCTTCCGCATTTAACCAATGGCAACCTCTGATTTTCGCAGATGGTACAGCGCCAGCGCTCATGCTGCCGAGGCCGACATCGACCAAATTTTCCATGTCTTCAGGAAGGAGGTAGATGTCCAAGCAACTTTGCACGCAAAACCCCAAATTTACAAGAGAGAGTCCCGTGTCAATTCCAAGCTAGGGTAGAACCAAAGACTAGTGCAACTTCCACCTTGCATAGGTTACTTTGTTCCTAGGCAATCCCTCATAGCGACTTTTTAGGCGATGTTCCAAACATTGCCAAGTACATGACAAACAAGGCGCAAGCCAAGACGTCCGAAAGCCAATGGTCCTAATCGCCAATAGGACCAAATATTTTCTTTCAACACCGCCTTTGGCAATTTTTCTTACCCATCGCCGAGAACATCGTGGAAGAAACCTCCATTCCCCCCATGGACGTGGACCCATTAGCCATAGCAAAGAATAACGGCTCCTTACGCAATACCTAAACAGAGCAGGAAGGAAAAGAAGAGGAGGACTCAGAAGAACAGGAATCAGAAGAGGAGGAAGACTACGTCGAGCTCGACCCAGCGGAAGAGCGGCGACAAGCAGAACAAGAGTGGCAAGACTTCGAAAGAAGCCGCCAAACTCTTAGAGTCGCGCCGCCCCTTGGGCTAGGCATTACAAGCCTAGCCCCCATCATTGTCGAGGGCGAAGAATTTTTGCTCCTGTTTACATCCAAAACCTCCCGGAGTGCAGGGAAAGGGAGTATCGACCTGAAGAGTTGCTGCACCAACTCCGAAGAACGGACCTGGACGACTTCATCGTCCGAGGAGCCTCCGACTTCCCACTCCAAGTAAGGGAAGCCGACACTTACACGGGAGAGTCGACCTCCGACATCCAAGCCTACAGCAACATCAGGCAGATGATGGAGGCAGACCAGGCCGCAAACCAACTGCCGACGGAGGAAGAGTTCCTTGCTCTACAGGAACAGATGGGGATCCGCCACGCGACATCGAACATCTTAACGGCAAGCTCTTCGGCAACGCCTCCCCGGGAGAGAAGAGGCGAGTTCGACCTCGGGGAGAGCTTCAAAGAAATCCCGAGACTACGAGGAGCTCACCACAAGAGAGGTAGATGACTTTGCGGAGACACAGAGAAATTTGGATGCCGAAAGTGGCCGAGGATTGTCCACGCGAACGACAGTCGTTCGCGGTATACCTCCCTGGCCGGGCGGATGGAAGAATAGCGGTAATTCACCGCAAATTCACCCCCAGAGGCGAGGAAGGAGTATCTGTGACGTTCCACATATTTATACGCCTTTTTAAGTATAAATACGTGACACGTCACTATGAATAATTAATGGCACATTAATTATTCATAAGCTAAAGTTAGCTATGTTAATAATTAAATTATAAAGGTGGAAACCTAACCTTAAACCCTAATTCGAATTTAAGGCTTAATCTAATATTAAAAGGGCCTAAAATACCAAATTAGTTAATATTAGCCAACTTGAGCTGCCACCGCCCAAATCGATTGGGCAAGGCGGGGGTTTCCATTTTGGACATCCAAATTAGGGCTTTTGTGCCCCAATTCGAATTAGGAGCAATTGGAGATGGGGAGGAGGAGCAAAGCAGCCCGAGGCACCCTTGACAAATCGAGATGGAGCCATCCCAAGCCCGATTCGGCCGGTTTAGTGCGTAGCTTAGCATGTGTTATCTCGTAGGATAGCCACTGTTGGGCATTTGTTGTGTGTATTTCTTTTGTTTCTCTGTGTTTCTCGTGTTTTAATTGTAGGAACTAACCCTTGATTGCAAAGGTGAGTTCTCTTTATCTCTGATTCGATACTTGCTCTTAAATGATGGATTGATAGTTCTTTGCATAGTATTACTCTTGAAATGGGGGAATTACGAGGGGTAGAGACCTCTGAGCCCATGTATTGTAGTATGCTCCTAGATAGAGCCCTGTATTATCCCATTAGATGCGGCCTGTGTACAAGAGACCACCGGGTCATAGATGCTATGGATTGGCTTAGCACCAAAGAAGGGACGCAGTGGTGAAGTGGGGGTGGGGTCTTGCACGAACATAAAAGGCTCCTGAGACTCCTACAGTGGGCTAGGCCTGATAGCCGGTCACGTAGAGGGCCGGGTATGGGTCTGACACTCCCGGGTGTAGAGGTGTGACCCGTATGGGGCACCTTGCACTTTGAGTAGATTTAGGGTGAGTAAGTCGGGTACGGATGCGGGGGTTCTCATTTTATTAATAGTGGCTCTGTTTTCTATTTAAATTAAAAGACTGCCTTCCATAGATCCACGTTGTGGGTCGACCTCTCTCTGCCGTAGTCGACCGGATAACTGTTAACCATATATAAAGCTAGTATCCCCTAGGAATAAACCGACCAAATGAAACGACGTAATCTAGCAAGTCCGGCCAACTTGTTATGATAACATCAACTCACTTGGTGGGACTAATTTTGGAATTTAATTAACAACGACAGGGCAACTCTCTAGAATAGCAGCATGTGTTATATCCTTGGATATTCTTTAAGCGACGATAATAATGTCCAGTTATCGGCGTTCCTCGACCTATATTTTTCCTTTGGTAGATGCCTTGATAACACAATTTCTTCGGGCCTTGCCATGATTCAATCCATACTACATTCACATGCTTTATATTAGACCTTATTCGACGTTATACAAGTAATGTTTTATAGACATAATTCTAATTAACGTTGCCTCTCTCTAGTGTCTAAACCTTGACTCGTCTTATTCTCCCAGAGAAAGGATCTTTGTTGTCCAACCGACTAGGGACTGCCATGCAGCACCCTTCTAGCTAGACCATGGGTAGCTTTAATCCTACCACCCTTCACTACTTTTTCTCAATGGTCATGTTTTTTTTGTGGACCATTTCCCTAGACCAGGATACATACCCTGTAATACGTAATGAGTGCTTGTGTTAGACCCCTACAATAGTGTTAACACCTTCGTTCTAAATCAATCCCGGCTACAAACTTTAGTATTACTTTCTACCAAACCTCACCGCCTATATGGCTGTGAATAATTATCTGCGCCACACGCCGTCAAATTGACAGCAGCCTACCCTCTTTCGGGGTTCTTCCACTGTAAGGGTCCAATGGCATCCAACCATTGTTGACTAATCACCTCCTTCTAGGATATCTAGATATGGTTGAGGCAAAGTATTTCCAACCATTATTTTAGTGCCTAAACGTCCTTAGGTTCCGCAAATGACCTTACATATGTCCAAGCAATTATGTGAGTATCATAGAGCATACTACCACCCAAAGACCTCTCACGATAGGCCTCCTCTATTAAGAGACCTTGTGTTCAAGTCTCTGGGGGTCCGTCATATGTCCTCATGGACGCTGCCAATGTCGCATGACGAATAGATATTATCTAACTATCTATTTATCTATTAAAAAGGTTCTTGGTGAATTCAATTCATCTTGTTGTCCTAGGACGCGGAAGTCTTCTTCCCTAAGTCATACATCAAATCTTTAAAGAGTTTTTCAGCTCTTGCTGCCTTTCAAGCCGCAGGTATATCTTTGCATGTTAGCAAAGACTACCCTTCATGTTAGACAATAACCTTTCTACCCAGATTGCTAAACATCTTTAATAAGGGTCCTCAGTATTCCGACCCTTACGCCTGCTACAACGTACACAACTCACCGTTTTGTTGTGACCTTTACTCAGTAGAGTCACCAATCCAATTACTCCCAACGTATTCATTAATCGTCTTGTGGCTTCTAAGCCGCTATTATATGTTCCCTATATTGTTGACCCACCTATCATTGGGGGTTATGATTCAACGTTGTTCTACATCCTCCAAATGTTAGTTATTACATTTCTCTGTCATGATGTTATGTTGTTGTTCTGGCATTCCAAATGACTTGGCATCCTCATTTAAGCCATAGTCATGGCCTAAGAGCGGGTGAGCCTTCGTACTAATCCTAAATTACCTGGAATCATCAAGGTGTCTACCTGGTATTTTATGAGTCTTCCTACAATACCGACATTTGATATAACCTGGACTTGTATCCATGTTCGAGTCCTGTATATTCTGACTTACACCTCCATGTAACCCATGCTTTTCACCTCTGCCTGATCCAGGTATGGATCATGTGGGAAAGATAGTCTTAAGTGTCTATGCAAAACACATTTGAACTTCTAGCAAGTACCTGCTATTTGCTACTCATCCTGGAATTGTACTATTGTACTATTCAACTCCATCATCTTGACCTTTATTTTGTGGGCCCTTGACATTTAATTCCAGTGCCAACTACCCTAGCATGCAACGGATTGGCGGTCCTTTGCGCATTTCAAATATAGCTCTAAACCCTTCATCGGTAACTTTGGGATACACTCGTCTTTCTCTCCTTGTGTCGCCACTTAGATTACCTCTCCAGCATGTTTATCGTATGTGTACATGCTATGTACATAACAAACATATATCCTCATCCCACAATGCTAGAGCTCTGCTCTAACTTAGCTGAAATGTAACCTTCATAGTTCTTATGATGTGGCTGTACCACCTACTTCCCAAATGGGTAGGGGCCAACTCTATGTTGGGCTTGTACATGCTGATGTATTCACATGTGCAGGCCAGTAAACAGTACGTGACCTGCCCATGTATACAGGGTTGCTGATGGCCCGACTTTTCCAGTTTTATCTTATCTACATCTGTTACCTTTTTGTTACGGTGATGTTTGATATCGGACTTCGGTCCTTAAACCTTCTTATGATAAGTATGTCAAATGCACCTTGGTGCTTAAACTCTTCTATGTTTTAAGCTTCCATGCTATCTTTTTATGTATACTTCCTTCTACTGCAGTTTGCGATTAGCTGTCATTTGTTTAACTAACCCCAATGCTGAGGACAGCATTATTTCTAAGGTGGGGAGAATGTGACGTTCCATGTATTTATATGGTATACGTATAAATAAGCTGACACATCACCCACGCCACCATGGAGTATCTTAACCTAAGGGGTTGACCTAAAAGGGATGAATTTAAACTTATGGTACTTTAACCCCGTACATAAACTATAATTTTCCCATGGGATTATGCCATAGTTCCAAAGGTTTCTACCACAGTCCAAGGCCTTTTCTAAAGGTTCCTTCAGTTAATTTGCGTTTCGCCATGTTTTGTCACACCTAACCTATTTTTCTTAAGTTAGCATGTCAACCTCAACTTTTGATCCCTTTGAATGTTGTCGTCTTTGGCTCCCTCATAATGAAGCGGAGGCACTAAAACCTCCTGGTCTTCCAATAGGAAAACCCAGTGTTTCAATCTTCGTTAGTCACCGCCATATGATTATCCAATTCCTTACCCTCTTAAGAGTTTCAAAGTCCTAATCTCTAACGGGTTTATGCCGCAAGGCAACGGATCCTCCAGCTTCTACTTCCGTACCTACAATTGTTCCCCGCGAGTAGGGTAACTCTTAGGATATATGGACTACTGGTCTATATAATCTCATCCCTTGTAATCTATACACCTCGTCTTGATTTTTATCGGGACTTGAAATTGCTATGTATTGCCCTCTTCTCGGTTATCCCTAAAGATGTAATCACCAAAGTCGTCGTACTCCTTCTTCTCTTCTATCAGAGGGACGTGATTCGATCCATCTTTTTATTCCTAAAACCAAATAAATGCTCTCAGCTTATAACCTTGAAGTAATTCATTCGTATCTGGAACCTTTGAATAGTTAACCTCTCATTATCGGTTATTCCAATACCGTTCCAACCATCCTCGGGATGTTCTTCAATGAGACGTCACCGTATATGCTAGACTTACTCTAGCTATTTTCACTGATTTAACCTCTTCTTATCTCCCTTAGTACGGCGTATCCAAGATAGTCAACTCTAACCATTGGGATAGCTTGAATGCTTATCTCTGGTAAAACATACCTAACCCAATATCTTCGTATATAAGCATATCATATTCTTTACACCTTGTCAAGTAATCTTTCACTCCCCTTGTATGGACATTCTACTATCTTTTAATATTATATACATCAGACTATCACAATCGACATCCTCGATATGCTCGCCACTATAGTATTTGCTACTATAAAATCCTTCCTACATCCAAGACCGCTACGTTGTTATTATATGATATAGTAACATGTGTGCACCAACCCTAAGTCTAGACTCATATGTAATTCGTTAACATAGCCACCTAGCTATGTTCATCCGTCCCGCAATTGTATTTCCTCAACTCGTTTAGCTTGTGCTATATATGCTGTGGTTTTCACACCACACCTTCTAGACTCTCTAGCCTTAGGTTGCCTTGGTCCTCACGCTCTAGTCATAAATTACACAGGGGCAAATACTACCCTAAGTTCCGAGTGGACATACTTAATGTCTAGTATAGGAATTCTTATCTTCATTACTTCCGCATTCATATGGAATGTGAACTAAAAAGTTCTAGTATATATATATCCTATCTTCTTCTAGTTATGTTTTACTATTAAATGGTCCTCCTACACGGAGCTACTTCTCAAGATACACACACGATACCAAGTCCAGAATACATTCTCCTGGCTGAGATGTTCATTGGGCGCCTACCTTGTTCATACTCTAGACTTAGGTATATTCAACGTGTCATTCCAAACTCTCTATATTTGAAACGTTGTTTACAACAACTTTCAAGCACCTCTTGTCTCCCACTTGTCGTGTGGGTACATTACTTGCCTTCCTAATGTATCATTAGTTGAAGGTCAACTTTCCTTCATAGGCTGGCTTCACCAAAGGTCCAACATACCTTGCAGCTTTTCGATGCTTGTGCCAGTTCCTCTCAATTGTTGTCTTCTCTTGACCTTATGTGGAAACTACGTTCCACACTATTCTCCAGTCTGTTATTCGGCATCTCCATGTTCCCAGCAGACATCAGATGTGTCCATTTCCTTAATTTATAACCTTCCTAATGGTCATGCATTTGACCAACGTCATTGAGCGTATCCAACTGACTATGTCGTCATCTTATTCATGCACCCGCTTGCATTCTTATTGCACACCTCAGGAACACCAATCTTCTTACGAAACACAACGTAGGCGTAATTTTATAATCCGTAGTTTATGGATTCGCATCTTCATACAACATTATTCTCTACCTTTCCGCGAGTCATATCTCCATTCAAGTGGCAATAGCTATAAAATGTTGGCTCAACATTGGTCTATGGTAAATAATCATAAACCACCTCTTCCTCGGATATATGGTGTATGCCAATATATATGCCGCATAATAAATCAATCTTCGTAATTATCTGTGAGATGTACCTGTAAATGTAAGAGTATCTGTATGTGTGATAAATTTATGGAAATAATAATAATATGAATAAGTAATTCAAAGGTGTACCGACGTGAATATAACCTATGGTTAAGATAGACTAGAATAGAGTGAGCGTATAGAAAACATTAAAGATAATTAAAAGGACCTAATTAAACACATAATCAAACATAATAAAAGGAGATAATTATGTATGTCTTACACAAACTTCTGAGAGAATAACGAGACTTAGATTATCTTGGAGGGTTATGAATAGTAGTTGATGAAGAACGTGTGCCTGTAGTTCATATTAGAGTATAGGGGTAAAAGTGTCAGATACAGTACGATATAATTGTATTAAAGGGTAAGTCTAAATGTGAGGGGCATGTCAAATACTGAGGATAGGACTTCATGAGTTGTCAAAACTATAACAAAATAGGAAAACAAAATTCTGATACAAAATTAAATTAGCGCTGGCTGTAATTAAATGGATTGCAAAGCGACGGGAGAATATAATACATATACACAGAACTTAATATCATTAGAATCACTTTCTACTAAACAGTGCGAGCTTAATAACTCCGTATTATAATATAAGAACAAATAGAAGTTGCTTGTGTCTATACCTGTCCATAATATATAATCAATTACACGTGTGTATAGAAAGAATGAATTCAAGATTAGCTATACTCTGAAAACAGTGAGACTTCCACACATCTTGACTGTTCACTTTCGACGGTCCTAAAAGATGGTCATGTCTGACCTATACCTCTACCTTTTATATCCCAGAGTTGTAAATTGCACATTACAAGTCATTTCAAACTTAATCACTTTGAACATGACAAAGTCTGTGTGACCTATAATCTCATGCTATCTCTTTAAGGAGGGGAGACTTCCTTCCAATGTACGATGTATTGCCCACATCAAGAGTAGTCTTGATGCTGAGGACAGCATCACTTTTAAGGTGGGGAGAATGTGACGTTCCACATATTTATACGCCTTTTTAAGTATAAATACGTGACACGTCACTATGAATAATTAATGGCACATTAATTATTCATAAGATAAAGTTAGCTATGTTAATAATTAAATTATAAAGGTGGAAACTAACCTTAAACCCTAATTCGAATTTAAGGCTTAATCTAATATTAAAAGGGCCTAAAATACCAAATTAGTTAATATTAGCCAACCGGGAGTTTTACCCACCGCCCAAATCGATTGGGCAAGGCAGGGTTTCCATTTTGGACACCCAAATTAGGGCTTTTGTGCCCCAATTCGAATTAGGAGCAATTGGAGATGGGGGAGGAGGAGCAGCAGCCAGGCACCCTTCAGCAAATCGAGATGGAGCCATCCCAAGCCCGATTCGACGGTTAGTCTGTAGCTTAGCTGTGTTATCTGTAGGATAGCGCCCCTGTTGGGCATTTGTTGTGTGTATTTCTTCTGTTTCTCTGTGTTCTCTCTGTGCTTTAATTGTAGGAACTAACCCTTGATTGCAAAGGTGAGTTCTCTTTATCTCTGATTCGATACTTGCTCTTAAATGATGGATTGATAGTTCTTTGCATAGTATTACTCTTGAAATGGGGGAATTACGGTGGGTAGAGACCTCTGAGTCCATGTATTGTAGTATGCTCCTAGATAGAGCCCTGTATTATCCCATTAGACGCGGCCTGTGTACAAGAGACCACCGGGTCATAGATGCTATGGATTGGCTTAGCACCAAAGAAGGGACGAGCGGGTGAAGTGGGAATGGGGTCTTGCACGAACATAAAAGGCTCCCCGAGACTCCTACAATGGGCTAGGCCTCGATAGCCCGGCCACGTGAGGGCCGGGTATGGGTCCGACACTGGTGTAGAGGTGTGACCCCGTATGGGGCACCTTGCACTTTGAGTAGATTTAGGGTGAGTAAGTCTGCACGGATGCTGGGTCGCTGATGCGCACGATTCTCTAGCTCACCCATGGAACCACGCGGATCCCCGAAGGGGACACTTCCTCGACCGCCTCGTCGGACCGGGGCGTCATGAACCCTGGAGTAGGCTCAGCAGGGTGATACCTCGAGCCTGCGTCTCCGGAAGGCTATAGCGAAGCCATAGCGTGAATCGACCCATCTGCAAAGTGTGCACAGGAGGGGCGGATGGAGTGGACAACCCTAGCCGATGTTCTATGCCAGCCAGCGCCAGGTTATACCCCTGTCTGCTGATCTCTTGAGGCCAAGCCGTCAGTCTATCCTCACAGGAGTCTGAACCGGGGTAGAACCTGGGGTTTGGGTGTTTTCCTTGGGATTAGATGCATATTCTTTGCCGTGGGTATTTGGATGGATGTTCCACCCTTCGTGGTGGTTATTTATATATATATTTGTGCTGTGTGCTAACATGTATTCACGCTTCCGCGACGTAGGAGCCCCATTGAAGGCGTGGGCCGAATGACCCCTCCGTGTCCTTCACTCGGGCATCTCTCCATAGATGGCCCGGGATAGACGGAGGGCCCTGCTCACGGCGAGATGGTCGCCATGGGAGGGGAAAGTCCCCGTATGTATACGGCCGGGGGTCGTATATATTCAGGGAGCGTCACAGTATCGATGCTAATTGCGCTCTCAGGATTTGGCCGGCATGCGCGGTTACCCCTCAACACCGAGTATGCCATCCTGGTGAAGAGAGCGGTAGCACTCGATGTTTTCGACTTCGCCATACCTTACAGGCGGCAGGGAAGACTGGCTGTGACCGCAGCTTATACCTCCGACCGCAGAGTGGAAGACTTGGCGAGAGCTTTGCAGGGTGGATCTTCAGTCAACGTCCTTAGGAACTTGGGTCATTCAGTGGGAACAGCCCAAGTGAAGAAGTTCCTAGAGGACAATCCATCCTACCGGCGACATCAAGAATAGTTAGCAATCTTGATACCGGAAGTCTTTTGTAGTAAACATATTATATAATATGAATATAACTTCTTTGCATTTTTAAATGTTTTGTTGATATATTTTGTTCCGCAACTATACCAACAACACATATAATGCAACAGAACAAACAAAACTAACCGTACAACCATGACCAATTGTGTATGCAGAAAGGGAACAACGAACAGTCGAGCAAAACAGGAGGCCCAACAGAGATGGAGAAACTCCTGACAGGCAACCCCTCAGCACATCCAATTGCACAATGCAAGAAGGCTTCAAAAAATGGAACTTACTTATGGTGAAGACTATGGCAAATATCTTATGTGTAGTTGTATGAGAGTCTGCAACTATATCCTGGGAATGCCGCAGGTACCATCCAACACTATAAAAGATTCAAAGATTGAGTCAAAGCAAGGCCAATGCAAAGTTCCTCAAGAGTAAAGGAATTTTTTAAGAGGAACTCAGAAATGTAACAAACCTCAAGCCCAGCTCAATGCATACTGAAGAAGCACGTAATACACAAATTTATTGTTGAAAACCATGGCAAAAATTCTAGAATCAATGCTTGCATTTGTTATACCATCAATGATTTTCCATCAATCGTCTGTTGTGCAGCATCCATCGAATCGATCCACAAAAAATCTTTGATCCATAATCTTTCAGAAATCGTGGCAGGAAGCCAAGAATAACGCATCCCAAATAAGGAATAGGCCTAGCAGCATTTCGTCCCATATTGTGCATTGGTGATGTTCATGCACACTGGGATTCCTAACAAGCTGGAGTGTTCGTCCTCAGGGATAATTTTCCATGGTAAACTTTCCAAACATGTAGGATGCATGTTCTCCAAAGGCCGTTGACTGAGCATTTTTTCCTATTTATGAGGCAACCTGAAGCTATTGAGAAGGTGGCTAATAATTGGCCTGCACATGACAAGTTATTTTCCTCTGCCTCTATAAACAGCAATGAATCGTCTGCATACTGGTTACAGATTTGTTGAGAACCGCCCCACATTTCTAGTCCTTAAATGAGACCGTCTGCAGAGGCTTGCAAGAAAATCTGTGAGAGAGCTTCTGCTGCTATATTGAAGAGGAAGGGAGCCAAGGGACAACCTTGCCTGATGCCCCTCATAATGTCAAATATTGGAGATGATTCTCCTTGAAATAAGAGTGAGGCTCGAGCAGATCTCAGCAGTTTCATTACCCCTTCTGTAAAAAATTCCCCGCAACCCAGCTTGAGTATCATTCTATGCAAAAAACTCCATCTAATGCTATCATATGCCTTGGTGAAATCTAGTAGATAGGCTACTTTTTGACCTGTTTTAGTCATTTTTATCTACAACGACTGAGAAGTTCCAATCAGATACCAAAGATGTGAGAAGTGATAGAATGGAGTTCAGACCCATCATTATCCGATTTTGCCATTAAGACTAAAGATATGTTATCTACAACGACCGAGAAGTTCCAATCAGATACCAAAGATGTGAGAAATGATAGAATGGAGTTCAGACCTATCATTATCCAATTTTGCCATTAAGACTTAAGAAAATATCTTTGAGCTAGCAAGTTGTTATGGACTCATTTGAGATGATCGATAGATCCAAACTTCATTCCACTAGTTGCAATGACTTTACATGTCCAATTCTAATTGCTGGACCCATAAATGATCAGATCTTAGCCTCTGAAATTTGGCTCAGAAGTTCAAAAAGATGCAAAATATGAACTAGCGCAATGGAGTTGGGATCTATCATTATTCTAGTTTTGTCGTTAGAAGTCAAAAGCATTTTACAACTACAAAATAGATCGTTCCTATATTTGATTATTCAGTTCAATTTGCGTACCATGCTATGAACAAGTTGAAGAAACTTTTGTCCAGCCAAAACATATGAAATAGCGAAGCCTGTTACAGGCTATGGGAGAAATCCTTTTTTTTTCCCACGTCGTTCAAAACGTCAAAATTACCGTAAGAACCCAATGACACGAGCAAGATGGCAAAATGGCCAAAGTAAAGATCATGGTAATTGCAACAAAGCATTATTTGCAAACAAGAAAGAGACTAGGAATGTATTTTTGAAGTCAAACTATACATAGCGGGACAAATAGGATGGACCCACATTTCTATTAACTAAATATAAACAAGGAGTATATTTTGAAAAATCCATCCATAGGAGGATAGGGTATGTCCTCTGGTAACCATAACCATATGTGCGACCATAGCCTACTTGCTGTTTAAATCAGGTAGTAGAAAAAAAAAGGAAAAATTGCATGGATCTGTTACATGCTGTACAATAGAACAACTTGTGTAGCAAAACGCACACTAGATCTCTTGCCTACTTTGTAGGACACTTTGATAAAATTCCAGCTTAGGGCATTTCCTGAAAGATATTTCACTTCGTAGCACATTATTCCAACTGGTGTTTTAACACAGTACATTGCGTGCACCTGTTGCACATTAGAGAACACTCTTTATTGCATCAATCGTTGATCTCAGTCAGCCTTCAGGGACAATAATGTTCAGTTAGTACTCTCATCCCATATAATCTGTAGCGCGCAGATTATATCAAGAATTTACAATGTGAGCCAAATGCAAGCTCAGTCCTGACTTTTTAATTGATGTAACTCTTCTTTACTTGTTGCAGAAGACAAGAAATCAGTAATGTTGGAACCTACAATGTCATCTTGTATTTGTGTTTTACATAAACAATCAGGAAGCGGATTATTGTAAAAGGCTTCCTCTGTTCTAAAGCGGTCCTTTCCTTTAGTACCTAATAATGGGCCTCTTCTTTTCCGTGGTGCTCCTTGCCTATCAAAAATGCATCATCAGAGAACACAGGATGTTTTAACAGAAAAGTTAAAAGTTCCAAGTACCTGTGTTTATGCATTTCCATTATCTTTCTAGAAAGTATAGCACCTTCCTCAATCATTCCATTGTCAAGCTGGTCAAATAATTTAACAAGGTGTTTCCTGCCATAATTGTACACAAAAGTCAGCAACTTTTCTCATATCCATTTAAAATCTACCAGATTACCTATCAGGAATTATTGTCTTCCTGTGCCCAAGGTATCGCCGATGCCCTTCAACAGCCCTTGCCATATTTCCTGAATATGATGGTACAAAGACGTCTGCCTCAACTGACATGATATAATCAAGGGCTGCCAACTGCGATGAATGATTTAAGAATCTTGAAAGTTCTTGTGGTGTAGCAATTAACTCCTGGCATATAGAGGGGTATTAAAATCATGAAAGAGATCCCAGAAAGAGACAAACAAAAACCATGAAACGTTCTCTCTTCATTTTTCTAACCTTACGAATAATATTTGGAAAGCGGGACTCCAGCTCTGACATACGCTGATGACCACCAAATATCTCCCCTGCTGCAATATATATTCTGGTACTCGATGGATACCCAAGAGAACGTAGGAAAATGCCAACTTCTTTTGGAGTTAAAGGACAGAGGCCTTTTTCCCTTTGCTCTGTCGCATTGATAACCTTCACTTTCCAGTGGACAGTAGTTTCCCTGGCCCAATATCATTAGCAACCGGATCAAAATGAATGGAAGATCGGCAGCGACAATGAATAAACAATTTTGCAGTAAGAAACAAAAGCGAGTAAATACAAGCCTATAGAGTAGATAGACACCGTATATTGGTCAGATCTGCAGCCTCCTCATCAGTTAAACCATGTGTGCAACCACTGAATGCTAGCATATCCTTCTCGTAGCGCAGATGCAGAGCAATATATGGTCCATATGACCTCATTCTTTCGAGAAGCTTCTGCTAAGAGTTATCAACAATCAGACTCAGACTCAGACTCATTCTTTCAAGAAGCTTCTGCTAAGAGTTATCAACAATCAGAAAACTACAAGAGCTGCAACACAATAAATTGATAAGACTTACTTTCCCCAAGTCCTCAATGCGAGGTGCAAAACGAAGTGCATCATAATGAACTCGACACCGGAGCTTTTGTATATCAGGTGGTAACCCATTATTGGCCAGACGAGAATCAGACTTGGTAGCACGGATAACCTATTCTATGAGATAGAAAATGTTAAAAGCTTTTCTAGGACAGAACCCATGTACAAACAATCTGAACATATATGCATCCTTATCATGATATGCTAACAATTTCAAATCTTAAAGCTGCAACCTTGTAATAATTATATAACGGGGCAATTTCCTCCTCATAGTACTTCACGTTGGACCAACTCCTAAATTGTTTTCTGGCTTTTGGCATTGACGCAAGTTCTACTGGCAGCTTATGTACAACATCGACATCGCCTTCCAGAGCCTTGATAAAATACTCTTCATCAAATATGTCTGAAAACTTGCTGCCAAAACAATCATCCAATTAGATTTCAATAATGATTTAGTAACACCAAACTAATCAATAAACCCACCTAGAGTCCTGCCAAAACGAACGTTTATCTAGCTCTGGAATCACCAAGGTAGCATTCAAAATACGTGCTACAACCACCATGTCACATATCTGCATAGAAAATACCCATGAAAAACTGCCAGCATAGATGGAAAAAACAGCACAAAGATTTGCAAATAGACAAAATTGAATTCTGTGACAACATATGAAATTTTCAGGACTGGAAATAACGTCAATTTCAAAACTTTTCAGCTATGAAAGTGAGAGAACATACCCCCGCACGCATCTGATTGAGTCCACCATTGCTTTGAACGAGTAAGAACCCTTTTGAGATGCCTTTTCTAACTGCATAAACCAATATAACCGTAACTCAAAGTCCTAACTAGCAAAATGGAAAAAAACTTGAAGACCCCAAAACACTGAGAACAACACAACACCAAATCCTTTGATTGCATTCTATTGGCAAGTTCTCTATAAAACAGTCTGACTCGGTATGACACCAACATGCTGCTGTTTAGAAAGGGTTCATCATAGTTGCAAATAAAATATTCCCCTTTAAACTGCACTAAGGTCCACCACTATAACTTTATTGCCAGACGAGAATATTGTGAGGCAGGTAAATGAGTGCAAATGAGCTATTGCAAGAAGGTAATCTAAGAAAATACGAACCTTTATATGCTGGACTGGGCTCAACACATGGTACAAAACCCCGATTTTGAGGAGGCTTCCACAATTTCTGTCGCCATGCAAATGGCAGATATCAATATCCAAAATATAAGTATCAAAAACTACAAATCGTAACTATACCTTTAGATATATCTTGCTAAATTCAGAATTCTGGTTCTGTTTAGTGCTCCTGGAGAAATGCAAAGGAGCACGCTCTTCCGTCCAACTTAACTGACCAAATTTTTCCTGTCCTCTTATCTCATCTTGCTTAAGTGAAACCAAACATGAAAAACTTAAGTTAGGAAATGCACATGCACTTGGTTGGTTGAAAAGGTAATTGTAAATACCAATACAATCAATCACAAGAAAATGCAGCCACTAAAAGAATTAAAGAAGCCCAATGGTTGAAAGAACGGAAATAAAGCCTCCATGTGCTAAATTGTCATGCATAAAAGAGTGTAGTTTCTCCTCCACTCTAAAACATGTTTAACTTCTCCTGCTGAGTCAAGAGAGTTGACTCAAAAGGTGGAGTTTGCCCATGTATTCATGCATGGTTATGCACACGTTATTATTCCGAAATAAGGCATAGGATTCAGCAAAAACACACGTTGATCAAAGAAAAGAAGATAACAGGCGGGGTTCAAATTGAGCATGACAAGTTTCAAGCAATAAGTGCTGCACAAAATCCGGTTGGCCTTTCAGATAAGGCCGGAGGCTGCATCAGTAAAAACATGTCTCATTTGCAAAAGAATAAAATTTACCACATTCAGCAGCAACTAACTCTGAATAAATAATTGGAAAAAAATAAGTAAATGGCATACCTTGGAGAGATTATAAGGTTCGAACATAATTCTGGACTGAAGCATGGATCTGATGTGAGGATAAGCCAAGCTTGAAATGACCAAAAAAGACGTAAAACTGATGTAAACCAAACCCCAAAATATTCGAACAGATCCCAGCCTTCCTGTACTGCGTTGAAGCGTAGTCGGCGCTCTGCCATTTCTGCCCCATCGCCCATGCCAAGACGCCCTCTGCATCTGAATAATTCAATCCCTGCTTTTGATCCTGCTCACCCGCATTTGCACTCTGCAAACAGGGAGCCCCGGCTTCTGACCCCTCTATCACAAATTCGATACAAGCTCTTTATTGCATCAACGACCATGTGAAGCAGCATCGTGCTTTGGGTGTGGTGGACTTGGGCCGAAACAAAAAAAAAAAAACCCGAAACTCTTGGTCTACTTGGGCTGTAAAAAATGGTGTCAGAAACTGATTCGATGGAGAAAATCCGTTGCGCTACTTCCGGCACAAGGAACCATAACTCGCTTTCAATGCAGTGGCGAAAAGGGCATGAGGATTGCGCCTCGATCTGGGCTCCAGGACCTTGGAAGAAGACACAGAAGATGGATATGCATGCGACGAGGACTTTGTAGCTTTTTCTCAAACTGGGTGAGAACTAAGAATATTGAAGGGCTTTTGGGCTTTGAAGATGACAAGTGTATGTAGATCTTGAGTAGGTTGAAAGGCTTTGTTCAAACTCAATGCTGTATCTATCTATGTATCTATCTGTAAAATATGAGGACCTTATTATTTTTTGGACTTTGGCCTCCTTACCATTGGCAAGTTTGCCAAATTGTTTTATTCGTTCATCCTAAAATAGGAAACACGAGCCAATGGTGAAACAAACCCCCTAACATCTCCTTTTTCCACCAATTTTATAGATCTCTGAACTGAATCCACCAATTCTATAGATCTCTAAACTGGATCCACCAATGTTGGCCGCCACAAATGCAAATTGACACGTTGGTCCCCACTAAAGTAGATCTCTGCGTCTTGTCTACCTATTCATCACTTTGTCCATACCTTCACCATTGATACTAGTTGTCGTCCTTGTACATTGGCTTTACTCTGTTACTTCCTAGCCATTACTTACGTTGCATGTATACATATACACCGCACTTACTGGCAACAATTTTGTGCTTCCATTTCCTTGCATTCCATTTCTGTCGTGTCATCGGTTGTCTATTCCATTGCATTTATCTATACTTTATGCAACTTTCATTTTATGTGATTGATATTGATACCTTATTTGCTTGATACACACACGTCCTTGCGTGTTGGCTAGAAGTTGTAGGTTGTCATTGACAAATTTGTTGTCACTGACATATTTGACATTGCAATACAATGTGATGTACTACTATAAATGAAATACACAAAAAATTGAATTAAATTCTCATAATGGACTCACAAAAATAAGGCAAAAATAGTAGATAAATAGGCTGCTCATTCATCTAAAGTAAAAGCTTGTCTTTCTGCAATGGTTGATAACAGGTAGTTGTACACCTATGAGCTAACTACCCACAAAAATATCTAACTTATATATACAAGAAATTTATCGCGGCGGCAAAATATCTAACTTATATATACAAGAAATTTATCGCGGCGGCCAAGGCCGCCGCGAACATTTCTCTTCGTTGAACATTCTATTAATTCAGAACAATGCCAGTTACAACCTGTAAAAGTAGAAGCGATAGAATATCCAAAAGCAAACAAAAACGCAAAAGAGATGTATTCTTTGGCCAAATATAAACCTTTGAAATTCAAGGCCAATAACTAATGCTTTTATCCTTCTGTTAGTAAAATTATATCATAGTGTCATAGGCCGCCGCGAACATTTCGCTTTGCCAGTCCTATTGGGGTAGTTGCTTGGATCAAATTCAGAACGTGTATCAAACTGAGAACATGCAGGATTTGAACCCACATTATTGCCATGTGTTATTGTGCCCATAGGATAGAAGGGTGTTTTGACGATCATGCAATTCCCACTATTGAATTCGTTATTTTCAATTCGATTTATTTTTTGCACCATCCAATGGTAGTCAGTGGGTTTTGAGCCCATAAGGAACGGCTTGACCACTAGACCGCCACTGCGATGGGCAATCCGATTACTGTGTATATTTGTTATACCACCCGATGGTAATTAGTGGGTTTTGAGCCTGGGTGGGGGCCGCCCATAACCAATGGCTTGACCACTAAATTGCCACCGCGATGAACATTTTCCAATTTCTTCACTTTTTTTTTTTTTTTCACCATCCGATGTCCGGTGGGTTAATTAGCCAGGTGGGGGTCGCCCATAACCAATGGCTTTACCGCTAGACCGCCACCGCGATGGGATTTTTTTTTTTTTCTCTCTCTCTCTCTCATTCGCAAAATGTATGGGGGGAATCTCATGATAATCAAACAACAGGCATGGGCTAGAGAGGGGTGGGGGTTGGGGAAACAGAAAGGAGGAAAGGGAGGGTGGGAGGGGGGGGGGAAGGGGGAGGGGGGGGGGGGGGTCCGGGTTTGAAATCATACCTTATATCAGTAAATAGCAGTCGAAGTGCTTTTGGGGTGTTTCACATGGCACCCGTAGTGGCATACCTTACTTGAAGTTCAACTCCTTGTAGACGATACCCTGCAACATTTTCTTGTGTAACCTGCACAAAGAAGGGCTCAAAAAAAGTACCTTATCAGCAGAGCAGCTCCTTGTAGACGATATTTCTAGTACGCCTCGATGTATTCTCTAGCGAGAGGAGGATGAGCGCGTCCTCCCTCTTTCGCATGCGAGTAAGAGCCGTATATAACTCGCCATGTGCAAATACACGCAGACGCTGTGTCAATGGCGGTAGCGATCCAATGTCAACCCCCGCAACTATTGAAGGTGGTCAATAAGATAAAGCGGAGGGGCAATTGTCGCCCTGCGGAATGGTCCGTAGGGCGGTTCTACGGTTGATAGAAGAAGTCAGTCCTGGAGATCGGGTACGTACATGCATCGTCCTGAGATGCCTCATCTAATACTTTCACCATGACAAATTTTGCATGCATTGACACGATCATGACTCTCGCATTTTTCACCAACCCCCTTTCCATATCCAGCCTTTTCATAATGTGGCATATGGCCCCTACCTTAAGCTTTAGCTCGTGGTTGGGTATTCCGGAATGTGTGAAGCTATTAAGAAAATCTGAGGATGCATAAGGGTGGTCATGTATGACTTCATCCTGCTCAGTGATGTGGTCATGACTATAATACGATTTGTCATGACTAGGAACTCTACCAAGAATGCGATCATTGAAACTATCAACACTTTTATTGATTGTCGACAAAATATTTCGTTTCTTGCATGAAGTAGAATCTTGAAGTACGTTGAAAGGATACAAAAATTCAACGCTATCTTCTACGCTAGTAGTTGTATTAAAGATATCTAGTGAGACCGTCGACTCCTTCCAATTTTCTCCTACACGATCGACAAAACGCATTAGTTCCGGGTCATCTGCGTTACGTATCGGTTCTTCCAATCTCAGTACCCGAAAAGTTTGCCATAGGGGGGAGGATTTTATGGATGCATTATATGCTGCATTTCTCCCTCCTCCCTTAACAACAGGCGCGACTTGTCTAAAATCTCCAGATCCAATGAAATGTTTGCCGCCAAAGGGAAGATTGTTCCTGCACAGTCGTTGCAATAAATGATGGGCGCTTTCTATGACAACTTTATTGGCCATTGGAAATTCATCCCAGATGATGGCCTTAGCTGCAATAAGCAGATCTGCTGCTCCAGAATCATGCTCTATCATCGAATGAAGCCCTGCATTATTTTCTTCCACGGGGATTTGGAATAACGAGTGGGTCTTCGTCCTCCTGGGTACTGAAGACCTGCTAATGCTGTCGTACCACATGGAAGCACTATATTTTGGTTGCCTCGTATAGACAGGCATATGCAATTCAGTAGGAATGTTTTACCTCTGCCTGCCTTTCCATCGATGAATAAAGGTTGGTTTCTTTCTGAGGATTCAAGCCATTCTTGAACGAAGTTGTATATTTTTTGTTGATCATTTTTCATTATGCTCGTCATTTGCATCACCTCATCTAAGTACCGCTCATGGTCGGGAAATTTTCGCAACTCATGCATAACATCTCTTCCGAGACGAGGTTGCAGTTGGAGACCAAATGCCAAGATGTTGGTATTGTGTGTTAGAATATTATTGATTAAATGAAGGGATTCATTAAAGGCAATTATCTCATCATTTGGGTACTCGTCTAGCAAGTCGACACTCATTGGTACTTTGAACCTGTTCCATAGCTCAATTGCTGGACCTTGATCTAGCAATAGCATGGCAAAAAGAAATCGCAGCTGTGTGGGACTCAATTATAGGGAAACATCTTTTTCCATCACTAAAACAGCCTCGTTATGTGCTGCAAGCAACCCTCCTGCCTCCGCAGTTTGTTGATATGTTTCATATTGTTGTCCATTGACGATTTTTAGCTCATCCCATGTCCTTGCAGGGCGGTGCAATAGAATTTGTCTCAAGTAGAATGCCTCTCCCACTTGAGGCAATAGCAATCGTATCCTGCATATGATTGGCTGCCTTATCCTTTTTTTCACTATGTTCCTCGTGAACCCCTCCCGCTCTTGTTCCATATAAGCTGCAGATTCGACTGCCAATGTTGGATTATGTGTAGTTAATGTGTGTTGTTCGTAATATTGAATGTACGTGAAGGTATCAAACTCATGATTTGTAGGACGCAAGAAGTATCGATCTAACAACGACCTCGTGTTAAGGTGTGGCAGATGCAGAGGCAGATATTTGGCAGCAGGGGACTTATTTGTTAAGTCATATGACATTGTTCTCCATGCTGCTTCCATCGCCGATAGATAACGTGCCTTCAGATAATCTTGTATTTCATTCCTAGGAGGTCGCCCAGCGGCTAACTCAGATTGTGTATGCCCTAATGGTTGGCTTTTAGTATTTTCTCTTTGATCATTGTTCCTCGACGAAGATTCCATGGCCGCTTCATGTTGATTGTTTAACATCGATGGTATGCAAGCCGAGCGCCTTTCTTGAGTTACCCGAAAACTGGCACTGTCGAATCCTTTGTAAATGTAACCATAAAGGTATGAGAATACATGAACTGTAGAAGCAATGTCCACCATAATGTGACAATCCAACTCATGCAGAAGGAAGGCATTGTATGGAACCACCCATACATCGTCTATACTCCTCCTCCTATATTGCACGTAACCCTTAGAATCGAGATGCGTTGTTGGATTGATGTCTTTTGGATATTTGTAACAACATGGATTGCCATTCGAAGAACACCTTTCTGAGTGCCTATGTATCATGAATTTTTGGACTTGTCCTTGAAGGACTGGATCTGTAGGCAACTCAGCAGAGATGATCTCATCAATGCATTCGATTGGTATATCGGGTTCAGTACGCAAGACGAGATGGGCATGTGGCAATCCACGTTTTTGAAATTCTATGACAGTTATCACATATGATACGCACTGGAAGAATTTATGCAGAAGCTCTTTTAGCCGTTGCAATCTTCCATGAAAGCATCGAATGACGATCATAGGAATATCAGATGCATTTTGCCCAGGTCTGAGTCTATCTCGTATTTCTGGCCAATCTGTGTTTGTAGTCATGGTGATGAACAATGTTGGACGACCTTTTGATCTAGATAGAGCTAGTGCATCTGCGACTTGCACTGCGCACCATCTTTGACCACCCAAGAAAGATGATGGCAAGACTATGTTATTTTGTTCATCATTCTCTCGCTCGGAATAGTCCTCATCATATTGTTGTCTCCTATTTCGAAATGCTGATGTCCTAAAATAATTTAATCGAGCATCTTCAACTCTAGAATACATGTCCACTAAATATTCTCCACATAGACGACCCAGTTGGAGAAAACGTTCCTCGTGCAACAGTTTAGATCTATACCACTGCAATTGGGTAAGACCGTGTTCATTTCCAAGCCCCCAACCAACAGTGCCATGCGGGAAAAAGAGAGGATATTGCAACGGTTCATACATAGGATCGAGGATGTTTATGAAGGTTGGTTCCCCTTCATTATGAACCCAAAAACCAGCTATTCGGGGTGAAATATCTGATGTATTACTGGCATCCGCGATGGCTGCAATCTCGTTACTTGCAACTGCTCCTTGAATCGTAATGTACGCTAACGGCAGATGCATGCTCCCCATCGTTCGGAGGTTTTGGATAAATGGGTTTACCTGATTAAGAACTGAACTAACAATAGCAACCCATTGAAATGGCACTCTTTGTTCTCGAGCTTGTATATATCGTTCAGATTCATCATATATGTACCAATGGATTGGATGCCCTGATTCTGCAGTAGGCCGCAATCGATGATAAGTTCGTCCAGTAATAGTCACTGACGAAGGGAAATCTAAATTTACGAACCCACCACTCACTCCAAGCACACTGAAGCAAAATAGCTTGTTTACTTTCCTTGCTAGCTCAGCAAAACCTTGCATGTTGTATAGGTTATTTAACGTTGTGGGCAAAGGGGGTAGTAGTGGCAATAACCACTTTCCCTTATTGCAACAGAACCCATTTTGCTCGACATTGAGCAATGGGATCTGACAATAAGTGCATCTCTTACTCCATGCACACATCACATAAGTGCGACGCATTGCCAAATTCATGTGATGCGCTTGAGCTTGCCAATAAGTTGAAGCATTCATTCTTGAATCAATAATAATATCCTCTTGTTGATGCGCATGACTTTGGGAATCCCTTAAAGAGGATACTCTTGGACCTAGTTCTAAACACTCTTGAGGATCTCTTTCTTCTGATCGTAAGCATTCCGTAAGTTGAGATGGAACCAAATCACCAACTTCATCTAGATATCTAGGTGCAGTGTCTACATTTCTATCTCCTACTATTCTATATTGTCGTCGTCTCGCTTGCTCTCTAGCTCTTTCTCTCATTCTTTGTCTATCATGCTCATCTAAATTTGTATAGCGCTCTCTATCTCTATCTCGTCTTTTTTCTCTTTCTTCATCAGGTAGATTTGCATAATGCTCTCTATCTTTTTGGCGCCTTCTCTCTCTTTCTCCTTGAACTAAACTTGCCTCATGTTCTACTATATTTTGCCGATTTATCTCTGCGTCTGCTTCATGTGGGACCACTAGGCAGCTTGCACCTATAACTCTAGGTGTGGCATTTGCATCTATTACTCTAGCACAATTATCTCTTTCTTGAGATTCCAATGATTCTGCCACTTGATATAGCTCCGCATCAACTACGCCCATTATAGATATTCGTGATTGCTCTTGTCCTAAAGAATCCTTGTTTCCGTTTCTCATCTCACTTTCCTTGTCATGTAGATTGGCATAGCGCTCTCTTTTTCTTTGTCGTGCTCTCTCTCTTTCATCCTCCGTTAAATTTGCATAGCGCTCTGTGTCTTTTTGCCGTCTTCTCTGTCTTTCAACCTCAGCTAAGTTACTGTGACGCTCTTTCTTTCTTTCTCGAATCCTCTCTCTTTTTTCCTCACATAACTTGTAATTTTTAGATTGCTGCGGAGGATAAGGCCAGGTATGCAGAGGAAATGGAAGTTTATAAGAAGAAGAAAGCTGAGGTAGTATTACCACTATTATTCATGTGATGTATACAAGTTTATCAATAATTCCGGCTGTGATGAGATGCAGGAGGCTATCCTTGTTGAACAGAAAGAGAAAGCGGACGAGGTGAAGAAGGGTATATGGGAATCCTAGTCCATTAGCCAACATGTATGAGATGAGTGGATCTAATTATTGAAATTTGTAGGTGAACAAGGAACAAGGACTACAGAAAAAGAAAGAGAAACTTCAATCTCATGATCCCAACAAGCCCAAAAAGACACTTTCATCCTACATGATGTTCAGGTAAATCCTCCTTTCATAATAGTCAAGAGTGCAGGAGTATTGTCCGTAACGAACTGCCAAAAGCATCCTTCTTAGAGATTACTAATCTACTCTTTGCAAGATGGAAGGTAATTCTTTTGTCCATTTTAGAGTTTAATAATACATCTGAGCCCAAAATATACAGGTCTTGAATGATGCTGAAAGGAAAGTTTGGTCAGACAAGGCAGCAGTGGCAATGGAAAAATATAAAATGGAAATGGAAGCCTATAAGAAAACACATGCAATGAACCCTGTAGAAAGTTCTTCAGCAAGATCTCCCTAGCCCGCACGTTGAAGCCAGATGCTCAATGACTTTCTCTAAGCAGTTCTGGAAGGGTGGTTGTGCAAACAGCTTTGTCAATAGCTTTGATATAATTTTTTTAATTATGATAATGATATCATTGGCATTTGGGTTAGCATCACCAGTTCAATGTTGGGCGAGCTTAACCTTCTGCTAATTGACCATGAAAAAAGAAATTGACATCTTAGCATGTTATGTTTCTAAGGAACTAAATGGAAGAGCTTGAGTTTTTACCTTACTCTACATGCAAACCTATTTTGATAATTCAATTTCTTATCAATTTCATGTTTCTTCACATGTTCTTCATATTTTCTTGTTTCATATGTTTTCTTTATATTTTTCATATATTACAAAAGCTGTCGAATCTAAACATTGGCTTCAGTTCAACTTGCTTATTCAAGGTTCATGGCTGAAGATAAGCTTGCTTTTTAGACGTAGGCAATTCCGTATATATAGCATAACAGGTTCTCTCCCCGTCAGCCATAAGCCAACCTGTATTATATCTGAACTGATTTAGTATTTAAGATTATTCAAGGGCTGTGATGCAAAAACTACGGATAGAAACAGCCTGCATTTTCCATGTCTACATTTTAGATGCTGTTTAATCAATCTGAGCTTCTAGGATGCACCTTTCCAGCAAAGTTTGCTTGTTTGCATACTTATCTCATACCTTGGCGTTCGATTTTAGCACTTCAAATTATCTATGTCTTGTGATGTGATGGGGTATTGATCGATTCTTACTATTTTTAGAAAGACCTATTTTATTATTTTTAGGAAGACCTATTTTATGTGGAGATTTCATGGGCTAAATGTACCCAATTTTTTCGAAGAAGAGCTATATGCAATATCTCAATCCAAAAGCTTTTAATCCATGCATTTTAAAACATTCTATTTTCGATGTTTTTTGGGTTGCACTTAAGGGGGCAAATCCTCGTTCATGTGGGTTTATGGAATATTCCATGTCCCAATTCACCATACATTTTCCCATTTTAGAGCTCGATAAATTTGTACAAAACTTTTATTGAACTTGAGAAAACGAAAAATCTGCGACCACACCCTCGGGGCACTGGAGGGCAACCCTTTGTGCGCACCACCTTGTTAACTTCTCTATCGTCCTTTCCAATTAAAGGTACATATGGCAATAAATAAGATATTTACTTCTCTATTAATTTGCTCTATTTAAATATATCTTTGAAACCTTTAGTAACTAGAATGATTGTGCTTTTAATACTACGTATTCTTAAGATCATATAGATATTTAATATGTGTAAACGAGGCAAGGTACTTCAATAAAGTTATTTTATTGTCTTTGGAAGTACGAGGAAAACAATAGGTTTACCTTAGCCTAGCATATATAGAACGGACAAAAAAGAGTGACGAAGCACTAAAAAGGCAACCGGTTTAGAAAAGCGGAAGGGAGATACCTGTTTTCATGCGGAAATACTGGTGCCGCTTGCTGCCGCTTCTCTAACTCAATGAAACTATGTATTCAACCGACCTATTTCTTCATTGCATTATCTTATTGCGATCAGACACGTTGCTTAGTCTTGCAACGAGACATGTGTGTGTAATCTTATCTGTGACGTTCCCCAAAGAAAGATAACGGTCCCGTGACGATACATCGCATCGCCACGCCACATACCGACACTCACCGACCGACGCGTGACGCCAACGTGTAGCCAGACGGGTAGCCCCTAGGGGGCAACTTGCAAGGTATGTGTATGTGCATTTATTATTAAAAAATGTGCACATTTACCAATGTGCACATTTATTAAGGTGCACACCTTTTCATGTAGATACATTTATGCCACCTAGCCATTAAAGGCAAGTGGGCCATTCCCAATTATCCCACATGCTTAAAGGGATAATTGGATACCCTAGCCCTAACCCCTTGTCTATTTAGGTAGGAGGAAACCCTAACTTGCCATTTTTCGTCCATAGGGTTCTAGAGCTCTGCTTTTGACCTGTGAGTCAAAACCGCCTCCCGTGACTTTGTCTAAGTTTAATTGCACCATTAGTTCTCCTTGATTCGAAAGCAACCAAACAGATGATGGAACTCGTGTCGAGGAGCAACTCAAGGATCAGGTATTTAGTCGATTTAATAGCTTAAACCGTCTTTCAGTCATAGAATCAGTAGGTTTAGCCTATTAAATCGCCCATAGCAGTTATCCAGATCTCTAGATACCAGACTCTAACTAAAGAACCTAACTCTATGATATAGATTAGATCTAGTTCTTTAGTTCTCTCTGGATGTATATGGATGATGATGTCTCTCAGGAACTCCTTGTATTAGGAGGGGGGGTAGAGGCCCCAAAGCTTGGTAGTAGATGCTCCTAGATTAGCCTCTCTAGCACACCGTAGATTCGGCCTGTGGTACAAGAGCCACACCTCTTGTGGGTGAAGGGCCGACCGGGCTAAGAAGGAGGTTCGTGGTTCTCGACTCTTGAACCATCCCTCCGGTGTGTAAGGCCTACCGGGGATCATTGTGACTAGGTCTAATGGCTTACCACCGAAAGTGTGGGTAAGGCATGGGCTCGACACCCGTGAAGTGGTGTTCACTTTCCGTGGGTTCACGAATAAGGGCAAAGTGGCCCTCTAGTCACCTTTGAGTCAAGATGTAGACCTCGGGTGGGAGTGATCCCTACCGCCCCATCGGAACCGGGAGATGCAACCCAGAATAGCCCCTTTGACTATGCATCGGGCTGGCCAGTCCCAACACTTTTCAGCCTACTCGCAAAGTGTGCAATGTGAGGGGCGGATGGAGTTGACAACCCTAAGCCATGTTCTCATGCCGCCCAAATCCATTGCTATGAATTTCGCCCGCAATGAACTGAGACCCAAGCCGCCACCATCCCTTGAGTCTGAGCCTTGGGTAGGTTTTCCCATATGTATCGTGCTGATCTTTGTCTATGCAGATGTTGATGCACCACCCTTCGAGGTGGATATGTGATGATATTGTTTACTGACATATATGTTTACGCTTCCGCAGCCTAGGTAGGCCCCGAGGGAGACGGGTAAAATGACCCTTCACTCTTCCCATCGGGACTCGCTACGGGTACGCTGGACATGTGGAGGGCCCCAGACGGGTGGAGCTGGTATGGGGATGAACTCCTCGCTTGTATACACGGTGAGTGCATCGATAATACAGTAGGGGACGTCACAGTGGTATCAGAGCAATGTTCTTGGAGACCAAGAGCAAAGCACTGACCATGCTCCCTGTAGTACTAACTTGATAGGATCCTCAAGCCTCGAAAAATGGGAAATTTTTTTTCTCATTTTTGTAGTATATGCTAAGCTAGTAACAGTTAAAGTGAATAAGAACATAAAAAGATTAAAATTAGTGAGCCAAACCTTCAAATAGTAGGATGGTCTCACAGGTCGCGCCAGGACAGATAATGAGAATCTCATTTTCGGGCTGGGCGCAACGTGTGAGACATTGAGCCCAACACACCTTGAAAAGTCATGAATTTCAGAAAATTAATTTGGTAATTCCAATTTTAAGCTAAGAGTTAGCTAGAATTAGTATGTTACATGCTTAGAAAGTATAAAAATTAGCATTAGAATCCACCATGTCTCACACGTCGCGTCAGGACCAAAAATGAACTTTTCATTTTCAGTCTGGGCGCAATGTGTGAGACCATGAGGTTAGAAATGCTTAAATTTAAGTGTTTTAGGTGTTCTAGATGACCCAAAGGGGTAGTTTACAATTTGACCTAAAATGGCCCGCCTATAAATAGATGTAGAACCCCCCATTTCCACGTTCTTCCTTAGAAATCTGCTCTCGTTTGCCAAGGCGATCTTCTAGCGCACAGCTCGGATCGACGAACCGTCAAATATGGCCCAGACGAAGCAGACCGCTAGAGTTCCTCCAGGCGTTACTTCCCCCAGTGCCCTAGCCCAAGATATGCTTCAGGAGGTCTTCATCAAGCGAGGGCTTCCAGCACGCGGAGGAGGATGTACACTCCGACGCGGAAACGGAGGTCATAGGCGAAGAGCAGACGGATGTCATGCAGGAGATCCTTGAAGAAGTGGCAAGGAAGGAGAAAGAAGAACAAGATCGGGCCGAGGAGGAAAGGAAGAAGAAGGAAGAGCAAGATCGGGTGGCCGAGGAATGTGAAGAGCAGAGGCAGCCGACTCCCGAGCCAACCATCGAGGAGCAACTCGAAGCTTGGGTTCGTTTGAAGGAGGCTGAGGAGCGAGAGGAACAGAGGGAGCCAAGGCTCGACGCAGCTGAGGAAGAAGACCTCGCGGCATGGATCAAAAAGCATGAAGCCAAAGAGCGCTGTTGAGAAAGGAAGAGGAAGAGGGAACAGGAGGAGCCGAACACAGCCGAGGAGCCGAACAAGAAGAAGGCGAAGGCGAAAGGCAAGAGGTGAGCAAAAGAAGAGTCGTTCAGGTTAAGCGGGTAAAGGGTTTAGTCATTAACGAACCCTCAGCTGACCAGACCCCGCCCTCCACCGACGATTCCGATGAAAATTACGTCCCCAACACAGAAGGGGCAAGCTCTTCCAAACCCCCAGCTGTCGAGCAGGTAGTACCCGACAAGGAGCAGCCCGATCAGGCACAGAAGCCCCCACCTTACCCGACGTGAGATAGGGTAAAAGCACCGCGGCCGCAGCGAGAGGCGTACGTGATAGACCCCGTCAAGGTCTATCAAAAGAAGATAAGGGAGCACAACGCCTACATGGTGAAGTGGGAGGCGTACAACGCGTAATACCAGGAGCACAGAGTGAGGACCATCGAAGGAGGACATCCGACGAAGAGCCACACTCTGAAGCCGCCGCCACCAAAGCCCAAGCCTCCCAGAGCACTAGGGAAGAAGAGGACCGGCAGGAAGGAGACGGAGAGGAGAGCCCTGAAGGAGATCAGGCAATTCCAGCGTAGCTACGGGTTCTTGATCCCCCGTGCACCGTTCGCCCGCCTGGTCCGAGAGGTCATCCAGGAGTACAACACGGATATGAGGGTGACCGACGAGATGTTGCTGGCCCTGCAAGAGGCAACGGAGCAAAAACTGGTGCAGCATTTTGAAGATTCGACAGCTTGCACAGTTCATGCGAAGAGGGTCACACTCATGAGGCAAGACATGCATCTTGCTAGACACATTAAGGGAGAACGCCCTTAAAATTTTGTAAATAATAGAAAATTTTTGTTAATGTAAAGAGTTTTTGGTTAAGTAATAGGTGTAATCTTGCTTAATTAGGTTAAGATATCGAATTCTGGCTTTTGTTTTAGTCAAAATGGACACTTTGAGCAAATTTGAGACGATGTCTCACACGTCGCGCCAGGACAGAAAATGAACTTTTCATTTTCGGGCTGGGCGCAACGTGTGAGACCTCTCAGCATTTTCTCCACCATGCCATATCCAAATGACCTCCAGTTTGTTGCAATAGGTTCATTAGATCATCTTAGCATGCTCAAACCCTAAAAGTAGTCTTCAAATTCTCATTTGCATCTCCTAATAGGTCAGAATTGCTCAACCCCAGTAAATTTCTAGGTCATCCAAAATTAGGGTTTTTCACTTTTCTATAAATAGGTCCCCATTTCTCACTTAGCACCCTACAAGTTTGCTCTTGACTGTTTAGGCGATTTTCTAGCTCCTTGAGGCGCTTCTGCATCCGTTTGCTAGTCTCATCTTCATTAGATCAATGGCCACTGCTGACTTCAGGCGATGGTACAGCGCCAGTGCCCATGCTGCCGAGGCTGATGTCAACGACATCTTCCGAGTCTTCAGGAAAGAAATAGATGTCCAAGTCACCCTGCACGCAACCCCGGCATATAGGCAAGTTTTAGCAGAGTTCCAAGCTAGGGTAGGACCCTCTCTAGTGCAGCTACCACCTTGCATAGGCCATTTTGTTCCCCGCCCATCCCTTCAAGCAGCCTTGGGTGATGTTCCAAACATTGCCAACTTGACCAACAAGGCACAGAGGCTGCCGGATTACATGGTCCTGACAGTTGACAGGACCAAGTATTTCTCCTACACCGCCGCCTTAGCCATTTTCCTTTCCCACCGCGCCGAAAACCCAATGGGGGCAACCTCTATTCCCCTCATGGAGGTGGACCCCATAGCAGCCTCAGCAGCAGAGCAGATGCTTTTGCAGTACCAGCAAGAGCAAGAAGGAAGAGCAGAAGAAGAGGAGTCGGACGAGGAAGAGTACACACGAGCTTCCACCCGAGGAGGAACGGCGGCAAAGCGTAAGAGGAGCTATCCAACCCGGTGCGAGCCGGCACCCCTCGAGTCGCCCCCCACTTGGGCTAGGCATCACAAGCCTAGCCCCCATCATCATCAACGGTGAGGAGTATCTGCTCCTCAGCGACATCCAGAATCTCCCCGAATGTAGGGAGAGGGAGCTCCGGCTTGATGACTTGCTGCACCAACTACGGCAAGAACACCATTTGGACGACTTCATCGCCCCGGGGAGTCTCGGCCTTCCCTTCAAGTGAGAGAAGCCACACCTATCTGGGGAGTCGATTTTCGACATCCAGCCTACGGTAACATAAGACAAAGTTATGGAGGCTCGAGAATTGCCATCTGAAGAGGAGTTCCTCGCCTCCGTGAACGATGGGGATCCGCAAGAAGACCACCAAAGATCTTGATGCCAAGCTCGACACCGATCGGCAAGAAGAGGAGCAGAATCGACATCAGCGAAGTCAACTCGACAACCGTGCATCACCGAGAACCGGACCGAAGTAGAGGTCGACTATCACGGGCGCATAGAACCGAGGCCAAGCAAGTGGAGAATCTTCGCCACACACACAATGACAGTCACCGAGGTACTACCCCGCCTTTACCGCCGGATGGGCTAAGAAGGAGTGTTCATGCTCATTGCACTCCCCGCTTTGGTGTGCATGCTCGAATTGCCGCAAATGTCGACTATGCCGCCTTTAGTCAAGAGAGCCGCATGGCGACTGACCTCTTCGACTTCGGCCGCGTCCCTATCGACGGCAGTGGAAGATTGGCAAGAATCGCCGCCTACACCTCCCACCACAGTGGTAGAGGAGCTGGTAACAAGATTATGTAGGGACATCAACCAATGTCCTTAGGAACTTGGGACGCTCCATAGGAACGACCCAAGTTAAGAAGTTCCTTGAGGATAACCCATCCTACCGGCGATTTCAAGAATAGTTAGACTCTTGATCCCGGAGGTTTTGCATTAAGATATTATATAATATAAATATAATTTCTTTTGCATTTTAAATGTTTTGTTGATGTATTTTGTTCCACAACTATACCAACAAACATATAATGCAAGAGAATAAATAAAACTCTACTTGTGTATGCAGCTAGAGGCCTAGGCTCAGGGGAACGACAATGCCGAGACCATAGAGAAGAACCCCCGGCAAGGAACCTGTATGAGGAATTTGGGCCCATGACCCCAGAAGAGAAAATGTCACAGATGAGGACGGACCTTGAACAGATAAAGGCTTTCCTGGCCGCACAAGCAGGAGTGGGTTCGGAGGGCAACGCTCAGTTGCCACAAGCATCAGCTCGGAAAGCAGGAAAAGACAAGAGGAGGAGTAAGAGAAGGAGGTCCCCTAGCTCGGAATCCTCCGACTCAAGCTCAGATTCAGACTCCGACTCCGAGGAAGAAGAAGAGCAGGCCCAGGACCGTACAGATGGAAGGCAGAGGGACACCACAGATAGACGACAAAGGGACACAAGAGCCTCTGACTACCTGAAGAAGGTAGACTCTGCATTGGGAAACGTATGGAAGGCCAGGAAGCTCGAGCAATTCTCAGGCGAGAACAGGTCAGGCATGGAGGCAGAGGCTTGGCTCGATGAGATGAGTGAATATGGCAACGCCTATGGTATGAAGGACAAGGACAAAGGCAGGTGGCGACAGCCAACCTGAAGGGAGCAGCACGCATTTGGTAAGGCCCATGGCTTAAGCAGGGATGCTTGCAGGTTCAGAAAGTTTGCTAAAGCGTTCAAGCGCCATTACGTCCCAAGAGAGCACAAGTCCAGCATGATGCAGCAGTTCTACAGGTTGCAGCAAGGCAACAAATCAGTCCAGAAATATACAGAGGAATTCATGAGGCTAAGGCTTTATGTGCCAAAGTTGGGTAAAAAGCATGCAGTGGAGAGCTATATTGAGGGGCTGAATGATGAGATCCGCAAGCTTGTAAGGGCAATAAACCCTAAAACAGTATCAGAAGCAGAATCCAAGGCAATAAGCTTGCAAGGTACGGGACCTCAGAATAGCGGACAGAGGCAGCAGTATTACCAGGATAAAGGCAAGGCAATAGGGAGTTATAGCCCTAGGACAGCCAGTCCAAGTCCAGCTAGAGCCCCATATGGTGGCAAGGAGAAGAAGCAGGTGTCCTTCAAGGACAAGCAGGAGGGGTCAAACTACTCCAAAGCAGTGCGATCCTTTTTGCAGGTTATGCCCAAGGAAAAGAGGCAGGAGTGCATAGAAAAGTAGTTGTGCTTCAGGTGCTTCCAGCCAGGTCACAGTACAGCGAACTGCCCCTACGTCATGAGTGCAGCGCTAGCGGAATTGGGAGATTGGGACACTCTGTCTGACGACGACGGCGAGGCAGCCCGCGACTATATTCAGGGTGAGTGTCATATCTTTGCTGCAATAGATACAGAACAAGCAAAGAGCCAGTATAAGGTAATTTCCACAGTAGGGAAGGCCAAGGCCAAGTCCTTCATAGTCCTGATAGACTCGGGAAGTAGCCATAACTTTGCATCCCCCAGAATGGTCGAAATGTTGAAGTTGAAACCACTGAAGTCGAAGCCAAGGCCCGTCGTCTTAGCAAGTGGAGCAGTAAGGCAGATGGCAGGCAAGAGAATTAATTTTGACATCGACTTGCCAGGGATTAATATCCAGATAGGGGCAGAGGTAATGGGCATTGGCAAGTATGACTTGATCATTGGAATGAAATATCTTGGACCAGCAGGAGCCCTCATTGATTGTGGAAAGCGCAAAGTGATCCTCACAGCACCCAATGGCAAGATCATAGAGATCACAGGTAAAGAAGCTGTTCCCATTATGCAGTGCATGTCTAGTAAGCAGCTGTTCAGGTGCATAAAGAGTGAGCAAGTAGCATATATCTTCAAGCTCGAGATCCAAGAGCCCGAATCAGAAGAGGGTAAGGAAGATAAGGGGCTCAGCGAGTTGCCAAAGCAAGTAGCTAACTTGATCACGGAGTTCCACGATCTCTTTCCAGATGAGATCAAGCAGCTCCCTCCTTATAGGGGAGTCGAGTGTGAGATAGCACTCGAACTGGGAACGAAGGCGACGAGCAAGGCCCCATACAGAATGACGACGCAGGAGTTGACAGAGCTAAAGAAGCAATTGCAGGAGTTGCTCGACCTAGGCTTCATTAGACCTAGTGTCTCGCCATTTGGAGCGCACATTCTTTTTGTCAAGAAGAAGGATGGCAGTTTGAGGATGTGCATAGACTATAGGCAGTTGAACAAGCACACCATCAAGGACAAGTATGCGCTCCCCAGATCGGATGACTTGATGGATCAACTCCAAGGGGTGTAAAGGGTTTTCGTGTGTAGATGACAGACATTGAAGTCCTACCCAGGTTAAGGCAATATAAAATAGCTAATTGGTAATACCTAGGAACATCTTAAGATATTCATGCACTAGTTTCACTGCATTCGTCATTATGTTCAGAGTAGCAAAATTACCAGTTATTTAGTGGTGGGATTGAACCGCTTCAAACCAGGTAATAAGATATACACTATGTCAATCAATACACATATGCAGTAGCATCCACAACAGAATAACATCAGTTTTTTCTAACCTCTTAGGCAAAGGGCAATAAATCATTTCCAACACCAGTGACAACAATTAACACCGTAATGGAATGCAGCACTAATAATTAAATATTCAGAGTATGCTATCCATAACGAATAATAAGAACAAACAGAGTTATCTGCAGTATATTCAATATGAATAAACCAATTATCTGCCAGTGTTATTTCACAAATAAGTTCTGATGCAGCCTTGCAGCAGTAATGGTTTAATACTTAGAGATGGTGTGAATAACCAGTAACACATAATATAAGGATCTGTTCATCGTATTAGACTTGAATATAGAATGTTCTACAGTATTTATCTCAGGAATAAGATATGAACACTAACACTAGTAATGAGCAAAGACCATATTCATAGTTCAGATTTGCATAACAGAATAATGGATAGACTTATCTCGTAATAGCCACAAAATTATCAGATCTGCTGGTGACTCTCCATGGTCCTGCACTGGTCGGCTGCCCTAAATCTGCTATGATTCGCTCTCGAATCTCAAGTCGGCCTGATCTCTCAATCCGATCTCCATATGGTCGGCCTTGATGCCCTGATCCGCTTGACTCTTCCCTGATCGGCCCAGACAGCAACCGTAACCCCCCTTTTTCCTTCCTGCCTTTTCAATTCGAAATAGGGCTTTTGTTCTTAGCCCTTAGATTCTAATAAATCTCCACCCTTGGTTTTATTTTAATAACAATCCTTCTTTCCATATTACAATTAATATCTTTCAAGTAAGTTCCCATGGACACATTTTTCCACCACTCACAATAATAGAACGACATGGTAATGCTCTCATAATCATGTTTTCATCCAAAATGCACAATTTTGAACAAATTATTCCTTCTACAAGGGGCAAAGGTCTTCTCCAAAATCGACCTAAGGTCAGGCTATCATCAGATCCGGATAAAGGAAGAAGATATTCATAAAACGACTTTCAGGACCAGGTATGGGCACTATGAATTCACGGTAATGCCTTTCGGCTTATCGAATGCCCCAGCAACGTTCATGAGGCTCATGAACGACATCTTCAGGGAGTTTGTGATAGTATTCTTTGATGACATTCTGGTGTATAGCAGATCCCTTGAAGAGCACGTACAACACTTAAGGAGAGTGCTGGAGAAGTTGAAGAGGCACCAGTTGTACGCCAAGTTGTCGAAGTGTCACTTCGCAACGGAGAGGGTGGAATACCTGGGTCATGTGATCTCAGCAGAAGGAATCTCGACGGATCCTGCCAAGATCGAAGCCGTCATCCAGTGGCCGGCACCGAAGAATGTGCATGAGGTCAGAAGCTTCCTTGGCCTAGCAGGGTACTACAGGAAGTTTGTGAAGAACTTTGCTAAGATAGCGGCCCCGCTAACAGACTTGACGAGGGCGGAAAAGGTGAAAGATTGGGCGGACCATTGGCACAAGAAAGCCCAAGCAGGGTTTGAATTGTAAAGGAAGCTTTGACAACCGCCCCCGTCTTAACCCTGCCAGATCCAGAGAAAGACAAGTTGGTGGCGACAGATGCGAGTAAGATAGCCACGGGTGCAGTGCTCATGCAAGAAGAGCGTGTGGTAGCGTATGATTCCAGAAAGATGAACGACGCCGAAACGCGCTACCCAACCCACGATCAGGAATTGCTTGCGGTTGTCAGGGCATTAAGAATTTGGAGGCACTACCTCTTGGGAAAGAAGTTCCAATTGGACACAGATCATCAGAGCCTCCAGTATGTATTCACACAACCACACCTTAACCTGAGGCAGCGAAGATGGATGGAGTTCCTCGAGGAATATGACTTTGATATAGTCTACAAGCCGGGGAAGCTCAACGTGGTAGCGGATGCACTCTCAAGGCATCCCCTGACAACTAGAGTGCATTGCAATACAATTTCGACGCTCTCCAGCGACTTTGATAAGAAGATTGAAGAGTCCTTGCCAACGGATGTGGACTTCAAGGAAGTATGGGCAAGCTTAAGCAGGGAAGCAAGAACAGATAAAGAGCGGGAAGCCTTCAAACATTATAGGAAGGAAGGCAACCTGTTATACCATAAAGACAAGTTGTACGTGCCCGAATCATCAGGTGTAAGGAAATTGATCCTCCACGACACGCACAACAGTCCAATAGCTGGCCATGCGGGATTCATGAAGACATATTTCAAAGTGCGCAGCAGCTACTATTAGCCAGGAATGAAGAAGCAGGTAGCTCGCTACATCAAGGAATGCTAGTTATGCTAGCAGACGAAGGCAGAGTAGCTGCGAATTCCAGGGGCATTGGAGCCATTAGCAGTGCCAAACGCTAAGTGGGAGGTGATCAGCATGGATTTTATAACAGGGCTTCCAAGGACAGTAAGAGGGAAGGACGCCTTGATGGTAGTGGTCGACAAGTTGTCGAAGATGGCACATTTTGTGCCTTGCAGGACCACAGACACCGCTATGGATACAGCGAAGCTCTTCACCAAAGAAATCTTCAGGCTTCATGGCATGCCAAGGGAGATTATCTCCGACAGGGATCCGAAGTTTATAAGTGCCTTTTGGCAAGACCTCTTTGCGACAATTCAGACGAAGCTATCCATCCTATCATCCCCAGACGGATGGCCAAACGGAGCGGACCAACAGGATTTTGGAGGATATGCTATGAAACTATGTCTGGAACAAGCAAGGTATGTGGGAAGAATTTATTCACTTGGTGGAGTTTGCGTATAATAGCACCAAGCAGGAATCATCCCAAATGTCGCCGTTTATGATCAACTACGGCTACCAGTGCCTAACCCCAGACACTTGGCACAATCCTGTGTCAAAAGTAGAGGTTTCGCAGCAGATGTTGGCCGATATGCAGCAGCTCGTGGAAGAAGTTCAAGGATACCTTCTGGCAGCAAGGAGTCGGCAAAAGAGCATCACCGACAAGCATCGGACAGTCAGGGAGTTCGAAGTTGGCGACAACGTGTGGCTCAAGATCAAAGTGAAGCAGGCGAAGCTCCGCATCAGAAATTGTAAGAAGCTTGCTCCAAGGTGGGCTGGACCTTTCAGAATAGTCAAGAGAGTAGGTAATCAATCCTACAAGTTAGACTTGCCAGCACACCTAAAGATTCATAAAGTCTTCCACGTGAGTTTATTGAAGAAGCATACTCCAAATCCAGACGAAGCCTTGGACACTCCAACGTTGTTGGAAATGATGGAGGAGCAGCTGGAAATAGTTCCAGAATTGATTCTTGATAAAGCCTTCAAGAAAACAAGGAGATCGGAGTTTCTCCAATATTTGGTCAAGTGGAAGCACTTGCCAGTGGAAGACGCGACATGGGTACTCAAGAAGGATCTATTGAAGTAGTACCCACAGTTTATGGAGCAATGGAACGGCAAGGTCATCTCTGAGGAAATCGGCTCAGGCATGTCGATTTGTGTAGATTAATTCTATGTGTAGTTAAGATTAATCTATGCATGCAACTTATGCGAGGTATGGGTTTACATGCGTTGTTACCGATGATGAGACCACTTCGGTGATCTCTAGGGCGTGGTGTAATGTCAATGTAGGCATGACCGCGTTTCCGCTTGGATGAGTGGAAGGTAGATTAGAAAGTCTACTTCTGTCCCACAGAAGTAGACGACCTCGAGAGAAAGGAGGTCATTGAGGAATGCATTGATAGGAAAAGCACCTCTAGCCCCATATATGCATTGATAGGAGGAATCTGGCCTTCACGCCCCATATACGGGAAGGACCTATCCTCCACGCTGGGCAACTAAAGGTGTAGGCATGAGTGGCATATAGGCATTATAGACGTTGTCTCCGCGGCCATGACGGAAGAAGCATCCTCTTCCTACGCCGGGAGATTAGCCATGCATTCATGTAGATAGGTGGGGTGGTCACCATATAACCAAAATTTTATTAATAATTAAATAGTACTAATGTAGTGTCGACCTGCAGGCCAATAGAGCGCTCCGGAGGGCAAGGAGGTCGAGCTACGAAGACTTGCAACACAAATTTTGTCAGAATGTGTTGCAAGGGATGAAGAGTACCTCGAACGTTAATTATACATATGAAATATTAAAATTTTGATAAACTAAGTTGTCGTGATAAGTAAGTTATTGGGTAACTTGTTTTAATGATGTTACGAATTGATAAGTTAATTCATAAGATAAGGGCGTAATAATAATTTAAAAATATTACCTTGAGGTAATCTTAATAAATGTGTAAGAATTATAGTAGTATATTGTATGCATCAGGTTGATCGCAGGTTAGGAAGATTCCAAGGTGGGGAGACCCACGATGCTGCGGACAGCATCATTTCAAGGTGGGGAGAATGTGACGTTCCAGCACAGTATACGGTCCCAGGACGTATACTGTACTGCCTCGTCACGCGTACACGCCACTCCGACTGACGTGTACGCCAACGTGTAGCCAGACGGGTAGCCCCTAGGTGTATGTGCATTTATTATTAATGTGCACATTTACCAATGTGCACATTTATTAAGGTGCACACCTTTCCATGTAGATATATTTATGCCACCTAGCCATTAAAGGCAAGTGGGCCATTCCCAATTATCCCACATGCTTAAAGGGATAATTGGAAACCCTAGCCCTAACCCCTTGTCTTTTTAGGTAGGAGGAAACCCTAACTTGCCATTTTTCGTCCATAGGGTTCTAGAGCTCTGTTTTGGCTGCCCGAGGAGTCAAAACCGCCTCCCAGACTTTGTCTAAGCGAATTGCACCATTAGTTCTCCTTGATTCGAGCAGTTCAGCAGGATGGTGGAACTCAGGTCAGGAGGATCAGGTATTTAGTCGATTTAATAGCTTAAACCGTCTTTCAGTCATAGAATCAGTAGGTTTAGCCTATTAAATCGCCCATAGCAGTTATCCAGATCTCTAGATACCAGACTCTAACTAAAGAACCTAACTCTATGATATAGATTAGATCTAGTTCTTTAGTTCTCTGTGATGTATATGGATGATGTGTCTCTGTGAACTCCTTGTATTGGGAAGGGGGGGTAGAGGCCCTAAAGCTTGGTAGTAGATGCTCCTAGATTAGCCTCTCTAGCACACTGTAGATTCGGCCTGTGTACAAGAGCCACACCTGGTTGTGGGTGAAGGGGCCAGACTGGCTAAGAAGGAGGTTCGTGTTCTGACTCTTGAACGATCCCTCTGGTGTGTAAGGCCTACCGGAGATCATTGTGACTAGGTCTAATGGCTTACCACTGAGTGTGGGTAAGGCATGGGCTCGACACCCGTGAAGTGGTGTTCACTTTCCAGTGGGTTCAGTCGAATAAGGGCAGTGGCCCTCTAGTCACCTTGAGTCAGCATGTAGACCTCTGGTGGGAGTGATCCCTACCTGCCCATCGGAACTGGGGAGATGCAGCCATGGAATAGCCCCTTTGGCTATGCATCCGGCGGGCTACAGTCAGGTCCCAACACTTTTCAGCCTACTCTGCAAAGTGTGCACAGGAGGGGCGGATGGAGTGGACAACCCTAAGCCATGTTCTCATGCCAGCCAAATCCATTGCCATGAATTCTGTCTGCAATGAACTCTGGAGACCCAAGCCGTCAGTCATCCCTTGAGTCTGAGCATTGGGTAGGTTTTCCCATATGTATCGTGCTGATCTTTGTCTATGCAGATGTTGATGCACCACCCTTCGAGGTGGATATGTGATGATATTGTTTACTGACATGTATGTTTACGCTTCCGCAGCTAGGTAGGCCCTGAGGGAGACGGGGTAAAATGACCCCTTCACTCTTCCCATTGGGACTCGTTACGCGTACAGTGACATGTGGAGGGCCCTGTATCAGTGTGGAGCTGGTATGGGGGATGAACTCCTGTTTGTATACGGTGAGTGCATCGTATACGAGTAGGGGACGTCACATTATCTAACCTGGATAATATTTGTGATCATTATTCAAACTGTATATGAATATTCATGATTTGTGGCAGCATATAATAAAAGAAAGAATACGTTGTCTTCCAGGTAGCTAGCTGGCATATATTCAAAATTTAAGGATGATTGCAGGTAGAGGCATATATTCTTGATTGTACTATTTGGGGTATATGCTGCAGCGGTCTGAATAGATGCCGGATTTTGTGTGTTTTAGATATCGTTGAAGGGTCCGAAGGAGATGGTAGTTTTGGAGAAGACGAAGGATGCAGAGAAGTGCGTGCAAGGGCTGGTAGATGCAGGTATGTGCAAATTGGAATGAATACTGGGTTAAGTTTTGAATTTGGGGGTGGGTTTGGGGAAAATTTCTGTGACAGGATGAAAATTGGGGATGAATTTGGTGGATTTGTGTAGAGGGGCGATTTTTAATGTGGGGATTTAGGTGTTGAAAAGGATTTACCGGAGCATCAAAGGTGTGCGAAATCACGAAAAAATATGGAGCGGCAAGCGCGGCAGGAGTGGTATCATACATATTAAGTGAAGGCCGCTGTATTTGTGGAAGGGGAAGAAGCTCCGGCGGTAGAGCCAAAGGCAGCAGAAAAAAAGGTGGAGATCGCAGAAAAATCATGGGAGGAAGCTGCGGAAGAAAAAATTGAAGATCCGCCGCTCAACTTAAATCTGTAAAACAACGAGCAGTATCCCTGCCTTCCCCTCAACAGCAGCTTTGCAGCAGTACCTTTTCTAATGTCTAGCTATGGTTATAGTTTTTTTCTGATTCAAAGCTCTGGATATGGCTTCTTCCGATGAAATATCATTTCCCATTATGATTTTTTTGCACTAACTCATGCTGTACCCAAATGTTTTCCACTAAATCCCGCCATAGCCATTTGTTGCAAAGGACCCATTTGGCAGAGTGTCAACGCACGCACATTTCTCTTCCAGGAATGGATTCAATTCAACTCCGGCCGATTGTAAAGCCAAATTTTATATAATTCTAATTTTGATATGGAATGGCATGGCATGGCATGGAAGAAAGGGCATAACTCTGACTGCCATAACTAAAAAGCTAGCTCCACAAAAATCCCGAAGCAACAAATAAACATGCAGGGCAATACCTGGCGACCCGATTCAACATTTTTGTAGCTATATCCCGAAGCCAGATTCAGCATGTCGCCAGAAGAAAGGGGGCGAGATTTGGCTATGGCAGACAGAGAAGAGGCGTCGATAATCCGCAAAAGAAGAGGCTGGATTGGATAAATTAAGAGAAGAGGCCGGATTAGATGGATTAAAAGACGAACTGAAGAATTTGGCAGAATTAGACTGTCTGACTGCTGAGGCAGGCGAGCGATCGAATCAAAGAAAGCCCTGTATTTCTCTCCGGCGAGCGATCGAATCAAAGAAAGCCCTGTATTTCTCTCCGAACATATAGCAGTGGATTTCAAAAGAAAATTAAACACAACTGATTGACGACGGGGAGAAAATATGAATTTTTTTTAGGCGGACGAAAAAAATGAAACTGATTTATATATGTTTAGATATGTTCTCATAGAGGGCTGCCTGGCTTAACCAATATGGGTAATCTGGGCCCTTGATCATTCCACGTGTCGATATGAGCGGTTGGGATTGGCTGGAACATTAACGTGGGTATCGTTGATAATTGGGGCCATCTTGGCCATCAATTTATGCTGACGTGGCAAATCGAGTGGTGGAGAGGAGGTACCAGACATTAGGCCGAAGGGAGGGATCTAACTGCGGAGTTTGTGTTTGGATTCTACTTGCGCCTATTGTTGGTTACCATAAGAAGCAGTTGAACCAGCTTGCCGGGCGGCAGTGGATGGAGCCGGGCAGCAGACCATAGTCGTAGATGTGGAGTTTTGGATGGTCGAACCTGGTATGTGTTTTTTAGATTTGGATTTTGCAGCTGAAATAATCTTGGTTGTGCGCGGGTTAATTTCTAGCTGAATGCTAGGTCTTTCAAAACAATCTTTTGTTTAATATTTGGCTTAGAAAGTATGTGAATAAATTATAGTTCTTAGATACACAGTCTCTTCTGTATGTGTCGTTCACCTCTATTTTGCTCTGACTAGCAGTGTTTTGGGTCGAACTTAGATACACATCCCTTCTATCACTGCCGTCCACCTCTATCTTGCTCCTACTATGTAAACTCTTAATCTGCCACATTTTTCTCCGGTAGTTCTATTTTTCTCCATTAATACAAAAGCTTTACATGGTAATGTCCATATTCCGTTTTTTGTAGCCTGCACGGGAAAAGCTTCTGAAAATGGCTCCCAGAAGTGCCAAGTTTTCCATATAGGCTTCCTCTGGTCCGCCAGTGCGTAACATCTGGACCAGCATGTCAACAGGTTAATTTCTTGCTTTGACCCGTTTAGGTTCAACTTCCATGCCCTCCACTCAATTTCGTTTTTTCCTTTGCTGATCTCGATTTTTCAAAGTGGCTGCAGTGCAGATGGGCATATGGTCGTCAGAGTAGCAAATTGAATTGGACAGTGGAGCAGTTGAGATTCTCATTCCCAATGCTTAGATTGTCTTGGCCCACATTTTTAGAATCATGTATGTCTTCTCCACTACAAATCCTTGACAGTATAAGGATAAGTTCTTAATGTTTTGTGATAGAAGGACAATTAGAGTTTAACTCATTATAGTGCTCAAGTTGTGATCTTCCAATGAAGCAGAAAAAGTGTTGCTGATTTAAAATCCTTCAAGCCAGCTTACACATAACATCAACACATGAGCAACATGTGTGAAGGCATAAATGATGTATACTAAAAGGCATAAATCACGTACCTAAATGATGCATACTAAAAGGCAAATGGCGCTTGCCTTCTTTCACCTGCCATGCAAGCAGAAACATAACGTGCTTTCAATGCAGTGGCAGAAAGGGCATAAGGATTTGTGCCTCGACCTGTGCTCCATGACCTTGGAAGAAGACACAGAAGATGGATATGCATGCGACGAGGACCTTAGCTCTTTCACAAAATGGATGAGCACTAAGGATATTATAGGGCTTTTGGGCTTTGAAGATGACTTGATTAGGTTGAAAGGCTTTGTTGAAGCTCAATGTTGTATCTGTTTATTTATAAAACATGAAGATCTTAATTATTATCTGGATGTTGGCCTCCATACCATTGTAAAGTTTGCCAAATTGTTTCATTCGTTCATCCTAAAATAGTAAACGTGAAGCAAATCCCTAACATATCCTTTTGTTAACAATTCTATAGATCTCTGAACTGGATCCACCAATTCTCAAAGATCTTTGAACTGGATCCACCAATGTTGGCCATCTACCACAAATGCAAATTGACACATTGGTTTCAGCTTAAAGTATATCTTTGCTTCTTGTCTACATATTCATCACCCTGTCCATACATTCACTGTTCATACTAGTTGTCGTCCTTGTACATTGGATTTACTTGGTCACTTCATATGTTATTGTCATTACTTACGGTGCATGTATACATATACACCTTCTTTAATGGCAACAAGTTTTGTGCTTTCATTCCTTGCGTTCCATTTTTGTCATGTTGTCAGTTGTCTATTCCATTGCATTTACTTATACTTTATGCTACTTTCATTGAAGGGATTTTTCAAAATCTACTTGATCAAACACGTATACTTATTAGCACAACTTCTTAATGACACCTTGAACCTAGAGCAATATCACAAAAATGATTTAGACCATTGGAAGAATCTTAGCATGCATTATTCACAAGAACATGAAATATATCCGTTTGCTTAAACAATCCTTCGAGAGCCCAAGCGCTCGAACTTATTCTTCACTTCTGTTGTAATGCTCCGGCACATTTACAATCGTTCAAGCTTCACTTAAATAACAATCAGTCGGTGGCATGAGTTCGGCAAGGCGGATTTCCTGGTGTTTCTATTTTCTCCAAGTCACAACAATATCCCACATGCAGATTTCAATTCGCGAGCCTAGCTGAGTTTTTCTTAAACAATATCCCACATGCAACTCTTACGTTTTTCAACCTCGAACCATTGAATGATTTAACTCCAATATTATCTTGTTTCAAATGAATATCTTTACCCCAAGTAACTTAGCTTCTTCATTCTTCATGAGCATGAAGATCATATCTCTCTGTTCCTTGTCATTCAATCTAGGTGTGCAATACCCCTTAGATCATTTCTCTGATAACTCCATAAACTGGCTCAACAAATATTACATGATATGATTATTTTCCATCATTTCCCCCTTCATGTAATATTTCTGTATTACTATATTGGATCATGCTCCTTAGTTCCAAAAACCTGTATACTGGCAGAGCCTTTGTCATTATATCAGCTACTTGATCTTTAGTGCTTATGTAAGTTAGATGCAAAAGTCCTTTGCTCACCACATCTCTAATGAAATGAATCTCCAGATCTATATGTTTAGAACGTTCATGTAATACAGGATTTTTGGACATTGCAATACAGCTGGTACTATCACAAAATACCACTGTAGGTTTATCCTGAAGCACATGCAATTCATCTAGTAACCTCCTTTCCCAAATGATTTCTTTTGCAACCAATGTTGCTGCATTATACTCTGCCTCAGCAGTTGATAGGGCCACACTATTTTGCTTTTTACATTTCCATGCCACAGGAGCTCCTCCCAACAAAATTATGTACCCTGAAGTTGATCTCCTGTTGTCAAGGTCCCCTGACCAGTCTGAGTCACAATATGCTGTCAGATTCAAATCATTTGAATTATAGCAAACTCCAATTTCCATGGTACCTTTAAGATACCTCAGAATCCTTTTTGCAGCAATCCAATGACCCTTGCCAGGATCATTATTATACCTGCTAAGAATGTTTACAGCAAAAGAGATGTCTGGTCTGGTACAATTAGCAATGTACAGCAAACAACCAATCAGAGATCTATAGGGAATGCTCTCCATCTGTTCTCTTTCTTTTGCATTTTGTGGACTCATAAGCTTTGAGATTTTATGGCCAGGAGCAACATGAGAATTTGCAACATTACAATCCTTCATGCCAAATCTCTCAAGCATATTTTCAATATGCATTCTTTGACTTAACAACAAGGTTTTCCTTTCTCTATTTCTGCAAACTTCTATACCCAAAAACCTTTTTAGTTCCCCAAGATCTGTCATTTCAAACCTCTTATTCAAAATGTGTTTGCATTGATCCAGAATCTTTTTTCCTTTTGCAACCATGATGTTGTCATCAACATAAAGACCAATAATGCACCAATTTTGTTGATCTCCAAGTCTGTATAAATTCCCATCAAAATTCAACTTTTCAAATCCTTGTTTTTGCAAATATTATTCATGCAATTATACCATTCCCTTGGTGACTGCTTTAAGCCATAAACAGCTCTTTTCAACTTCCAAACTTTCCCATCTCCAACCTCAAATCCAGGAGCCTGTTTTAAATAAATTTCCTCTTCAAGTTTGGCATTCAAAAATGTTGTACTCACATCCATATGATGTATTTCAAGATCATGAGAATTAGCAATAGCAAGCAACATTCTTAAACTGTTTATCTTAACCAAGGGTGAAAAGGTTTCATCATAATCTCGTCCCTTTCTTTGAGTAAAGCCTTGAGCTACAAGTCTGGCCTTAAATTTGTCTGGCTTTCCTTCAATTCCAGGTTTAATCCTAAATACCCATTTGTTTCCAATGATATTTTTACCTTCAGGTCTATCAACTATCTCATATGTATCTGTTCTTTTGAAAGCTTTAATTTCTTCTTCCATAGCTGCTAACCATTGCTTTGCACATTTTCCATTTACTGCTTCAAAATAGTTTTTTGGTAATTCAGCACTCTCTAAGTTTAACACATCAAATACACTATGGATTTCACCTACATGAGGCTGAAACCTTTTGCTTCTTCCTTCTGCATTTCTGCCATGATATTCCATCAACCTTTTGTTTTCATCTTCTAACATTTGAGCCTCAGTTCTCCTTGGTTTTCTTTTTGGTTTGTCTGCAATATTTGTATCTATTTGTTCATCCATGACTTCTTCTCTATGAATAACCTTTTCATTTATATTTTCTGCTTCACTTTCATAATCTGAGTCATCACCAGAATATTCCATTGCTTTCATCATTTCATCCCTTGGATTCTCTTCCAAAATTTCAGTCTTATCTTCTGCTCTTTCCTTTAAAGATTCAGTTTTAACAATTTCATATTTGTCTGAGTCATTCACTTTGGGAATCAACTTGTAAAACTGTGTCTCATCAAATACTACATCCCTACTAATAACAATTTTTCTTTTTGCAGGATCAAAGAGCCTATAGGCTTTGGAATTTTCATCATAACCTACCAAGTAAGTGATATATGCCCGATTATCTAATTTTCTTCTCAGTTCCTCTGGCACATGTGCGAATGCAAGACATCCATAAGCTCTTAAATTATCAAAGCAAGGCAACTTACCTGACCATAGCATATCTGGAGCAGCTCCATTAGTACTTTTGGTTGGCAGCAGGTTTTGAACATATACTGCAGTTTTAGCTGCTTCATCCCAAATAAAGTTTGGCAAACCTGAATATTTTAGCATGGACCTGACAGCATTTAACAAAGTCCTATTCTTTCTTTCTGCTACTCCATTTTGCTGTGGTGAGAACCTGCATGTCAACTGCCTCTTAATTCCAAGTTTTCCACAAAAATCCTTGAGCTCCTTAGACATATACTCACCACCTCGATCAGATCTCAAGCATTTTAATTTTCTTCCAGTTTCAAGTCGTACTTCAGCAATAAATAGTTTCAAGGCCTCAAAGGCTTGATCTTTGATTTTCAAACAGTAGCATTTTGTTTTCCTGCTAAAGTCATCTATAAAGGTCATGAAATATCTATGCCCAGTCATGCTTGTTACATTTATTGGGCCACACAAGTCAGTATGCACAAGATCCAGGATTCCCTTTGCGCTTTTGGTAGATTTCTTAAATGGCTGCCTTGTTTGTTTTCCCAACATACATCCTACACACAATTTGTTTCCAGACTTTTCTTCATTTGCCTTAATCCAATTCTTTTTGGACATCATCTCAACATTTGGCATATTTGTATGACACATCCTGTTATGCCAAACTTTTAAAGATGGATATTCTATAATGTTCAAATTTGGCATTTGCTCAAGATCAAAACCAAACAAGTTTCCAACACGTTTGCCAATAAACTTAACTTCATTTCCCAAAAGAATTTTACATTCAAGTTTATCAAAATTGACCTTATAACCAAGGTCAACTAACTGGCATACAGAAATTAAATTCCTGACTAATCCAGGTACACAAAAAACATCCTTGAGTTCTACAGCTTTTCCATTTAGATCAAACAATTCTAAAACACCAAAGTCTTCTATCTCTTGCAAACTTCCATCCCCTAGTTGTACATAACCAGCTCCCTTTTTCTTGCACTCCTTGAGTAATTTTGAATCACATGTCACGGTCTTTTCAGCTCCTGAATCTATTACCAAGAATTTATTATTATTCCTTTTCAAATCACTTGAAACAGACATAATGCAATCATTATTTACCTCATCAATCTCCTCCTCTTCAACTGATTTTGATTCCTGAACAATATTCATGGTTGGATTCCCCCTTTGAATTATTTTTCCTCTTCCAGATCCACCCTTATAATTTGAGCCTCTTCCTCTTCCTCTACCTTTTCCAAAATTTCCTTTTGGACTAGGGCAGCTTGCTGCCATGTGACCTTTTCCATCACAATTATAACATCTTATCATTCTGCCTTCATTTGGGCACTCAGCCTTAAGATGACCAAACTGGTTACAGTTATAACATGGCCCCACTTTGTCTTTATTATCATTTCCACCTTTCTTATATTTTCCAATAAACAAGACTTCAGCAGAATTTTCTTCTTCATCTAACTCAACTCCTCTTTGCTCAAACTCAGTCCTAATCATTTGGACAGCATGTTCCTTTGACCTTGCAACATTTCTTATCAATGTAGACAATTGACTATTGTGAGATACTGACCTAGCCAATGACAAAATCTGATAGTGTTCATTCAAGATGATTCCTGCCCCATCTAGATCAGCTATAATGGAGTCAAACTTCTCCGAAAATTCTGTCAAAATGTCTTTTTCATATAGCTTTAGTTTCCTAAGTTGCTTTTCCAAAACATCAATCTGAGAGGATGTTTTAATCTCATATTGATTCACCATATATTTCCACATATCTTTAGGATTCATACCTCTCAATTTGAGTTTGATAGCAGCACCTACTTTGCTTGCAATAATTGCTTGTGCCTCCAATATGTAGCAAAATAACAGGGGGTTCCAGGGGGATTTGATATAGATATAATTCTTGAAACCATAGACCATATCCCTAAAACAATTCAATGGGTTATTATAAAAAAAAAACATAGATTTAAGATAAAAAATAGTCACATTAGCTCACTGGTTAGATTGGTTAAAGTAGTCTTATTAGGACATTGAGTTATTTTGGTAGAGGTTCGAATCCCCGTATTTCATATTCTAAAAGCTTAAGCGAAACCGTATAGAGGCTTGATATACCATCAAAACCTTAGGCAAACTCGTATTCGACATCTTAAAATCATAGGCGTCCTGCAATTATTCTGCTGGTCCTGCAATTATTTTTGAAGCAACAGTAGACACATTACCTCCATCACCTGCAGTGGATTTTTCAGCAGTTGAGCTTTCAGCTCTTTCAGCACTTGAACTTCCAGAATCTACCACTGTGTTAGCATTTCCTTCTTCAATGAGATACCAAAGATTTTCAAACTCCAGCACCTGCCTAATCCCATGTTTCCAGACTTGAAACCCTGTGTCTCCCTTAAAAACTTCAATAGATGTCAACAGGTTAGCTCCGAATCTTGTTGACATTGTTAGCTCTGATACCAATGAAGGGATTTTTCAAAATTTACTTGATCAAACACGTATACTTATTAGCACAACTTCTTAATGACACCTTGAACCTAGAGCAATGTCACAAAAATGATTTAGTACATTGGAAGAATCTTAGCATGCATTATTCACAAGAACATGAAATATATCCGTTTGCTTAAACAATCCTTCGAGAGCCCAAGCGCTCGAACTTATTCTTCACTTCTGCTGTCTGCTCCGACACATTTACAATCGTTCAAGCTTCACTTAAATAACAATCAGTCGGTGGCATGAGTTCGGCAAGGCGGATTTCCTGGTGTTTCTATTTTCTCCAAGTCACAACAATATCCCACAGGCAGATTTCAATTCGCGAGCCTAGCTGAGTTTTTCTTAAACAATATCCCACATGCAACTCTTACGTTTTTCAACCTCGAACCATTGAACGATTTAACTCCAATATTATCTTGTTTCAAATGAATATCTTTACCCCAAGTAACTTAGCTTCTTCATTCTTCATGAGCATGAAGATCATATCTCTCTGTTCCTTGTCATTCAATCTAGGTGTGCAATACCCCTTAGATCATTTCTCTGATAACTCCATAAACTGGCTCAACAAATATTACATGATATGATTATTTTCCATCATTCATTTTATGTGATTGATATTGATACCTTATTTGCATGATACACACATGTCATTGCCCATTGGCTAGAAGTTGTAGGTTGTCATTGTCAAATTTGTTATCACATTGACATATTTGGCGTTGAGGTATAATGTGATGTACTACTATAAATAAGATACAAATAAGTAGAAAGTACATTAAATTCTCGAGATGGACTCACCGAAATATGGTATTGGTTCAAGAGTCTAAGGTCTATAGTATAATTTCCCTTGTTATTGGATGCATGCAATATATTTAATTTGATTCATTATGCATGCATGGAAGGATTGCAATTCTAGGGCAGTAGCTCCATGGCCTGAATTAAAACGTGCATTTGAGTAGCATGCTTCTCGTCTAAAGGCCTTGCACCCTTTTTAACTCCCAAGTTAAGCCCACCTGTGGTCTGGATATCTCATATGGAGGGTATATGATCATGTGAATGAACATTACCAGTGATTGCTCCTAACATGCATAAGAGGAATCTTGGCTATAATCGTTAAATCTGTTGGCCTAACTCTTTGGACGAATGCCATTTATAGATTGGATTAGAGGATTCTCCCCGAGGAATTGTTATCAGGATTGGCCGTGTTCGGTTGTTCCAAGAGTTCCACATGGCTATTGGATTATATATCGCAAAGATCAGAGCCATGTTCATATTGGATCCTCTATCGGACTCCTTTGAGGGCTTTCATGATAGATGATACCCTAGAACTTTTGGAGTAGCACTATGGACTCTGTTGTGAGGGTTATAACCCTGATAAATTCTATCCTCACAGGACTTGAAAGAGAGGCAGATGGATGTGAAAACCTAGCCTCTTGCATTTGATTGGCCAACCTTGTCAGTAACACTTCTTGTCTATATGAAATACTTAAGTCTCCGTAGCCAACACCTTCCTTCAATAGAATCTAAGATGTAAGCTTTTTGTTGGGTTGACGCAGGGCCTGGACGCACCCCTATTCTTCCACTTAGATTTTCAACCCATCGCTTACATGTATATGTGTAAAAAAATGAGTATATTTCAAAGGTATTAGAGTTGAGGGTGTGGTCTCGGTTGTAATACCCTCATGGAGGGGGCTAGTGCGAGTAATCACAATGGCAGGAGTCGTCCGAGGCTTACAACGTCTCGCTAATGGCAACGCAACGACAACTAGAAAACTTAGGTCAAACAACTCGAATTGGATGTTTTCACTAAACATGAGAGCCCATGATCAAATAGAGGATCAAAGAGCTACTGCATATATTGTGTCCATTTCCCGAAAGAAAATGTTTCCATAGGCCGCAGATGCTTTTATACTACTCTTTGCTAGAATGTCTTGAGATGATGGTCTATAAGATAGAATATTTATGTCTGAGCTCTGCGATGTGCCTAGCCTTCTTTCCTGTGAGAAAAGTGTGAAACTGTCTGATCGCATGCGAGCACAAAGCAAGATCAGTAATCTATCGAAGCCAATGTTTAAGTTCTTTACACGCATCATCAAACCATTGTAAAGATCCCAATGTTTTCCTATTATTTGGTTATATTTCCCATTTGAGAGCTTCTGTTTTCTTCGCGGTGGTGATGAAATTGTACGGTACAACCATTTGCAAGAATCTTATTATGTGCTTCAAACATACCTGTTGCATATGTTGGCTGAAACTTTAGTTGCTAATATTATAAACCAAACTATCATGCATTATCAGGCATGGTCTTCATTTTGTTTTAACTATTGCAACTGTAGAGCGAGTTCCTCACAAGTGTACGTCTCCTATTTCTTTTCCAAACTGATAATACAATCTATAATTACTGCATTTGAATAAGTTGGAATCCTTGAAGTAGCTTCTATTTTAGATTACTTACATGTAATTATGCCTCCCATTCTAGATGCAATATCAACTTCCATTCCAATTAAACATTATCTTTTTCTCCTAAGAAAAACAAATCAAACAAACTGCTTCCCCTATCTATGAATTGCTTTATCCAACATAACAAACAATCGAGCCTTCAAAAATGCGAAAGAAGAATCGTTGGTACTAGGATACCATATAAGAGATTGTCTTCATCCCTAAAAAAAAAAAAAAGGGAGTAACGATAATGCAGGCTTCAGGAAAAAGGTTGAATGGCATCACATGAGAAGACTGACAGAAAAGAAGCAAGAAGAATAAAAATAATAAGTTGTTATTAGAACTTGCGAAGCAGTTATAATTGCATTAACAATGCTTAGCATGGCATCATTTTTAGATTCAACGATGATATGTATACTCTTTTGTTGTTAAAATGCCCATATGTCCACCCTATGCTTTAAAGGTAAAAGGAGGTTTGATGATGCCCTAAAGCTTCTAGTGGATGCATATTATCTAAGCTATCAGGCAATCACTTCGAAAAAATATAAAATGTGAAACCCTTTTTATTCTGTGGATGGGATCGAATAAGAAGTGACAGGAAAGAAGCAAGATGAACAAAAATAGGTGTTGTAATTAGAAGGTTGGGATGTTGCAATGTCATTTTTGGAGTTAGATTTTTATTATTCGTTTGTTTGTTGTTTGAGACCTTGTTGTCAAATGGTGATTCAAACTCCAATATATAATATGATTCGAAGTTTCCCAAAAGGGGATGCTAGTACTAATAATGCTATAACTGCCTCATCACAAATCAATTGAATATTTTGTATGTTTTGAAGTTGTAAAGAATTTGAAAATTATGTTATTCTAATGTTATCATTCATGAGCTTTTAAGTTCGACCATGTTATTCATGATTCTCCGCACAGCTAGTTGCGTTATGCATATATTAACAAATTCATGATTCTAATGTGTTATTTTACCTTAAACGAATGTTGAGAACCAAAATTTAGAGCATGTTATAACACATTGTATAGTTTTTCGTAATAGGAATATTGGTGTCTTTTTTATTTTGAACTAAATCGAAGCATTTTGACCTATAAGAGTAGCTCAACCAATGGCTTAACCAAAGAGCCTAAGAACAAACCTCACTCTCACTTCATAGATGGATTGTTTAAATTAATTACTGCTACACCTAAGGTGTTTTTTATGGCTACATGTTTTAAAAAAAGATCCACCGTTTCTAAGCTTTGCAAAGGGATGCATAGAAAACATCTATGGGGAGAGAAAAATGAGCAGAACGCACTTGTTTATGAAAAGCCTGCAAACTCTATCTAGTGAAGATAGCTTGAACCAAGTTCCTAGCCAAACAGCAATATTTGTGCCACCATTGCGCTTGTGGCACTAGTTTGCAAGTTCTCTTCTTGAAACACCAACATTGAAGCAGATTTATGCTAGTTTGTCCTCTAGACTTACATTACGTGTATGTGCTTTATATAATAATAATAGAGACTTTCCAATTTCCAATGCAAGGATATAGATCCCTCTATATGGCTACTAGTTCCATTGATATAGTCACAAATGGCAAGGATTAATCATATGAATTATAACAAACAATCATTTGCATTTCCCTGAAGCGAGTAGCCAGTCTTCATTGCTGTCCAAGAAAATAAATCCTTCGGCAAGTCTTTGAATACACAACTTACTACCACACCTAGCATACATATTGCCAAGTGCATTTGCTAGGTAAATATCTGAATTCAAGTGCATGTGAAAGATGTGATTGCGAATCAATTTTTCATAATACCAAGCTGCTAAGGTTGCACATGCCTGAACACGCCTAAACACTACTGCAGAAAGTAACTTCGTCTAGTTCTGTGCCTTCACGTGAATAAACTTCTTGACTGCTTCCTTTGATGTCCCCATTCTGAACATATCATGCAACCTAGACCTCTGGGCACCTCTCATTTCGCTTATGGTCATTTATGATTGAAGGCGCCTATGATTTTGAAATATGAAATACGAGTTCGCCTACGGTTTTGAGGGAATATCGAACCTCTATATGGCTTTGCCTAAGGTTTTAGAATATGAAATACGGGGGCTCGAACCACTACCAAAATAATTCAATGTCCTAATAAGATTAACCAGTATACCCAGTGAGCTAATGTGATTATTTTTTATCTTAAATCTATGTTTTTTTTTATAACAACCCATTCAATTGTTTTAGGAATATATGGTCTATGGTTACATGAATTGTAATTTTTATATCCATATCAAATCCCTCTACAACCTCCTGTTATTGTGCTACATATTAAATCAAATAATGTGCGGGCATTATGCATGGACTTATGATCCTAGATACAGACTTATATGTAAACCACATCCTGGGTAAGCATTCAATTATACAACTTCATATCCATTGTTGATGTTTGCACATTTACCATCCTTATCTGCCAATGCTTGTTATGGAATGTATACGAAGAAACTTTCCTTACCCCAAGGTAGCAATAATAGCGCATGCATTCAGGGTACAAATGAAGCTTACTTTATCTGGTATTATTCCTTCCATGTGCATCTGTTTAAATAATTTAATGGCATCCTTAGCATTTTCGTGGCTTCTTGAATACATCAAAATCATTGAAGTTCATGCAAAAAGGTTCTTTTCCTGCATCTGGTAGAATACCCTGCAAGCATCACTGTGGCACAACAGTTGACATACATGTTGATAAGGATATGATAAAACAATATTATGTCTATATGAGCGTTTCTCAATACGAGCATCAACATGCCTTCCTATTCCTAAAGCTCTCAACTTGGTGCATGTCTTCAAAAGATAAATACATTCCAAGGTAGATTTTTGGATCTTTTGTAAGAATCGTGTAATATCCTAATTGCTTCTACCGATCTCCCCTCCCTGCACAATTTCTTAATGGTAGAAATGGTAAAACTATCAAGGATATAATCCATCTAGTGATTGCCCACTGCAAGCTGCTGACCCGAACTATAAGGAAGGAATAGAAATTAGAAATTACAACACAAAATAAAGTGATCTGTCAACCTTGTGTCTCACAGATGAGTTTGCAAATAATAAACATGATGTGAATAACAAGCAGAAAGATTGACTCGTGTCTTACAATATTCCACGGATTATAATTAAATATTGCAGTTCAACATTGTCATGATTTATAACGGCAATACCACATCTATTAGCAGAATCTATAAGAAATGAGCGATACACCTGTCATTATGCAAACATAATGAAGCTAAGAAATATGAGATTACCTTTAGTTTCTAGAAAGTTGTGAGGCCAACTTAGAGACCCAAAATCTAGGAGCCCTATCGATGTGAAGTGCATTATTCCACAGGACTGGTTAAGTCTGAAAATAAATTGAAAACAATCAAACTTGTATTGTGTAATCAAATACATACTGGGTAAGCAGGGAAGAAACATAAGAAAATGGTAGTGCGATACATCACTAATTCAGATGTAAGAGCAAAGTTGGTGCATCACCATTAGATTGCTGCCTCTCTCCATAACATTTGCCCGGGGGTTTCACCAATTAAAAACGTATGATACATGTGCGTGACTGGTTAGGGGTTTTATTTTTTTGAACACGTCCATATACGGTCGAAGCACAATACGTCTGCACTGCCATTTTTTTGCAGGGGGTCGAGAAGGGAAGGCTGGGCGGGATCTCTCCACCCGTATGATACTTTAGGCATCCATCAAGATCCGGCTCCCAGCTTCATCCCAGCTCCTAGTTTTTCAAAGGCTTCCTGTTTCTTCATGTCTTCATTTGATTTTTTAAGTTTTAGGTCATCAGGAGCATCGCCATTACTTTGACATCCAAAATGATCTTCAAGAGCATCGCCATTACTTTGACATCGCCTATATCTGTTCAAGACTCTGCCCGAGACTCTGCTCAAGGTTTAGAAAAGATCACATATGCATTTTGTTTTACTGCTTTCAAATATTAACTAGTTAAATGAGTTCAGTTTCACAAAAGCTGGTATACAGATTGATGCTAACTATTTACACCCAGGACACACCATGTGCAGATAAGTGGAATGCTAAAGTCCCGGGCTAAAGTAAGTGTAGTATGGGTTGTGGTAAGCAGTTCAAATATCTGAAAGGTTCATTAGATCTGAAAGGTTCATTAGATCTGAAAGGTTCATTAAATCTGAAAGAGTACAGTGTTTATTATTATGTTTTTCATAATAGACAGATTCAATTCATTATTGCTAAGACTAACCAGAGTTCAAGGCCACGAGGAACAAATCAAACAGCGAGATCTTGACATGATAAAGGCCTTCTATGAACGTTGGTACTTTCCTGCAAATGTGACATTATATATAGTGGGAGATATTGGAAGTGTAGGCCGCACAATAGAGATGATTGAGGTAAAGTTCTGATATGGTTTCTTTATGCTTCTTTTAAATTTATTTAAAGTACACCTTTTCAGAACCTTACTTGTTATCTATTTTAGCTATCTATTTGCATTTTGTTAGTGATTCTATTCTTTATCTTTTAAATTATGTTATCCAATTTAGTAACGCAGTCCAGACCAGTTTGCAACGAATGGAATTTTCTTTTATGTTGGCATTTGATGTCATGGCTGCAATATCGTGAGCTTGCCAGTGAGAATTATATAATGGACGAAAACTTGTTTGCTGTTAGCAAGTGAAACTACATAAAGAGAAGATCCATTATCTTCAACCTGTTTTTGAGGACTACCAAGTCTACCACCTCTATTAAATTACTCATTACATTATTAGGCAGATTTGTTGTATCTGGCATGCCCACAATATCATACTGCCACATCTATTCCTGACAGAGATATACATTTGCTACTTTGCTTTGCCACATCGCTTTTATGTGGCATGTCACACAGCTCTAGTGGTAGATTAATTTTTTTTAGATTATAATGTCTTACTGGTATGCTCACTGTGCAGGCACAATTTGGAACTATGCCACATGGTGTGTACCATCCAAGCTCATCTCATCCTCTTTCAACAATGGATGCATCAAATCAGGTCCTCAAGACAGAAATAAAAATAGCTGCAGGTCCTGCTGTGGTTGAGCCTCCAACAATTACATTTATCATGGACCCAGTTCGGAAAGAGAGACATTCAATAAGACCTCCTGTAAAGCTTACTGCGTTACATTTAAGAGAATGTGAAAAGATGTCCATGGAAAGCTACATTCCTGTTGGGTGAGGATCTGCTACATAGGTTAATAGGGTGGATGACGGTGAAAATATTATAAACATGTATAAGATTTGTTAACTATTTTACTGCTGATTAATGGACCTATCTGAAAGGGATGGATCATAAATATTTTACTGTCTTTAAAATTTATGGTTGAGTGGTATAACAATGTATCATTTAGGATAATATATAAAGGAGTTTAGTTAATTTTGAGACAAGAATGGAGTCCGTTGGAAATACCAAAGGTTCTGAAATGTAGATTTAAAATGGTATCTAAATATACATGATAAGTAGACAAACTCAAGTACAAGATCGGGTAGGGGTATATAAAACCTAACATAGTCCGGGCGTATATCTACGGTATGGGGCAGGGAAACTGGGTTTTCCTATTTACGTATGTAGGGGTTTTCGACCTCCAAAAGTCGTATACAAGGGGTTTTCTGGTGACCCTTTGCACGCACATGAGGTATCCCCATGTGCCTAGGTGAAACCCCTGGGAATATTTGCCCTCTGAAGAAGATAGATGATCTTCCTTATAATACCTAATCGACAGGGAAGAATAGGAGAAGCTTTGTCTAGAGTACACATGGTGCCGAGCTTACTTCACCTTTGCTCTTGTTATATTTCTATTTATCAATCCCATTAAAGAACCATAAGTTGGTATACACTATCAGATCCTCAACAGTTGGTGCATCACCATCAGATTCTCAGCATCAAATTGCGTCTAAGATCTCCTTTATCTACTTTAATGTCATCTATAGTTTACATTTTTAATGATATCGTCAACAATGAGCAGTTTTGTTTTGGATAATGTGGTCCTTTGACTGACTAATACAAGGCATAACCTCTTGCTAACCTTGATCCATGAAAGTCTTCTAAACCCTACCTGTAGGCCGAGGTTGCATTCCTTCATTTGGATGCAAGATTGTAGATGTGACGTTCCAAGGGAATATACGCCATAAATACGTATATTCTTGGACTCGTCACTATACAAGTCGACCTTTGGTAGCCTTGTATACCTTAGAAAGTGGCAAGCGGCACATATCTAAGTTAATTGTTAACTTATATAACCTTAAGATAAGGCCCATTTCCACATGGCCTTATCCTATTGGGCAACCGCCACACGGCCCCATCCTAGTTGTGCCACGTGGCATCCATGTGGACCCTAGCCTATATTGGCTCAAACCCTAACCCTAGACCTCTTTTTCCTTACTCTAGCACCTAAACACTCATCTGCGCGCTCGAAACCCCGTTTCGAGCATCGTTCATCGTAGCATAGCCTGCTGCAGCAGCCCCCGAAGTGTGTGCATGATCGTGGAGGGAGCACGACTTCGACCACGTCAAGGAGCCATGGACACGCCAGGGATGGGAGGAAGCGCTTCTGGAGCAGGTAGGTGGATTCGAGTTCGTAGTAGTTCATCTGGAAGTTAGCACTCCAGATGTGTTAGTATTTCGTAGCTAGAGTAGAGCCATCCTAGAACCCTTATCCAACATCTTGAACCCTAATCAAGGAACCCTAACTGTAAGTTAGATGTGTATGATTAGGTTAAGATGTTCTTATGATGTTTATCATGATATGTTATATGTGATGTTAGTTGATCATGTTGCTCCTCTTGTATTGGGAAGGGGGGTAGAGACCTAGGACCATATGTAGTGTGCTCCTAGTGTAGATCCCTTAGTTCCTATTATATGTGGCCTGTGCATAGGAACCCAGCGGGATATGGAGGCTATGATGTGACTCAGCACTATACAACGGGACTCGAGGCGATGCGGAGGGAGGATCCCTGCCGAGTGGGGGCTACGGGGGATCCCATAGTGGGCTAGGCTTATGGTCGGTCACTTCATGTGGGCCGAGCATGGGTCCGACACCTCCTGGGGCAATGGTGCCGCCCTGCCTCTCAAGAGTTGCAAGTGTCAGCTTGGCTCTTGTTTTGGGGGGTTCAGTCGGGTACGAACATGTGCCGCCACGATTCTCTAGCCGCCCGAGGAGCCTCTAGATCCCGGGAAGGGGAGATGCAACCCTTCCTGCCTCGACGGACCATGGAGATGCAACCTGGAGTAGTCCCGATGGGATCACACTGACCCCAATTTTTGGTCCACAGTTGTTTTTTCCTTGTACGGAAGTGTTGTTTTATGCCAAAAACAACACCAAAATGGCCCAAAAAGTCCACGTGGCCCGTTTATCCGGATTTGCACAAAGACACAGTGGTTTTTTGGCAAAAAATCCCACAGTGGTTTTTCTCACACTTTTTTGTTTTTTTGTCAACGTGTCCTTTTTTTCAGTGTTGTTTTTACCGAACTTTTTCGACGTGTAGTTTTTTTTCTTGACTGCTGTTTTTTTGAAGAGCCACGTGTTGTTTTTCATTAAAATAAGACACGTAGATTTAAATATTGCTATACGTGAAAGACTAACTTACAACAATGGTTTTTAAAAAAACCACATGTTATTTACAAAAGAACGACATGTGTTATTGAAATCTATCTATTGTTTTTAGTGCTATAAAGTATTGTTCTTCTAAAATAAGGACATGTAAAAGAGCATTATAATAACATATAGGAAATTCAAGGTGTTGTTTCTAATTACCTTTTAGCTAATAAAATATTGACACGTAGTATACTTTTTAAATTAAAAAAAAAAAAACTTATTTTAACTAATCAAATATCGACACGTGGCATACATTTTTAAATAAAAAATTATTATTATGACATGTAGAAAAAATATTAATGTTTCTAACATATCTTCGAACCAATCAAATATTGCCACATGGCATACATTCAAATAATAATATATACCACAATTTAAAAATCAATATGATTGTATTTAAAATAAGAAAGCTTGTAGGAATCTAGTGGATCATTAAGTCTAAGTGCTTCTTTGATAAATCATTATATGCAAATAAATACATGCCATTAAAACCATTGGAGGGAAAAAGATGGAAGTACATAATATACAAAGACAATCGAGAATTGGAAAAGAGAAATACCGATAAAAAAATTGTAGACTAAAACCATGAAGTTGATATTTTTTTAAGAAAGGCAATTGCCTACTCATACAATGCATCGCAACTAGTCCGAGATTATATACAAATGAATCGAAGCAGATCATCTTGCCGAAGTTCCAACCGTAAGCTTGAAGCTTGAGCAAGATATAAAGTATTACATTTATTTTCATATAAAGCCCGGGCAGAAAACAAACAAACACAAATCAAAAAGAAAGGGCAACAAACCCAAATCGGTGAGGAGAAAAGAGAGAATGAACAAAAGTACATGTGGATGAACAACAAAGATCATAGTATTTTGTCATATATCCGCAATGCTTCAGGCAATAAAAAAGAAAAAAGAAGAACAAAAGAGGGAACAAAGAAGAACAAGAAGAAAAGTAAAGAGTTAGAAGTAAAACCTAGCCCCCGCCCCTTGCAAATCCGCATGACCTTGCTCCTAAAAATGATATTTCTGCTTCGCACGCTAAGGCAGCCCAAATATGTATGTTCTCCATTGGATCGCAAACAATGAAGAAACCTATCAAACAATCAACATGTAGCCGCCTACGAAGAAAAATGTGAAAGCAAACAAAACAAGAAATCAGAAAATCTTGCTTCTAATATTCATGAAGTGGTACCGAACCTCCCATAATCGTTGATGTTTTCGGGAGAGCCTTGGGGGCAGCTTGATGGTCCCTTTATGCATAGGATGTGGGCCAATCCCAACGCATCCCGGTGTTGCATATCCATAATATCCTCGCATAAGGAGGCACGTAACAAAGAAAGACAAATGCCGCTTTGTCATTGTGCATACCATGCATTTGGGTGCCAAGGCCCTGCCAAAAGTATTTGAGACTTGGAATTGGTTAGAAAATAGCAAACAAGAGTAGGCTACCATCACAAAACTTCTAGCAAGTAATCCTTAACGACACTTTCTACTGTAAATAAAAGCAATACCGCGGATGATTGATTCAGTTTTTTCAGATGCACTAAAGCAAAGATTCTCCACCACTTGGGTTTCGGGGATACCGGATTTGCCATATCCAAGAAGGAAAAGAAGGAAAATAGCCTGAAGGAAAAGAAGGCTGGAAGAAAAAGAGGTTGCCATAGCCGGAAGGAGGAATGTTAGAACATGCCAGATCTCTTTGTGATCTCGGATTTGTAATGAGGATTGCCATATCCAAGAACAAGCAAGGCCACTAAGGCCAGCCCTTGCCCTTGCCCTCGCCCTCGCCATCGCCATCGCTAGCTGGAAGGAAAAGAAGGAAAAGAAGGTCGCCATAGCCGGAAAGAGGTCGCCATAGCCGGAAGGAAGGAGAAGGCCGGAAGGAAAGGTGCAGGCACGACCCAAGGCGGGAAAGCTGACAACCAATAGGATGCTACTACGAGGATCACCATCCAAACCGTTCATCGGCGCTAAATCTGGTCTGTTCATCTGGGCAAAAAAAAAACCTATATTACAATTTATTTTCGACGTTGTAATTAGGTATAATGTTCCGCAATGAATATTACTTGGGGACATTTTCTAATTTGGGGGGGGGGTCCTTCCTTCACCAAAACTTCCACCGCCATAGCTTCCACCTTCACGGACTCCGTGCCGCCGATACACCCTTCGATGTTGCCATAGCTTGGCGACATATAGAAAGGCAAGTTAAACAGCGATGTCGGCCACCGCCGCGAGCTTCTGTTTTGAAGCAGTCCGGTCCACCATAGCCGAGCTTGGAATTAAACAGGTCCGTCGCGAAAGGTATTTCTTGCAATCTCCATGAAATGAGGAGAAAATTGAAATTTGCATAAGTTGACATGCACATGATGATGTGGCATGCCATTGGTGATATGTCATACCAAGCAAGCAAGACAAACTTCTGACTAGGCCAAAAATATAAAAATGTGCAACTTTGGTTTCCCATGAGATGATGTGGCAAATTTTTTGTGACATGGCAAGATATGGGTGTGTGGACATGATGATGACTATGCAAGCTTTCGGGCATGTTTGTCTCCGTCTCGATGCAAATGTAGGGTTCACATTATGGGATGCTTCCCTTGCCACAAGTGGTTAGGATTTTACAGCGCATGCCGTTACCCTTGTGGCACCAACAAATAGCATGGAAAAGTTGATGTGGCACTCTGAGTGGTGATATGGCATGCCAAGTAAGCAATTCCAAGTTTTGACTAGGCCAAAAATGAAAAGATATCCATCTCTGAACTTTTCATCTGATGATGTTGGCAAATTTTGGGTGACATGGCAAGATGGTGGTGACATGGACATGTAATAGAACGAAATTCCATTTTCCCTGTTGTGATTACATGGACGACTCGTGAAGGGAGTGGGTTGTTGAATCTCGTGAGTTCAAATTGAGGGCTTCTAATTCCGCAACATTTCAAGCAGACTAGAAGGAAAGGAAATGAATGTCACAAGGTTATATACATGTCCAATAATACGGGCGCCTACACAAGGCAAACTTGTGGACCATGATATATGATCAATCCTTGGTCCTTTGTACTTCTAGAAAGATTCTCTAGATAACCATTGAAACATTCTTTACAAAGTCAAGTCTACAAACCCATAATGCTCAAAACATGCCACCTAGGTTCCAACATGCCACCTAGGCTTCAACATGCCAAGGTGGCTCAACCATGCCACGGGCTCCAACGCGTGCCAAGGTGGCTCAAACATGCCACCTAGGCTCCATCATGCCAAGGGTGCTCAAACATGCCACCTAGGCTCCAACATGCCAAGGTGGCTTAAACATTCCACCTAGGCTCCAACATGCCAAGGTGGCTCAACCATGCCACGTGGGCTCCAACGTGCCAAGGTGGCTAAAACATGCCATGTGGGCTCCAACATGCCACCTAGGCTCCAACATGCCAAGGTGGCTCAATCATGCCATGTGGGCTCCAACATGTCAAGGTGGCTCAAATATGCCACCTAGTCTCCAACATGCCAAGGTGGCTCAACCATGCCACGTGAGCTCTAACGTGCCAAGGTGGCTCAAACATGCCACCTAGGCTCCAACATGTGGCTCAAACATGCCGCGTGGCCTCCAACATGCCACCTAGGCTCCAACATGCTAAGGTGGCTCAGGCATGACACCTAGGCACCAATATGCCACCAAGCCACCTAGGCACTCCAAATGGTTACATGGCATACCAAGTAAGCAAGGTCAAGTTTTGACTAGGCCAAAAATGAAAAGATGTCCATCTTTGATCTTTTCATTGGGTGATATTGGTAAATTTTGGGTGACATGGCTAGATGATGGTGACATGGATATGATGACTAGGACTTTATACAAGAAATATGATAAACCTTTGAAATTTTTGGTAGAGGAGTTTGGCAAGGGATAGAATAGAGGGATCTTGAAGAACTTAAAGCGCTGACACCCTTTTCCAAATCGAACCAGACCAGGACTTTGCGCGGCTTCCTCACCAGAGGGGAGAGGCCAGACCCCAGAAAATGGACCTCAGAAGGGTTGTCGAGGCAGCCTTTCCTGTCAGCGCTCCTCTGGGAGGGCAAATGCCAATCCCCCTCCCCCTTTCCGAGAGCTCAATTTTCCTATCCGGCAAGATTTGAATCCGCCATTCAAGTAACCACCGCGAAAGCAGGCTCAAAAAAATCCAAGATCCGTCCAGGAGAACTTATCAAACCACGAAGCGTCCTGTGGGTTTACCACGTAGAAGATCAAGTGTTGTCGTTCGGGCAGTACAAAGACTCTGGAATGGAGATTCGACTTCGCCACGTCGTCCGGAATGGCGAAATTACCCCAGGGACCAAGCTACATGGCCATTTTGGCAACGAAAGAAACACGAACCCTCCACATAGTGATATTCCGCAGCCACCTCCTAAGCCAATTGACTACGAACGTGTTGGACATGAGCTACGTTGGTGCTTCTTGGAGAAGGGGTGGTCTTCTGCCCACGAAACTTGCTCCCCGGGGTAAAGTCGACATTTTGAGTCCATTGGCAGAGTCAATTCACAGTTCCAGAGTGGGAAAGTTGCCCGTCCGTACCCAGGGTTCTTTGGGAGAGGACCTTTGGGGCGAACTGCCTCCGAAAGGTTTTAAAGGTCCATCTTATGGCGTCAACACCCTACCTCTACGTGATGACATTGTACAAGATTTTGGTCGAATCTGACTAGGATATAGCCTCCGAAACGTAAACCCTGTGTGTTGCTAGGTTATTGAAGGGTTTACGTTATGGGGGTCGAGTTTTAGTCGGTTGCACTTGGGTCATGGTTGAGAAGCTGCAATTGAGAACATGAAGCAATAGGAACTGATGGAATGGGGTTTGGAGTTATCCTCCTCCCAGTGTTGCAATTAGAAGTCAAGAGCGCCTTTTGCTGTTTGGGATCATTCGGGATGGCCAATAGATCCAAACTCTGTTAGTTCAGTTGCCATGGCTCCGCATGTGTGTTTAGAAAAGGCGCACCTAGCTATCCAAGAAAACGACCACGTTTTGGCCTCCGAAACGTAAACCCTGTGTGTTGCTAGGTTATTGTAGGGTTTACGTTTCGGAGGCCAAAATGTGATCGTTTTCTCGGATAGCTAGGTGCACCTTTGCTAAACACACATGTGGAGCCATGGCAACTGAAATAACAGAGTTTGGATCTATTGGCCATCCCGAATGATCCCAAACAATTTTGCAACTGCAAAAGGTGCTCTTGACTTCTAATTGCCACACTGGGAGGAAGATAAATCCAAATCCCATTCCCTCAGTTCCTATTGCTTCACATTTTCAACTGCAGCTTCTTCACCATGTCCCAAGTGCAACCTACTAAAACTCGACCTCCATAACGCAAACCTTTCAATAACCTAGCAACACACAGGGTTTACATTTTGGAGGCCGTATCCTAGTCAGATTCGACCAGAATCTTGCACAATGTCATCATGTAGAGGGAGGGTGTTGATGCCAGAAGACAGAACCTTAAAACCTTCCGGAAGCAGTTCGCCCCAAAGGTCCTCTCCCGAAGGCCCCTGGCCACGGACGGGCAACTCTCCCACTCCAAAACTGTGAACTGACTCTGCCAATGGACTCAAAATGTCGACTTTACCCTGGGGACCAAGTTTCGTGGGCAGAAGACCACCCCTTCTCCAAGAAGCACTAAAGTAGCTCATGTCCAACACGTTCGTAGTCAATTGGCCTAGGAGGTGGCTGTTGGAGCCTGGGCACCTTGGCACCTTGGCATGTTTGAGCCTAGGTGGCATGTTTGAGCCACCTAGGAATGTTGGAGCCTAGGTGGCATGTTGGAGCCCACGTGGCATATTTGAGCCACCTTGGCAAGTTGGAGCATAGGTGGCATGTTGGAGCCCGCGTGGCATGTTGGAGCCTAGGTGGCGTGTTTGAGCCATTTTGTCATGTTGGAGCCTAGGTGGCATGTTTGAGCCTAGGTGGCACGTTGGAGCCACCTTGGCATGTGGGAGCCACCTTGGCATGTTTGAGCCTAGGTGGCATGTTTGAGCCACCTTGGCATGTTGGAGCCTATGTGGCATGTTGGAGCCCATGTGGCATGTTTGAGCCACCTTGGCATGTTTGAGCACGTTGGAGCCTAGGTGGCATGTTTGAGCCACCTTGGCATGTTGGAGCCTAGGTGGCATGTTGGAGACCACATGGCATGTTTGAGCCACCTTGGCATGTTAGAATCTAGGTGGCATGTTGGAGCCTGCGTGGCATGCTTGAGCCACCTTGGCATGTTGGAGCATAGGTGGCATATTGGAGCCCGCGTGGCATGTTTGAGCATGTTGGACATGTTGGAGCCTAGGTGGAGCCCACATGGCATGTTGGAGCCCACGTGGCATGTTTGAGCCACCTTGGCATGTTGGAGCCTAGGTGGCATGTTGAAGCCCATGTGGCATGTTTGAGCCACCTTGTCATGTTGGGGCCTAGGTGGCATGTTTGAGCCACCTTGGCATGTTGGAGCCTAGGTGGCATGTTGGAGCCCACGTGGCATGTTTGAGCCACCTTGGCATGTTTGAGCCTGGGTGGCATGTTAGAGCCAGGGTGGCATGTTGGAGCATAGGTGGCATGTTTTGAGCCAACTTGGCATATTTAAGCCTAGGTGGCATGTTGTGAGCCACCTTGGCATGTTGGAGCCTAGGTGGCATGGTGGAGCCCATGTGGCTGTTTGAGCCACCTTGGCATGTTGGAGCCTAGGTGGCATGTTTGAGCCCACTTTGGCATGTTTGAGCCACCTGGCATGTTTGAGCCTAGGTGGCATGTTGGAGCCTAGATGGCATGTTTGAGCCACCTTGGCATGTTCGAGCATAGGTGGCATGTTGGAGCCTGCGTGGCATGTTTGAGCACGTTGGAGCCACCTTGGCATGTTTGAGCCATTTTGTCATGTTGGAGCCTAGATGGCATGTTGGAGCCACCTTGGCATGTTTGAGCCTAGGTGGCATGTTATGAGCCACCTTGGCATGTTGGAGCCCACGTGGCATGTTGGAGCCCAAGTGGCATGTTTGAGCCACCTTGGCATGTTGGAGCCTAGGTGGCATGTTGAAGCCCATGTGGCATGTTTGAGCCACCTTGTTATGTTGGAGCCTAGGTGGCATGTTTGAGCCACCTTGGCATGTTGGAGCCTAGGTGGCATGTTGGAGCCCACGTGGCATGTTTGAGCCTAGGTGGCATGTTAGAGCCACGGTGGCATGTTGGAGCCTAGGTGGCATGTTTGAGCCAACTTGGCATATTTAAGCCTAGGTGGCATGTTGTGAGCCACCTTGGCATGTTGGAGCCCACGTGGCATGTTTGAGCCACCTTGGCATGTTGGAGCCTAGGTGGCATGTTGGAGCCTAGGTGGCATGTTTGAGCCCACCTTGGCATGTTTGAGCCTAGGTGGCATGTTGGAGCCTAAGTGGCATGTTTGAGCCACCTTGGCACGTTTGAGCCTAGGTGGCATGTTGGAGCCACCTTGGCATGTTGGAGCCTGTGAGCCTGCATGGCATGTTTGAGCCTATGTGGCATGTTTGAGCCACCCAGGAATGTTGGAGCGTGGGTGGCATGTTGGAGCCCACGTGGCATATTTGAGCCACCTTGGCAAGTTGGAGCATAGGTGGCATCTTTGGAGCCCTGCATGGCATGTTTGAGATAACGCGTTGGAGCCTAGGTGGCATGTTTGAGCCATTTTGCATGTTGGAGCCTATGGTGGCATGTTGGAGCCACCTTGGCATGTTTGAGCCTAGGTGGCATGTTAGAGCCACCTTGGCATGTTGGAGCCCACGTGGCATGCCCGGAGCCCACGTGGCATGTTTGAGCCACCTTGGCATGTTGGAGCCTAGGGGTGGCATGTTTGAGCCACCTTGGCATGTTGGAGCCTAGGTGGCATGTTGGAGCCCACGTGGCATGTTTGAGCCACTTTGGCATGTTTGAGCCTAGGTGGCATGTTAGAGCCACGTTGGCATGCTGGAGCCTAGGTGGCATGTTTGAGCCAACTTGGCATATTTAAGCCTAGGTGACATGTTGTGAGCCACCTTGGCATGTTGGAGCCTAGGTGGCATGGTGGAGCCCACGTGGCATGTTTGCCACGCTGGCATATTGAACGGGTGATGGCATGTTAGGAGCCCTCACAAGTGGCATGTTGGAGCCACCTTGGCATGTTGGAGCCACCTTTGTGGCATGTTTGAGCCACCTTGTGTATGTTTGAGCCACCTTGGTGGCATGTTTGAGCCACCTTGGCATGTTTGAGCTGATTGGGACCTGAGATCATGTGCATATGCTCAAAAATGGATTTGAGGCATAAAAAGCAAAACTCTCTCTCTCTCTCTCTCTCTCACACACACACACACACACACACACACACACACACACACACACACACACACACACACACACACACACACACACACACACACACACACACACACACACACACACACACACACACACACACACACACACACACACACACACACACACACACACACACACAGAGGATCTGATAGACTTGTTGGTTCCCATGGATGTTAAAGTTAAATTCAGTTCAATTCAATTTTGGGATCTTCATAATGCCTTTGCATTCTAGTTTTCTATAAGCATGAGGGGTAAAGGGACAATAGATGAGATATTGCATTTTTGCACCGGTCCTGCACCCCCTCAAGGAATACAAATCAAATTCTTGATGGTTTTGTTATGCAAAAATAGGTGTTAAGTAATTGAAGTAGTTGAAGTAACTTGTCTTACATGGAATACTAGTATAAGGACATGTGATCGTGCACGTGCATCACATGTAGCAAATCAAGTACTCTGTCCTACCACTATAAAGACCCGTGATATGGAAGGATAATTCTTTCCTACTTCTATAAAGACATGTGACAATAGAAGTATTACACATGTCGTAATTCATGTATTCTTTCCTACAATGCCTTAGCAAATAAAGTACTCTGTCCTACTACTATAAAGACATGTGACATGGAAGCATATGACATGTAGAGAATCAAGTATTCTTTCCTACTTCTATAAAGACATGTGACAATAGAAGTATTACACATGTCATAATTCATGTATTCTTTCCTACAATGCCTTAGCAAATAAAGTACTCTGTCCTACTACTATAAAGACATGTTAATGGAAGTATAGGACATGTAGAGAATCAAATATTCTTTCCTACATCTATAAAGACATGTGACAATAGAATTATTAGACGTGTAGAAATTCAAGTATTCTTTCCTACAGTGGATTGTATTATAAAATGACATGTCACAATAGAAGAAACTACAAAACAAAAAGTGGATGTTTTAGTCCATCGAAAAAAAGAACACCATTATCGAACAAAACCATACCTCCACAAATCCACATGTAGGATTCTTTGAAAACAGGACATGTAGACCTACCAAAACTGATGTTTTCAACAGTGGACCAAAGACCGGGGTGAGTGTGGATGGGATTGCGTATCCGGAAGGCTAGAGTCATGCCAGTGCCTGATTGAGCCCATCTGCAAAGTATGCACAGGAGGGGCGGATGGAGTGGTCAACCCTAGCCATTGTCTATAGCTAGCCCCGCCATTGTTATGACTCGGTCTGCTCTATCTTGAGGCCTATCCAGTCAGTCGACTTCCTTATGTGTCGGAGCCACGGGTAGGAGCTTTTCACGTTTTATGGCGTATGATTATGTTCTTTGTACCTATGGATATGTGGATGAGCTACCCTTCGAGGTAGTGTGATGTATTATTATTGCTAGTTCTGACGATGTTTATGCTTCCGCTGTGATAGGAGCCCATAGGGGAAGGGCACGCAAGACACCTTCGTGTCCCCTTCCCGCACTACGGAGATCCCAGAGTGCGGGGTAGACGGAGGGCCCGTGCGGTCGGAGGACCGGATGGGGGATTTCCTACGGAGTGTACGGCTGGGAGCCGTATATTTAGTATGGAGCGTCACAATGGTATCAGAGCGATGTTCTTGGTTGACCAAGAACTAGCACTGACCATATCCTTGAAAGTAGCCTAACAAGCCTGATAGGGTGTGAAATGAAAAATTTCCACCATGGAACCTCGAAAATAGGGGGAAAATTTTTTCCTAGGTAGTGGGTCCGTTAAGAGCAGGCTAAGTGTTAGATGACGAAAAAGAACAAGTCAAATTCACCTTCTAGTAAATTTGAAGTGAAAATTATGCATCTGCATCGAATTTCACCTAAAATAGGTCGAAGAATCATGCCAATCTGAGACCTGAGTGAAAAATGGTGCAAATTCATAATCAACACTCCAAACTATTAGGAAATTTGAAAATTTTAAAGTATAATACGAAATTAAGTATATACACAGTAATTAAATATATACTAATAATTAAGTTATATTGGAGTAATTAATAAGGGGGGGCTAATAAGTAAGCCTATTAATGTTAGGGGAATATTCCCTAGAGCACCTCCTTTTAAATATCTTTGCCACCTCATTTCCCCCCAACCTTTTTCTCCACCTTATCTTTCTTGCTCAGCCTTACGTCATCCATTTCCTAGACCGTTAAATATGGCAGCAAGGAAGTTTGGTGAGAGACCCACACCCCCGATGGCAGCGGCAGCAGCAGGACGCCATGGCAAGCAGATTCCGCCACACCTTCGGCCAAGGCAGGAGGACGAGGCGCCGTCGTCGTCAGACGACACCTTTCACCCTTCGGAGGAGGGCAACCCTACAAGCAGCAGTAGTTCTTCGTTGGCCCAGTTCCAGCAGACCGGCGAGACAGTTCGCGTGGGTGACCTCTCAGGCCGAGAGGAGGAGCAGGATGAAGAACAGGAGCAGCAGCACCAGATGGAGCAGCCGGGCCCTTCTTCACCCAAGAAGAAGGGCAAGAACAAGGTTGCAGAGTGAGAGCGGCACACAAAGAGAAGGAACGACAGGCCTCGCGGGACCGTCGTGATCGAAGAACCTCCCCCGCGTGAGGTGGACGAGGAAGAAGAGGTGGAAGGAGGAGGCGAAGAGGAGGAAGTCCAGGAGGAGGGAGACGAAGTCGTTGGGGAATCCTCAGACCCCAACGCACGCCCACCCTACCCAAAGTGGCCCAAGCCACCGAAGGTAGTAAAGAAGAAGAAGGTGGGTGAGCGGCCATTCGCGCTCCGCGAGGAGCGCCAATTCAAACGCCGCATGAGGGCATACCAAGAGTACCTCCGTCGCTGGACGAGGTACAATGACTGGTATTGCAAGCAAAACGTGGAGCGCTACGTCAAAGGTGGCCAGCCGAAGAAGAACCAGCCGAAGCCGCCACCTCCACGGCCGGAGAAGCCGAAGAAGGTCCATCATGGGCCTAACTCTCGGCACGCGCGGGTCTTCCGGGAGATTAGGCACTTCCAACAGTGTACTAATCTCCTGATTAGGAAGGTGCCGTTTGAGCGCCTGATGCGGGAGGTGATGCAAGAATTCGTGACTGATTACAGGGTAACTTCCTTAACCACACGAGTCTTGCAAGTAGCTGCCGAAGCAGAGCTGACGCAGCTTTTCGAAGAAGACAATCTATGTGCCATCCACGCCAAAAGGGTAACTGTCATGCCTAAAGATATCCATTTGGCGCGAAGAATCCGCAAGGAGTACCCTTGAGGCTCCTAATTTTGTAATTATATTTTTAATGTAACTTTAACCGTTTTCTGTAAAAATACAGTCCCCTTGTCCTTGTAAAATTAATGACAATTCGGTATGAAAATATAGTTAGATAAGTTAGATTGCACTAAAATTTTTTGCATTGATCTTGTAATAGTCTAACTACCATAACCCTAGTCAACCAAATCACTTTTTTTTATCAAAATTGCGAAACCGGAAAGGTCCGCGCCAAAACCACTTCCGGCCGCTTCGGAACGCGATTTCATGCGAACCCTTCTGATTTGGCTTTCTGGATGTCAATTTTGCTCAGGAAAGTTGCAAGCTAGGCTAGAGTTGATCAGTTAGTCATGTTAGGATCTTCTAAACCTCAAAAATTTGTCAAAATAGCTCCAAAATTGCAAAACCGGAAGGGTCCGCGCCAAAACCACTTCCGGCCGCTTCGGAACGCGATTTCGCGTGAACCCTTCCGATTTGGCCCTTTGGCCTAATTTGACCAAATTTGACTCAACAACCTGCCATGTATTGTTTTTTGCTTTGCTTTGCTTAGATTTACACTTCATGGTAGCTCATTTGGACACCTATAGCCCTCGAACAAAAGTTTTTCTGACCAAGAACCCCTGTGCACGGAACCCAAGGCAGACCTTAGCCTATAAAAGGGAGCTCCATTTGTCATCTTCCCTTCACCAGAACTGCTCCTAGCATCCTAGGCGATTTTCCAGTTTCCTATTGATCTTTGCAAGATATTTTCTACATCCATCCCTGCTTGAAGGCGCCCTCTAGCTTCGTCAGATGGTACGATGCTGCCAATCATATCCGTGACTGCTGAACAAGCCTTCCATGTCTTTGACCACCTCTCTGACCTCCATGCAACACTCAGTAGAACTCCCTATTACACTGATATCATGTGCCAATATGACCAGCAGGTCCTACCCTGGGAAGTTAGCTTGCTGCCTAGGGGAGGGAAATGGGTATCCCTAGACTCCCTTAGCCAAACCTTAGGAGGAGGATCCAAAAGCAAGCTGTGGGATAGGACTAGACCCATGCCTGACTACATGACCTGCAAGCATAATAGGCATAGATACCTCTCAGCCCCTGCAGCCCTAGCTTTGTTCATGCAGTATAAGTCAGTCAACAAGGCAGGAGAGCCCTCAATTCAACCTTTAGATTTAGTACCTCTCGACACTCGAAGGGAGCAGATCAACATTCATGAGATCCAGTCTTCAGAGTACGAGTACTATGGCCCCACCTCGGGAACACCGACACTGCAGATTGAGCAAGACTACGAGCAACAAGGGGAGGAGAACCCAAATTGGGAGAGGAGAGAGGCAAGAAGGATGGAGAGGCGAATAGCTAGGCAAGAAGGCACATTAAGGCGAGATTTCGAACCGCCAATCAGCATCACGGCCCTGTCACCAATAATCATCGACGGCAAGGAGTACATCTTGGCCAACGACATCCTCAACCTTCCCTATTGCCAAGAAGAAGGCCTCAGGATTGATGAGCTCTTAGGCTTAATTGCAAAAGAGCAGTGCAGCGACTTCATCGACTACTCCTACCAGGAAATTCCAAGGGAGCTAGCGGAGCGACACTCCTATGCCGGGGAGACAATGTCGGATATAGAGGCCTATCAGCAGATAAAGGAGATCTATCGGCATCAGGAACCCATCATTCCAGAGGAGGAGTTCCAGCAGATACAAAACAGATTGTACAAGCCAGGAAGACGTCCAAGCTCTAGCCGACCAGTCCGTTCCAGGAGTTCGCGTGAGGCACACGCCAACATTAACTTGGATAACGCAACCACAATGTGGAGGGACCATGAAGACCTCCTAGCTCTAGAAACCTATGGGGAAGCAGCTGATAGAAAAGGCACAGGTTCCAACATCACAGGGAAGGGCAAGGCGCTTCGATACTATCTTCCAGACCTTAGTCAAGGGCAGATGATAGTATTTCACAAGGAGTTTAGCCCAAGAGGAGAAGAGTCTGTCGCGCTCCTCATAGCCCTCTCTGGCTTTGGGCAGCACGCCAAACTAGACTACGGATTGGATCATGTTATCCTCTTTAAGAGATCCGTAGTTCTTCATTGTCTCGACTTCGCCAGGGGACACCTCAGGGATGCAACATTGTCAGTAGTGGCGGCGACGGCATCCGAACTCCCAGCACCTCAGATGGCCAGAGCACTTGAAGGGAGATCGGCCGGAAAGATCTTGCAGAACGTCGGCAAAGGCCTACGACTCAAGAACGTCAAGGACTTCTTCAAGTCCATGAGGGGGCATCGATGATGGAAAATTTGCTTTGTTGTCATTTAAATTGTATTCAATATTTCCCTTCAAATATTATCATGTAACTAATGAGATGTATTTCTAAATATTAATGACTTATTATGTTCTTGACTTATAAGTGGCATTTGCACATGATTTCTTTTGTACCTAACAATAATTCAATTGTAAATAGGTATGATTGATGTGTAACCTAAATAACAAGCATTGATGATCAATCCTTGCAGCCAGGAACACCGGCTCAGGTTCCCAAGGCCAGGGCCGACATCACCAATGGGTACCTAGAAACTTATTTGGACGTGAACAAGAGGACAACAACGAGGAAATGACGGTGGAATCAATCAACGCAAGGCTCACCCAGATGAGGAACCAAATGCACCAACTGATTCACTGGGCCACCCCATTGATGAATGCCCAGGAATATGCACCTGCACCACCACCTCCTCCACCACTACCTCAGCAAGGCATTGAGGAGGGTCCACAACCCGAAGGGCAAGACAACCAGGGAAATGTCAGAGACAGGAAGAGGAAAAGGAGAACCCGAAGGACCCCAACACCATCCAGCTCCAGTGCATCAGACACTTCTGATAGCCAGGACAGTTCTAGCTCAGACAGTGAGTCCGATAGATCACAGGTAAGGGCCAGGGCAAAGAAGACAGATGACTATCAGAAGAAAGTGGACAGCGCAAGTTGGGACAGTTCTCAGGGAAAGACAGGTCAGGTATGGAGGCAGAAGCTTGGCTTGACGAGATGGAAGAGTTTGGAAATAGTTATGGCATGAAGGACAAAGATATAGGGAAAGTTGCTACAACAAACTTAATAGGAGCAGCTAGAATTTGGTGGAAAGGGTACGCGAAGTCCAATAAGCTGAAAAGGAACAGTTGCAGATTCAAGACCTTCAGCAAGGCCTTTCGCAAACATTATGTGCCAAGATCACATACTAGCAGGCAGATCCAGCAATTCTACAGATTGAACCAGGGTACCTTGTCAGTAGCAAAGTACACAGAGGAATTCATGCGGCTCAGGCTCCATGTTTTCGGAGTTTCTGAAAGGCAAGCGGTTGAAACCTACATTGAGGGATTGAACAGCAACATCAAAAGGCTAGTTCGAGCAATCAACCCAAAGTCAGTGGCAGAAGCCGAGGATAAAGCCATAAGCTTGGAAGAAGCTCCAACAACTCCAGGTGAGAAACAGTCGGCCTTCAAGGGTAAATCAACAGGGCAATATCAAGGGCAGTACCAGAGTAAGCAGTCAGCACCTACGCCATCAGGAGGCCAGCAGCAAGGGAAGGCTCAGGGAAAGTCTTTTGGGGACTGTAAGCCACAAAGCGGGTCAGGGGGCAGTTTGCTCAAGCGCCTTCTGGACAGCCTGCCAAAGGAAAAGAGACAGGAATGCATCGAAAAGAAGTTGTGCTTTAGGTGCTTCCAGTCAGGGCACCGAACGCACGATTGTCCTTTTGTCATGTAAGCAGCCTTGGCAGAACTTGGAGATTGGGATTCACCAACCGAGGGAGACAACGAAGAGGATGACCAGTAGGAGGCGTAAGACTTCATAGAGAGTGCCATATTTGTGCAGCTATTGAGTCAGATGATATTGAAAATCGGTCCACAGTCATTGCGGCTGAGGGGATCATAGATAGCAGTCCATATCTAGTGTTGATAGATACAGGTAGCTCTCACAACTTTGCGTCTCCTAGGCTGGCTGCCCTAATGAAGAATAAAGTCTTGAAGTCTAAACCAAGGCCAGTTAACATGGCAAATGGTGCCATTCGGCACACTAAGGGGAGGAGGATCACATTCGACATAGACCTTAGTGGAAGTAAGTGGCCGATGGGGGCAGAGGTCATGGATATTGGAAGGTATGACCTTATAGTAGGAATGGAGTTCCTAAAGCCAGCGAAAGCCATGATCGACTGTGACCGTAATGAGATCTCCATGACAGCACCGGACGGCACCAAATTCATAGTGAAAGGTAAGAAGGTAGCTTCGCCCATGCAGTGTATTTCTTTGAAGCAGCTAAGGAAAAGTATAGAGAGAAATAAGGTGATTATATTCTGAGGTTAGAAGCAATTGACCCAGCTAAAGAGAAGGGAAGTGACCTAGGTGGGAATCAGTTGCCTAAGCCAGTAGCAAGGCTCATTACATAATTCAAGGATGTATTCCCGGATGAAATCCGGCAGCTACCACCTTATAGGGGTGTGGAGTGTGAGATCACACTAGCTCCAGATGCTAAGCCTACCAAGGCACCTTAAAGGATGAGCACCCCGGAGTTGATTGAACTCAAGAAGCAGTTGCAGGAATTGCTTGATCTGGGATTTATTAGGGCAAGTGTGTCTCCTTTTGGAGCACCCATACTCTTCGCGAAGAAGAAGGACGGGAGTTTAAGAATGTGCATAGACTATCGCCAGCTCAACAAGCAGACGATAAAGAATAAGTATGCTTTGCCAAGGGCAGATGATTTGATGGACCAGCTCCAAGGAGCAAAAGTATTCTCTAAGATTGACTTAAGGTCAGGCTACCATCAAATAAGGATAAAGGAAGAAGATATCCATAAGACCGCCTTCAGAACGGGGTACGGGCACTTTGAGTTTACGATAATGCCCTTTGGCTTATCGAATGCCCCGGCAACTTTCATGCGTCTCATGAACGACATCTTCAGGGAGTTCTTAGATGAGTTTGTTATTGTCTTCTTCGATGACATTCTAATCTATAGCAAGTCCATTGAAGATCATTGTCAGCATTTGAGAAGAGTCTTGGAAAAGTTGAGACGGCATCGGTTGTATGGGAAGCTCTCCAAATGCCACTTTGCTACCGAAAGAGTGGAGTGCTTGGGCCATGTGATATCAGCGGAAGGGATCTCCACCGACCCCGCAAAGATTGAAGCAGTAGTTGATTGGCCAGCTCCAAAGAATGTAGCGGAAGTGAGAAACTTTCTAGGTCTGGCAGGATATTATAGGAAGTTCGTGAAGGACTTCGCTAAGTGGGCGTCCCCTTTGACGGACCTCACTAAGAGTGTTAAGGTGAAAGATTGGAGAACACATTGGCTAGAAAATGTCCAAGCTTCTTTTGAAAAGCTTAACAACAGCACCAGTGCTAATTCTGCCAGATCCACACAAGGACAAGATAGTAGCAACAGATGCAAGTAAGATAGCAACAGGTGGAGTCCTTATACAAGAAGGAAGAGTAGTAGCCTATGATTCGAAGAAGTTGAACGACACCGAGCAGCGTTATCCAACCCATGATCAGGAACTTCTAGCTATTGTGAGAGCTCTTCATATTTGGAGGCATTATTTGCTTGGAAGGAAATTTCAGTTAGATACTGATCACCAGAGCCTCCAATACATCTTTACCCAACCACTCCTCAATCTAAGGCAAAGGAGGTGGATGGAATTCCTAGAAGAGTATGATTTCGAGATTGCTTATAAGCCGGGTAAGTTGAATGTGATTGCTGATGCTCTCTCTAGAAGACCCCTTGAGACGAGAACACATTGTAATGCTATATCAACTCTTTCGAGTGGGTATGGCAAGAAAATTGAGGAGACATTACCATCTGATGGTGATTTCAAGGAGGTATGGGCAAGCCTCTCTAAGGAGGCTAGAACAGATAAAGAACGGGAAGCCTTCAAACATTATAGGAATGAGGGCAACCTGTTGTACCACAAGCATAAGTTGTGTGTGCCCGAATCGTCAGGTGTAAGGAAGTTAATTCTTCATGACACACACAACAGCCCAATAGCAGGGCATGCGGGTTTTATGAAGACCTACTTCAAGATTCGAAGTAGCTATTTCTGGCCAGGAATGAAGAAACAGATAGCCAGATATATTCGGGAGTGCCAGTTGTGCCAGCAGACCAAGGCAGAGCAACTTCGAATTCCAGGAGCCTTGGAACCTTTAGCAGTGCCGAATGCAAAATGGGAAGTGGTAAGCATGGATTTTATCACAGGTCTTCCCAGAACTTTACGAGGCAAAGATGCATTAATGGTTGTCGTAGACAAATTATCTAAGATGGCACACTTTGTGCCTTGCAAGACTACGGACATAGCATTAGATACTGCCAAGCTATTTGTAAAGGAGATTTTTAGACTCCATGGCATGCCTCGGGAGATAATTTCGGACAGAGATTCCAAGTTCATGAGTGCTTTTTGGCAGGACCTCTTTAGCACCATCCAGACGAAGCTCTCCATGAGCACGGCTTATCATCCACAGATGGATGGCCAGACGGAGCGCACGAATCGAATCATTGAAGATATGCTTAGAAGTTATGTGTGGAATAAGCAATCCAAGTGGGATGAGTACATCCACTTGGTAGAATTCGCCTACAACAGTGCCAAGCAGGAGTCATCCCAGATGTCTCCCTTCATGGTAAACTACGGGTACCAGTGCCTAACCCTGGATACTTGGCACAATCCTGTGTCAAAGGTTGAAGTATCCCAGCAGATGCTAGGAGATATGCAGCAGCTGGTGGAAGAAGTAAGGGGGTACTTATTAGCAGCAAGAAGTCGGCAGAAGAGTGTAGCCGACAGGCACAGGACCGTAAGGGAGTTCAAGGTAGGCGACAGCGTGTGGTTGAAGATCAAGGTGAAGTAAGCTAAGCTTCGGATTGGGATTGTAAGAAGCTTGCCCCTAGGTGGGCCGGTCCATTCAAGATCTTGGAGAAGGTGGGCTCTCAGGCCTACAAGTTGGATCTCCCGGCGCACCTTAAGGTCCACAAAGTCTTCCATGTAAGTTTATTGAAAAGGCACAATCCTAACCCTGATGAGGTTTTGGATACCTTAACTTTGTTGGAAATGATGGAGGAGCAAGTTGAAATTGTGCCTGAATTACTTCTTGATAAGTCATTCAAGAAGACTAGGAGGTCTCAGTTCCTCCAGTATTTGGTCAAGTGGAAACACTTGCCCGTGGAAGACGCGACATGGGTATTGAAGCAGGATTTGGAGAAGCAATACCCAGAGTTTATGAAGGAGTTTGATGGGCGAGTCGTCTCCGACTTGGTCGACCCTGACTTGCCAGGAGGTTAGCTTAAGATGTTTCTTAGTTAGCCTTAGCTCTGGAAGATGTATTCTAGTTAGTGGAATGCATATGCCAGAATCTTGGAACATGTAGGCGATGATGAGATAAGCCTTTAAGGCATTCTCTATGCCAACATGCACCAAGAGGTGTGCATGACCAATAGGGTCATGCAAGAGAGGAAGTGAGGCATGGTGCACGATGATGGGACGTCGGTCCCGGATGCTCCCTATGCCACGATGCGGGGCTCGCACACCTGGCCATAGGGGGGTCATGTTGAAGGTCAAAGTGATCATGCGCAATGGGATCGTGAGACGTTCCCTAGCTTAAAACCATTAGGGCATGATGCACTAGGGGTACTCGGCACCGGGTAACCGAGTGCAAGGTAGCACTTGATCATGGGCGATGATAGGATCATCTTAAATGGTCCTTAAGCTCAAATCCGAAAGGGCCATGATCGAGTGCAAGTATTAGGTAAGGGGGGTGGTCCCCTAAAACCACAAATTTATTAACTAAACTAACGTAATGTGCTACTCGTGCAGGCAAGTGAGAAGCGAGCATCGAGGAGGGGCGCATTACGAGAAGATGGGGGAACCATGATTTAGATTTAGATTATGGACCCTAGTAACTCTTATAGTAATGTTTTGAATTATTATAGGGAGTACCCTTGTTAAGGCTATATAATTTTGTATAAGTACAAATATAGCCTAAATTTTGACAATAAACTGTTTAATAAGGAAGTTGATCAATTAAGTTAAATTGAAGTTGAGTACTTATGTTGTTTTGCAGGAATAGTATAGGTTCGTCACCTTAGCGCAATGCTGAGGACAGCATTGTCCTAGGGGGGGAGAATGTGACGTTCCAAGGGAATATACGCCATAAATACGTATATTCCTGGACCCGTCACTATACAAGTCGACCTTTGGTAGCCTTGTATACCTTAGAAAGTGGCAAGGGGCACATATCTAAGTTAATTGTTAACTTAGATAACCTTAGGATAAGGCCCATTTCAACATGGCCTTATCCTATTGGGCAACCGCCACACGGCCCCATCCTAGTGGTGCCACGTGGCATCCATGTGGACCCTAGCCTATATTGGCTCAAACCCTAACCCTAGACCTCTTTTTCCTGACTCTAGCACCTGAACACTCATCTGCGCACTCGAAACCCCGTTTCGAGCATCGTTCGTCGTAGCATAGCCTGCTGCAGCAGCCCCCGAAGTGTGTGCATGATCGTGGAGGGAGCACGACTTCGACCACGTCAAGGAGCCATGGACACGCTAGGGATGGGAGGAAGCGGCAGGTAGGTGGATTCGAGTTCGTAGTAGTTCATCTGGAAGTTAGCTCCAGATGTGTGAGTATTTCGTGGCTAGAGTACAGCCATCCTAGAACCCTTATCCAACATCTTGAACCCTAATCAAGGAACCCTAACTGTAAGTTAGATGTGTATGATTAGGTTAAGATGTTCTTATGATGTTTATCATGATATGTTGTATGTGATGTTGGTTGATCATGTTGCTCCTCTTGTATTGGGAAGGGGGGTAGAGACCTAGGACCATATGTAGTGTGCTCCTAGTGTAGATCCCTTAGTTCCTATTATATGCGGCCTGTGCATAGGAACCCACCGGGCTATGGAGGCCATGATGTGACTCAGCACTATACAACGGGACTCGAGGCGATGCGGAGGGAGGATCCCTGCCGCGTGGGGGCTACGGGAGATCCCATAGTGGGCTAGGCTTATGGTCGGTCACTTCATGTGGGCCGAGCATGGGTCCGACACCTCCTGGGGCAATGGTGCCGCCCTGCCTCTCAAGAGTTGCAAGTGTCAGCTTGGCTCTTGTTTTGGGGGGTTCAGTCGGGTACGAATCGTGTGTCGCCACGATTCTCTAGCCGCCCGAGGAGCCTCTAGATCCCGGGAAGGGGAGATGCAACCCTTCCTGCCTCGACGGACCAGAGAGATGCAACCTGGAGTAGTCTCGATGGGTGATGCCATGGGATTGCATATCCGGAAGGCTAGAGTCATGCCAGAGCCTGATTGAGCCCATCTGCAAAGTATGCACAGGAGGGGCGGATGGAGTGGTCAACCCTAGCCATTGTCTATAGCCAGCCCCGCCATTGTTATGACTCGGTCTGCTCTATCTTGAGGCCTATCCAGTCAGTCGACTTCCTTATGTGTCGGAGCCACGGGTAGGAGCTTTTCACATTTTATGGCGTATGATTATGTTCTTTGTACCTATGGATATGTGGATGAGCTACCCTTCGAGGTAGTGTGATGTATTATTATTGCTAGTTCTGACGATGTTTATGCTTCCGCTGTGATAGGAGCCCATAGGGGAAGGGCACGCAAGACACCTTCGTGTCCCCTTCCGCACTACAGAGATCCCAGAGTGCGGGGTAGACGGAGGGCCCGTGCGGTCGGAGGACCGGATGGGGGATTTCCTACGGAGTGTACGGCTGGGAGCCGTATATTTAGTAGGGAGCGTCACAGTAGATGACTTTCTCTGCATGACGGAATTATGATACTAGCAATGGGTATGATGATGAACAATATACTGCAACTTGATCTTGTGTATGTAAGCATTGCTTAATGCATCTATTGCTAGACATTGTCATGAGCCTATAACATTATATGGTCATCATATAGATGTGAAAGCGACCAATCCCTCAAATTTACTAATCTCTACAATCATAACAGAAGTTAGCCATAAGACCAGGATCAAAATCTTATTTTCTAAAATCCGGAACTTAGCAAACCGACCTGGTAACAGTACTCATCCATCTCCTCGAAAATTCAAACATGTGCTGAAAAGGTTCCAGAAACTCAAAGATGAAGCACTCAATCAATGCTATGTAAACCCAAATCTGACTACCGCATGTTGTTGTTGAAGCTAATGGCCTCTACTAGTATGGCATGGAATAATTACGTCAATTGACGACCTTTAATTTCTTTCTACTCTTCAAAGTACCACACATTGGGGCAAGAAGATGCAAATGACACTCAGCTCCCTTAATGGATAACAACAAAACCAAGCGAAGAGCAAATGTGAAGCACAAATCCACCATTAAAAGTAGACTTGGACTACTGAGAAAGTGTAGGAACGACCTATGATGTATGCAAGAATCAATAGGAGAGACTAGTCTAGGAATGTAATAACTATAAATGGGAGTCAATTGGTTCAAGGATAAATAGTTTATGGGCATATACAATATAGTTTTAAGAACACAGCATGAGGATTGCCAAATGGCAACTATTCTAGCGGAACTCTGTCTAAACTGACCCCTTTTACCGTGAATGCTATTTGTAATATCAGGTTACATAGTATAGAAATGGAACGACAGGGGCAGCAGAGGAATAATGGTTGCTGGTAAATATTGCCTTTCATAAAAGTCCCTTTATTTGGGCATATATGAAGCATAAATTCCCTGGTGTTACAACCAAACTAGACATGCCAAGACGAAGAAGAACTGGTATAGTAATGGTGAAAGGTGCTACTGACTTGGTTAAAAAGGGTGCAGGTGGTGCATTCCCGCATCCCACTGCACCTCTCAGCAGCATCCTCTCAGCAGCATCTGCTTGAATGGGTGTTAATGATTTCATAATATGGCGATCACATCCAAGGCAATGAGGGCCTGAGGGCATCAGCATCCCTTCGGCAGAGGCAATAGTACTTCGCGTACTAACAAGAGAAGGATTGTGACAATGCCCACCAAGTCGTAATCATTAGGAAAGGGGGAAGCCTGAAAGATCCTTTATCTTAGACCTCTGGAGACAACAAATAGGAGTCATAGAGCATTTACCTCTGTTTGCGCCATCTTCCAGAACTCTCATAAATTACCTCTTCTTAAACCCAAATCCAGCCTCACTAATTCTTTTTAGTAGCTCCTTTAGATTGTAGATAACATTCCTTATCATTTCCAGTTCTTACGCTACTGTTGCTTCCCATCCAAAAGGTTTCTAACTTACTAACTCAGAAAGCATAGCCAAAGCGCAGGTCAAAAGAGCCGGCTGCAAGAGCAAGAAGGGGCGGCCGAAATTGGGGGAGGTCAAACTGCGAGGGAATTGGCATTGCGAGCCCATATCGAAGCCAAAATTTGAGGGGAATTACTAATTTCCCTAACCGTAGGATTGGAAAATATGAAATCTAATGGTGATCATTATGCCACATCATTTAATGATGTGGCGTGCAGATAGATAGGCCAGAATTGCAAGGATTGTTGTGTGGGGGGGGGGAGGAGGGAGGGGTTAAGCAAGCCCCGCTAAAAAAAGGGCGCTCTCATCTCAAAGGTGTATCATTAAATCAACATATACGAGTCTATATAACATACTAATTTATTTCAAACAAAATTCCATCTTCCATTTTTTGTGGGAAAGTTAGTATAGGTGTTGTACAGTGGGGTCTTTTTTGGCTCTTTTTTGGCTCCCGAAATCGGGGTATTGCGCGACGAAATTCGCTTATGCGAATTCCATTTTGAAAATCGCTTAAGCGATTTTCATGCCGGAAACAGTTGCCGGCGTCCCGAGGTCTTTGGTGAGCCCCGAGACTCCGAATTTGCATCGAACTTTGGCTTTCTGCTTGATTCGATCCGTGTTTTGATCGATCCAGTTCTTTCCAATTCCCTGTATCTTTCTTTTCTAGCTCCACGCTGCTCTGTAAAAAGACTTCTTTCAAGCTTTACTGAACTAGGTATGCAATGAATTGATGAATTTGAAGCTGTTTCAAAGTTCAAGAGCCTGTTTGGGAGCCTGTTTCTGGCATCGAAATCTGAAATTCGCTTAAGCGAATTTCATAAAAGTTAGATCTTCAAAGAATATTCTTTTTTTGAAATTCGCTTAAGCGAATTTCGGCTGCCCGATGGTCCAGTTTCGGGAGCAAAAAAAGGCACCGGTTGTACAGACTCCAAGGTAAGATTAGACAAGGCTTATTGGTTCCTCACAAACTTTAAATTTAATGCCAATCTCGGGAGCAATTGTAATGTTAATACGTACCAACTCGAGAATATCCAGGCATCCTTTGATCATTGATGTCATCTCCCTTTCAAATTTAGCAATTCAAATTTAGCAAGGTGTTGAAGATATCGTCAACTTCATGGCTACATATTTATGCTCCGCCGCCAATAGCAGTAATTTAAAAGTATGAAACCACAACAACTATCAATATAATATAACCATTAATTTTTAAGTATGAAACATAACAACCCTGACTGCAAAATATGCAGCCTAATTGATAGCAGGGCAAACTTAACTATAAATATACCCAGAAGAATTTCTTCCTCCTTGCCTAGCTGCAGCATCCATTCTCACATTTGCTTGACGAAGTTCCCTTTGTGATGCATTTTGAATCCGCAGTGCATGATCGGCATGATCCATGACGAGGAGAAGAATTGCTGCATACGCAATTGGTACATATGGGCACGTCCTGCTGCCCAGGGTTATTATCTTCTCTGCAGTCTGAATTGGTTTTGCAGTTGCATTTCCTAAGGAGGAATCTAGAAGCAATGCTTCTTTTAGCAGCACTACAAGGGCTTAAACTGCCAAATACTAACACAAGCACTACAAGGGCGGCAATCTTGCCGGAAACTGGTGCAGCCATGGCGATCTGAGTATAGGTATGGCACTTGGGCTTTGAGTAAGGCACTTGGGCTCTGCTCTAGAACCATTTTTATACACAGACTCAGTGGAAGAAACCTTTCCAAACACCGTGTATTCCAGGAAGCACCACGAATCTATACACAGACTCGTGCAAGCAACCATGTGAAGCCATTTTTATTTCCATGTAAGACTCGTGGACCATTTTTATACGCAGACTCGTGACCATTTTTGTTACACAGACTCGTGGAAGAAACGTTTCCAAACATCTTTATTCCACGAAGCAACCATGTAAAAGACCTCTGTCTGTGGCCGTGCATGAAGAAATTGACAGTCTGTGCTCTTCCATTATTGGTTATGGTAGAAATTTCTTGTAGCCTTCCTTTTGCAAGGTGTCTCGAAATTTCTTCGCTCCCTGGCCCGCCCATCCAAATTTCCCCCATTTTTTAATGGCTTCCTTTGATTTTCGGCCACCCATTTCACCCTGCGAATCTTACCTCGTGGTCCTCCACCGAGCATCCTGGATAAAGACGAGTGAAGCAGGTTAAAAACATAAGTTATTTCCATTGTTTGTTGTATCATTTTAGTCATCGGCTGCTGCTACAAATTCAGAAGCAGAAGATATGGATAAAATGTTGTTAATCGTGTTCTTCCTTGTAACTTTGTCTTGTAAGTCTGGGGCACAAAATGATGACGATGTAGATGCTCTCTTGAGTTTCAAAACTCGTGTTGATATAAATAATACATTGTCAGACTGGAATGCAAGGAATAGCAGTTTGATGTGCAAATGGAGAGGCATTACTTGTTATTCATCCTCTACACAGGTCCAGACTATATATCTTAGTGAAATGGCACTTTCTGGAGAACTGGGAGGTGAATTATGCAAATGTGAAGGTCTGCAGAATTTGACATTAAGTTTTAACAGTCTAAATGGTTCAATTGATGCATGTTTTGGTGGGCTTTCTACCCTTATCCGCTTAGATTTCAACGAGAATGAATTGACGGGTCACATTCCAAGTGAGTTGGGTAACTGTTCTAGTCTCAAATATTTGATTCTGAAGAGCAATAAACTAACAGGGACTATACCAAGAGATCTAGGTAACTTGTATGGTCTCTTAAGGTTGTCTCTTTCTTATAACAACTTATCTGGCAACATCTCAAGTGGGTTGTTCCACAACTGTTCTGTCCTCAAGTACCTAGATCTCAGTGAGAATAGCATTACAGGCAATATTCCAGTTGAGCTAGACAAATGCACAGCTCTTGAAGGGATTGATCTCAGTGACAATTATCTGGTAGGCAATATTCCAAGGGAGTTGGGTAACTGTTCTGCTCTCCAATACTTGTATCTCAATCAGAATGAACTCATAGGTACCATACCAAAGGAGCTAGGCAAATGCACTGCTCTTCGTTGGTTGAAGCTTGGTTGGAATCATCTGATAGGCGATATCCCAAAGGAGTTAGGTAACTGTTCTGCTCTCCAATCCTTGAATCTATATAGAAATAAAATTTCCGGTAGCATCCCGAGTGGATTGTTTGCCAATGGCTCTGCTCTTCAAGACTTATTTTTTCATGGTAATAATTTGTCAGGCAGTATCCCTCGCGAGTTGGGCAACCTCTCTCACTTACGCCATCTGTCATTATCTGATAATAAAATAACAGGTAGTATTCCAATTGAGCTAAGCAAGTGTTCTGCTCTTGTATACTTATACCTTGAAGATAATGATTTGACTGGAAATGTGCCAAATGAGCTTGCTAATCTCTCATCCCTTGCTATTTTGGACCTCTCAAACAATAGTTTGACAGGTAACATTCCAGATTTAAGCAAGTCTCTAGGACATGTTCATCTCGACAATAATAAATTGACAGGTGGGTTACCTATTGAGCTGGGAAATGGATCTTTTAAATCTCTGATTTATTTGTCACTCTATAACAACAGGCTTAATGGAGAAATACCATCTGGCTTCAATGTTTCAGAGGTTCCATTCATACAATTACAAAATAATCAGTTGGTAGGACGAATTCCAAGCTTGGGATTTGGCAATGAAACAGCATTGGTGGCAGATTTCAGCAACAACAGTTTCTCTGGACCACTTTCGGAGTTGTGCAACCTTGATGGTATTCTCTACCTCAACCTGGCATATAATAATCTAGAAGGCACAATTTCTAAATGTATTGGTAATTTGACGAGTATTACAATTCTAGATTTGTCAAACAATAAACTTACAGGCAGCCTTCCTGGAGATCTCAAAGGACTTGCCTGGCTTCAAAGTGCAAGCTCTTGGACGGATAGGATTGTTGCTCAAAAAAATGGCATGGAAATATCATGGACCGGGTTTGAGATCAGTATAGCATGGAAGGGTACAATTTACTCCCTTACTAACATCTTAAGTTATAGAAGAACATCAGTCGATGTGTCGCACAATCAATTGAGCGGACCAATTCCTTGGCAGTTAGGTGATCTTGTAATGCTTAAGCAGCTGAATTTGTCCTACAATAACTTCAGTGGAGGGATTCCTCAACACCTAGGAAATCTTACGGTTATGGAGTCATTGGACCTTTCATGGAATCGGTTAAGTGGTACAATTCCATCTGAATTATGTAGCATCCACGAACTTGGTGTGTTTACTGTCTCTCACAATAATTTAAGTGGCTCTGTTCCAACAAATAATCATTGTGACACGAGGTTTAATGCATCTTCGTTTGAAGGGAATCTACAATTGTGTGGTCACCCATTACCAGCATGTAATACAACAAAGACCAGAGAAGGCTTGGTGAGGGAGAAAGAAGATTGGAATACTTGGTTTAAAGAGTACATTATGAACCCCGGGTACTTTGTTGGAGCTTGTATAGGCCTCATATTGGGCATAATATGTATTCTAAAAGTGTGAAACAGGTTTTCTACAGGTTGATTGCTGCTACACATCTGTGTTGACAAGAATTTCCAATTCAAGGCCTAATTTCATGGATTGGCCATGAAGATTATTAACAATTGTCTGAATCTAGACTTGTATACTTGGATGTTTGATGACAAGATAAATGTTCTTAAAAGATGCTTGTAAGTTGAAATATTCCTACTCAAGCATTTTAATGCTGAAAGAACCACACAATAAAAATTCTAATCCCCGAGTTTCATTCCACAGAAGAGCTTCCTGAAGTGGCAGCGGGGGAAATAAAACCTTCAAGAAAAAACGAACAGATTAAACTCACTAACCTGATCATGTGTTCTGCTACATGCAAATCTAGTTATTACTCCAACATATCCCAGGCTGTAGCTAGAGCCGTCTTGAAGATATGGCGGAGACCCTTGTTTCGTTTGCTCTGTGTCGGTTGCAAATCTAACCCCTGTTTCGTTTGCCCTGTTCCTGCTCTGTTGCAAATCTAACCCCTGTTTCGTTTGCCCTCTTTCATTAATCGGCTCTATTTCTGTGGCAAATCAAATAATGTTGCAGATCTTTTGTTGTCCCCTATTGCCCGGGGAGAAAGAAGCAGAGAAGTGTTTTCTTAAGAGAATTGCAATCCAGTTTGCATTCCGGGGGAGGAATCCCTGCCGGAATGCAAGCTGGAATGCAGTTCCATATATACTCAGAGCAGAGCCCAAGTGCCATATATACTCAGATCGCCATGGCTGCACCAGTTTCCCGCAAGATTGCCGCCCTTGTAGTGCTTGTGTTAGCATTTGGCAGTTTAAGCCCTTGTAGTGCTGCTAAAAGAAGCGTTGCTTCTAGATTCCTCCTTAGAAAATGCAACTGCACAACCAATTCAGACTGCACAGAAGATTCAGACCCTAGGCAGCATGACGTGCCCCAATTATGCAGCAATCCTCCTCCTCTCGTCGAGGATCATGCCACTCATGCACTGCAGATTCAAAATGCATCACAAAGGAAACTTCGTTAAGCAAATGTGAGAAGGGATGCTAAACCTGATAAATAAGACGCTCGGAATGCATGCTGCAGCTAGGCAAGGAGGAAGAAATATTTCTGGATATGTTAGGGCGGATCCCCATTAGGGTGGCACCTGTGTTTCCCACCTGCGCCATGTAAGCGATTTACAGCACCAGCAAAAGCCACCATTCCCGTTTGAACCCTGTGCCACGTTTCCATTGCTCCCGCTTTTCTTACCTGTTGGCTTCCGGTGACCGAGGATTGAACGCAGAGGATTGAACGCCAGTTTTGATACGCCCTAAACGACAAACTCCAGGATCACTTCAGTTTTTCAGATGCAGTGATGGTGCATCTGAAAAAAGTCCCGGATGCGGTGCCATGTCATTCGAAATCAGTTGGGTGAAAGTAATGGGAACGGCAAAACATGCCGGTGGAAAATGCCATGTGGCACTGAATTTCCGGTAAAATACCCTAATGGAGATGGACCCTTTACCCTACTATTAATCGTAAACCGCCGTTTGATGAAAATTCCTCGAATATTCCTTATTTTTCTTTTAGGTAATTTCAGGTTTATGGGCTTCTGGTGGCGCCGCTTACAGCGCCGCCATGCCCTTGCAGCAGCAGCCGGCCATTATTCCCCATAGACGCCGGCCAGCGCCTCAAAGCTTCATCGCCGGCCAGATCTTGTGCCTTGCAGCAGCAGCGGAAGCAGTATTCATCGCCGGCCAGATCTTCCCTTGCAGCAGGGCGGAAGCAGCAGTCCCTAGCAGATCTTCCCTTGCAGCAGATCTTCCCTTGCAGCAGCAGCAGTGCAGCGGTCGGATTGAGCGGCCTCCATCCCTAGCTCTGTCTCCATCCCTAGCTCCGGCGCCTAAGCTTTGGTTTTTTTGTTTCTTTTTCCCCTGAATGTAGTTCTTAGGTATGGATCTTCCCACTGCGTCATCCAAGTTACTGAAGAGGATTATAATGCTTGCAATATACGTGATCCTATCAGTTCTCCGGCAAGCGGTACAGAGCCACTGTATTGCCGGAATGAAAGTTGCAATATTTGCATCCCAGCCTGCTTCGTTCCTGCAAAAGGCAACTTCAAGAAATCCACTGTAAACTCCGTCCTATTGCGGCCGGAATGGGCTGAAATGGCTGAATGGGCTGAATGGTCTTTCCTATTGCAGGCTTGCAAAATGTAAGCTACAGGCGCTTGCTAGAAATGTAAGCTATAGCAGCTGCAAAATCCCTCTGCGCTTCGCTTCCAAGAATCCCTCTGCGCTTCAGTTGCAAAATCCAAGAATCCCTCTGCAGCTTCAGTTGCAAAATCCCTCTGCGCTTCGCTTCCAAGAATCAACGCCGGCAAATAAGACCGGAATTTTCATCAAACGGCGGTTTACGCTTGGTAGCCGGCCGGAAACCCCTCAATCCGGCCGGTTACCTAGCACGTAATCGCTCTACCCATACCCATCCTAATCGTTTTTTTTTTCATCACGAAAAAACAAGGACAGTTCATTCAACCATTAAATCCTAGGAGAATTTAACTGCCGTACACGTGGCAGAGAAGCGGAGGGAAATTGAGCAGAGAAGAGAAGCAAGAGACTAGGCGGGCGATCCAATCCCTGATCCAACCGGCAAAGAAAGATCACAGAAGAACTTTGCAATCCCAACTCATAACCCAGGCCATCCAGGCAAGGCAGAAACAGATCGGAAAGAGGAAGCAAAGAAGAAGATCGATGCAAAACATGCAAAGCCCTTATACTAACATGTAGCCACGAAACATGCAAAGCCCTTATACTAACATGTAGCCACGAAGTTGTCGATATCTTCAACACCTTGCTAGGGGAGGGTGGCCATTTAAGACGCCGTTGCCATTGGCGGATGTGGATAATTGCCATTGGCGGATCTAAAAATGACCACGTATATTTTTTAGGATTCTATTAGGGCTGCATACAGAATGATGGAGGCTCGTAGCAGCACCATGGTAGGCGGCGCTTGTGAGCGACCACCATAGCCACTATCCTGAAGATAGGTCGCCAGAAGCGAAGGATGTATAATACAGAGTTTGGGTTATGATTGGCGGTGTGATACTAAGATGTGTTAATTCTTTCATGAATAAACATTTGCACAGGAATTTCATGGCATCTATGGAGTTCAAAACTTTGCAGTCTAAAATCGCAGGAACTGAGGCTGGTTATAGGTAGGCTTTATGCATCTGAGCCTTGTACACTATCAAATTTTCCTTCCCTTTGTGGTGTTTTCTTCCAGGCGGATTGCATGTCCTTCACTGGTAAACTCGAACTTGCTTGTATTTTAGTTTTTTCTCTGCATTTTTTGACCAGCATGCTAAGCTTGTAATTCAGGCACAACAAAGGCCGATGCCACTGCTGCTGGTGATGCTGCTGCTGGTGATTATGGTTCAGACAAGAAGAGCCAATTCATTTGCGTGAGAGGCAGTGAGAGGCAATGAAGAACTGGCAAATGACTTTTAAATTTAAAGGGAGCATTTCAAGCAGGAATGAATGTAAGGAATTTATGGCTTTGTTGCTAGCTTTTGTAATGCTAGATAGAAGTTAGTTGTTCCATGCATCAACAGATGGGGAAAAGAAAACCAAAATGCTTTTCTTTTGTATCATAATACATACATATGACACATTGAGCATAATCTGGCCAGAACAGTGAGCATATAGAAAGGGGACAATGTAAGAATTATGCATGCTAGAAACTTCTTTTATGTTATGGACTTTGGGATTAGTCGAACCATGTACTTGAGAGTCAATACATTTGAGCAGTATTGCAGGTTTATTTATGTTATTACAATGGTTGCATATTTGATGCTAAAAAACTGTTACAAAAGAAAGCATGTTTGGAGCATTAAGGATCACTCTTACTGTTTTGCAGGTGCATAATTCAATTAGTTTTTGCCTTTGTGTTGGGAGGGCAAGGTGTATGGCCGGTACTTAGTTGTGTGCTTAGCCTCATATTATAATTTGAGACTATCTGTGGGCTGCTGAATTCATGTTATGAGGCAAGTTCTTGCATCCACATTCATTTTTAGAGCATGCTCTATTGCATTTTCTAGTTATAGTTTAGAAGTGGTGTAAAAAGAAACTTATTAGATATGCTCATTCATAGACGTAACTGATGTGTTTCTTCTAATTGTAGGCAATGCAGTATATGCTCGATCTTCAACGCAATGGTTTCACTAATATTCCAGATCATCTACTCGAATTTGGAACAAATTTGTCAATGTATTGACTGAATTCAAACTACAAACTACAGTTTTTATTCGTCAAATCTTGTTAGATATAAGTTTGATGGATATTTGAGTTATGACTGCTACTTGAAACATAGATCTAGGCCTTTTTATCACAAAAGGTTGAACGATTTTACACAGCAGCCTTCAATGGCCACCTTCATAGCCTACATGGCTGCCCTCCCAGCCTTGGTGGTACCAATACCCCTACCACTTCAGGGCATCAGAAGTTGAGGTGGCGTTACCACCTTGGAATGCAACAAAATTTATAACACACGTGATCTTGTTGGGCATGTTGCCATGTGGCTTGCATGGCTTACAAGATGTTTAGGTCGTTGCTGCAACACTTTCTCCCTTAAGTGCGCAGCCAATGGACACCCTCCCCTAAATTTGCTAAATTTGAAAGGGAGATGACATCAAAGGATGCATATATATTCTCGAGTTGGTATGTAATAACATTACAATTCCTCCCCATATTGGCATTAAATTTAAAGTTTGTGAGGAACCAATAAGCCTTCTGTACAACAACTATACTAACTTTCCTACAAAAAATGGAAGATGGGAATTTTGAGTATATTATATATTTCATAAAGACTCGTATATGTTGATTTAACAATACACCTTTGAGATGAGAGTGTTGTTGTTGTTGTTGTTGTTTTTTTTTTTTTTTTTTTTTTTATATATAAGGAAGTTGATTCAATCTTACCTTGTTATATCCTAATGCAAATCTGAGATTTAAGCTAACATGAAAACATGGCCTTGCCGGATTTATTTAAATATCCTCTTAGTTATTAAGTCCATTCAACTTCCCCTTGGTTTTCCCTTGATGTGGTGTTCTCCTATCCTTTTAATGTTTAGAAAAAATACTGGATTTCTTATTGTTGGGCTTACTAAGCACAAGCACATTGACCATTAAAATACCAGTTTCGCACTTGTTACTCTTTTAGGGCTTCAACAAATTAGGTTTTGACTGTTGCATAAGGTTTTGGCGCTTCACGTCGCCATGGCTGCCGACGTTTCCCTAAACCCTACAGTGTGGCATCCCTCTGGCAAGAATACGGCTCCATCTGGATTATCACAAAGTTTTTCTTATGGAAATTTGCTTTCCCTGTGCTATATTTACTCTACTTCATGGCACTGCATTCTTCCTTCCCATCCTTGGAATTCCGGCTCATGTCTGCTCTGTGAGCTCATGCTGGTTAATGGGGAGAAAGAAAGGCGGTTTTAATAGAGCCACACTAGCTAAGATGGCAGAAGAAAAGAGCAAAGCAGAAAAAAGGAGAAGTCTCTTCGATTTCCACAGACCTGCAAAGGGCTTGAATCTGGGTTCTAAAAAGTATCCCATCAGTGTGGAAGGCCAAGAAAGCTCCACTCATGCTGCTACAGGACATGCTTTCATGCAAGTCGAACATTGTGCTCATAGTCTAATGGCTCCTAAGAATCTTTCTATTACCTCTGAATTACCAAAAGATCAAGATCCGGGTACAGATCTGCATGTGAACTGCTCCATAGACCCTGAAATGGCGACCCATCCAAATCCGACCATCACGAATAAGGTTTTTTAGCTGAAAAATTCATTTTGTTCTCATAATCATGCTTATGCCTGACTTGGTTTCTCTTCTCATTTTTTAGCTTCTTCAGTACTAAAACTTCATTGAACCTATTTTCTATTCTAATCTCCTGATCTTTTAGTTAACATGCTAGCCATTTCGGACTATGCTAATCACTGTTATAGAAATCTCCTTTGAGAAGGTAGTTCTGTAACCTAAACAGGTTTTTCGGAATTGGGTAAATGTTTTCCATAATTTATGCTATAGGAATTCCAGCTTGTCATCCCTGCGGAACTTATATCTAAATATATTATTCCTGATCCTGGTGAGAAATATGGGTCTATTCATTCTATTGAACTCTAGATTCTAGTTTCTTTACCAAAATGTTATGATCCGGAAATACAGTAATAAGTTCTGAGTTACGAATTAAAAGCTTGTAGTTTGCCAGCATCCCTCTTAATATCCTTACATTTATATAATCTTAGATCCTTATCCTTTTGCTTCTACTTTATAAACTTAATTCTGGTCCCATTGTTGTTTACTCTAACTTTATTGGCTATGACATAATTAATTTGTGTATTAACTCTATAAGCTGTGATTATCACCAAATGATTTACAGTAACAATAGATTGTGCTTACGAGCATTAAAATTAAAACATGTGGTACCAAATAAATAGCCTCTTTACTGTTTAAACTTAATGTTCTGCTTTAGGAAGATCGCATTTCAATTTAGTGCACATGTGAACATACAGTGGGACTGATGCATTATCTGCATATATTCTTTGGCTTTATACTATTGATATCTTTTAAGATTTGGTTGGTGAAGGGCGTTAAGCCGGATGGATTCTCTGCTTACCTGTTGGCAACTTTTGATGTTACCCTTTAGGCTAACTATCGAATGATTTTGCTGCAGGTAACCGAATCTGTCCCTCCACATGTTATTTCATGGTTCAAGTATTTACGAGGAACTTCTGCTCAAAAATATTCTGGATAATTTTTTGGACATGGTGTTTACATCAAGCACTTGTTTCTACAAAAACTTTGCATAATTAGTGTTTTCTGAATACTGAATACTGGTGATACCTCTACTTTCCTAGTTTAAAGGGTTTTTTTCAGTTTAAAGCTACTATTTCTACATATGACATCTGTATGTGGTTTTACTGACTATATGTTTAAAGTTTGCTGAAGCAATTTTCTGTTCGTGTGTATTTGCTACATATCTTCTATTATTTTATTATGGTGGTATCAAGTCATTTATATAGCTTGTCCATTTTGTTCTCATTAATTTCTGTTGTTTCTATATCATGGTATTCTGTTCAAAAATCTTACTTTATCCCTTTAAGTTCCTTTCTTCCAATAACTCCTTCATAATAGGTCAAATATTGTCTAAATTCTCTTGACTTACTAGTTCTATAGTCCCGGTCTTAAGCTTCACTTAACTTGGGGTTGTTAACTTTTGTCTTAGTTCTTTTCTTATTGGCCACTAGTAAATATGTCTTGTCATCAGTTCTCCCCAATTTCTTTCATTATAATGTCCTTTGTTGATTTTTCAATGATCTTTTTGATATCTAAAATATGAAATTTCTTCCATGACTGCTTGTTATTCTTATTTATTGGTTTTTTGGACTCAAATTTTCTTTGATCTCAAACCAAGGCCTAAATTAGACTGACACCTAGTCTAATTTGGGATTGCACTTGAAAGTCTAAGAGTTTCACATGAATCTATTAGGCTTAGGTCTGTTTGTATAAACAGACTAAATGGTTTTTTTTTTTTGGCAGGTTTGCCTAACCCTCCCCCACAACAATTTCTCAAATTCTAGCCTATCCATATTGCACTCCAGGTCAGCGAGTTTCAGTTTAGGCTGCTAGATCTTCAAATTTCTAGATCTATGACCGAGGAAATTAGAAAAATTGGAGAAATTACTTTGGCCCATCCTTGATGTCGGTTCTGTTCTTCCCCTAGGCCTATCTTATGTTGCATTCAGCCCCCTAGGCCTATCTTATGTTGCCACCTGTCTTAGATTCTTTTCCAGGAAAACCTTAATTACATTCTGAATATTTATTTCACATTCTGAATAACATTTCGATATTTCATTCTGTTCTTGCATTCTATGTAGCATTCTAGTTTTCATTCTACAAAAGCAAGAAAGAATGGTCGATTGGTCGATATTCTGTGGCATTCCAGTTTTCATTCAGCAAAACTAAGAAAGAATGGTCGAAATTTATTAAACTTTGGCATTTGTTAGCATTTTTACAATGGATTTCAAGATAATGCTCCTAAATCAGGACACTCGATTTACTGTCCTTGACTGCACAACTTCTGATAGCAACAAAATGCACATATTTTTTCATTCTTGTTCCATGTACTTTGACAGAAGAGTAAAACACGCACTTGAAAAATGGTTCATTCTCGAAAAAGGCAGAAGCTAACATGTAGACCTGCATAAACAAACAAGAAAGCAAGCGAACATTAGAGAAAGATAGCAAATACAAAGTCTTAAAGAAAGAAACAGAAAACATGGAGCTCCAAAGGAATAAAACCTACCAGACAAATGACATGAGCAAAATCTTCTTGAAAACACAAAGGCAAGTAGATAATAGGCGTCAGATCTAACCAAATATACAAGAAACATCAAGCTCTGCAAAAAAGAACATCGGAGGATCTATCGCCTTTGCCGTGGTCACAAGATCACTGGCGCCTGCGCAACAGAGTAGCTCATAGACGGTACCAAGAAAAAATCAAGCAAGAACTAAGATTGGCAGCATGGCGCCATAGCGGCATGGTTCCGCCATGGCCAGGGAAAGAGGGAAGAAGAAATGCTCGATAACGGGGCTTGAAATGGATGTGATGGACACGTGGCAAAACCCGATTCGCTGAATACAACATAAATTGCATCCAGGTTATAGGAATGCTACTCTAGCGTAGGGAGGATCCCTGGGAATACGCAGTAAACTGCAATTCTTCTAACGTGGAGACAAGGTAGACTCAATTCCACGTCCAGAATGCCGTTGAAATTTGCTAAATGTCAGGTAAGGCAGAATGTAGGGTTAACTGGTTGGAATGTCAGGTGAAAATGCAAGAACAGAACGTATAAAAACAAAGCGTTGAAAAGAAAAATGCTTGTTACATTCTTGAAAAAGAAAGTGTCATATGATGAGGCGCAATGACTTCGGGGGTGGAATGGAGCCTACCTTGTCTTTAATTACTATGGCCTAATCACGTAGAAGGCTTAAAAAGCCCCCTTAAAATTATTTTCAAATGCCATGTTGGCATTCTTGCCCTGCTCATTATTGATTTGTCCTTGTTTTTAGAAAAAGAAAAGATAAGTGTCTTCTTTATATTTATGCAATTTATGTCTCTCTATATTTATGCTTGAATTGCAAGAGTTCGAGTGGTCTAACAATGAAATGTGATGGGCATAAGTTGCAAAGAAAAAAAGAGATGAAATCAAAATTCCACTACGCATTGGACCGTCCTTTCTTAACCTGTAAGAAAAAGAAAGGATTCTAGAATGGGACTCGCATGAAACCAACAAACCGCCCGACTTAGACTTGCTTCTCATTCATCTCAGCAGATTTTTCTACAATGGTGGATAGTGAGTAGCCGCACACATGCGAACTACCCACAAAAATAAAGGGAAAATCCAATTATATCATTTGGACCCCAACAAATTACAATGCTAATAGAGATTGGGCTAGTGTACCTGCCGAAAGCTTATCACCGGGATTAAAAAATTCCGCCCTTTCGGGTTTTCGAGGAAAAACCCTAGTGATAAGCCTTCGGCAAGGGGCTTGGACAAACGCAAGGCATAAAAAACGCTCCCAAAACCCACGAATGGAAAAGAAGAAAAGCGGGGCGGCTCGCTCACTGCACGCACATCACCAACAAAACAACAAGACAAAACAAACCTTCGAGTGGGGGCTGATTACGCCAGCGTGCCCGCGATAAAAATACAAAAACAAAGAAGGGGGAGGGTGGGTTCCACGAGAATAAGGTGCTGGCGAGAGAGAAGAGGAAGCGCCCGATGAGATGTTGCTGCAGAATCGGCGCCTAAAATAGCGAACTCCCAACGAGAATGGGCATGCGCCGCCCGCATGCATGCAAAACATGCATGCTCGTCCCATTCTAGAATGGCGATCCGATGTCACCGGATCGATGGGATTCTAGAATGGGACTCGCGATGAAACCAACAAACCGCTGAGAATACCAAAGGACTTCCCTTACAAACTAGGATCGAAGGGACGAAGGTCACGGGGACGAAGGCTAAAAGTAGGAAAAAGGACAGCAAGAAGAAAGAAACGCCAAATTGGCCAAACCAAGCAGGGAGAAGCCCCTCCCCTGCCTGGGAAACAAATCACAGAGAATAAGGTACTGCTGAGAGAGAAGAGGAAGCGTCGATGAGATGTTGCTACAGAATCGCGCCTAAAATAGCGAACTCCCAACCAGAATGGGCATGCGCCGCCCGCATGCATGCAAAACATGCATGCTCGTCCCATTCTAGAATGGCGATCCGATGTCTCGGATCGATGGGATAAGTGTCTTTTTTATAGTTGTGCAATTTATGTCTTCTCTATATTTGTGCTTAAACTGCAAGATTTCCATTGATGTAGGTACTTTGTATGATAATCTTGAAAAGAAGTACACGGAAGGGAGTGCCAAACCATTGGCATTAAAAAATGGTGGTCATAATCTATAGACATAATGTGTTGTTTGCATTAGAATGTTTTAAGGCCGTCAAATAAAAGTTGACAACGATTAAATCTACACTCCTCTAAATTTTGTAATACAAGAAATTTATTGCGGCAAGGTCTCCGCGAATATTTCCCTTTTCCGATCTCTTTCAACTCACTTGCTAACTGGAATTATGTGTAGCAACCAATGTGTATCAATTCAAGAACACACAAATCTGAGCCTTCATTGTTGCTTCATGTTTCATGACACATGAGATTTAAACAGACCCGCATTATTGCCTCATGTCCCCGGATTGATATCTATAGGTAGCGCTCACACTAATAATGCAATTGTTTCAATGTGATAAAATGCTAGAAACGTCTTCAATTTATAGGATGGAAGTCTCTTTAGTTAGTAGACACTTGTCACTAATCAAAGGCTAATTTTTTGCCATGTGTTTGCAATCTAAGCCACATATATATAAAATATTATTCATAGGCATAATCATTAAAAATCGACATCATAAACTAAATCTACTCTAATCTACACCAAATATTCATCATGGATCTCACACAAATTCACCCTAATTTACACCCTAGATTTCTATAGATTACGTTACTGGAAGTCCATTTAGATAATCAAGACGTGCCTTTTTTCTCACTATGTGTTTACAGTTTAAGCCATAAGTAATATTTATAATATCTTTCATCATTCTTGGACATAATCATTCAAAATCGATATCATAAATGAAATAAAGCACATGTCAATACAAATCCACCCTAATCTACACCAAATAACCCATGTGTCAATTCAACATTTTAATGTGCATATATACCATCATGATTTTCACTTACTCAAATGATTAAATAAGGCACATGTCAATTTGCATGTGCACACATTTCTATTTACATGTCATAACTTATTGGCATGAATCCTATAGATATAACTACATGACAATTGCAAGGTCTAGTTTTCTCAAAACATCCACATCACCAGATATTCTACTCTAATTTACACCCTAGATTTCTATAGATTATGTTAGTGAAAGTCCAGATAATCAACACGTGTAAATATTTTTTTTCTTGCCACGTGTTTACAGTTTAAGCCACAAGTAATATTAATAATATGATTCATCATTCTTGGACATAATCATTCAAAATCGATGTCATTAATGAAATAAGGCACATGTCAATACAAATCCATCCTAATCTACATCAAATAACCTATGTGTCAATTCAGCATTTTAACGTGCATATATACCATCATGATTTGCACGTACCCAAATGATTAAATAAGGCACATGTCCATTTACACGTGCACACATTTCAATTTCATGTCAGGACTTATTAGCACAAATTATATTGATATAACCACATCGCAATTGCAAGCTCTAGTTTTCTCAAGACATCTACATCACCAGATATCAAGGCCATCGCGAACAATTCTCTTTCTTGAGCCCTATTCCCTTTCAACTCACTTGCTACGTGGAATTATGTGTAGCAATGAATGTGTATCAATTCAAAAGTACACAAATTTGAACCTGCATTGTTGCTTCATGTTTCAATGACACGAAATTTAAACAGACCCGCATTATTGCCTTGTGTCCCCGGATTGATATCTATAGGTAGCACTCACACTAACAATCCCATTGTTTCAATGTGATAAAATGCTAGGAACGTCTTCTATTTATAGGATGGAAGTCTCTTTAGTTAGTAGACACATGTCACTAATCAAAGGCTAAATTTTTGCCATGTGTTTGCATTCTAAGCCACATATGTATATAAATATCATTCGTAGGCATAATCATTAAAAATCGATATCATAAACTATCACTGGAACGAGAGTCAATTTGGCCAAGACTAAGGTCTTGCTTGTCTCATCTTCGCGCCAGCCAAGGATTCATTTCTTCACTTATCAGGGGCAAAATGTGGAGGTGGTGCACACTTACAAGTGCCTGGGCATAGAGTTCCCCACTACCACATACTAGGACACTTCCATTCGATTACGGGTGACCGCAGGTTGGAAGACACTTTATGCGATGCAGAATGACAGTCTTAAAGCAGAGCTGTATGATTGGCCCCATCTGTCCCACTTGTTCAGGGTTCTGATGGAATCTGTCCATATAAGTATGGGCTCCGGTCATATCCCCAGCCACAGGGAATGAATTGGAGCAGGTACAGAAAGCCTTTTTGGCACGGGTGCGCGGGGTGAGATCCACAGTTCCATATCAGATTCTTCTGCAGGAGAAAGGTTTCATGCCTCTTCAATGGGCAGCACTTGACCGCCACATTATTTACTTTCAGAAGGTGGCGAGTATGGGCAATGGACGTCTCCCCAACTTGGCTTATATTGTGGCCATAGGCCCGCAGTGCCTCAACGCATGCTGGAAGGAGAGGCGAGCACAATGGTTCTCCAGATGAGGCATAGAAGAGCACAGATGCATCCAAGTTGAAAGTGAAGGGGACCACCATCGGCCATCAGCTGCAGCAATACTTAGATGCTTGCTTCCTCAACAAACTTTGGGATACTGGTGCCCTTGAGCATATTAAGACCGCACACTATAAGGTCCAGGTCAACCCCACACTTGCACGTGATCCACAGCGTTACCTCCGTGCACATTTGCCACTGAAAAAGTGCAGATTGATAGCTTCCATTCGTACAGGTGCACATCACTTGTGAATCGAGATAGGCAGATGGGCTCTGGATGGACGGGAGAATAGATTGTGTCTGTATTGCCAACAGGGTGCCATTGAAGATGAAAGCCACACTCTGCAGCATTGTCCGGCATTCAGTCACATTCGCGCCAACTATGGTGACTTGATCCTGCCTGACTAGCAGATGTATGCATTGTTGGATACAACGTCAGTAGAATCATTAGGATCTTATCTCCAGGACATCATGGATGCCCGCACTCAGTTATGTCCTCGGACGATGCACTAAGACACATCACAATGTACCAATGTCATATGACATTGTACAACCTCTCAGCATACTTATTACTGTCAAGTTTTTTCCCTCGAAAGCCCTCCCAGGCGAGGGTTTTTTAATCCTAGCTAATTGGTTCCTTCTTTGGGTCCCATAGGCCAATTGGTCTCCATGGACGATAAAAATCAATTCAATCTATTAATTCTAATCTACACTAAACATTCAAAATAGATCTCACACAAATTCATCCTAATTTACACCCTAGATTTCTATAGATTATGTTACTGGAAGTCCATTTAGATAATCAAGACGTGCCTTTTTTCCCGCCACGTGTTCACAGTTTAGGCCATAAGTAATATTTATAATATCTTTCATCATTCTTGGACATAATCATTCAAAATTGATGTCATAAATGAAATAAAGCACATGTCAATACAAATCCACCCTAATCCATGTGTCAATTCAACACTTTAATGTGCATATATACTATCATGATTTGCACTTACTTAAATAATTAAATAAGGACATGTCAATTTACATGTGCACACATTTCAATTTACATGTCACAACTTATTGGCATGAATCCCAAAGATATAACCACATCACAATTGTAAGGCATACTTTTCTCGAAACGTCCACATCACCAGATATTCTACCCTAATTTACACAGATTTCTATAGATTATATTAGTGAAAGTCCAGATAATCAACACGTGTCAATATTTTTTTTTCCTGCCATGTGTTTACAGTTTAAGCCACAAGCAATATTAATAATATCATTCATAATTCTTGGATATAATCATTCAAAATTGATGTCATTAATGAAATAAGGCACATGTCAATATAAATCCACCATAATCTACACCAAATAACCCATGTGTCAATTCAACATTTTAGTGTGCATGTATACCATCATGATTTGCACGAACCCAAATGATTAAATAAGGTACATGTCAATTTACACGTGCACACATTTCAATTTACATGCCACAACTTATTGGCACGAATTCCATAGATGTAACCACATCGCAATTGCAAGGTCTAGTTTTCTCAAGACGTCTACATCACCAGCTATCTTCTTTATATAATATAATAATAAAAAGAAATAGCATCCGTGAGTGAGTGAGTCTTCCACGCCCCATCGATGATAAAGGAGACGCCACGTGGCACGATCTCGGCCCTCCCTGTTCTTCCTCCAACTCAGTGGGGAGCTTTGAAAAGTCCTATGTAATGTGGGGGATTCAAACCCTAAACCCCTTATATTTACCACTGAGCCAAGCATTGGTTTATTGAAAAAATTGGAAGCTCGCATATAGTTAAGTGAAGGCTCATTAATTCAAGAATGTTCTAGGATGTTCTACATGCTCTAGATAGCTCTATAACCTTCTAAACTTTTCTAAAATCTTCTGAAATGGTGTAGATGCTCATGGGTGAGCACCTCAATCTAAAAATAAAAGGTTTTTTTTTTTACTTTGCAAAAAGCTAAAGTAGAATGTTCTAAAATGCTCTAGATGCTTAGTATAAGTGCCTTGTCCTAAATATATAAAGTTTTCTTTCATGGATAAGCACCTCAGTCTAAAAATAGCAAGTTTTTTGAAACTTTGCAAATACTCACAATAGAATGTTCTAGATTCTTCTAGACGGTCGTGGAGTTTTTTGAAACTTTACAAACACTCAAAATAGAATGTTCTAGATACTCTTGAGTAAGCATCTCACTTAAAAAATAGAAAGTTGTTTGAAGCTTTGCAAACACTCATAATAAAATGTTCTAGAATGTTCCAGGTGCTCATGGGCGAGCACGGGAGTCTAAAAATAGAATGTTTTAGAATGTTTTAGATGCTCATGGGTAAGCACCTCAGTCTAAAAATAGAAAGTTCTTTGAAACTTTGCAAGAAGACACATAGTTATGGATGAGGCGTGCTTAATTCAAGAATGCTCTAGAATATTCTAGATAGCTCTAGAATCTTCTAGAATCTTCTAGAATGCTATGCATCTAGATGCTCATGGGTAAGCACCTCAATCTAAAAATAGAAGTTTTTTTTGCACTTTGCAAAAAACTAAAATAGAATGTTCTGGATGCTTAAGGTAAGTGTCTCAGTCTAAATATAGAAAGTTTTCTTTCATAGGTAAGCATCTTAGTCTAAAAATAGCAAGTTTGTTGAAACTTTGCAAATACTCACAATAAAATATCCTAGATTGTTCCAAGCGGTCATGGGTAAGCACCTCAGTCTAAAAATAGCAAGTTTTTTAAAACTTAACAAACACTCAAAATAGAAAGTTCTACATGCTCTTGAGCAAACACCACTCCAAAAATAAAAAGTTATTTGAAACTTTGCAAACATTCAGGATAGAATGTTCTAGGTGCTCATGGGTGAGCACCTCAGTCTAAGTTCTTTGAAACTTTACAAATACTCATAATAGAATGCTCTAAAAAATCCAGATGATCCTGGGTGAGCCACCTGAGTCTAAAACTAGAATCTTCCAGAATGTTCCAGATGCTCATGGGTAAGCATCTCAGTCTAAAAATAGAAAGTTTTTTGAAACTTTACAACAAGACAAAATAGAATGTTCTAAAATGTCCTATATGCTCAGTTGCTCATCTAGGGATAGAAAGTTTTCAAAATGTGAGTAAGCTTTCCATGGGTGATGCTTTAGAGTTGGTAGTAGGTGCGAGCAAACTCTCCATGGGTGTGAATAAGCTCCCCACTCGACAACATTTTTGAATTAGCAATAAGTGGCAGTAAGCTCCTCATGATTCGTTGAAATTAGTAGTATGTAGCAGTGAGTTTCTCATAGATTGTCAAATGGATGTTGAGTAACATCGATATGAATGTTGAGCCACATGGGTGACACTTTCCTTATGTGTGATACTTTGGAATTGGCAGTAAATGTGAGTCAACTTCTCATAGGTAAGACTTTGGAATTAGTAGTAGGTGTGAGTAAACTCTCAGTGGAAGATATTTTGGAAGTGATAGTAATAGGGGTGTGTAAGCTCCATGTGGGTGGTATTTTACAGTTGTAATAGGTGTGAGTCAGCTTCTCATGTATAATTCTTTCAAATTTATAGTAGATGTGAGTTAACTTTTCATGGGTGATGCTTTGGACTTGGTAGTAGGTATGAGTAAGTTCCTAATTGGCAATAGGTGGCAATAAGCTCCTTATAGATGTAAGTCAGCGTCTCATGGGTGAGACTTTGGAATTGGTAGCAGGTTTGGGTAAGCTCTCAATGGGCAATACTTTCAAATCGGTAGTAGGTGTTGGTAGGAAGATACTTTGGAAGTGGTAGTAATAGGTATATGTAAGCTCCATATGGGTGATACTTTACAGTTGTAATAGGTGTGAGTCAGCTCAATAAGCTCCTTATAGATGTGAGTCAGCTTCTCATGGGTGAGACTTTGGAATTAGTAGCAAATTTGGGTAAGCTCTCAATGCGTGATACTTTGGAATTGGTAGTAGGTATTGGTAATAGGTGTGTATAAGCTCCATATGGGCGATACTTTGAAATTGTAGAGGATGTGAGTAATATGGGTATAGACATTGAGCGACATAATTGAAGTTGGCAGTAGATGCGAGTCAACCCTCATCTCTGATACTTCAGAGTTGGCAGTAGGTGAGTAAGCTCCTCATGGGATATTTTGGAATGTAGTAGGCATAAGTAAGCTCCTTATAGATGATACCTTGAAATTGGTAGTATTCTTCATGAGTAATACATTAGAATTGGTAGTAGGGCATGTGTATGTATGGACCTGCATTGTAGTAAGTGTAAGTAGGTCGTGGTAAACTACTCATGCATGGGTTGAGCAATGAATGCTGAGTAAGATGGGTAAGTTCTTTAAACATATCGGGATGTCATACTTTGAATATTGAGAAACATGGGTACGGAGGGATTAGTGCATTTATCCAAGTCAAGGTCGAAGCCCTGGCCGAAGGACGGGGCCAAGGCCGAGGAATTAGTGCAAAATAAAAGAATGTCCCCATAGATGAAAGTACCATGGGTAGGCGTGCTTTTGTCCAAACCGAGGCGAGAAGGCCGAGGCCTGCCGAGGAATAGCTTAGAATTATAATAATATTAGAGAAACCGAAATACATATCGAGCCATTATGATTTGCACTTACCCAAATGATTAAATAAGGCACATGTCAATTTACACGCGCACATATTTCAATTTAACTTATTGGCACGAATTTCATAGATGCAACTACATCTACAATTGCAAGATCTAGTTTTCTCAAGATGTCTACATCACCAGATATTCCATAATATTGTAATAAAGGGATCGAAAGACGTATCAAGTGCATCTAAATAGTAAGAAAGAAACTAAAATGCGAATAGAAAAGGCAAAAGACTTAGATGGGAAGGAAAAATGATTATCTTAATCATAAGGACTTTTAATCCTCTCTAGTTGATATAGAAATTTGAGTTGTATGATCATTGTTGGTTGATGTCAAATCTTGAACTGTATTATCATTGTTGTATAGTTCTTAAATGATGCAGACTTTTTGCCAAAGTCCAATAAAAACTATAGCTGACCTTCATCTGAGCCAGGATCAAACCCCTCTTTAATTAACAGAGATTTGGACAGTTAGATTATGAGAAGAAGGAAAATGTATGTTGACCAGAGTTGACGTGAAGAAGCAATGTAAGCATAGAAGGAGCGCAGTCCATCAGATATACAAGATGAAGAGATACTTCAAATCACACACGATGATGTTGTGTACCTCGTTCGGGCTTTGCTTCCTATCAAGCTAGCATTCCATCTGCATTGGATAACTACTATATATGTGACGCTCAAAATAAACCTTACTCGTGCATTGCATTATTGTGGCATGGTGTTACTTTATTTATATTGAATTTGTATGGGCCGACATCAAAAGTGCAACTTGTGGCACATTGTTTTGAATCTTAATGTCAGAACGTGCTGACTCTCCTTTTCCATTACGTCCATCTATGCTTTTCCTCATTATGCTTCTCCTAACTTAACAAATCAAACCTTTATTGTTGAAGAGGAATTTGACCTTGGCTTATAATGAACCTACCTATATGCATAACACACGCAAGTTGAACGTTGTTTTTGAGGTGGTTGGTGGTTTCATGCCTTTCTCAGTTGGAAATAAAGTGGCAAATAGGAGTATAATGCATGAGAATCTGTATAATAATTACCAAATCATGGAGAAAGTTAGAAATGTTGTTTGATGAGCTTGATAGTAGGTGATTGGTAAGGTGAATGCTGACCAAATATATGATGTTGATCTTTTTAAAGGATCAGCCACACTGGGACTAAGACATGGTACAGACTCCCGAGAAAACAATAGTAGGAAATACTATACAATGGGCGGAAGGCTAGTCTAGCAAAATTGCTTGGATGAAGAAGGGTAATGCAGTTTGTAAAGCTCTTTATTGAGTATGATTATGGCAGGGACCCAAAGAAGCAAGCCCCAAGTGATTCCTCTTTAGCAAAGCAGTAGAGGGGATGATTGATATTCAAAATGATAGGCATAAAGGACATGTAGATGGTGAATCAGGTTAGAAACAAGGGTTACCAACTCAACTAGTGAATTCTTTCAAGAAACTCCAATTCTGCTGATGTCAAAGTGCGAAAAGATGGGGTACAAACATCAGTAGATAGAAGGTATCCCCTCTGATAAGATTTTGCATTCAACTACTCCAAGAAAACATTTGAACAATTTCGAAGAAAGTGCTTTGCTTGACGCTGGAGAGACTACCGAACAGAAGGGGATTTTAACTTAACGACTATCTATGAGACGTAGCGATTGTTTGAATTGCCTACGAAGGAAGGAGAAAAAGTTATTTAATGTTCACTCGAGCACACATCAGGGCATTTGATCTAGTGATTATAGACTAGTCCTAGAACAAGAACAAAGATGTCTCGAGTTTGAGGCTTACAAAAGTTGCATTGAATGTAAGGTGGTTAAGGGAAGGACCCAACAAAGTAACGTTGCATAGGAGAACGATGCTTGCGACTCTCTTTCAGCAACAGTGGCAACCCATCTGTCGCTAGCGGCTTGCCACTGTTGTGAAAAGGTAGCTCCAACCGCTGTTCTCCTTCAAAATGGTAAGTGGAGTGCCAACTACTGTCGCAACAAAATCACTTATTGTGGCCCCTTTGACGACTTCATGTTGACCAGTTTAGCTAAATCTGTGGCCCTATTGCCATTTCGCATTATTGGGTAGTGCTACATGGCGGCAGAAAAATAGTCTTTGCATTAGCAACGACCTACTTTCCATTTTGATGTGGTGTATGTGTTATATGTCCATTCAGCTATTGGCAATGTGGCATGACGTAAAAGTTCTTCTTCCTCCTATTTCTCCTTCTATTTGGACATAGACAAGCTACGAGATACGTGCATACTCCTCAGAACCATTTTCTACATCAACCCATTATTGTTCTCAATTGTCAAAGATAGTATATGCTTCCTTGATAATTCACAATGCATTATACACAAATTCGATAACAGAAATGGAGGCTGAAGGTTAGAAAAAATCCCTGGGTTCAGAGAAAGCCAGCGTGTGAGGGGTGACGGTTAGGCGAACCTAACTAAGCATGCAATGTTATAATCCAATTCTATAGAGAGCAAAAAAAACCATGAAATGGTAAATAAAGTCAATCTTTTATCCTTCGAAAAAAAAAACCATGAAAAGGAGGTATAATTTAATCTTAGTAATTACGTTGAAATAGTCGGAACTATACGGCTAACGTCAGAGGCTTGAACTTTCCACTCGTATCATCGGCCAGAGCCGTTAGATCCCCTTACCGCCATAGCCATTTTCTCCATCCGCATTCCTTCCATCGCCGTCGCCCATTTGCCTCCTTGCCCACATATTTTTTTTTGCAATAATGGCTGTTAATTCGAAGAAATCTTCTTCTCAAACTCGTAGATGGGGCGGAATTGCTATTAGCGCAGTGATCTTGGCTCTTTTAGCTGTCTGTGCGGCAAATGTTAAGGCCGGTTCTTTGTTTTCGTCGTTTTTTATTCGATATCCCTGCCAGCAGGTAAGCTAGATTTCTCCTTCTTTGCCCCCCACAAATTGCGAGGCTTCTCGTTTTGAAAATAATTACCAGCTCTTGCATCTGTAATTGCGTTAGCTAAACGGTTTTGATGCCCAATGTAATATGAATGGTCACCTGTGGTGAGGTAGATATTGTAAAACAATATACATTATGCCCTGCAGCATTTAAGCTGAATTGTACTTTTTGCTAAGTCGTATAGTGAAGTTTTTCTCACCAACTATTTAATTAACTTTTATGTCTTATGCAGCCTTTCCAGCAAAAATTAAGTGGGGCAGTTCAAGATTGTGGATGTGATTATGAGACAGTTGATCAACTCAACAATGGACTTATTTTCCCAACTCTCCAAGAAATGGTGAAAAAGCCATTTTTTCGGTATTTCAAAGTGAGTTTTTGTTCTCTTGAAGGCAATTTAGACGAGTGATTTATATTATTTAATATTTTTTATGCTGGAAGCCGTTTGCCTATACATATTGAAGCATTTATATTCAGCTTATACCTATCAATGCTGAGTATATTTAGCATTTTTATCTGCTCCTAACCTTTTCTAATATTTTGTGGAAACACAGAAGCTGTGTCAGAAGTTGTATAGGAAAGAGCAGTGAGGCCTAGATTTTCCTTTTCCTTAGCATAGAAGGAACCAACAAAGAAGTCAAATACTAACATCACCCTTGGAATTTAGTCCCTTTGTACATGGAATGTTGTCTGTGGATAGTATAGTAACTGCCATCAAATTTTACTTACAGGTGAGACTCTTTTGTGATTGTCCTTTCTGGGAGGAAGAAGGCTTGTGCCACCTCCGCGATTGTAGTGTCTGCGAATGTCCAGAAAATGAATTTCCTGAGATGTTTAAAGGAACCACTGGGCAATTATCATCTGAAGCAACGATATGTCAAGAAGGAAAACCACAAGCCACAGTTGACCGGACATTAGATTCTAAAGTTTTTCAGGGATGGACAGAACTTGACAATCCCTGGACCTATGACAACGAAGCTGACAATGGTAGCTTTCTGTGTTTGGTATTGCTGCATGCTAGGTAGTTTCTAAAGAATTTTGGCTGTTGACTTTGCAGCGGAAATGACATTTGTTAATTTATTGCTCAATCCGGAGAGGTATACTGGATATAGTGGACCATCAGCTCATAAAATTTGGGAGAATATATATCAAATGAATTGCTTCAAAGGTACAAGTTCCCAGATTGTGTTATATGTTTGCGTACTACTCAGTTTAGGGACTTGATTTTGAGCAGCTACTGTTTTTCATTACAGATGCTGCCAATGATGTCTGCAAAGAGAGACGTGTACTGTACAGACTTATCTCAGGATTACACTCATCAATATCCATTCATATTGCAAGAGAATACCTACTGGATGCAGCAAACAATCTGGTTTGTGTAGCTTCTTTATTATTTTGTAACTGCAAAGGCCTGATGTTCTGATTTCTAGATCATTTTGTATTGCAGTGGGGACCTAATCTCACTCTTCTTGATGATCGTGTCATCAAACATCCTGATAGGGTGGAAAACCTGTATTTCACCTTCCTTTTTGTCCTTCGAGCAGTGAATAAGGTTAGTCTTCATTTGCTAGTGTTACAAATTTATTTTCCTATTTCTGTTATCAAGAAACAAAGATCAAGGACTCTGGGGGTCTTGGGTTGGAAAGAGAACTGTTTCTAGTGCAACTACAGAAAACAATTTTTTATCGCAAAAAACATCAAGAATGTTTCTGAAGCCAGAAAAATTATGCACTCTATCACTGCCTGCATGAGAAAGCTTTTCCATGGACGTTAGTATATTAATCTGAAATCCAGCCATTTCCTGGTGATCCATGAATTAAGCGTGGCCTTTGATTGCTTCCTATTGTAGTAAAAAGGCTGGGTTATTTCTCATGAAAGTATAATAGCAGTTGAATTGGTTTACCAGGAGCCATGCTGTTTGGGCTTGTTTTTCCCACTGCTAAGGAGGCTGTCAGGTTTTTGCAAACCCACTTGTCCGATTCACCTATGATTGCAATCCCCTTAGGAGAAGTAAATTCTTGCCTTTCTATGATATTGTGAACAGAATTTTGTCCGTATTACCCATCTTATCATGAAATGTTTTCTTCGGTATAGCAATGATCTTCCCATTGTATTTGCCAGAGTTTTTTTCACTGGGAACTCATAGACCAGACATCAATAAGCCCCAAGTGACCTTGGATGGAAGTCATTTTTCAAACCTCGACATGCAATTGCATCCCCTCATGCGTGTTTGTGTTGGCTCAGATGACCCTTTGCAGGACTCTGTTTTGCACGACTTACAAAGCAAATTTTCTGGGCGGAAAAGGCATGACCATGTCTTCCAATATAAGTTTGTACCACAAGACAGGCAAAGAAGAGCTCTTCTTAGCAAAAAAACTTCCTTTGGGCACCATTTTTCCCAATCTGACAAATAAGGACAAACCTCAATCCCCATATGCTTTATATATGAATATGGTACATGCATCTGCCTTCATGCCATCCATATCATATTTGGCAACTCAAGATCACAAAAGCCATAATTCTTATCGTGCTTTCCAGATTGTACCTTTTTAAAAAGAAAACAAATACCTTCTTCTCCTGGCCGCATAGTCAGCAGAAGCAAATATTAGATTTTTTGATACACAAATTGAGCATATTCCGGGGAAAGCAATCCAGAAGGTTTGTCCATGAGTAGGTATTTGCCTCCACACCATCTGTATCATATTTGGCACCTCCTGATTACAAAAGCCATCACAAAAGCCATAAACTCCTGTCTTATGTTCTGAATGTACCTCCAATAAAAATAACCCAAATAGTCCAGAAGGTTTGCCCATGAGTTTGTACTTGTTTAAATGGGAAGACTTGCAGGCATTGAGGTATAAAGATGACCTGGTTTTTTCATTCTCTCGTGTGATGCTGCAGGCAGCAGACTTTTTACTGCAAGCAGAATACAACACAGGCAATAAGGATGAGGACTTTCAGACACAAACAATGCTGACAGAACTTCTGACAAGCGAGCAGTTAAAGAAAGCATGTCCTATCCCCTTTGATGAAGCTCAATTGTGGCAAGGGGAGGATGCGCTTGAGCTTAAAAATCAAATACAACATCATTTTCGTAACATCAGGTATGCGACAACTGTGTCAATCATTTGTCTAGTCCTGTTTTTCATCAAAGTTTTTGCACATGTACTTCAACCTGTCTCAATGTCAGTTATGGAGAAAGAGAGAGAGAGAAAGACACAGTTTTTCTTGGAATGTATCAATGACCCATAAGGTTGAGACCAGATACACATCTTGATCCTGCAATGAGGGAGTGAGCTTCCAGGAATCCTTTTTTTTAAGTAGAAAGAGTTAATTCAAAAATCTTAGTGAAAGACGATCCATTGCCATTCTGAATTTGCACAAAGTATCTGTATTTTCTATCCTTGTGAAATGTGTAGCTTGCATAATAATAGCGTGTAAATTATTGCATGTATTCAGTGCATTAATGGATTGCGTGGCATGTGAGAAATGCCGTCTCTGGGGTAAACTTCAAGTTCTCGGATTGGGCACTGCTCTAAAGATACTTTTCTCTGAGGATGGGGTAAGTCTTTCTCCTATGGAGCTTGAAGTCTTTCCTTTTTTTCTATTTATTTATATCCGGGTAACTTTGTTCTGAACAGCTAAATTTGCAACGAAATGAAGTTATAGCATTGATCAATTTACTGTCGAGGCTTTCGGAATCGATTCAGTTTATCTATGAAACTGCACAACGAGTTGTCATATCCTAGGAGTCCATTCAAAGCAAAGCAGGGCATTTGAAGAGCAAATTCCTATGCAAAATTTTTTGAGAGGACCGACTGTTAAGATTTTGTTCACATCTCACACAAACTTGAGCCCACATCAGAAGTGGGTAAGAGAATACCAATATGTAAGATAAAGCTGATCGAAAACAAGATTCCAACTGTGTAGCAAAAGACTTCTAACCACGTATACATAGATGTTATATATTCAAATTGTATATGTATTATATTATTTCTGGGGAGTTCAAATATAATTTGAACCTCAAGTTTCAAAATCAAGAGGCTCTCTTTGTCGATTTAATAGGGTTACATGATCAGATCTTCAGGGTGCAGATTTTGAGGCAAAAGATGGAGGCCTCCATCTTGAAGTGATGGTTTTCAATCTTCCATTTTGGGGAGCATCCACAAAAATTAGTGCAAGATTGGTTCCCTCTCTTCTGAAGCTCTTCCCCCTTTATTCTGCCACTCTTCACCTCTCTGGTATCCGCTCTCGTATGAAATTGAGATACGGAGGTGGAGGCAGCAAATATTGCATGTGGCCACCCCTAATGTTACTGATAGATCAGGGTGGTTTACGAAAAGATTCCAAAGCGTGATGGTCAAAATTTTGAGTAAGAAAATTGAGCCCATAACTTGCCGCATTGCTTTACATTGTGGAATGGTATAGCGTGGGGCATTCTTGCAACCCCGATGAAGTTTTTAATTTGGTAACGTTGCTATTTGACTTATAAATCTGAGGGGTATGGTCGCCCTCTGCCGTGACCCCACCTCGAAGCATGAATCAGCCCCGTCCCTTCGCGGTTAAACTCCATGGGTCCACCCGTCTATGGACCGCCGTATTGTGGCCAGGTATCATCGACTGGGTCTCCGTCAACCATGACACCAGCGTCCACCAACCGTGTCAGCCGTTGCCTCTGTCGTGAGTTCAGGTCCCAGGCACTGTGCAATGGATGTCCATATCTGTGCAGGAGAAAATACCCCGAGCATGCCGATTTGAAAGACAAATTCAATGCCGATTTGACGATTTGGCGCCCAAACCTAGCACTCGATTGCATTCTTCTGAATTCAATTCTCGAACTCCCGCTATGGCTTCCATGGACATAAAATCCTACCCTCCCTTCATAGTTCATATGTTCTCGAGAAGAGGCTGCGAAGAACACGAAGACAGCCATGGTTTCGACGAGGGCACAAAGAGATACCGATACTAAAAGAGGCACCAGGAGACCGGCATCATCTAAGAGGGGCTGTGCACCCAGGACAAAGAAGAGGGCACCACAAGGCAGTGCTGCTACCAGTCCAATGCCGAGGAGGACGAGTAGGAGAGGCCAATGGACCGAGGAGGCATGCCACATCTAGAGGTTGAAGCCAATGAGACGTGTGTAAAGGCAATAAAACAAAGTGAATGCCCTTCCCTCTTGCTGCGAATATGACTTCTAGATCTACATGGCTGCCATGACTATCCAAAATGATAAGGTGAGGCTGATCTGGGGATACACCACCTAGGACTCTTGCTGCAAAATGTGATAGCCATGATTTAAACAATTCTGATGTCATCCAAGATGAAGTCTGGACAGCCTAAATGGCACCCTCTTCACATCTTGCAATGTTGTCCTGCCTCATTCGACTACCTTTAATGTTGGGGATCCTATACCCCTCAGCATTTACACATACCAAAATTGTAACCCACTCCCTGTTGTTCATGACGACCTCACTCACCTTGTTTCCCCCCTTCCTAGCTATGATTTTCAACCCCTTCACTTTCCCTGCCTGAATTCCAGTCTCATCAGCGTTCCAAATCCTTGTGGCAGGGAAGGCAAATTCAGCATAAATCTGCTTGAGCCCGGCATAAAAGTTGTCGAGGTTCTCCTGGGTCATGGCACGAGCCCTAGCTACATCTAGGGTTTCTGCACTCCTGAGTGCAACTTCGGGGTGTCTTTGCTTAAAAAGCTTCCACCACTTACTGCCTGGTACTCCAGATATCCCACAAGACCCCCTTGCTCTAGCCATCTCTGATGCCTTTTCCTTGACAGCAGATAGGGTAACTTCCATTCCTTGCTCTGCCATGCTAAGGGCCCAATTAACTAGCTTCTCCTCTTGGAGAGTTGTCAATATTTGTGGATAGTTTGTTTGCTTGTGGGTGTTCTACCATATAGCCAATCTCGGATTGTAGATTCTGGTATATCAGGCCTCCTTGATGCCTCTCTAATCGAAATGCCTAGTTCACTTACCTCTTCAAGGATGTCCAACATTCCCTTTCAAGGCATCATTCAAGAGACTTAGGTCTGCCTACATGGTTAGCAAAGGGAGGGCAGAGCCAAAGAGGGAGGAGATAGCAGAATTGATTTCACAGTCAATTGCATGTGGCCTAACACCCCACAACATCAAGGCAAGTTTTAGAGCCACTGGTATTTGGCCCTTTGACCAGGAAAAAGTTAAGCCCGGGCCAAGAGTGTACGGGTTTGGGAGGGTGCATGTTGATGACCTTCTGAGAAGGCCGGGAGGCGGTGGAGAAGAATACCATCGGATGCACCAATGGAAGAGTTTGACATGGCAGAAGTGCACCAGCTATGGGATGCCTTACCTGGACAACTCCCAACTGATGTGCAAAATGACCAAGCGCCACAAATTCAAGCTGGTGAGCATCTGGAACAATCTGTGCATGTGGAACATGCACAAGCAATTGGTGATGAAGGTGCTGGTGTAGTGATGGCTTCTCAGGCCCATGTAAGTCAGGTGCATGTCCCTGGCATTGGAAGGTCTATGGCTGGTCTGCAAGAACCATCCCAAACGTGTATGCGGCCATCACAGGCCATGAGGGCAAGGAAGAGGGATTTTGCCCCAAATCTGGGGGGAAGAGTGCACATTTTGCAGCAAGAGTCCTAGGTGGTGTATGTTCAGATCAGTCTCACCTTATCATTTTGGATAGTCATGGCAGCCATGTAGATCTAGAAGTCAAATTGGCAGCAAGAGAGAAGGGCATTCACTTTGCCTTATTGCCTGCACACACGTCTCATCGGCTGCAACCTCTAGATGTGGCATGCTTTGCCCCTTTCAATGCATCATTCAAGAGACTTAGATCTGCCTATATGGTTAGCAAAGGGAGGGCAGAGCTAAAGAGGGAGGAGATAGCAGAATTGATTTCACAGTCAATTGCATGTGGCCTAACACCTCACAACATCAAGGCAGGTTTTAGAGCCACTGGTATTTGGCCCTTTGACCAGGAAAAAGTTAAGCCAGACCAAGAGTGTACCAGGTTTGGGAGGGTGCATGTTGAAGACCTTACAGAAGGCCAGGAGCAGGCTGGAGAAGAGTACCATCCAGATGCACCAATGGAAGGGTTTGACATAGCAGAAGTGCACCAGCTATGGGAGGCCTTACCTGGACAACTCCTAACTGATGTGCAAAATGACCAAGCGCCACAAATTCAAGCTGGTGAGCATCTGGAACAATCTGTGCACGTGGAACATGCACAAGCAATTGGTGATGAAGGTGCTGGTGCAGTGATGGCTTCTCAGGCTCATGTAAGTCAGGTGCATGTCCCTGATGTTGGAGGGTCTATGGCTGGTCTGCAAGAACCATCCCAAACGTGTGTGCGGCCATCACAAGCCATGAGGGCAAGGAAGAGGGGTTTTGCCCCAGATCTGGGGGGAAGAGTGCACATTTCGACTGATGGTTTCTGCGAGGCATTGAGAGCAAAAAGGCAAGAAGGGCAGAGGCCGAGAAGTTGAAATTGGAGCAGCTAGCAGCAAGGAAGCTCGAGACTGCAAGGAGGAAAGCTGAAAGGGAGGAGGCTGCTAAAAGGGCACAGGCTAACTGGGAGGAGAGAGAGGAGGAAGATAGCTGATGCAGTTGAAGCTGCAAGTGCTGCAAGGCTAAGGGAGTCTATGTATCAATGGGGGTGTCTAGAGTGGCATCTATTTTTGGTTTTCAGAGGGTATTGAGTGAGGAGATGAAGATAAGAAGGCTACAGGTGAGGAACAGGCTGAGAATGAGACAAGAGTTGAGTCCACTTAGGGCAGCCAACCCACTTAGTGCAGCCATTACAGGCAATCAGACATCCCCAGGTATTGACCAAAACCCACGTTAGTCCCTGTGTAGACCTGAACTCATAACCCTTGAAGGATGTTGATGAGGTGCAAGTCATGTGCAGTTTAGATGACACACACATATCTGCTTGGATGATGCTGGACATGGGCAGAATGTAAGCATTGAAGGTTGCATACCTCGAGTTAGACCTTTAGCAAACCCAATCAGCACACTTAATTTTCCATTGAAGAGGTGGGACTTGCCAGCTCCACAGTAGCATGCTGACATTGATCATGGCAACTCATTAAGGCTGAACACACAGGGGTGGGTGAACTATGTTGCAGCCAATTCAGAACCCCAACATGACGAAGATGTTGCAATAAACAAGACAAGGATTATCAGAGAGATGGTGGAAAATGGGGTGGACCCTGCATTATTACCCGTGCAAGGGGCATGGATGTTGGGTTTGCAAGAATATGGAGGGTTGAGATGGCTCGTGAAACACAGCCGACTCCAAGGTTTGGGGAGGGGACCTCATTCATAGCTACACCCGCTGGTAGTCAGGTATGCTTGTTCACCTAGCATTCTTGATTTAAGGTTCACATTTTATTTGGCATATTTCCTACTTGGATACTATGCGGATATTTGACTCTGATGAAACCCAAGACAATTAAGGTGTCGACAAGACTCTCGTTGTACATAATTTTATTGTTTGCAACTGATTTCCTAATGCTATACCAATATGAGGCATGAACCTGATAGAATTATTGTCATTCACACAACTAGCCTAAGTAATCAAAGCACAACCAAAAAGGGCCCGATGTCGGAAGATCAATGCATTATTCAAAATTTTGATTATAGAAAATTTAGCCCTAAGGTTTAAAATAAGCCCGTGGGGCTGTATTGTTTTGGCACGCGGTGGCCAATAGACAAACGAAACCAAAAGGAAGAAGAGGAGGGATCGGGTCCAAAGGGGTCTTACGCACAAAAGAGCTGCGACTCAATAATCAACCAGGCTCTGGAAGAGCACATGATCTCCTTCTGTGACCACTATCTGGTAATGTATGAGATCTGTTTTGGACTTTGCCCACTCAACCTGGGACACAATCTCAGGTGAAACCTCCACGTTTACAGATGAGCCAACGGCAGTTGTAACCTCGGCTGGGGTTACCAAGCAATTCCGGATCCTGAAGCTGTTAGGAGTCGTCGAAGTGGACGAGCTCGTAGGCGATGGTGGAGCGCTCGGACCAGGCCGAGGCCTTTTGCTAGGGTCAGAGCCGCCACCCCTAACAATGTCCCATCTAGAACCCGACCCAGGAAAGCTTGTTCTCCTCGATTGATCCATGGCTGATTCTTCTGAGCTGCCATGGAAAAAGCATGAAATCAGTGGCGATTCAACATTAAATACACAACAAACTATGGGCGCTTACCTGCGACGCTTGGGGACCCTGGAAGATCGGCGGAATGGAAGAGGCTACTTTCGAACACTCAATTTACGATAAGCTGGAATGATGCCTCTACCCCATACACAGCGGTTCAGATTTTCAAAAATCGGAAAGCCAAATTACCTTTCTGCGCGGATGGAGCGAGAGAATGTTTGGGCTAATTTGGATCTGATTTGAGATTGCAATGTGGAAAATCGGTTCAATTTTGGCGAAAAGAAGGCTAAAAAGGCAGCGATTCTGGTTGGCGGGTACCGATAGCTTCGCGACATAGGTATCGGTAGTTGGCGGCATAGGACTCGAATATTGCATCTAGGCCCGCGACCACGGCAAAGACATGAGGTGATATTAATCAGATGTAGCCCGTTCGTGAGAGATGGTCAGCCGTGCAGTTCCACTCAAGTGCACAGTAGGTGGCACTTATAGCGCGTCCGCGGGGCATTAACCCACACGAACCCTGGCCTCGGGTACCACGATGTATGGTTAGGGGCATCGCGACGATGGATGCTAGACACCCCCAACTTCAGGGCACCATAACTATCTAGCCTCGCATTTTTTGGTGTCGATGTCTTTTTGAGAAGTTGTTCTATACAACATTACGTATCCAAATTAGCCGACGGATCGAGGGACGTGTGGAATCTGGCTACATTGGGCCAATTTGCCTCTTAAGTGCGCGAAACATGGCGACCATACCCTACTGGCATTCCCAGATTTAGAAGTTTGCTGGGGTTCATAGCATGAAGAAGAGAGAAACAGAAGGGAGCCTATTTTTCTTGGTCTTCAATTGAGAATCTGTAAATTTCAAGCATGAATCTATTGTTTATGGGGCTGCTCAACTCAAAGCTAGCCCCAATTGCAAGGCTCATGTGGCATAATTCTTGTACCAGTTTTAAAGTTGCTTGGTAGTTACACTTGTTAGAAAACATTATCCATTGGATTATAGTGAGTTCTATAGCAAAATTTCCTAGATCAATTAGCCTAGTGGTATACTTCATGCCTTCCATCTCCAAATGGCTACTGAGCTAGGTATATCTACTATACCTTCAAGCAAATAGGTTACCAGAATGATAATTGGGATCCCAAACTTGTAGAACCAAGTAATTTTATATGGGCAATAGTATTCTGATGGATCCCAAAGGTGGATCCCAAAGGTGGATCCCAAACCAGTAGAACTAGGTAAATCGCTATATTAATCGTGGGCAATAGCATTCAGGTGGTTGGGCTCCAAGGATGTCATCCTCATCATGTACAACATAAAAACTAATAGAAAGCCATACAATGTGAAAAACTAATCCCATATTTATGTTGAAATTACAAATCATTCTAAAGACTATTTCCACATATTACATATTTATGTTGAAATTACAAATCGTTCTAAAGACTATTTCCACATACTACAATTTCCATCAGGTCAATGGCACCAAGTCAACAAACCAGGTATTGTTTTCAATGTTAAGTCTCAAATGAACTGATTGCATCTCTGCTTGCTTCCTATGCACTTTTAGGTAATGCTAACTATATTTCCTTGCGGTGCTTTCGTGACCAATTGAAATTATATAATGGATTTGTGTAGTTGGCGTGAGCAAAGAAACCAAATGCATTCCCTTCTGGTGTGCTCAATTTGAACAACTCATTGTTCATACTCTATTGCCATAGACAATACCTATTGAAGATGTGCCTCCATTACAAAAAAACTCATAACAAAACGTGTAAGAAACCTTCGCCAGTACTAAGCTACCATATTAACATCTTACTCTCCAACCTCCTTCCACCCCCTCTGTCCCCCAGGCTTCAACCTAGTTGGATTGAAGTTGCGATGAATCTTGCCTTTATGTTAGTTGTAAGACATGTTGCAATGTCCTCTTTTTTTGGGTTCTATCCTTCCCTTTCTAACCACATAATCTGCCCTCAATCTTTGGGGGCTGCATTGAGTGGAGCAAAACAAGATACATCTAGTGGCTGCAATCTATGGGACATAGGTGGCGGTAATAGGGCAAAGTGTACTCCCATTTCCTTTGCTGGCAATATGGCTTCCAATTCAACATGGTTGCCATGGTCATCTAGCAAGATAAAATGTGGTATTTTCGGTGAGACACCGCCAGGCACTCGTAATTGGAGATGGGACAACCATGACTTGAATAGCTCAGTTGTTATCCATGCTAATTTTGTACAGCTTGGATTACACCCTCCTCATACTTTGCAATATTCTACTAGAGTAAGAGTTGGTTTCTTCATTAATTAGGATTCAAGTACATATGCAACCATTATTGCTAATGCAAGGCATAAAGTAGCATTTTACAATAATAAAACTATAATGATATAGAATAGAATAGAATACATTATCGTCCCTTGTGCCCTGAGGCCACTGGACTTGTGTAGCATGGGCGAGCTCCTTGATGGGGCTACTAGCTCATCATGCTGTTTTATTGTAGCCTTTTCTGAAGGCTCACTTTTTTCTATTAATGCCGGCACCCTACTTTGTTCCGGCGTCTAGGCCGTGCAGGTATGCGTCTATATCAAACAGCTTTAAGCTGTACATTTAATGGGCATCTATGATTCGCCTCTTGAGCGACTCATATCGTAAGCCCTTTTTGTTCGTGTGCTTCCCGGTGTCTGGTCAGCATCTCTCGTATTGCATTTGCCAGATCTCTCATTGTTTCTGTTCTTGCCATCATGGCATGTACTGGTTGTCCCCATCTTACTTTTCTGTACTTGTCCCTGATGTCTCTGTATGTTGGACACTCATTGAGCATGTGGTTTTCGTCCTCCACTTCCCTTCTACCATAGATTCTGCATATTCTTTCGTGTTTTTCTATTTTCCTCCACCTGTCCTTTTCAATTCTTAGATCATGGCACCCCATCCTAAATTTTGCTAGGATGTCTCTTCTCCGTTTTCCAAGCATGTTATCTTGGTACATCTGTTGCCCTATCATCCACTCTGGATTGAAGACTGTCATAAGCCAGAGTGTTTTAGGTCCTGTGTGCTTTTGCAGCCATGCTCGCGTAGCTTTGCTTGCCCAGTCCTCATTCCATTGGCCTTCATCGATCAGTTCGCTTAGATTCATCCCCATTTCTCTGGTCCATATTGCTACATCCCTGAACCATCCATTTTGCTTTCGTGGTGATGTGTGACTTTCTTTGATTCGTTGATCGCGATGCTCGCTAATTTCTCTGACTTCCCGCCTGCATTATTTCTTATGATGTATCTGATGGTCTTTTCCCATGCTCTCACCTCCATAGGTTTCTGGCCTGTCTCATATACTATGGCTGTCAGTGGTGTGTTTGCTCTTAGTTTGAATTCTTGTTTATGCAGCTGTCTGAAAATACCTTCTTGCTTTTCCCATTTCTTGTCTGTTAGCCCCGGTCCCCAAGCTTCCGTCCCATATAGCTGCGTTGTGACGACTACTGCACTAAATAGGTAGCATTTGATTTCCCAGTCTATTATTCTGTTTCTATTGCAGAAGTTTTTCATGTTGTAGTAGCTCCCAATGGCCGATTGGAATCTAGCATCGCCCCTTTAAGCCCATTTCCTCGTGGGTGTGTATCATACCCTAGGTATTTGTACTCTGTTGCTTCTTCTAATTCTGTCCCCAAATATTTGAACGGCTTGTGATTGTTCCTGTTACCAAAAAAGACTATTTTGGTTTTTGTAAGATTCACTGTTAGCCCTGTCTTTTCACAGAAGGTCTCTAGTAGTTTCAGCAGCCTGTGCATTCCCTTGTTCTTTGTGGCCATCATGCCCAAATCATCAGCATATAACATGATAGGTACCTTGGTTTCCCCGAGTATGGGGGCGTCCACATCCCCTTGTTGTTCTGCTATGAAATCCTGTAGGGCATCTATGTATATTCCAAACAATATTGGGGATAAAGGACATCCCTGTTTGACTCCTGTGTCGCAGTTTATTGCCTTTCCTTCTTCTTCTATTTTTGCATATACATTGTAGTACAATCTTGCAATTGCCCCTACCATGTCTCTCGGTGCCTGCATGTCTATGAGCCTTTGTATGAGCTTTTCCCTTGGTACCGTATCAAAAGCCTTTCTGAAGTCCACAAAACAGCATATTACTTTCTTCCCGTGGCCTCTATTATGCTCTATCAGTATCCGGAGGGTTACTAGGTGGTCCGTTGTTGAGTGTTCTGGTCTGAAACCTGCCTGCCCCTGTGCTCTCAAATTACATGTCTCTGCCCATAGCTTTAATTTATTGTCTAGGACCTTCCCGTACCACTTTGCCATGGTTTCGACGAGGGCACAAAGAGATACCGATACTAAAAGAGGCACCAGGAGACCGGCATCATCTAAGAGGGGCTGTGCACCCAGGACAAAGAAGAGGGCACCACAAGGCAGTGCTGCTACCAGTCCAATGCCGAGGAGGACGAGTAGGAGAGGCCAATGGACCGAGGAGGCATGCCACATCTAGAGGTTGAAGCCAATGAGACGTGTGTACAGGCAATAAAACAAAGTGAATGCCCTTCCCTCTTGCTGCGAATATGACTTCTAGATCTACATGGCTGCCATGACTATCCAAAATGATAAGGTGAGGCTGATCTGGGGATACACCACCTAGGACTCTTGCTGCAAAATGTGATAGCCATGATTTAAACAATTCTGATGTCATCCAAGATGAAGTCTGGACAGCCTAAATGGCACCCTCTTCACATCTTGCAATGTTGTCCTGCCTCATTCGACTACCTTTAATGTTGGGGATCCTATACCCCTCAGCATTTACACATACCAAAATTGTAACCCACTCCCTGTTGTTCATGACGACCTCACTCACCTTGTTTCCCCCCTTCCTAGCTATGATTTTCAACCCCTTCACTTTCCCTGCCTGAATTCCAGTCTCATCAGCGTTCCAAATCCTTGTGGCAGGGAAGGCAAATTCAGCATAAATCTGCTTGAGCCCGGCATAAAAGTTGTCGAGGTTCTCCTGGGTCATGGCACGAGCCCTAGCTACATCTAGGGTTTCTGCACTCCTGAGTGCAACTTCGGGGTGTCTTTGCTTAAAAAGCTTCCACCACTTACTGCCTGGTACTCCAGATATCCCACAAGACCCCCTTGCTCTAGCCATCTCTGCTGCCTTTTCCTTGACAGCAGATAGGGTAACTTCCATTCCTTGCTCTGCCATGCTAAGGGCCCAATTAACTAGCTTCTCCTCTTGGAGAGTTGTCAATATTTGTGGATAGTTTGTTTGCTTGTGGGTGTTCTACCATATAGCCAATCTCGGATTGTAGATTCTGGTATATCAGGCCTCCTTGATGCCTCTCTAATCGAAATGCCTAGTTCACTTACCTCTTCAAGGATGTCCAACATTCCCTTTCAAGGCATCATTCAAGAGACTTAGGTCTGCCTACATGGTTAGCAAAGGGAGGGCAGAGCCAAAGAGGGAGGAGATAGCAGAATTGATTTCACAGTCAATTGCATGTGGCCTAACACCCCACAACATCAAGGCAAGTTTTAGAGCCACTGGTATTTGGCCCTTTGACCAGGAAAAAGTTAAGCCAGGCCAAGAGTGTACCAGGTTTGGGAGGGTGCATGTTGATGACCTTACAGAAGGCCAGGAGCAGGCTGGAGAAGAATACCATCCAGATGCACCAATGGAAGAGTTTGACATGGCAGAAGTGCACCAGCTATGGGATGCCTTACCTGGACAACTCCCAACTGATGTGCAAAATGACCAAGCGCCACAAATTCAAGCTGGTGAGCATCTGGAACAATCTGTGCATGTGGAACATGCACAAGCAATTGGTGATGAAGGTGCTGGTGTAGTGATGGCTTCTCAGGCCCATGTAAGTCAGGTGCATGTCCCTGGCATTGGAAGGTCTATGGCTGGTCTGCAAGAACCATCCCAAACGTGTATGCGGCCATCACAGGCCATGAGGGCAAGGAAGAGGGATTTTGCCCCAAATCTGGGGGGAAGAGTGCACATTTTGCAGCAAGAGTCCTAGGTGGTGTATGTTCAGATCAGTCTCACCTTATCATTTTGGATAGTCATGGCAGCCATGTAGATCTAGAAGTCAAATTGGCAGCAAGAGAGAAGGGCATTCACTTTGCCTTATTGCCTGCACACACGTCTCATCGGCTGCAACCTCTAGATGTGGCATGCTTTGCCCCTTTCAATGCATCATTCAAGAGACTTAGATCTGCCTATATGGTTAGCAAAGGGAGGGCAGAGCTAAAGAGGGAGGAGATAGCAGAATTGATTTCACAGTCAATTGCATGTGGCCTAACACCTCACAACATCAAGGCAGGTTTTAGAGCCACGGTATTTGGCCCTTTGACCAGGAAAAAGTTAAGCCAGACCAAGAGTGTACCAGGTTTGGGAGGGTGCATGTTGAAGACCTTCCAGAAGGCCAGGAGCAGGCTGGAGAAGAGTACCATCCAGATGCACCAATGGAAGGGTTTGACATAGCAGAAGTGCACCAGCTATGGGAGGCCTTACCTGGACAACTCCTAACTGATGTGCAAAATGACCAAGCGCCACAAATTCAAGCTGGTGAGCATCTGGAACAATCTGTGCACGTGGAACATGCACAAGCAATTGGTGATGAAGGTGCTGGTGCAGTGATGGCTTCTCAGGCTCATGTAAGTCAGGTGCATGTCCCTGATGTTGGAGGGTCTATGGCTGGTCTGCAAGAACCATCCCAAACGTGTGTGCGGCCATCACAAGCCATGAGGGCAAGGAAGAGGGGTTTTGCCCCAGATCTGCGGGGAAGAGTGCACATTTCGACTGATGGTTTCTGCGAGGCATTGAGAGCAAAAAGGCAAGAAGGGCAGAGGCCGAGAAGTTGAAATTGGAGCAGCTAGCAGCAAGGAAGCTCGAGACTGCAAGGAGGAAAGCTGAAAGGGAGGAGGCTGCTAAAAGGGCACAGGCTAACTGGGAGGAGAGAGAGGAGGAAGATAGCTGATGCAGTTGAAGCTGCAAGTGCTGCAAGGCTAAGGGAGTCTATGTATCAATGGGGGTGTCTAGAGTGGCATCTATTTTGGTTTTCCAGAGGGTATTGAGTGAGGAGATGAAGATAAGAAGGCTACAGGTGAGGAACAGGCTGAGAATGAGACAAGAGTTGAGTCCACTTAGGGCAGCCAACCCACTTAGTGCAGCCATTACAGTGCAATCGACATCCCTGTGTATTGACCAAAACCCACGTTAGTCCCTGTGTAGACCTGAACTCATAACCCTTGAAGGATGTTGATGAGGTGCAAGTCATGTGCAGTTTAGATGACACACACATATCTCGCTTGGATGATGCCGACATGGGCGTAATGTAAGCATTGAAGGTTGCATACCTCGAGTTAGACCTTTAGCAAACCCAATCAGCACACTTAATTTTCCATTGAAGAGGTGGGACTTGCCAGCTCCACAGTAGCATGCTGACATTGATCATGGCAACTCATTAAGGCTGAACACACAGGGGTGGGTGAACTATGTTGCAGCCAATTCAGAACCCCAACATGACGAAGATGTTGCAATAAACAAGACAAGGATTATCAGAGAGATGGTGGAAAATGGGGTGGACCCTGCATTATTACCCGTGCAAGGGGCATGGATGTTGGGTTTGCAAGAATATGGAGGGTTGAGATGGCTCGTGAAACACAGCCGACTCCAAGGTTTGGGGAGGGGACCTCATTCATAGCTACACCCGCTGGTAGTCAGGTATGCTTGTTCACCTAGCATTCTTGATTTAAGGTTCACATTTTATTTGGCATATTTCCTAACAGATACTATGCACAGATATTTGACTCTGATGAAACCCAAGACAATTAAGGTGTCGACAAGACTCTCGTTGTACATAATTTTATTGTTTGCAACTGATTTCCTAATGCTATACCAATATGAGGCATGAACCTGATAGAATTATTGTCATTCACACAACTAGCCTAAGTAATCAGCACAACCAAAAAAGGGCCAGTAATCAGAAGATCAATGCATTATTCAAAATTTTGATTATAGAAAATTTAGCCCTAAGGTTTAAAATAAGCCCAGGGGGGCTGTATTAGTTTTGGCACGGTGGCCAATAGACAACAGAAACCAAAAGGAAGAAGAGGAGGGGATCGTCCAAAGGGGTCTTCTGTACAAAAGAGCTGCAGCTCAATAATCAACCAGGCTCTGGAAGAGCACATGATCTCCTTCTGTGACCACTATCTGGTAATGTATGAGATCTGTTTTGGACTTTGCCCACTCAACCTGGGACACAATCTCAGGTGAAACCTCCACGTTTACAGATGAGCCAACGGCAGTTGTAACCTCGGCTGGGGTTACCAAGCAATTCCGGATCCTGAAGCTGTTAGGAGTCGTCGAAGTGGACGAGCTCGTAGGCGATGGTGGAGCGCTCGGACCAGGCCGAGGCCTTTTGCTAGGGTCAGAGCCGCCACCCCTAACAATGTCCCATCTAGAACCCGACCCAGGAAAGCTTGTTCTCCTCGATTGATCCATGGCTGATTCTTCTGAGCTGCCATGGAAAAAGCATGAAATCAGTGGCGATTCAACATTAAATACACAACAAACTATGGGCGCTTACCTGCGACGCTTGGGGACCCTGGAAGATCGAGCGGAATGGAAGAGAGGCTACTCGAACACTCAATTTACACGATAACTGGAATGATGCCTCTACCCCATACCTGGCAGTTCCAGATTTTCAAAAATCCGGAAAGCCAAATTACCTTTCCTGCGGATGGAGCAGAGAATGTTTGGGCTAATTTGGATGCAGATTTGAGATTGCAATGTGGAAAATCGGTTCGAATTTTGGCAGAAGAAGGCTAAAAAAGGCAACGGTTACCGTTGGCGGGTACTTCGATAGCTCGCAGCATAGGTATCGGTAGTTGGCGGCATAGGACTCGAATATTGCATCTAGGCCCGCGACCACGGCAAAGACATGAGGTGATATTAATCAGATGTAGCCCGTTCGTGAGAGATGGTCAGCCGTGCAGTTCCACTCAAGTGCACGGTAGGTGGCACTTATAGCGCGTCCGCGGGGCATTAACCCACACGAACCCTGGCCTCGGGTACCACGATGTATGGTTAGGGGCATCGCGACGATGGATGCTAGACACCCCCAACTTCAGGGCACCATAACTATCTAGCCTCGCATTTTTTGGTGTCGATGTCTTTTTGAGAAGTTGTTCTATACAACATTACGTATCCAAATTAGCCGACGGATCGAGGGACGTGTGGAATCTGGCTACATTGGGCCAATTTGCCTCTTAAGTGCGCGAAACATGGCGACCATACCCTACTGGCATTCCCAGATTTAGAAGTTTGCTGGGGTTCATAGCATGAAGAAGAGAGAAACAGAAGGGAGCCTATTTTTCTTGGTCTTCAATTGAGAATCTGTAAATTTCAAGCATGAATCTATTGTTTATGGGGCTGCTCAACTCAAAGCTAGCCCCAATTGCAAGGCTCATGTGGCATAATTCTTGTACCAGTTTTAAAGTTGCTTGGTAGTTACACTTGTTAGAAAACATTATCCATTGGATTATAGTGAGTTCTATAGCAAAATTTCCTAGATCAATTAGCCTAGTGGTATACTTCATGCCTTCCATCTCCAAATGGCTACTGAGCTAGGTATATCTACTATACCTTCAAGCAAATAGGTTACCAGAATGATAATTGGGATCCCAAACTTGTAGAACCAAGTAATTTTATATGGGCAATAGTATTCTGATGGATCCCAAAGGTGGATCCCAAACCAGTAGAACTAGGTAAATCGCTATATTAATCGTGGGCAATAGCATTCAGGTGGTTGGGCTCCAAGGATGTCATCCTCATCATGTACAACATAAAAACTAATAGAAAGCCATACAATGTGAAAAACTAATCCCATATTTATGTTGAAATTACAAATCATTCTAAAGACTATTTCCACATATTACATATTTATGTTGAAATTACAAATCGTTCTAAAGACTATTTCCACATACTACAATTTCCATCAGGTCAATGGCACCAAGTCAACAAACCAGGTATTGTTTTCAATGTTAAGTCTCAAATGAACTGATTGCATCTCTGCTTGCTTCCTATGCACTTTTAGGTAATGCTAACTATATTTCCTTGCAGTGCTCGCAGCCAATTGAAATTATATAATGGATTTGTGTAGTTGACGTGAGCAAAGAAACCAAATGCATTCCCTTCTGGTGTGCGCAATTTGAACAACTCATTGTTCATACTCTATTGCCATAGACAATACCTATTGAAGATGTGCCTCCATTACAAAAAAACTCATAACAAAACGTGTAAGAAACCTTCGCCAGTACTAAGCTACCATATTAACATCTTACTCTCCAACCTCCTTCCACCCCCTCTGTCCCCCAGGCTTCAACCTAGTTGGATTGAAGTTGCGATGAATCTTGCCTTTATGTTAGTTGTAAGACATGTTGCAATGTCCTCTTTTTTTGGGTTCTATCCTTCCCTTTCTAACCACATAATCTGCCCTCAATCTTTGGGGGCTGCATTGAGTGGAGCAAAACAAGATACATCTAGTGGCTGCAATCTATGGGACATAGGTGCAGGTAATAGGGCAAAGTGTACTCCCATTTCCTTTGCTGGCAATATGGCTTCCAATTCAACATGGTTGCCATGGTCATCTAGCAAGATAAAATGTGGTATTTTCGGTGAGACACCGCCAGGCACTCGTAATTGGAGATGGGACAACCATGACTTGAATAGCTCAGTTGTTATCCATGCTAATTTTGTACAGCTTGGATTACACCCTCCTCATACTTTGCAATATTCTACTAGAGTAAGAGTTGGTTTCTTCATTAATTAGGATTCAAGTACATATGCAACCATTATTGCTAATGCAAGGCATAAAGTAGCATTTTACAATAATAAAACTATAATGATATAGAATAGAATAGAATACATTATCGTCCCTTGTGCCCTGAGGCCACTGGACTTGTGTAGCATGGGCGAGCTCCTTGATGGGGCTACTAGCTCATCATGCTGTTTTATTGTAGCCTTTTCTGAAGGCTCACTTTTTTCTATTAATGCCGGCACCCTACTTTGTTCCGGCGTCTAGGCCGTGCAGGTATGCGTCTATATCAAACAGCTTTAAGCTGTACATTTAATGGGCATCTATGATTCGCCTCTTGAGCGACTCATATCGTAAGCCCTTTTTGTTCGTGTGCTTCGGTGTCTGGTCAGCATCTCTCGTATTGCATTTGCCAGATCTCTCATTGTTTTACATTCTTGCCATCATGGCATACCGGGTTGTCCCCATCTTACTTTTCTGTACTTGTCCCTGATGTCTCTGTATGTTGGACACTCATTGAGCATGTGGTTTTCGTCCTCCACTTCCCTTCTACCATAGATTCTGCATATTCTTTCGTGTTTTTCTATTTTCCTCCACCTGTCCTTTTCAATTCTTAGATCATGGCACCCCATCCTAAATTTTGCTAGGATGTCTCTTCTCCGTTTTCCAAGCATGTTATCTTGGTACATCTGTTGCCCTATCATCCACTCTGGATTGAAGACTGTCATAAGCCAGAGTGTTTTAGGTCCTGTGTGCTTTTGCAGCCATGCTCGCGTAGCTTTGCTTGCCCAGTCCTCATTCCATTGGCCTTCATCGATCAGTTCGCTTAGATTCATCCCCATTTCTCTGGTCCATATTGCTACATCCCTGAACCATCCGCTGCTCGTGGTGATGTGTGACTTTGCTGATTCGTTGATCGCGATGCTCGCTAATTTCTCTGACTTCCCGCCTGCATTATTTCTTATGATGTATCTGATGGTCTTTTCCCATGCTCTCACCTCCATAGGTTTCTGGCCTGTCTCATATACTATGGCTGTCAGTGGTGTGTTTGCTCTTAGTTTGAATTCTTGTTTATGCAGCTGTCTGAAAATACCTTCTTGCTTTTCCCATTTCTTGTCTGTTAGCCCCGGTCCCCAAGCTTCCGTCCCATATAGCTGCGTTGTGACGACTACTGCACTAAATAGGTAGCATTTGATTTCCCAGTCTATTATTCTGTTTCTATTGCAGAAGTTTTTCATGTTGTAGTAGCTCCCAATGGCCGATTGGAATCTAGCATCTGCCCCTTTCGCCCATTTCCCTGTGCCGTGTGTATCATACCCTAGGTATTTGTACTCTGTTGCTTCTTCTAATTCTGTCCCCAAATATTTGAACGGCTTGTGATTGTTCCTGTTACCAAAAAAGACTATTTTGGTTTTTGTAAGATTCACTGTTAGCCTGTGCATTCCCTTGTTCTTTGTGGCCATCATGCCCAAATCATCAGCATATAACATGATAGGTACCTTGGTTTCCCCGAGTATGGGGGCGTCCACATCCCCTTGTTGTTCTGCTATGAAATCCTGTAGGGCATCTATGTATATTCCAAACAATATTGGGGATAAAGGACATCCCTGTTTGACTCCTCGCGGTCATGGTTTATTGCCTTTCCTTCTTCTTCTATTTTTGCATATACATTGTAGTACAATCTTGCAATTGCCCCTACCATGTCTCTCGGTGCCTGCATGTCTATGAGCCTTTGTATGAGCTTTTCCCTTGGTACCGTATCAAAAGCCTTTCTGAAGTCCACAAAACAGCATATTACTTTCTTCCCGTGGCCTCTATTATGCTCTATCAGTATCCGGAGGGTTACTAGGTGGTCCGTTGTTGAGTGTTCTGGTCTGAAACCTGCCTGCCCCTGTGCTCTCAAATTACATGTCTCTGCCCATAGCTTTAATTTATTGTCTAGGACCTTCCCGTACCACTTTGCGAAAATGGAGCTTACCATTATTGTCCTGTAGTGCCAGGTTCCTGTTTACTCCCCCCTTTGTGTAGGGGTATGACCCTGTTGTACGCCCATCTGTCCGGGAGCCTGGTGTGTATTATACCATTAAATATATCTGTCACCTGTTTCCCTATCATGGTATCTGCACATTTTAGTACTTCTACAGTTAATCCATATAAGTCTGGGGCTTTGTTATTGGCCATCCCATTTAGCGCTATCATCACTTCCTGTATATTGAAACACGGTCGGTCCATCATCTGTAGTTCCGGTATTGGTGCCGGAGATGCCCCTGTCTTATATAATTTTTCAAGATAATTCTCCCATCCGACTGTTCCAATGTCGCCTTGTATGTTTTCACTTCCCCTATTCCCCTGTCCCTTCTCTTTAAATCCACCCCAGAATTTGCGGGGTTGTTTTTTGATTAGCTTGGCCAGTCCCCATTGGTGTTGCATCAGGTTTCTGTTTCTCTTTGCTTTCAGTAACCTCAGATATGTCGCTCTTTCATTCTGATATGTTTCCTTGCCTCTGAGCGCCTTGACTTTCCTTTTCTGTTCCCTGCATTCATTGTCGTACCAGATTGAGGCCTTGAAAGCATTGTTTCCCTTTCTCTTCCTTCTTTTCCTGAAGATTTCTAATGCCACTTTCGCTGTTATGTCATTGAGCGCATCCCCATTCTCATTTGCCCTGTGCTCATCCCACTTCCATTTTCCCATTTCTTCTTTGATGGATTGTACAAACGTGTCTGCGTGTTTGTTCTGGAAATGTATTTTCAGCTTTCCCCTGTCTCTTTCCTTTCTCTATTGCCCTTCAGTTTTAGGTTGTTCCCCCACTGTAATTGTCAGCTGCATGGGTCTATGACTTTCCCTCCTCCCAATTGGCCATTCTAGGGTCACAATTTCTGATACTGTGTCCGTTGCATGCTCATTCAGTATTACGTAATCTACTATACTTCTCCCGTGTGCGTTCTGACTCGTGAACTCCCCCGATCCTGTCCACCTCTGTACCCCATTGGCTATGATGGCCCCTGTGGCCGTGCACACCTCGAGCAGCAGTTCTCCCTTCGCATTGGTTTCTGCTTTGTCCTCAGTTTGTCTGTTCCATTCTTGTGATCTGTCCATTTGTTTCATCTATGCTTGTATATTGCGCTTGCTCCTGGCCTGTCCTGGCATTTAGATCTCCTATTAGTATCATTGGTCCCTGTTCCTTCCACTTCATCATGGCCTCCCCTAATTCTAACAGTTCTAGTTTGTCACTACTCGGTGGGTAATACGCTATGATCAGAATTAGATCTTTTTTATTTTGTAATTGAATACTTAGTACTATGTATCTCTTATTGACATCCGAATGTAAAATACATGTACCATTTGCTACATTTTCCTTGACATAGCAGGCTAGGCCGCACTCCCTCTTCCTACTTTAAAACTCTTATCTTTCCAACAGGTGAATAGCTGATAGCCTTCCTCCTCCGGTAACCTCTTTATGTTGTGTTCCCATGTTTCGGCATATTATGTCACAGCTGTGTGCTCCCTCAAGCCTTTCTCCGTCATCCCATGGGTATCCGGTGCAGTTCCAGTACCATATCTTCAGCGTCTCCTCCCTCGAGGTTGCCCTCTCGGGGTTTCTGTTTGTTCTGCCTCGTTCACCATTCTTCTTGGTCGTCCCCTGGTCTTTGCGGCCGGGGTTGGGCCCATGCCCGGGGGTGCTCGGTTTGCGCCTTCCCCTTTTTCGTTTCTTTCTCCCTCTCTGTGTTGGCTCACCTCGAGAGCTATTGCTGCTGTTGCCCCCCCTGATGTCCTGTTTTCCTGCACTTGTGTCGACATCCTCAGTGGATTGATGTTCTCCTTCCCCACATCCGTCGCTTTCCCTGGTTCCGGTGCCCCCTCCTTCTGTCCTTGTCCCGGACCTGCGATTTCTCGTGCCCTTTTGTGTAGGAACACCTTGCCATTCTTGACCCCTGCCTGTATTCCTGCCTGATTCAGTTCCCTGGCTTTGGCTAGTTCCCTGTGTAATCCTTGGCGTTGCATGACTGTTAGAGCTTCCTGCACTATGATCCCATTTCTCAGCCTGGACCCCATGCGCAATATTCTCTCCTTGGCTGTCAGGTCTCTGAGAGTCAGATTTATGTGCCTCGCCCGCCCTCTCCATTGACCTGACCGTACTGCTTTGATAATGACGCTCCGATGCTCCTTGAAGACCGTCTCTATCACCTCTACAGTAACTCGATATGTGTCCTCGTTAGGTTTCTCTACTACCCCTATCAGCCTAACGTCATGCTTAATTCTATTCTGTTCCTCATACTCCATGATATGCGGCTTTATTCTATCAAATGATTCCCATGCATCCAATTCAATATTTCCTTTTCTAATTCAACCAACCTTTTCCAGACCTTGGCTTTTTCCTCCTCAATTTCGTTCATCCTGCGCTGCATCTCCTCGCTTGTCTTCTCCACCCCCTCTATCCTCACATCTATACTGGAGATGGCCACTGTATTACGGTTGACCGTTTCAGCCAGTGTGTTGAGAGCATCCATGTGAGGGATCCTAGACTCCAGCTGCTTATCCATCTGCGCTAGAAAGTCCTTGAGGTCTTGCTGACTTGCTGGTATCCTTGTCGTTTCTGCTTTCCTTTGCTGACTGAGACTGGTGCTTTTTGCGATTGCCCTTGAGTTTGCGGAGTGCTGCTGTGCCTGAGTAGCCGCTCCCAAATCCGTGGGGAGGGATTGGTATCCTTATTCTGTTGAGTCTATATATTGTGTTACTAAACGGTCCTCTAATTCAAAATTTTCACCGTTAATCTTAATTTGAATTCGAATATTGGGGTGGTCCACCCTTAATTATTCCGCCCCCATCATTTATTTTCGTTTCGCCCTGCGGGTCCCTTCCACATCACATCTTTCTATGATGATTTGGCTGTGAGTGATCTTCTCCCGTGTTGTTATTCGGTAGTTGCCTTTATGTCTTTATTTAGTGGTGTTCCGAGGAGTTAGTTGGAAGGTCGCAACTTCCTTGGCCCGGATATTCGGTCCCTGTTTCTGGGTCGTCCTCTTTGTTGTATTTTGTTGTACCTCCATGCACTTTTGAGTGTATAGTGGTCCGAATACCAGTTGGTGGGTTCTTTGGCCCTCGCTATCCTGGTGTACGGCGGAGGTGAAACCTCTCTGTCCCGTAACTTTTCCGTCCGCTTTATACTCTTTACAGTCTCGCAACATGCGTTTTTACGCAACTTTTGCGATTTGTCGAGTTTATAGTGGTCCGGATTTACCAGTTGGTGGGTCTAGCCCTCGCTATCCTGGTGTACGGCAGAGGCTGAGCCTCTCTGTCCCGTATCTTATTCCGTCCACCTTTTACTCTTTGGATCTTGCGACCCTCTGTTACTCATGATTTGGGTTTGCATTGGTACACTTAACCAGTTGGTGGGTCTGGCCCTCGCTATACTGGTGTGCGGTGGAGGTCGTATCTCTCTGACCCGCAACTTTTCTGTACATTTTCGCTCCGAACTTTTCCATGTATCTCCAAATCCCGTTCCCTTTTTGTCTTCGTCGCGTGCGTGTGTCTTTACTGTTCATCTGTGTACCTGTTGACTTTTCTCTGTTATTTGCTCGTCCCGGGTCCTTATTGCCCGCCACCCTTTTTTCGTTGTTGTTTTCCCGTCGTGTATTGTCTTGTTAACTTCTGTTTGGTCCTCTTTGCCGCTTGTAGCCCCCTATTTGTTACATTCCCTGACTGCCTCCTATGTTTTTCCTGTGTTCCCCATTTGTCTACCAATCTCCCGACTGCTCTTTGCCTGCCTTCATCTATATTGTTTTCGTCTAAACTCTGTTGCTGTTTAATTATCCAAACACAATGCAGGCACAATGCTGAAAACCAAAAACTTCCCGGTATTCTATTTCATTGTTAATATAATTACAGTGCATTCTTCCCGGTTCCATGTCCCGGTGTGATCATAGTAGAGCAAATAGATGAAAATTTTTGCAATATCATAACAGAGAGTATGAGGGTGTTAAAATTCTAGAGCCATGTGATCAAAATTGGACTAGAACTTGATACTAGGAGTAAAGACTAAGAGCAAAAACTTAAACAAAGCATAAACATAAACAGAGCAAAGCAAATAGAGCAAGGCATATAGAACACAGCCACTAGATCACAGAGGTATATCAGGAGCAGTCTGGAGCAGACGAGAGCAGGCGCCTCCCCGTTGTTCGATACCCGTTTTCCGCCCTCTGCAGTTTGTCATTTGAAGCTTCTTTCTTCATTTGATCTGCTAATTCTTCCTTTTTTTGTCGATGTTTCTCCATCCTTTTTTATTTTCTCTTTATTCCTGGCTACTAATGCCAGACAAGTATACTCCAGTGGATTCTTTTCACAGCATTGCACACAGATTTTCCCGAAGTCACCTATCAACAAATCATGCTTATAGCTTTCTGATTTCTGGATTGTCGCATGCATTTGTAGCACCTGAAAACAAGACATTACCCTTTCCTTGTCCCGTCTCCTCACTGTATCATTCCGATCGGCTAGAACCCTGTAATAATCTAACAAGTTCAGTTTGTATCCAAGATCTTTCATCGACTGAGCGTGGTGGATCCTGTCGCAGAATAGGCAATGTACTCGGCCACAATTTAGGCATGAGGTGAGCCCGGGGGCTTCACCCCTTTATATAGAGCATATGGCATGTGCGTGCAAGGGGTCGACAGAAACCCCCCTGTATACGGCTTTTTGCGGGCGAAACCCCCCAACCATACGTAAATATGAATTTTAATTTTTGGCCCCTTATCCGTACATGTACGCCAGTCCCAACTAGCAATCCATATACCCTTTCCCGTACATATACTGGAATGTTGGCCAATGTTTATAAACCATTAGCCAATGTTGGCCAATGGTTTATAATTTTTAAATGTTCGCCACGGTTGGCCAATGGTTTATAATGTTGGCATATGGGATGTGCAAATGTTGTCCTAACCCCTATGGTAGCTATGGTCCTAACCCTTAGGGCAACACCTATGGCCAAACATCATAACCTTTGTCACCTCAAAAGGTTAACATTAACATCAAAACCTATGTCACCTCAAATGGGTCGTTGCCATCATAACCTTTATTATGATAATCATAACCTTTAACATGATAATCTATAACCTTTAAAATAAAATCATAACTTTAGAACATGATAATCTATTGGCATACATGATAATCTATTGGCATCATAATCTATGGCATATTGGCATCAAATTTGCATATTCCGGTTTGGCTTTATATATAAGTAGTGGCTGTCGTTTCACAAGAGCACCATCACCCATCCATTCCTTTCCTTCCCAAAGTTCCCTCCTTCCTTCCCCTCGATTTGGAATGGCTCGGATCAAGGTGACTGCCCGAAGGCAGCCTGCAGAATCATCCTCTTCCAGCCATCCAGGCATGGAGATGATGTTCGTGGCCACATTTACAGCCTTGGAGGTGAACCGATTGAAGGAGCAAGGAGCAAATGTGTCTGCCCAGGTGCAGAACTGGCTTGATCGGGTTTGTCCGCATGAGGCACGTCTTCTACAGATGAACATTGAGGCAACTGGCATTTACCTTAGAGTGCACCTTCAGATGCCCCCTCCAGGCTATACCACGCATGGGATGCAAGGATAGTCGGCTGCACAATCTAACACTCTGTTCTGTTTTCATGTTTCTGTAAAAACCAGTGCATGCATGAGTTTTTTCCCAGTTTTTTGTTGTAAAAACAGTCTTCAATGTACTCTAATATGGTATCTTCGGGTATTACAGGGGTAGAAACGTGCAAGGCTTCTGCATGCACGAGATTTTTGTAAACCAAATCTTCAATATAATATAATATATTATCTTTTTCTGTAAACTGTATTTGCATTTGTCTGATTCGCCCATAACTGAAACAAGGAACTGAAACTGAAACATTGGTTCAGTTTACTTCAAATTTGAAACTTGAACTGAAAATATGAAGCACAAACTTCCAAAATATGAACTTCCAAACGCTACCTAAGAACTTCCAAACGATACCTAAGCTGCTTTATGTAATGTATGTAATCTGTTTTGTATTTTCTGTAAAAACCAGGTGACAAAACGTGCAAGTTTCTACATGCACAAGTTTCTGCATGCACAAGTTTCTGCATGCACAAGTTATTTTTGTAGAAAAAGTCCAAAATTTGAAGCACATCTTGCACTTGCCTCCTCAAAGAGAATCAGGCCAAACAGAAACTATTGCAGGTCTGTTGGTGGCGACTTAAAACTTCCAAACTCTACCTAAACTGCAAGTGAGACACATTTATATTAAGTATTACATAATAGACATTCAAAACATTCTTTCTACATCTATATCTTTCTGGCTTGTGCAATCCAAAAGAATTAGGGAGACCATACGACCTTCAATGACCTCTAACCATACATCTTCAATACATCTTCTGCTTCCCTTTCCCAACACCTGGAAAAATCAAAGACCACTAAATATATCAGACTCATAATCATTGCAAAACAACCTGCAATTGTGAGCAGATTTAAGATACAAGTTTACAGTAACCTTTAGATTGCTCGGCAACAAATTTCTCAAATTGCAATCTATCATGCTCATGAAGTAGATATATTCCAGATTCTGGCTTGTAAGTTAGACAAGCCAAAGCTATGACAGAATCTAATGATATTGCTATGCTGTCTGACAAGTCAAATGTGTACCAACATTTTTTTCTAGACTTATGCTCGTTATACCATGCCAAGTTCAGTTCTACCAAATAGGATGGTCTGGAACTTAGATCAATTGCTTCCCTACTTTCCTTCCAGCCCTTACCAACTTTCCTTCGAATACTCAGAATCCTTCCCAAATACCAAGTTCTCTTTAAGAATTTCTGCTTTGCACTAACCTGACCTGCCTTCTGTTGCTCAGTTTCTACCTCAAAGAACACTGCACAATCAGAGCCAATGCCAAGAGAAGTGGCTGCATTGATCTGCTTGTTCTTTTCATCCAATACAATATGAGTCTTAACTTTGGTAAGTCTATCCTTCGAGAGCCAAGGATTCCCATTAAGTTGACTGACTAAAGTGGCCTTGTAGACTTCTTTATTGTCTACCTTCACAAGTCTTTCAACTTTCACTTGGTTTGGGTGCTCTGCCTCATCCACCATGGCATCAAGTGTATGTCTTAACTCCATCACTGCTGCTATCTCCTCAATGTTTTTTGCAGCCAAGCCTTCAGCACCCTCATTTTCAATCTCCACTTCAACTCGATCAGACTCATCTTCAAACTCGGTTGTATCTAATTGCTGGAGGTAGTTCTTGTTAAAATAGTCTTCGTGCTTCCAAGGACAATTCCACCATGTGTCAGTTCCTGTCTCTTCACAACAAATGCCAACTCTCAAACACATCCCCTGTGCTTCTTTCATGCCTTCCTTTAAAGCATGCACAATTTTATCTACATTGTCTACCATGCTGTAATCTCCTAGATCACAACTGATTTCTTTACCATCAAGTCCAACCTTCTTTTCTAAAACCTGCCATATGTTTTCCTGCTTCAAATGGGTAGCAGGGAACAACAATTTCCCAACAGCCTGGAACTCTGCCACTCTATTCAAAGCACTTGCTGTTTCAAGCAAGTCTGCACCTGTATATGACCTTTCATTTTGAACCATGCCGCCCACTTTACTAAAAAAATTTTCACAGGCATCTGAACCCGTGCAACTCAAGGGAAGAGAAATATCATTGCATTTTTCACTAAAATATCTTATCAACATCACAGCAAAATGACATGATAACTGTATGTCCAGAAAAGTCTCACGGCTTATAAAGTTCATCTTCAAAGTGTGTGTTGGATGCCTAATTATCCACAGCCTCCAAAACCTTTTAGATTGCAACAAACCAAACAAAAATCTTAGCAATAAGCCAATGAGACCACAATAAGCAACATGACCACAATGAGCAATTACCTGAAGAAGAATGAGACTGTAGATGCTGCCTTGACACGAGACCATAGGCCCATATGGGGTGATAGGAATATGTCAATATATAAGGCCACAATTGAACAATAGGTTTCAGTTCCAAGAGTCCGCATTGGAGGAGAATTAGATGGATCTTGTAGTTTATGTAGACAAGCTTGAACCTTCCGTGAAGCAATCCGTTGGGCTGCCCTCCAATTTTGTCTATCCTTCCTTTCTACATCTCCAATTTGAAGACCATGTTCTCCTTGGAAAGCATGGAAGACGTGCCAAATGTCATTCAGTGTGGCTAGATCTTCACCTAAATAGAGTCTCTTAGCTGCGTTATCAAGTGGGTTGATTAACTTCTTCCCATTGTGTATGAAATCCTGATCATGCAAGCCTTGAATGCTGCAATCTTTCCTCTTTGCTGCAGTAAACACCCAACCTTCCCACGGAATTCCGTATCTTGTTCCTGCATCCTTCACACTTGTATAATCTTCCAGCATGCAACACCGTCTACGTGCATCTCCATCCGAGCTATGGCCAACTAATGGCCCCAAAACTTGCCTCAAATGCAAGTCCCAAAAAACTTGTATTGTTTCCCACTGAGCTCTCACTGCTCTACTATCAAACTTGTTGCATGTTAGTTGTATGGCCAAGACAAGCTTAGGAAGACGTGCATGCAATGGATTGATAATGAAAACACGAGCATAGTGTGCTATAACATTCTTTTCAAAAGCATCAACTATCTTCTTATAACTTTTTGCCTCACGGTTCCAACCTGCACAATGAAACTTGGATCACATGCATGGTTCTCCAAAATGCCACAAAAACCTACCAAATGCGATCCTTTTGCATTCCAATATCTGAGACCTCTTTATGATTTGTTTCATCTTACGCAACAAGAGTGGGAATACATCCGGCTTTTTAAGCCAAGATCTGCCATATGCTTGGCATATACATTTGCTAAATGAATAAATGTTGCTTCCACTACACCAACCCTGTAAGTAAAATTTTTTCGAGTGGACCGCATTGTGGTTGATAAACTAGGACCACAGAAGTTCATGGTTAAGAAATTATGCATCCTCTTTCCACCCCAAATTCTAATGGTCTCAAACAATTCTTTAGTGGTCTGATTATAACGTTTCTTATGTCCCGGCCATGGAATAAAATAAGGGCTAAGGTTAGCCAAATGGCTATTTTATAGCTTTTTTTACAAGAAAAATGGCTAAACTAAATGGAAAAAGATGCCAAAAAAAATAAAATTTTAGCCCAAATTTTTCGCCGCCCAAGTGAACTTTTAGGTTGAATAGCCAAACCTCCACCTCTAGACAACCCCACTAGAACATCGATTAGCTAAACCTAAGAAAGAGGGGGCTTAAAAAACTGGCTGGATTAGCCTACAAGCTTACAGCAAGATTTGTAGGGACTTTAAAAAACCACCAAGTAGGGTTCAAATTTTTTGTTCTTTTGTTTTTATTATCTTTTCCTTATCCTAGGTACGAATTTGAAGCATCCATGGAGTTGATCATATCTAGAAGGAACAATGTACTTCCTTTTTTTTTTTAGTTTTGAACATGTTCATGTATCTCTATGTCTTTGTTGCTTCTTTGTATCAAGGAAGTTATAACAATGACTGTAACTCAATCAATTATGCCACATTGTGTTGATTGTCGTTTACTTTGTCCATATTAAATTACATTGTAATAACAATGAATTCAATGTCTCTGTCTTGGACTTTTTAAAATTAGATCAAAGACCAAACCGGTGCTAGTGGGGTTTAGCCAAAGCCAAGAAATAGTGATGGAGAAAAATCATCTAGTTTAGCCAAGTGCTAGAAACTTCAAGCTCCAATTTGAGGGTACTTTAGCCAAACCTATTTTGGCTACATCAAAATATAGGAGTAGTAATTTATTCCATGGTCCCGGCCTCAAAATGTTCTGAGCAATGTCAATAAGGAAGTTCCATAAGGCTGCTTTACCATCAAACTTTCCTTGTGAGTGAGCCTCCCTTATGTCATTGCAGAACTTCCTCACATCTTTTCTATTCATCGACTCACTCAAACTTTCTCTTAAGGTTCTAACCTTCACAGACAAAGCCACATTTCTTTTCTTTGAGAAAGTCAACTCCTTCTTCAAGAATCTATTTTCAAGCCTGCTGTCCTTAGCCATGTTAACCAGCTCTGTATATGTAAGAAAGTCTACCCTTGTCTTTGTCTTTGTATCACGCTGACCTCTCTCTAATGTATTTCCATTTTGTCTGTATACTCTCATACGAAAGTCCCTCTCTTTGGGAATTGATGCACAATATGAACATTGGAAATTTGGAAACCTTTTACCATCTATATTGACTCTACAACAGCTCACATGCCTAAATGATCCATCAACCTCAACTACCTCATCACCAATCTGAAACTTTGCTTTGAGCTTTGGTTCAGAGTACCAACAATAACCAGCCTTTGAATCATCTAGATAAGGCCTCAAATCCCTCTTCTTATTACCATACCTATACTCTAATTGCCAAAAACCCCAACAAAGGGAAGCCAAATACTCACTTCCTGTTTTTTTTATGACGAAAATGAAACAAATAGGAAGAAAAGCATCATACCTCCAGCATTTATGGATAAAAGAGATATTGAAGAGGTGCGAAAAACTTACTTGAAGAACTAGCTTGTGACTCAACATTTACAATGCTTGAAGGAGCTGCATGAAATAACAAAAATGTTAGCCATTAAGATTTTGTTGTCAATAACATTTAAGCACTACCTTTGGTGAAATAAGTAAGCATGCTCTTTTGCCCAGGGCCATTGACTTCCTTTGCTGGTCTGCCACCTTTTTTTGGTTCATTGCACTTGTTCTCCTTGTTCTCTTTCTTTTCCTTAGCAGTAACATGTCTATTACTTTTAATATGTTCCTTCATATTGTCAATTAGGTCCCCTCTATTTGGAAATAGAAGAAGGGCCCTATTGCAGGTCATACACTTAATGCAAATCTCTTCACTCTTCGCATAGCCTCCTATAGTGTCCTCAAACAACTCAAACTTTACTTGATATTGCTCAACAAATGGGGTGACTTTTGTTGACATGCAAAGCTCCACTGCTGCCCTATTCTCAGCCACAACTTCTTCGTAACTTTTAAGAGTTGATTCACTATCTGCATTATTTTCAAGACCTTGTCTATGTTTTAAGAAGTTCAATTTGTGCTCCTTGGTTTCCAAGTGCCGAGCGGTGAAATTATACATCATATCTTCTCCCTCTTTGCCATATTTCATTTCACATTCTACACACCACAAACTGAAAACTGCCACTCCATTTACATCCATGGACATAATCTCAAATCGGTCTGTTTTGCCATTACTCTTCATTTTCATTTTGTACTTCCTATAGGCATGTTTCCACCTGTTTGTTTGAGCTGTTGAGGCTTTCTTGGAAAGCAACCTAGCAAATTCGGGTGCCTCACAAGCTACATTAAAGTCTTCACCAGCTTTACCAATGCCATCTACCCCTACCCCTTCAACCTCAACTGTATAGTCGTCTACATTGATCTCTTCCTCAACCTCGGAAAGTACTAGTCTTCTTCTTTTCTTGGGATGATCGCCAACCTTGGGGTGCCCATCTTGATCTTCACAACCTACTATTCTTATCGAGAACCACAGTGCGCTACAAATTTATGTCTATCTTCTTGCCTCTTGGACAATGGCAATTTCTTTTCACCAAGAAAAACAAAAGTCTTTCCCTCTAGCTCCTCCAACCCATCGAGCTCCAACTCACGTCTCAAATCAGCATATAATATGTTATTCTTCACTATGATAAAGCCAATCTCAGTAACATCACTATTTCCAGCATCAACACAAACCACTATTTCTCGTTCCACCGACATCACTCCACAAAGAAGCTGCCATCACAGGTATAAGGTAAGAATTGGTTGAGAAAAAATAAAATCTGGGAAGTAGGTGAGAAAAACTAAATGTAAGACAACCTTAAACGACCAGGCTTTGTTTTTTGCTTGCTTTTTGTGAAGCAAACGATGATGTGCTTTAACCTGCAAATTAAAAATCACACAAGCACGCAAACAAGAGTCAAATTACAAATAAAAAATGGGTGCATATGAACAAAGAGGAATGTAAGATTTTGAACCAGAAAGAGCTGCAAATGCTTCCACCGAAACTCCTTTCCGCGATTGCTCAATGGGTGCTCAATTTGTCCAATAGATTGCAAGAAGAAGCACAAATTTCATCTGCATTAAGCAATAGATTACGCATTAGCAGAGATATATCACCCTGTAGATCGAATTAGGATGCCCTATACCCCTACCCGGATCCATGCGGGAGCGCCATTTCCCGCCCACCACCCCCTTCCGTTTGGAGTACTCCAGATTCTTGATTTTCCGTACAGCCAACCCTTACGTCTACGGACCCCCTAGGCAATAAAAAACCCCCCTACCAGTCACGATGTTGGTCCATACTGGTTCAACATGGTGAAGTCCCCGGGGAGGTGAGACCTTTCTCTAAGCAGAGACAATCCGCCTCACAGATGCACCAGGGGTTCAGATCTTCCAACTCTGGATTATATGGCACCGTGAGGTTCCCTGGGTTACCTGTGCGGATTTTCTTCTTTGCTGCCCGGTCTGTTTCTTCATGCGCCTCCAGCGCTCTCTTGCCCTTATCCATCCTGCTCTGATCGCACTGTTTGCGAGATTTTTGTCTTCTTACAGGCGCTTCTTCCTGTGAATTAAGTTAGAACCCTAGAAATCTTGAGGGTACCTGACTATTTATATATTGAATGGTTTTAGGGTTTTCGTCCACTTTTCCCGCGTTTCCTTCGTTACGTTTCCTGCACTGCTGTCTTTATCCTGTCGTGTCTGAAGGTCGCTATCATTTATTCGTATTCGGTGCAGTTAATGCGACGTATTCACTGCCGATATTTTATGCCAGATCGTACTCTGCCCTTTTCGTAGGCCTGCAGGTATAGTCCTTAACGGCTATCTCCGTTTGCTTCCTCATTAATTATCGTACCCTTCATCTATTTAATGCTATATTAGTGCTTCCGGGCTAAATCCTCTCATGCTTGTCTATATGGTTATGCTATGTCGTCGTGGATGGCCTATACTACCGCCATTTGTCTCCGTAAACGGGAATTTTTCTTCGGTGTTCTCCAATCTCGTTATTTCGAATCCCTCCCGCTTCTGTTAGTGTCTAGCTTGTTCGTTGCCGCTTTGCTTACCTTCATGCGCTCGTCCCGGCGTTGCTCCAAAGTTCCGTGTTGCCAATTCGCCTATTCTTACTTTATCTATGTTAATTTTACTCTCTATTAAGGAAGAGCTCACATCGCTACCTATTTCCTATTATTTTTGTTATAATCTCGCCATGCCTCTCCAAATTTTATCGTTTTGTTAGATAAGAAGCCTCAGTATAACCATTGCCACGCCATGTTTATCTTCTCCTATCACATTCTCTAAGTAGTATATATAATAATGTATCGTCTTTGCTGTCCTCCAGCACTTATATTAACACTATAACAAGAATCCAATTTAATCGAAGGATGTACTATGCCTCTGTTGAAAATATGATAAGTATGAATGCTGACTCATAGTTCTACCTTTCTAGCCCCATCCTTTTTCAATATTTCATGTCCCTCTTTCTATACGTTACTGGTAGGATCTCCGGTAAAATAAAAACAGTTTACATTCTATGCTATCTAATAAGAAAAATCCCGTACCTGGTGATACGCATATCCTGTTGATATTCACGTCCATCGCCTTGCAAGTATTCGCGCCCATCGCCCACCGCCCATCGCCTAAGCGCTGTATTCTTGATAATGTGGTCGCCATCGCCCATCGCCTAAGCGCTGAAATGAAGACTTGTATATAAGAGCACTATATTGAAATGCCTTTACAAAAGCCAATTGAAGTAGTCTCAAAAGCTTAGTTTATAAGTGAAGGCTGTGTAACACAATAAGGATCGGTTGTAAAAAACTGTGACAGAAAATCGAAGCAGCAACAAAGGTATAAATCTGTCAACAATAAAATAATGCAACCAAGTAGCTGCTAGCAAAAGAGACTGCCCCTGGTGCTATGTACCATGCTAGAAGAGAATGCCGAGAGTGCATGTCGAGTTGCTCTTGATGTTAAAGCTGTTTATAAAGCATAAGCTAAACCAAAATAACAAGTCAAGACAAAAAGTTTGAGTTTGAGCAAATCATTGGCATGGTTTCTGAGGTATACACACAAAAAAGGATAAGATAAGCTTGTTAATCAGCAAGGAAATGAAGCAGATGCAGTGTTGGCAATGAAGATAGAGTTAAAGTAAGTGTTAAAAGAATCTGTGTCCCACTCGAATGCTTTCAATAGTTCTTTCACACACGCCAAAGGTGTAAGACTTCTTCGCCTAGCCATTATCCAAAAACCATTGGAAGAAATCCTCACTACCTATAAGTATTAGCAATGTACCATAGAGGTCTATAATATGTTTATGGTTCTGTCACCTTGCTGTCATTGAGAAGTGATATGAAAACAAGGAACACCATAGACAGTGCACTTGGATGACTATCCTGCAGGAGACTGATGCCCAATTCATAGTTAGCCAGAATGGACCTAAAATTTGGAACTGGAATGGGAACAAATCGGAACGGGAACGACCAATGCTCGAATTCAGGGTTGCCCTTAAGGGGCTATTTATAGCCAAATGGCTATATTTTGAATATTTTCGAAAATGAGATACTAAAGCTGAATAGGTTACTATCGAAAATAAATTATATTCTTTCGCCAAAGTTTTACCATTTCGTCCGTCTGCCTTTCTTAAATTAGCCATGCATTCTTAAGCTCAGATCTAGAGTTTCGCCTCCAGTTCCATGGAGCTAAGTGTTTAGGATCATAGATTATCCCCTTAACACCATTGTAGATCAAGTAATTGTTTGCTAGCTCTAGTGGACCATAGTAGAATACTAAAAAAATCAACAACTACTCAAATTTTGCTAAACATAATAGGGTTCCTTAATCCTGTAAGTTGTATGTTAATTGACATCTAATTTATTTATTTCAATTACCACACTAACGTTGGCAAGGTTCGCCAGAGTTTCTATGAAACAGTTCAAGTCGCAAAAAGTAATCGCCTACAAAATTAATATAGAAAGCTTATGATTCGCCTCACCTTCTAAATCACGCCTATGCAGATATGGCCTTAAGGGCAACCCTGCTCGAATTTTTAAAATTTAAAAACAGTTTTGGTGTTCACTTTGCATAATAATCAGTGTGAAACACTTAGAATTTAAAAAGCATTCATAGAAACTGCCAGATGGAAACCTATCAAACCACTCCGTAGATGCTTAGTTTTTTATAGAACATTATATTCAAGACTTAAAACATAGTATTACATCTATAATTCTAACACAAAGTAAATAAGACAGGGAAGTTAAGCTTAGCATTGAGGCCTTTGACAAACTAAAAGAATACCTCTTGCAATATTTTCCTTCCCTTAGAGATAATGATTCTCAAAATCAAGTGCCATTTAATTCTTTTACAATGCAGCACTATAAATCTACATCAAAATTTAAATATAACATCTTGTTAACAGAACCAATGATATACTATTCAAAATGCTTATAGTTACACTACTATCTTGCACATCAAGACGGGCTTTATACATGTTTGCCTAATAGAGTATTGCAGAACCGAAATTGGGTTGCTCACATACAATTCAAGACTTCGTAGCTCTCTATTACTTAGTTTGAATGGGCATTGATTATTTATAAGAATATTATAGTTCTACTGCAAGTTTCCTCGACTCATTAATGCTCTTAAGCTTATTTCTCCTTTGCTGCCTGGAGTCTCTCACAGACCATTCTTCAAGAACACATAGCTTCCTTTGCTCTGATTGAGCTGGAGAAATAGATCGAAATTCAGAACTTAAATTACAAAACAAACAAGGGAGAAGTAGTCATGGAACATTTTATGCAACCCCCTACAAAGCACTTTATGTCTGTGTTTATCACGAACACTGAGCAAAGAGCCACTGTCGGTCGCGCCATTCCTTCCTACCAAAAAAGAACGCAGAGAAGGGGAAAAAATGAACAATAAATCATTACTTTTCTTATTTTTCTTTTGGAACTTACCAGGAACGCCATTTCCGAAGATGGAACGTAGAAGACTAGGGAACGTGTTCCAGAACAAAATGCGTTCGGAAAGGCGTTCCCGGTAACTACGACCCAGTTGCCTTCTCTTGTCCTATCATACACTCTTATCTGTTCAGTCATATGAGATGACTCAAAAGCATATTTTTCCTTAAATACTCCAGAACGTTTCTTGTATAAGGAGGCTTCATACAAGTCTGAGTAATTATCAAATCTGGTCCTTCCTTGACCTCCACAAAATTCAAGATAAATTAGCATCATCAAAGTAGAATATGTTAGTCCACAACATTAATATTCGAGATAAACAGATCAAACAAACTCGTATATTCACCTCCATTTCTTGTCATAATTGTCAGCAAGATTCTTCTTATGTGCAATAGGAATAGTTTCAACATCAAACTGAAAATGCAATTCAATCCAAAGCAAAGTGATTTTTTTCTTGCCATCATGCACTCCTAGACTTCCATATGTTCTAAAGAGTGGTGTATACAATTATGTTAATGAACCGGTCATTATTTTGAAGCAAGAAAAGCTAATCATGATTATGGCTATAATACCAAACTTGTTGCATATTCATGTCCAATTCAAAAAATTTACTGCAGAAGAAAATATAATCCATGATTACAAAGAAAAGACAATTCAAAGGGCATAAAGATGAAATGTTATTGTTTCCTCTAGTAATGGATTAAAGATTGCTCAAGAAACCTTGAGCTAGTGGCCAAATGAAGAAAACAATTTCAAGAGGACAATAGGAGTTCCAAAGATTTGAGAATAATAAATCATTTGATCATAATTTTATTTGGATTATCATTCGAGTTTAGAAACCTAGAAACTGTACTAACTTTATAACCAGCTCGGCCATCCATAAACCAATCAATACAATCTGAATTTTGAGAGGCACCACTACAAGAAATATTGCTAATGATTTTTAAATAAAGATATATCCATTTATTAGAGGAGGTTTCCTAAATGATGGACTTGCTCTAGTCCATGAAAAAAATCCTATTATGATAGAAGAGATCTTTGATGCAACTTATCCCTGCAGCAGCCCATTTCTTGTAAATTCTTGGATGCTTGATTGCCAAAACCTGTGAATTGTGATCTTTCAAAAGAGGGAACCAAAAAATAGGTATATCCATATGAAGCTTGTCAATAGTCTTAGACTATTTAAACAAAGAGAAAATCTCATTTCAAGCTTTCAAGAGATTACTCATGAAAGGAGAAATATTAATAGCAAATGTTGAATAATAGAATGACCATTTAAATAACTCAAGGATAACCAACGTTTAATAAAAATATAGGTTAGAGCAGTGTCATTGATTAGGGATTCCAATATAAATTCACCTGCCAAAGATTGAGCTTGTAGAAAACGATTTTTGCAGCCAAGCCCCCCTTGAACTTTAGACCTGCCGATCATGTCCCATTTAACCATATGCTTGCCATTCTATATTAAAATTCTCATGACTTTTTCTAATTCTTTGTAAATAAGTTTGGAGTTATGCAATGCAGTGGAGAAATAGACATAAGAACAATCTAGGACAGAATTAGCAATTATCATCCTACCAAGAAAGAAGAGGCCATTTCTGTAGTTATTAAGCTTTTTCTAGATTCTTGTCAAAATAGGATTCCAGAGACCTTTGATATTTGGATTTAAAGAAATGGGCACACCTAGATGCTTGGTGATCTATATAATAGGAAGAACTATTATACCAGCCAAATATTGATGATCCATGTCCCCAATGATTAGACTTTTGGCAGGCAGTTGGGAATTGCTTTATAATATTGAGGAAAAAATTAATATTAGCAATATCAACATCTAAAAAAGAAAAGAGAGTTCAGAGAATTGGGAAGTTGACGGTCGTTAATTGATTCAGAATGCTAATAATGTGTGATTGATCTGGTCAACATCTCAGCCACTATAAGAAAAAGAGATGGAGCAAGAGGATAGCCTTGACTAACACTATAAGGAAGAATGGAGAATCTAGATGGACAGCTATTTTCGAGAACAACGGATCTTAAATTCAAACCATGAATAAGCAGTATTAACTTAGGATGGAAACCAAGTTTAGTAAGAGCTATATCTAAAAGATCCAATCTAACTATGTCAAATGCCCCTTTAAAGTCTAATTTGAGAAGAAATACAATTTTGATTGGAGACTTTATTTCAATGTAGACCTTCCATGGCAACAATATAATTATCCAAAGGCAGAAAGCAGACTGATTATGGCTGATATTTCTTTGCGAGAAAGATTCAACTTTAAAGGCAATCACCTTAGCGCAGAGTTTGTAGGTGGAATTGTCAAATAAATAAGTCTACTATCTGCAAATGATGTAGGACGCTTAATTTTAGGGACAAGAGCAATAAATTGACTCAAGATAGAAGGATGAAAATGGTTGGCTTGTCAGATCCATGAATAAGATCATTGCTATCCTTTCTAAATAAATCCCAAAAATGTAAGAAGAACTTAGAGGGAATGCCATCAGGACAAGACATGGAGGTTAACCTATCAAGCAAGATCCTAAAGTTATCTGATCAGAAAAGATCTTGGGAAATAGGCAAGTTTAAGAAAAGATCTTTATATTTATTCCGTAAACCAAAGCTTCGATTGGAGATGTAAAACCTATCCAAGGCATATTAAGTTCTAACATTATCTTTCTGCTTGTTTGACCAAGTGAAAGTAGAAGTGAAAAATGGTATATGCAAAAAATAAGAGTCTAAAATGGAAGTGTCCCAATTGAACTTCTCTTGCCTTATCATATTAGTTCTATTTTCCAATTTAAGGTCCCAAGTAGGAGAGTTATTAAAATCCCCTGCAATGATCCAATCTTTACTAGTTTGGTTTGAAAGCCAATTATTAAGCTCAATCCATATAGGTTCTCTCTCTTTTGGATTAGTGGAGGCATATACATTAATAACTCCAAAGGTACAAGTAGTAGTTGAGAAAGAAACAGGAGGGGCTAATGTAAAAACGGTGATGCTGGATATTTTTTCAAATCATTGCAAGACCACCACTAGCTCCATTGGATTCAATTCAAATGAAAGAAGGGTCAGGGTAAATCCAGTCCCCTAAATTTGAACATTCAGATAAAGGGAGTTTGAGCTTCTGCAAAATCACAATACTATCATTGTAATTTTTAATTTGAACTATGGCATGCCTTCTTTTTAAGAGGCTCTATATACCTCTTACATTTCAGGAGAAGATCCCCATAATGGCAGGAAATCAACGAGACAAAGGAGGAGAAGGAAAGATTATTTTCTACATCTTCTGCTTAGCTTTTTGTTTGTCATGCTCTTAGTATTGCTTGCATGAGTTTTATTGATATTGGGAGATACAGAGGTCAATTCGAAATTCTTGTTCTTTCCTTTCCTTTTATTAGAGACATGAAGGGTGTTAGCTAGTAACGTATCATGGAGATACTTCTTATCTTCCAATTTTCATTATCACTATCAGAATTAACCTCATTATCACTGCCATCAGATATACCACTAGGAAAAAATTGGAACATCTTATTAATTGAAGTATTACAAGAAAGTACATTTGAATCAAAAATATTGTTCAAAGTTAGAAGTGTTCACTTGGCTGGTTTTGTCTTCATTTGTAAGAAGATATCATTTAGTTGGCAGTTCAACATCAATTATATCACTGGTCCCATAAACTTTTCCAGTTCTCTCTTCACCTGCTCGGGATATTGAGGTTGCCTCCAGACTTCAAAGATTGGCGCATAGCTTTATTGTGCGAGGTCGAGGTATGCGAGAGTTGCATACAAGGGCTTCCATGCAGATGCTCATGAACAACAACAACATTGCATGCATGAATGCATGATTTGGCAAGGCAGGAATTGCTTCAGCAAGAGTTAAGATCTCAGCTCCAGGGACTGAAGGCCACTCAGAAAATTGCAGCTGCCAATCATAAACATACAAAACAGGCAGGTGTAACTCCATCCCGATAGCCCCAATCAGATCCCTCCCCCCTCCCAACACCCTCTCTCCCCAAGGGCAAGCAATAGGCAGCTCCCCGCAGACAACATATAACATCTGCCAGGATGGCGGGCATTGCCCCACTACTCCGAGAGCAACAACAGCAGAGACGCAGATGTTACAATGTGGTGGTTGGCGGCCTCTCCGAAGAAGAAGGCGAGAACCTCATTGGGCGACTCTAGAAACTGGTCATCTCCACATGAAGTTCCATGCTCCCATGCACATTGCCATGGCTATTCATCATGGTCTTCAACACCTCAATTGCCCACGCATTGCCAAATTCACAATGACGGACGCATTAATGAGAGATGTTGTGTTGCTTTATGGTGTGAAGTTTAAGGGCACTTCACTGCATGTCGATGCAATAGGAATTATGTCGACAAGAGTTATCCCGCGTCAGGAACATCCAACATATCGATGGAGTCATTTCAAAGCAAGGTGTGGGTGTTCAAACCACCTAATGTTGAGGCCGCAGATGTGATACACAGAGCTGTTATAGCCGCACAGGATGCTATTCCTAGTGACATTATTGCAGTTGCTACTGAGAATGACATTGTTCCTATGCTGATGATGCTGCCACTTCTGCCCCTGCTGTTGCGATTGCTGCTCTTGCTTTGCCCGTATTGCTCCTGCCACCCCACCTGCTCCTACGTCGTGCCCTCATACCGCTCTCCTTGCTGCTACTGCAACTCCATGGGGTGTCTAGATTTGCCGCTCCAAATAGAAACTATCCTTGTGTATGGTCTCTCCTGAAACTGTAGGGGCTTTCCCTGGCAGAAGGGAGATAGTTTCAACTCCATCGCTGTAGTTATGAATTTCATCTTCCATATGAAAACTTGGGAACATGCTGGGCACATGCCACTGGATCTGTCGGGCTGTCAGTATTACTCATTGTTCAATGAGTGTATAGAGTAACAGGGACATGGGGGTATCACTTGCTACTATAGAACAACCCTGGAACCGTTAGTCTCCTTGCACAAGACATACAGACACAATCGTTACCTGTGGGTGTGAGGGCATAATTTCAGTGGCGACCCCCACTTTGTAGTAGGATGCTACTTTTCACATGTAGATTCTAGCTCTACTATTTAGATGTGGATAGGTTGGATCTGTATCAATCTATATGATGATATATAGCATAGACGGAGACTCAAATGCACACACGGGGATAGAACTAACGAAGTCTAGCCCCTTGGCAGAGAACATGTTATGGCTCCACCCTGCAGAGTCAACTTGGCCACGGGCATCGGGTGACAGAAACCCACCTGGTCACGTGCTATGAAGCGCAATTTCATTATATTGAGAAAAGTTTCAGTAAGTTGGACCCTTTTTTATTATAGACCATCTGTAAGTGTTGTGTACACATGTGCATTACATGTATGATACATATATTCTGTAGATTACATGAATATCTAGAAAACATATTAACATGGTATTATATACTAACCTTCTAGACATAATTATGTATGACACAAGACCTTCGTAATATATGGACATGGTATCGTTCACACACATGCTAAAGATATCTAATGGTGCTAAACATCACAGTCGAGCTATTGCATTAAATACATGCTATTTAGTTGTTGATGCTATCCTTCACAACATGGATTTCTTGTAATGCCTTCCTTGGAGGGATGTTATTAAGCATCCCCTATTGGTAACATTCGCTCACCATTTTGATCCTTCTTCCACATTTATTCCTTTTCCTGGAATCCACTCTTTATGGGTTGGCCGCATCTTATATTGCATAATAGGCCATTTTTCATACATTTTAAATCGGAATAGTAATGGGCGGGTAAGGCATGTAAGCCGTTGGCCCTTGTTGGGGATATATTCCTTGACAAAGCCTTTCCACTTAATTGCTTTAACACTTTAAGGTTCTTTCAAGGAAAATAGCCAGTGGCCAGGTATGCGTCCATAGGTAAACATCCAAACCGACAATAACTAAAATCAATAATACATCTAACAACTGAACTCTATACCTACTCTTTCCAAGCTACCATTTATCATTAGAAAGATCCTTAAACTTTAGAATCACCTTTAAAGCTGCAGCTCTGACTTCACGATCTCTAGGTTGTCCTCTTTGTTTTCCCTTCTTCATATTGATGTATATCCTTTTCCGTTGCTTTTTTTCTTCTTCCTTTTTTTTGAGCTACCCACATCCTTCTCAGTGTTGAGTATTTCAGCTCGATTGATATGCGTCTCTCCTTCTAGAGCACTTGCCAAACTCTTCAACTTACCTTGTGGAAGCTGTTCAACTACTTGCTGATCCAACAGATTTATATCCTCATCTACACCAGTAGAACATCATGCATTGGCTTCTTCAACATTGTAGACAATTGGGCAAGGTCATGTTGCTTGGAGATTTCAATGCGCGCACAGGGGCAGAGCAGATCCCAAAATTCGCACCTCTAGCTGAGGATGTGTTGCAAATGGACCCCGCAGAGATGGTTTGGCCAAGGGCGTCAGATGACAGCCAGGTGACACGGTATGGCCGGCATTTCTTTGTTCTTTGGCGATATCTTTGACCTGGTCATTTGCAATGGTGGCACGGTGGCGTCCTCCATTTGCTTCACTTGTAGACGGGGAGAACTGTGGGGCGGCACCCGGTGTGGTGGATTACGTGCTAGCAGACGAGCAATGCCTACACTTGATCACTAAGCCGGTGTCGGGGCGGGTGGCGGGACGAGGAAGTAGACTCCGACCATCAGCCCCTCGTTCTTGTAGATAGATTGGCGAGTGCCAACCGAGCACCCATTGCCCCAACACCCCATGTACCACGGTTGGCGTCCCGGACTATGATCATGCGGCGGTCTATATGCGAGGATGCTTGAGCATGAGGCTGCCGGAGTGCCGCGGCTCCCCACACTTCAACGGCCAGACGGCCCGGTGAACCGGCTCCTTCGAGGGTAGGGCCGGATGCTTTGGGGAGGCCGCTCTCGGCGATCCACGAGAGGCTGCAACCACCTTCCTCCGCAATCACCGGTTCGATGGCCGAATGTGGGAGCTGAAAGCGATGGCTCGCCAAGTCTTTGGACCCCACCATTAAGCCCACGGGCCGTCCATCAATACCGCTCCTTCCTCAAGACCAAGAAAGCCGAGGGTACCTTCGCGAACTCAAGAATGAGATGTTTGGTCTACTAGACCGCCACCCTAGGACCTTACGGAGAAAGGTCTTGAGTAAGCTGCCGCACCCACAGGGAAATATTACTTGCGGTTAGTTGTATGACCCAATGAGAAGCCGGGCACCGGTACCTCCATGAGGCAGGCCTAGCGGTCATTCTTGAAGGGGATGTCATAATGGGCCATAGCGCCTGCCGCTAGCGGGAAGGCAACAGATTTGGATGGTATGCGAGCCTGGCCGGCAAAGCTTCTCAAGTGGGCTGGGCCCCAATGGTGCCGTTCTCACGGCACTCTTCAACGGGGGCATTGCAAGAAGGCTTCCCCGCCTTTGGACTACCCGGTAGAGTTGTGCCCATATACAAAGCGAGGGGACCCCCCCATTGACCAACTATCGTACCATTATGGTGAGTTTTGTCTTTGCCAAGTTGCTTGCCGGATTCTTGAGCAAGCCCGACACTTTGGGGGCGAGAGGATGCGAAGTCGCGGGCTCTCGCGAGGCAGGCTTCCGCCCCGGCATTCTACTATTGACCATATCTTCACTCTGCGAACACTCATAGAGGATAGCGGAATCAACATGAGAATCTGTCTTGTTTTGTGGATTTCAGAAAGGCTTTTGACCTGATGCCTCGGGATAAGTTGTGGGGACAGATTGAGGCGACTAGGGACCCCGTCGACTTGCGAATGCTATATCTGAGACTATCTGAGGCTTGCTCGGTCGTCTCCTGCTTGTCGGGGAGCCCGTTGTTAGTAGCATTGGGGGCGCGCCCGGGGGCTGTCCTCTATCCCCGGCGCTCTTCGGCTTGTACATTGACCAGCTAGAAGAATGGCTAGGCGGGGAGGGGGCTCGGTTGATGCACCACATAATCCGCAACTCATATATGCCGATGATGTTGACTGCTCGCATATACCCGAGGAGGACATGCAACGCCACGGGCGTTTTGGACACTTTACGCCAATTCAGCGACATGAGAGTTAACTTGGCCAAGACAAGGGTTCTTTGGTCCCATCATCCGGCACACCACGCCTTCCCTCATTCACTTACCGAGGGGAGGTAGTGGAGGTGGCTCGATCTTATAAGTATTTGGGCATTGAGTTTTCTACTACCACACACCGGGATGCATCCATCGTTACGGGTCTTTGCAGTCGGAAAGCCACAGATGCAATGCAAAACAATGATCACAAAGCGTAGAGTCAGATGCATGGGGTCACGGGCACACTTGTTCGGGGCCTTGGTTGAACCGGTCCTCCTCTATGGGGCGAAGTGGGGGGCGGTGATATCCCTCACCACTTGGAGCGATCTAGAGCAGTACGAAGGCCTTTTGGCCCGGGCACTTTGGGAGTGAAGTCCACGGTCCCATATCGGATCTTGCTCCGAGAGACGGACTTCCTTCCATTCTGAGAGGGCTGCGCTAGAGCGTCACATTATTTACTTCAAAAGGTGGTGGCTATGGATGAAGCCCGGCCGCCCAACCTTGCTTTGGCGGTGGCGATGGGCCCTTGGCGACTCAAAGCTTCTTTGGAAAGACAAGCAAGCCCGGTGGTTCGCTATGGAATGTGCAGGCACACGGATGTGGACCGGTGCATACACCGAAGGAACGCTTGGCCTTGAAGCAAGTGCGGATGCTTGCTTCATGGCCAAGCTTTGGGATCAGAGGCCATCACATGTCAAGGTGGCAAATTATCGGCAAGCCGAGTTAATCCCATGCTCACGAGGGGCCCACACCACTACACGCACACCCATCTACCCATGAAAAAGCGCGGGGTGATTGCTTCCATTCGCATAGGTGCACACCACCTCCGCATTGAGCGAGGGAGATGGATTGGGAGCCGCAGCGTGAGGGCAGATGTCTGTCGATCTTTGTCAGCAGGCGCCATTGAGGATGAAAGTCCGCCCTCCGGGCTTTGTCCGGCGTACCCGGCATATCCGGGCTCGGTATGCTCGATTAGTTGTGCCCCATCAGGCCTTGCATGAGCTACTGAGCACGGCCTCTGTAGGCTTGTTGGGATCGTACCTCCGGGAGGTAATGGATACGCAGACTCATTTATGCCCCCCTGTCCGACATTAACCTCAGCTGTACTTGTGATTATGTATATAACTGTGCAGTATGTCAGCATCCTTATTGCTACTAAGGTTTTTCCCCCGAAAACCCTTCGGGGCCGGGGTTTTTTAATCCTGGTAGTAATACGCCTGCTGCTCTCTCTTTGTACTTGGGTCCCATAGGCCAGTTGGTCTCCGTGGACGATAAAATCATATTCTATTCTATTCTATTTTGCAATTCTACATAGCTACATGACATATTAATCAAAGGCTGTGAAGCTTCTCCATTATCATTAATGCCTCCTGCAATTGTGTAAGAAAAACTTTGAAGCAGCAAATGCCATAGGTTCTGCGCCTCATTATGCAGACCAATAGACTGATTAATGTCTTCTCCTTCATTAGTTCTTTGCACTTCAAGAAGTATTAAGCAAAGACAATGTGCTGCTGCCAGTACCAAAACTTTGAATGCCTCCATTACACCAGTCAGAAGTCAGTTTGGAAACGCACCTTTTGGATCTACGAAGTTAGAATGATAGTGCATTTTGATGGCCTCTAACATGCGAGCAACAGATCTTCCACTTTCATATGCCCTCATGAAGCAATCATCTACATCTCTGAGCACATCAACCAATTCCTTTTGCCCAACAATCTTAGGAGCAAGAATGATAGCCAACTTATTTCCATCACTTTTAGCCTCAGACTTATAATTTCCACTATCAGAAGCAGCATCACCATTAACGTTACTAGACCCTTCGTCTTCACCTTCAGTTTCTTCCACAACACCATAGGTCTCCAAAACGCTCTGCTCCTGAGCATCCTTTTCCTTTTCAAGCAGGCTATCTTTTTCTTCGTCGATCTGTTCTTCCTGAATAGGAAGATCATCATCGCCCACTTCAGTAACACAGACCTCTTTCATCCTCATTTTTCTTTGTTCCTGGAGCTGAATGGGCGGTTCTACAGGTCTGAAAGGATTAAGAAAAACACCCCAGGTGCCCTCATCATTAGAAGACATAGTAGGAGGAGGGGTTGTGCTAGGAGGAGGAGAAGGAAGGATATCTAAAGGGTTTTGATCCTCTTTGTTTCTGTGTAGTAGTCGATCTGCTTGCTGTTAGGGCTTGCCGGAGGAGAAGCAGTTGGGACCTTTCCTCGGATCCAAAAGACAGAGATGTGCCCTTGAGGTCTGTTATATGCAGTGGCGATGGTGGAGGCAAATATATAGCCTGTGGTGGAGGTGGGTTATGGCTTCCGGCGTTGTGGGTGTGGATTCAAACTCTCCAAACTCTTTCTCTCCAAATTGCCGGAATGCAGAACCTAGATGCTTTAGAACATGAAGATATGCAGCATGGGCTGGCGCAAATTTTCTAGCTCCTGGACTGACGGAGAAAAAGTTTTATGTTGAACAAAAACAAGGATCGGAGAAGCGGTCGATCCTCAAGCGCTCCTAACTACCCTGAACATGTGGAATTTCCATGAATTTCCACAACCGTAGATGAAATCCAACGGTTGTAGGTGTATCCACGTGAACAAAAGTCTTAGTTGACAGCAACGTGGAGACTCTAAAATTGCTTGAAAGTGTCAACTTGTGTTTGTGCAAACGTGCCAAACATTTACAAAATGTTTTAGCCCAAACATTTTTGTAAGCGCAAGTTAAAAGGAGCTAAGGTTAAATAAAGATGGAGAGGCCAGGTTTTCATCCTTTTAGGGTTATATCCCGTTTATTTTACTGACTCGTCACACCATAGCCGGCCTCTGTCTTTCCACTGCTCCGGCTTCGTATTCTTCTCTTCTGGATTGTAATGGCCGGAGATCAGGAAGCTGTCAAAGGTAAGGAAGTCGTCGAAGATAAAACCCCTGTTGCCGCTGAAGAACATGAAGAACCTGCCAATGCTAACGCTGAAGAGGAAGATACCGGAGCTCAGATTGCTCCTATCATTCGGCTTGAAGAGGTTGCCGTTAGTACTGGCGAGGAGAATGAAGAAGCCTTGCTTGACATGTGAGTCCTTTGTTTTTTTTTCCTTTTGGGTCTTGCTTTTTCTCGGCTTGGTGTTTCGCTTGATGGTTCCAGGGTTTTGAGTTTGTAGGAAGGCCAAGCTTTATCGATTTGATACATCTGGTAATCAGTGGAAGGAGCGTGGTGTTGGTGTTGTTAAGATTTTGAAACATAAGGAGACCAAAAAGGTGCGCTTGCTTATGCGACAGAACAAGACTCTCAAGATCTGCGCTAATCATTACCGTAAGTTGGTATTTCGCTTTTATGAATAATTTTGTGATTAAGTTTTAAGCCTCCTCGTCATGAGGCCTCTTCTGGATCTAATGTAATGGGAAGGGCTTACAAATTATGCTGTTGTAACAAGTAATTCTAATTTGCAGTTTCTGGAACCACCTCTCTGCAAGAGCATGCTGGAAGTGATAAATCGTGGGTGTGGCATGCCTTGGATTATTCAGATGGTGAAATGAAAGAAGAAACCCTGTGCATACGTCTTGGAAGCGTTGAAAGTATGTACTTTAAGTTGCATATACTTTTTATGGATATAGCTGTGTTAATTTAATGTTGATGCAATCTTGGCCACCCTCAGTATGTGTGTAAGACAAACCACAGCTATCAGTCTATGTTGAATGCAAACCTTGATCCACTTGTAAGTTTTGTATGCGTATAAGAAATGAGCAAACTGCAGCTTTTCAACCCATCTTTTTATGTGAACGCCCTTATAGATAAATTAAATTATACCATTGCGCTTGTATATTGCTGGGTCAACCTATATTGTTTGCATGGTTAGGCATGCCATGCGCATGATAATTTCTTGGCATTCAATGTTGACCCTTCATTGAATTACGTATCTCATTACATCTTCAATTTTCATTCAGATGCACAAACATTCAAGAGCATATTTGATGAAGCCACAGAAAATGCAGCTGCACAAAGCGATGAAAATGAAGAGCAAGCTGAAGAGGCTGCCACGCTCCTTGGAACCCTCAAGGTGGATAAAGATGTCAAAAACAATGAAGCAGTTCAGGAAAGTGCAGGAGGCAAGGAGTAATGGAACTGAGTTTTATTCATATTCTTATATCAAACAGGAGGCATTGTTTTTGGCTGTATAGTCGGAGTCCTGTTCATAGTTATTGAGTTGCTGTGCTTGTTGCAAAAGGGGAGTTATTGCTCAAATAACTAGTTCTTGCTTGTCTGCTTATGGTCATAACTTAACTTGTTTTGACAACCTTGCTATGATATGAAGTCCAGCGTTTCATTTTAATGTGGGTTTATATTGCTGGTAGAGTATGTTCCAGTTTAATTTTCTGTTAATTGTTAAGGAATTATTTAGATCAGATTGACATTATATTCCTCAATTTACATTACACATTTCTAACTCGATGAGTTCTAGATTTGTCTTAAAACAGTTCTAGATTTGTCTTAAAAAAGTATGTTATTTTTTTAGTGCCCATGTGGGTAGCCATGGGTTGTTTGAATCAAGAAGTCCTACATATGCAACTCCTGTTTTATATTATGCCTACAGAATTTTGTGCTGCTTCAGGAAAGAAGAAATTGTTTCATTCGGAGTACTGGTCACCAATTGAGATGAAAGAGATTGGGGCTTCCTTGATTTGGCCTTGTGAGGTTTAAGACATGCAATTTGCTTGATCGACCGAAAATGTGTGTATAAGCAGATTTTGTCACTGCAGCATGGTAGTAGGGCCTGAATATGCTAGTATAATTAAAGTTTCATTACCTAGTTTCTCGGAATATTTTTCCCATAATTTCGGATCTGCTGTTGCAAATGTGATTTTTGAAACTATCAATTGAACTTTGTTGGAATTAAGTACTTTCGGTTGAAGATAGCAACTGTCACAAGTTTGCTTTGCAGATGGTGGCATGTGTTTGGTCAGTGTCCAAACAATAGGTGCCCAAAATTCACAATATGTGTGGAATGATATGGGCTGGTGCTGCTTGTACTGTTCAATTAGCTTGGTTATCTAGGGTAACCAATCCTAATTTGTTGTCTCCAGTTCCCTTGCTATAACACTATCAAGCAAAGTAGCAGATTTTGGTGCTTGGTGGGAATCTTCATGTTATAGCTATTTCTGTATACGGGAATGTCATTTTTGTTGACATTCCGGCGTGGAAACGCTGCCGACGCGCGTTAGCGCGGAGGCGGCGTTGACACGCCGGAATGTCAACAAAAATGACATTCGTGTAACGTGAAGTTCACCCTAGCCTTCATTCTGTCAAATTTTTTCCCCCTTTCTTCTTCCTGCGCCATCGTTTCTTTAGCCGATCATCCTGTTTGCGGTGGCGCCATCACTGAGTTTCCTTCCGGTGGCGCCATCTAGCTCTGAGGGTTCATTAGACGAATTTTTGGAAGATTTTGACGAAGTTGTGAGGTTTCTTGCTATTTCTTGCTATTTCTTGCTTCAATATGCGTGCTGGAGGATGTAGGACGACTCTAAAGATATCTAGGGTGGCTTTTTTGCAAGAAATTCTTGCATGCAGGTTCTCTTGTCGAAGTTTTGTGCAGGTTCTTGTTTTTCTGTCATTCTTCTTTTATTTTTCGGTTCTTGTTACTAATTTGGATTTTTTCTTGTAGATTTGTGTGATGGATGATCTTGGGGGCTTGAGCTATGGTCTCTTTTCCTTTGCAAAGGCTTTTTCGAGCTATGGCTTCTTCCGGCATCTTTTTCTTTGCAAAGGCTTTGCAAAGGCGAAGGCTGAGCTTCTTCTTTCACAGCCATGGCTATGGCTTCCAAGGAAAGGGGAGGCAAGGCCAACTGAAGAGCATGTGTTCGAGAAGCTCCATTAGCAAGACGCTTCTTGACTAGGCACCAAGAGCCAAAAGAAAAAGAACCCCAAAGTTTTTGCACAAACACATTGGCCACCTAAACCCCGCTTTGCCTAGAAAACTTGCCCCACGGCCTCTTATGGAGTCGATTCGAGAAGTTTGGCGCTTGCTTTCGCTCGGAGGTACTATTTTGTTGTTACTTGCTTGATTCTTGTGCGTTGGCACGATCTTCAACTATATAATCCATATCCGCCTGCATTTTGCAAATAATAGAACCTGACTCCGAAGCGAACGAGGGGCAAAAAGAGCCGATTGATCTTTGCATTTTTGGAGTGGATGATGGGTTTGACGCAGTCGGATTGGAGGCAAAGGGAACGCTTGCAGATCACTTCGCTCATCCTGCAGCGATTTAGAAATTCGAGTGGATATATTGTTTTCAGTGGAAGTTTTCAGTCTCGAATTTGTTTCTGTGAAGTAAAAACAGAATTGCAACCAAGTAAAAACAAGAAATGCAAGTAAAAACAGAATTGCAACTAAGTTATTACATTTCTGAAAAAGAAGAACATAGCAGAATTAGGGGTAAAAACGACAGAATGAAGGCTAGGTGAACTTTACGTTGTGGGAAGCATATATTGGGAGACATTTGCTTTACAACTATCCACCCATTCTGCTCCCTGTGTGAGGAGTGATTCTAATTAGGAAAAAAAAAAGGGATGTTGGTGTAACAATGTGTTGCCCTCGAGTAATCTCCACGTTTAACATGAGAATGTAGCCATTTAAAAGAGGCCAAAGAAGTTTATACAACTCATGAAGTTTCTATATATCTTTATGAATGTCTTAACACTAGAGTTGTCCACTATTCCTGCTCCATGGACCAGAATTGATTCAGTTGACCCACTGTCACTTAAACCATTATATATGAGAATAGAAGTTTCAATTTCACAATATATCACTGCCACATCAATCTTTACTTGATTCTTAATGATCTTAGAGAATCTCACGACCAATGAAGTCACTTATATGCTGTGGTGATTGTCCAAATTTCAGAGAATTTGACAGTTTCTGCAACAGTCCAGAACTGCATTCTTGAGTTTTCTTACCATAAGCAGCCCTAAACCTTGTTAAAATTGGAAGTGGTTGCCTATCTATGATAGGATACATTGATTTGTATGTTTTTAGCTTTGGTTGCTATCATCTAACATCCGTCATCCGTGGAAGTCGTCAAACCCCATTTTGTTAAAAAATACTGCTTACGGTTTAGGAATTATTTCTCTCTTATTATTACAAGTTTTGGCTTAATTCTTGTGGCCATGAGTCTAGAGTTGATCAATTCAACAAATGGAAGGGGCGAAACCTAGAATCATTCCAGCGAAAATGGAAGGGACTAAATCTATATACAAAATAGGGCGGATTAGGTATCCTTTCGATGCTTTTCCTAAATTCTAAAGTACACGTTGCTCAAGGAGTTGTGCCAATTGCATTTAACATTTTTGTATGAAGGTGAGAAGAAGGTTTTGTGAATCAAAATTTATCTGATGGTTGGATTGTCCTTAGTTAATTGTCAAGGATTCTCCTTTTATAACTCTTTTTTTTTTTTTTTTTTTTTGGAGGCAAGCTTTTTTTATTTTCTATTGATAGTAAAATTATTGGAATGGGCTCCACAATAGGTCAGATAAAACATTCGCATAGAGGCACAAGGATTGGCATCTGGACGATTGGTTATCTTACCATCATCGTTTATTGGTGGTGCACGTGCCATGCAACAAAACTATCAAGATTCCATGGCATTGGTAAGGAGATTTGGGAAGCCAGACCTATTCGTTACATGCACGTGCAATACAAAGCCAGAAATCATAGATAACTTAGAGGTAGGCCAATCGCCAGAGGATAGACCCGACGTGGTTGCACGTGTGTACCACACGAAACTAATGGCAATCCTCTATGATATTTTAGAAAACGATATTTTTGAAAAAGTTAAAGTCTACTCATATACAATTGAATACCAAAAGCGGGGTCTGCCACACTGTCACATGCTACTAATAATGGAACAAACAGATAAAATACGGGATAGCGATGACATTGACAGGATCACAAGCGCTGAAATACCAGGTATATACATCGTATTGTTATTTCAGTTTTGATATGGTAATGTAAGTAAAGTCCGTGTCGTTTTCCTATTCATATACCAGACCCACTGGAAGACCCTGAATTGCATGAAATTGTAAAAAAATGCATGGTGCATGGACCATGCACCTCACTGTGCTTGAAACTGAATGAAAAGACTGGAACAATGGAGTGTTCTAAAGGTTTTCCAACAGGATTTGCTGAAAGCACCTCAATCAAAGACAATGGATACCCAGAATATAGAAGACGTTCTAGCATTCAATATGAGCAAGGGAATAGAATGATAGACAACAGTATGGTTGTTCCATATAATGCCTATCTCTTAAAGAAGTACGTTTTCCATATAAATGTGGAGCAGTGTTTCAGCATTGCAAGTATCGAGCAAGCATTGCATTAACAGCACGTCCAGACACAGACATGCAAGCCACATACAATTGGGACGAGATACAAGAATTTCTTGATACAAGATACATCTCTGCACCAGAAGCAATGTGGAGGACATTTGGTTACAAAATGCACCACAAAAACCAGGACAAAGAATATATGCTAAGGTATGATTTGAAGGAGATTTTATATGTCATCTTTTTGGGCAAGCATTCTTGGTATCGACCGTGTTTTGGCTTCTTGCCTTGTAGACGTGGTCTTCAAATATAAATTATGCATTTGGTGCTTTTTATGAACAATCTTTGGAGCATTTTTATATTTCGACCTTCTACATATTAAGGGAAAAAAAAGTTAGAGCCAATATGGCTTTTAGAATTTTGGCTGAATACTAAACCTTGTCGGCATATACATGTTTGGCTCTGCCTTGCAACTTGACCAATAGGTAAATAGTGCCTAAATAGGATGTCTGGAGACAAATCTTTTGATAGTGGCTCCATCTACGATCGGATGAATAGAGGCCGCGAAAATAAAGATGTTTGCCTTTGCCTGCCAATGTGTTTTAACGCAGATGCAAGTCCTGATTTATTGCTAGTCGAAATTGGTGGCTTTGAATTTGCCTTATGCCTTAAACATAGTAGTTGTATCAATGCTTGGACAAATAATAGGCTTCCTATCCAGATGAGGACTAAGAAAATCCTAGCTGAAAACAATGGGAGCTGGGGTGTTCTTGGCCGCTGCAGCCTTATTATTTAAAAAATGTCCAAGATAGGTTGATAGCAGTCAGATTTATGACTCCAAGTTATGTGTTGATGCTGATGGCCGAATCTAGCAATATGCTTAATACATATGGAGATGTCTGATCTAAGCTACGAAATACGTTAGTCCATGAAATAAGAAAGTTGTAAAAACATTTTTAACCTTTACAATAAAAAAACGAGTTGAAAAATGGCAGAGTTTTCCTACACGCTAGTTTTTTCCCCGATTGGCCAAAAATCTATTTTCGACGAAGCCCTAACTGCGTATCACAGAAAATGGCCCACTTTTCTGCCCTGAATCTCCATTTCTTCCACGATTCTCCATCTGTTCAACAATCCCAACTGCATTTTTTTAGGATTGGCTTGTATGCGGAGTCCTAGCCTAGAAATACAAAGCCGAAATGGATCTTCCACAAATTTTCGGCAGCGTGTCTTTTTCGTTTTTTCAACTACTCATAAAAAATACTCGTTTTTTTATGTATTTCCTAAGCTCTAAAAAAACTTTACAGACGGTTTTCGTAGCTCTTAGTGTCTGATCATATCTCGTGCTAGGGCCAGGTTTTCCAGCTGATGCTTCTTTCTTTGTGTGGCAATTTGTTTTTTTATGTTCAAGGGGCGATTTATATTCAATGCTGAAAGAACATTCAAGGATTATATGCTACATAACGATGTCAGATTGTTATTTTCATATAATAAGAATATTTAAGAGTTTATTATTTTTCAATATGGTCTTGATCTTACTATTAATAAAGCTTGGATTAGAGCTGGGGTGGTGTAGGCTCTGTGATAAAAACTAGCATTGGTATTCCTATACATGTGCAGGTTATGCTTGGCATTTATTGCCTGCAAAGTTGGAAGAATATCTTGGCGACAACAAAATATCAAAAGTATAATTGAAGATCTCTAAATAAGGTTTAGTTACAACTTTGTATTATGTTGGCTTTGAAACATTTCTATGCTTTGTAAGTCCAACAGAGAACTATTTTGAGAATATTTGATAGTTCTATTTGAGAATCTATACGTTCAAGAATCTATATGAAGTTCTAAATCATACATCATAAATATTATGTTGGAGATTGATATGAGTTGGGAGATGTAAATGGATTTAATGTTGAAATAATATGTTGAGATCAAATTGAGGAGCTTCAAATGTCAAATTGAGGAAGTTTAAAATATCAAAGACTTGATAATTAAAGCTGTAAGGTAATTATCGCTCTAAAGGACAAATTATCAACATGACCAGCTAGATTTGGGACTAAGAAACTAGTTCTCGTCTAAAGGAATGATTGAGACCAACTGAGAAATTATAATGCTAAACATATTGTATCCTAGGCCTTTCTAGTTAATGTCACCTCAGGGCAAATTGAAACAATTGCTGGTCAGTGATAAATTGAAAGACCTAATGTATCTTTTGACCCTTGCAAATTTACCATTAGCATGCGAATTGTGTAGTGATTGGCTGCAAGTACGGGTTCTCTTCTCCAATTGTCTCTATTTTACTTCCCAGGATGTCATTAACATAGAAGAGAATGGAATACTTTCGAATGGAACTATGGAATATAGGAATGTAACTGAATACTTTATAATATTTAGAACTCGTTTGCATCCTGAATGGAGTTGTTCTTTTGTTTTTGTACATTAGATAGTGTAAATCTGGATGTAAATCTGAATAAGAAGAAGAAGGGAAAGAAGAAGAATGAACAGAGTCTGGAATTATATAGAGCTTGGATCCCACAGATTCTCAAAGCATTTTCTAACACTAAGATCCTTCATACCGAGTGTCCTTGGCACCGTTTTGAACGATAAAATGAGTCAATTTAAAGAGAATTTTTTGAAAAGCTAAAAGCTATTATCCAGAGTACTTGCTCGCTTTAGGTACTGTCTATTGTCTGTTTATTTGAGTTGTTAGAATGTATAATTGATCAGATTTCTAAGATGGTATTGTTTTTTTCCACTGATAGCATGGTTTGTTGGGTTCTTTTTTTTTTTTTTTTTTTTTTTGAAGGAAAGAAGTTTCTGTATTAATCAGATAGGAAGAATTACAATACAGAGATCCCTCTATGGATCAGATATAAGTTAAGTACAAAGGATCCCATCTGGATCTGAATCATGTCTGTAACTAAAGAACACATGAGCCTCTCTCAACCTCTTCTTCTGTCTCAATTAAACAGAGTACTATAGGAGCCAAGTACCCATTTTCCACAGCTACAAACAAATCTTGAATGCTCCAAAAACCTCTTGCAAAACTAGAAATGAAGATGGAAAGAGATGAAGAGTAACCTGAACAGTCTCCCGCTCTGTTCAGGGAATCCCATACTTCAAACTATGATCAAATTATACAATTTTATTACCGTATGTGAGATCAAAAGGAGATCTTTGCATTGTCGGGGCGCCCGGTCACGGACGACAGAATCGGGCTAGACACATGCCCCACCCACGAACTCTCCCTAAAATCTGGCTCATGATATCCGGTCTTGATATGGAAGCATCACGGCACAATAGATCCCCTAGCTCGGCAATCTCAAATAACCCAACATTCTGTTATAAAACCAGAATCGAGATCAAGAATTTACTCAACTTCTTCCAAGAAAAACACCTCCGGATCTTTACGCTAGCAAGAAAGAGCAAGAGGAGGGAAAAAAACCAAATGATCCGAAAATCCAACTAGAAAGACCACGAAAAGACCTAAAAAAGCTGCTTTCTTTAAAGATTACCTTAAATTTCGGCTCCACCTTATAGACTACGCCCTTTTCGGTTGTGATATAAATCATCATTCTTCTAAAGATTGAGAGCAAAAATGCCACGTTAGTCGCTTACCAGCCTGAATCCAAAAGACCGCCTTGAAGCTGCTTCAAAATCTGATCTGCAAATTCTTTGAAGGCAAAATCGTCTGGAGCACCGGCAAACCCCACTAGCACCGGTTTGGTCTTTGATCTGCAAGAAGGTCTGCAGCAGTGCCGGAAAGAGAGGAGAGGAGGGCGGCCTCCTTCCTCTGCTGCCGCCCTAGCCGCAGGCGCTAAGGGCTGCGCCAAGAAACATTTTTTCCATCAATTCTTATCTGCATGTCCTATATAGCTCTTTGTTGGGTTATCAGGTTGTACGTGCATGTGGAATTCTTAGCAAAATTGAAAGCGATTATCATGGCTATTTCCTTGCTTTAAGTACTGCCTGTTGTTCGACCATTTGATTTCTTAGTGTAATGCACACATTTGGCAATTCTAATATTGTAAATTTTAAATAGTGTTATCATATCAGTTTCGTTCGACGATGAGAGAAAGCTTCATCTAAAGCCATCTACAATAAACTTCATAATAAAATAACTTGATAATGGCTGATTTGTTTAAAATATACATCAAGCCACATATCTAAGTTTCAAATCACATATCTTTTATTTGTTTTGAATAGAAAATTCAGTTCAAAGCATGGTCCTTGAGATGGTCTCTTTCGTATGTTGCAATTTCATTCCGTCCTCCCTCCCCCAAAAAAAAAAAAAAAAAAAAAAATCATCGTAAAAAACCCATCTTTGCAATATATATAAGCTAGTTTCATTTTTTGTTTGAGAAAATACGTTCCTAATATTTCCGTCGCTGAGAAGGGTTCTTGAGTTGACACGTATGATTTTCTACGTTTTTCCAAATTAAAAAAAGAAAAGAAAAAGAAAAACAAAGTCTGGACGCGTAACAAGGGAAAATTCCCCTGTCCGTCACTGCAATCCAAAAGCTTGCTGGGATCTTCCCCTTTCTTTATTTTCTGCTCTGCAAGCAATTCCTTCTTGAGCAAAGCCACTTGCTTGCCATATTTTTGCATCTCCTGTTTTTGACGCAGTCGATGAGATTAGTTTTGCAGTGCCACGTTTTTATGCTTTTAGAAGGAACAAACATCTGAATGCATGATTCACAACATTATGAGGAAGGATTTAGTTAAAAAACTTACAGAAATGAATCGATCCGGCTAAGTTTTTGAGATCCCTGCTAACTAAGACAGAGCAGTGGCTATGGAGTCGATTAAATGCAGAGATAGGCCCTAAGAGACGTTCGTTATATAGTGTATGCCTAGGTTCCTCAAATTCTTATACATTACGCCCTAGCCTAATATGGAACGTGGCACAAGATAATCATGCACCATAAAGAACATGACCACAACGTTGAATACTAGGTCTCTCAAACAAACAGCACAAACTTTCTTTTGCAATGGCTACATTGCACTATTTCTTCTTTCGCACTGAGTATCTTTTACATCCAATATCTTTTGCGCCGAGTCGAACAAAAGAAATGTTCGCGGCGGCCTTGGCCGCCACGATAAGTTTCTTGTAATCATGGAATAAATTACTACTCCTATATTTTGATGTAGCCAAAATAGGTTTGGCTAAAGTACCCTCAAATTGGAGCTTGAAGTTTCTAGCACTTGGCTAAACTAGATGATTTTTCTCCATCACTATTTCTTGGCTTTGGCTAAACCCCACTAGCACCGGTTTGGTCTTTGATCTAATTTTAAAAAGTCCAAGACAGAGACATTGAATTCATTGTTATTACAATGTAATTTAATATGGACAAAGTAAACGACAATCAACACAATGTGGCATAATTGATTGAGTTACAGTCATTGTTATAACTTCCTTGATACAAAGAAGCAACAAAGACATAGAGATACATGAACATGTTCAAAACTAAAAAAAAAAAGGAAGTACATTGTTCCTTCTAGATATGATCAACTCCATGGATGCTTCAAATTCGTACCTAGGATAAGGAAAAGATAATAAAAACAAAAGAACAAAAAATTTGAACCCTACTTGGTGGTTTTTTAAAGTCCCTACAAATCTTGCTGTAAGCTTGTAGGCTAATCCAGCCAGTTTTTTAAGCCCCCTCTTTCTTAGGTTTAGCTAATCGATGTTCTAGTGGGGTTGTCTAGAGGTGGAGGTTTGGCTATTCAACCTAAAAGTTCACTTGGGCGGCGAAAAATTTGGGCTAAAATTTTATTTTTTTTGGCATCTTTTTCCATTTAGTTTAGCCATTTTTCTTGTAAAAAAAGCTATAAAATAGCCATTTGGCTAACCTTAGCCCTTATTTTATTCCATGCTTGTAATGTATAAGGTTTAAATTTGTTGTGCCCTACAATTGACTCTAAAGAATTACATTCCCTTTTTTTTTTTTTTTTTTTTTGAAGGACGAAAGCCAAAAAGTTTATGAATCAGAGAAAAAGTACAAAATTTACATGTCTCATCTAACTGTGTAAGCACAAAAAGATGCCATAGGAGCACGAGCCTGGAGCACAATGTACTTACTCCAGAATGTACATTCCTTTTTGCATATAGAATCAATAAAAACAATGTACATGATGAATAATTTTTGCACAGCTTTATTCTTGAAGTTCTCTGTTAAAAGCATACCTTTCAAAGTCAAAATTGTTCATCCCTTAACAACCTAGCCCGCAAGTTTTATAGCTGAGATCAAATCTCAGCCATTGGTTGTAGTGGTGTTACCCACCAATAACACATTGAGGGCACATAAACACCTAGTTTGTTCTAGGTTGTTATGTAAATCACGATTAAACCACCATAAAGCTCTCGGGCCCAGTTTGTTAAGGCAAATAATACCCTAGAACTTGGGTGTTTATGCCCTAATATAACAATCTGGGGCCTTTGCCCTCGATTCTTATAATAGGACATAACACCTGCATTGCAGGGTGTTATCCCTCATAACTAGACGTCTAGATAGTGCAGTCAAGTAAGCATGTAACATCAAAACATAGATATAAACATCCACAAATAATCTCTTCCCACCCCATAAGGAGTTGAGCTCAAATTTAAGATTCAATTCTTTTGGCACAATCAGTCACAATGCATGGGTTGCGAAATCTCCCCTCATATGCGCAGGAGCACACTCTACTTATATGGGTTCCGAAATCTCCCCTCATATGTGGCAGGAGCGACCTCGTAAAAATTTACTTGTACATATAACAATCCTAGCTTTGCCTAGCTTTTGGGTTGAGTCAGGTTAGCCTAACGTTGTTAGGATCATTGTTGCGCCTTTGAATTGCACCACGGAGGAGGATTGACGTGGCAATGAGGGAGAAAGTTGACTTGGGGTTGCGTTAATTGAAATCATCACGTTACGTCTCTGGTTAGATTAATTAGATTTTCGTTACAAGCAAACAGTCCGAAATGGAGGGAAACGTTGGCTATATAAACCCTGCAGGCGTGCATATATGTAAAGCAAGTGCTGAGGTTCACGTTCGATAATTTGTCTCATTTGATAGAATGGCAAATGACGGGGAAGTGTATACACGAACCTGCATTTGCATGGTAATGGGCATTATGGTAATGCTGCACAAAACGGGGGCCCAGGCTCAGAAAGGGAGCCAGTGGCAGCCTGCGCATGCAACGTACTACGGAGGGGCGGACGCAGGAGGAACCAACAGTAAGATTGAATTGAATTGAATTCATAAAAAAATTATTTGCAGTAATTATTTGCAGTTGCTGAATATTTCTTACCCCGCCGGTCGTAACCGTGGTTGTGTGTTTTATCAGACGGTGCCTGCGGGTACGGGAACCAGGTAAGCGGAGGCTACGGAACGGTAACGGCGGCCGTTAGCACCCCGTTATTTGACGGCGGTGCCGTTTGTGGGGCTTGCTTCGAGGTTAAATGCGTTGGAGCTGGATCGGTTTCCGGTTGCCTTCCCGGTAACCCTTCCACAAACGTCACTTGCACTAACCTTTGCCCACCCGGTGGTGGTTCCTGGTGTGAACTGCCTAAGGTGCATTTTGACCTCTCTCAACCGGCCTTTGCCCAAATTGCTGCCCTCGTAGCCGGCCACGTGGAAGTCCAATATCGAAGGTAATTTGGGTTTTAAAAAAAAGAAAAAGAAAAAAGAAATCATCCTACATACTAGATTTTAACCATGATATTCACAATAATTTCATTCTAAAAATAAATCACGTTGAAACATCACCAACCTAGTCCTCAAACAACATCCCCTGTCAACTTCTTCACAGACCATTTAGTCTCCGTTTACACAATAGAAATCAATTCAATTTAATTCATCGATGTTAACATCACATTCGTTGCTAACTTTATCTCTGTTTGTCATGTAGAATCGACTCTGGTCTCCATTTACACAATAAAAATCAATTCAATTAAATTCATCACTGTTAGCATAGCATTTGTTTTCAATCTGATCCATCATTGTTAACGTAGCATTTCTAGCTAACTTTATCTCTATTTGTCATGTAGAGTCGACTGCGCTCGAACTGGCCCCATCAAATACACCATCAATGGTCACCAAAGCTTTAACCTCGTGCTTGTCGCCAATGTTGGGGGTTCTGGAGATGTTGTTGCTGTCTCTGTAAAAGGGTCCAATAGTAACACATGGTCACCCATGAAGAGGAACTGGGGACAACAATGGCAATCAGACCTAAACCTCATTGGTCAAAGCTTGTCTTTCCAAGTCACCACTGACGATGGCCGTACTGTTGTTTCAAACAATGTTGCACCTCAAAATTGGCAATTCGGCCAGACGTATTCTGGTGGCCAATTGTAGACTTTTTCTCTCCTTGTGCATTTTCTCTAGACGGTAGGGCAAGGTTATATCTACACCTTGTAATCTTCCACTAGGTTATATTCAATAATGTTCTACACCTTGTAATCTTCCACAAGGACGGGGCAAATTCCTTCTTCTATACTACTCTTAGATTGCACATTGTCTTGAAGGAAAAGCACTTCCTCTAGTTCTTTCAAAAAAGGTAGTATTAGAAACTTCCTACTAATTGAGATGTTGATTTCAAATGGGTAGTACTAGAAATTTCCTATTTTTGAAGTTGTTGGATTAGTAAGTGAGCTTCGGCAGAATTGGTTTCTCTTCTATGGGTAATTTTGTTCCTTTGTTCCTACGTTTTCGATAATTCCATCACATATGTTTATTCTTACGTTTTAGATAACTCCATCACATCTGTTTATTCTTGCAAACGTTCGTTAATCTTATGTGAGGCTTTTCGAAGACCCCGGTGTTTGAAAAGAAAGTAAAAAAGCGATTTAGGCTGAATTTAGTCCTATCCGCTTTGCCACGTTTTTTTTCCGGAATTGCTTTTAGTCTACATTTCGCTTTTCTATTCTTACATTCAGCTTTTCATAGTCATGACAACGATAATCATTGATAATCATTAATATTTGTCGGTAACAAATTCGCTGGACAATAAGCCAGGAGCTTCTGGCTTTTGAATTTTTTCCTGTCAGTCAATAATAGAAGGTTCCTTAAAGGATAATTGAGAAGAATGCAAGGCTGAGCCTGCAATAAATTTTAGCCTCAATATAATTGTATTTTAGCTGAAGGTGTATGCTGGCTTGTAACAATCATGTGTAAGATATTTACAAGCTGATGTATACTCATAAAACTTTTAATTTAGCTCCAAGATGTATGCTTACCAACATGTGGTCTTGTGGACCTACCTTCATTTTTCCTTACCATTGTCCTTTTGCCCTTAGTCACTCCACAAAGTGGAGCTTCAATTCTTTCTTCATATTGCTCCTGTTCTTTAACAATGATCCCTACATTGCCACTTTCTCCATCATCACCACCATGATTTGTTTGATTTACAAATAACTGGTTCCCCGAATCGGCGGAACCATCATTATTATGTGCAAATAATTCATTCCCCGGGCCGGGTGAATTACCACCCGCATTATGTGCCTGGCTTACAAAAAATTGGGTTTGCAAGTGAGACGAACCTTCATGCTTAACTTGTTGCAGTAGCTTGTCTTGTTGATATCTGATCCCAACTTGGCTACCATCAATGCGCTTAAGAGGCATTGGATTCCCAACCTGGCTACCATCAATGCACTTAAGAGGCATTGGATTCTGATACTCCCTGTTAGAAAGACCATGGTACTCAACATCCCTATTAGATGAATCTAGTAGAAAAGTCTCATGAAAAGGCATATGATGAACCTGGTTTCCATATCCCATGTGGCTACCCTCATGCATAAAGCCCTGAGTGAAACCCATACCCTGAGGATTAGTAGGATTAGTAGGACAAAAGTAAGGTTGAGAAGCAAATTGCATATAACCACCATCTTCACCATAGCTAGCGCCACCATAACCAGCACAAGGGTCACTATAGCCAGAACCATCAGCACAAGGATCACCATAGCTAGCACCACTATGCTCACCATAACCAGAACCATGTTTACCATAAGGGAGACCGTGCTGTGAATAGTTACCATCTTGTGGCACATAACCTCCACCATATGGAGGATACAAGTGTTGACTAGGGTTCAAGCCATCAACAAAAGGTTTAATGTCTTCGTCCAACGACTCTTTATCACCATAGTCTTCACTATCACTAGAAGCACTAGAAAGAACATCACTAGAAACAAGAGGTTGAGGAGGATTCTCAGGATTCTCTTGATTCTTTTCCTTTTTGAGGCTTTCTCTGGAGGCGGCGACGGCACGACGGGCTTCTTCTTCGAGGGCGACGGCAGCAGAGTTGAACAAGTGCTCCTTGCCATCGACGGTGACCTTGAGGTCAACTTTGGCATTACAAAGGACTTCGAGTTCATAAGCTTTTTTGAACAAGCCCTTCTTACGTTTGCCGAAGGTCTGCTGTCTGGAGTTCTTGTGGGGGATGAACTCCATCATAATCTTTCTACGCCCCATACGCTTTACTGTTGGGTGAGGAAACATATGGTGATAGCTTTTTCCGGCTCTTACAGCTCCTTTCTACGCCACATGTTCGTTCCCGTTAAGCTTTTCCGGCCTGCCTGGGGCTATTTTTGGCCCCCTTCCCCTTTTACGCCCAGTTCGGCTTAACTTAGACCTTTTGGCGAATAGGCCCCTCTTTCGCCCATTTTTTTGCCCCTCCGTTGGACCCTTTTACGCCCCCTGTTTTCTTGTACCTCCTTCCGACTCGTTTGGCGCCGGAGCATTAGTTCGGATTTCTATTCGATCCTCCAGCAGCAGAGAGAAGCTTTCGCAAGTCTGCCATCAGGTTCTTCCAAACCTCCTCCATCAGACTGCTTATATATATATATCCTTGTTTTTTCCTTGTATCAGCTTCATCACACTAGCTACTTATGCTTCATCTATACTTGTACCACTACAGCATCCCTCTTTTCTTTTTTAGCTATCACCTCGGTCAATCTTCTGTTTAATATAGGTGCTTTGGCCTTGTTATCCAGTCCTCTGTGTATCTATCACTTCGACAATTTATCATGATGATGATACCTATATAGAACACATGCTTTGCGACCTGTCAGTCACTTTAGTCAAAGAATAAAATATTGATCTTATTGCTCTGTAGTCCAATTCACAAACAGGACAGTGTCCTCTACACAAAATTTTTGTTTATAGCTCCCCAATACGTTAGCACCATTTCGAGACCTCTTTAAGGATGCAGGAATTCATCATGTGCCTGTGAGTGTTGAAGGCCAAGCTCAGTGCATCAGGTTGCTAGAGGTTCTTAAGAAAAAGACTTATGTTATTCAAAAGTCACATTTTTCTTGTAAGTGGATAGAAAAATCACATATCCGTATAAGATATCCATAACAGTACATTGTAATGAGATCATATGACTTATTATTTCCTTACTAGCATATATGGCCAGCCTACTAATAATATTGCCTGGGAAATGATGTGAGTAACTTTGGACGAATTCTTAGCTTTTGCTGCTGCAATACGTTATGATCAGCTACAAGTATTCTGTGGATAATACTTAAGTGCAGCTTTTAGAGTTAACAAAACACTTGTATGAGGGCATACAGAGATTTTGATCAATTCTGATAGATGTATTCTGGATCTTGCCTGCTTGACCACAACTGCAGAGAGGATTATCTTCTGGGAATATTATTTTTACAGCAAAATGGAAAGAGATAATCCTAGTTACCTATATTATGAAATTTTATGCTGTGGAATCATACTTGGAGCAAATATTACACCATGGTTTTTTCCATGCAGATTCGATGAATCTTTTTGAACACCTGCATGTGTCATGTGAAGTAGATAGAAGAGGAACCACTGAGATAAACTTTGTGCACAACATCCTGGTAATATTGTTGTTGATGATGCTAACAGTGGCCTATGATGTGCAGGTATTGTGATCCTCTTGTTGTTGGGTCAAGGATCTCTATTTCAGCTAGTGTTACATAGCTAATTAATGCTGATATCGTTATCTTTGAACTGTGACTAGATTGAAAATATTCCACTCATGCACATGTGTTGCCTGCAGCATTAGTCCAAACATCAGGGATGGAATTTATGAAAAGGACCCTGATAAGGTTTGTTTATGAAATGAGTATTAGGAGTGTCAATAGATATTACTTTTCAGCATTCCATAGTTTTTGAAGCTGCTAATGATTAAATTACCAGTGAAGCTATTTGAAGAGGGAGAAAAGGAACCGAACAAGAAATTACGTCTCGCAGCAATGGGTATGGCAGCATTCTAGTTAAATTTTTAAGTTTTGGCTTCTTCTAGAGTGTAATATGGTGTGGTATAATGCACATTTACTATTTGTGATATTATTGGGTACTACCAGAAACGCACAATAGTTGTAACTAGCGTACTTCGACCAAACCCAAACCCAAGTTGTAGTTGTAGTTGTAGTTGCACTTGCTAGAGTCTCAAACCCAAGTCAATATACATGAAATGGAATTATTGATGTCCATGCAAAACTTGCTGAAGCAGAGATGGCCTTTATATATATTATGCAATGCATAATGCTGGTAAGATGCCAAATAGATTCACTTTCTTAATCATCTTAAATTATAGCAGGACAGGATCTTATGGAAACAAGATTATGCATCTAATATGTATGGAAACAGGATTAGCATGGAATGAATGGGCAGTTGTGCTAATGGCTGGTTCACAATGTTGGCAAAACTAGTTTATATCAATAGGCACAAGAATTATCCCTGATTTTTGTTTTTAGTGAATTGAATAATTATAATATGAGCTTTGGAACAATAGCATTTGCTATTGAGGGTTCAAAACCCTTTGTGTTATTTAAATGTTCTCCCTGTTATGACTTTTCTATAGAAAAATTGTTGTCGCAATTGTGCTAAAAATGAATGTTACCTCAGCAAGTAGGTAGCTGGCCATTAAAGGTCCCCGTGTGGGCATTTGATGGGCATTTAGTGGTCCATTGAAGGGCACTTAGAACCAGTGGTTCTATTGAAGGTGTGGTCCATTAGGATCAAATTAACGTCCCACCTTAAAACCGCATTTAGTGGTCCATTGAAGGGCACTTAGAACCAGTGGTTCTATTGAAGGTGTGGTCCATTAGGATCAAATTAACGTCCCACCTTAAAACCTTCGTAGCGAACTTCAAATATATCAAAGTATCAAATGGAAGCTAAAGAGGCAAGGCAAATTTCACCATGGTATGTTAAAATGAGAAGTTAAAAAAAACTTAAAACTTAGCCCATCGTAATAAAATTTGTTTCCTGAAGACCCTCCCCTATTCCTCAAAAGTAGAACCCCGTTATCAGCCTAAACCCCTTAACCCCCTTAACGTTCGATATGGCACAGTTCAGTACGGTATTTAGTAGACATATTGTAAGTATATATTGACTTGGTAACTTACTTCAGCCTTATTCTTTTAACGGATCCAACCTGTGGTTTGCAAAACGTTCAAATCCAATAACAGGCATTTCATTCATGTCGCGAAACAGCCATGCCATTTCAACAGCGTAATATTGTCAAGCATTGAAACTACATGCTATTAAAAAACTTAAGGCGCAACGGTTGCAAACCTTCCAGTCTGACCCCAAAAAATAGCTCACCTTGTAAGCACTGTTTAATTCTTTTTTGTCTGAGTAAAACTCAATGTAACAGATCAAAACATAGTAATCAACACTGCCATCCATAACATCTACTTCTACGCCTTCCGTGGCTTCTTACTTTCCCTATGTTTATCCTTTTTATGTTTCTTGTCCTTGTGATGTTTCTTCTTATGTTCTTCTTTCTTCATGCTTCTCTTCTTTTCTTTCCTTCTCTTCTTTTCCTCCTCCAACTGGGCAATAACAGCACGAGCTTCCTCCACCGTTGTGATCTTGTTGGGGAGGTTATCATTATAAACTTTTGATCTTCCTTCCCCTCTAGAAGACTGACCAATGCCATGCGTCATCCATGCAGGTTGTACCATTGCCCGGCCTCTACCAACCCCACTAGGAATAGTGGACTTATAATCTTTTGCTTCCACTGTACCTTCTCCAACTTCTGGATTAATGTCAGCATCATCTTCAGGAAGAAGTTCATAGACTTTACCACCACTATAACACTCATTTTTTAAATGCCCATGACCACCACAACGTGGACATGCTACATTATAAACAGCATCCAAGGTAACCTGAACACAAAAGACATTATAAGGATTAATATATCAAAATAAGAACTGCAAAGAGTTCATATTCTGTGCACATGCATTTTGCCACTGCACAAATTGTAAAATTAACATGCTTTAAACATAATATACGTTTCCTAAAAAGCAAAAGCATAGATTTTCAAAAGGTTTGCACTTGCACCCAATATTTGCCCTCCTCACCCTCTTCCTGCTCCTGCTGTGAAATTTGTGATTGGGACTAAGACTTTCCAGTTTTGACAATGCAGCTGACAGATTGCTTACTGATTTTAAAATGATGGCCTGGCATAGAACTCTAAAGCACGTAGTTTGCTCCAAAGTCATGCCTTAGTTTGCTGCACGTAGTGGCCTAACAACTGAAAAATTGTGGTAGAGTTTGTTTCAATCTAAAAACGTTTTCCTAGTTTCGAAACTTCTGCACTTTAGGTTTTACTACTAGAGTAGGCTTGCTGGTCCATCAATCCAAGCAGGTTGCAGAAGCTTACTCTAAGCAGCCACAACACCTTCTGCCAGTGAAGAGCTCAAAATCATCAAACTTTCAGCAGCAACAGCAGTATTTTGGGCATGGAAAGGTTTAACATATTTCAGTTCCCACATATTTTCACAACTTCATTGTGCACTTGCGCTACATAACTCAAAATCTTTAAGAAACATAAATATTCACGGTTTGAGCAGTAGATTTGGCAAAAGATATGCCGTGCACTTTGAAGGACAAAACGATCTATTTCCTTAGAAGCATACAGAGCCCTTCTAGGTTGTGTTCTTAAGAAAGGAAAGGGAATGAAGATGACCTTTTGTGGTGCTTGCCATCCCGGTTTTGCTTGACGCATCTCTAGCTCTATATTATTGGGGTCCAAATCCCTACCATCTGCTTGTGAGACACACTTCATTGAACATCCGATTTTAACATTGCCATCTTCTTCATTCTTTACAGATACAACCTTCACCCAAACGTCTTCTCCTTGGTCCACTATAGAAGAGATTGCTTTCACTTTTTGTTCATCTGAATCATCCCTCTTCGAGATCTGGCATCAAATGGAGTAACTAAAAATTGTTAACTAGATTGTTAACATACACCAAACAATGTATTTCAATGTCTAAACATAATAATGCTTTCCATACCCAATCAAGAAAAGAAATACACCTCATGAGCGCTAATCTGAGAGACATGAACGAGGCCATGATTTCGAAACCCGTCTAGATGGACAAACAACCCAAACGGTTTAATCGAGTGCACTTTGCCCTTACAGACTGTGTACAATTTAGGAGGAGCTGTAGATTCCTCTTTTCCGGAGTTCTGCCTTCTCATTTCTCTACCAAAATCGGGACGTGAATTTTTTGCAGCCCAATCATCATCCCTGCTCGAATTTCTTTCACGACCACGATCATACTCTCTATGCCTGCTTCCATGACCACGATCGTTTTCAGTATAACTGCTCGGGCGCCTATGATCTTCTTCGTTCCTATATTTTTCGTTTTCACTGCCCCTGCTTCTATCTTCGGTATATCTATCCCTAATCCGATCCCTGCTTCCATGCCTATCTGAGTCCCGTGAATGTTCATCGGCGTATCGATCTCTGTATTTTGATCTGTCCGTGTCTCGGCTATGGCGAGATTGATGAGCATACCTGGTAGAAGAAGGTTCGTCTGATTCCGACGCCATCGCTCAGCACATATAGCCTATAACCTTATTTCAAACAGAAATGCCGTTTTGCCTTTCCTCGGTTTATCCAGCGTCAGATGTATTTTTAGTAGAAAATAAACTATTGTCCAATTTTTAACTGAAAAACTTATAATTATCTAGGGGGTTCGAAATTGGAAGATAGGAAGATTGGCTCCAGGGACCCTAAAAAATTATGCACTCACAGCCTTCAATAAAAAAAAAAATATGCACTCTTTGAGGCGTTCATTCATCACTCATCGTGAAATCTGATGTCCATCTCATGTCAGTTCCTTCCCCTGCTAAATGGCATTGCCACCAGCCAGACCTTGCCGAAAAACTGCCGAAAAGACGAAAAATAGGGCAAATTTCAAGCTCCAAAATTTCAGGGCGAAATTTTTAGCTCACCCAAATTCGCCGACGAAATTTTAGCCAGCTTGAAATTTTTCCCCTTCTTGCCCGGAGGATCTTGGCGCCAGTGCAGTTGCGGGCCGGTTCTTGCTATTTTTCTGTAGATTAGGGTCGTAGGATGCTAGATCTTGCTAGCGAAATGTGAGCGCCTGCCATCGCCATGATTTTTGGAAATTTTTTTGAGTATTTGAAGAGCTTTTGCCGAGTTCAGGTTCTTGGCGAGTTTTTTGGGAGTTTTGGAGGATCTTGGACCGTTTCGGCGAATCTGAAGCAACTTAGTTGTTGTGCAGTGGCATTTAGGTTCTTGCCCGGAGGATCTTGGCGCCAGTGCAGTTGCGGGCCGGTTCTTGCTATTTTTCTATAGATTAGGGTCGTAGGATGCGAGATCTTGCTGGCGAAATGTGAGCGCCTGCCACCGCCATGATTTTTGGAGATTTTTTTGAGTATTTGAAGAGCTTTTGCCGAGTTCAGGTTCTTGGCGAGTTTTTTGGGAGTTTTGAAGGATCTTGGACCGTTTTGGCGAATCTGAAGCAACTTAGTTGTTGTGCAGTGGCATTTAGGTAAGCAGGTTTTTATTTTCTGTTATGTTTTGATGATTATAACTATCTTTTTCTTGCAGATCTTGCTGGTTAATCAAGAAAGGAAGTGCAAATGGTAGATGAGCTGCTATTACAGTCAATTTAGGCATGCAATGCCTTCAATATTAGTGGCGAGCTGCATGCAGATGCTCTGTTTGACACTGCCTGATATTTTAAAGCTTATATGATCACTGAAAACTCTATATTGAAACTCTGTTTTGAAAGTCATAGTATCACAGAAACTTTGTATTGAAACTCTGTTTTGATCACTGAATCACTCATATCTCTGTAATTGATCTGTTTCGGCTTTGTTGCAAGTTTTGGCTTTGTTTTAAACTATAAGTTGAACAGGCAATCACCTTGAAATTTCGCCTTGAAAAATCAAGGCGATTTACCCTATAATTTCAAGGTGGCTAAAATTTCGTAGAAAATAAACTATTGTCCAATTTTTAACCGAAAAACTTATAATTATCTAGGGGGTTCGAAATTGGAAGATAGGAAGATTGGCTCAAGGGACCCTAAAAAATTATGCACTCACAGCCTTCAATAAAAAAAAAATATGCACTCTTTGAGGCGTTCATTCATCACTCATCGTGAAATCTGATGTCCATCTCATGTCAGTTCCTTCCCCTGCTAAATGGCATTGCCACCAGCCAGACCTTGCCGAAAAACTGCCGAAAAGACGAAAAATAGGGCAAATTTCAAGCTCCCGCTCTTTTCGTTAGGGAATTTAAAGGATTAGAGCCCATCCCCATTATGCAGCAAAACGAAGTTGCCTTCGTCGTGTGGCAAACCCAGTTCCAAAATTGACCTTCCCATTGCAATCCCAAATTCCCATCTGCGATGACATGGTGAGGGCACCTCTCCTTTCTTTATAAGTCTTTGAGGACTTCTAAATTCTCCATTTTTTTTTTTTAACTGAACGAGGTCATTTTTTTCATTATCACATCATGAGTCTATTCTACATTATATTTTTAAATAGGGCAAATTGTAAAAATACCCCCATCTTTTTGCAAAATTGTGAAAATGGCCCTGTTTTAGAGGTATTTTTTATAGAATGACCATAATTTCTTTATGACGATCCAAATAAAAATGTGTCCTTCAAATGAATTATAGATGGGGATGATATCTATCTTTTAAATTTGGTTTTTCCAGTTTAGAGGAAAACTTTTTGGATTTTTTTTTCAGGCCACTTTGCTAAGGTTATGGGGAGTTGGCAGTCGGAAAAAGTTTCTGTTTGCTCAAAAATTAAAAGTTTTCCTTTATATGATTTCGCATGATTTTGAAGTCTTCCCCAACCTTTCCTTTTTTGGCTCTTTTTATCTGACTGTAGGAGTTATGCATGCTGCCATTTACTCGATGTTACACGATGTTTTGGCAGATGTTACTGTAGGAGTTACACGATGTTTTGGCAGATGTTAGATGGAGAAAAATGCAGATAATTTTAGTTCTGTACTAGTTTCATTGCTTATTCCTCTGACAAAATTTATAGCTGGCAAGTTCATTTGACATTGCCGGTTATGGCTTTCGCAGAAGGGAATAGAATACATCTTGACATCGTTATTGCCTGCATGCAGGTCTGATAGCGTTAGGCTGTCGTTTTCCATCCTCAATGGCAACATCATGGATATGAAATTTTCATACTGCATTTAAATACTCTTGGATGGTTTGGGTTTACAGGGGGTTTATAGAGGACTCCTATGTTACAAGATCCCAAAGCCAAATCTATTACCTTAATAGTATAAAGTTTGTGATTCATCCTAATCTATTATTTAACCTTTACTCAAATGTGTGACTTGCTTTTCATTGTCAAAACATGTACCTAGGCGCTGGATATCCTTACCCTGGTTTCGGGGATCCCGGAGGGGTGATACCGGAGGACGGGATCCCCAAGAGGTGTGATCCCGGAGGACGGGATCCCCGGTTACTGCGCAGTTACTGCGCAAAAATCTTGGCCCTTATAGGGATTTTTGGGGCAAATTTGTTGTGGGATTTTCTCCCTCGATCCGGCACCGAATCGCATGGGATCAGTTCGTAGCTGGTCGGAATCGGGAGGGCAAGGGGATCAGGTAGATGCGGAGGAGGAAGCAGGGCGAGCGCCGCTGCACTGGCCTCGCTCCAATCCGGCAAAAAAAATAGCAAAAACTGCGCAGTAAGGCGTTAACTGCGCAGTTAACTGTGGGATCCCGGAGGAGGGGATCCCGCGTGGGGATCCCGGAGGAGGGGATCCCATTTCCCTCCGGGATCCCCCAAACCAGGGTAAGACTATCCCAAACCATGTACCTAGATTGAATCACGCATGCTTCCCTCTTAGACACTACAATAAAGAATTCTACTAGCATTTAGGATGCTCTGGAAAATAAGATAGTGACCTTCAATTTAAAAAGGCACTACGATATATTTTATTATTATGTTTTGCTGCAATGAAGGATAATTTTTGCAATGATCAATCATGTTGGAAGCTCCTTCAATCACAACCTATCTATGCATCTGGGTATGATGATTGTTTGAAAAAGTAGTACAAGTTTCCTCTCTTGTAGCAAATGTTTGTAGGGCTTTAGGCATTTAAGAGACATGGCAATTGTAGAGAATCTCATTATCTGATACATATAAGTTCTAGCTCTGTATTCTGTGGTGGAGATAGAAATGACAATTTCTCATTTGTATCAAATGCAATGCATATCTTTCACATCCCTATTATCATTTTGGCATCTTCTGCAACTATAAGATGGCCCTTGCAACATAATTAGTGTTGTATACAAACCCTTGCAAATTATTTAGTGCCATGCAATTCCGTGCCAAGTCCAGGGATAACTGCTTAAGTTAGTCTGTAAGTTAACTCTGAGACAAATCGGGAAGTAGAATTCGGAAAAAATCCAGATCCAGTGTCGGAGCCAGGTTCGCCATAAAAAACAAAGGGTGCAGCAATCAGGATCCCAACTCTAGATTTGGAAGTGGATTACTAGTCGGAGCCAAACTCAAACTGCCGACCAAGCTTGTTATATTTGATATCAATGGTGTCCTCGCATCAGTGTACCAGGATGTTGACGTGCCAGAACTGAACATCTCGCAAAAGCCAAAGAAGATGAATACTAAGGTGGTGTATCCTTGGCCCCAATCACGTGTTATTGTTAATTGGTGCTTCAATCAAGGCTTCGAAGCAGCAATCTGGTCTTCGATGGCGAAGAAAAATATCTTGAAGATGTTTAAGTTTGTATGGGGCAGCGAAAGGTGTGATCATGTGGCAGATTTGCCTCCTACTGTCACAAAAAGAAAATCTATAACAATGAAGAAGCTCCAGCGTGTCTATGAGGCATTTCAGGAATACAATAAGCACAACACTATCATCATAGATGATAGCGCCTAGAAGTGTTATCATAACTCTGATAACGCCATCATTGCCAAAACATATGGCCCTAAAGAGTTTGAAACAGATAAGTGGCTTGCATTTAAATGAATTCCTATCTTGGCTGAGTTCCCTTTTCAATTCTTGTGGCAGATGTTTTGCAAAATTATGCAGAGCTCAAGGAGGCTCATGAGGAGAACAGACGCATTATGGCAGCAATGGACATAAAATATTTATGGTGATTCACTAAATGACACGGCTCTGCATGGTTCTATGTATATTGTGCAATGTTTTGTATAGAAAAAAAGGATATATTCTGTTGTAAGGCACTTTCTCGACTCGTAGGGTGAGAAAGTGCCTTCCTGCTCAAAGCTACAAATATATCAACCATCTGGTGTAATTTTAATATATGAAATACCTGAATGGAACTGTAATTGGACGATGATTGTTTGTTTGGACTGTCATTGCTAACTGGACTGTAATTGTTAATTTTGATGTTCCATTATTCTAGGTGACAAGGAGCCAAGGAGCCCGACGTATATCTCGCTCAGAACACACTCTTACCAGGGCTTTGGGATACGGTCAATAGTAAATGCAAGGTATTACAGTAACGCAAGGGATCCTCGTGAAAGGAAGTTTATTTCAAATTCTTGAACTGCAAAGGATCTTATAAGCAATTCATGACATCCATGTGGGATGGGCGAGAAGTATTTACCCATCAATTGAAGAGGGAATGCAGGAGGAGGGTGGCGAGATTGGTTGGAGGGGCCAGGTGGTCGCCCATGAAGCTCCTCCTCGTGAAGCTTTCCATCGTCTTCATGTTGCTCCGGGAGCTTGAAGAAGGCCAGAGGATGCTCCGGTCGTTGTTCCACTCAACCAAAACTCGACCTCCAAAATGTAAACCCTTCAAGAACCTAGCGATACACAGGGTTAACATTTTGGATGCCGAAACGTGGTCATTTTTATGGGTAACTCGGTGCACCATCTTTAAACATGCATGCAGAGCCATGGCCACTAAAAAAGTGGGTTCAGATCTATCGACCATCCCGATGATCCCAAACAATCTTGCTACTGAAAAAGGCACACTTGACTTCTAATTGACACATTGGGAGGAGGAAAAATCCAAGCCCATTCTGCAAGTTCCTATTGCTTCGCACCTTCAACTGCAGCTTCTCGACCATGTCCCAAGTGCAAATGGCCAAAATTCGACCTCCATAATGTAAACCCTACAGTGACCTAGCAACACACAGTGTTTACATTTCGAAGGTCATATCCTAGTCAGATTCGAACAGGACCTTGCACCATATCATCACATGGAGGCCAGAAGAAGGATCCTTAAAACCTCGGAAGCAGTTCGCCCTAAAAATCGTCTCCCAAAAGCCTGTAGCCACGGGCGGGCAACTCTCCCACTCCGGAACTGTGAATTAGCCCTGCGAATGGACTCAGAATGTGACATTACCCTGGAGACCAAGTTTCATGGGAAGAAGACCACCATTTCTCCAAGAAGCGCCAAAGTAGCTCCCTATACTGCCTGAACGACAAAACACTTGGGTTTCTACATGGTCGCTGGTAGGACGCTTTGGGCTGGCAATTCTATGTCGAACGGGATTAGGACTTTGTGCTATAGCCTCACAAAAGGGGAGAGGTCATACCCCAGAAGGCGAACCCTAAAAAGGTTTCTGAGACAGCCTTTCCCAGTTTCTAAAGATAAATCGCTTACAAGCTAAGTTCTAGATTGCCTAAAATACTAAGGCACTAGAAGCATTTAAGTTTTTGAAGTTGTGAGAGAAATTTTTTAAATAATCTAAGTTTGGTACAAAACAGAAACCAAGTTCAAAAGGCAAACAATCCACTTACTTTATTCAGTGCTCAACATGAGTAATCCATTTGATATGAGATAGAGTTTAGAATAACATAAATCATTTTGAGCATATTTTGGCAATGATACACTTTTCTTTTTCTTTTTGGGTTGCCCCTAAGGGGGCAAGCCCTTGTTGAGGTGGGTTTGTGGCATATTCTAGGCATATGCTAGTATATGCCTAGAATATGTCAATGACTGCTCCAAACCCATAATAGGCTGTAAACTCTCGGTTGCCCCTGTTTCTAGACAGCCACTCTGGAAACGGGCTAACCGGTGCTCCCTGATCGAGGCTGCATCATTAACGGATGTGGGAAGGAAGCCCGCGTTTTGGGTTTCAAAGTCACTCCAAAGTGTCTGGAGTTATGCATTGCTCTTCAGGATTATGTTGGTGCCAGCTAAGATGGCATTGATCAGAAGAACTGAATACATTCAGAGGATCGATGGATCCTTAAATAACAGAAAGAAGAGCTAATCTTAGAAAACAGTAAATTTAGCATAAATGGGTGCCCCCAATTTTGGCACCGAGTAGGTGCACCTCTTTTAGATGACAGCACATCATGTTGACTAACACTCCTGCTTGCTGGAATCCAAAGAGGTGAGACTCATGTGTTTGTATCTTCTCCTGCTTGAGTGGAACCTTTGGGCAGAATTCGGAGTTGAGCTCGATGGAAAGTGAATTTAGAGACAGGCAAGGCCTTGGTGAAGATGTCAGCTGCCATATCTCTGGTACTGCAATGAGGCATTTGGATGCTTCCTTCTTGAACCTTCTCACGCAGGTAATGATACCTGACTTTGATGTGTTTGGACTGATTATGAAACTTGGAATCCTGGGCAAGAGAAATCGCACTTTGATTGTCACAATAGATGACAATGGGTAGCTCCCCGCTAATGTGAAGATCTGTGGCAACTTTGTGGATCCATTCGACTTCCTTGGCTGCCTCACACGCAACAATGTATTCCGCTTCCATGGTGGATTGAGCGGTGACTGGCCGCTTCTTGGAGCTCCATGTGACAATACTACCATGAAGTAAGAAGCAATAACCGGACGTGGATTTGCTGGATGTGATATCTCCGGCATAATCAGCATCACTGAATCCTTGGAAAGAAGCATGGGAAGATTCAGATGGATGTTTGCCAAGAAGAAGACCATAGTTGATTGTGGCCTTGATGTAACGGAGAACCCGCTTAAGTGCCAACCAATGAGGCATACCTGGATTGTTGAGGAAGCGGCTGAGTAAACTGACTGGGAAACCAATGTCAGGTCTGGTAGAGATCATGAGGTAGTTTAGGCAGCCCAAGACACTGCGATAGGGAATGTTGGCCATTTGTTGACACTCTTCCGCAGTGGGAGAATATGGTTGAAGGTAAAGACCTGGTTCCATGGGAGTAGAAGCTCCATTACAATCCTGCGTGGCAAACCTGTGGAGAACGTCCATGGCATACTTCTCTTGGTCAAGCCACAAGAGGCGTTTAGAGCGGTCCCTGGTGATGCGCAGACCCAAACAGCTGTGGATCTCATGAAGATCGTGCATGGAGAAAGCATGTGCTAGCTGAGCTTTGAATGCACGGAGTGCAGGCAGGGAGTTGCTGGCAATGACGAGGTCGTCAATATATAGGGCAAGCAAGATGAAGAATTCAGATGTGCGAAGAGCATAAAGATTTGTATATGCGTCTCCACTTTGAAAACCGAGAGCCAAGAGAAAAGAGTGCATTTTGGAATACCATGCCCGAGGAGCCTGTCGGAGACCGTAGAGTGCTTTGTGTAGCCTGCAAACCAGATGCTCAGATCCTGAGGCAATGTACCCTGCAGGTTGCTGAAGATACACTTCTTCCTTCAAATCCCCATATAGGAAAGCTGCTTGCACGTCCATCTGATGGACCTCGAGATCTTGGACAGCTGCTATGGCCAATAGAATGCGGATGGAGGCCATTTTGACTACTGGAGAGAAAGTCTCCTGGAAATCTTGCCCTGGGATTTGAGAATATCCACGTGCCACAAGGCGAGCCTTGTATTTATCTAGTGTGCCATCAGACCTGATCTTTACCTTGTAGAGCCATTTGGATCCAACCATGCGTCTGCCTGGTGGAAGTTCACACAAAGTCCATACCTGATTTTTAGACAGGGCGTGCATTTCTGCGTCCATGGCTTGACGCCAGAGGTGAGCATTTGGATCCTGACATGCCTGATCATAGGTGGCAGGGACCAGAGGGTCCAAAGTGTTCATGGCTGCCTGATGATAAGCCAAAAGTTTGGCCGTGGGCTTCCATGGGCGGCCAGATCGCCGTGGTGGAGCTTGCACAGGAGATGAGTTGACTGGACCATCATGTGTATTTGTGGGAGAGTCAAGGGAATCGAGACATGGTGGAGGATCAGCAGGTTCAAAATCAGGAGGATTTTGGAGAGGGAGGGAATTTTCAGAGGTGAGTTGGGGCAGCAAAATGAGATCTTCTTGGCGAGGAGGAGGATTAAGCAAGGTACTGCCAAGTTGGTCTTCAATAAATTCAACATCTCGGCTGAAAAAATAGGAGTTTGTGGCAGGGTCAGAAAGCTTGTATCCTTTTTTGAGGTTGGTGTAGCCAAGAAAAATGGTGGGGCGGCTGCGCGGATTGAAAGAGCTTTGTGCTGGATGCTTGAGGATGAGTGCATAAGCAATGCATCCAAAGACACGTAGGTGAGAAAGATCAGGCTTTTGGGAGGTCCACTTTTGGAAAGGTGTGAGGGAAGAGTGGCGTGAAACAAGGCGATTTCGCAGGTATGCAGCAGTGCTGGTGGCTTCAGCCCAAAAATATTTGGGAAGTTTTGCATGGATGAGCAGGCATCTTGCTTGATCTTTGAGGGTGCGGTTCATCCGTTCGGCCAGCCCATTTTGCTCTGAATTCCCTGCTACAATGGTCCTGTGTTCTATGCCATGCTCCTTGCAGAAATTGGAGAAGGCATTTGAGGTGTACTCTCCTCCGTTATCTGTCATCAAACTTTTAGGATAACAGCCAATTTGAGTACGTACCCAAGCAATATGATCCTTGAAAGCAGAGAAGACGTCACTTTTTGCCTTGAGAAAATAGAGGACGACGAATCTGGAATGGTCATCTATGAAGGTAAGAAAATACTGAGCTTTGCCTGGAGTGAGGGGATGTGGCCCGGACAGATCTGAATGAATTCGATCGCCAGGAGCTTCTGCTCTATGATTGCTTGAGGGAAAAGGCATCTTATGCTGCTTTCCAAGAATGCAAATGCTGCAAGTGGCATCAAGTGAGAGCTTAGGAATCCCACTAACTGCATCAGCAGAAAGAGTGTGTCGGATGCTATCGACCCCTGCATGCCCCAATCGATGATGCCAGATAGTGTCTTCAATTGCTGCTTGAGTGTGAAAAGCAGTGCCTTCAATTGCTGCAAATAATTTATAGAGTCTGCCGTGGCGAGTGCCATATGCTACAGTCTTCTGATAGGAATCCATGATGGTTGCCTTTCTGTTTGCAAAGAGCAATGTATAACCAAGATCCTCTAGTTGTCCCACACATATGAGATTGTGATCAAGATCGGGAACTAGGAAGACATCTGACAGGAACAAAACCTGATCTTTCGAGAGGGTGATCTTGACAGTGCCGATTTGGGATGCTTGAAGAACCCCTCCATTGCTAGAAGTGATCAGATGCTTGTGTTGCAGATTTCGCAGGTGAAGGAAATGCTGAGATTCTCCAGTCATGTGGTTGGAGGCTGCCGAATCAAGCCACCATATAGAGCTGCTCCTGCTAACCCCGTTTACAGTCATGAAAGCGTGACTCCTTGGAAAATCTTCTTCAATGGAGGCCGTGAAATTTGCAGTGGCTGAATGAGATTTGGGGTCAGGCTGAGTCAAAGATGGAGCAACGGTGGTGGGGATCCGATTTTTGGCAGTGTCTGCTTCCAGCTTCCAGCATTTTTCTCGAAGATGCCCTTTGCGTTTGCAATAATCACAACGAGGTCTCTTAGAATCCCCGGATTTGTTCTCAGGCTTGGGCTTTCCTCCTGTGAACAATGCTATTTGACCATCAGTACCTTGCTGCTGCTGTAGCAGCCTGGATTCTTCTTGAAGAACCCTGGCACTCACTTCTTCCCAATTTAGGGAACTTGATTGATTTGATAGCACCACAACCAAATTTCCATATGCAGGTGTTAGGCTGGAGAGTAAAGCCAAACAGTTTCTGACCTCAGAGTAAGATGAGCATTTGTCGCAGAGCTTGATGGGCCCTGATTCCTCCAGTTGATCCATGAGGTTACGCATTTTGGAAATATGAGTGCTCATAGATTCCCCATCCACAAATCTGGTGGTGTAGAGACGTTGTTGAAGCATTACTTGGGCAGCAACAGACTTTTCCTCGCACATTCGAAGAAGCTTGCTCCAACATTCGTGAGCAGAACTGGAGATTTTGAGGCGGTGCAGAAACGTGGGATGAATGCTAGAGATAAGGACGGAATGGGCCCTTGAATCTTTAGACGACCACTTCCTTAAAGCATCCGCTTCATTTGGGCGCTTAGATGTGCCGTTCACGACTTCCCATAAACCTACAGCCATGAAGTACGTGGAAATTTGGTATTTCCACATATAAAAATTTTCCCCTTTGAATCGTTCAATCCCATATTTGTCTAATCCCTTGGTAGGATCAACAAGCTCGGGTGAATCAGGAGATTGAGAGGCTGGGGCAATAACAGAAGACGTGGCTGAGCTGGAGTCCATCTCTTGCAAAATGTTTGTCTAATGGAAAACCTGCTCTGATACCATGTAACGAGCCAGGAAGAGACAAAACAGTCAAGGACGTAATAGCAGCACATCATGTTGACTAACACTGTCAGGGATCTGCGAGATTTCATCTACTGGCTCTGGTTTTGGAAGCAATGGAGCTTTCAATCGGAGCATTGATGCGGAACCATTTAGCAAGCCAAAAGGTACCGTGATTTTAATCCTTTAGAATATTATCATGACCTTGGTTCCCATCTGATGGTGTGAATTCCCACAGCTCGTACATCTGCAACTAGTGGTGCAGCCACTGGTAAACGTGGTATGCAGATAGGAAAGACTCAGAAGGCTAATCAGTTCCTTGAGTCACTAAAAGCAGAGGGGGAAATCATTGTAGATGATGTGCAAGCACTAAGCTTGGGCAATAATGCAACAGTGCTTCCTTAATATGTTTCTTGCGAATAGGTTGAGATGGGCAGGAATGAGGAGGTGCAATTCAAAACCCATCCTAATATCGACAAGGACTTATATTCTAGAGAAAATATACTTGCACTGAAAGATCCAAGCAGACCTTTCCCAACCGGTTCAGCATCTGTTATCTTAAAGTGGCGCATGCGAGCAAGGAGGAATCGTTTGTGCCTTTGACCCAAGTAAGTAGATGCAACCTCCTATTCGGGCATGAGTTTTCAATGCCCATGCGAGCCCATGGCTGTTCCTATATAGGCTAGTGTCGACACTTTAAACCGCCATTTCCATATCGGTTAATCTGCGACCTTCGGTTTTACGGTGGCTTAATGTTATGTTAACATTGAATATGAAGCTTTACAAAGATTTGAGCTACATAATGTTGTGATTTCAATACCTTTGCCACGCTTTGAGAGACCCGCCAACAAATGAATCGGTGGATGGTGACCTGGAGGTAATAGTTCAGTCTTTATGTTCGTATTTTGTAATTTGCCTTACGTATATGGGTTCGCAACCGTTTTCCATTAACGGGTATGATGCGAAAAGGCAATATTGGAATGGTCAATTGACCTTATTGATAGTACCAACGTAGCGTAAGCATCATTAGTTGCCTATGAACCTAATCTTTACCCCACTTTGATATCTTATTGTGAATCCTCTGGTGGTACCATGTAATTTGCGGTGCGAAAGAATGAGATCCATCGTATTTTTCCCAGTTGATGTCGGGTTCACCTCTCCAAGAACATACGCAATATAAAGGTACTTGTATTATGTTACCGCAATATTACTATCAAATATATTATACATGGCTTTATCATTACACATTGTAGGTTGCAAGTGTGAACGGATGATACGTAATGAAGATGATGTAAAGTTTGCGGTGATGACACGACTTATTACCGACAAATACCAAGTATAGAGGTAAGAGTTTGGAGCTAGTTTGCATGGTTTAATCAAGTGTAAACTTATAAGTGGATTAAAGCAGGTGGTCTTCATCACCACATTTAATGTGATTACATATCCTGATTAAAAACCTCATCCCTTATTTGCGGTTTATTTCTATCGTAAATTATTTTCTTGCCTTATCTCTCGAAGTTGGAATCACATCGGATGTCACACTTGCAAGCAACTTAGATTCAAGAAATATGAAGCATTCGGCAAAATAATGCTATATTGCTTTTACAGATATGATGGAAAAATTATATTTACTGACTACAAGCATAACAGCCCCCTTTCGACCTCCAAATTTTGTACTAGAGCTCATTATAAGCTTTGCCTTGACTGGCTCTATTTTTTTGCTGCCATGAGATTGGTCTATTTAGGATGACTGTGCCAGAGGATATGCATTGCAATGATGACGAGTATTATGTACATATTCCTATTATGGAAGTGGCTGTTAATTGGACGGAGATCCCAGGGTCAAAAGTTCGTCTTACAAGCATCATCCACATGTTATTTGAACTGGTTTTGTGCAAAGCTGAAGACATATATGATTATTTGTACAAGAAACTTATCGCGGCGGCCAAGGCCGCCGCGAACGTTTCTCTTCCCCAACTCGTCTATACATGCTAGAACGTGCATAATTTGAACCTGCACTTTGTTGCCTTGTGTTCAGTGCCCGCATGATAGAAGAATATTGACCATAACGACTTGTTACGAAAGATGTTTTGCATTAAATTAAAAGAATCTAAGTTTCGAACATACAAAAATTGAACTGTGTTTGAGCATGGAGAATTCTAACCTCTGTAGTTGCCAATATATCTATGCCAAATGGTTATTCAAAATGCATATGAATAAAACATGAACCCATTAACCCAATAGCTTTCCATATGGTAAGAACAAATTTATGATATGCATCATGGAGATGGTCCGTCATGCAATATTGCCCAACACTATTATTTGCTCTGCTCAATGTATGGAAATGTTTCAAACGTGGTAGATCAAATTTGACCTCCGCTGAAACAAAATGTTAATGATGAGAACGATAATCTAAATGAGAACGATGTTTGGAAAAATGATGCATGCTTGACACGGTTTGAATATCAGTCTGCAAATGTATGCAAATTTGGTGTACTAAGGCACATGCATTACATGCAACCAAAGTCCATTTCACATCCATCATGATCACTTAACCTATTTCTGCAGGTTTCGTCCACTTTCTATCCGTTCTTGCAACTTAAAGTTTGGTTGCAAGCATTTCAAGTGCATGAGCCAATTATGTCGTGCCACCTATGACAAATTCTCAAGATTGTTGCTTCCAAGAGTGTTGCCAGGAATATCTTAAGAGACTACGATTTTTATATTTATTTTTACATTGCATTCTTAATCAGCTATTTGACATTTTGCTATTCTACCCGATGTTGCTTGTAACTACACTTCATGGTGTGTCCACCGGGGTCAACTTGCCCTCTGTGCCCCTAGAATCAAGGGTGGAACGTGACATTGTTGTTATGCCATAAGAGGTATGGGTCCTAGAATAAGAGGTCTAGGCCTCATAATATACAATAACTTGATTGTGATATCAACGTTGTTCTAGGTTGAGATATATATTTACACGTCTACATCTAATTTAAACTTAGTACAAATCCAATCCACCCTTCTTCATTCTTCATAATTTAAAGCATGGCATAAATGCTTAGTAAATATGTTTCGTCACATAGCACCATATAAGGTTCGTTCTGTATATGAAGTTATATATAGCAGAAGAATTCGCAGAGATAGTTTCATATAGTATTCTATTCCATCTAAAGAGATAGTTTCATATAGTATTCTATTCCATCTAAAGAACTTAGTGTCTACTATGGACTGTAGGTGGCAATCCACGTTTTATGCTCATGGTAACACACAAAACGTACTGTGGTCGATAGCTTGGAAGAAATTCCGACCTCGAAAATTTTCCGATATCCAGGAATGAAAACAATGGCTAACAAATTGGTAGCAAAGTTGTTAACGTCGAGAGATTATTATCTCTAAATGTCTCTCCAACCTATACATATATTTATGTCACCGTATACTATTATCTCTAAATGTCTCTCCAACCTATACATATATTTATGTCGCCATATACGTATACGATGAGAGAAATTTCAATGGTGCATGTGGCCAAAGAGAGAGATAGAGAGAGACCCAACACACACAGGGGAGAGACGGGGTGGGGAGAGATCTACACAGTGCAAAGGTGAGAAAAAATAGTATATATAGCAAAACAATATTGAGGCAACAATCATCCAATAGCCTTTGACTCAACTGCCCGGGCAACATTTCCCTGTGCCACATAACATTTGCCATCTTAATAAGGCATTGATTCAGCACAAACTATTGCTGCTTTTCCACCATAAATTTATAGAGCAATGAATTTAATATTGTGACATTTTGACTTTTATGTGGAGCCACATAATGGTTACTAACTATTTTCACTGATAAAAGTCGCTCAGGAAGGCATCTCTTCTTTAGAGAGGAGGATCAACTTGTGGAATGCGCCAAACACTCAAACCAAAACTGCACATTCTAATAAGGCCTCACGTGTGCGGGAAACCAGTGAAGCAGCAGACTAAAAGGTTCATAGGCATCTGAACCCAAGGGAAAAACAATTTGGCTAACATAACCAAAGAATAAGGAACTTGTAGTTTAAGAAAAGTAGCAAATCTCAGTCCCATCACCTAAGGACTAAAAGGGGCAAAAACTACAACCGAGTTATTCCCCCCAAATCCAAACGAATTTGATAGAGTAAATAAATAGAACAACGTTATAAGCTGGTTACAATCTTCGCATAAAATACAAAACTTAACAACATGAACTTCATGTTGTTTTTTCACATTTGGAACGGTGTCAAATGTAACAAATAGGCTCGGGATTCCGAACAAATTGAGACGATTCTATTATTATTGACACAAGCATTTTACTGAGCAAATTCAGACGATTCTATTATTATTGACACGAGCATTTTACTCACGAATTGGTTAATAGTAGGATGGAACCATCCAGTTGTGATAGCCTTGGTTGTAGCTATTGCCTCTAGCCCTCCAGAGGCTCCTAAACAATGACCTATCATAGATTGCACTAGCAAAACCAAACTGTGAGGTTCAAAAGGCAAAAGCAAGAACAGTAAAAGTTTCTTGTTTAAATTTTAAGTCACCTTTGTGGAATTGATTTTCACTTCTTGTGTGTCCTTAAAGACCTTTTTTACTGCATTCACCTCTGCAAGGTCACCTACAACAGTAGAAGTTGCATGCGCATTGATGTAGTTTACCTGAAAAATTAAGTTATAAGATGTTAATTTCTATAAAACAACCTAAAGCTACTGCTCATGAGAACCTACCTCCTCTGGTGCAACACCAGCATCTTCAAGGCTCTTAAGTATACATGAAGAAACACCAAGCCCGTCTGCACGTGGATGTCACAGCTCCGCCCAAGTACTCTGCTACGATTGTAGCTCCCCGTTTCATTGCATGTTCTAAGCTTTCCATAACCTTCAACACAAGAATTTTCAGTTTAATGTTAGAACAGGGTAGCAAATTGAGAACCAAACAGTAGTAAGACTATAATATTTGATGGACGTATACTTAGACCTAGGTAATGAAATATGCAGTGACAACCAATTCGAGTATATATCCTGCCCTAGCCTACATGGCTTGTGCATTAGGGACACATGAGATGTGAAGTATGCTTATCCAACATGTGATAAACTATATTACATGATTTCTGGATATTTGAATAGCAACTCTCAGCTCATAACATACCAGAACGCTACATTTGTATAGTGGCCATCTCCTTCCCTAAACAGATTCTAGGACCTGCTTGGAATACTGGATATTTGTAAGGATCCACGGGCACAAATTGTCCATCTACGATCCATCTCTCTGGTTTAAATTCCAAACAATCCTCTCCCCATATTTTCTCTGATCTTCCCATTGCATATGGACTGTAAGTTACTCTCATACCGTTTCTAACTATTAATGGAGACAGATTAGAATACTGCTAGGTGCACCTTTAAAAACCTGAGAATAAAAGAACACTGCACCTGAATAGACACTAAACATACTCCAATGCTCTCCTGCGATGAAGAATGGCATATGAGAAATAATGGACAGCTCAAATGTGACCAGAAGTGCCACTCTCTCACGTACCTGTGCAAGGCCAGTAAAAATTGCTGGTTCAACACAACAGTAAAGCTTTGCATATGATAGACTTGATGAACCACATATAATCTAATTCTTGCCTGTGTCTTCCCTTTCCCAAACACAGACCCATCCGAAATACACCTTGTACAAATATGGTGTAAAACTAGTTTACTCTAGTAAGCAATTCACGTGCAATCCAGTGCTTAAATGATGCCGCATGCCTTAAAGCTCTAAACCCATTCCGCCAGAGAGGTTCATCCTCGGCATGAAGTTCAGAAGGAGCGAAGTAAGTTGGGTTGTCGAGCTTCCAGCTATGGTTCTATATATGGCTTGCATATTTTGCTCCCATGGATCTGATCCACCAGGCATTAATCTTGTAGCCCACATTGCAGTGGCGAGCATAACTCCCCGCCAAAATTTTCCGCCCTATTCTGCATCATAATCTGCCAAGAGCTTTGATTCTGCATCTCTCTGTTTTATCTGGCTCATCCTTCAAATGGGTCAGCATTTTGGCCTCCCCAGCTCATAATCTCTTCCCTGAATTTTGCTTCCATCAAGAGCTTTGATTCTGCATCCCTCTGTTTGAATCTGGCTCATCCTTCAAATGGGTTAGCATTTCGACAAACCCTGAATTTTTTCCCTGAATTTTGTTTCCGGCAAACCCAGCAATCCTAATCATTGCCTCCTCCCCCCAAATTATGGAAGGGGAAACTTCCAGAAGCAGGGGATTTTCGGGGAAAACTGGCCTTGGTGGCTTCTTTCGTATTTAGAAGTTATAAGGAAAGCAAATCCGTAGCCCCTGCCAGAACCCCCTGTATTAAAAACGTAAAATTTGTGGTAAAAGAAACTATCGAGCCATTTTTCGGGCAGATCGTGAGCGGCTTGGCGTAAACTATTCTTCCAAGCTGGTTATTTGACAATCCGTTAAGCTTGAGCTGTTCATCTGCTACGGTGATATTGTCCCAGGCTTTGAGCAACTCGAGCTGTTTTCCTTCAAATTTTGGGAACCAAAAATCGGCAAATGAAGGGGAGAAAATGAGACAGATACAAAGGAATAGTAGAACAGAACCGGATGGAGCCCTGGCCATGGCGGAATGGTTCGGCAAATCCGGCGAAGAGCTTATCCTTAGAAATGGTAGTCGATTGAATCGCCGGACAATTCGGGCTTTGCTTCAAAGCAAAGTAATTGTGGCTCCCAACCACGTGTAGGACAAAGAAAATAGAGGGAAAAAAAAAAACAGAGAAATGGCCCAAAAATTAACGTGTCGACTCGAGAGCCCTTCTCAGCGACGGAAATATTAGGAAGTTATTTTTTCAAACAAAAAATCACACTGCTTTATATATGTTAGGAAAAGTGGAATTGAATTGAATTATTTGTTGGATAATGTGGGGTTCTTATGGAACTTTTATGTTAATCCCCTCAGTTTCAGCTTATTCACTCACTTGAAGCATAGGGCAGATTCGATGGTGAATTTTAAGCATGACACAAGAACACACAAGAATGTTAATCTGGTGACATAAGGATCTTGTGTAGGGTAGCTATTTAATAGCAGACTCGCCTTTTTTGTCGATAGTGCCCATGCTCCGAATACAAACACCATGCCTTGCAACACTTGTTTGAGACCGAAAAAAACATTTGGTTTTTTGCTGTCTATTTATGAATGTAAACTTTTAGGCCTTGGAATAACGTAACCAAATGATTGCCAGTATGAATGGAGTCTTCTCTGAGTCTACTCCAAGTCTAGCTCATCACGAAGGATCTAGTATTGACAAATATGATACAACTCTATCTGGAAGGAGCAGCTTGATACCAGAAAGAGCTAAGTGCGGTCTCGCTTCGTCCAAACCTACTTGCAATTACATGGTGGTGATTAGTTTTGCCTTGATTCATTTTCGTGCCTAGTCCTAGGTCCAGTTCCAGTCCATGATTTTTTTTGTTCAACATACCATCTTCACATTGGACCATGTTTTCTGTTCCAATTTAAGTTTTCCTTTAGGTTTTAATTTTGTTTAGGGTGACATTGCATTCTTCCTTGATACTCTTGCTTTTGACTCAATTATTGTTCGCATATTCAAGATCTTGATCCAGTAGTAATCTTATTCAACCCCTTGCTGCTTTTCAACTGTTGATCCAGCTTCTATAATAGATCCAATTCTAGATTCTAGTTCGAGTTCAAACTTTATGTCCATTGTCGTGTTTCTAGCCATATGTCACTGCACTTCCAAACATCTCCATGTTCATTTTACGTGCAATAAAACATCTGATGGATCCCAGTCGATCAACTGTTGTTCTTGTTGAGATGCAAAAACAATGCAAGAACCATGTCGAAGTAATAACCATGTCTTCAATGTGGAATATACTATTGAGGTGAATTAAATATGACTTGGCAAGTTGTTGCATGCAGCTACAGCTTTTATACTTTTGCTACCCCATTTTTCTCCAAGTTATAGTTGTGCTCAGTTAAAGCAAAGCCCATCTTTAAAGGAATAAAGTCTAAGTCACTTTGGTATTATTGGGTATCTTGCAGTGATAAAAACTAATCCAAATCCACTATTTTGTTTCTCGATAGCGGAGTTATCTAAAGCGATAGGCAATAGCGGAGTTATCTAAAGCGATAGTGTTCAAGCATATTTGCAACTTCTTTACCTAAGGGCGGCTTTTCATGACTGTATTGGGGATTTACCTACTGCTCTTCGAGATTGTCGGGCAGCAATATCTACTAATCCCAATCATCAGGACATAATCGAAATCATGGGTCGTGTACATAGTAGCCGATTATGAAGTTATTTGTGCAATTAACAAATCACACTATGTGTTTCACTGCTTGGTATTACATACTATGTTACACAAGGATACCTCATCCCTAGGATCGAACTTTTTGGCTTCCAATACGTATACTTTCAGCCTTTTCCTCATGAACAACACATTGTGAGCTTATGAAGCCAAAAGTTTTAGATCTAGTTTTAAGATCAACACTAACATTAACTTCGATATTTCCAAAGCATGTAAATGTATTCATTATTGAACTAAAAATGAACACAGTAGGAAAGCTGGCACTTTTCAATTTTGTTTTTATGGCATTTCTACACGAGGGACATTTGTTCTCGAAATGTAATGAGACTTTTTCATTATTGTTCCAAGAACACATGATGTAACACTGAAAGTTGGTGGACTGTCTTGCACATACAGTTAGTTTTTCTTCTCCAATGAAATTGACACCTTGCATTGATAGGAACGATTGATATCATGGCAATGCCATATAAGCTTGTATTTTATTGAAAATTTGTGGCATTCAAAATATCATAATGGGGAACATATAATTCTTTCGATAGTAACAAGCTAAAATACGAAGAGTAAGCAACATTAATCTCAAGAACTTGGAAAAACAAAAACCATGAAAATACACTTTCGCGCCATCAGAGGGCAACCCCTCGTGCGCAGCACCTTGTTACTTTCTTCAATGAGAGAAACTTTTTTCTCTTAGGCCAAACAACTAGGCAAAATGTGATGGGAGGCTAGCTTCAACTTTTCAAGGCGACCATGTTGTGAAATGACAAATAACTAGGCAAAATGTAGTGCATGGCTCTTTTTTTACTTTCAAAGCTTATAATGGTGTGAGGAAGGCAATTTTGTTGGACATGGAAAAAGAAGGAAATGAAGATGAAGAATGGAATGGAAGCAACATGACATAAGGATATGATGAAAAAGGCTAAGCAAGTATGGTTCAATGATCAAGATGGAATCTTGATGTCAAAAATAGAATTTGTGCCAAAACCAAATGTACCATACAACTCGATGGGGTCTTCCAACCTTTGACTTCAATGCAACCTTATGGAGATGTGGGCCTAGTGAAAATTTCCAATAACATGACTCCTGCATCAATGTCCTCTTGTGATTTCTTCATCGCTCCTTTTTCTAGCACAACTTTGACAACATATTAGAAAACTTTTGCCAAGATGCCATGTTGCCAGAACATCGCAATAACACTGCATCCCCACAAGGAAAAAGTCACAATTCTTGCAAAAATGCTTAGTCATCATGTCTACATCATCCAATAACAAAAATTTGAATTGGGTAAGGGTCTAGCTAGGATATGCTTCCAAGGATCAACTGGGAATGACTGCAGTGAATTGCCTCTTATCTAATTCCAATCACTATATAGTGTTGCATAAGACATTCTAATGGGAGCTTCAACACATGTGGAGAGTGTGACATGAGTCATATATGGAATGTTGACATATACCCAAGTCCCACATGATTACATCATGAGTAGTAAGAATTGGACGGAATTGATTTTTATCGCATGATGGCTAGATGGTGCAGGCATGGCTAACATTTGCCAACATGGCAAAACAATAGGGATGGTTGGAATTAAGTGACACGTTAAGGGTGACATGGTACACATGGATTGCAATATAGATAAATGTACCCTTGACAAGAATAGTGGAAAATGGTTTATCACGCATTGAGAATTAAAATATGGTTTTGGTACCAGTGAGAAAAGTGTATCCCATCCAAAGGCCGAAAGGTTCCACATGTTACTGTAGCAAGAGCTTCCCCTAGAGCAAAATAACTTCCCTCTTTAACTTGCTCCTATGCCCTTATGCTTAGTTAATAGGCACTTCAACTTGCGTGGTGAAGCATGGTTGGGATTTGCATAGAACTCCAGTACATGTGCATTGAATCGCCATACTTGTTTGCAACTTCAAAAGGCAGCTTCACTCTCATGCATGCTGGGTCATTTCTCCCTATGCACATGTTTAGAATGGCCACCAGGGCTTAATGTATTTATAAACAATGGAGCTCAATGGAGCTTTTTACCTGTGCAATGAATGGCGACGGTCTGAGAGAAACCCATTTGCAAAAAAGGAAGAGGATCAAAGGGCCTTTTCACTTCTGAGCGAATGCTGCTTGTAATAAGCATTTTGGGCACTCTACTGTCCCTAGGAAAAACTTCAGAATGCTCTAACCTCCACCTCAACCTGTATAAACGTCAATAAATAAAAAAAACTCTCTTAGTTGTGAGCAAGCAAAACAAAAACCTGGAGAAAAATCATAAGAATAAGAATGATTTTTTATCGTCCACTGAGACCAATCGGCCTATGGGACCCATAAGGAGTGCAACAAACTTATTACTGTCCGGGTTAAACCACCCCTCCCCCCCCCCAAGGGTTTTCGAGGGAAAAACCGTGGCAGTAATAAGAATGTTGTCAAACTGTACAAGTATACATCATCATGAAATAAATGTATATATACATGTCAAGTGTGTGCCCGAGGACATAGCTTATTTCGCATGTCCATAACCTCCTGAAGGTATGATCCCAACACCCGTACGGATGCTGTGCTCAATGTTACATGTAACGGCTGGCCAAGCCTGACCAACTCAACATAGCGCGTCCGGATTTGATCATATGCTGGGCAACTTTGAAGGGTATGAGATTCATCCTCAATGACTCCCATTTGGCAGCATTGACAGCGCCTGTCCTGGCGTGGCTCACCAATCCATCTGCTTGTCTCAATTCGAAGATGATGTGCCCATGTGCGAATGGAGGCAATGAGTTTGCGCCTTTTCATGGGTAAGTGGGTATGCAGGTAGCATTGCGGGCCTCGTTCCAATGTGGGATTTATGTGGCGCTGGTAGTGTGCTGTCTTGACATGTTCAAGGGCATTGGCATCCCAAAGCTTGCTGAGGAAGCAAGCGTCAAGATATTGCCTCAAGCTATAGCGATCTGCCTCTGTTTGCACATGCATGCACCTGTGCTCCTGCACATTCCATCTAGCCAACCCTTGAGCTCTCTTTTCCCTCCAACAGGCCTTGAGGCACTGCGGCCCCATTGCCATGATATAAGCTAGTTTAGGGAGACGAGCATCGTCCATATTGACCACCTTCTGAAAATAGACAATGTGGCGATCAAGGGCCGCCCTCTGAAGAGGCAAGAATCCTGTCTCCTGCAGTAGAATTTGATATGGGACAAGTCATTCCAAGTAGCAAATGATACTACTGGGCCCCATACTTCAACCCCGTATAAAAGGACAGGCTCCACTAAGACCTTGAACAGGTGTGACTGATGGGCCCAATCATACAACTCCACTCTATGACTATTGTTTTGCATTGCATATAGTGCCTTCCAGCCTGCCGTCACTCGTAGTCGTATGGATGGAGAATACCACATATTGGTAGAGGGGGCAGAGATATCCTCACTGCCATAGCCATGCCATGCTACCTTCATAAAAATTCAAAAATTCCTCTTCTATTGGGAGAATTCAAAATTGGCATTGAATGCTGGATCCAACGTCCTGCAAAGGGGAACAGAAACTGAAAGGGAACGCCACATGCAGCATAACATGTGGCGTTCCCTGGCACGATTCCCAATCCCATACCGAAATAAAAAAGAAGATGGTTGAAAACTTTGCTTCTACATGTAACAACACTAAGAAAACTTTGGAAACCTTAATGTGGTTGACATTTACGCTGTCAAGAAGAACGTGCAATTAGAAAATGAAGCGGCACTGTCAACGAAAAGAATTATCCATCAACCAGACTTTTACGGGTTTTAAAATTGACTGTAAGACAAAACAATCTTAGCTCCATTTCCTTTATGCGTCTTGGGATGCTACATAAAATTATACTAAAAATATAAAGAGCTAAAATGCTAGTAAATTTTTTGTGTTTGTTTAATGCTGATGGAATGGGCGTTAGATTAAAAATAAATCAAGGGCTTAGATTTTGATCCTAGCCTTAGTCCCCCATTGGTCCTGATTTTGGCGGGATACTTGGTGCCTCAGATTTGAGCATCTCTTTTGCTAGAATCCCCCGTTCTGCTGATTCTTGGGCCTTCTCTTTCCCTCCCACCCGAATTCCCTCTGGTGTGCAGAATTCCCTCTAGTGTGTAGAGCCCTTTCCGGCGAGGCAAGGCTATGACAATGGAGATAGGCCAAGCCTCTCTTCATCGACCCTCATACAGATGCTATGCCTGAAGTAAAACAGACCATTCATCTGCCTTCCTCTGTTGTGATTGAAGATGATGAAGGCAACATATGGACCACATGCAAGGGCAACGGCCATCTGCTAAAGGTAATCAATTTCAACTTCCCAAATTCGGAGGTAAAATGTTATGCCTGTGTTTCGTAATCTTTGTGGCAGTGCATCCAACTAGCAAGGGTAAAACTCCGGTGGGTCTGGTAGCAGGGCCTGCTAAAGCTTTTCTGGCCCTTGACATTTGAATTCAAAAGCTCGTTGTTGGTCCGTAGGGCTCCACTGTTTAATTTGGTGAAGAATATCAACTAAGCTGCCTGAAGATGGGCGATGCTAGGTGTATTTTTCTCTGGCTTGAGCAATTTTATGCCAAGATAGAGATTTGTGAGTTCAAATGGATCTTCTTGAGTGACAAAGCAAGGTAAGATCTGAAGCAAGCTATGGTTTAGGGCTATGCTTTCCGGCGAGGCTAGGCTGCTGAAGCAAGCTATGGCTATGGTGAGGTTAGGCGTGGCTATGGTTTTTAAGCACTATAGAATAGAGAAACTAAGAACAGAAAACACTCTGTTGGCGATGATGCACAGAAAGAAGGTATTATGCATAAAACCTTTTTTGCATTTCTTTCATTCAAAATTCAATTTCGAAATGCTTTTTTTGCAGAGTCTTACAAATATTAAGAGATTAGATGAAGCTAAAGTAGAGCCACAATTTCACCAGACAGCCCAGGAATTTTCACCTCATGCATATGGTGAAATGTACTAGGCTCCGATTCCTTTCTGGCAAGCGATCTTCACTATTCAACTCGTAAAATGTACTTAGAAAGATAAATTTAGGTTTGTTTATGATGGAATTGTGCAGTCAAACAATGCATATGTTGACCCTGAATTCTTTGTTCTGTAAAGCATTTGATGATGAGCATCAAGTGCTTCTTTCGTGCATTTGCTGAAGAGCATTAAGCTTTAACTTATAACGATCTTGTATTGGTATATAGTAATGACTTGCATAAAAGAAATATTTTTGCATTCCATTGTCTCACTTGGTACTACGTTTTTGTTTAAGCATCATCACCCACTAAATTTTAGAGATCAAGACAAATTGCAAAAAGCATGAACCCAAATAAACATCAATTATGTAATGCTTGGAAACAATAGTTAATAAAAAACTTTATTTGCTTTCAATTTTGCAACATATTGTTTTTTTCAAAAGCACGTCTTTTAACTATGGGTGTTATTAGAAAATCAACACTTGAAATATAGTGTTGTAATATTCATGCCCGACGTATTGTACTATCTAAAGCAACGTACAAACTCAATGCCTGCATGTGGATATGACACGTAGTATTTGTTTTCGTAGTGTTGTAATATTAGTTTCCCACGTATTGTTTATATATACAAGAAATTTATCGCGGCGGCCTTGGCCGCAGGGAACATTTCTCTTCACCAACTTAGTGTCAGTTCTAAACCCAACTATTATGGAGGGCATTTCGAGGTGAAATTTCAAACCACAAACTAGCCTTCTTAGCGCTTCAACTTTCACCATGACTACCTTTCAGATCTTTCAGATATTCACTTTGGCAATCCTGCAAAATGAGGTGTCCAATGTCCATTGCTTTGCTTTTATGAGAGTAAAAGAGAAGAAAGTACATTAAGGGCGAACATTACAAATATAGCTTCTATGGTAAATGCCAAGCTATTGCTAGAGGGTCCATTTTTTGATGCACAAGAGGAATTAGGGATCATGGAAACTTCAACACTGGCCATTAAAAAAGCTCCAACGCCTTTTTGATTCTGAGAAACAACTGGTACGCTAACGTAGTACGCATAAGTTCCATTTTTGTATGGATTACCCATGCAATTTCATTTGCATCTAATATTGTAGCATTATACTCTGCCTGGCAACACTTGATTGTTTTTTGCTTTTCCAAGCGATTGCAGCTCCTCCTAACATTAAGCAAAATCCAGAAGTAGACTTTCTTGTATCAATATCACTACCCCAATCAGCATCAGCATATCCCTTAAGTACTAAATCATCATTGTTAAATGTCAACCCCTGATTTTGAGTGTACTTTAGATATCTCAATACTCTTTTTGCTATAGTCCAATGTTGTCTGCCTGGATTGCTACTGAATCTGCTAAGTAAATTAACTGTGAATGCTATTTCAGGTCTTGTGCAGTTCGATATATATAGCAAACACCCTATAAGTTCCATGTATGGAATCTTTTCTATCTCCATTAGCTCATCATGAGTTTTAGGACTGTCATCACTGGATAGTTTCAGACCCTGAACAATTGAACAATTGGAGTTCTTGCAATGTTACAGTCCAGCATGTTAAATCTTTTAAGCATGCTCAATATGTTGCTTATTTGAGAGATTTTCAATCCAGCCCCTGAAACAGTTCCGATGAAATTCAATCCATTGCCGGGTAGTTCTTCAATGAAATGATCCACCATGCCACTGTAACCCTTCAGCCCAAGATTGCCATAGTTTTCCAGCAAAAACCCATCCTTACCCCTTTTGCAAAAAACACACACAAACATGGCGGATGCAGAGGAGTCTAAGAAATTCTTTGCCTCCCCTCCCTTGCCAGTACTTCCCACCATAGCTCTGTTTCCGGATCTTGCACATTCTTCACGACTATGGCGGTCCGATTCACAATACCCAGCAGCTTGCCCTTTTTTGGGTGATCTTTTGGAAAATAATCTAGCGTATCAATCACTGCCATGGCGAACCAGCCCATCCCCCGAGCCCAGAATGCAGGTGAATGCCCTGCTTTTGGATCTGACCAGTTTTGCGCTCTGGATTCATCATATCCATGGTACAGCAGCCCTGTTTCTGAATCTCTTGAGCGGTTTTCCATTATAATGAAATGTCTGAGAAATTCCCAATCTGTCAGATGGATCTAATCCTAGAGCATACTCGCATAGAAGGGCTCCGCCATGTATACCATCAAGCCACATCTGGTAAGGATAGACTAATTTGTGCCAAAAACCCCCTTCTTGGGTGTGCGGCTGTTGCGGGATCTGGGAATAAAGGAGATCTGCAGCCTTCTTGTATTTGGGTTCATATGTTTTATCAAGAACGCTAAGAAGAAGCCTTCTGGTAAGGATATCATCAAGGGCGAATTTGGAGAGATTATAGGTTGAAATGCTTCCATTTTCTGCGATGAATCTGTCAAGCACGAGCTTGATATAATTGAAGCTGCCAGAATCATTTTTGGCATCTCCTAGCAGCCCTACGCCCTTCAAGAATGTGCCCCATCCGTAGGAGAATGTAGCATTTGAAGGTCTATTCAGTGGATCCATCCTCACCAAAAACCCAGCGATGGAGGAGATTTTTTCATTTTTTTCCCTGTATTTTTTCCTCAGAAAGGTACGTGTCGTGTTTAGAATGAAGCATCAGAAACGAATATCTCAAAAGCATATTTGTAGGAGAATTATATATGTTAGAAAACAATGCCTCTTATTTGAAGCAAAACAATGCCTAGTGACATTGAAACAACACTATTTTTTTTCCTTTTCCATGTGTGGACATATCATATAGTTTTTTCTTTCTAATGTAGTAATATTGGGTTTTCATATGTTGTAATATCTAAAACAACGTGTCTTTGAGAACAAACAATGGTTAGTTGCACTAGAAACAACAGTGAGAAAATAAAACAACACATTAAATTCTTTTCTACAAACTATTTCAATTTCGTGTGCATAGACTTTTTGGATAAAACGACATGTTATTTCTAGCATTTTCGGAATAATATATGGGTGGTCTTCAGGTATTGTTTTTTTTGGCAAAAAAGACAACACAAAACTACACATAGAGCCAAATTTGGGATTATATCGTATGGGTCTGACACTTCCTGAGTCAATGGTATCGTCTTGACCCGCAGGAGTTGCAGGTGTTGACCTGACTCTTGTTTTGGGGAGTTCAATCGGGTACAAATCGTGTGTGGCCACGATCCTCTAGCCACCCATGGAGCCACTAGACCTTGGGAAGGGGAGATACAACCCTTCTTACCTCATCGGACCAGGGAGATGCAACCCGGAGTAGTCTCGATAGGTGATACCATGAGACTACGTAGGGGCGGATGGAGTGGTCAACCCTAGTCATTGTCTATAGCCAGCCCCATCATTGCCATATCTCGGTCTGTTCTATCTTGAGTCCCAGCTGTCAGTCTACTTACCTTATGAGTCTGAGCCTGGGTAGGAGGAGCTCATATGTTTTACGGCATGTTGATATCTTTGATGTATCTTTAGTACTATGGATGTGCTACCCTTCGAGGTAGTTGATTGTATTATTTAGTATCAGTGTTGACGTTATGTTATGCTTCGCTGTTATAGGAGCCCATAGGGGAAAGGTATCAAGGCACCACCGTGTCCCCTTCCCGCACTGGGGATATCTTGGGTGCGGGATAGATGGAGGGCCCATGCAGTCATAGGGCTGGATGGGGGATTTCCCACGAGATGTACGACCGGACGCCATATATTTAGTGGGGCGCGTCACAATGGTATCAGAGCAATGTTCTTGATTGACTAAGAGCTAGCACTGGCCATATCCCTGACTAAGTAGTCTAACCGGCCTAGTTGAACATGGAATGGAAATCCCAGCATATAACCTCAAAAAATAGGGGAAAAATGTTTTCTCCTAAGTAGTGGGGTCATGGGCTAAATTATAGATGCAGAAAAAAAGAATGAGCCTCCATCATTCAAATTATCAAACTAAATAAGTACTTATAGAAGAAAAATCCAAAGTAATTATACTTCACAAGAATAACTTACTTTTCAGTCTTTTACAACTATTACTTTGTTCAGCATTGTCTCTCTTCAAGTTTGGGCTTGTGGAAGATAATAAAGTGCAATCTTCAATGGATTGCATAATTATATCAGGCTCCTTCAAGTCAGCAGGTGTGCTTAATGATGGATCTTGACTGTTTTCAATGGACTGCACTGCACTATAATTGGGAGCAGATTCCATTGCAGGTCGGAAAAACAGAAAGAGGAGGGAAAATAAGACGGAAAAAATAGAAAAAGGAAAATAGGAAATAGGAAAAGAGAGGAATAAGAAAATGAAAACGGAACAAGAAGGGGAAAGGGAAAAAAAAGAAAAAGAAAAAGAAAAAAGGAAAAAATGGAAAAAAAGAATGAGGAAAAAGAGAAGGAAAAAAAGGAAGGGGCAAAAGGGAAAAAAAGAAAAAGGGGAGGGGAGAAAATGGAAGCGAAAAATAAAATAAAAAAAGGGAAAAGGGAAAATTGGAAAAGGTTAAAGGAAAAAGGAAAAAACAAAAGAGAGAGATAGAAAAGATAAAATGGAAAAGGGAAAAGCAAAATGGAAAATGAAAAATGGATACATGAAAGGCAAAAAAGAAAAGGAAATGAGAATGGGAAAAAAGAAAGAGCGGGGAAGGGGAAAAGGAAACATAAAACGGGAAAATGGGGAGGGGAGGGAAAAAAAAGGGAAGAGGAAAATAGAAAAAGGGAAAACTGAGGAATGGAAAAAGGAAAAAGAGAAACGTATAAGGGAAAAGAGAAAAGGAAAAAGGGAGGAGAAAGAAAGATTGGAAGGTAAAAAGACAACCATCCCGGTCATTTTTATGGATAACTCGATGCACCATCTCTAAACATGCACGAAAAGCCATGGCAACTGAAAAAAATGAAATTTGGATATATCGGCCATTCAGAATGATCCCAAACAATGTCTTGCTACTGCAAAAGTGGCTCTTCACTTCTAATTGCTACATCGGGAGGAGGATAGATCCAAAATCCATTTCGTCAGGTCTCATTGTTTTTCATTTTCAACTGCAACTTCTTGGCCATGTCCCAAATGCAAACAATAAAAACTCGATCTTCAAGATGTAAACCCTTCAAGAACCTAGCAATACACATGGTTTACATTTTAGAGGCAATATCCTAGTCAGATTCAACCAAAATCTTGCACAATGTCATTTCATAGGGGGAGGGTGTTGATGCCAGAAGACGGATCCTTATAACCGCCTAGAAGCAGCTTACCCCAAAAGTCCTTTCACGAAGTCCCTGGCAACAAACGAAAAATTCCCCCACTCCGGAACTATAAATGGGCTCTGCCAATGGACTCAAAATGTCGACATTACCATGGAGACCAACTTCTTTGGGCAGCCCTTCTCTAAAAAGTGCCACAAGAGCTTATGTCCAACACACTTGTAGTCAACTGGCCTAGGTGTTACTTGCAAAGAACTGTCAGTTAGGGCATCCTGTTTATTTCTTTTACAAAACTGACCATGTAACTTGGTCCATAGAGTAATTTTGCCATTCTGGATAACATGATAAAGTCGAGTTACCAACTATTTCGGAGCTTCCATACTGCCTGAATAATAAAACACTGGAATTCAACATGGTCACCCATAGACGCTTCATGGCTCGGTAAGTTTTTGCGGACTGATCTTAGATTTTTTTTGGGCCTTCTCGAGGCAGGGTCTTTGAACAAAGGATTCAACGATTGGATTGGGGAACCAAGCTCCAGAAGGATGGGCATTAGCGTACATCCCCCAGAGGAGCGCTGCCAAGAAAGGCTGCCTCAAGAACTTCTTTGGGGTCCATCGTCTAAGATCTGGCCTCTCCCCATTCGTGAGAAGGCCGGGCAAAGTCTTCACCTTATTCGACTTGAAAAAGGGTGCCAGCTCGACTACCCAACAACAGGAGGCCTAAATGGAAGTTAGGTGTTCTGACACCCTTGCCTATGTCATATTTGACTAGGATTTTGCACCATATCATCACGTAAAGGGAGGGCCTTGATGCCAAGAGCTATATCCTTAAAAACCCCAGGGAGCAGCTTGCCCCAGAAGTCCTCACCGAAGGCCCTGACGATGGACATGCAACTCCTCCACTCTAGAACTATGAATGGACTATGTCAATGGACTCAGAGCATCGATATTACCCTGGGGACCAAGTTTCGTGGGCAGAAGACCATCCCTTCTCTAAGAAGCGCCAAAATACCTCAGATCACACTCGTAGTCAAGTGGTGGTGGTTGCAGAATACTGCTTGGTCATCTTACATTGTCAGCTCTAGGCTCAAACATGCCCCTAGGCTTGAACGTGCCACCTTGGCTCAAATGTGATATATGGCTCCAAAATGGTGATTTCTACAGATGACTATAAGTTTTCGATGATCTCCTCTTTAGAATCATGTGAAAATCATCAGTCTCGAGATATCATCAGTTGAGTGTGCATACTTTTTTTTTTTGTCTCAGGGAAGCACATTGGCCAAATTTTATGTCCAGTTTGAATGGATTTCCTCAATCATGCCAGTAAGGTATCTTTCACTAATATTAATGCATTCAAGAAATTTATTGCGGCGCTGGAGTCTCCAACATAAAAGCGCATTCATGCATGATAATTTTGTTACAAATAACCATGCATCGAACATTTCTCTTTCTCGACTCTCCTTCAGCATAAAAATGCATTCAGACAACTATCATACGCTCTTTTTTTGAAACTGAACACTTGGAGCTTCCCGTACGCATCTATCATGTAAAACAAATAATGCAAGCATTATGATGTCGACACATTGAGAATATTGGTGTTCAAGTGATTATGTGACTTGATGGGTAGCTTTTCCAAGAAATACTAACATTTAAGCACCCTCACCACATATGATTGATTGATTGTCACTCCATTCAGACCCTTATATCTCTTAGGCGACATGAAAAATACATGTAGAAAAAAGTACTAAATAAGGCCACTTGCCTTCAAATGATCTATGATGCTCTATGTGATGAGCACGGAGCGAACTATTCTTTCGCCTTTTACTAAAGAATACCGTGTGCTCGTCCCAATCAGCGGCATATGCCATTTTTTGGGATGCCTTCTCTTCGGAGAGGGACGATAAAATCATATTCTATTCTATTCTATAATGCAAAAATATCTAATTGTCCTCATATGATTGGCAAATCATTGCTTCCTATATGGAATAAAATAAATAACCATTGAATAATGGTGCCTTTATGGGAAACAAAATATTCTAGCATTACTCGCTGTATTTTTTCTAGAAATAGGTCGCTCAAATGAAGGTTTTCCCATTGTCAAGAAAAATTTATGACTTGTCCAAATACTTTTGAGTTTCATATATACATAATTCACTTATGGACTAAGCCAAAAAGTAAATGGAGTTATTAAACCAAGTTGTTTTAGAGCTCTGCATAAAAGACAAAATGTTAGGATGATAGTGAATAACTATGAAGGCCCACTTAAATTTTTTTTGCAGTTGATTTGCAATCTTTACCTTGCGTGGCTATTGTTGGAAATTTATGGCCATCACGGGAGCTGTTCAATATGCTTTATTAAATGATATCTAATAGTTATTTTACATGAGCAAAAGAAAGTTCGATTAGCGGTATGAAAACTTAAATACAAAGGTGCTTTGAAAAGAAAAAAATATAGATCTGCATAAGTACCTATCTCGAAACTGGAAGGGAACTCTATTAGGTTTAACAAACATCTCTATCATTCTTTTCTGATAAGGTTCAATTTTCCAAAGCCTGGATTGGCCAACAAACATAGCCATCGGAATTTGTTGAAAAACAGATCTGGCTGAAGCAGCCGAGCATGTTTTCAACTTAATTTGGATATGCAATGCCATGCCGGTCTCCATCGCGTCAGAGGGCCAAAAAGTACGTTGGACGCCAGACAAGAATATATGTAGATCTTCAATGGTTCGAAATAGCCATATCATTTTCACTGCACACCCATTTCTTATCCATTCCTATCCATGGATCATAAATCTGCAATCGCCTTGCATCTTCTTCTCCTTGTTGTGCAAGTGAATATGCACCTCGCACATGTAGCTCAAGATGAAGGCAAAGCTCATGGCGGTGAGCTCAATGAGTGATATATACCACGCACCTCCCTTGCCCCCATAACCAGCGAAAATTTTAGTGGCCTCGACAGGTCGTTTGGCCCTGAATCACCTGTTCTAGCAAAATCCCTTGGCCGGCCTGGGTAGGATAATTTAGCTATATAGTAGGTGCAGATTCACCATTTTATAGAAGTAAATTTGCAGATAAAAAATTGGAATGAGCAATTCATTATTTTATAATTTGGGATATACTAATATATTGGCCATTTGAGCTCCATGGATGAAGGACATTGGCCAACAAAATGGCCATAGCATAGAACTATTCCCTAGAGAATAGCGACTTTGTGATACTCTTGAGGTTTTTTATGAAGCCTATACTTACTTAAAACATGTATTAATGGTAATCTATCATAAATGATAATGATTTTTGGGAAACAAGTAATCTTGAACTCTGTTGGCAAGAGAATCTGCTCCTTTGGGTGTATCAATATATAACTTGAATAGTTAGATTTATGTGAGCATATTATTTAAGGTGCTAGAATTAAATTAATGGTAGATTGCCATCTAAATTTATTTTTAGATATTGCACTTGGGTAGCGGGGTCTTTTTTGGCTCCCAAATTCGGGGTCATCGGCGCCCGAAATTCGCTTAAGCGAATTCGGGTTCGAAAATCGCATAAGCGAAATTAGTGCCTGAAAACTCGGTGCCGGAAATCCGGAAAAGTACTAAATTCGCTTAAGCGAATTTCCCCGCATCGTTCCACTGCGGCGTTTCGAGCGAGGCACCGGACTGGCCCCGTCTTGGCGTTCTAATTTCAAAAAAAAAAAAAATTCGCTTAAAGCCGAATTTCGGGACCATCACTTCCACCCGCGACGTATCGGCGGCCCGACGGACCTCTCCGTCTTGGCGTTTAATTTTAAGAAAATAAAGAAACCAAATTCGCTTAAGCGAATTTCGGGACCATCATTTCCACTTGCATCATTTCGGGACCATCATTTCGGGACCATCATTTTGGTTGGCAAGTTTTGAAGCCGATTTGAAGATTTTGCAAGCCATTTCATAAGCGATTTTGATTTCAGTAGTGGTATTGTCAATTGCCATTGTTATCTTTATGGTTGCAGTAAAACTCATTTTATCTATATATTGTGATTACTAGGCATATTCCCCGAGCAATGGCGACAGGTGACCGATGGGGCAGGGATCTTACGCAGGAGAGTCGCCCGATAGGGATGGACGAGAGTGGGCTCCCGAACTACGTCGACCGCGGACAGCCGGGCATGGTTGGATACATCACTTTCTGGTAAGTACCGTCAGACCCCCATTAGATAGCTCGCATAAGTGTCATTAGGGTTTTTTCATTTGTACTAGTATGGTTGGTAGGCTAGCCTAGGCGCTGATTATGGAATTTTGACAGGGAGTATCGAGGCATATGGCTGATTGTCAGGCGACTGGGCCCCCCAACAGCCCGTGGCACAGATAGTCTGGCCACTTACTGGTATTGTGACGCACCCGGGTGTCCCCATACAGCGGACAAGCTACGGGTCAATCGTCTATGGGCAGGTCTGACGAAGGATGGGGCCATTGGGCACCACAAGGCATATCACAGAGATATGTGGTGGCCAGCGAGGGAACGTGGTCGTCCCAGGACTGACCCGTCACAGCCATCCCCTCTCACAGATGAGGATAGGGAGCGCCTCAGTGTACAGTCACGTCACAGGTCAGCAGAGCAGCGGGCCAGAGCGAATGCAGCTGCGGCGGCCCATAGAGACAGGCGTGCTTTGACGAGGACGACTGTCCGTATGCAGGGCTCCATGCCTGTACTTGAGAGTCTACAGCATTATCCTGCTGGGCAGGCTGAGGCATTGGACAGGTTGTCTCAGCATCAGCAGGCCATACGGGGGGTGGTGCACCCTCTATACGAGCAGGAGGCTCGGGTGCGCTACGATCATCAGGACGCAGCCACCCAGGAGGATGTCAGGATGAACGTGCAGCTGCATGAGTGGATGAGCCAGCGGATGTCGCAGGAGCCCCCCCACCGCCCTACGCCCGAGGAGATCATGGAGTATGCGACAAGGTTGGGTGCAGGAAGAGGAGCAAAAGAAGGGGGGCACGATCGTGCGGAGAGCAGCCATCGTAGCCACGATACGGAGAGCAGCCATCGTCCCTACAGTACCGACGGCACCCATCGTCCCTATAGTGCGGACAACAGCCATCGCGCCTACAGTACTGAGACACCAGATTTGCAGTTCAGTGGCATGTCGTCCTCACCGTACAGCACCCCGAGTGGACAGGGCCGTCAGTACAGCACGCCAGACAGACATGTCCTTGCAGATATTGAGGACATCCCAGACGACTTGTTCATTCACACGCCACCTCCACTGCATGTCATAGAGCCTCGTGCCTCGAGACCGATGTTTGATGAGCTGCGGGAGAGCGGTCGCAGCACGTATGCTCAGATTATACAGGAAGAGAGGGTTCGATCGCCTGGCTTGGCATCATTGGTGTCACCCTTTCCTCCGGCTGCAGATGCACATGACCGATATCGGTGGCAGAGGGACAGGGCTAGAGGTTTCTTTCTGTACTGGGATGGTGTTTGGGGCAGGGCACAGCTTTATGCCTACTATTTGTTGCAGCCCTTGCGGGGTTGGGCCGGAGGTGGCAGAGAGGCCCAGTATGCACGAGACATTGTGCTACATCGAGGTTTGATGTTGCCTCTCTATTTCTGGGAGGAGGTATACATTTTCGGGGACTCGTACACAGACGAGATTAGCCGCGAGGTATGGCGAGCTGTTGAGAGCACACCACGTCCACGGAACGCATCACGGAACGCCCTTAGGCGACGTCGCGCCTCCGCAAGCAATGGAGCCACGTCATCATCGTCTATATGTTCTTGATTCATTACCTCCGTCTGCCAGTATTGCATTTCCTCGCCCATTGTCTGCAACCATTCACTAACCACCGATCTCAACGTGTCTTCGTCCACCACAGGTGCTGGTGGCCGCTCGATGGGCTGGACCTCCGCTTCCCGTCCAGGATAGAGCACTTCGAAGAGGTGGGGATGGTACCTAGAGAGAAACATATCTCCTGCTATGAGGTGCTTGCACACTGGAACATCAGCGGGACAAGTGCAATAGTGTTGCATCATCAAAACAGTGTAGCGGACCCCATCACCTGCCCCGGATGCGATGGACATCTCAATGGCCTCGTCGTCCACCACTGTGATTGTGCTTGCATCTCCTTCAAACCGCTGCAGCAGATCTTGCGCACCTGCCCGTCGTTTGCGATAGGATCGCGGGCTATACCGACCAAAGTCAGCTGAAGCAAAGGGAAGGGAACGTGATTAGAAAGGAGCATCATTCTGAAGGATGTGCTTTGCTAGGGACATACCTAGGCTCCAACGCTCCCTGCACCGTGTCAAAATTGTCCCTCCTGGGGGCTCCTCACCACTTGGATATCCTACTAGCGAACAAATTAGAGTGTACATCCGCAGGTTAACCTTGCAGCCCAAAGTCTGCACCTTCAACACCCTCCAATGGGCCTCCACGTAGTTGGTAGTGTCCATATATGCATGGGGCCACAACCTCTGGTGTCGCTGCCATTTCCCTTCCCACACGCCTCCCCACAACCAGTTGTGGGCGAGATACCTGGGGGTGCCAGGTGTATTGCTGCACGTCAGCTATAAAACGATATTTCTAGTCAAAAGCTCGACAAAGACACTTACTCGAAGATCTCGGGACTGTTACCATAGGCATTGTAGAGGTGATTTTCCAAGTGCTCATACCGCTCCAGGTCAGGCTCCAGCATGAGACTAGAAAGCCTTTGCCAGACATCTTGGCGTATGAGCGGGTCTTCTATCCTCGGCATGAGGTTGTCACGCCATGCTCGCTTGCAATGGAACCAACAAGATATGACACAGCCTGCTATCTGTACGGGCGTTACATCTAAGAAAACGCAAATAGTGACACGCAAAGGTCTTTACCTGCTCGCCGTGCTCGTTGAAACAATATGGGTCGTTGGCAACTGCCTCTTCTATGGCCACTCTCTCCTCTCCGTCCATGTCAATGGTGATAGACCTTGGCCTTACATGCCCCATCCGTTCAAACACCAGTGTAAGGGCTTTTCGTAATGCATTCTTTGTCTGCTGCGACCCCTTCTTATGTGTACACAACATGTAGAAGACTGGATACCCAACCCCGCATGCAACTGGAACCACGGCAGCATAAAGTGGTATCCGCCACATGTTGGTGCCGAACGTCGAATCTAGAGCCCACCCCGAGTTTTCGCTATACTGTATTGCCGCCCTACGCATACTGTCATCCTGTAGAACTAGGATCCATGGGCGGCGTTCCGGATTTGCAGCGTGAGACGCGAATGGCTGATGGTAGAGGACCTTTCCTGCATGTGCCCAGGCCTCTATGTTCTCCTCAAGGCTGTCCCAGTCAGCCAACGCGCCACCGCCTGAAACATAGTCACGTTCGAGCCAAGGCAAGTGAGTGCGCAGACATTTACAAGCATAATTAGACATGACATGTGCTCACCAAACATTCGATACTTGTTGCAGAGACGCCACACATCCTCCTGGCTCATGTCAAACCGATATGTGACGCGCTCGACTGCGGTGGTCTCCTCCCTGAGCATGGGACCCACTGCCTTCGCCATGTCCCACACAGCCTTTGTGCTGTTCACGTTTCTCATTAACTGCACAGCTCTTTCTATCAGATTAGGGTGAACTGGTAGAGACCATACCTCTGGCGCTTCGAAAGGATCGTGCCCAGAATGCACAGGCCGCGCAAATATCCAGGTCCGCGCAGTGTCCTCCGCATGACCATTTGGCCGTACTGTGCGAAGCCTATATGTGCAGCCACGTCTGTGACTCCTCCGCACCTGCCTGCCAGAAGTTGTGGGCCTGCGCCTAGGGTTCCTCCACCGATGGCAGGCGAAATCGTCCACCCTCATCTGCCGACCGCCGCCCCCGACCCTGATGCGTGTGTGGATGTGCACAAGACGGACGCGGTCTCGCACCTGCACCTCTCCCACTCTGATGTCAAGCTGGCTGACAGTGCTATTCTCATGTTGAGGGAAGTCATTGTCTTTCATGTACATGCGAACCTTGCAACTGCACACCCGCAGGCACTGGGTCACATATTCCAGCGGGATCCCATGCCTCGCTATGCCTATCTCCCACTGTGATCTTATTTCTGCCAGGGTCTGCGTCTTCGACAAGTGCTGGCCATTGGCAATGTGGCAGTGCGCCACTACATTGTTCCAATCCTCCACCCAAGGCACACACTTATGTGGATGGGATCCCACCTTATGCAAATAGGAAACATCACCGACAACGCCCACATATAGCCCCTCACGGTATTGCTCCCACCGTCCCTCATATCTAGCCCACTCAGAAACAACATGCCTGTTCGGTCTCTGTGGAAGGGGAGGAAAATCTGGGTCTGCGATCCTGATGTCGCAAGGGTACGGAGGCCTACCCTCGTTGACTGAAGCAATCATAAGATCATATGTCTCTTTCAAGAACACATAGCCATGGACACGAACTCCTCGGGCCCGTTCTTGCCTAAGCCAGTCGCACGGATCGGGATACATCTGAACCACCTCCTGCACGACATTACAACCACCGGGGTCACGACTAGCACTTGTGGCAACGGATGATGTAGAGCTATCGGCATCTGATTGATCAGATGAATCATGCCAATAGTCGCTATTGCCATCATCTGAAAGCTCGCTCATAGAGCCCTCATCCTCATAATCTGAATCCGACATTGTAACAGACCCTATCAAACAAGCTATGCCGGGCAAAACTCCGAATCTACGAAAGCCGATCACTTTGGCGCTGCTTAGATGCATATGAAAGACCCGTAGGCATTCTTTTATAGAGAACTGGAATTCGCTTAAGCGAATTTGACAACCTGGTCAAAAGACAATTAGTCAAACTCCCTTAATTTCCCCCTCCCCCCCCCTTTTTTTTGAAAAAAAAAGAAAAATATAAAATCGCTTAAGCGAATTTCAAATTGCCAATTTCAAATTCGCTCGTTTTTTTTTTTTTTTCGATATATACATATTTTTTTTTTTTTTGGCCTGAAAGGTGCTCGAAATTCGCTTTAAGCCGATTTTTTTTTTTTCCTTCCTCCACGCCGGCCCCGACAAAGTGACGGACTAAATTCGCTTTTGTTTAATTTCGGGTTTTTGTTTTGTTTTTTTTTTTTTTTCCCTCGCCGACTCGACAGCGCCGACAAGCGTTGACGGACGAAATTCGCTTTTGCTTAATTTCAGATTTTTTCAAATTCCACCGACCAAGGGCGACATGAAGTGACAGGATTTTCCTAAGATCGGAATGTGAAATTCGCTAAGCCGAATTTCACTTTCCCCTTCCGATATTCGCTAAGTTTAATTTTCGCATTTTCGAAAATCGCGAAAGTTAATTTCGGAAATTCGCTAGTTTAATTTGTTCGCTGTGAGACCTCAAATCGGGAGCCAAAAAAGGCACCGCTTGGGTAGAGTAGATTTGTGGACATTTTCTTCATTGAGTTTTTTAGTCCACATTATACTTTGTTTTTAACTTTCTCTTGGTCGCATCCTTCAAAAAAAAAAGTCCTTATGTTACCTCCCTTTCCACCTGTTTATTGGATTCCATTTTCTTGCTCCTATTTGGAAGACTAAATTTTTTGCATTTCACTCGATGGCACCATAAACACTTTCTATTGGAGGACCTTCTTGTCAACGCGGCGCTGCGATATTATTATAGGATGCTAAACGGTTAGTTACTGTCGAGACATGTACCACAATGTCCCATGATATATATTTGTATACTTTGTCCAACATTCTTATTACGGCCATGGTTTTTCCATCGAAAATATTTCGAGTTGGGGATTTTTTAATCTAGACAGTAATATGTCTGTTGTATTCCTTGTTGGGTTCCCATAGGTCGATTATTCTTAGACGATAAAAAACCATTCAATTCAATTTTATTGGTTGCATATATTTTATATAGTTGCATACTAAAATTTATTCAGCGTCTGGATCTTTCACCTTTTCTACAATACTAAGGACTTTCTCCAACAAAGATATGCCACGATTGATTCAGATTTGTTTTTCCTTTCTTTATTCTTTTATTGAAATTTAAGTGCAGTTAAGAAGGTTACCTCTCGCCTAGAATGGGTTATGTACACTCCCATAGGTCATATTTACTTTGGTTCAGGTGGCCCGTGTGCAGGGAATGTTCGTTTAACAAAGACATTGCAATCCTGCCAGAAAGATTATTATACTATTCACTATGAAAATTGTCTCCTGGAACCTTCGAGGTATTAAAGGCATCCTGAAACGTGGTAGAGTGCTTGCAGCCATTCGCTCTATGAAGGCAGATGTTATTCTCTTACAAGAGCATAGACTTCCTGACTTCGAAGCAAGTTCTATAGGCAAGTGGGTAGGTGGCTACTATTCCTCCTTTAGCTGTGCAGCCAGAGGAACTAAAGGTGGCACCTGCATCCTCTGGAGAGGCCTTGTTCAAAAGTCCTACTATGCTGCCGGGGATGGTCGATGGCAGGTGGTGACCTTTGAATCTAATGAGTGTCAATGGGGGGTCATCAATATATACGCGTAGAATAAGCCTGCAGAAAGGGCTGTTATGTGGAAAGAAATTGAAAGCTGGATAGGTCATCAAGGGGATGTCATCGAGAACTGAATTTTAGGGGGAGATCTGAACATGACTGATGTTTGGGACCAAAAAATTGGGTTGCATAGAAATCTATCAGGAGATGAGGATACCTCCTGGAACTCTTTGCTTGATAGTGTGGGATTCAACTTGATTCCACCGTCCAATGCCACCTTCTCATGGTCAAATAAGCAGAAGGGCCAGGATCGAGTATATTGCCTATTAGACAGATTTTATATAGAAAATCTGCCTACTACTGACAAGTGTGAAAATATCCCTTTCAAATTCAATACTTCGTGGCTAGGAAAGGAGGCATTTTGCAAGCCTTTTAGGATATTTCTATCCTCTCTCTCTAATGATTCTAATCTTCTAAGCATGAAAGCCTGGGTTGAGAAGCTCAGCCTAATGAAGGCCTGGGTTAAAGTGTGGGGGAAGAGCAGAGCCATGGAGTTCAAAAAGGGAAAGTTGGATATATATAATCAGTTGAGAATAGTTAAGCAGGACCTCTTATCTGATCCACACAACATTACTAAACAGAACATTGAGGCAGATTTGGAGGGGAAAGCAAAGGCAATTGAGGAGGAGGAGGCTAGAGGGGCAGCTGTTCGCTCTAAAACTAAGTGGTATGCCGAACTTGACCATGAGAACTCCAAATGTTTTTTTAGAATGGCTGGTGCTAGGTTAGCTGATAATAGTATCTTATCGATTAAGGATGGCAATTCAAATGTACTGGAGGAACCACAGGAGATCAGATCATTTATTAGGGAAAGCTTTGAGAATCAATTTAAGGAAGATCCTATACCTTCCTCTTACCATGCTCAGTTGGCATTATGGCTGACTAAACTGGATTGGGGGGGAAAGGTTACCCGAGAAGAAAATCAGTTTTTACTACGTAACATAGAGGGGGATGAGATCTACAAAACCTTATGCTCCCTTGCAGCAGGAAAATCTCCTGGGCCAGATGGTTTTCCTTCAGAATTCTTTGTTGAATTTTGCGATGTGCTGGGGCCGGACTTCATCAGAGCTGTCTGTGGAGCATGGTTGTCATGCTCTCTACACCCATCATTAGCAGCAGGGTTTATCACTCTTGTTCCGAAGGTCCCAAGACCTCAAAGCCTGGGGGAATGGAGGCCTATTGCACTCACCAATGTCATCTACAAAGTAATCATGAAGGCTATTGCTAACCGCTTGAAACCAATTTTGAACAGGGTCATTGGGCATGAGCAATCAGCTTTCTTGCCGGGCAGATACATATTGGATAACTACCTTGCAGCCAGGGAAGGCCTGCATTGGTGCCGGGCCTCCAAACAAAATTGTGTAATGATTAAGATGGACTTTAGAAAGGCATATGACTCTCTCAGATGGGAAGGGTTGCGCTCAGTTGGCTTTGGGGATGAATAACTTAGCATCTGCGTCGGTCCTGGTTAATGGACAACCGTCTGGCCTGTTTAAACTCAAAAAGGGGATTAGACAGGGCTGTCCCCTCGCTCCCTACTTATTCCTCACCATGGCCAACCTATTGACAAGAATGGTTCAGTTAAAGATGTTAGGGGGAGATCTGGAAGGGCTTACCTTTCCTGGAGGTACAGAAAAGCTAACAATTATGCAATACGCAGATGACACCTTCATGTTCCTCAGATATGATGACAACAGTTTCCACTCATTTCGAGAGATTCTTATGTCCTTTGAGGTTATATCTGGTATCGGCCTTAATGCCAATAAGTGTGTAGTTCTCTGGGCTTCAGATAGTCCCATTGATCCTCGGGCCGGGGGTCTGGGTTTTCCGGTTGTGGCAGCTGGAGAATCAGTTAAGCTTCTGGGTCTTCCCCTGGTGCTTTCTGACAACCTCAAAGGCCTCTGGACCCCCATAATGGATAAACTCAGAAAGAAGGTAGGTTTATGGTCCACAAAGACCCTGGCAACATCTGGTCGGGTGACAGTTGCTAATGCAGTGCTAGCTGCCTCTCATATCTATTACTCATCAGCGATGATTGCCCAGAAAGGGGTTTACAATCAAATGCAAACTATCATCAGGAAATTCATTTGGGGTGGCATGGCTAAGGTGGCCTGGGAGGAGCTGTGTCGGGACAAAAGGGATGGGGGATTGGGCTGCAAAGACCCCTTCACTCAGGCACAGGCTCTGGCGACTAAATTTGTTTGGAGAGTTCTACAAGGTGAGTCATCTACTTTATCACCTGCTTTAAAATTTGTATCCTATAAGGTAAGCTCTTGGGAAAGCCAGCTCTTCCCAGAGATGAATTGGGAGCATTCTACTTTAGTTTCAAAGTAGCCCCTGGTACCAGGGATAGGTTCTGTACGTATGAAATTATTTTTTCAGACGTATAAAGTACAAAAATACGTATTTTTGGGAAAAATACGTATTTTTCGTATTTAATACCGCCACTGGGAAAAAAAATTTGGCGAAGTTTAAACCTTCCGCCGCTTACGCTGAACTTTTTTCGCAGAAGTTTAAACCTTAGTTTCGCTTTACGCTGAATAAATTTTTAAAAAAAAAATTCGAAGTTTAAACCTTCCATTTCGCTTACGCCGAACCTGCTTTCTCGATAAGCGAAACCTTCAGCTTTTTAAACAAAAAAAAAAAAAAAAAAAAAAAAATTTTATTTTATTTAGTTTAAACCTTCGGGCCGCCAAAAACAGTTCAAGGAAGTTAAAACAGTAAGGTTTCGCTTAAAAAAAAAAAAAAAAATCGATATTTTTTTTTAAGCGAAGTTTAAACCTTTTTAAATTGAAAACAGTTCCGCTGCGTAAGTGAAATGTAAGGTTTCGCCAAATAAAAAAAAAAAAAAGGTTTGGTAGTTTAAAACGGTTGAAGGTTAAACTGAAAGCGGGGCGAAACGTGAAGTTTTCGTTTTACGCCGAAATTTTTCGACGCCGGAAATTTTTTGGACGTATTTTTGACGATTAAACGCCAAATTTGTGCCAGTATCAAACGAAAAATAATGTGATACGATAAAACGATACAAAGATTGAACCTATCCCTGCCTGGTACATCTCATGTGATGAGAAAGATTCTCCAAGCGTGGCTGGATGTGCAACATCTCTTTGTTCCTATGGATCCTCCTAGGGAAGGTGTGGCTTCGCCTTTTATTTCGAATACCAGGATATGGGGGAGGGAGGGTCTTCCTCCGGCCCTCTCTCACCCCCGCATCTTCATTAAGTGGAAGAGCTGTGGAATCACTAGGTTGCAGCATCTGTGGATGAATGGGAGATGGGTCTGTTGGACAACATTCAAGAGTATAATCCAGAACCCAGGCGAAGGTGACCGTAAAGTGCTACGTGACATATTAGGCAAAGTCACCAACCTATCTGGAATAGTAGGGCCTTGTGAGGAATGGCGGGTTGATGGACATGCACAGTATAGTGTGGCTAGAATCTATCGAGGACTATGGGTAGATACTCCTCTGAAAGCAGAGGCAAGGCTTGGGGTGAGCAACGGAGTTGCCAAAGCTGTTTTAGCCAACTCCTGGAAGTCGCTTTGTTCGAGAAAGATACAATTCTTCAGGTGGACAGCTCTGCAAGGAGGGCTTAGTACAAAGGAAAGTTTATTCAATAAAGATATTCTGGACAATGATAGGTGTCCACTCGGTTGTCATACCACTGAATCCACTGGACACCTCTTCCTCTGCCCCCAGATCGCAGAGTTCTGGCACTGGGTTTGCCCCATCATTGGGCGGACGATACACCATCTGAGATGGCTAGATTTACTGATCACTGATAGGTGCAGTATCGAAGCCTCTTTGGTGAATATTGCGATATGGATCATCTGGAAACACCGATGTGATGTGGCACTAGGTGGCCAAGGGATCTCCATAGTGAAGCTAAAGAACTCTTTCAACTCAGAAGTAGCACTGATGGCGCTATCACATCATAGGAGGCATGGAATTAACTACAACAAGGGTCTTGACAGACTCGGATCCTTACAGGGGTTCTACTTTTATTTTAAGTGTCATTGGGCTGATAATGAAGCAGAGAATGACACAGGCACAGGAATCCCATCTATTCAGATTTGAGAATGTTCTGAGGACCCAGTAGTGGAACGGAGCTGCTTCCCTCTATAGTACCTGCTTTATGGTGAAGATGGGCGACTCCCTATAGTACCCCTAAAGTAGGGAAGACGAGATGATGCGCTCTCTGTAGTACACTTGCTGTGATCCCCACAACATCTGAGTGGGTCTCATTGTACATAATGCTTTATATTAATACATATATCTAATCTTACCTCCAAAAAAAAAAAAAAAAAAAAAAGAATGGGTTATGTAGAATAAACCATGAAGCCAGGATGTCGAGTGAGTTATATGTATAATCTATGAGAGGGAGAGGGAGGGTTGACCTCCTTAAATCATAAGTCGAGAAATATATTTGGAATTGAAAGATTGACACCGAAGGATAACTCAGATTGCGGGATAACTGAGTTCTAAGACATGCAACTTGCATCCTCAAAGAAAGACACAACCATCACAGGATCTATAGAACATTAATTGGGAAAGATAATAGCTGCAAGCTCATTTGCTCCGGCTTCATCCTTTTTTCTTATGAGCAATTGTGTTGTACAATGCTGGAAATATTGGAATACAGAGAATAGAACAGAACTGGCTATTTAACTCGGACATAACTAGATAGTAATTCTAAAGAATGAGGACGAAATGAAAGGAAAAACAAGAAAAGCAGAGAACATATAGAAATCTTGAGATGTCTAAGACACAGCCAAAATGGAACGGCCGGCTATGACACGTAAGTCGCTATTGGACTTCCTTTACTTCCTTATTGCGTGTAGTTATGATAGAGTTTGGGAGTTTTGGCGATGGTGCTCTCTATTGTCGTCAAGGAGCTTGATATATTTGTTGGATTTTCAAGCTCCTGGCACTTGGCGCTATCTGATGATCAATTCTTTATTCGAAATACAGGAGTTTTTTACCTTTCATGGTTAATTTCTTGTTGTTAGAGGTCTTTTGAAGTTTTACAGGCGTTCATCCATCTTTTGTTTCTTTTCGAGGCAGGGGTTTTTTAATCCTAGTAGTAATGATTGTACTAGCCCATTGTATGGGTCCCATGACCTATTGGTCTCCGTGGACGTTAAAAAAACTATTCTATTCTATTCTATTTGTTGTTGAAGTTTTCAGAAGACCTTATTAATTTTATTTTTATTTCTTATCTTTTGTAGGTGGTTGCAGTTTTCGTGGTGCAAACCATCCATTATCTACTTTTCCGAAAGTGCTGGGCAATTATTGTTATAGAAAAGTGTGTTCACAGTAACCAAGTGGTAGGACACTTTTTCCGCAAGTGGTGTTAGTTACCCTCAATTTGTTGTTTTAGTTGGAATAGTACACTTGGAGCTTTGCTAGGTTAGCAAATGTTTGTTAGCACTAGAATCGTATAAGAGACCCTTTTTGGTTGATCAACCCATATAGGTCCCTCAAATATTATATACTAAGGAGTAAATCTATGTGACGGTTATGAAAAATTAAATGTTGAGACTTTCAAACTTTTACTGTAGTCGCACTTGATGTATTCTTGTTGTTTACATTCCACAATCTAGTGAACGCACACCATTAGTTTGGACAATCGTTTTTGTATACAGGAGTGTTCATTTATTGGACATTCTTGGTGTGAAAACCATGTTGACGCACTGGGCATTCTTAGTGTGGAAACCATGCCGATGCCGTCAGATGGAGGTATGGTTGACACATCAAGAATATCCAGTAAATGGACATTCCTGTTACGTGGACGCATGTTAGGCTTCATTTTGTGGACAGTAAACCTCACCTAGAATGCAAGTAAATCGGACCGAATGCTGGGCAAATCATTTAGAATGCAAGTAGATTAGTCAGAATGCTGGGTAAATCGCTACAAAAGAGGGTAAATCAGACTCAGGACGCATCGGAACTGAAGAATGCGAAAGGATGCCAGTAGCCCTAATATTTTGTTGAGATTCTTGGTAAAGAATTTATGCCACGTGGCATAGCATGATTGGATATCGCGGCAGAATGAAGCCTAACATGCTTTTACGCGGAATAAAATAATGCACCTTAAATAGAAAAGATTCTAAAGAATCTTCCTTAATCTAAGGGGATAGAATTAATTCCACAACCACAATGCAAGTAAAACTGGAAGACACTATAGTTCGAAGATAACGGAGTTCGGCACCTAAAAATCCGCCCACTTCTCTTAAATTCCGATCATCCCAAAGAAATTCCGGCAATTTTTCTGCAAGAAAATAGAAAAATTTCCAGTAGAATACACTAAAAACTGCACTAAAATATATATATTTTTTTTTGATAGCCTCAAATATCAAGCGGCATTGGTTAGACATATTACTATTCTGGAGGCCTGGAAGACACAAAGAATGCAATTAAATACGAAGAAAGAAATTCTCACACATGCAGTACAAGATATTCAAAATCCAGTGAAGCATGACATTTGCCGGCAAATTATCTGGTTAAAGCTTTTGAGAAATTCGAAGCGTGATAGGCGGGTTTAATCCAGATATTCAGGCCTCATCCTGACCGTCGAAAAGTCACCTGATATCTGGTTTCCGTGCTCAAGGTGGTCCAATAAGATAAGGATACGTGTACAAAGTTCTGCATCGCTAATAGCCCGTCTCCGGTTCTGGACTTGAAACTTTCAAATACCAAAGTCGAAGTACACAATCTGAAGTCGGAAGTCATAGTCTCAAGATTGGGGGCCATTCCGTTTTCAGAATGTCACAGCAGCTTGTCAAGAAGCTGATCAAAATTGACATAGTTTCTGATACTGTTTGCCCATGGTGTTATATTGGGAAGAAACATTTGGAGAAGGCTATGAATGCCAGCAAGGATAAATATGACTTCGAGGTGGGTTTAATGTCGATGTTGTTGTTCTCCCTAACTCTGGTTGCCATATAGTATATACTTTGGTTTCACATGCTGCAGATTAAATGGCATCCTTTTCTTCTGAATCCTAATGCTCCCAAGGAGGGCATAGATAAGGTCCAGTACTACAAAGAGAAATTTGGTGAGAGCAACTTAACTTCTATTATGAATCGCACTGCTAAGGTACTTTTTAATCAATTGACAGCCGCTATCTATAGAAATTTAGTATAACTTAAAAATTGGCCTTTGCTAGGTCTTTGAAGATCTAGGCATTAATTTCAAGCTTGGTGGATTGACGTGGGTACCCAATCCTTATCATATTTTTCTGGTCACTTACTTATCTTTGACCATTTATGTTTGTTGCAGGGGTAGCACAATGGACAGTCATCGTTTGATTGAATTTGCTGCACAACAAGGGGCAGATATTCAAGACAAACTGGTGGAGGAGCTATTCATAAATTATTTCACACAAGAGAAGTATATTGGTGATAGGTATGGATCTACTATGCCATTACTTCCATGGAATACAAGTTTAATACGGACTTGATAAAAGTTGGTAGCAAATTGAAATTACTTATTAGCATGGCTGCCCTATATAATACAGGCGCACACCTCCAAACAAGCATGTATTATCTTTCCTAGATTTATCTAGCATTGGCGTTTCAGCAAGGAAAAATTCCATTGGCATTGAGCAGCAAAAATTTGCTTTCTGCATCTTGCTAGAAGTAGGTTTCCTTCCATAATTCACCTGTATTTGCGAACTCCAGTTGTTTATTGTGTCAATATGCTGTACAAAGCATGTTGTTAGGCACTGAATTTGATTATTATTAACAATGCCGTGTTCTCTTAATCCCTGCTAAGCTACGACTATATGTCTTACACCTTTGGGAAACTACTATAATTTTCAAATATCAAGTCCTGCGAACGCCTATCTCTGTCTTCTGTGATATCCATTGCCTTAATATATTATGGTCGTACAAATAGTTAAACACTCTTTCAGAACAGTGGGATAATGACAAAATGATTGTGTAAATTCTGCAAAGTTCTAAATATGTCAAATTGTGGATTCAGAAGTCATAAATGCAAACTTACAAAGTGTTCCTGAAGGTGTTTTGCCCTTCAAGCATCCAGGAAATTAACGCAGATTATTTTCATCTTGATGTGTTATTCTTGTGAGTGGCAGACAGGTACTTTTGAGTGCTGCAGAAAAGGTTGGTGTCCAAGGGGCAAAGGAATATCTTGACGATCCAAATGCCGGAGTGAAAGAGGTAAGTTACTTACCTTGTATTATGAGGTCTTTTTGTCTACCAAAACCACTTCAGTCAGGTCTATCCCTTTTCTTTCGCTTTTATGTGATAGGTGCAAGAACAGTTACAGAAATATGCATCTGGAGTTAGAGGCGTACCTCATTTCCAGGTGACTGAGATTGTCTAGTTATATTTGTTCCATGTCCCATTCATTCACAGTCATTACGTTGCAGATTAATGGCAGATACCAGCTTTCAGGTGCACAACCTCCTGATACATTCCTTGAGGCTTTTAGAAAAGCTGCAAGTGATGAAGAAGGAGAAACATGAAGTTACTACCTAGATGGCAGAATATGAACCACCTTATTTCTTTCCTTGTCTTTGGTAGTATATGTTACGTACTGAAATTGAATGCAAGGCTTAAAGGGTCTTCTTTTAAATTGAGACCAGCCAAATCTGGGGCATGTCCAGTCAGCGTCATGTCCCTACTGCTACTTGATGTGCTACTGCAATTTATTCTTTGGAATGAGTCCACTCTGAGGCTTTGGCGGCTGTGTATATTATATGGCTTTTTATATGATATTGACAAAGTTAACGTGGCAAGAGATATGCTCTTTGTACCTTCTTGCTACAGAGGTTGACTTAAACACCTAGTATGATTGGAAAATACTTTATATAGTCAAGAGGTTTTTTTTTTTTTTTTTTGAGGGACTTTCTATGGATATCTATTTTACAGCTAGGTCTGTTATGACAACGTGTAAAATACAACCCTTCTTTTTGTGCATTACATTGTTTGTTTGTTATTTTATGAAACTTGTGTTTCAGTGGCATCAGTCCCTAAAGATTACATGCTGAAAATTATCTTAACTTCAGTGAAGGGTTGTAAATGGGTTGGATAAACAACACATTTCAGCAAGAAGCAGAGATAAAAATATGTAAATATTTGCAAAAAGATCAAACGCAGTCTATATAGCAACTAAGTATCTCTAGTGTTGCCTTTGTTAGGACATGGGTTTGGATGCCTCCATGGGGTTTCAAAATCCACTGTTGATTATCGGGCAGGAGACGTTGGTGGGTGCAAGTCTCACCAACCATTCCTTACAAAATGGAAGGATGAAAGATGCTATACAAGAAGATATATAGCAGGAAATATTTGAAGCAGTGCTAATTGGATAGCGTAGCACATAAGCATAGTTCTGCTTGTAAGTTAAAGTTGCAACTAAGAGTTAGAGAACCATGACCATGCCCATTGTTCCAGTTTTCATTTTTTGGCAGCTCCTGCGAATTGTAGCTGCCCAGCTCTCAACAGACTTTTATCAAACTTCCTGCCCAGACGTGGAGTCGATTGTCAATATATCGATCATAGCTTCTTCACAGTTATCCGCTAAAGTGCCAGTTGCATTGCTCAGACTCTTTGCTCATGATTGTTTTGTAGAAGGTTGAAGTTGTTAATCATACTTTGTCTGACATAATAATGAGCTTGTTGGTGTTTACAGGGTTGTGATGGATCAATATTGATTTCTTCTACAAGCACAAACACTGCAGAGAGAGATCATGCTTCAAATCTGGACTTTCCTCAAGATCCATTTGATGCAATCATAGCAGCCAAGCAAGTTGTGGAAAAAGCTTGTGAAGGAGTTGTTTCCTTGTGGCCGATATTCTCGCTATGGCGTTTCGAGATGCAGTTGTTTTGTAAGGAAATTTTAGTTCATTTTTTCTTATCCTTTTGCTACTTATGCTAATTTTAATGCAACAGTTAACTCCTAAAAACAGATCATGCTAATTCTTGGGTGCAAATTGTTAAAATCAGAGTGGGGGACCTACATGGAAAGTTCTAAAAGGAAGAAGAGATGGGTTGGTATCTCAAGCATCCGAGTAAATCTCCTTCAGCTAATTTTAGTGTTGCACAGAATAGTGCTTTCTTTGCAAATCTCAACTTAACAACAGATGAAATGGTTACTTTGTCAGGTAATGAAATTACAAAAAGCTCCACATTTAAAACTTCAAGACATATTCCAAGACAAAAAGAAAAAAAACTAACATATTTTCTAACCAGCTGATTGCAATTTGCCATGTGCAGGAGCTCATACAGTTGGATTTGCACATGCGATAAATTTACCAACCGGCTATACAGTTTCAAAGCACATTCAAGACTGACCCATCTTTGAATTCAAGTTTTGTGGTCGTTTTTGAAAGACCGGTGCCCATCTTTGAACTCAAGCGGTAGCATTACACAGGCTCTGGATATAACGAATCCCTTTGTCTTTGATGGTTCATATTATAAAGATCTGCAGCAGGGAATGGGCCTGCTTACTTCTGACCAGGTCCTCAGCAGCGATAATTCTACACAGGGCCTTGTTGGCCTCTTTGCCTCTGATCAGCAGCAATTCTTTAATGCTTTTACTGAAGCTATGATTCGCTTTGGCAGCGTGGGTGTTAAGACTGGATCTGAGGGTGAAATCAGGCTTAATTGCACTAAATTCAATAACTCTTGAAGCTTTAATATATCAATTTATTTGTCTCATAACTTGCCCCAGCCTTTGTGTATAGGAAAAAATAATATAACGTGTTAGTTCTACCTTCGTATTTTTTTGATACCTGCACACACCATCGATTGGAATTTTCAAACCTTCATGGCTGTTCTAATCGGATTTTTAAACACCAGAACAAAGAGGACTCGTTATACTTATTCATCCTTCGTGTTGAAATTTGCAATAGATCAGATGTGTTTTAGTATACCTAATACATTCTAGTAATTTCCACTTGCCAATCTCTATTTGGTTAGGCTTATTCATGATAGTCTATGATTGTCTATGAGGAATACAAGGTGTAGATAATGTCCTGGCCCTCGGACGTTACCTAAAAAAAATTTTGACGGCCAACGAATATGCCGAAACATGCAGCACACGCCCGAGGCATTTTCATTGGCCCGAAATTTTTTTTTTTTGGTAACGTCCGAGGGCCAGGACGTTATCGCCCTTAACGCCCTGGTTCGAGGGTTTGCTCCAGGGCCGGATCCAGATCTTAGAAGAAGGAAGCAGAGGTGCCGAATCCAGATCTTAGAAGAGGGAAGGCCGGATATTAGAAGCAGGAACATAAGGATCTTAGAAGCAGAAGGTCGGATCTTAGAACGGAAGGGCTAATCTTAGAAGCAAAAGGCCGGATCTTAGAACAGAAGGGCCAGATCTTAGAACAGAAGGGCTGGAAGCAAGATTAAACCATCGATTGTGCCACGGCCCTGCAGATTTTGGTAACAAGGGGAGACAGAGCAGCTTGTGCTCTGTTTTGCGATGCAAACATCCTCTGCTCTGTTTCTAGAAACTTCGGATTTCTAGCAAACTCTAGATCAGCCCAAGCCTGCCCAAGAATCGTCGGAGTTCATCAGCTATGAGAGATAAACGCTGTTCTTGATATTATCCTAGGATTTTATGAGGATTTCATGCTTAATACTCTAAGATGTTATGAGAAACAACATAAAATGTCTGCCGGTGAAGCTGTTACTAGCAGATAACATCACTCTAATCAACGGCTGAGATTGGATCTCAGCCTGTAAACCTGATAACCAGGGCATTAAGGATCTTCAGCGTACAAACTTTATGTATGACTTACCCTGGTAACGGGCAATTCGTTAGGGAGAGGGTTTCTTTTGGCCGCGATTTTGACAGCATGAACATATTTTGGGCATATTTAAACACAGCTACCATTTTTATTTGTTTTCCAGACCAGTAAAAGACTTTTTTATAATTTTTTACATCATCATGGGCTTAAGGTTCTTAAATTTTTACACGGCAAAAGGTTTTTATGGTTTATCAAAAAACTCATTCTGCCCTAATCTTCTGGGAACAACTCATTTGTAACACTTTTCCATGGATCCTCCTTGTGTCATGTCCGTGGTCGGACTCCTCAGTTTTTGCCGATTTTCCTTTTCTCTACTATTACCTGATCAACCTTCAAAGTATACATATATACACCCGCTTTTATTTCTTCATTTGTTTCTTAACTTTTGCCGATTGGGTTATCATCTTCTGCGCCAAGAGATTGACCAATTCCGGTATTTCTTTCTTCAGCATATTGCTCAATTTTATTGTTTTAGTTTTGCTTCATTGTAAATCTCTTTATAGCATGTTAATAGATGTATGTTTTTTCTCTAGTAAATGTATGTTTTTTCTCCCATCTGTGGTATGACTAGCAATCATTCAGAACGAAAGGAGCTCATATGCTTTTGCTAGATCCTCTTAAGTCTCTTCCGAAGATAATAATCCATGTGAATATATTAGATAATACGTATTCTGAATGGATTTACCTCGGGAGCACCATATATCTACTTTGAGAAGTGGTAAACTCGGCCAAACTTCTATGATTAGCTCGACCATGCACCGAATCGACATCGACCCATCGCATCCCATGCATCCGAGTTCAAGAATGCCTCATCCACCTTCAAGCATGCATCAGAACCCCCATCGATCGCAGTTCACGTACTTCATATTCTTAGATTTTAAGCGAACCCATATTTCATATTCCAAAATCATAGGCGCCCCCAATCATAAATGACCATTAACAACCAACACACAACTACCATTAATATTATTAACACAGACCATTGCATCCAACGCATTTAAATTAAAATCCCCCTGAAACCCCCTTTGGTTTAGGTGCATATTCACACGGGGGGTTACTTCGGGCATCGAGAGCTATCGGATTGGCATATTTGCCCTTTATTCCTTGATCTGGACCGTACATAGCAATCCTCGTTTGTGGGGTATGCTTGTATAAGTTTTTGTATACTGTATGTTGAGATTTGCAAAATACTATAAGGTTTGAGAGAATATACTTAATGGTGTTAATTTTATACATGTATTGTAAATTTTTAGGGGCTCTCGCTGCCCTACGTAACCCCCCGTGTGAATATGCACCTAAACCAAAGGGGGTTTCAGGGGGATTTTAATTTAAATGCGTTGGATGCAATGGTCTGTGTTAATAATATTAATGGTAGTTGTGTGTTGGTTGTTATATTAAAAAAAATTTGGGCCCTTGGGCCCTAAATAAAAGCAAACATAGGTAAACTTTCTGGGCCTAAATATTAATTACTAAGAAGCACAATAATATTAAAGATAAATTATTTCCATTGCAAACAACTATGAGTATATTTTGTCTAATCATTAGGACAAGAACACGTTCTTGGAATTGAACACGTCGAAATCTAGCAACAACAATATCAAATGATAATTTTCTAAGTCAGTGCTCCCATGGTTTGTTTGGTGCACGTGGAGCTTGCTACGCTTTAATCAAGATTAATACTACTTTCCAATTGAATGAGCTTCTAAAGCTTCTAATGTTGCATAGTGGTCCACACATGCAGAATACTCTCATTTCCTTGACAGTCTTAAGTTAGAATATGATTTACCAAACAGTTTTCCAAAAACGTTGTTTTGAATCTTTTTTCGCTCCATTTTTCGGGGACGATATCTCCTTGGTATCATGCTTTTGGCTCCACGGACTCATACATTAATTGTTCATTGTGTGAAAGTAACACTCATGCCGCCCCTCGATTATGTTCCTCCCCTCGATTATGTTTGGATCATGCCGGTGAATACATGGCTTCAAAGCATTAATTTTTGAGCATACTAAACTACTAAAGTACAAATGCATAACAAACTAGTCAACATGGTCAATTGCTAAAATGAGTTTGAAGTTGAAATTACCGCTGGACATGACTTTGCATCAAAGCTCTGTGCAAATTTAACAAGTGGCTCTGGATGATCGATAGACATTCCTCGCTGGCTTACTATCAGCTTGATCTTGTTAAGCGTTTAAAGTAACGCCTGCAGACATAGATACGTAACACCGCAACCATGGCGTCTTTACGAACCCATCCCTTTCAGTCCATCTGAACCCATCCCCCTTTCAGGCATCTACTGAGAAAAAATTAATGATTTTTTAAGCTCCCCATGCCTGCCATATGTATAAACTGTGGCATTTCAGAAATCAAATCATGGTTGGGCAATTCCCTAAGGCGCTCAATTGCATTGAGGAGAAATCCCTGTTTGGCATATCCTCCAAGAATCACATTCCATGATACACTTCTCAGCCATTCCTGCAAGAATCACATTCAATGATACCAAATGTATTAGCTTAGGAGAAACCATCTATTAGAAGCTATATATTAAGTCTTCAACATTCCCGCATGAGAATATGTAGCATAATGGTTCCACCAAGAGAGCACTTGCTTAACAACAAGTAAAAGCGGATCTGTTTGACCACTAAGAATTTTTATGCGTGAGAAATGAAGCTCTCAATTGCAAACAAGTATGAGAACACGAATTTTCTCTCATTTACGTACATGGATACAAGTCCGAGACGCTGACCAAGGTTGTGGCGAGATGCTATAGTAGAAACCAAGAAAATTATTTTTCAAAATTTGAAGGCATTTTGTTCTTTGCTTAATTCCAAAGCCACATCAAGATCTTGTACATTCTTACTCAGGACAACAAGCTCTTTTGTTTGCTTCTGTTTTCTTAATTGACACAGATCATTCCAAGAAGTGAATGTAAGAAACAAGGATTTGCAAAAGATATCTTGAAAAAACCAGATGATATACCTGAATCTCCTTAGAGAATCCTGCTGCTTTGCATAAGATGCCAAAGATTCTCACTTCGTTTTGAACAAACTTGTGCTTCAAGAATACCGTATCAAAGAGATGAGGTGCCATGCTGGTAAAATTTGACTTCTAAAATCTGTAGCTCCAAGGCAGCAAAATGCTCCAAACGCAGGTGCTATATCCGGCTAGATGGAAGCTAGTTCTGGCCATGCCAAGTCGCACCCTAAACCGCATCCCTAATCGCATCCCTGTTAGGGTTTAGTAACGCATGCTTTGTACTTAAGCAAATTCAGATTTCAAGATTTGGCCATGGCGGCAACATTGCTACAAAATCCCTCCTCCAGAGAGCAAAAGAAGAGAATTTTCTTCTCCGGAAGCAAATCTGGCTGGCAACGGTAAAGCAAACCCTTTCCTAAAGAACCCTAAAATAAGGGACCTCGATGCTTGCATGTCTGTTTTGGGAACTTAAAAATAATTGATTTTTCAAGGAAAACTATGCAAATGCTAAACCATTGCAAAATCATAGATAATATGTCATTTAAATCTGAGAATACAGTGCGCACTCTAGATATACTAAATAGTAGGTCTCGTGCAATACGCCCATCAAATCATATGAAAACCATAGAAAAAAACGTACAAAAATACAAAAGAAACCCCCTGTTATTATGCTACATATTTGAAATGAAAGGCACCTAGAGGCCTCAACATACAGTCTGGACCGTAGGGTTAACGGATCCAACGACCCAGGTAGTTGAGGGTGCACCTCATTTAGAATATGTAGCACAATAACATGCGGTTTTATGGGGATTTAATATGGATGTACAAAATGCCATTCTTGAACCATAGGCCATACCCCTAAAATAATTCAATGGGCTATTATAAAAAGGAAAAAAAAGAAAAGAAAAAAAAACATGGATTTAGTAGAAAAAATAATCATGTTAGCACGCCAATTGTATTGGTTAAAGCATTCTAATTAAAATAATGAATCATTTTAGTAAAGGTTCGAGATCTCGTATTTTATATTCTAAAACCTTGGGCAAACAGATATAGAGGTTCGAATTCCGTACTTCATATTCCAAAACCTTAGGCGAACCCGTATTTCATATTCCAAAATCATAATTGCCCCTAATCATAAATGACCTGATAAGAATTAAGGAAAGTGACATAGCCAATCTTCTACCTGCCTTTGTTTGGGCTTCAATATCTCATGCATATCATCATAGTTCTAGAGGATAAATGAGCCATTAGCCTCTTCCAAAGTGTATGTTCACCATCTGCAAAACAATGAAAGATATATCATTACAGATTGGATACACACCTCACTTCCAAGCACAAAACGCATTTGAAAAATTTATGAAAACTTGACAGACGCATCCCCTCCTTTGCCTTTGTTTGGTCCACAAATTGGGCACCCACCCTATTTGAGCTCACCAAATTGGGCACACCGCTCTATTTGGACTCACTAAATTGGGCACTCACCCTAGTTCGCGAAAAAAGATCTTAAAAGGGAGTTTTTTTTTTTTTTTTTTTTTTGGGGATTGCTCAACTAAATTGGGTACACGCGCCCAATTTTGGGCAACCGTCCTATTTCTATGCACAAGATTGGACTCGAGCGAACTCAGTCTATAAATTTGGACCATAAAATTGGCCTCCTCCTGCATTTGGTCTTCAGCATGCTAAGCCCTATTTGTTCATTTACAAGCACCACATTTGAGCCAAGCTAGTACAATAACAAATTACTGACAATAATATTGTTTGCACATCCTTAATTCAAACCCTCACAACTAGTTATGTGATTTCAGCAATAAACGCTCCCTCAATTGAAGCTTCAGGCGTGTCTCATCTCCTCATCATCAACGTGGCAATGCATACTGCATCACTCAGCTAAGACCACTAACCAAATACTTTGGAAGCTTTTTGTGATATCACGGGCATAAAAGTCAACACGAGTAAGATCAAAGCAATGATATTTGGTACACTTCAAAGGCCAGTATTCACACACAAAGGAGAAAATATTGTGACAGTTGACTCTTACAAATCCTAGAAGTTAGCTCGAATTACAGTTGGAAGGAATGTGCAAAGAAGAGAATAGCTGGATGCAAGAAGGCACTCTATGCCATGCTGAATAGATGTCGTCGAGCCGGCCTACATGGATGGACTATGAGAACGATGCTTTTTAAAGCTTTACTTCAAACTGTCATTCTATATGGAACTCAGATTTGGGGGCCAACAATCTCTTCACATCTCTGGACTAATGTAGAAAGTGCGATTAAGCTTTTCCTACAGGAGGAACTGGGAGTGAAAGATAAGACATCATATTTTATTCTTTTAGCTGAGACTTGGATGATGCCACTGAAGGCCGAGGCTCTTTGTTTGACATTAAGGTACGTTGCACATATAAGAGAGCAGGACACATCAAGACTGGCACACTTAGCTCTTGAAGACTCAAAAACTAGTGAATGGTATAAAAATCTGATTGCATGGTCCAAGAAGTGGGAAATTGAAGAAAGAGATTGGTCAAATATAGATATCAGCATTAGAGACCTTGTGAAAAGCAAGGATGTGCAAAAGATATGGCAAAAAGAAGGGACAAAAATGGATTTCTATAGAAATGAAGTAAATCCAATGCTTATATTTGTGGAATAAGATTATTTATTGGCTTAACCCATTCCAACGTCTATGAAGAGAGCAATTGCCAGGTATCATACAAGTTCTCATAGATTAAAAATTGAAACAGGTTGATGGAGTCATTTGCCACAAGAAGAAAGAATTTATACATCACATGACTCGGAACAGATTGAAAATGAACAATATGTCTTTCATATATCGAATGTGTTTTCATATAATGTGAATAACATTCATGAACGGCATAAGAGATCAACATGCAGTGACAAAAAAAGGCATTTTTTTTGCTATTACAAATTGATCCAAGAAAGTTAGTTAATTTATTTTGGATATTGAACGTCATAGATCACTACTTCTAAAAATATGAATTCGATGTAAAATTCCGCTTCTTGGCCTTAAAGGGCATGATTCAATATTGTTGTTGTTGTTGTTGTTGTTGTTGTTGTTGTTGTTGTTGTTGTTGTTGTTGTTGTTGTTGTTGTTGTTGTTGTTGTTGTTGTTGTTGTTGTTGTTGTTGTTGTTGTTGTTTGTTGTTGTTGTTGTTGTTGTTGTTGTTGTTGTTGTTGGGGCTTCTCCCTGCTTGGATTGACCAATTTGGCGTTTCTTTCATACTGTGGCATGTCCTTTCTCGGCCTTGCCTCTTCTTTAGCCATAACCCTTTGACCTTCGTCCTCGATCCCGTTTTGATAAGGAAGTTCTCTTCTATTCGGGAGGTTTTTGTCATTTTCATGCGAGCCCCATTCTAGAATCCCATCGATCCGAGCCCCGGATCGAAATTCTAGAATGGGGCGCAGCATGCATGTCTTGCATGCATGCATGCGGTGCATGCCTTCTCCGGGTTGGGAGATCGCTATATTAGGCGCAGGTTCTTCATCAACGCCTCATCGGCGCTTCCTCTTCTCTCTCAGCAGTACCTTATTCTCTTTTCTTTGAAACCCACCCTCCCCTTAATTGTTTAATGTATTTTTGTCGGCACGCGTGACCAGCCCCTCTATTTGAAGAGGTTTTGTTTTATTGTGTCGTGGCACGTGCGGATCAGCCCCCCTCCACTTTGGGAGGTTTGTTTTGTCACATTTTTTCTAGTGTTGGTAATGTGCGTGTACAATGGTTGGCAGCGGCCAGCTTCGACTTCTCCATTCGTGGGTTTTGGGAGCTTAATTTCAAATTTTACGTTTGTCAAGCCCCTTGCGAAGGCTTATCACTAGGGTTTTTCCTCGAAAACCCGAAAGGGCGGGGTTTTTTAATCCCGGTGATAAGCTTTCGGCAGGTACACAAACCAAACATCTATTAGCATTGTATTTCATGGGGTCCAAATTATATAATTGGACATTCCCTTTATTTTTCTTCGTGGGTAGTTCGCATGTGTGCGGCTACCCACTATCCACCATTGTAGAAAATCTGCTGAGATGAATGAGAAGCCTATCTATCGAGAGGTTTTTGTCGTTTCATGCGAGCCCCATTCTAGAATGAACAATATGTTTTTCATATATAGAATGTGTTTTCATATAATGTGAATAACATTCATGAACGGCATAAGAGATCAACATGCAGTGACAAAAAAGGCATTTTTTTTGCTATTACAAATTGATCCAAGAAAGTTAGTTAATTTATTTTGGATATTGAACGTCATAGATCACTACTTCTAAAACTATGAATTCGATGTAAAATGCCCTTGGCCTCAAAGTCTTATGGGGCGTGATTCAATATTGTTGTTGTTGTTGTTGTCGTTGTCGTTGTCGTTGTCGTTGTCGTTGTCGTTGTCCTTGTACATTTAGAGGAAGCTCTCGTTGTCCCACGTCGTCCCTTGCGTGAATATGCACCTAAAACAAGGGATTTTTAGGGGGGTATTTTATTATAAGTGTAAAAGGTAATCATGTATGATGTAAGAAAACCTTTTGGCCCCTTTAAGGCCTTGAAGAAGGTACATTCTAAAAGAATGTTCAGATTATATAACATACCAATTGATAGAAAAGAAATGTATTCAGATGCTACATAGATAAAGTAAGGTTTGCAGAGATAACACAAGGGACGAAAAACAAATAGATAGGGTCGCATTCGCGGCGACCTTCCATTGGCAGTTACGAGATTTCTTGTTTTAGTGCTTTTTAGAGTTTCTATATAGCCAACAAATCTTCCACAGCCACTATGGGCTTCTCCATGGCCACGAGGTATCAATGTTGCTATCCATGAGGCTTCTTACTGCTTTTTAAATTTAGAAAGATGATAGAAGTGGTAAATTTCTTGTTTGTTTTTCATCTCTCTGTCAAAAGCTCATAAGTTTTTTTTTTTTCTAACCTTACATTCTTGGTGCATGGGCATAGAGATTGGTTCCTAGCTTCTTAGAGCTCGATCAAATCTATTATGGACGTTGCATTTACAGATTATGGGGAACTCCAATAACATGCTACTTTCTTAACTAATCTTTATATTGCTTATGCTTGGACTGTTGCTGCTTGTATCTACTGTTACAATGCATTACATTTGTAGGAGGTGCATTTTTGAGAGCTATCCTAATCAAGCATTTATCTTAGCAATCCACCGGATTAATGAAGTCCCAACTAAGGATATAATTGCATCCCATTGAACAAATAGTTCTTTGTCTTGTGAACAAATTGTTCTTTTAGTACCTTGTTCAATTTGGCCAAGACTAAAGTCTTGTTTGTTTCATCTTCGCGCCAGCCAAGGCTTCTCTTTCACTTATCAGGGGCTAAATGTGGAGGTGGCGCTCTCTTACAAGTACCTGGGCTTAGAGTTCCCCACTACCACATACTGGAACGCTTCGTTCATTCGATTGCGGGTGACTGCGGGTTGGAAGGCACTTTATGCGATGCAGAATAACAGCTACAAAGCAGAGCTATATGACTGGCCCCATTCCCACTTGTTCAGAGTTCTGATGGAACCTGTTCTTCTATATGGGATTGATGTTGGGGTCCGGTAATATCCCTGGCCACATGGAATGAACTGGATCAGGTTTAGAAAGCCTTTTTGGCACGGGCGCTCGGGGTGAAATCCAATCAGATCCTTCTGCAGGAGACAAGTTTCTTGCCTCTTCAGCGGGACGTAAACCATTATTCAATTAAATTGGGTTTATGTCAATTCCACAATCACGCCAACCTGTGGTTGTTTTCTAAGGGACTTCTATTATTTTTTATCTTTTTTTTTTGTACTTGGTAAATCATATATACGCTGTTTTTCTCTTGTGCTTTTTATATATGACTTGAAATATGTAGAACAGAAGGGCAAGTTGTTCGAATTATGACATCATAATCTTGGAACATTGAGACGAAAATAATACATATTTGATAACATATTACATTTTTTTGTTGGACAAGAACAACCTCAAAATTATAGATATATGAAACGAATATCAATAAAAACAATGATATACTTCAATAAAACATATCAATCTATGTTTTTTCACATAAGTAACAAGGTGTGGTTCCATGTCAGCTGTTCTATCTAGTTCTGGATGTGGTTCTAACACTTTCACGCACTATCATCCCCATAGCCAGATTATTCATAATAGGTATACATTGGACTAGGAAGTCATCTGTCGCAAAGTTACTTGGATCATGAGATGGTGGATTGGGCCTACGTTTAATTGAAGAAGCACTTGGAGCATCATCATAACACTTTGATTATTCATCCTTATTCTAGATACCAAGTTGATCCAGGTAACTCTTGAAGTTCTCTTAGAAAATCCCCTTATGCGTTTTCCGATTCGATGTACGAGTGATGTGGTTATTACCCTTGCAAATCCAAATTCATGTTCCTTAATGTTTTATATGGTCCAATTGTGCATTCAAATAATCTCACATGATTTATTCCAACAAGTAAAGCCTAGTTAACCAACAATGAAAATCACGCCAAGCGTGTTATTAGCAAGCATAATATTGTAGAAGAAATCTAGTTGTAGAGCAAAATCTAGTTGGCGAATGAAAAAAAATGATGCCAGGCATGTATTAGCAAGCATCATATTGTAGAAGATACCTAGTTATGGAACAAAATAAATCACGCCAAGCATGTATTAACCAGCATGTTAATATTGTAGAGCTAAAGTTGAGGATGTTTCACCAAAGACATAAGATACTTTATGTGTCACCATCATTGCGAGTTTCAAGCATGAAGTTTTACCACTAGGGTATTTTACCACTATAGTTTTTTGTTGCTAAGATGCAAATTACACATGAAAATAATAGCAAACCATGTGTGTGATTTGAAATCCACTTTTCTATAAACCAATGCAAGCTCAACATGATTTGATTTACGATTCACTCTTCTGTAGCAAATCACACATGAAAATAATAGCAAACCATGTGTGTGGTCTAGGATCCATATTCTATAAACCATGCAAGCTCACCATGATTTATGATCCACTCTTCTCTAAATCACGCTTAGCGTGTTTTACATTCCCTCTTATGCTTGACGAGGTTGCAAAGCCAGCATCGAAAACCATGGATCACCAACCATGTTTGCAAAAACCATGGATCACCAACCATGTTTGCATGAGGAAGAAGCCCAATCACAAAAGACATGCAAGAAATTCAATCAGATTTAGAAATACTCAAGGTTATATACATGAGCCATTTAGAATTATTAAAGATCTGGAATTAGCGAACTTCAGGAGGATTGAGCACGTGGAACTTGCTTGTTGCAATTCGGAACAAAAGAAATTAGAAAGGGAAAAAAATGGGCCTGCATGCTGGCGAACATGGTGCGCTTAAAACTTTTGCACCAGACGCATTTGCATATATAGATGTCCATCGTCCCAGCAACAGCATCAGAGCTTTTCGGGTTGAAAAGATTTGGGGCACTATACAACATTCTCTGTGTAGCAAATCCAGCCGGATCACTGATTTTCTCAGGAATTATAGCAGGATGTCTTTATGACAGGGAAGCCAAGCGCCAAAATGGCCACCATAACTTAAATCTCTTCCCTTCACTTCATTTCATCACAGATTCGGTACAAAACCTTGATGAATGGGTCTGTTCCGGTGCCTGGTTTTCGGTCGACATACATAATCATGACAGGGATTTGCGTAATTGGAACCGTGCTAAGTTTGGTACTTACAAATAGAACTAGGAGTGTTTATCTTTCTCTGTAAGAGGTCAGCGCATTTGTTCAGAAGGGATTTTGCTCAGTCTGATTTGCTCGGAGTGAATTTGCGCAGACGGATTTTGCTCAAATGGGTTTGCTCAGACGAATTTGTTCAGAACTGATTTTGCTAAAAACAATGACGGATTTTTCTCAGATGGGTTTGCTCAGACGAATTTGTCCAGAACGGATTTTGCTAAAAACAATTTTTGGTTTACACAAATATTGCATGGACTAACCTTCTCGCTTCTTCTCGCTCAGACGGCCCTGCAGCTGATGAGTTCGAATGGCTTATTGGCTTTTGATTTAGATCAGGGACTCAGTTTCTTGGATTAAGTGCGAGAAAAAGTTGTTACATGAATGAATAGTCGAAGACTTTTACATGGCAGTAGAATATTAAAAAATATTTAACAAGAAATGGGCAGATCAAAATAGAGCTTACCTTTGTCGGATTGCTGAGCACAGAGATGGAAGCTTTGAATTAACAGAAGAGGCGTATAGTAAAATTGCCTTAAGAACAGATGCCGAAATGGCCATCTGAAGCTCTGGAATTAGCAACGAAGGTGTATTTGCCCACCCAAGCACGAATCCAAGTAGCAGGGTTGATGACGAATTGAAGGATCACATGTGCAGGGAGAAAGGATGAAAGGGGAGGCCATGGATTGAGCAAGAACCTGCAAGAGAAAGCACAAAAGAGAAGCACAAAAGGTATTTCCTAAATTTGAATTTCATGCACGTGTTTCTTAAAATTTGAGCTTTGTGCACTTTTGTTTTGTTTTTTTTTTTTTTTTTTCCAACAGAAAGCCTATCAGGCATGACTCAGCCCCCAAAACGTCTGCTTGGAGGCTTGGATCGAAACAAAGATAATCCTTTCTTGGCATCCGACGACAAGAATATGAGCGTCCAGGTCCTTTTTTTTTTGTTTTTTTTTTTCCTTACTGCTTTGGATACTAACTCTTGATATACCTGCAGAAAAGGATTTCTTCAGTAAATTATAAACCAAGAACAAGAACCAATTTATCTTGGAAGCAATCTGAAACTTGAGGTCGATTCTATAAGCAATTTAGGTTTTTTCAATTTTGAAGCTAAAAATATGGCTTTTGTATATGGATATTCAATCAATTTTAAAGTTTTTCTGGTCTAGCTTTTGAATGGGGAAGCAAATTTTAATTTTGGTGTTATTGCATATGGCATTCCACCATATTCATGCCAAGCGTGTAGTTCTAGCATGTTTTTGACTTATTTTCAAGTCTTTTTATCTTTAGTTATTTTTGAGTTAAATCAGTCTTCGGGTGTTTATAGGTGAACCAAACTGCTTGGACCAAATTGCTCGGATGTATGAGCTCTTTTAGCTTATTTTTAAGGTAAATTAGAACACTTTTTGCATTGCACAATAAAGTAGAGTGAATACAAAATATATTATCCATTTAGAATTTTTTTATATATGTTTGTGCGTGTTAGAGCAGGAAGCACACATACGTTTTTTAGACCATTCTAGCTGTGCATGGCTAATTGGAACTTATATTTAGGAATCTGAAACATGTTTGGTATTTGGTACGACACTATGTCTTCTAGTTTGAAATTGTAATATGGCACTAACTTAGAGACCTTTTTTTTTTTGGTGTTGGGGGGTGGTAGCTCATCTCTTCTTACCAACCAACTTCTTAATTGTGAGTTCCATTTTTCATGCCAATTTTGAAAAATTAATACTTGTTTTGTGGTCTTTGTAGCTTTGATGGAAATGCTACATGGTGCTATTATATGTATGCTAGGATGATTTTTGAACCATATAAGAAAGCCCATCAATCTCAAAAATGAGCTATGCAAGTTGGTGGGATAATGGGTGGACAAAAATTGTAATTCTATAAAATATATAGTAGATTCTTTTTTTTTGTTATGATGTCCATTTGCGAAACTCATTGGAGGTGCCAAAGGAAAAGTTAATAACTATGTAAAGTTTCTTCATTAGATTTGTATGATATCGTGCTATATTGTGAAATATTGTCTATTTTTTAAGTAATATATTATTATGTTTTCATATTTTTGACATGAAATGTGTGAATTCAAATATGCTACTAAAAACATGCAATATAAAATTTGTCCCAAAATTAAGACATAATCCCAATTTATTTGAATGATGTTCGTACTTGACCGCCACGTTATTTACTTTCAGAAGGTGGCGGGTATGAGCAATGAAGGTCTCCCCAACCTGGCTTATACTGTGGCCATGGGCCCGCAGTGCCAAGGTGTGATGGAAGGAGAGGCGAGCACAGTGGTTCTCCAGATGGGACGTATAAGAGCATAGATGCATCCAAGTTGAAACTAAAGAGGACCACCATCAGCCGGGGGAATACCTAGATGCTTGCTTTCTCAACACGCTTTGGGATACTGGTGCCCTTGAACATGTTAAGGCATCGCACTGTAAGGTCCAAATCAACATCATGCTTGCAGGTGATCCAAGTGCTACCTCCGTGCACATTTGCCACTGAAAACGCGTAAAATGATAGCTTCCATCACGTAAGTGCACACCGCTTGCAGATTGAGACAGGAAGATGGGCCTGGGAGGCACGGGAGGATAGACTGTGTCTATGCTGCTAACAGGTGCTATTGAAGATGAAAGCCACACTCTGCAGCTTTGTCCGGCATTCAGTCACATTCACGCCAGCTATGCCGAGCTGGTCCTGCCTAAACCGCAGTGGCATGCACTGTTGGATACAATGTCAGTGGGCTCGTTAGGACCTTATCTCCGGGACATCATGAATGCCCACACTTAGTTATATCCTTGGACGATGCACTGACACACATCATAATGTACCATTCATATATCATTGTACTGTCTCTCAGCATACCTATCACAGCCAAGGTCTTTCCCTCGAAAACCCTTCAAGACGGGGGTTTTTTTAATCCTAGCAGTAATATGCTTGATGTATTCCTTGTTTGGGTCCCATAGACCAATTGATCTCCGCGGACGATAAAAATCAATTCAATTCAATTCTATTATGTAGCTTGAATACTGCATCCTCAAATAGGGAAAAGTAGATGTTATTATGCCAAGCAAGCAAATCTACTGAATAGTACATGCAGAAGAATTTTGAAAAAATCCAGTTTTTCTTTGTTTTTGTAAGGATGTCTTAGTTTAGGACATTGTAGAGCTAAAATTTAAGCAAACAGAATAGAGCTAGACAGGACAGAACATGTTTGTTGAATGATCTACTATCTATTGTAGTGACTACTTCAGATAATACTTTTTATGCATCTTAAATGATAGCATAACGGCCCTATAAAATTAGGTTTTTTTCTTGTGAAATGAGCTCCAGAAGCTCAATATCTGCGAAGGGTTTTTAGAAATCCTATGATAGAGGAATTGTAGATGTAGTCTCCAACGTGGTATAGTTCTTGATTTTCATCTACATCCTATTCAAGTGTTCGAGAACATGCGCTAAGCTTTTTAAATTATATATCTATTTTCTACCTTTAATCAATCATAATAACTTTACTTTCTTACTTTGCAGGAAACGCCTAGCAAGTTCCTATGGTTCACAATATAGGAGTTATAGTAGAAGATATGCTAGTGAACTCAAGAAGTTTTATTTATTTGCTAAAAGAGTTTGAGAACATGCGCTACGTTATTTAATTTATATATCTATGTTCTACTTCAGTCATAACTTTGCAGGAAGCACCTAGAAAGTTTCCATGCTTCATAATATATGAATTGTAGTAGAAAATACGCTTCCCAACTCAAGAAGGCTTATCTATTTGTTGCTTCCCATCAAGGCAAAGTATGTGAAATTTGCTATGAGTATTTTAAACAATTTTTATAAGTTCAAAAATAGATTGATCACATAAAGAGTGGTGGTTTGATTTCAAGACTGTATAATGACAAATTTGATTGGATTTTAACATCAAGATTGTGTTTGTTCTTCAATTTTGGTCATGGTATAACCTTGGAGCCTATGGGGCTGCCACCTAAGCCTTAGTGGTACTAATACCCCATCACTTTGCCACCTCATAAGTTGAGGTGGCATTGTTAATTTGGCATACGACAAGGCTTGCCATGTAGGATACCTTGTTGGGCATCTTGCAATATTGCATGTATGGCCTTGGAGATATTCATGTATATGTTAATCTGATCATGCACTTAAGTGCGCAACCAATGGACACACTTCCCAATCTTCTTTATCAGATGAGAAATGATACTGTGCACTAGCGAATTGGTGTTTTAGTAGCAAAAGAACTTACCTGTATTGGAATATGTAATGGAATACTTTTTAACAAATCATTTCTTCTAGGGCAGTATCAGATTTCATTATACGGGCCTACCTCCGGGATGAGTTATTTCACGTGCTTGATAGTCGTGAGACATCGTGGGAAGTTCGAATCAATGACTCGTCCATGTATTTCACTTTTACCCCGTCTAAGATGTTATCTGTTGGAGGAGTGAAGATATTATGGGAGCATCCAACAAAGTACAACATAAGTCCTTGGTGATGTGTGCCATGTGGAGATGTATATTTAGAGTTCCATCATGAACTAAAATACATCAATAAGCCAAGATAAGATTTGTATTTTGTATTTTTGAACCTATTTTTCATTGACGTACTTAACTACTTCTAAGTGTGACATTTTGAGCATCACTTTTAGATCTGTCTTTCCAAATTTTCATCTTTAGAGGTAGACTTAACTGCCCCTCACATTCCTTATAAAGCATTGTTTTCTCTATTGAAATCCATGAACGCAAAGTAATGCATTGATGATACTGTCACTAAACAATTTCAATAACAAAAATAATTACAAAAGCAAATAATGTTATTTCTTACAAATATCCATATGCGTTGTTGTCGAAGTTTCACATGTAGATGTTAAAAATTGAGTAAAAACAGATGCCAGAACATTAGCGCGACAAAGCCAGGCACACATTTACTAGTTGATATTAAAATCAAAAGCTTAACCCTGCAACCCGACATTTTAGAGCTTTTTGATGATTAGATTGGAGATTTGGTTTTAGGTTAGGTTAGAATTCTGATTTACTATTTAACACTTTTGTTTTCATTATTTTTGCAGCATCCAAATAACATTTCTTTCTACTATGCAAAAACAAGGATGAGTTCTTAAAAGGCTACCTAGAGGGGCAGCTCTGTTACACGAAAGCATCCATACAATTCTATCTCTATATTCAGACTCTGCCCTGTTCTAAAAGGAGTTCCAATAGCGATTTTCAAAACAAGGAGAGCAAGAAGCACCTATCTGCTATCGGATTTGATGCTCTGCCACCCTATGCCAGATTTGCTACTTTGCTGCCCTTCCTTGTGGTCGAATATGCTTCCCTGTTGTTGAGAAGTTGATGCAATCAGAGACTAGCAGCACTCTGTGCTACTCGGCAGGTTCCATGGCACTCAAAATCGTCCGGTTTCAAGAAACATAAAGGGGGGGGGATGTGAAAAGAAAGAAAGAAGTTTTTTATTTGGTAAAGTTTGATTTTCCCGACTTCGGTTGGAAGACACGACTGTGGTCTTGGTGGGAATCGCTCGGAAAAAGGGCCGACCTAGGTCGGTCTCAACTATGGTAAGCATTGGAAATGAGTTGTGAGTTGAACTGAAATTTGGGGTGTCTTACAAATTTTTTAGATCATTGGATCGAGGCATATTATACATGATATTCCATCTCATGGTTTTTGGCCCCTTGAATGCAAGTCAAGATGGGGTCAAATCCATCCCATTTGACTTACCCCTTTAACACAAGAACCATCCCATGGTTCAATATTCATGCGTATTGAATATCCCAGCAGCATAATTCCAGCAGCAGTTACCACATAAATCAAATCACCATGAGCCTGGGGAGTCGAACCCCAGCATAATTCCCATGCTCATCCAAGCATAGCATGCATCCCATACAAGGGATGCCTGCTATGCCTAGGGGCCGAAGCCCACTAACACATCAAACAAGTTAGTGCTACCATGAAACATGAATAAAAAGTGACCTCACAACCATCTCTAAGTAATTTCAGTTCAGTGCCAATCATTAACAAAGCATTTCCCATAAGCAGCATCACTACAACCATGCATTAACTGAAAACAAACTTTACAATATGTTGGACACTCAACCAAGCCAAGGAAGTTGAGCTCCCCAATAGCAACGTGCTCCTGCAAACACTACAACAGAAATCCACATGAACTTGGATCACAACCTCAAATACAAATAACAAAACATAAACACCAAAACACATAAGAGAACTAGCTCATCGCCGAGCCACTCTGCGCATGCCTTATGACCGCATCTAATTGGTATCTCCTGAACAGGCAACGCCCTTGCAAGGCTCATATGAGACCGCAATGTGTGCAACTCAGAAACTGGGACACCCAAGTGCTCCCACTCCACAACAGATATGGCACTATCAATGAACATGTAGAATGCCCTGAGCTGCCGCCTAAACACACGAGTAATGCTGCAATCCTATGCGCCTCAGTGCCTACCCGAATGACATCATTAACAAACTCCTGAGCGGAGAATGCTGCCTCAGGTTCAGCTGAATACACAACAGGGTCGGGATGGGATGCATATATGGCAGATGAAATGACACCAGGCTCAAGTATCACGACATTAGGGCTACCTGCACTGTAAGAAGCATCATGTATGTCTTCGAAATTATTGTCATCCTCATCAGCAATAGAATAATTCCAATAATGCCTACGCCAGGCCCATTTTTTTCCACAGGCACAAAGCCTGCTGGCAAACCAAATAAGATCATCCTCATGTCGGACGGCATGCAATGGCTAGGATTTAGCAACACTCTCCAAGCTACTCGAACACGGTGCTCATTGATATGAGCTGTGTTTAAAGGTATGATCCAAGAGCTAGACAAAGTAAACTTCCCAGATCGAATCATTCTAGCCAAGGTATACAACAGACTAGCAGTCAACCTACAATTGCCATGGTAATTGACAAAATGTGCAGCTCAATTCAAAAGATTCTTATTGTCAAGAACAACAAGGTTCTTCGTATCACCAGCTCCCCGTCTCAAATATAGATCTTTCCCCTTCTCAATAGCAGCTTCATTGACATTATGGAGGTGACAGACATAGTGGACTTTGCCAACATCCTTCATGCAATACCCAATCATGCCTTCAAATCAATGAAGGCGACTGTTCTTGAGGGCCTTACTTGGTGGCTTTGTGACGCAATTGAAATCCTTCTTTATAACATCGTTCATGGCCCTGGGGCTCTTGAACCAAGCTCTGAAAATAGCCTGGCAGTGCAAGTGATTCACACTTGCACCACGCTCCATGGCCACGGCTCAAGCCGAACACCTTCGATTGCAAAAACCAACAAGGGCATCATAAAAACTTGTGGGCACATCTTGCCCAGAAAGACCCAGGGTCATGCTCACATCTATGGCACTCCAATCCTGACCAAGAGAAGCACTAGCAGAACGCCCTCCAATATGAGGCTCTCCAAAAGAGGACCCAATTTTCAACGAGCTCAAAGAAGGAGGCACAGACGAGGCAACACCCTTCCCATTCGTCGCTGCTCTCTTCAAAGACATCACAACAAAAAACAAGCACCAAACATGGCTTACCTGTACCAGAAGTCGGCTGACAAAAACCTGGAGATGTCCTTCCAAAGATCCGAGGCGATCCCTACTTATTGTGTGGCCGAAATAAGAAAGGATAGCAGAGCAACGACACATACCCAGCGCCGCCTTCGCCATCTCCACCATGCCCATCTCCCGGCCACGTGAACACAGCCAGTTCTGACCAACCCAGGCGCAGATTCGAGCCCTCAATTCCCCTGTTTCGAATCCGCATTGCCTGCATAATTTTCTACCATATTTCCATACGAATACGCATACCAACCATGTAAAATCTTAAGTTATAAATATATCCTTCCTCATTTCGGCCACATAATGATCGGAATTGGTCTATTACTATTTTGGTGGTTCAGAAGTTGCTTTGTTTTGCCTTATTGATAATGCAACATCTGCCAAAATGGAGATACAGATTTCGAACCGTGGGAGCTCCGGATATTACTCACATTTGTAGCTTCTAGTTCAAGAGATAATATGGCTAGAAAAAGTTTTGACAAACATAGACAAATCAAATTGGACAGGCAAATTGGGCACTCATCCAATTTCAATGTCTAACTAAGAGAATAAAGAATATGCTTGGAATCAAATTTTGGCAGAAGTAAACATATCAAATTGAGCAGGCAAATCACTACAAAAATGTTGCTCTATATCGACGTCTATAACGATGTCCAGACGTCATTTAACCGTCGATGAACGTCGACTAAACGTCGATAAACGACGCATGTAACGACGTGCGCACGTCGTTTTACGTCCAGGCGGCGTCATTATTCACGTCGCAATCGCGGCGTCATTAAGCGACGACGGCTCGTCATTTAACGACTGATATAACACGTGGGTCGCCGCCACGGCGGGCGGCCATGGGGCGTTCTGGTAGCGTTGACGCCGGACGATGTGGTCGACAAAGCCGGGCGACGTCGTTCATCGACGCAAACGACACGTCGGCTGCCACTGCGCACGTTCCAACGCGGCATCGCCAGCGCAACCGCAGACGTGGCAGACGTGCTGGCAACGTCGTTTAGCGACGGGTAGTGACGTGGCGGGCCACTGTGTCAGCTGACGTGGGGTGCTTTGCCAGCACGCACGCTGACGTGGCGACACGTCAGCTTCGTCGTTGAACAACGTCAAAAACACGTGGCTGTCCAATTTCAATGCCTAGTCTAAGAGAATAGAAAATATGCCGAGAATCAAGTTTTGGCATAGGTAAACAAATCGAATTGGGCAGGAAAATTTGGCGCCTGCCCAATTTCGATGTCTAGTCTAAGAGAAAATATACCTGGAATCAAGTTTTGGCAGAGGCGGACATCATGTTAGTGGTAGAGTCTGACATCAAATTGAGTGCCTGCCCAATTTGATTATTTACATACAATAATACAAAAGAAAAACAAGAAAAATGAGGGATTATAATTTAAAATGAAAAAGATGTTTCCCCGTCCCTTCTCTCCTTGCCTCCTCATTGAAAGGAAGGAAGGAAGGAAGGAAGCACATTTTAACGTCCGCAGAAGACCAAACTGGCCTATGAGACAGTACATGCAATACAATACAATGTGTCCCTACAATACCAAATTCTACTATACAATATGTCCCTACTACTGGGACCAAAAAAAAAACCCATGTGAGGGGAAAACCCTGGTAGTAGGCTCTCAGATCCCCGGTCCTGTAAGAGATACTCTGACGGTGTAGACTTGCAAAATTTAGGGCACGAGACATGCAACTATTGGCGATGCTAGCAACTGATGCAGCGGTGTCTCAGAGCATCTAAGATCAGCATGTGCTGCTCGGATGTGAGTATATCCCCGACACTCCTGCAAAGCATGGTGCTCGTCCTCTACTGCTCGCATGCGATAATATTGGCATATTCTCTCATGCCAGGGTATTCTTTGCGCTCCATCCGTACTCCAGCGACCTATTTCAATTCTAAGATGATGGGACCCCGTCCTCACAGAGGCCACGGCTCTCTGTTTCTTCATAGATATATGTGCTTTTAAGTATTGGTGTGGACCATGTTTCAGCATTGGATTAACCTGCATGCGGTGGTGCTCTGTTTTAGGCTTCGCAAGAGTGGATGCATCCCATAGAATGGTAGCAAAGCGCTCATTCAGGTGTGCATCCTGTCCCTTGGCATCAGGCATAGCAGCAATCTGCTGGTTGTCTATAGGCCACGTTGTGAACCACTCCTTACAGTGCTCCTGCCATACTCTTTTCAGTCGTTGTGGCCCTTGTGCCAGTAACAAAGCCCTGGGGGGAAGACATTATGCATCCACGCTATTGACCTTTTGGAAGGCGCCCTCCCCATTTGGATGGTCGTAGAAGGTAGAATAATACACCTCATCCTCTTCCCTAAAACCCTTTTGGATGGCTGTAGAAGCACTGCCCTTTTAGTGGCAACCCAATGCTACTAAAAGTGAGCCTAAAGCAAAAGGCAACATGAAACAAGCCTAAAAGAAAAATAAGGGAGAGCAATGTTTGATTTGGACGTGTAAAGCATGCAGAGAGAACAAATAAGAAACAAAGCAGTGAGTGTTTGATGTGGGCATATAAAAGCATGTTTAATGTGGGTGTATAAATAACAAACATGCATTAGATAGATAGTATTTTTACGTCATAGAGAACACATAATAAACAAAGGATACGCGCTCACCTTTATCAATCTTGGACATGCAAAAACACTTCAAAAGGCCCAAGAGAAGGAGGAAGAAAGAACAACAACCTTATACTTCTCAAATGAGGTCCTAATACTTGAAAAGCACAACAATGTTGCATATATGCACATGGAGCCCAAAAAAGAACTATTATCTTCAACTAGTATCATATCATCTAAAAACCACAATATATGTGGTTTTTTATACACGAATTTGCTTGATAGAAGGAAACCATATGCAATAGTGATTTTGCAACGCCCATGGTACTTTATAATACCGTTTTAATGCTGATTATATGTGATATAGTGGTTTATTAAAACTAGTTGCGGTTTTTGTGCATACAATAGTGGTTTATTAATACTAGTTATTAAGTACATTTCATGAATCACATGTATCGAATCTAAATTAGCTCCATGTGATGGTATTACAAATGGCCAATCTTGAACCTGCGATCTCTAGTGTGGCGATTTAATGTCCTACCACTGGACCATGCACTCATGCACCAAAGTGCAACGACTTGTTAACATCATCCCATGGCAATTGGATTTTGACAAGCCAATGCTAAACTTTTATTGGCTAAGTTGTAATGTAATGTAATATTATCGTGCCCACTTCAGACCTTGAAGGTCATGGAGCGACAAATATACAATAATTTTCACATCTTCAGTACTAGTGAACGGTGTGATTCTACAGCTCTAAAATAGTGACCAAGCATCATAGGATCCTTATCAAGTTGTGATAGAAAATCATTAGCCTGTATACAAAACTTGTTTCTAATCTCTTCATATGCTGAACAGTGTAAGAACACATGGGCTTCGTCTTCAACCGCCTCAGCATCTAGGCGCCACTGCCTCAGCATCTAGGCGCTTCGGCGCCAGCCTTTGAAGCAGCAGGAGGAGCGTAGCCCCAGTTCTCAGCCCAGCTCAAGTCTTTGGGGGCCCAGTTCGGCAGGATCCAGCCAGTCCGGCCACAGCCGTATCCACCAGCCTGCTCTCTGCCTTTGGTTTTGATCCGCAAGGATTTGCATCAGGTCGGTTCTTGCAGATTCCTCTGGTATGGCAGCACATCCCTCGACCTAGTTTGGCTTGGCAATTTTAGCTCTTGGATCAACGGTCCAGCTCCTTTCCCAGCACAGCCCTACAGTCAGGAACGGCCCTATGGGTCAATTCCCACCAGTGGTTAGGTTAGGTTAAATAGGGCAAATAATAAAAACTTGCTTTCACACTAGCACTTAAGTTAATACTAGTTAAGTTAGGATTTGGTTAAATTTTAACTGTGGTTAACTTAACCAAATCACTTTCTTACTGATAATAATTAAGTTAAGTTAAGTTAAAACTTTAACTGGACCCCTTATTTTAAACTAGAAGTTAAGTGACCTAGGAGAGGTACACTTAACTCGGTTAAGAACTAACTTAACCTAACTGTTAAGTGAGAAAGGTATAGCAATCTAGTTAGGTTATTTATTTTTTATACAGATATGGTATAGTCCTTATTGTCTTTTTGAACATCTAGAGTAGCTTCATGGTTCAAAAGTTGTTTAGATTGCCCCCACTTAAGGGACAATTCATTAAAATCCAATTGAATTGAGGATTAGTTTTGGCATCTTGGAGCATATTTTAGGTATATCTGAATATCTAACGGCTAGACTTTGTGGTTCTTTTTTCGGTAGTGAAAACACTTTTAGATTTTAGTGTGCACCTACAATTTTCCCCTTCCATTGCCAAGAGAAATGTGACACCTACCATAAATAATTGGACATCCAATTGAGGTTCAAACATAGAGAAATACAGAGAGGAAAAAAATAGAGACAGAGAAAGAATATCGAAAATATAGAAAGAAAAGAGATAGAAAATAAACCATCTATCTCTTCACGGATTGTTGGTTCAACAACTAAGAAGTATTTTAGATATCTTTAACTTAGTGGCATTAACTAAAGTGAAAAATGAAAATAGTTATCTCTAACCTAACAAAGCCTCTTAACTACTAGTGTGAAACACCCACTCGCTGTAAATGTTAGGTTAAGTTGATTTTGTGAATTTAACTTGAGCGATACCTAACAAGTCTAGTGGGAATCTATATCTTCGTAATTCGTTAAGATAGCCTTAACTTAACGACCTTAATGGAAAAGCATAATCTCTTTTCGGTTAAGTTAGGAGATAACCAACCGGTTAAACTAACTTAACTTAATGGCGAGTGGGAAATGGCCCTATATCTCTTTGCCGGTATTGGCACAGCGGCAGCACAGTCCTTGCACACCAGCTTGCAATTTCATATATCTTAGGCCAGCCACTGATTTCCGATCAGCTGCTAATTTCTAGCCCCCTCTTCAATCCTCCTTGCCTTGGTCTGCCCCTACCTCGGTCTAGCTATTTGTAACTCCTTCTTTTGGCCTCGCCGACCCAGTTCCTGTTTCATAGAACATCAAAATGACCCTTACAATCAAACGTATGGCCAGAGAGACCCACAAGGCAAAGAACCTTATTAGGGTGTCCGTGTCATCTGGTAAGCCCTATGACCCCACGATAGAGCCCTATCTCCAGGCAGCCCCTTCCTTTGGGCCCCAGCATCTAGACTTGGCACAATCTGCTCCCAATATATCCTCAGCTGCATCCTTGAACAGAATAACTGCTCGGATCCATTGTATGCCCCCAGACCTGTTGGTCAAGCTTCGCACGGTCCAATCTACCGTCACTCTCACAGAGACATCTGCTCAATTACCCTTAGAGAGCTGGGTACAACGTCTGGAGATGCTGCTGCAGTCGGCAGAGCACAGTAATGTTTCACCAGTGTCTATCGGAACACCAGCACCTGACCATGTACATGCCATGCCCCAGGAAGATGTTACAGTACCTAGGCCCACACAGCAGCCGGCACATGATTGTTTGCCCACTGAGCAATCGAGGGTCCCACGTTCGGAGCCGAGTAGAGCCACAGAGCACACGCTCGCCCTGAACCTACGCATTGTAGGTCTGGAAGAGGCGAGTGACACTCCGACTATAGTTGAGGTGGACCAGTTTTTCACTCAGGTAATGCACATACAGGCAGATGGCGTCCTCTCCGCACATCGGGTTGGAGCAGCCCGACCCGACCGCCCCCGACACTTGCTGGTCCGTTTTCGGGATGACTTGTCCAGATTACACATCCTCCGACATGGCAATCACTTGAAAGGAACTGCTTTCTCTGTCCAGGAAGACCTTACCCCCGCACAGCTCTGCAGACGAAAGGAAGAATTATGCCGAGTCCGCGAAGCTCGACTGCAACGGAAGTGGGCTGTGTACAGGGGAGGCCAGGCTATCATCCGAGATCATTGGCCGATTGATCCATGGACAGTTTTTGTATAGCTCTGTGCTTCTCGCCTCCATTTTGGTGTGGTTTTGGTTGATTTCACCCTCTCATTTTATTGGTTACAGTGTTGTGGGGCATAGCCCCCCGAGTTTTGCCTGGGCTTATGCCTGCTTGTTTTGTTTTTGGTATTTGAGGCTTGTTAGGGGGCATAGCTCCCGGGTGCCCTGTATGTCTTAACCGTCTCATAGGCCAGATTTGGCCTCCGTAGACGTTAAAATTTACTTCCTTCCTTCCTTCCTTCCTTCCTTCAACCAACTTCTGTTCACATACCATGCAATATCTCTCTTCTTTTGGAATATTGGACCATCTGCATGTTTCCACATGCACCCTATGAGAGGTTGTCATGTTATTTTGCTACATATTCTAAACAAGGTGCATCTTGGACTCCCACAGTCGTCGGATTCATCGATCCTATGACCCAGATCGTATGTTGGAGCCTCTGGGCACCTCTCGTTTCGCTTATAATCATTTATGATTGGAGGCGCCTATGATTTTGAAATATGAAATACGATTTCGCTTAAGGTTTTGAGGGAATATCGAACCTCTATACAGCTTTGCCTGAGATTTTAAAATATGAAATACGAGGGTTTGAACCTCTACGAAGATAACTCAATGTTCTAATAAGACTACTTTAACCAATGTACCCAGTGAGCTAATGTGATTATTTTTTATCTTGAATCTATGTTTTCTTTTTATAGCGACCTATTCAATTGTTTTAGGGATATATAATCTATGGTTTTAGAAATTGTTATTTTTACATCCATATCAAATACCCCCTGGAACCCCCTGTTATTTTGCTACATATTCTAAACGAGGTGCACCTTGGACTCCCATAGTCGTCGGAGTCATCGATCCTACGACTCATGCACCTTGGACTCCCACAGTCGTCGGAGTCATCGATCCTACGACTCAGATCATATGTTGGAGCCTCTGGGCACCTCTCGTTTTGCTTATGGTCATTTATGATTGGAGGCGCCTATCATTTTGAAATATGAAATACGATTTCACCTTTGAGGGAATATCGAACCTCTATACGGCTTTGCCTAAGATTTTAGAATATGAAATACGGGGGTTTGAACCTCTACCAAGATAACTCAATGTTCTAATAAGACTACTTTAACCAATGTACCCAGTGAGCTAATGTGATTATTTTTTATCTTGAATCTATGTTTTTTTTATAACGACCTATTCAAATGTTTTAGGGATATATAGTCTATGGTTTCAGGAATTGTTATTTTTACATCCAATCCCCCTGGAACCCCCCATTATTTTGATACATATTCTAAACGAGGTGCACTTGGACTCCCACAGTCGTCGGATTCATCGATCCTACGACTCAGATCGTATGTTGGAGCCTCTGGGCACCTCTCGTTTTGCTTATGGTCATTTATGATTGGAGGCGCCTATCATTTTGAAATATGAAATACGATTTCACCTAAGGTTTTGAGGGAATATCGAACCTCTATACGGCTTTGCCTAAGATTTTAGAATATAAAATACGGGAGTTCGAACCTCTACCAAGATAACTAAATGTTCTAATAAGACTACTTTAACCAATGTACCCAGTGAGCTAATGTGATTATTTTTTATCTTGAATCTATGTTTTTTTTTATAACAACCTATTCAATTATTTTAGGGATATATAGTCTATGGTTTAAGGAATTGTTATTTTTACATCCAATGCCCCTAGAACCCCCCGTTATTTTGCTACATATTAACGAGGTGCACCTTGGACTCCCACAGTCGTCGGATTCATCGATCCTACGACTCAGATCGTATGTTGGAGCCTCTGGGCACCTCTCGTTTTGCTTATGGTCATTTATGATTGGAGGCGCCTATGATTTTGAAATATGAAATACAATTTCACCTAAGGTTTTGAGGGAACATCGAACCTCTATACGGCTTTGCCTAAGATTTTAAAATATGAAATACGGGAGTTCGAACCTCTACCAAGATAACTGAATGTTCTAATAAGACTACTTTAACCAATGTACCCAGTGAGCTAATATGATTATTTTTTATCTTGAATCTATGTTTTTTTTATAACGACCTATTCAATTATTTTAGGGATATATAGTCTATGGTTTCAGGAATTGTTATTTTTACATCCAATGCCCCTGGAACCCCCCGTTATTTTGCTACATATTCTAAACGAGGTGCACCTTGGACTCCCACAGTCATCGGAGTCATCGATCCTACGACTCAGATCATATATTGGAGCCTCTGGGCACCTCTCGTTTTGCTTATGGTCATTTATGATTGGAGGCGCCTATGATTTTGAAATATGAAACACGATTTCACCTAAGGTTTTAAGGGAATATCGAACTTCTATACGGCTTTGCCTAAGATTTTAGAATATGAAATGGGTTCGAACCTCTACCAAAATAACTCAATGTTCTAATAAGACTACTTTAACCAATGTACCCAGTGAGCTAATGTGATTATTTTTTATCTTGAATCTATTTTTTTCGCACGTTGGACACTTTGAAGCAATTCTAGAGTGTCCACGTTGCAGACAGCTAGGATTTTTGTGCAGGTGTGAGCATTACAATCGTTGGATTTGATCTACGATCAGGAAAATTCCTGGAAATTCCAGCGGTGCTTGGGAAGTTATGCCTGCGGGGGAGAATGCTTGCTCGTGTTCCGGACACTCTCTCTTGGCTGTTTATTTTCGTTTAAGTCGAATAGGCCCAAAACAGAGCACAGAGCACGATTTTTTTGCAAAAAGGGAGCGTCTAGGGCAAAAATCCGGCTTTCTTTGTATGGTTCCGACTCTTCTTCCTCTGCAATCAGTTCGGTTCCTTCCAAACCTAGCTATGGCATGGCCAAATCGGCTTGTCTTTTAATCTTCTGTGTTTTGTTTTGTTTCCAGGTTAAAAATTTCAATGGTTTTAGTTTCTGACAGAAGGAAGAACTAGGCAAAGGTTGGCCGGATTTAGAACAGAGCAAGCTTCAGATGATGGGCTCTGGTAGAAAATAGATCCAGCCCGACTATAGCAAAAGGATTCCGACCCAGGAGAATCGAATCCCTTCCCTTTCTTTAGATCTGATATTTTTTGCAGGTTAAGCTTCAAGGAGACTAAATTTCATACAGGCTGAAGGCCCATTCTTGCTCCTCGCTTAGATTTCGGGTTACTCTCAGTTCTCTCATACGAGTTTAGCCAAGAACGATAATATATTGCATTTTGTGATGGATTTGGGAAGGATGCAAGACGGTTTGGTTTACATGCAATTAGTTAGATCGGATGGCAAAATCTTCGACATACTCGTGAGGTAATTGCAATCATTACGGTTTCTATACATTCTGTTAGGCAGAAAGTATTTGACCAAGGAATGAGCCCATCCCATGGTTATGGGAGAAACATGTGTGTGTTCAAGAAACAGATTCAGAGGTTATTCAGAATCAAGAAACGTAAAGTTTTGCTTCAAAGGCTGCAAAAATAGTTTCCATTAGATTAGGGAAAATAATCTGGTGGTTCTTGTCACAAAAGTGCAAAGGTTTTGTAGGCACTCATGTTTCCATTGCATTGAAAAAACGAGATGGAGTTGTTGGTATTGATAATTTTAATGACTATTATGATCCATCCTTGAAAAGATCCAGGCAAGGTCTGCTGCTAAAGAATAACATATATGTGTTGAAGGGGACATTACTGAAATAGGTCTGCTCAAGAGGCTTTTTGATCTTGTTACATTCACTCATGTAATGCATCTCGCAAAGACAAAAGTGGTGTTAGATATGCTCTGCAAAATCCTAGCTCATATATCCACAACAATATTGCTGGCCTTGTTACACTATTTGAAGCATGTAAAGTTGCTACTAAGAAGGCAGGAGAGGAAATTGCACACGTATATATATGGATTGTCTATGACTGGTTTGAGGTTTTTTACTGTATATGGTCCTTGGGGAAGACCTGACATGGCTTACTTCTTTTTCACAAAGGATATACTCAAAGGGAGGGCAATCGACATTTATCAAGGCCCAAATCAAGTTGATTTAGCACGTGACTTCACATACATAGATGACATTGTTTTGAGAATGCTTAAAATCAATTGATACTTTGCAACAAAAAGCTTTGGAAGTGGAGGTAAGAAAAAGGACCCTGATTGCTAAGGGTCTTTAATCTTGGCAATACTCATCCAGACCTTGTGCCTACTTTAGTTGATATTCTAGAGAAGCACCTGAAGGTAAAGGCTATAAGAAATGTCATTAAGATGCCAAGGAATGGTGATGTCCCTTATAATCATGCAAATATAAGCCTTGCCCATGCAGAGTTAGGTTTCTGATCCTGTAACAAATTTGCGTGATGGCTTGAAGAAATTTGTGAAGTGGTATTTGTCATATTATGAAACTCCCCGCACTTGAAGTCCGAGAGAATCAAACATCTCGACATCTTCGCTCCACCGACATGATCATATGTCCATTTGACAAGGCTTATTGTGTGGTGTTTTAGGTAATTTGTAACATTTTGAGAATTTTTTACAACCTATTTTAAACATTTTGGTACGGGGTTATACATTACGTACATAACGAGGAATTGATTTTAATTGACATTCTTTGGCGGGGAAAGAGATGTTCAAAAGTTGTCTGTTTATTTAGATTGGCTTCATGTCCTTATGATGGTAAAATGCTAAGAGTTGCTATTTATTTCTATGTGGGGAAGAAGCAATTGGATCCATATCCTTAACACTAGAGTGAGAACAAGTAGGGAAAGGAGAAACATGACCTGTAATATTAGCATCCATATTTTGAGTTTTTTCAGCCTGCAGAACAGCAATCTTAGTTTGACTGTAGTCCTTTGATGCAACCATATCCTTCTCTGGAGTATCCTTAGCAGAGTCATCCTTTGGTGCAGCCAATTCCCTTTCTGGAGTGTCTTAGACAATCTCTTCATCCGCATGAGGTTCCAAAGGCAAGCTTGCTGAGTTTGTGAACTGAGACTCTCTTGCCAAGAAGCTATCTGTTCAGCAATATCAGATGCAATGATGGAGGGGGGAAGAGGGTAAGGATCAGAGGCTGGAGAGAGGTCAATAATAGGTGGTTGACTATGGTTCAATTTGCCAGTAAGTGAATTGCTCAACAATATCTCCAAATCAAGTTCAGAATTAAGGTTAACTAATACCTGAAATTGATTTGAATTACAAATTATTTGGGTGGTGCAATTCATCAAATCTTCTTGATGTGGAGTACTTGAGGCAGTAATCTTCTTTGCAGGAAGTCAGTATTGCACATGAAGGAGGCATAGGTTGGAACTGATTGTTGATAAATTCTACTTAGAGCTTTACTCCTAAAAATTTCAGGTTGCAAGTGCCGGATCTGTTAATGCTCATGCTGTTTAGGAATGTTTTGTGGATGGAAATTGCTGTATCTGTTTATTTCCCTCGTTTCTTCATTAGAGGTACATGAACGAGGCATAGGATGATTAGTTAGTTAATTCTCGTGCTATTCAGGAAAGGACCATTATTTTGTAGATGGACTCCCATACTTTTTAAAGGGAAGAGACTAGTTGGGGAAGAGACTAATGGCTTTATTACAGAATAATTTTGGGTGGCAAAAATTAGTTTGTCCTACATGGACTTGGACTTTGTGAACAATCTTCTCTTCCATTTCATTTTCTCTCTCCTAAGATAAGTGAAAGATTGTACTTCATTGTGAGGTCTAGGCCTAATATATATTGTAACGAACGGCACCTTTAAATTATGCCATTATTCTTTTATTCTTTGACAGACAATCTCGGATGAAGTTAACTCATTAAGATACCTCAAAATTTTGGTTGATCTTTCCCTTGCCATCCTGCACTTAAAATTTTTTTTCAATGCCTGTATGTAATGCTTCAGAATCGTTGGATTATCTTCCTTAGCTTCTTTCTTCGCATTTAGGAACCAAAAATGGCCGCTTCTGTACTTCTTTCTATGTAATGCTTCAGAATCGCTGGATTGTCGCGAGGCTTTAAATCCAATTGGACAACATCTCGGTATCTAGTTGAACCGTATGGAAGAATTTCACTAATTATGACAGTGAATATATATCTGTTTGTGCTTCTCCTTTCCTTTTAGGCCACATGTCAAACTTTAAATATACAATCTATAGTGGCTAATATACACCCATCATAAAAACAGCCAATGTTTTACAAAATCAACAAGATCATAGCAGTTTCATTCTACTACACGTGAGCTAGGCAAAAGAACATTATCTAAACATGTAATTTTTATGAATAGTAACCAATCTAAGCATATAATTTCTATAAAAAGTAACCAAACGTGCTTTTTACTAGTTTTTTTATAACGACCTATTCAATTGTTTTAGGGATATATAGTCTATGGTTTCAGGAATTGTTATTTTTACATCCAATCCCCCTGGAACCCCCCATTATTTTGCTATATATTCTAAACGAGGTGCACCTTGGACTCCCACAGTCGTCGGATTCATCGATCCTACGACTCAGATCGTATGTTGGAGCCTCTGGGCACCTCTCGTTTTGCTTATGGTCATTTATGATTGGAGGCGCCTATCATTTTGAAATATGAAATACGATTTCACCTAAGGTTTTGAGGGAATATCGAACCTCTATACGGCTTTGCTTAAGATTTTAGAATATAAAATACGGGAGTTCGAACCTCTACCAAGATAACTGAATGTTCTAATAAGACTACTTTAACCAATGTACCCAGTGAGCTAATGTGATTATTTTTTATCTTGAATCTATGTTTTTTTTTTTTTTTAACAACCTATTCAATTGTTTTAGGGATATATAGTCTATGGTTTCAGGAATTGTTATTTTTACATCCAATGCCCCTGGAACCCCCCGTTATTTTGCTACATATTCTAAACGAGGTGCACCTTGGACTCCCACAGTCCTCGGAGTCATCGATCCTACGACTCAGATCATTTGTTGGAGCCTCTGGACACCTCTCGTTTTGCTTATGGTCATTTATGATTGGAGGCGCCTATGATTTTGAAATATGAAATACAATTTCACCTAAGGTTTTGAGGGAATATCGAACCTCTATACGGCTTTGCCTAAGATTTTAGAATATGAAATATGGAGGTTCGAACCTCTACTAAGATAACTCAATGTTCTAATAAGACTACTTTAACCAATGTACCCAGTGAGCTAATGTGATTATTTTTTATCTTGAATCTATGTTTTTTTTATAACGACCTATTCAATTGTTTTAGGGATATATAGTCTATGGTTTCAGGAATTGTTATTTTTACATCCAATCCCCCTGGAACCCCCCATTATTTTGCTACATATTCTAAACGAGGTGCACCTTGGACTCTCACAGTCGTCGGATTCATCGATCCTACGACCCAGATCGTATGTTGGAGCCTCTGGGCACCTCTCGTTTCGCTTATAGTCATTTATGATTGGAGGCGCCTATGATTTTGAAATATGAAATACGATTTCGCTTAAGGTTTTGAGGGAATATCGAACCTCTATACGGCTTTACCTAAGATTTTAGAATATAAAATACGGGAGTTCGAACCTATACCAAGATAACTCATTAACCAATATACCCAATATACCCAATGAGCTAATGTGATTATTTTTTATCTTAAATCTATGTTTTTTTTTTTTATCACAACCTATTCAATTGTTTTAGGGATATATAGTCTATGGTTTCAGGAATTGTTATTTTTACATCCATATCAAATCCCCCTGGAACCCCCTATTATTTTGCTACATATTTGCTATGGAATGCTTCAAGAATCTCGAAATTTGTGCCTTCAAGTAATTTACTTCTGAAATGTATGTGGGCATGCGAGACCCTTTGGTTGCCCATATTTTATTCACAACGCATATGTACAGTAGATCCCGGGTTACAAGCTCAGTTTTTGGCCAATGCTGCATACTAAACATTCAACCCATTTTAGCAAATTGTGTTACCGTCCCTAGGATGTGGATTGTAATATAGATATCCTAGATAAACGCCCATGGCAAGCACTTAAAACACAATTAGTATAATCACCTACATGCATTGGATAAAGAACTAAGATTACAATGACAATTACTTTGGATAGACAATGATGTAATTCTTAGCAACTATAGAATAAAATAGAATAGAATAGAATAGAAGTTTTATCGTCCACGGAGACCAATTGTCTATGGGACTCAAACAGGAGGCGCAATAAGCGTATTACTGTTCGGTTTAACCCTCTCCCTCCTGCCCCAAAGGGTTGGTTGGGGGAAAAACCGTGACAGGAATAGGTTTGCTGTCAAACTGCACAGATACAAATACATAGGGGAGATTTATATGTACACGTATCAGGTAAGTGCTCGAGGACCGAGCTGATCTCAGCAATCCATGATCTCTTGGAGATATGGTCCCAACCTTCGTACCGAGCTGGAATGGCCTGGCTGCAACACTTTTAGTTGTTGCTAATTTCTATTTCCTTTACTAGCGGTGCAACTGGAGCCAAATTAGTAATTTAACCATGTGAATGCGAAAGGCATAAAAGCCAGATTTGTTGCAGTTGTATGGTTGCCACAGCTGCAAAATCGCTGCTCCATGTGAGTGAAGCATTAGCCTATATTTTGTATAAGAAGTTGAAGATATTTTATTATATCAAACAACATTGGTTTATATTAAAAATAGTAGGCAACTTCATTAGAAAACCACTTTAAGTTGCTCAAACAACTACAAGCAAAGTCATTAGTGGGTTTTGGTCTATACTACTTACGAACATAGTATTAACCACATAAATAAACTACCATAAGGAACCACAATGGGGAACCACGACAACAAAATCGAATAATACCACAAGTAAGAACCATGCCATATAACTAGTTGTGGTTATTCAACACATTAACCCACTTAGTAACATTACTTTAATATAGTAGCTTCGTGTAAAAATTATTATAAAAAACTGATAATATTTTATTTTTGGGGCCTTGTGATGATAGACAAGTGGCATGCGCATAGTGAGGTACTGGCATATTCGATGGGCCCATAATGCGTCACAAAATAAACCCACTTTTCGTGTTTAAAATAAAGTTGCCACGTGGACCATTCACATGTTCAAATTCAGAATTCAAATATGAATTCTCCCCCTCAACCTAATATTGCCAACCACTTTCTATCCATTCCCTATTCGAAGCATCTCGCCACCTATCATTGCTGATCTCGACTATGCGCTTTGCCTCCATAAGGTAGATTTTGTGCTTCTTATTAGCATGTAGCATGCACTAGTTTAATGCGCTGCTACTTTTATGGTTTGCATTTGAAGTTGTAGTTTCATTTCAGAGAGTGTTTGACATTAGTACCACATCATCTGCGTATAACAACAACTGGATAACCGAATGTCCAAGTTTAACGCATGTATCTCCATGACTCTCCAACCATTCCTCAAGCTCATCAATGAAAATTCCAAAAAAAGGTGGGGGATAAAGGGCATTTTTGCGTTACTCCAGTGGTGCTACAGATTATGCTAGGAATATCAAGAGAAAGTTTAGCCAGTACCTTTTCAGACAACCGTGCAATCACTCCTCGCAACTCCTTTGGAATTTCTAACTTTTCCATTCTTTCACCCAGACCTTTGCATGAGACCATATCAAATGCTTTGGAGAAGTCTACATAGATCATGTACAATGCTTTCCTCGGTCCTTTAACTTTCTCAATTATGGTTCTTAATGTAAGAATGTGATCCAGAGTGCTATGTTGTTTTCGAAACCCTGCTTGACTACGAGCCTTCTTCCCTTGCTCTTGAGTCCAAGTGCTAATCTTTTTCTCCAAAAGCCCTCCGAGCACTTTTGCAAAGATACTACTTATCATGATTGTGCGATAGTTCTTTCCATCCTTTTTGTCCTCGCTTTATGAATAGGAACAATTTTTCTAACTTTCCAATCCTTTGAAAGCCCTTTCATTTGTTGCGTAAGGATGGGTAGCAACTCCTTTCCTCTCTAATTTAGTAACTCCACCGAAATGCCTTCTAAATCATGTGATTTGCCATTAGCCGTTTTATTTAGCTGTATCTATATGTCCTTTTTTGTAAATATGTCCTCATGGACTTGCAAAAGTGGCATTCTTTCAACTTCCGGAAATAGTATAAACTTTGCACAAATGACAACAATTCCTCCATGCCTAATTTCATACGTGTTTTACTACTTTGGAGGATGGACCAAAATAGTTTTTGCTTTTGACATTGTAATTGTGCTAGAGTGGTGTGCTGCAATTTATAATATTCCCGTTTTTTCCTTCGTGTAAGCAGTCTATACCATTTTGGTATATGTTTACATCCCTTTGGCAATCTGGATCGAGCTTTTGCACACTCTTGATCCCATCAGGATCTGCATGGCAATCCCCTAGCCCACCTTGTGTTTATGCAAAAACACCTGCCTGCGACATCTAGAATAACTTGCTTCAGAATATGGGCATCCTCCTTCAGATTCCAAGTCTGCAATCTAAGTGCTCCCTCCTATCTAGCAATTGTAATAATCTTCTCTCTTCTCTGATTTGATAGAAAGAAGCTTCATAGATTGGTGCCAAAAATTGAGCTTAATTGTCCAAACAGAGGTGCATGGTCTGGCTTTGGCATCTTCTCCAATATCTAATAGCCATCTATTATAGTAGCCGAGGTGTCTGAGGCCAACAAATAGTCCACAGTGCTTTTCCCAAAAGAAGAGAAACAAGTAGATTTGTCTGAACCTGGAAACTGACCAATTCCATTTAATATATTTAGATTGTAGCATGTTCCAAATTCTAGCAAATGATCACCCATAATATTTTTTACACCATCTAGTGATTGCCTATAATAGGCTGCATCCCTTTTGTTCTAGCATTCATGTCCCCAACTATCAACACGTGCCCTCTGTGTTGCATGCTATATGCGTGTGTAGCCAAGCTGTGGAAAGGATGATCTCGCTACATTCCATCTAGCCCATAGATGGTCATATTCAAAGGTGCAAAATAGCATGCTGCTACAAAGATGGCAACATTATCAGATTCAATCTTCAGCCACATATATTGATTATACATATGCTTCTGTTCAACCTTCACTAAATGATGTAAATCATTCCGAAACGTATGCATCCACTCCTCCAAACCCTCTTACCATATTGACATCTATGTAATTCCAAATTGAATCTACAAGAGTGTGTCCTTGGAGATGGGGAAGAGATTGGTGTTCCCATGTTTTAGAGAAGATTATGAGATCTGCTTGTGACCATACACATCTGGAAGCCATCAACCTAGCTTGCGTCAGCCCTCGTACGTTCCATGCCAGCATCTTAAGGGTCTCATATTCCTATGCATCAACATCTCTTGTTTTCTTAGTAATCACTGCTTTGCCAGATCTGTCTAAATAAACAAAGAATCCATCCTCTCGCCCCTTCTTTACCTTTTAAAATGACACCATTTTTTATTTTTGAAACTTAAATGTTTTCCTATAATTTCCCTCAAAAAACCTTCAAGTTAAGGGTTTTGAAACTTTAATGTTTTCCTACAATTTCCCTTGAAAACACTTCAGGGCAGCAATAATAAGTCTATTGTGCTCTTTTATTGGGTCGCTAGGCCGATTGGTCTCCGTGGACGATAAAAAACATTCTATTCTATTCTATTCTATTCTATTCTATTCTATTCTATAAGCCATACCCAAATTTAAGGGAGCATACCTCACGAACGAGGATTGCTCCATGTTCCAGGAGCTACAACAAATCGTGAATGTGCCTATTCAATAGCTCTCGATGATCGAGGATATTCTTCTTGCACTTTTCTTTGTGACGTATAAAATGCTATAGAGGTGTGTTTCTTTTTTTCTTTTTAATTGGAGGTAGTATTTAGACATATGTTTTCACTTGGTTTTCACTTACTTCAATTGGATAATCATAACCAACATAAGAGTGCTCTTCACTTCACAATTTTGCTACGTGAAGACTCCATCAAAGTGCTTCCAATAGATGAAAGGCATATATTCATTGTTGAGACATCTCTGCAAGTAAGAATGTTCACGAGAAGAATCAGTTAGGAAAAGAGCTTACTCCCCCAAGGATCTTCAAAATTGACTATAAAGATACACTAGTAACTTTAAAACTAGTTTTTTTTTTTTTTATTGAAGTTGGAGTTCAGTCAGGTTTAGCACTTAGTTGTGGTTTTTGTTGTTTGTGCACCTGGGTAACCTCCTGAAAGCTGTCCCGCATATGAGAAAGACGTGAAGGATTATCTTCAACAAATATTGGTAGCGCAATTGGTAAAGGTGTGTGACTCGCCCTAGAAGGTTGCAAGTTTGAATCTTGTCTTGTGCAACTATACTTTTGCATCTGTGTGACGGTCATCTTTTGTACATATGAGTATAATATTCGTATGATACGAATATCCGTATAGGTCACAAAAGGCTCTTATTTCTTTCTATATACTTAAAATAAAAGTTGAATCTTGTCTTATACTAAGGTGCACAAAAGGCTAGAGCAACCCCGTGGGGTAGCCAAAACCGAGTGAGCAAACCGCGTCCAAGTCGACCGTTGTACTAAGTCGCCCAAGACCAAGTGCAAACTGCCCCCTTCCACTATCCCCCAGGGTTTGTGAATGCCCCCCCACACTTTTATGTCAAAAATAGGCCCCCGCCCATAAAGGAGGCTCCTGAGCCAGCGAAGCGGCGGCATGGATAGGAAGGGGGCGCGCAAGGAAGCTTTAGAACCATTGTGTTAACTATTGCCAAAAGTCTTCCATGAGCACTCTCTTTCCTGAAGGTGCTCATACGGGGAAGGCATTAGACCAACTGCATTACTGAACCAATGCCTCAGATTACACATATAGAGGGAGCTTTATCCCATATGTGGATCATTATAGCTATGAATTATATGTGCTCGAGTTCTTATATCTTATACGTGGTAAGTATTTTACTTTCTGCTCATACAATTATCTTTTTTTGTCTGCCTTTTATAGTTCTAATAAACCGTTAGAATGGATTGTGAGATTGATGGCTGGTCAATTGGAATGTTGTAAGATCTATAGCTAGCCATAATGCTATTTGGTGGAGCTTTCACTTGGCAAAAGTCAACTCTATGTTGTGACAGTCAAGGCCTTAAATGCATGTGATAAATGCATATGTGCGGACCATTAATGAAGCAATTAACAAGCAAGCTAGCTGATGCAATTTGGGTAAAGCATATGGAAGTTTGGGTGTACTTTGGATAACTGATTTGTGTTCTTAATTTTGAAAAATACATGTGTAGGTACTCTATTTAGAATATGTGAAGATGTGCAAGAGGTAGTTAATCCCTTTATTTCACATGGCTCTCAATAACAACTTTTTTTACTTTTTGCATTGGTTATTATCTATTGTTTTCTCCTAGTTTCTTGTTTAAAGTGCTAGGCTATTGAAAAAAATGACTGTTGCGCCCTCTATGCTCCAACTTTGTTCAAAAATTTGGAAGGAACGATGGATTGACACATTACATTATTTGTAAATTTCTTAAACTTATATATGTTCAATGACGACATCATCCCTTTAGTTTACAAGTCGAAAAACATTTGAACTCCATATGTCATGTTGGATGAAGATCGAAGAAGAAAATGTATAAATATATTGAAGGGGAAAACTACAAAATACCCCTAACTTTTTGCAAAATTCACAGTATACCCCTAACTTTCTAAAAATTCACAAAATGCCCCTAACTATTCTCAAAATGCCCCTAAAAAACCTATACGTTAGGGGCATTTCATGAATTTTCTAAAAGTTAGGGGTATGTTGTGAATTTTGCAAAAAGTTAGGGGTATATTGTAGTTTTTCCCTATATTGAACAACCTACAAAAGGGATTGCAAATAGTTTATTTGACAATCAAATAGATAGACATTTGTTGAAACTACTGGGAAGCTACACATCTTTAACTGAATGATTCTAAACCAGTTTCACGTGGATGTAATTTTAACAAAAGTCTAGTCTAAAAACTCGTGCGCGGGCTTTCTTCCCCTCCGTCGACGAAAAGCTCTTAAGGACACTATGTAAGATGACATGTAGTAGGAAATACTTGAAGTGCAAGGTATATACGAGGTGGATAGTCAGGATAAGAGGCAAGCTATTATTTTGTACATAGGTATTACCCCACCATACTTCTTCTTATAAAAGTTCAATAAAGTTGCAAAAACTTACACTTAGAAAACCATGACCATGCGCATTGTGCCAACTTTCATCTTTTGGCAGCTTATACAAATTGCAGCTGCCCAGCTCTCAGCAGATTTTTATCAAACTTCATGTCCAAATGTGGAGTCTATTGTCACGACATCGATCACGGCATCTTCACAGGCATCTAATGTGGTGCCAATTGCATTGCTCAGGCTCTTTGCCCATGACTGTTTTGTAGATGTAAGTTTGAACTTTGAAGTTGCTCAGCAATATTTTTTTCTGGCATATAATACATATCATATGGTATGAACTTGTTGGAATTTGCAGGGCTGTGATGGATCAATATTGATTTCCTCTACAAGCACAAATACTGCAGAGAGAGACCATACTTTAAATCTAGACTTACCTCAAAATCCATTTGATGCAATCATAACAGCCAAGCAAGCTGTAGAAGCAGCCTGTCCAGGAGTTGTTTCTTGTGCTGATATTCTGGCTATGGCGACGCGAGATGGGGTTGTTTTTGTAAGCAAATTTTATTTCTATGTTCTGATTCTTCTAGATGTAAGACATGTAAGGTACAGATCATGTTAATTCTTGGATGTTAATCTTTGAAACAGAGTGGAGGACCAACATGGACAGTTCTAAAAGGAAGAAGAGATGGGCTGGTATCTCTGGCATCTAGAGTAAATCTCCCAACTGCTAATTTCAGTGTGGCACAGAACACTGCTTTCTTTGCAAATCTGAACTTAACAGCAGATGAAATGGTTACTTTGTCAGGTGATGAATTTACAAAAAGCTCCTCATTTAAAACTTGAGCAACTTATTAAGTATAGACTAATTAAGTTATACTCCAAAACAAAAAAAAAAAGAACCGAACATATTCTCTAACTAGCTGGTCTGATTGCATACTGCAGGAGCTCATACGATTGGATTTGCACACTGCAACAAATTTACCAACCGATTATACAGCTTCAACAGCACATTCAAGACCGACCCATCTCTGAATTCAGATTTTGTGACTGTTTTGACAGCCCAGTGCCCATCTTTGGATTCAGACGCTGGCATTATACAGGCTCTGGATATAACGAGCCCCTTTGTGTTTGATGGCTCATATTATCAAGATCTGCAGCAAGGAAAAGGCCTTCTTACTTCCGACCAGGTCCTCAACTCTGATGCTTCTACGAGCGGCCTTGTTAGCCTGTTTGCCTCTGATCAGCAGCAATTCTTCCAGGCTTTTACTGAAGCTATGGTCCATTTTGGCAGTGTGGGTGTTAAAACTGGATCTGAGGGCGAAATCAGGCTTGATTGCACTAAATTCAATTAACTCTTAAGGTTTTTATTCGTTTACATGTTCAATCTATTCAAGATTATTTTTGTGGACGTAGTCAATGCTTTTACCACCCTTTGTGGGTGCATGAAAAATTCAATGAAGTGTTGATATATATAACGTTATTTTAATTCTACATTCATATCTTATTTTATTCCCTTAAAATTTTGTACACACGTCAACATTTGGAAATTTCCAACCTTCTATCCTTTCTTATGGGAAGTACGGTGCTTAAAACAACAAAACTCACCATATGTTGAGTAAGCTTAAGGGAAGAAGTTTTCAATTGAACCAAGTTGGCATTGCTTATAGTAATTTTCAATGCAAGCTAGAACCTATTATGAAGATTAAGGTAGGTAGTGACGACACTCAATCTCGTTGAAACAATAAACAAACTGAAGGTTGTTGAACATTATTGGTATACACGACACGACAAATTAAAGTCTGAAGCTTACACTAAATCCTAAATCCATTGTAAATGACCAAGGAATAGGACTCAACACAAGAAAAGACATCTACACTTATAAAATCATTTTTTCACATTTAACAATGTATAATGTATAGGCTACTTCATCAATACTATGGATGGATAGATGGATGGATGGATATTGACGTCCATTGAGATTACAAAGAGCCATGGGACGATAAGAACATGGGCATGACAACAAAACTAGGGGCAAGGCCTGCTATAGCATATGAAGTAAAGAAAAAAAAATATATATTGAATAACATATATGGAAAAGGTAATACACGTCACTTATGCAAGATCTGTAGTGGACCCACTTTTAAAAGTCAATAGACATATCACTATACAAGATATGTCCTAGTTTTAAGTATAACTGGACCCACTTTCAAAAGTCCATCCACCACAAGAACACGTGAATTGCAATGAGCTAAGTCAATAACCATAAGAGTTCACAGTTCTATTGTTCCTTTTAATCGAAATCCTAATGATGCATTATGGCAAAGTTTTTGGTCTGCTTGCCTCTCGTGTACTTAACTTTTCATGTCAAGATAGGCAGACAAACTCGCTTCTCAATGTGGATGCACGATGTAGCATATTTTGTAGTTGTTTATGCACCATGACCATTGCTCTTAGAGGTTCTGCCACCTAACTTTCCAAACACTATACAGTAACACCTTAGATTCTCAGAGTGAAATAATTTTGGTCTGTAATAATGATATCACTAATTTCCATGTGCTCTAGGTGGCTTCAATTTCAATTTCTTTGATAGGAATCTCACAAGGCGATTTTGCATTTTTTTGTCATGGCCAGTCAAATGAGATGCTTCCGTTCTTTTCCCAGCCTTGTTTTACTACGTCTCGGCTTTATAATCCTATGTTTGTCTTCATTTGGCCTCAAGCTAGCTATGATATATGTTGAAACAATGGTATTGATGAATGGCCATAGCAGCACAAAGAATGGCAAATGGACGTTGCAACATGTACAATTTGAACACGCTTACAATAATAACTTTGTAAGATTACTGGACATTGCAAATCCAATGTACATTGTATTGGTTAACCATGTATGATTACGATACTAGTTCTTCAAAAATGACAATGTCACACAATGACATTGACACTCTCTACATTCATTACTGGGTAATCCTGGGAATTTGGTCTCCAACATCTCTCCTACTAAGCTTGCAGTTCAATGCATTGTCCATAACAATTTGATATATTCTTTTCGACCGAAAGCTTTCAATGACCATCTTCGTTTGGATTTATGACCATCTTCGTTTTCTTGTAAATCCAAGTCACTGACACTGACTCGTTCTCAGTCTCTACGGACTTCTCCCAGTCCTCTCCTAGAAATGGTATCAAAAGCTTTAAAAAAATCAATGAAAGCTAAAAACAATGATCTTTTTGGTCCCTTAGCCTTTCGATTAAAGTCAGAGTCAAAATGTGGTCCAAGGTATTATATTGTTTACAAAAGCCCCCTTGGCCCATTGCTCTTTTCTCATATTGTTCTACCCATTGGCTTATTTTTGCTTCCTGTAATCCTCCTAAGAGTTTACCAAACATATTGCCTACCATTATAGTACAATAGTTTTGCACATCAGTTCTTTGCCATTTTTATGCACAGGTATGACCTTAACAGATTCGCCATGAATGAGGCAAGCCTTCTTTGACTGCAAGGTTCATTAGTCTCGTCAGAATCGCTATAAGATCATCTCCTCCTTATTTGAATAGCTCTAGCTCTATAGCAAGGCCATCAATATCATGTGCTTTTCCATTTGCCATTTTGCTCACCTGCCCTTTTAAATCATTTTCCAAAAAGATATCACCATGTACCTCTAATATCTGCATGTATTCATGTCCAGGCTGAAAATAGGTCCTCTACAGAAGATTTTCTGTGTCCAAAAAAGTGCCATCACGTCAGGAGTCTAACTTTTCAGTCAGACACTTCTTGTACTCTCGTCGTTTGGCAAAATCAAGTCTTAGTTCGGGATAGAGCACTTCTGTTTGGAGCTTCTTGGGAGATTAGCATTCAAAATAAATAAGAAAGGTGTATGATCAGATTCAGGAGTTTTGTCCATGATGTTGAAGGACTAAACGATATCTGAGTCTTTGGTGGCAAGAAGATAATCCACCGTGCTTTCCCCATTCCAAAAGAAGTAGGTTGATTTCCCTGCATTAGGAAATTTTTATAACCCATTCAGAATTCTGAGGTTGCAGCTAGATCCTAGATCCAGAGTGCGCTGAAATTGTGGCTCATATTCTTCTTCTAACCTTAGATCAGATTCTCTTATAAAAGAGATAGATTGATTGTCTTTGGTTCGGGCATTAAAGTCTCCGACCAGCACGATCTCTCCCTTGCTTCGGAATTCACATATCTTCATGGATCTAGAATGTAGAGGCTGCTCTTTACCCAAGTTGATATTATCATAAATAGTCATATTACGCGGAGCAAAGTAGTAGCCTGCTAGATATGTTATATGCCCGCAGATTTCTATTTTTAGCCAAGTGTACTGATTATGCACGTGCACATTTTCAACTGCAATAGATTCGCCTAAATCATCTCTGACATAAGTCGCTATCCCACCAAAACCTCTGCCATAGCCCATTTCTTTTGCATTCCAAGCTGATACCAGCATTCTAAATCCTTCCAACATTGGCATCGAAGAAGCTTGATGTTCCCAAGTTTCAAAGAAAAAAAACAATATCTGCCATCTTTTAGATTTCAGCAATTGCATATATCTTAGCTTGTATGAGGCCATGTACATCCCATGCTACAACCTTGAGGATCGCATGTCCCTAGTCTGCTCTTTTCCTGCGTGTTATCACAGATCTGCCATTAGTATCTACGAATGCAATTAACCCCTCATCTCTTGTTGCTTTAACCTTGGCCAGCTCTTTGTTTCGTATGTCCATCTGTGCTGGAATCAAATCCAAGTCTATCCAAAGCTTTTGGCCTTTCAGCGCTGATTTATTGAGCAGCACCCTATCTCTATCTTCTTTCTGTACAAATTTTATAAGAATAGGCCTTGGGGAGCTTCTTTCTGGACGACCCAATCTCCTACAGTGCACTACTTTTGGATCATGAAGATGCATATTATGTTGAAAGAATTCACTCACCATAGTTTTCAAGTCCTCGTTTTCTGCTCCTGCACACCTAAGATTTTTAAGTTTTTGTATCTCAGCTTCTGTTCAGTTTGTTCAAATGTCATCTCCTCTTGGTGAGATTGCAATTATTCCTTTGTTACCTCTGCAACCAAATTGCCACTTTTGCTCTCTAATGCAGAAAACACTTGTTGTGCATGCAGCTCTTCCCTACGTTGTTGAAGGGCTTCTTTGATTTCACTATTCTGAATTTTCAGTTCGCAGTTCTGCATAATGACTTCATCAACCACTGATCGAATTTTTGTCATCTCGGTCTTCATCTCCTGTAGAAGGTTCCAAATTTCGTTCACGCCCATGCCCCGTATCTGTGCTGGAGGTCCGAGTTCCTTTGCCTCATTTGTGAGTACCAAACTTATATAAGTAGGAGGTCGCAGGTCGCTTGGTGCTAGGTCATAGGTCACTGGTCGCTATAAGGAAAAGAAAAGGAGCAGTCATGGTTCCTGAGATAATCTTATACATCACATTAGAGAGAGAAATTGGACGGTAATCAGAAAAAGTACTAGGCATATCTATCTTAGGAATTAAAACAATAAAACTAGTATCAATTCTAATATCTAAATAGCTTGTACTCCCTGTATTCATTGGCCAGATTGGTAATATAATCTACAAGCAAGGGCCAGGCCTTTTTGTAGAATTCAACAGGCAACTCATTATGTCCAGGGGTTTTTCCATTATCCATATTCTTTACCACCTGCAAAAGCCCAAAGTTTGTAAACGGTTTAGCCATGTCAACGTTATGAAGGTCAGTGACCTTAGCATTTATGTTAATGAAGTCATCCATAATGACATGACTGGTATCCTGATTGGTCTCCATAATGCTTATAAAATGCTGAGCTGCAGCTCTCTTCATCTCTGCATCATCCGAGATGTACTCTTCATCTACCTTGATTTCAAAAATATGATTTATCTTAGCCCTGCTCTTGGCTTTAATGAAGAAGCATTTGGAGTTGCAGTTCATTATACTTAATCTCTTGAATTTGATCTTCCATCCTTTTGCAATTCTAATCTCCTCCTTTTCAATCTCTTTTCTTATATTTTCTTGGTCCCTCATCCGAAGCCCTAGGCAAAAAAAACCCGAGGTTATTCAGAGGTTAGTCAGTCGTTCCATATTCTGCTTATTCACTTCCTTACCCCAAACCTTCCGCCAATTATTTATCCTTTTAGCATTGTGAATCCACCAATCCATCCACCCATAATTGTTGGAGGGTTTCCTCTATTATTCCTTCCAGGCCATTCATGAAGTCCTCATGATCCAATAGACTGGTGTTAAGCTTGAAATAGGATTTTCTTTTTCTGATTATTCCATCAGGATAGAGCTGCTGAGGGAAATGATCAGAAACTGGGTAGCCCTCCAGATTAATAACTCTATTACAATTATTCCAGAGATTCTCACTTAAATGGAATCTATCATGGAGGTAAAGGATATGAAACTCCCTATGATCAGACCAGCTGAAGGAGTTAGACTTGGTTCTGGCCAGATTAAGATTATGGGAGGATAAAAAGTTATTCCAAGCAACATATTCATAAGGGATAAGAGGTTTGAAGTTCCTATTTTTCATGATGAAGTTATGAGAAACCATATTAAAGTCAACCCACCACAATGCATTCATCATAATCAAGTTTATCAAGGTTGTCTTTAATCCCTTTCCATAAGTTGCTTCTATCCTTTGGGTTGTGGTAAGAATAAATGTTAACCACCACTAACTTGGTACTGTCCATATCCCCACACATAATCTGCCATCTTCCCTCTTTGTCATCTACCCTGTAAATATTCTCCCAGTCAGCTTTCCATGCAATTGCTATTCCTGCAGAAGAAGCATTAGCTGGGATTGATCAAATATCATACCCCATAGGAAGAATATTTTTAATAATTTTTTCATGACTATCCTCATGAATTTTATGCTCCTGAATTAAAACAATGTCTGGATTAAGGGAGGAGAAACACATCTTTAGACGCTTCTTTTATTGAAACAGTCTATTCCTTGGAGATTCCAAGTTATAATCTTTCTAATGCAATCCATAAATCAGATTTTATACATACCTTTGATCTTTCTAGAGTCGATAGCCAATTTCCTTGGACTGACTCTAGTGGGGCCTGGGTATAAATTTTTCCTTCCTCTACACTTCTTTTATGAGTGCTTTAGACCATTATTCTTCATCTCATAGAAGAATTTAACGGCTTCTTTGAGGTGACCATTTTCAGCATAACCTAAAATCATAGCAGTCCATGAGATCATATCATGTCCATGCATTTGCTCAAATATCCTTGCAAAGCATAAGCTTCAATCATGGTAGACCAGGAAAGCATTGTTCCCTGATGAATATCCTCGATAGAATTTTTATAATTCCCATTTATAGCATTCCAAGATATCTCATCTCTCTGGGGCCTTTGTTGAAAGAGAGTATGGGTTCCTCGCTGCATCCCTGCTGTATATGCGTTGCAATATAAATATTCCCAGAAACTGCATCCCTTTTAGGCATTTCTTGAAAAATTAGAAAGGCATCTTTAGCTTCCAATCTTCAGCAAAAATCATAGTCGTTAGGTTCCAACAAGATGGACTCCATTTCGAAAGAATTTCAAATTCTGCTGGAGCTTCAGACAGAGATCCACAGGCACCTTACCTATTTCGGGCATGAAGCTCTTAACGCATCCTGAGAAGCTTGAAGTTGTACCTATTTCCAAAAGCCTAGAGAATCTGAACACATTGAACTGGTCTTGAAGCTCCTGGGTTTAAAGGCAGACTCAATATGATGCACTCTTTCTACTATGCCAAAAACCGAAGTCCTCTGAACGCGATGCGCAGAAGCTTGTCCAGGATGGTACAGCCGATCAGATCCACAACAACATATATGTTATAAATCCATCCATAAATACTTCCTCTGACTCCAACCAATTTCAATGTGGATATCTTGCACATCTGCCAGAAATATAGCCATTGCGTGGGGACATGAAGTTCCCAAATTCACATTAATTCTGCAATAATCAAGTACTGACATCCATGATATAACATTTGGTTCAAAAGGCATATTCACTATAAGATCGTCAACTTCATCCATATGTCCTGCATGTACAAGAATATAAATAGCAGAGTTATAATGTCCAATTTCTTGGTTCAAGTTGTAAGTTTGGCAGAGTGAAACAAACCAATGGCAAACTCCTCCTTCCAATGCGATACATTTATAAGATGACAGAATGGAGCTCAAGGTCGTGGAATCGTGCATTATAGATTCTTGCTGCATTTGATGGAGTGCTTGAAGGGCTTCACTTGATTTCCCATACTGAGCATATGCATCAATCATAGCATTCCATGAAACAATGGTTTTACAATTCATGTTGCAAAACAGTTTGATTGCCTTGCATAAACTTCCGCAGTTAACATACATATTTAATAGAGCATGATTGACATCGCTATCTGAACCAAACCCACGTTCTATTGCATGCAAGTGTATGTTTTGACCTTGAACAAGAGATCCCTTTTTCCCACATGCATCAACAATGGCAACAAACACAGGTTTGGTTGGCTTTAGACCATTATTCTTCATCTCATAAAAGAATTTAAGGGCTTCTTTGAGGTGACCATTTTCAGCATAACCTATAATCATAGCAGTCCATGAGATCATATCATGTCCATGCATTTGCTCAAGTATTTTGAATGCATTCTGTAACTGTCCTTGCAAAGCATAAGCTTCAATCATGCTAGACCAGGAAAGCATTGTCCCCTGATGAATATCCTCAATAGAATTTTTATAGCTCCCATTTATAGCATTCCAAGATATCTCATCTCTCTCTGGCATTTGTTGAAAGAGACTATGGGCCCCTTCGCTGCATCCCTGCTGTATATGTGCTGCAATTAAAATATTCCACGAGACCACATCCCTTTTAGGCATTTGTTGGAAAATTAGAAGGGCATCTTTTAGCTTTCCATGTTGAGCATAAATCATAACCATCAAGTTCCAACAAGATGGATTCCTTTTAGAAAGAATTTCAAATACTGCACGAGCTTCAGGCAGAGATCCACAGACACCATATATTTGCACCAGAAGATTAGCCAATTCTGTATTTCTTCCCAAACCCACTTTAATAATGTAATCATGAATGCGTTTAACATGTGCTAGATTCTTCGTCTTGCTAGAATTTTGTAACGAAGACACAATAGTGGGTATATCCACTGATCTTTTACCTGATCTTTTGCCTGATCTTCGTGGTTTCCCAAACATATCTACCTCCACCTTCATTTCCGTCCTCGCGGCTGTCCCAAATAAGCTCTTTTCTTCTAGTTCCAACTTGGTGTACTTTTCTTTCACAAAAGCAAATGCTTGATTGCATTCTCCTGAAGCTCTTAGACCGAGAAAAGCGATATGATGTGCTGGTACATCTTTGAAATACTGAAAAGCAACTCCCAATTTCCTGACCCTCTGAAGGCCTTTCATTAGGAAACCACATCTATCGCTGCAAGATTCCAAATATCATAAGGGTATCTTCCAGCAGAGCTCTTCTCGGTGATTCGTTAAAGAAAAATATCACTGTCCTTGTATCAGGTGCTCCGAAGGAAGATGGAGATACTCAGCTGCCATTGTCGCAGGATCACATCATGTGAGGATGACATCATGTGAGGTGTGATTGGTACCACTAACTAATAAGTCCAAGTGGGTGAAAATATCCTTACCCTGGTTTTGGTGATTCCATCGCGGTTATTCCCTACCGCGGAATCACAAACCCCCCCCAACGGGATCCGTGCCGGAGGCCCCGTTTTCCGTACCTGACAGTACGGCAATAAATTCAATACCGTCCCGCGGAATCACAACGGTAGAATACTGCCGGATGGAATCACCACGTAATTATACCTCGCGAAGGAATCACGACGACGGAATACCGTCGGACGGAATCACCACGGAATTATTCCACGCGATGGAATCACGGCGTTGTAATACCGCCGGATGGAATCACCACGTGAGGATTCCACCCGAAGGAATCACGCCCCGGGAATACCGTCGGACGGAATCACCACGGAATTATTCCACGCGATGGAATCACGGCGCCGTAAATATCTGCGGATGGAATCACCCGCCGAGGATCCCCGCACGACGGAATCACCACCTTGCAATTCCCCCGGACGGAATCACCATATTCTGATTCCGTTCGATGGAATCACCCAACATGCGAATACCGTCCGGCGGAATCACCAAAGTCAGATTCCACCAGACGGAATCACTTCACCCTGACCATTCCTCCCGGCGGAATCACCACAATACGATTCCTTCGGACGGAATCACCAAGCAAAAATTCGATTCCGGTCCGGTGGAATCACGCCGCCGATGAATCTACCTGGGATGGAATCACCGCGGATCGAAGGACGATCCAGCCGTCGGTGCCGTCAAGCATCGGCAAACCCGTGGATATTTGATATAAAAAGCCGTTGCCAAATTCGGGGCTCAACTTTTGAATTGAATGTCCGACGCCGGGTATTATTAGCCGGATTAATCGCCGACCGACAAGGGAAATGATTGCATGTTCATGTCCTATCACAAGATGCCACGCCTTCCCGCTGAAGATAGTGATCCTCTCCGAAGGAATCACTACCGTTAGCGCCAAAAAGCCCTCTCTCTGAGAGCTTCGTTCCGGCGCCTCCGTTCCTCCCCGTTCCGGCGCCTCCGTTCCTCCCTCCCGCTCGAATTCTTGTCCCTTTCTGTTCGCTGTTCAGATGGATCAAAGCCCTGGAACCTCAGTTAATGAGAACTTCCGAGGCGTAATCTTCTCGCCAATTCCGCTTTCAAATTTGCCGCCAACAATCCGTTGTCTAAGAGCCGGGTCGATTCGGAGGTGGACTCCCCTCCTAAATTTCCTCCAGGTTTTGAGCCAGTTGGAGCCGCAGGTGAGATGGCAGATCTTGCATCTGTGCAGGCGCAGCTTGTTAGTCGAGCGGCCGAATTATTCCCAGGTCTTTGGAGGGGGGAGCCGTCGGTAAGTAAAGAAAAGAATGAGTGCAAGGATGCAAAGGAAAAAGTTCATTACCAGGAGCCCGAAGATTTTGGAGAGGATGCCGTGGAGAACCCTCCTGAGGATAACGCAGGATACATGGATCCAAATCGAAAAAACCGGAAATTGATCGGGCGGATGGCCGGTGGTATTGTTTATTCGGTGGGTGTAGTAGCAAGATTACTCCAAAAATGGGATCCGGAGATCCACAGACTCGCTAAGCATTCGATGACTAATGATTACAAGTCACGCCATTGGCAAGAGGTCGGAAACCATTTGCTCCAAAATGAGCGTAAGGAAGAGGAACTTTGAATTGGTGAAGCCGAGCGAAGGGGATGAAGATTATCCGTGGCAAAGATAATCTTAGGCGGATTTTGGTGAGGGCAAAGCCGCCAGTGGTCGAGGCTATGGCAGAGGAGCGCATTGAGCACCGGACTTTTTAATCCCCGCTATGAGGTCCGCTTGGGTCAATCAAAAGTGGAGATAAGGCTGGACCCAGAGAGGAAACTTTGGAGGAGCGTAAGAGGGAAGCAATTAGAAAAAAAAATCGCCACCGTGTTTGGTTTGGAGCTTGAAGAGATGAAGGCCGAGATTTCATATTCCAGAGAGCAAGCTCTCGTAGAGAATGATGATTTTAGCAAGGAACTCAAGACAGCCCAAGGAGATCTTGCATCCCCCCCAGGAGAAAGTGTGCAAGCTCCCACTCGTGAGCTCCCTAAAAACTCCAAGGAAGAAGAGGGCAGCAAAAAAAAAAGAGGGAGTATCTTGCCCCTAACCATATAGTGTTTGAAACCTCCGGCTACATTGAGGGTTTGCGTGGAGGCAATTCATTCAGCCAGGACTCCCGATCCCGAGCTCCATCCAAGAGGAGGGCACTTTAATTGAGATCCCCATGATGCATAGGTGGAAGCCAGTTTTTTTTAATTCAGTGTTCTCTTATCAATCAGGTCTTCTTTAGGGAGGTGGACCGTAACTTTACATTTAAATACCCACCGACACTAAGCAAAGACTGCCCATTCGAGTGGGCAAGAAATCATCGCCAGCCAGTAATTTCGCGGTGTATGGCAACCGCCCAAGATTTCATGACGGTTCCGGTCCCGGTGATGATGTGGATTGCGTAATCAATGAAGAATGTGTTGGTGCCTATCCATCAGAAGTCGGGTCTTATAAGCACTACCCGAAAGCATCACAAGGCTTTGATTCACGACTATGTGGTCTCTGCGCAGGCCTTGATACATTCCATTCCAAAGATGTTTTCGTGCATCCTGCGCCTTTGGGCTTTTTTGCGAAACGGTTTGGAAGGTCAATCCGGTTCATATGATCATTTGCTAAATTAATCCCAATCAAAACCGTTCATCAGGCAATTGGCGGATGCGTAATGTCGGGTTCTATTACTTCCCGATCATGAGCGGTAAAGAATCCGTTTTAAATCCATTCATGGGCAATTGAACCTTAATTCCGGTTTTGCAATTGTTTGCAGCAATCACTGGAGCTTGTTCATATTGGTTTCAGACGCTGATGCATGCCACAGGCTCCAGACTCCGTGTCCAGTGTTGCTCCATTTGGATTCAATGTCGGGCATGCACTCGAGCTTGCACTCTTTCGCCACATTGTAAGTTAAAATTATGCCCCTTTCAGGTCAATTTTTGGGTTCCTCTCATTCCTTTGGCCCCAGATTTGTTTCCGACGTTATGAAGAGGTGGAGTTTTGAGTCGTCCAGATTGCACAATGCCTGCTGCGTCTCTCTGAAGGTCCCTCAGCAGGAAAACACCCAGGATTGCGGAATTTACACCATCTGTTTCGTCAAGTGGTTCTTGCAGGATATCTGCAACACCAAAGAGCAATCTGTGGGTATTTATATGTGTCCAATTTTATCTAGTCTATTCGAACTTCGTGCTAATTTTCCCGGTTGCAGGTTGTCGATGCTTCCAAATGGTTTGGGCGTGCTGAGATCGACCAGACGAGGTCCTCATTTGCAGTGATGTTACAAAAAGGGAGACAGTGGTGCCAAGAAAGAAGAACCACCTTCCACTTGCCCGAGGGAGATTGAGTGAAAACGGTGGCCCCATGACCCGTTTAAGGGTGCATGGGCCTTGAATTTTATTATGTATGTGAGAAACCGTGGAATATAATAAAGAAAAAATACCAAAGATTGCCGGGTTTAATCGACTTCCTAATGTTTAGGACTTTGAACTCATTTGAATTTGAATTTGAAAGTAATTTAGCTAATCTGTTTCAAATTTTTTGAACGTGAATATTCGAATATGCCGCCCATTCAAAAAAAAAAATAGAGAACTATTTGTCTGGCCAATGGTCGTGAGTGTGGGTAGGTGATTCCTTCGCAAGCAATCTCTCGGCGGGTGATTCTATCCGGTGGAATCACAAGCTGGTGATTCCATCCAATGGAATGCCCGCCCCCATCATTGCATGCCGCAGGCATTAATTGCTTGGTCACGTCAAAGGACTGCCACTCGGACGGACGTTTAACTGACGTACGCAACAGGGAATGAAACGGCGCCACGTCGTGGGCTACACTGACGGACAATTTAGGGCGAAATCTAGGCCCATAGGGGGTGATTCCACCGGACGGAATCATACTTCGCCCGCCGGACCAGCGCCATCCTCTTCGTATTGAATCATAATTCCTTGGCTGTCGTTCCTGTGAGGCGCTTCGATCTTCCCCGTCGGCGCTTGCTTCCCAGCCATCGCCGCTAGCTTCCAGCATATCATCATCAGGTCCGGCAACCTCCGCGGCTCTATAAATCGGTAAGAATCATGTTCGCCTGTAAAACCAAACGATGGATGTTCTTACGATTTGTAGCCGAAGTTCCGTGCATGGCGGACGCCCCCCAAGAGTCGTAATCGACGCGGCCCCTCGTGGTGGACCTCGGGTTTTTTGAGGCGCCAAGGATTGCGTGCTTGAGAGTCCGGCAGCAGCGCCTCCTGAGTCGCGGTAATCGGGTAGAGGTCCCGCCAATTTGCCGCCATACCTTCGGACGCGGGCCAGAGTGCATAAGGATTCCCGTGGAAGGTCTCCAACGTTTCCACACACATCCCCGCACAGACGCTTTGATGGGAGTGGGCAAAGAATCTGTTTTACCTACATTCACGCGAACCGGCGCCGGGCGCCATCCGCAAAGTGTGGCCGCAAAGATTCTCGTGGTTCAAAGCGAGCGAAGGAGTGTGGCTGCAAAGATTCTGGTGGTTCCAGGCGAGTGAAGGAGTGTGCCTGCAAAGATTCTGGTGGTTCTAAGCGAGCGAAGGAGGAGTGCAAGGACGAGACAGATGACGATGATTTTCTGTTCCCGGTTACTGCCGCAGACCCAAGTTCGGGAAGGTTAAGCGGGTCTACCAAAGAAGGTCCGACTTCGCTGGTCGCTATTCGTTTGATGTTCTTTACAAACTGTTGGAACTAACTCACTGCTTGAACTTCGCAGACAAAACGAGCCCGCCCCAGTTACAGTGCATAGCTGGCGATGATTCATGAAGGAGGAGCGTCCCTTTTTTTTTCTGTTAACACACAGATCTATGAATGTGGAGGAAGTCTGAATCCCTCTTGACTTTTGAGTTCCTGGTAGCTACCTTGCCTAAGGGCTTCTTTTGATAATATAAATCTAAGTTGCTTGATGTTCAATCTGTTCAGTTAGCTTCAAATTGCAACCACATACAACCTCTCCATGCATACAAACTGTTTTTTCCTGATACATCTGTGCCAAGGCCGTGTATGGTGATTCCATGTGTAAATACTCCATGTATAAATACTCCATGTATAAATACACCATGTATAAATACTCCATGTATAAATACACCATGTATAAATACTCCATGTATAAATACACCATGTACAAATACTCCATGTATAAATACTCCACGTGTAAATACTCCATGTATAAATACTCCATGTATAAATACACCATGTACAAATACTACATATATAAATACTCCATGTGTAAATACTACATGTGTGAATACTCCATGTACAAATACACCATGTATAAATACTCCATGTATAAATACTAGATGTACAAATACACCATGTATAAATACTCCATGTATAAATACTAGATGTATAAATACTACATGTATAAATACACCATGTATAAATACTCCATGTATAAATACCAGATGTATAAATACTCCATGTATAAATACCAGATGTATAAATACTCCATGTTTAAATACTAGATGTATAAATACTCCATGTACAAATACACCATGTATAAATACTCCATGTATAAATACTAGATGTACAAATACACCATGTATAAATACTCCATGTATAAATACTAGATGTATAAATACTACATGTATAAATACACCATGTATAAATACTCCATGTATAAATACTAGATGTATAAATACTCCATGTATAAATACTAGATGTATAAATACTCCATGTTTAAATACTAGATGTATAAATACTCCATGTATAAATACACCATGTATAAATACTCCATGTATAAATACTAGATATATAAATACTCCATGTATAAATACTCCATGTATAAGTAATCCATGTATGGTGACTTGGCACTAGATGTATAAATACACCATGTATAAATACTCCATGTGTATGGTGACTTGGCACATGGGATTGGAGTGTATGGTGACTTGGCACATGGGATTGAAGTGTATGGAGTATTTATACATCGAAAGTACTATTTCATGGAGTAGTCGTGGTTATACATAGACTATTTATACATGTAGTAGTTAGGGGTTATACATAGAGTATTAATACATCTAGGCAAGGTTTTCCATTTCATATTCCTTCCAACTAACTTTCCTTTTCTTTGCTTCCTTCTTCCCTATTTCCAAGAGTGGTTTCACCCTAGCAAGACTCGCGGTCATAGGCCTCCTCTTCCCTCAAAACTGGCAGAGATGTTATGGTTGTGTCATTGGCCTCCTCCTCATTCATCCTTTCGAGTCTTGTGTCAAGCTGTCTCATCATCACTTCGGTGGCTATGAGGAGGGTGGGATCCTTTGAGGCCCGCTCCATAACCCTAGCAACTCAAGACTCCAAAGATGCCCTAGCATCTTCCACTGTCAAGCCAACTCTTGGGGTTGGTTTAATATCATCTTGTAGACTAGTTATGTCCACCTCGGCCCCTTCAAGGATATTGGCATGGGTGTTACCAGATCTACATGGGCGCAAGAGCTCCATGCCACTAGATGCATTTCCATGTTGGGACCCTAGAACTTGAAGGAGATCTTGATCCCTGTACCTATCCATCATTTGGATAACCTTCACTTGGTGTTTGCAAATGTTCCCCTTGGCGCCCCATGGGCAATCACAACTCGCCCAATTCTTATTTGCCCCATTGACAAAGTAGGGTTGGCGGTTCAAATCGAGAGTTTGGACATAGGCCTCTCCTCCATCGAGGTCCATTTAATGTGACCGCATCATCGGGAATTTGCCTAGCCCCGCGAATAGCCGACTCTATAATTTGCTCTTGTGATGTGTTTATCACAAAACCAGCTTCCTTCAACCCCCTGTCAGCAAGCAAATGATACAATATGGAGGGTTAGTGCATACATGAAGCAAATTTTAGTCACTTCCAGTAATTACCTAGAGTATGCCATGTGGGTCTCCACATCATGGACAAGCATGTGAAGTAGCCAATCTATCCTTCTGCCCTTTAACTGGGACTTGGAAATCCCGAGGCGCAATTTTAGTGCCTTGTGCGAAGCCTCTATTGCAGCATTGGTTTCTTGATTGGAATGGGGAAACATTCTTGTGGCCAGGACCCAATCACAAATGTTACGAGTCCACTCTTGACTCATGTAGGCCGCCAACTTTGGATATTGTGGGTACTTTCTCTTTAATGCTTCCAACTTCCCTCAAGCCTCTTCTCTAAAACTGTATGTAATCATCCCCATACTCATTGTTACCCGGGGACACTTTGTTCCATACATGATCTCGCCCAACTCCTTGAACATTTGGTTCCTCAAATCTTTATTCTTCACGTTCTTTGTCAACCACTTCAACCAATCTCTCCTCACGTGCCAGATGCAAAGGTTGACACGTACGGTAGGGAAAACCTATGGTGGAGGTGGAAAGTTGACACATGGGTTAGTATGGAACCAAATAAGCTAGAATGAAAATGAGGAAAACTAGCAAACAATGTTACCTTCTTTATCGCCTTTGTACCAAGGTCACAAGAATCGGTGATAAAACATGAGGGCTTCCAAGTGTCGTCGTGATGTTCAATCCACACTTTCATAGCTTCCAACCATCTAGCTATTGTCTCTTTCTTTTGGGTATTCGTGATTATCCAAGCCAGTGGCAGCCCATTGAAGTGGTCATCGAATCCAATGAGAGTGAAGAGGTAATACCTATGTAAATAGAAACACGCTTTAGCAAACCTAATTTCCAAGAAACCTAAAAAGAGCAACCAAACCTCTTCTCGTTTGTCTTGTAGGTGGAGTCAAGGCATATAGCTCTATCCTTTCCGAATCTCACCATGGCATCCCTTTGAATGGGAGTCATGACCCCAAGTTGAAAGATGTCACCTTGTTCGTAGTGGAAGACACAATCTTGGTGTTGTTGGACCCACATGTTGATGCTTGTTGCTTGGTCTTCATGCAACTTCCATACATTTCGAGCCACCAATTTATCAATATTGTAGACATCATGCATCTTCAACATGTCGTCCCTACACAACCCCTCCAAACCAACCAGTTCTTTCTTCAAGTTCACCCTCTCCTGGTGGATGTTCATCACCATTCTAGGTGTTATATAGTGCACTAGCTTCTGTTTGATCCATTCTTTCTTTTCAGGCGAGAGCCACGGTGCTAGCCTATACCTCAACCCTTTCTCAATAGGTTGTGCTTTACCATGGCAGATTGCACCTTGCTTGTTCACATGATCCCATTTGTGATAGGTAATTTGAGTGCAATTGGGAAGAAGATAGAGCTGTTTCAAAGTAAAATGACATTGGCAACCCCTTCTAACACTCTCCCCTCTCTCAATCCTCTTCCTTCTTTGGCCTCGAGGGGGACGCCGATCCTCAACAACATGAGTGTTCTCAGAATTGTCTTCTGGCCCAAAGACACACCAGTACCTTTGTTGCACAGGGAATGAATCAGACAAGCTTTAAAATCCAAATAAATTATCACAAGCTAGGGAAAGGAAATTCACACCTCTTCAAAGTCAAATATGAACCTTTGCCCGGTTTGGATAGCTCTTTATTTCTTTGAGAGCTTCTTATGTAGAAACTGCATGGTGCTTCCCCACTTTTTTGCTCCCCGGCTATGAAATCCCCAACCCGTGAGGTGGGAATGTGGCACACCCAAACCGGTTGAGTACCTCCTCCTTCTGGTTCAGGACTCTGGTGCTCTAACATAACCCAGGGCAGTCGACTGTGATCAAAATGCCCTTCTGCAGGGTCTGTTTGCCAAATGCCTGATTGCAGCTGTCAATAAAAATGCTATCAGAGCTTGCCCCGCTGCAAGGACATGCAAATCAGTTGTTTCAGGCACTAACCTCCTCGATCCTCTCGTCCAAATCCATCCCGAGCTCCCCGATGCCGTCCTAGAGCAGAGGAATGCCAGGTGAATCCCTCGGATGAATAGAGGAGGTGATTCCATCGCATGGTACACAAAAGGGTGCGGGGGATGCACGTTTTTTAAATTCCGGCGAGTTGGACTCACGACGACACCACGGCCGTCGATCTGGTCCATGAATGCGGTCTTGATGTTGCGACGTGTCGAACATGCATTCGTTTGGAGAATTCCACCTGGGTGATTCCATCCGGTAGATTCACGGCGACGTGATTCCACCGGACGGAATCAGATTTTGCTTGGTGATTCCGTCCGAAGGAATCAGATTGTGGTGATTCCACGAGGAATGGTCGTGGTGAAGTGATTCCGCCTTGGTGGAATCGACTTTGGTGATTCCACGGACGGTATTCGCATGTTGGGTGATTCCATCGAACGGAATCGAATATGGTGATTCCGGCCCCGGGAATTGCAAGGTGGTGATTCCGCGCCGTGGGATCCCTCGGGCGGTGATTCCATCCGGGCGGTATTATTTACGCCGTGATACCATCGCGTGGAATAATTCCGTGGTGATTCCGTCCGACGGTATTCCCTGGGCGTGATTCCTTCGGGTGGAATCCTCACGTGGTGATTCCATCCGGCGGTATTACAACGCCGTGATTCCATCGCGTGGAATAATTCCGTGGTGATTCCGTCCGACGGTATTCCGTCGTCGTGATTCCTTCGCGAGGTATAATTACGTGGTGATTCCATCCGGCAGTATTCTACCGTTGTGATTCCGCGGGACGGTATTTAATTTATTGCCGCATTTGTGCACCTGAAAACGGGCCTCGCACGGATCCCGGATTGGGGGGTTTGTGATTCCGCGGTAGGGAATAACCGCGATGGAATCACCAAAACCAGGGTAAGGATATTTTCACCCAGTGGAAGTGTTCAAAACCTATATATTGATGTCCAGCACAGTAAACAAGTTCACAATGCTGGCATTGTTAGAGGTAATGTTCACTGGCTGGCCATTACGCGGGGTAAGGCCGCGGGCGAGCCCGTTAAAGCGAGCCGATTAAAATTTTCCCCGCGTAATGGGCCAGCCAAATAATTTCCCCTCGAAATGTTAAGGCAGGCCATATTTTGCACGTGCCGCCTCATTTTGTTCAATTCGGCGAGCACTAGCAGCCTGCCAGGTAAGGGTGATAATATGGAGAAATGTGGCCTGCCCTAACATTTCGATATTGATATTGATATTGATATTTGAAAAAAAAGGAAAAACTAGCCCAACTCACTTTTAATTAATACTTCCTTCTTCCTTTGTCCTCTTACACTTCCACCATGCTATTTTGACAAGTGCACCCTCTTCATCGCCCCCCAAACAAAATTACGAATTGTCGCTTCCATCTCGTGTGCCTTATCACGTGGAGCAACTAAGAGTGATGACACATAGATGTGCATGCTACATAACACATGTTTTGCTCACGCAATCCTTCCAACTAGTGATAGCTTCGCAACTTTCCACCAGTTTAAACTTCTTTGGAGTCCAAGAATCATCTCGTCCCAAATCCTAGTTGTATGCATATCTATTCCAACCGGGATTCCTAGGAGCCTGGAGATTTCCTCTTCTAGAATGACTTTCCATGGAAGAGATTCAAGACAATTAGGATGTGTGCCTTCCCCCGCCCACTGTGCAGAACACTTCTTCCAATTAATGAGGCATCCTGATGCTAGAGAGAAAGTGTCAAGCAATTGAGTTGCGCACATTAAGTTATCTTCCTCTGCTTCTAAAAAGAGAAAAGAGTCAGTCTGCATACGGACTGTATATTTGTTGCAATCCGTCCTGCATTTGCAATCCTTGTAATAGACCATCTTTTGAAGCTTGGATAAGAAGCAGTGAAAATCCCTCTGCAGCTATATTGAACAAGAATGGCACTAGGGGGCATCCTTGCCTGATGCCCCTTTTGATTTTGAAAATAGAGGAGGACTGGCCATGTAGCAAGACCGATGCACGTGCAGAATACAGTAGGTTCTTAATGATATTGGTGAATGATTCACCGCACCTTAATTTTACCATCATTTTGTCTAGAAAACTCCAACTGATGCTATCATATGCTTTAATAAAATCCAGCTTAATATATACAAAGGCGATTGCTACATTATTTAAGATGCTTCCACTAGGAAGAAACCCTGATTGTGCATAAGAAATGTTCTCAGCCAAAATTGGTTTTATTTTCTCTGCCATAACCTTCGCTATAATTTTATAGAATGCAGATAGAAACGTGATGGGTTACCAATCATTGATGGTCTGCGGATCTTTACCCTTTGATATTAAGGCAATGCAAACCTATGTTTAATTTTGGATCCAAACTTTCAGCTTCTGTAAAATCTGCGTAGGTTGAAAATATGCCTTCTTTTGTCCACTCCTAGTACTTTTGAAAAAACTTGATTGGTATTCCATCCATTCCAGGGCATTTACCTTTGTAAGAGACTGCATTTGCAAATCTTCCAATGAGAGAGGTTGATTTAAAACGTGTTGTTGCCCCTGTTTTATCACTGGTCACTATTGAACCACAAGTGGTTCAACATGTTTTTGTAGGACAACATATTTGGGGCATATTGTAATGGTTGATTATAAGGGTTGGGATTAAGTGGTGGAAGTTGAAAGTTAAGATGAAGAGGCAAAAAGAAGGTTATGATGAAGAGGTGGGATATAATGGTTGGCTAAGATTTATTAGAAAAAGCTTAAATATGTTGAGGAGATACTATCTCCTCCTCTTCCTTCATGTTCTTCAAATGGAGTAGTGGCAGTACTGAAAGGAGGGGTGTGATAGCCCCCTCCATATTTGATTTGAAGGCCCTGCAAGGGGAAATTTCTTTACGCATTGCTTCAAATCAATGATAGTCTATGATGAAAAAGTTCTGTGGTGTTGGCCTGGAAGGGGAACTAGGTTCAACATTATGGCACTCCTGGTGGGACTCTATTCTTGTGAGCAGAATTTTATTCCCCAACATATAGTCTGTATCAGAAAACAGAATATCGAGTGCTTTATGAAGATATTTTCATGAAGTTGTTGGACAATGTTGTTAATCTCAAGGGAAAGTCCCCTCTGTCAGAGACCAACGGCTAAGTGCAGGAGAAATCTATATGCAGAATCATTGAAGAATGTGTGTTACCTGTTCCCTGCTGTTCCAAGAGACTCAAAAGGACGTAGCCTTCCCGATTTTTTTTGCCATACATTCTGCATCATTGCCTTCTATCTCTGATACAATCATTTGCTTCCCTAAAATCTTGAAAGCCACCATAAGCCTCGCTTGCTCACTGTGTTAATTTTACAATTTTTGAAAACACTAATCTAAAGACCTGAATCCGCTACTGCCATACAATGCAAAGATGCCTGAGCTTTTCGAACTGCTCAAAACTAGCTTGTTCAGAAACTGCTTTTCTAAATCTGCCCTCAAACCTGCTAAAATGCTTGCCGGATTCTGCGCTGCCGGATTCTTTGGTTGGATTTCCACTAACGGCAAGTTTGGAAATGACGTGGTCTGGTAGCTTCCACGCAGTAACAACGAAAAACTTGGAGTTGTCGGCATTTTCTACTTTGAAGCCTTCCAATAGCAGAAAGACTTTTAGCTATTTTTAGGTAAAGTTCTTCGTATTGCTTTTTTATTCTACTAGGCAATATTGCCCTATAGAATGAAAATTCAATGGCAACAATAAAAACAATGCCACCTATAAAATTACCACAACTAATAGAAAGATGCAAGAATGGCAGAATGTGATGTGGGGATTTGTTGTTGGCTACTATTTTTAAGGAATACTCCCATTGCCGTTAGTGTTAATCCGGCCTTAGTGTTTGCCTTTGCCGACTATGCCTATCCATATGCCGACAGATGTCGTTGATCTCCAAAGGCCGCCACATCTTGCTGCTGAAAACTCAGCCTTCTATCTTTTCCATTACTTAAACTGAAACAACCTTACCGATTTTGCAGCAGCATCTCCATAACCTACCCTAGAAATTATTTCTGCCTTCGACCATTGCCCGACCCTTTGTTTGCTATTGTGGATATTTCATTAGGGCACCCCATGGTTTTGTTGGGACACTCTAAGGTTTTGTCAATGTGTGACATGCACTAATGATGCTATTGTATAGAACTTTATTATATTATTTTGCCAAGCAGGGTTACTTCCGCGTGGACCAGAGCCACAGTAGTCAGTGCGGATGTTGGGAGTACCTTTCGTGGACTTGTTGAGTATGGTTATCCACACATCGTCCAGAGTCAAAGTAGCCAGTGCGGGCGTGTGGATGTGCCCAGCTCATTTCTATGTACTTCATAATGTATTTTAAGTGCTATATTATGTGTTGGGCCGAGGGGACCGGCCTGTATCTTTTTGGGGCATAATGTGAGCCACAAGTGGTTCAACATGTTTTTGTAGGCCAACATATTTGGGGCATATTGTAATAGTTGATTTTAAGGGTTGGGATTAAGTGGTGGAAGTTGAAGGTTAAGATGAAGAGGCAAAATGGAAGGTTATGATGAAGAGGTGGGATATAATGGTTGGCTAAGATTTATTGGAAAACGCTTAAATATGTTGAGGAGATACTATCTCCTCCTCTTCCTTCACGTTCTTCAAATGTACTAGTGGCAGTACTCAAAGGAGGGGTATGACAGCCCCCTCCGAATTTGATTTGAAGGCCCTTGCAAGGGAAATTTCTTTATGTATTACATCCTTATTGAATGTATTTTCTTTCGAATTCTGAGCTGGATTGTTTCGGATCAATGATAGTCTATGATGAAAAATTTCTATGGTGTTGGCCTGGAAGGGAAACCAGGTTCAACAGTTGCACCTTTGAGATCCCTAACACTTCAAACACATCTTGGTGAGGTAGTGTTTTCTCTTCAAAGAATTGTTTATAGTGATCATATACAAATTCCTTCAAGCCATCTGGACTCTTTATGGTCGACCCGTCATCCAATGTGATACTAGATAGAGCCTTTGACCATTTCTTTTGTTTTGCTGCCTTAAAGATAACCCTTGAGCATTTATCTGCCTCTTTGAGCCATGTTAAACTAGCCTTGTTTCTATTCTCTGTATCTTTGACCTCCTCCCTATTTTCAATTTCATCGAGTAATTGTTTCTCTTCCATTCCATCGTTGAGCCCTCTTAATCTCAATGAAACGAACTCTGCTCTCTCCTCTTGTTTTTTTTATCTATCCCACAATTTTGCAAAATTCTTGATGCTCGCTAATGCTTCTATCAGCTCTCATACCTGCTGGTTAAAATTCATTCCTCCAAGGGTGTGCTCATTTATTTGGCAAGTTGTGCACAGAGTCCTCCAAGTGAATACAAAAGTTACAAAGTATAAAGAAGAGGTAGGTCCTTTGTGCCTTGCGTGCAAAGTGAGCGACGAGAACTTGGAACATTGTTTGATAGAAGATATTGATTTGCAAGCGATGTGGAATTGGTGCGAGGAAAGGTTTGACAATACACTTGGGCCAACCAGATTCTCTTGGGCATCTACCCAGTGGAATGGGTATAGTTTAAATGCACTGCCTTTCAAATAGTTAGGGCATAGATGCTATGGATCATATGGAAGAAAAGAAGAGCAATTGTGTTTCGTGAAGAATACACTACAGGTACACAATTGGTGTACGCTTTGGAGAAGTGTTTCAGAAAATACAAATGCATACATGACTGTGAGACTACCTTGAAAGAGGTAGTTTGGGAAACTTTCATCAAACTCTAGCCGCTGAAGGTCTTCATTACCATGTAAAAGGTTGAAGTTTGACTCTGTAGTAACCCCTCTTCAAACTTGGAGGGTGTCCCTTTGCTATATAATCATGTAGCATTTATTTAATATCAATAAAATTCTTTATCCATAAAAAAAGCTTTTGACTACTTTGCATAAGTATTTAATTTTTAGGAAAAGTACGATACACATGGCTAAAATTTCTGTTTTGTCATAATAATAATAATTATTATATTGTTTACGTATAAAATCGTTAGACAAATCACATTTAATTATAGAGATTTAAATGTTCTAAGAATATTCTTATGTAGACAAAAGTTTAAATTAAAAAGAAATAAAACATTACACAAGTCTTCAACCTTGAGAACATTGGCCAATATCGTTTACTCTTATGGATATGCATGCAATGAGATATGGATCAGAAGAATGGACATAGCCCTTGTATGTCACAACCAGCAGATTGTAACAAGATACAAGATGCGTCTAACCTAATAAGATCATCAGATGCTCAGATACTAGAGAGCAACACACATTTATATTACATAGATATAGAATGCAGGCTGAAATTTGTTACAACAAGTTCTTGTAAGAAATAGAAATGCACGTTTAGTGATGTCAGCCATTAGTCTGGATGCATGATAACTGCAGAGGTTGAACAAGATGGAGTAGTATGAAATGGGATGCCATATATAGGAGGAATGGGATTGATTCATGTTCATGTCGAGCATTAGCTATAGATGCATGAAATGGATAAGATGGATAGAGCCAAATGAGATGAGATGAAATGGATGTCGGGCATGCATAAACTACAGTGTGTGTATGAAATTCGGGTTGGAAGATTTGAGTGGCATGTTGCGTATGTTTTGCACGTAGACTCATATGAGTGGAGATGCTAGCATGAAATGCATGTCGAAACTATTTATTTGTTTGGACTTATGGTGGAAAATGGAGTTGCAAAGCCTAACCAAATCATGATGTACACAACAGTTTCAAAATTTGTGCATTATGGTTATACTAAAGATGTCTAGTTGAGCAATAGTAAACTTATATAACATGTGGTCAATAGAGGTGATAAGATTAGACAATTTAATGAATTTCTGTTTCTAAATGTTTTCTATCTACCTAGAATGTGCATCTACAAAAAATTATGTTGAATTTGACAACACTATAGTTGGTGTAGTAAATTGCTTTTTACTTGTCACATTGCGAGGGTATTTCCATAACTTCATTGCAATTATTATACAATACCTATCTTTATGCTTATCATGAAGAAAGATTCTCCAAACAAAAATAGATTGCCAACTTGTTAACTTGCTAACTTCCAAAACAAAAACACATTCCAAACTCATTTTGACATAGGCCCTTTTTCCACAGCAGTCGCAAAATACGACTGCCATATACCATATATGACACCATTTGTGACTCCATGGCTAAAAATAAGACACACAAATTGAATCTTGCTTTTCCACTGCATGGTAGTCATAAAATATGACACCACTAAAATACTAATGGAAAACCATGAAAAAATAAGACACGTCTTATTTTTAGTTATATTTCAAATAAGACTAGGTGTCTTATTTTGACTCCATTTACAATCCAAACCTATCCCGAACCTAAATAAGACATGTCTTATTTTTATAGTGAAAAAGTGAAATTTTTTTAAGACAATAGGTGGCCAAACGTCATTTGACAAAATATGTGACTTTCACAAATAAGACTACCATAGAAAAAGGGCCATATTCACAAATAATTTACTTGACGATAAGAGGAGCTCAGAGTTTAAGTTCATTTTGCTACATATTCTAAACGACTTGCACCCAGGACTACCACAGTCGTCAGATTCGTCAATCCTACGACCCAGATCTTATGTTGGGGCCTCTGGGCACCTCTTGTTTCACGTATAATCATTTATGATTGGAGGCGCCTATGATTTTGAAATATGAAATGCGATTTCGTCTAAGGTTTTGAGGGAATATCGAACCTCTATACGGCTTTGCCTAAGATTTTAGAATATGAAATACGAAGGCTCGAACCTCTACCAAAATAACTCAATGTCCTAATAAGACTACTTTAACCAATGTACTCAGTGAACTAATGTGATTATTTTTTATCTTGAATCTATGCTTTTTTTTTTATAAGAACCCATTCAATTGTTTTAGGGATATATGGTCTATGGTTTCAGAAATTGTTATTTTTACATCCATATCAAATCCCTCTGGAACCCCCTGTTATTTTGCTACAGATAGAAGCTCGGAGTTTTAAGTTCACTTCCTTCTAGTAGTTTGAAAGAGGTATTTGAGCCCTATATAAAGAGCGTGAATGGGCTTCTCGCCACAAAGACAAAATGACGCATTGAACAACTTTGAATTTTCAATTCTAAATTTGAATAGAGGAAATTCAGACAACATGAGCCTTATAACATGAACCTAGGGAGATCTCAGAGAGCAACAAACATCATGAACTAGACCTTTCGAGACTTAATAAAGTTATTTGTTAGCCCAAATCATGTACTAGTTTCAAATCCCTTTCATAACCTGACAATTCAAGGCTTAAATTTTATTGATCTCTTGATTTCCATGGCCCTCATCCTTGGACGCACGGGGTGCTAGTTGCAAAAGTATGTCAAAAAAAAAATTCTTTGAGGTCTTCTGTTCTTCGAGGTCGAGCCCCAGATCGAGGAAGTACCAATTGAGGAAGCTATTGAAGTGGCCACAAATTTGTATCCGTTCTTTGAGGAGCTGCATCTTAGGTCAACCTACAATCTGCAAGAGGTGCTCCAAGATGTAAGCTAGAGCTTTAGTAGCAGAGTATTAAGAATCTCTTATATGGTATTTAGAACCTAGAAAATTTGCAAGCTTAAACAATAGCAATGCGCGGCAATTTTCAAAAATTAAAAAGATTCAGCTTAGGCCATAAAGTACGCATTCTATTCCTCCTTCCTGAGATTTCTTGTTGCAACATTTCGTTTCAGTATTTCCTTTTCCGTTTGCATTGCCGATTCTGGCCGGTGGCTATATATTTCTTTTGTTTAGATTCTTCTTGGTTTTTCTAAAATAGGTTATATATTTGTTTTCTGTCCCTCCCCTTCTTACTTAAGGGATCAGAGTTATGTGAATTTGGAAATTTCATATCCTCACGCAATGGGTATATTTCTGGCAGATGTACAAGGTATCCAAATTGAAATTGGTTGGAGTGAAAGGAGTATTTATGGATCGATTTGTAAAGTAAATGTTATCTGGTGGATCTGATGGGCTGTACCATCCTAGACATCTGCGCATTTTGTTCAGAGGACTTCAGTTTTTGCATAGTAGAAAGAGTGCATCATATTGAGTCTGCCTTTAAACCCAAAATGTGTGTTCAGAATCTCCAGGCTTCTGGAAATAGATGCAACTTCAAGCTTCTCAGGATGCATTTAAGGATTTATGCCTGACTGTTTAGGTTTTGTGTCATTAAAGTTCTCAATGCTCACAAACTCTGAGCTGCTTGAAATAAGTATCTTATAAAGCTTCACGTTGAATATAAGGATCGTAGAATACCTTAGGAACTCGACTGGAACTTTGTCTTTGAATGTATTTGTCCCAATCAAGGTTTCCATTTTCTAAGATAGAAGCAAAGACCGCCAACGTGAACTCAACAAATATAGATACATTTCTCTATAGCTAGTTATTGCTACTGAAGCATGCATCCTTCATCAGTTTATTGATTTTGAGTTTCAGACTTCAAATTCTAAATACAGAGAGGTTGTGTTTATGATTTTAACTGCTCTTTGAACGACAACCATGGTACTTGGTCTCAAAACATACGTAAAACATACCTAAAGGCTTTGAGTCTCATTTGAGCATCTATCGGTCAGTTTTTTTGGAATTTATTGCTATTATTATCAGGAAGGAATTTGGCCATTGTAGCATCTCGAATGCCATGATGATTAATCTATGATCTTCAATCCTTATCTCATTCTTGTCCTTTTTTAAAACCTCCCAAGTACTCATTGAGGCTCCTCGGCAAGGGCATTGTTGCATGAAGGCTGTACTTGGTTATCTGCAATATGAAAGCTCGGTTAACTGCAATAAGAAAACAGTAAAACCATGCAGCTCACATGCTTCAAACAACAAATGCATGATCAGACTCTATTCTATTTATAAATATGATGGTGCAGCCATTTTAAATGAATAGAACATGGGGCTCTGCATAGAATACAACAAAGCATTGAGCATCCTAATGAAGAATTATAGAGGCTCAACAATCTTGTCCAATCTTATAGAGAATTCTTGTCTAATTTGGGTCTTTTCAAGAGTGATGAACATGACATGGTATCCATTTCAAGGTCCTTCCTAAAGCATGAAAGTGTGTGTACCTCCCTTGCTGTCCTGTGAACATGACATGGTATCCATATCAAGTTCCTTCCTAAAGCACAGGGCTATTATTTTGTTTCGTGATAAGATCTCTGGAACATGCTGCCATCATCAATGCAATGATAATGAAATGCACATCAAGTCCCATAAAAAATCTGCCATATGGATGCCAAGTAAGCCTGCTTCTTTCTTTACTTGCCACATATAATATTAATTTTGATTTAAACAAAAAACAATACAAAAACTGATTGGTTAAAGCAATAAAATGTGGAATTCCTTTTTGAAGTTATGGGCTATTTTTAGACCCTAAATTCGGCTATTGTGCCCTGTAGAGAATTTATTTCTACCTTGGTATGATAAGAATAGTATTTCAAGAAGTATTGAGGGAGTATCAATCTTTAGAATTGCATTTCTGGCACTAACACAATGCCAACTTCTAGGCCATAAGACCTCATCTACAGAGATTAAGGTGATGGAAAAAATGATGGTTGCTACTAACATGAGAGTTGTCCATGGCATAAGAGAAACAATTTCATTTAGAATCTAAGTGGTAGAAAACATTTGAAGCAACTCACTAATATTTAAGTAGAAGGATCGGTGCTAAAACATCCAAATTTGCAAGGAATGTATACATCATAATAACAAAAAAATAAGCCAGTCTCTCTATTAACAAGATCTTGGTAGCATTGCAAAAATTGATTGAGTTATTTAACATGGTATTGCATTAAAATCTTCCAAAGCAATGGTATCCAAACAGGATTGTGCCTATTCAAAAGGATAGAGACAAAGATGTTGTCATGAACTATCGAACTGTTATGGTAAGTAATGTTATGGCAAAGCTGTTTGGGACTGTGTTAGAAAAGAAGATTAGTTTGTGGTGGGCAGAAGAGAGTAGAGTTCGTGCATGTGAATAGACAGGTTTCAGGAAATGGCACAACTATTGATCAACCTTTCACACTTGCGAGTGATAGTAGAAGGTGCAATGGAAATAGGAAATGATCCTTAGTGCTGCCTCATGGACATCACTAAGGCTTTTGATCGCATCCAACATACATTCGCAGAATCCAGAGCTTCAGAGAGTTCGGAGAGGAGTTGTATGATTGTATGAGAAAGTCTTGATTAAACTTTCTTTTTCCATGCAAGGCACTAAAAGAATAGAAAGTAATATTGGGGTGAAGCGCTTTCTTTACTGATAAGCTTATTGGATTGGTTGAGGAGAGAGAGAGAGGGGGGGATGCTTCTTCTATGTGCAAATGATGTGCCTAGGTCTTTAATTTAGTGGTAACACCACTAGTTCTAGAAGATGTATGTCTCAAGTTCGAGATCATCCAGAGGCGCACTATGTGTAGACATGTTCCATAGCCCTTTGTATGGTTCCTGTGGATGCTAAAATAATATCTATCTATCTATCTATATCTAAAACAGTGACTGAGCTTTAAAAACAATTTGAAGCACTAGAATTGTTTTACGAAGAAAAGGGGATGGCATTGCAGATTTAGACATGCGCAGACTCCATATAGACATTCTAGCTCAACATTTTTCTTTCTCAATGTTGTGACATTGGTGCCAACAGAACTCACATTTTATTGAGCGCTAGAGACCATAGGTACAACAAGAGTGCAATGCCTCTTTATGCGAACAAATTTGCTCCCTTCCATAATCCCAGGTGAGACGTATGCTCTTATTTTTCAGAGCTCACTGTTTTAATTCATGTAGAAGATTTGAAGTTTAGTTAGTGTCAAGCCGGATGAAGCAGCATTTCTACTGTTCCCCCTGCTTGCAGTCATGCAGCTTTGATGATTTCCAGTTGGCGAGGAAAGGAATGTAGTTATACAACAACATAGAATCTAATGGCCATTGTCAAAACTAAGAGTGTTGATGGCGTTAGTGAGTATGCAAGTAATCATTAATAAAAAAACTATCTTGCTTAGATTGTTATTATTATTGTTATTTCCCACCTAAGTATTTTGTTAGAGTGTTTATTAATATAAAATGCCTTCTGATGAGATATTGTGGCTCGATCGAACAAAGCAAACCTTAAGGACTCATCCTGCCTAATGGCTAAATTCTGCTTTATGGATATCTGGGTCATTGCCCAAGAGCATATCACGGGATATGCCAGGGAACCGACAATCTAGGCCATTTGCTTGGAACACCCCAAATTCAAAATACTAGATCTAGTTATACTAAGAAACTCTAAATTAAATGCTAAAATACTGCATAGTTGCCTTGAATTTGTGTGAATCAAATTTGTAAATACAAATGTCAAAATTTAATTTAATTGATCAAGCCATTTTAGGCCCCCGGACCTCTATGGCAAACAGATACATACATAATATAATCATGGAATATATATAGGCACTCAATCCGAAGCGCCTGAGATATCAAAATCTTCCATGAGGTTAAACAAGCTTATAATATCCGTACGCTCCATCCAAACATCCCTGAGATATGTACTCAATTTATGGGCTGGCATATCTAATAGTTCTCTTAGAGTCTGGCCCTGTATGCAATATCTATCTCTGATGTTCTCGTATGTTGAACTTCAAAAAAACATGTTTCTCTGTTTCAATTTCAAGGTCTAGACATCCTAAACAAAATCTCTCATTACGAGGTGTACCGTTCCACCTACCTGTTTCAATGTGTAAGTGGTGTGATGATAATCTCAATTGAGAAATCAATATGCGGTTCTTTCTGCTGATATTGGAAAGCAAATAATCTTGTTCTTCATATGTGTCCAAATGATTGATGTCATCAAGATAAAACCTTTTCTTAACATCCTTGTCAGGTTCGAGCCTCCACATTTCCTTTACCAACCTCCATGTAAACTTCCTTATATTTATATGACGTCGGCCAATTGTCTTGTCCAAGCCATTTAGCACACCATTTTTTCACTTCACAATACCAACCTTTTTCCTTAGATTGTTCAAGGGCTAGGCGAGGAAATCTTTCCTCATCCATTGCCATAACCATGTTAACATATGCTATCGCTTCAAGACAATGCTTCACCTCTAAGGGCAAAGACATACCGCTCCGCTTAACATCATGCAATATGGTGTTTGTGGCTTTGCACCAAGCTCACTCAATAAGAAACGTTTTCGCACATTTTCAATAGCATTCCAAAGATTTTCGGGATAATCCAGTGCCCCCAAACGGGCTACCATACAAGATGATTGGTTTCACTTGAACTCCAAAAGCAATCTTCTTAATTTCCAATGTTCAAAATTATTGAGCCCGCATTGATGTATCATACCATAAAAGGCCCGCAATCCTCCCCGACGACGCGTTTTGGGCAGCCCTTGTCCACCTGTAATTGCATGTCATATCAATTCCAAGATATTTATATTTTATTACCTTTTGTAAGGGGATACCACCCACTGTAAATGTAGTGCAATCCTTGCCACCAAACACCATGATTTTCGACTTGTTTACATTAATCTGCATTTGCTTCAATGTGCAAAAGGACTCAAGCACGTCTAGGTGTCTCTCAGAGCCCCGCCGCATCCCTAGATATCAACACTATATCATCTGCAAACATTAGCAATTGCAGTACATACTTGCCAAGCCTTGCGCCCAAGCCACCTAATCTCGTCATCCAACATTCAAGTTCATCAATGAGTAGCCCAAAAAGAGTAGGAGAGCAGGGGCAGCCCTGGTTAACTCCAATTGTGTTTTTTATTTGATCAGATCCTGAGAAAGGGAAAGAGAGCTCAACTAGAACTTCATTATAAAGACATGCCACTGCTTTTCTCAATTCTACAGAAACTTGCAACCACTCAAGTCTTTCAGCAAGATGTGTACGATTCACTCTATCAAAGGCCTTGGTTAAATCTATAAATGCCAAAAACCTCTTATTACCTGCACCCTTCGCTCCTTCCGTGATCACTCTCAAAGTGACTAGATGATCCAAAGTAGAGTGATTCATACGAAACCCTGCTTGCCCTGGTGATCTTATATTCTGCTCATCTGCCCAACAAGAAATCTTATGCTCAAGCATTGAGGCAAAAAGTTTAGCAAATGTATTACTCACAAGAATGGTTCTATAGTTTCTTATGTCATCTTTATCACCAGTCTTATGCACTGGAACAACTCTATTTAGACACCATTCTGTAGGAAAATACCCTCTCAAAAGTGCTTCATTACATAAATCAGCCAAAAGGCTATAAAGCTCATCTCCTCCCCATTTAAAAAGCTCAATTGATATACCCTGTGAATCACATGTGCGCCCATTTTTCATTTTTTTAAGGGCTATTTGTACATCTTCAAATCTGAATATGGGTATAGCTTCTCCCGCACAATCAAGACTACCTGTATCTATTGTGCTATATAACTCTGAAACCAGGGAAAGAAGATCATTTTTTGTTATATCACCAATTTCTGTCCTATTTGATGACCTGTTCCAGAAACGTTTGGGATCCCTATCCACTTCTTGCATCATGTTTTCCTGGTGCTCGCGGTTCCAATCTCTCTTTTTTTGCTTGACCAAATTCTTATAATGTTTATAAGCCAGAGGATCCGTGGATTTTATGCACTCCTTTTTTTGCTAAGGCATTCGCTGTGATCAAACCATTTATTATGGCTTCTCCTCTTAGTAGGGATGTAGCCAAATACATCCCCATTTTGCATCGACTATGGCACTTATCAATCACGCTTTTCTCTTCCAAGGATTTTCAGAATGTATCTCCTCTAGTTTGGGTGCCAATGCATTTCCATACTTATCTGCCAATTTATATACCAGTTTTAACTTTAGAGGAGGAGATAGAGCAGTTGTGCATTTCACAATGTTAGCATTCAAGTGAAACATAAAAGGAATATGATCCGAACTGGATTTCTTTCTAGAAATGTGAAATGCTACATACCCAATTGCCTCTGGATCTCCAAGCAAAAGATCAATAGTACTACGTCCATTAGGTTGGGTGCAAGTAAAACAGTTTGTGCCTGGAAATCTCGCAAGACCATTGAAGACAATAAAGTTAAAGGATTCACATAAAGCAAGAACATGTGCACCCATCGTATTCTTCACAAGAAACCGGTGATCGGGCGGGCCAACAAAACATGTCATCGAATGTTCATTCAACCATAAAATGTTTTCTTCATCCAAAGCAATGATGCTTGTTTATCGCCAATTCTTCCATTCAAGTCTCCAGTTATAAACACCTTTCCATTTTGTCTGTATTTTGATATGTCTTCTGCAAGATACATAAGAGGATCTTCTGCACTCAATCCATTAGTGCCATATATAGATGCCGGATATGGATCTAAAGGATCAAAATACACAATAGCTATGTAAATCACAGTCTTACCTGAAGATATTTTCAGCCAGATGTACTGAGAGAATTTGTCTTTGCTTACCAGTGTGACCGAATTACTGATATTCTTTCGAATATAGCATGCGATACCACTCCAACCTCGTCTACTGCTACCTTGGACGTTCCACACTGAATCTAGCAAAACAAATCCTGGTATATCCAAAACTCTATTGGTTTCATGTTCCCAGGTTTCTATGAAAGCAAGTACATCATGTTCAGAAAACATCTGCAAGTTGCTAATTACTGTATTCTCGCTCAAGCCATGTACATTCCAAACTAGAAAGCGGAGGGCCTCGCATCCCTATGTATCCCGGTGTCTAATCACCAATTTATTATTCACAATATAGGCATTTTTACCTTCCTCTTTCAATTTTCGTATCTCTTCTAACAGCATTTTGCGTTCTTTCTATTGCTGCAGAGTAAGATCATCATTAAGCCATATTTTATGACCTTTGAGATGGCTTCTGTGTTGCATAACACGTGTTCTTGTTTTCTACATTCCCAAATTTCAGCAAGATTGGCCTTGATCTGCCATCTATTCTCTTCCCAATTCTTCTACAATGAATGTGTCCAGGATTGGCAAGATGCATAATGTTCTGGAAAAGATCATCTACTATTTCTGAAATATTTTCTCCTTCTTCCTCTTTGAGACCCACTACTAGTATATTTTTGGATCTTAATGCTTTATCCTCCTGTTCTGATAATTGGCTTCCAATTGAAGACGTGATTTGTGCTACCAACTGATCTGACGTAGGAGGAATGCCAAAGCCTGTTTCAGTTCCTTGGTTATCTTGTAATTCATCAATTTTCTCTTCTAGTTCATCGATGCCCTTTTTGAGCTTATTAATTTCTTCATGTGCTGCCTTTACTTCTTCCCTGGATGCCTTCAAGTCTGCTGCAATTGCTCTTGTCTCATCTCTTGAAGCCTTCAAATCTGCAGCCATTGCCATTTGCCCTTTTCTTAATGCCTTCAACTCGCTTGTCACTGTTTTCAATTCAAGAGTTAACTGCAGAACAAGTTTGAGCAAATCCGGGCTTTCCTCAAAGGTACCTCCAGCATCAACCGAAGAATCCATATGAGAATCCTCTTCTGCCATTTTCTCCTGGTTTTTTTTCTTTGCCATGAGTCTGGGTCTTAATTTCTGATATTTTATTACAGGTTTGGTTTGTCCGGTTACACTGGTTAACACAATTTATCAGGTAACGGCCTAACCTAGATATAAGGTGGAAAGTGAATACTTTGTTAAGAATATACTCCATGGTTGGCAATATATACATGAAGTTGGAAAATACACCAAAACACCTAGATCAAAAATGAAAAATGAAAAATTGAATTGAATTGAATTGAATTGAAGTTTATTGTCCACGAAGACCAAAAGGTCAATGTGACTCAAAATACAAGGAGGAGAATACAAGGAGTACAACAGACTCATTATTGTCTAGGATTAACAAACCTTAACAGTAATAAGCTTGTTGATAAAGTGTAGATACTCCTGGATATAAATGATGATGCCAATACTATCAGTGTCTGTGTCTGCAAGGGCATGTATAGCGATTGATTAGGTATAATCAATTTGATATATTGTGCTCATATAGCTGTAAATGCTGGAGAAAACGGAAGTGTGTAGCATGCATCTTCAATGGCTCTTATTTGGCAACACTAACATACTTTGTTTTCACGCTCCTCACAGGTCCATCTGTCTGTTTCAATCCTGAGATAGTGTGCATCAATGCAGATGGACGCTCTACGTCTCTTCATGGGCAAGTGTGACAACAGGTACTTCTGTGGACCATGGGCCAGTGTGGGATTAATCTAGCTTTTGTAGTGTGCTCCCTTGACCATTTCCAAAGCATTGACATCCAAAACTTTCCAAGGAAACATATATCAAGATAGTACTTTAATAATTGTGATCTTTATTATTCTGCACTTGTTTACATCCATGTTCCTACCCGTTCCGTTTGGAGCATCAGCCTGTGCATTTCTCCTTCCAACTGCTTGAAGACATCGTGGACCCATGGTCAGTGTGTAGGCAAAGTTTGAAAGTCATGTATTTCCCATGTTGACCGCCTGGGCAGTAGAGTCTGTGACATTCCAAACCAGTAGAAGCAAGAATCATATCTCTTATAGGGGCATTGGATACGGAACCATGGATTTGACTCCAAGAGCCTGTGTTAGAAGTGGATGCTTTTCAGATCTTCCCAAGTGGCACGTGATATCATTGACTCTATGTTTCCACTCCATTTATATTGAGTTTCCTAGGAATCGAACTTGGACTAACACCTGTGACCAAGGAGAGGGGAGAGGACATACAAGCAAGGCTCAAATATTACACTATTATTACATGTAGAATGCAACGCCTGAGAAATAACTTTAATGACTTATGGCTCTTCGTTACAAGCACCTGCATAGGCAAAGAGTTGAACCATAGAGTTGATTCCAACTACTATATGTAGGAGAGCATTAGCAAGAAGGTCTATCATTATTATGGTATAACGACCTAATTTCATCCAGACATTCTACAGAATCAATAGCAGTCTATGACCTTATCAATTATAAAGCTTAACTGGTGAAAAATTAGACATGAAGCACTAATTCAAAAATGTAGATATATCCATGTGAAGACTTGGCATAAAAAAAAAAAAAAAAAAGGCAAGAAGACACAACATCCGGATGAACCTTCCAAACCTCCACCACCACATCATCCTGAGGGACTATAGGTATATGTAGCGGAAAACTCCCCGCCACGTGCTCCCAGCAAGCCTTGCATCTGTGCGTGGCTTGGTTGGTGTGGCTGATTTGGAAGCGGCGGCGGTTGTGGATCTTTCAGGGGATTCAGCAGCCTGCAGCCTCTCTGATTCTTCGACTCAGATACAAGCTATTTCAAAGCTTTCTGGTGTTCCCGGGAGTAGTAGAGCGGAAGTTTGCCATTTGGCGGGACTTCTTGGGTGTTGTAGATGGTGATGGTCGGTTTGTACAGCAGTAGAGTTGCAGTTTTTCTGTGAGTTTGTTGTGGAGTGTCGAGGTATCGCTGTCTCTTTGGGGCAGTTCTCCTTCCTCCTCACTTGCTTTGTAACATTACCATTCTTTTAATATTATGACACAGTTCTTCAAAAAAAAAAAAAAAGGATGAAGAAGGGGTATCACATGTTATCTAATTTATGCTACAAATTGTGGCCTTTCTTCTACATGGGAAACATGGATCTGATGAGTTATCTTGAAAAGCAGATTGTTTTAAGAACAAATCATAGTTAAATACTTGTGAAAGACATTGAGGACAAACGCAAATCTAAGCTCATTAGTGAGATCCTAAGATAATAGCTAGTCTTCAAGCTAGGGATCAAAGGCAAATATATATTATTCTGATCTGTAAATAATCCTAAACATGTAGAATCAAGGAGCAATGTTCATAAGATATTTTGATACTACAACCGTTGACCATAAAACACAATATTGCGTCTATATAAGCCTCTTGTGCATGTCTTCCCATGAATTGCATTGTTGAATCATAATGGCCGTCATAAAGAAAAAGCTCAATCTAACAAAGTTCACAGCCAACTATGACACAATTTATGTGCAAAACCTAAATAATGAACCATGAAAATGAATTATAAACCATAGAACCGTAAGGGTTCAGTGCAAAAATACCTCTTCGTCTCTTCATGACCTATTGGTCTCCGTGGACGTTAAAAAAACTATTCTAGTCTATTCTATTCTATTCTTCATGGGCAAGTGTGACATGATGTACTTCTGTGGGCCACGGGCCAGAGGGATTAATCTGGCTTTTTATTGACCATTTCCAAAGCATTGACATCCAAATCTTGCCAAGAAGACATATGTCAAGATACTGCTTCAATAAATTGTGATCTTTATTATTCTGCACTTGTATAAATCCATGTTCCTGCAGGTTCCATCTGAACCACCAACCTATGCGTTTCTCCTTCCAATAGGCTTGACGACATTATGGACCCATGGCCAATGTGCAGGCAAGGTTTGAAAGTTAGGTATTTTCCATGTTTACCACCTGGCAGTAGAGTCCATGACAGCACATTGTAGAAGCAAGAATCATGTCTCTTATGGGAGTATTGGATACGAAACCATGGATTTGACTCCAAGAGCTTGCGTCAGAAAAGTTTGTGGATGCTTTCCAGATCTTCCAAAGTGGCAACTGATATTACTGGTTCCATTTTTCCACTCCATTTATATATTGAGTCCTAGGAATCAAGCTTGGAGTAGCATCAGAGAGCAAGGAGAGGGGAGAGGATATACCTTTGGCTACAACCTTTGGATCTTAAGAAGAGCAAATAGGCTTATCTTGTGGCTTTGTGGCTGCCAGAACTGTCTCCAGTAGAAGCGGGTGTCCTTAAGCCCCGTCGCCAGCTATCTGATCGAGATATACAAAAATAGAAGGGCGTGTGATGCCCGAAGCAATAGCTGGGATCGCATCCCACTATTGTAAAAGAAAGATGCAACTCTACAAAAATAGGGTAAACCCCTAATTTCATAATACTAAAGGGTAGTTATTACCGTAAATACAAGGGCAGAAATAACATAAGATTCTGGACAAAATAGTACGTAGAATAGAAACCTTACCAAACTATACTGCCAAATCCATTAGAAAGTTGGGCTCACTCTCCGTGACCCAACCTATTCTCATGACCCATGACCTATTGGTCTCTGTAGACGTTAAAAAAACTATTCTATTCTATTCTATTCTCCAGCATTTCTAGATTATGGGGGTATTAGGCTAGGTGAATATATTTCCCCTCCTTTGGATGCATCCTTTATAGTTATTCTCCTCCTAAAGAATGTGTAACAGAAGGCCAGGAAAGGAACTTCATTTGCTGGGTAATGGAGAAGGAACTTCATTCTGGTGGCTAGTCCATGGGCAAGCAACTTCCATGGATAATCATGAACACATGTTGGAGTTGGAGAGTCCAATAATGTCCATAGAGTCGTACACTTTTGCCATCCCATAAGCACACTGGAAGCCAGTAAAACTGTATCAAAGAGCTTTTTTGTAGCTTCTAAGATCTCATCTTTAGCGACCATAAAGAGAAACATGTCATCTTGTATCAAAGAGCTTTTTTGTAGCTTCTAAGATCTCATCTTTAGCGACCATAAAGAGAAACATGTCATGTGCAGCATTGATCACAAACGTCTTATGTACCATCCTCCATAGCAAGACCCTGGAGGAGCCCCTTTGTTGTTGCAATTGTAAATGACTGTAAAAAGCTATCTCAATTGTAAAAAGCACTGCTAAAGAGCATTCCTTGCGAATACTACGACCAAGTGAGAAATCCTCTGACGGCTCACCATGGAATAAAACAGCAGCCCGAGAAGAGACATGCAGCTTCATGATATCTGAAATGAATTGCTGCCAAAATCTCAATTTGAGCATCACAGGTGCATGAACATGCTTGTACATGTATTGCTTGCATATGTATTGTTGGGCATGTCCTCAGTGAAGCACCCTCTATGTCTCAGGCCTATCCATGTTGCAACGAGATTGTGACACAATCATCTATGTATCCAATCTTCTCATGTCAGATTGTATTCTAGTGTTTGTGTTATATAGGTACATCATTTGCAACATTTTTTTTTTTTTTTTTTTTTTTTCTATTCATCACCTACGTGACCACAGTCAGCCAAGCCTATGTCTAACTAGCTTGATAAGGGCTAACACTAGAGTTAAAAGCTCAAAACTTCGGGCACTACCTATAAAAGGTAAAGAAACTGTTGAGATGGATGTAAGTCCTATCTATAGTAATTGTTCTTTCATATGAGCCTTGGACTAGAATAACAAAAGCATGATGGCTAGTGATATATGGAATAAATTAATTTTTAAATGGCAACACTTTAGAAGTTCTAGAATTATTGCAATGGTAGAGTAATTCGACTAAATATGAAATGTGAAATAGTTTCCTAGCCAACATAATGCTTTATTTTGGATAAAGGGATGCTTTATTTTGGATAAAGGGACGGCCTCGTGGACTACATTTGGAAATCTTTCCAACCATGAAACGTGGCCCACGCGGCAATGGAAACGTATGGATTTGGCAGCCCACTATGGGATGGTGGTAGAGGGTGAAACTGGCATATAATAAGTAATGTTTATAGTACAATCAGTAGGTAATGCCAACTGAGTCTCTGGGTCTAAATCTCTCCGCAAGGCAGCATCATACTAGTAGTTTGCATTGGCACTAGCAATAGCATTAGATTTGTCCGAACCATCGCACTAATCTCCATCATATGGTTTGTGACATATGGGATCTTCAAATTCTTTTTGTTAACTATACGATGTATGTGAACATGGTAACTAATGCTTTGAGACAACATTTTTAGCTTCCTATTTTTTTTTAAGATGGGACTAATTTTATACAAATATCAATCATTACTAGAGTTCTTGAATTGTTTTCAGAGTTGTGTTTTATAAAAATAAAAGGGAGTTTATAAAAATAAAAGGGAGTTGGGATTTTTTCTAAGGAAGGGTTGTCTTTTTTTTGCCCAAAATCCTTCTTGGGTCCACCTAAGTTCCTTCTCACATTTGTCATCTAGTTTGTAGCCCATTTGTGCCCATCCATGTTCCTTCTGTCCTCTAGTTTTGTGCCTCTGTCCTCTAGTTTTGTGCCCATCCTCCTTGTTAACCCTTTGTGCCCATCCTCCTTATTCCTTCTGTCGTCATCATCACCATCATCATCATCTATCGCCCATCTTTGTTCCTTACATGGTGCAGTTTGAACTATGAGCCCATAATGGGCAAAGGGCACTCCACCAACGTTTTTACACCCCATATTGAGCCCATGATGGGCGAAAGGCACTCCTTCAACGATTTTAGACCCAAAAAAAAAAAAAAACACACGCCCTACTTTGAGAAAACACTTGCCCTACTTTCAGCATAGCGTCTTGTACACAAGAATTCTTCATTATCAGGCTCGATGGATAGAGAAGCTACTAGGTTTATGCCATTTTGATAGCTATATTTTGATAGCTCTAACAAAAACTACAAATATTTGTTTCCTTTTAAGTGTATTTTTTGAAGTGTGGGGTGAACACAAGTTGCTAGATTTCTGCCGTTTTGATAGCTGTAACAAGAACTGGGAATCTCTGTTTCCTTGTAAGTGGGGTTTCTTTTAAGTGTGGGGTTGTAAGTGGGGTTTATGGTCAACTGTCATGTAAAAATACTATATATCTATCCTACATATTGGCAATCGGTTATATTGGCCGTAAAAATACTATCTCTCTATCTATCCTATAACCCAAAAATACTATCTATCTATCTATATGTACCGTCTCATAGGCCTCTGGCCTCCGTGGACGTTAAAATAAACTTCCTTCCTTCCTATATATTGGCAATGGGTTATGTCGGACACGTGTATTTTTACGCCCTGTCTTTCCATTGAGAATCGCTTCAACAGCCATTCCTATTTGGAAGTTTGACGATTCTTGGATTTATCCAATTATGCTGCTGCTGGGAAGCACCAAAATAGACAGAGAAATTGTAAGATATTTTAAGATTGTGATATTTCAACCAAGAGTATGGAAAACCATATTTACATTGAATAAGAACTAATTTTAAGCCTGCCATCAGGAGCCTTTGTCACAATTCTAGCTTCTATTTGAAGCGATCGCAAAGCTTCATCGTATCATAACTTCAAAAAAAGCTGATGCCAAGGCAATGCACTAGATGTGAAAATCAGGAAGGTCTGAGAGCCAGAACTCCAAATCCATATGTACATTGAATGAAGAACTAGTGTGGAAAGCCTAAGAAAATAAGCTTTGACACAATTCTAGCTTCGATTTGAGGCGATTGCAAAGCTTCATGATATCACAGCTTTCAAAAATTTCAAAAATTATGCTTATGATGGATGCTAAGTTAGGGCAATGAACTAGATGTGAAGATTAAGAAGATCTGGCAGCCAGAGCTCCAATCTCTGGCCAAGTAATTCTCATAGCCCCAGACATGCCCTTCATTTCTGAGAGTGTTCGGATCAAACAGGCGGATAGAAAGCTCGTCTCCAGCTCTTGCTTTGGAGCCAGAATAACGCCTGTATTCTTGCAATGCGCAGGACAGCGCCCAATTCTGCACCTTCCTAAAGCACGCTACCAAACACCCTGTTCTATGCTTACCCCCATTGCAATGTATTAACAGAGGATAATTCCTTGCATCCAACAATACCTTCAGCGCCTCGCAAATCACGTCCTCCGGCATGGTGGAATCCTTCTTGCTTCCAATCGGGAACCCGAAAAGATTAATCCCGTTCTTGCTCAGAAAAGATTGATGCTCGTATGGCTCGGGGCACAAATAAACGATAGATCGGAGCCCTAGTGTTTGCAGAAAGGGAAGATTTTGGGCAGAGGGATATGCAGACCTATAAATTCCGTGCTCGACGAGGGCGAAATTTTGGGGCGGCACCAGTTTTTCTTCGCTAAATTCGTGGATCATTTTGGTGGCCGGAGTAGGCTGCAAGAAACGGAGACCGGAAGGATGAATTAGGGCAACGGATCGGGCTTAATTTGTAGCCGGATCGGATTGCGAGTGACGGAATAAAGCAATGCCGGGAAGGTGCTTGGAGTCGTGTCAAAGCCCAAAACAGGCGTTCAGCCCTTTTCGTCCCTCCTGCCGCCCTTTTTCTGGATCACCTTTTTTGGCGTGGCTATATTTATTTCTTCGTTCCTTCATTCTCCTCTCAATTCAATTCAATTCAATTTATTATTTCCTCCTTGTTTGAGATCAATCTTCGCCAATGGTGGGTTCAGATCAATCTTGGCCAATGGTGTTATGAGCCATAACACTTTGCTACTTCATAACATCCTTGGGTGTTACTAGGATCTTATCACATGGACGATTTAGGTGGATTTTGAGAGTGATCGGATGACCCAAAACTCACCGGGCAGTGTGTTAAGGGCGATAACGCCCTCGCCCTCGGGTAGTTCATCTTCAAAGACCATATATTTGTATTTTTTTTTTTGTTATCTATAAGAACCATGTGAGAAATATCTAAACTTGAGTAGAAGATGTAACTTTAACATATGCGCCCAAGTTTTTGAACAAAAACGCTCGCTTTGACTCATTTCGGATTCATTTTTCCTTGTATAAGAATGTCCCTCCGAATGACATTCTCAGAGTGGAAATAGGCCAAGGCGCGAACCTATTGGCACTCCGGGAATGTCATCCAGAGTGACATTCTTAAAACGTGGAAACAACTTGGTTTGCATTATGTGAGCATTAAAAATGAGAGGTGTAAGCTTAATAATGGGAGGTAAAAGCTTCGGAATCAGAGGTAAAAAACTCATGATGAGAGGTAAAAGCTTCAGAATGAGAGGTACTCCGGAATGCAAAGTAAATCCAAAAATGGCTTCGGAATGCAATGGAAATTCAAGAACTGTCATCGCAGTTGAACTAGTCAGCAATTAGGGAAACAAAAGGCAGAATGCAAAGCAAGTTTCTTTTACGATATTGAGGTACCAGGACATATTTCGGATTCATTTTTTCAATAGTGGTACAAGAATATTTAGATCGGTATATATTTAACGTCCACGGAAGAAAACAAACTTTACAAAACCCAAGGCATTGTCATTTGGATAATTGATTATTTTGATGAAATTATGTTTTACAAATATTCAATATTTTAACAAGATCCACATAGAGCCCAATAATGGGACCCCTCTGGGTTTTGAATTTCTGTTCACTTAGACAATGTCCTCAAATCACATTCTAACGAAGACTTCCTCCATGCAATAATTGTTTTGTTTTATTTTTTTATTTTAATTTTTTGGGGGAAGGGGGGGGAGGGGGGGTTTCACACGATTGTGGCCCTACTTTATTTCAAACAGGGCCACTTCAGGTATTATTTCAATTTCAATATCAATACATCTACAATAAAGAATATAATCCATAAACAACTATTTCAATTTGCTTATTTAATCTACACCTATAGTTCAGTTTCCTTAATTTCTTGTTGATGTATCACTTTCCTATTTTATTCGTCTTCTAATCTGTTCGAACCTGTACATTGGGTGCTTTATGTATCAGTCTGGTGTTTGATTCATTGTCTAAATCCAAAATTTTGAGGTGTCGTTTCCTGTCTTATTCATCATATGTTTGACGAAGAAGCCTCCACAAAGTCCAGATTACAATTCCTTAGCAGATGTGACATATAACGATGTGGACATAACTAGAGAAACTAGGGATTCCTCAATGACAAGACGATTTGGGCATAACCAAATCTAGATGTCTTTCATGCAAGTATGATATGGACACATCTTAATTACATGTCTGGCTGTAGCTTGGTTGTCCCAATTATACGTGTCGAATGTCTGGCTTGTCTAATCTTCGCGCTAGCCAAGAGCTCCCCTTTCCACTTACCAGGGCCAAAACGTGGTGGCGGCACCAATCTACAAGTATTTGGAAGTGGAGTTTCTACCACATGTTGGGACATCTCCAATCGGTTGCGTGTGACCATGCGCTTTGAAGGCACTGTATGCCATGTTGAACAACAGTTATAAAGGTAGTTGTATAATTGGGCCCATCGGTCACACTCATTCATGGCCTTGATAGAGCCCATCGCTTATATAGGGTTGAGGTTTGCGGCCCTGCAATATCCCTCACCACTTGGAATGATAAAAACAAACTCATTTGGAATCACATCCCCCTGATAGAGCATCTTAAAGCCTGTTGGAAGGACAAACGAGCTCAGTGGATTTCTCGATGGAATGTGTAGGAGCACAAGTGCATACAGGTCTAAACTAAAGAAGATCATTGTCACATGAAGCAAGCACCTTGATGTTTGCTTTCTTAGCAAACTAAGGGATGTGAGCGCTCTGGAATAGGTTAAAATGGTACACAACCAACAAGAGATCGACCCAATGCTCACATGAGGATCACAGCGCTAGCTACATGCATTTTCCCATGAAGAACATGAAGAACGCTGATAGCTTCCAGTTGCACAGGTGCACATCACCTCTGCATTGAGTGGGCAGATGGATTAGAGAGGCAAGCAAAGACAAGGTCTGTGTGGGCACACTATGTTGATTTAGTCCTGCCTAGTGGCCGCTACATGAGATGTTAGACACGGCATCAGTGGAATTACTGGGATCGTATCTTCAAGAGATCATGGATATGCGCGCTCAGATATGTCCTTTGCTACGGCATTGAAATGTACCCTAAAATATCATTGTATAGTTTGTCATTATGCTTATTACTGCCAAGGTTTTTCCCTCGAAAACCCTTCGGGGCGAGCGTTTTTTATTCCTGACAGTAATACGTTTGATGTTCTCTTTGTTTTGGTTCCCATAGGCTAATTGATCTTCGTGGACGATAAAAATGCATTCATTCATCCATTCTATTATATACCAATGGATCTAGCTACAATGATCAGATCCTCAATTTGGATCCTGATGTGTGGGTTGCACTACAAGGGATCGTCGACTATAAACGACATTGCGATGTTGTTGAACTACGACAAACATCGTTTAACGATGTCAACGTCGTTGAACGACGGTTTGAGGGTATGACGTGTCATGATTGCTCGCAAGGCCTGCTAATGTTGCCAAGTTGACAGGCTTGTGTGGCATGCCACGTGCATAAGACGTCGTTGAACGACGTCCGGGGCATCCGACGTGTCCTACGCGGTCGCCGTGGCATGCCGCCATGCCGGTCGGGCAGCTGCGTGTCATGCTAGGCTAGACAAAGCACCTCGCTCAACGACGCGGTGGGGATCCGACGCGTGCGGGTCTCGCCGCGGGCATGCCGCAGAGATGCTAGGGTCGGGCAGCTCGTATGTCATGCCAGTGAACAAAGACGCCATTGAACGACGCCCGTGGCATCCGGCGCACCCTCAATGTTGTCGTGGCATGCCGTTATGCCAGGCTGGTAGGCCTGCGGGTCATATTAGGCTGGACAGGACGTCGTTGAATGAAATCCAGGGCATCCGACGTGCCCTGAGCGTTTTGTGGCATGCCGGCATGCTAGGCTTCACGTGATTTTTTCTCCCCTTCGCGGAGGTAAGATCTTGCAAATATGGTGTCCTTGCCATCGATTTTTTACGGTTCTCGATTAAAGCAAGAACTTCTTTGATTTTTCTAAATTATTTTTGTTAATATTTGTTGTGTTAGACTTAAGCACCTTTAAAGGTACAACATGTGAGGGATGCATGATCAAGGTACTGGTCGGCTCCATCCCAATTGGAGAGGACTAGATGTATCGGGCTCAGGCACCCCTCAATTAAGTGGTTTCTAAATATTTTAAAATGTGTGAAGGGTAGCAATGATCAAGATATAGGTCGGCTCCATCTTGAATGCAGTGGACTAGATGTATCGGCTTCAGGCACCCTAGATTAGAAGATTAAATGTTCAAAATATTAAAGATCTGAGGGAATGCATGAATAAGGTACTAGTCAGCTCCATCTGGCATGGAAAGGACTAGATGTATCGGGTTCAGGCGCCCCTCAATCAATGTTTTCTAAATACCACAAATGTTGTATCAACCTAAAAATTAAGAAATATAAAAATCTATGAAAAAATACATTAAAGTTTTTTATTAACATTTTTTATTTGTTGTTTACTAGTAAAACAACATGGACGAATGTTAGAAGGAATATGAACATAAACTGAAACAGAAAGCTTTAAGAATGTTACATAGCGACTTGCGCAAGGATGTTACCCCAACAATAGCCACAAATAGTCCAATTAGACCCAGTGGACAGAGTCTTCCCTGAGGCTTTGATGGTATGCACGAAATGAATGTCGCCAATGTATGTACCATAAACATGTTTCTAACGATTACTTAACTTTATATCCTAATGTACCTTTTTTTTGCAGTTGTACTTGACAGAGGGATTATATTGCAATTGCTCGATGTGCAAAGGACAAATAAAACGGATGAGAAAGACTGTTCTCAGTTGATAATTATGGTATTCAATGCTCTCGGACGCACATGTGGGGTATTCCAACGAGGTATAATACACAAATCTCATATATGCGAATCAATTATTCTCATGTGCTTGAATCAACGTCTTAACTTGGTTTGCTTGTATTTTGTTAGGAAGAAATTGAGAATAAGTGAGCTTGAAGCAGTATATAGATTTTGGGGTCATGTTGTCATTGGAAGTAGATGATGTTGATACTATGAATGCGTTCATAGAAAATCCTACAAAAAGAAAGTCATCAAGTTCCGCAAAGAGTATCCCATTACATGATAGAACTCATTGTGCAATGGCCCTCGCCAAGATTGGAGGGAATGACAATGTTCACCAAAATTGGAATGTACTAGATCCCATAGAAGAAAATAATTTTTCACCTTCACTAGTCCATTTGGTCCAACCCTTTACGAACAAAGATCATAAGTAATTTAGTTCATAGCCTAGGGGCAAGCCAATTATTTATGGGGAGCAATTTACATATTGGGGTATGCAGTACGTGATTAAAAATAGTCGGGTCCCCAGTACTGGCCTGGGATTACATATTATGACAAATACAAAAGTCAAAGATGGTACGACTGTTCTTTGATGCCATATGTAGGTCCTAAATATAACTCGGACACTTGGCATAAATTGAGTAAGCACTAGTGGCGCATGCTCATCTATGGTCTAAATTCAAATGCACGAACCATAGCCAAGCCCAATGACTACGCAGGCTTCACGTACCTTGATGGTCGTCCCATTTGCATGGAAACCTTGTTTGCTTTTATTATTAGCTCTATTAAGAATCCTGAAGCTACCAATTGTGAATTTGTCGAGGCAAACAAAGACCAAGAAGAATTCTTTAGGCGTAAATTTGACGGAAGATATATCATGGTTTATGGTGTAAAAAGACTATGTGTTGGTGATGAATTCTTCATTCGATATGAATATGGTAGACCAATACCGGAGGTCCTTTGATGATGTACTCAAATTACCCATATAAATTGTATCGAATTTTGTGGGAATACCCTGTTATAGGAATTCCAAAAAACAACCGTGCATATAGTATTCGAAGAAATTTCATTCTGAGACCAATTTTGGCCAAATATCCGGGCCGGACAATCGCAACCCGGCTAAAAAAATCTGTAAGATTCCAGTTTCTGGCTTTCCTTTTCCATGCCCATGTAACGTCTCCCAAGTCTGCTAGAAGCGCATAAGCTGGCATGCATCATTTTCCACACAAATAAGAAACCCTTGGCCGAAATAATAATACAAAGAAAATGATCCCGATTTTTGAAAGAACGGAAATATTTTCCGGCAACCAAACCATAAACAATCTTAGGAAATCACATTAAAAAAAAAAACCAAAAACATTTTCGGCCATGCCAGAAACTTCCAAATTAACAAAGTAGATACACATTTATATTCAATATGTGGTTTGCTTATAACACAAAATTTTATATTTCATTTGTTATTGAATGCTTAAAGTTCACGTATATGTTTCGTTTTGTCTGGCATGCAGGGTAGGCAAGTGGATATGAGACCACATCCAAGCGTACTGAATTAGCGACATCAAAAGTCATTGCAGATAGTAGAATTAGAATACATCGAGCAACGCATGATGAAGAGTACAACGATGAAGACGAACAGGAATATGACGATGAAGATGACGACAATGCCACTGTGGACGACCACATGGAAGTTGAGGAATCCATAGCCGACATATTAGATGCATTCAGCCCAATCTTCGACAATGACCTAGATGACGAAGCAAATTCTCCTGGCGATGGTCATGAAGATCATGCTTTATTGGAGGAAGCACATAAAGTATTATATCCAGGGGCAAGTGTATCTAGATTGGCGACATCTTTATTGATATTAAACCTTCAAGCCAAATTCAAATGGAGCAATGCCAGTGTTACGGCTTTGTTAGAGTAAGTACAATTGCAATCACTTGATTTATCGAATTGTAGTTAAATATATACGTAAAGGACGATTTTATGCAGGTTATTGCGAGAGAAAATACTCCCACAAGGGAACACTATGCCCAAGAGCCGCGGTAAAATAAAAAATATATTGGCAGCTACTTGGTTAGGCTACCATAAGATTCATGTTTGTCCAAATGCTTGTTCAGTATATTATCCAAATGACATCTACAAGAACACAAAAACGTGCCTTAAATGTGGTGCCTCTAGATACAGTGCAGATACCAAGGGAAAGGCTGTCCAGATGAAGGTGGTTCGCTACTTTCCATTGATCCCTCGCATAAGGCTATTATTCCAATGTGAATCTCTAGCTTCGCTCATGGGTTGGTGTGCCGCTAATACGTCAAGTGACAATGTACTTCACATGGTTAGTGACTGCAAGCAATGGAAGCATATTGATGAAACATGGTCAGAATTTGAAAGAGAGCCACGAAAATCTCAATTTAGATTCGGCAACAATCCTTATGGATGTCAGTCGGCCGCGTGGTCACCATTGTGGTTACTCATGAAGACTATGATAGTACTATTAGTTCCAGGACTGAAGAAAATGGAAAGTCTAGATCCCTATCTCAAAATAGTTATTGATGAGCTTCTGACACTGTGAAGTGAAGGAGTTGAAGCTTACAATGTCTTAAGAGAACTTCATGCTGAACGAAGATTTACCTCGAGAGCAATCTTAATGTGGACAACGAGTGATTGGCCCGATTTGTATGAACTCTCTGAACTCCAAATGTCTGGATATGTGGCATGCCATTTGTGTGGGTTTGAACAGTTGAACTCTTACTAGTCAATGGCATTGCACAAGAATATCTATGCAAACTTCAAGAGATATCTGCCACTGGAAAATTGACTTCGATCATAGGTCCAAGAGAAAAATGTTGCACTGAAGAGCCGCCCAAAAGTTTGACAATGAGAGATTGGAGTAACATGTGGGATGTTGCCGAAGGAAATAAGGTTAAGGGAATGAAGTGGAAAGCATCCTTCTTTCTTCTACCTTATTGGACACAATTGAAGATCCATCAACTTCTTGATCTCATGCACATCTTTAAAAATATTTTGCCTCCACACAGGACGTAAGGACACAGATGCAGCGCGAGGATCTACCAGAAGCTGGATCGAAAGCTAAAGCATGGCTAAATGTCGAAGAAGGAACAAGGTCACAGGTCGATTGGATCATGCTTAGAAAATGTATGAAGCCTGTTCGAAGAAGCGATCAAGGGGTCTCTCTATGCTTGATATGCGCCATTTTCTGCCCATCAAGCAGTTTTTTAGCAGTTTTTTTTCATTTTTTTTTACACGGACTTTCCATGACAAGCAGCAACCTCTCGAGCTATCAGCCATAAAGTTGGAAGGCAGTAACGGTCGGAGAAGGACACCAGTCATGAAAGCTTTTGGGCGCGAATTTTCTGCATTGATGAATCTCTGCATCAGACGTCCTCGGGTTGCTGAAATTCATCATTTTCTGGATCGTCCGACACATTACTGCTGTATCTTGAATTAATATGGAGATAATTCATGTTTTGGATTGAAAAAAATCTGTTTTTTGATCTATATTACCATAGCTTGAAGCATGGCGACGAAACCCAATTCCAGCGAGGTAAAAGCTCCCTCTTGCATTTCTAATTTATTTTTAAGGGACTTGCTAAGAACTCAGTTTTGCAAGAGTTATTTTTTTACAAGAACACCCATTGAATTTGCAAGAAATCAAAACTTTTCATGGAGGGAAAGAATCCAAGAAGTGTCGAGTGGGCAGATGTTCAAAGTGCTGATTTTTGTAGGTTTAGAAAAAACCTATGCCCAAGATCGGCAAGATACACATCAAGTTAATTAAGCCCCAGTTCAAGACAACACTCACTGATTTGATAGAGAGAGTTTATCAAAAACCACTTTCAAATAATGAATTGAGAACCCTTTTTGCAAGGGCTTTTGCCTGGTCACATACTGCAAAGGCATTGCAGAATCCTGATGATTTTAAGGTTAATTGGGCGAGTCTAGCAGCAGATGCTTATAGGATTGGCCAAGTTCGGCTGAACAAAGAGCATGTGAATGCTTTCGAGAAGAACACTACTGCATTGCTGAATCACATTAAGGCTATTTTCTTTCATGTACGAGGATAGTAAGAAAGAAATGGTGCAGAAACAGGAAGATTTGTTGAGAATGGAAGGTTCCATCAGTAAGTCGAATGCAAACTTCAAGGATCTTGAAGAAGAGATAAAGGAGAAGAGGTAGATGTGGATGGATTTGCAGCTATTTAATGCTGATGAAGAAGTGGCAATACAAGAATTGCAAAGGGATGAGCAGGCTCTACAAGCTTTTCTAGACAAACAGATGTCCAAGATAAACACATCAGGTTTGCGGGAACTAAAGAAAGAAATTTCTATTCTTAAATCTAATATTGATCATTATGAAAGTAATATGAAGTATTGGCATGCCAAGTGCAAGCATGTTGCACATTGCGTCAGAATGACAAATCCAAGAAGAGTCTCCCCAAACTAGGAATGGGAACTTATAATTTTTTAATGTCCAAAGGGGCAACCACATGTGCGGGTTGTGGCCTTCTGTTTTCAAAAGAATACTAGAAACGTGTGCCCCGCAATGCCGGGCATTAGCCGTGGGTGCATGGAATGGGGAGATATTATGAAATGTGTAGGTGGAACGAAATGGGTCGTTGGTGGACCAAAATGTAGCATGTAGCATAAAGTATAAATAGATACGTCAGATGGTTAATGGGTTGATTTCATGGAGTGTAAATAGAATGGAGTTTAGAGGCCAAGGTTATAAACCAAAAGTGATCTTAGTGCTTTCTTCTCTACTTAGGATTTTGTCTTTGTAGAAATGCATAGACGTAAATGCAACGAAAATTCTGCATTTGTACATATGTGTAATGCTAAGGATGTTGGCTTTGTAGAAGAAATGCGTGAATGTGAAGTGCAATGGATAATTTGAATATGTAGATGTGTAATTGGTACATGTGCATTTGAAACAAAAGGCGTCCATTCTAGACTTAGATACTCAACAATCATAACCATAGATTGACAGTGCAAGTGAAGAGAACACAACCGATATAACTTTTAAAGAGGCAGCACATCATTCACATGCACTCCTATTCTGGAGTTTATCAATGAGATTGTTCAAGACACATAATAATCCCTAAAGATGCATAAAATAATACCCTAAAAAAATCCAATTGAAATTGTGTGCATGTTTCAGAAACTAAAATCATTTGATTTATAGATTCAATATCAAATATCATGCGAAGGCAACTTTTAAAACCGGCTCCCTTTAAAGAATCTTCAAATTGTATATGGGTGTGCCTTACAACAATGGACTGTTGTAGCAGACCCTAACAATAGATTGTTATAGCAGACTGTCTATCCAAGTCATGCTTGTAGTCCAAGGTGTGATAGCCTTAAAGGTGTGTTTGCAAATAAGGCAGCATTTCCTGAAATAGTCCTTGCCATGAAACAGTGGACTCTATTTCATGTAATGAATAGAGTCCACACATCTAACACCATAGAATCAGCATAATGATTGCACAAAGAAGCTTACATACTTCAAATATCAAACAATTCTTTTTATCTTTCATACCTTCTTGGTTGAGTTAATGCTGCTAAATCATCATACCAATGCAAAAGCAAGAAATCACCTAAAAGCAAAACCATCATCTTTGGCACAAAATAACGAACATATCAGTCTTGAAAAGAATAGAATAGAATAGAAAACAAAGCACATGTTCAACTCACCAATAAGTATTTTTTGGTTGTGCTAGTCCTGCTATATAAAAATATCTGGCTTTGGACAAAGGATCAGATTAAGGCAAGTTTTATGTTTTTGCAGTCCTTGATGCATGCATCCACAATGAAAAATGAACCAAAGATGTAAGATATTAAAAGGTTAACCAAGGCAGAACCTGTTATAGGTGAAAATGGATTTGAAACTAATAAAGACTTCTAGAAGAATCATTTCTAATGTGCCTACGGCTATATGATTCCAAAGCTTAAAATGCAAATTGTCAAGCTTACATGCTAGACAGCCTGCAAAACTTGGCATCCATTTGATGGACGGAGTTGGCATTTCAATATCCAATTCTAAATTATTGCAGTACTTGAGCAAGAATATCTGCAAACGCATTCAATTCATAGCCAAACTACTCGCAGCTCTTCACATTTGCAGCATTAATAAAAGAGCTGATGTTTCAAAATGTTGGGTCATGAAAGACATGGCATGAGTTATAAATCTGCATTGATTTCTCAAACTTAGAAATGCAAAAGAAGTACAGCAGAAGCAGGTCACCACTTACAAAAATCTAGAGGTATATTCAGCTCTAATCAAAGGATGAATTAACATGTCAACAAAGCCTTATATAGGCTCTTCAATTTTTTTTTGGTAGATCATCGACATGTCTCGTTACATGTTCAATATAATGAAGGCGCCATAATTTGAGAGGTAAACCTGCAAATGAAATATAAAAAACAACATATTAATAATGATGAATGAACTATACCTAAATAAACATAGGAAGCAGATAGGCTAAGGACCAGTCATTAAATGCAAATACGTTTTAAGAGAGTTAAAATAAATATTGATCTATGCACGATCAAAACTACGTGCACGCCAAAGGCAACACCTAAATATATATTTTGTTCTAATTGGGACTTACAAAGAGCAACGCATATTTGAGATGCACAGAAAACGGATGTACAAAAATATACTTGCTTCCTATGATTATTGCATGGCAAACATGCGCAGTACCATGTAACAAAGCAGTCTATAGGGAGAACCTCAGTCTTGACACACCCATGCGTGATGGTCTTCAAATGAACTCAAACAACTCAAGAGCTTATAAATAGCTCTAGATGGTTTCTGACATGAAATGTCAAAAGTTAAAAGTCAGAAATGTATCCTGTTGCAATCCTATAGATCCAAAAGGAAAGCCATGGTTTGAGCAAATTTAGAATAATAAAAGGTATTCTTGATGCATAAAGCAGTAAGAAAGAATGGCATGGAAAGTTATGCAATAGCTTTTGCCAGTATTTTAATGGTTCATCAAAGTCTATCATGGAAAAGAAAGAGGCAAGGATTCAAATCAACACAACCAGACCTTAAATACCAATAAACTTGCACTGCAAAAACAAAATGCACAGAGACGCAACTTGGAGAAGCATGTAAGTTAGGGCAGATATAAAAATCGTAAAACATAAATAGAACTTTATATTCACCTTCCCAATATGATTCTTCCCAGGTAGTTAATGTCAAGATGCAAAATGAGAATGGGCTCATCGTGGTTCTCCTCTGATGCGAATCTGGACTTCCTAAATTTTTAATGGTTGCATCAGGCAAAACAACCAAGAAAAATGACCCTTTAACCCTTTACCTTGCAGGAATGTGGACTAAAATGAAAATCCCATTGATGAGCTCAAAAAAAAAGTTAATGCCTAGCAAGAGTATAGAATTTGCATCTGGATATGAAACAAACCAATTTATTAGTATGCAATGCAAAAGGGAAAGAAAGTAAATTGAATTTTCTTTTCTCCAAGCACAAAAATTACCTGCATTCATTTCGTTCATTGCTTGCTGGAATCTTGTTCAATATCAATGGTAAGTATGAACTATCTTATACCTATATGTTGTCATGGCCTGTACAAATGAAGAATTTACTAAGCTCGTGAGATGCACATGACAAAGAAAAGAATGGACACAAAAAGCTTACCTTCTCTAGCCTACTTCCACAGTTCTTGCCATCATATTTTCATGCTCATCTTTGGATGCATGCCCGTAACATTATAAGAAAAGGAAAGGATGAGTAGAAATTCTATAAAAGATTACCATCAAAAACATATGCCTGAACATCATTATGGAACTTATTAAGTTTAGGATATCCAATGGCATCAAAATCTAGTATCAAAATCTCTATAATGGCATTACTACCGTCTAGGATACTTGCACAACCCGATTTCATGGTTAGATTCCTGACTCATTACTCTGAGTCTTTTGATTAATAAATCAAGAGTTAGCTATCTATACCAGCTGCCAAAACTTGAAACTGTTGATATTGACTCCCGTATTAAGCCATGTCTAGTTCTGCACAATAAACAAAAGCAAGAATTAAGTAAAACATGCTTAGACATCCATCTACAATGATAAATATTAAAACACAAAAATAGAAACATCTGGAGATGAAAGGTCGAAGATCCTCAACAGCCTTAGATAACTGGGCGTCTTAGATAAAGGCGCCATTTCAACTTGATAGTGCAGACAATCTCATTTTGATTTGATATAACAAACTTTAGCTACAAATGAAGATCAAACTGACGAAAACAGAAACACTAAACCATTAATGCTTACTGGTAAAACTCAATCTGTTCCTTGCAAATGGATACGGCTTTGCAGACATTGTGAAATGGACATGGAATAAAAAGCACCCAAAAGATAGAGCCTCTGTCTATTCTAGGTGCCGACTACATGTCTATGGACACGACTTGTGGCGCCTTTGAGTTGCAGTAAGGCAAAATAGGCTTTTGACATTTTGGATTAATCTAAGTAAAGAAGACGGGAATGAAAAAAAAAAAGGAGGAATGATGATACTCGACAATATACTGGTGCAGAGCATGGTTGGCTAAAACGACCAATCTTCTTCTTACATGAGGAGCCCCTCCGCTCAAAGCTGACTCCAAAAATAAATGGAATGAACTTCGTAGCTCCAACAAAAGCTATCCCGTAAGGGAGAGGGGCTATGGCAGATTTGCTCCATTCTTCTAAAAGCAAGGTTTGAGAGGGCTCGAGAGATTAAAAAAAACAGCGTCCCCGCAAGCGGGGAGGGAACGCCGCATGCATCTACACATGCGGCGTTCCAACACAGTACCCAACACTCTCCCTTTTTAATAAAGAAGATGAATTGCATGTTAAACTTAAATCATGTGGTCACATCTACCATGTTATATGCTTCAGTGTTGTGTTGGAAAGCATGCATTGCATTGCATCTGGTTGTGATGTTGAGGTTCCTCTAAGTATTTTTGACGAACTTGGTTTCAAGGAACTCAAACCACCAGATTCAGATGATGAAGAAGCAAGTGAAGAAATTGAAGCAGAAGAATTGTAAAAAAAAGCAGCAAGGTCAAGAGTGGTAAGAAGGAGATGACACCTAAGAAGAGATTCAGAGAAGAAACCAGCTCCAGCACCTCTTTGTTCAATGATCCATCAGGCACAGACTTTCAGCCTGTCAGAGTGGCAAAGAAAAGAATAACAAGGAGTGCTACTAAGTCATGTGGTCAAAAACCAATAGACAAAGGTATTTATCAGTATTTTCTCAAATGATTTAGTAGCTTCATGTTTGTTTATTCCTTGCAGATCCAGTTGATGTAGATAAGGTAAGTCCAATGAAGTTTTCACACTTAAGTCATGAAAAGAGTCATCAGATAGCCACTAAATTAGCAGATAATTAATTTAACATTGAGATATGAAATGTACTATCTTACTTAAGATTTCTTTGCTACAGACAATATCTGTGATGATGTTGTAGGTAACATTGTCTAGCATTATTTTGCAGTGCATAATTTTTCTCCAAAAATGAAAAACATAACAATCAGTGATGTGTATATAACTTACAACAGCTTTTTTGATGTTGAAAAAATTTTAAAAGTAGTTAATGAGGTTGGACAGGAAGGTGTTATGGAAACTGAGGTTTCAGACAAAGGTTTATCTCCAATGAACACTCCACTTAAAAAAGATAAGCACTTTTTCAGCACATGTGTTAGGAGTTCTATTTGTAGACTAACCTATGTTGTATCATGCAGATCCTCAAGTTCCAGTTGCAGTGGGTGAGTCTGAGCAAATTCCAACTACCTTGAGCATTTGTAAGTGTTAGCTTCCACAACTTGCTTGCAGAAATAATTTTTTATTTACTTGTTTGGGTTTGCAGGCCCAGAATTGAGCACAGTGGTAATTTCACCAGTACGTGAGATACTTTCTCCATCACAAAGGAAAGTGCTATTATCTCCATGCTTTGTAAATTTTATAAACCTTGATAGAAGTATTATCTGTTTTGTAAACTTTGTAAACATTGCAATATCATGTTCCTGATTATCATATTTGTAACCCTGATTATTACATTGATCATGTTCAATCTGTTATAAATGTGATCATGTTCAATCTGTTAGGAATGTTATCATGTTCAATCTATTATGAATCTATTATGTATGAATGTTACAAGTCCAATTCATACACAATTTCAATTCAACACACATTCATTTCAGTTTCAATTCACATATAATTCAATTTTAATCTCAATACAAACAAAAATCAATGGAATTCAAACACAAATACAATTGAATCAATGGTTAAACTTTCATTGTAAGCATGCTCTACCAAGACAATGAAAAAATCATATTACAATGGTTTGTAACAATAGTTACAATCATATTACAATGGTATGAAATTTACAATTAAAAAGAACAACTAGTCTGTTCTCTTCTTCTTCTCATGTGCAGAAGTCTTAGAGTTTCTTGTTCTTCTTGTTGGATTCAGCTCACTTGGTTTAGGTTAATCTGAGTTTTGAGCTATCAATGCACTGTTTTGTGGCAAACTGTCTAATATTTGGTTATGTGTATTTTCTAGCAGATCAAAACAGTTACTACTAATCTTGCTCAACTCAAAACAAACAGTAACCAAATGACTATAAACATTACACTCTGGTTCATTTACCAGTAACTCATATCTGCTGCCCCTTAAGAACTTCTAGAATAATCCAGCAACAACTACCTCATTTCTGGCAAACTTTTGGCCCCATGGATCTTTGAATGCCTTCTCCACCACATGTTTCAGCTTAGTGCACTTGAGCACGTAAAAGTCCACATTCTCCTTATTGTCTGGCTCTGCAACTACAAAAAAATTATCTCCAACTGCAAGAATGTCAGACTTCCATTGAGGATCACCTTCAATGACAGGGCCATCCACAACATCTTCCACATAATCAGCACCTGGTCTTAGCTCAAAGTATTGCCATATACCTATTCTACCATTGTTAGGGCACTTGCCATGTTTGCCTAACCAACAATTATGACAGAAACAACTGTAATCCATATGAGCAACTTGTGTAGGATCTGTAGCTTGAATTGGCCTGATGGAATGGAACTTGCTTGAACCAGAAAGCGTAGCACAATTATATCTCTCTGACCTATCAACCTCGTCTACTCCAATTTCCCAGAAAAACCTGTGTAAGAAAGAAAATTTTGATGTCCTATGTAAACCCTAAACCCTAACAGTTACAATCAGCATACCTGAATCTATCTTTGCCCTCGAGTGTGGAGTTGTCCCTGAAATGCTTCACCAGGAAAACTACTGCATCATGTGCATTCCTTAGTAGTGTTGATCCTCTTTTCAACATTTCATGTGTAAGAGCTCGTTTAATGACAGCTCCAGCACCATCATGTTCACCTGGTTCCTTAAATTGTAAAAAAAAAAATACAAATTAAAACTACAAATACATGACAAAAAATATAGTTACCTTTGCCATGATAGAAAGCAAAGTAATTCCAATTTATTGGAATGCCGTTGAAATGGTAGTTCCCGCCAAAAAAATAAAAGGTCCTTGCTTCTTTGAACTGATGGGAGCATCCATCAGACCACATGATGTGTTTGTTATACTTTATACCCTTGTTTGTCAAAAATGCATGATGCGTATTCAAACAATATTGCACATACAAGGTATCATGGTCCCTGTCATCTGATTATGTAGAAATGAGTCTCCTTTATAATTCTTCTCTCATTCGCATCCAAACTTGGATCATCCGATAATGTTGCATGTCTATATGTAATATGAACTAAAATTGTGCATTGATCATTCTTCCAGTATAGACTCTGTATCTCTTGCTGAATCTTAAAAGTATCGTTCTCCACAAAATCTACGACAGGTGGTATCCTTTGGAAATGTTGCCAAACACTCCCTGAATTGTTTGGCTTGCGATCTCCCCTCATAATTGTGTGGTATAATTTTTTTTAAACTTTCTTGACTTCCTGGATAATCTCTACAATAGTTATGCATTTGTAAACCAGTTTGGTAACTGGTTTATTAGATATCTTGTACTCTCCCTTGCCATCAGGCTCAGGTTCTCCTATGGGTTCAAGTACCTGCAATGGTAATGACAGATCAATGTCATAGAACTTGGGTAAAAGAAAGCTGAATTCTTACCTTGTCATAGGTCTTCCATTCAATGTCGTGTCCTGGAATGTATTTCAATTCATTTGGACAAGTTGGTAACCTGGCAGGTCCACAATTCTTGCACTTGAGAGTCAAACAGTCATGTGCATACCACTCTTCCGTTTCATCATCCCTTGGACAAACTAGTGATCTCCAAAACTCACTAGTAGAAGAACATGTACATTTCTTTGCCATGCAAGTTGGCCCAGGGCCACAAATCACACATGTGCACTTGCAGCTAGCTCCATGTAATTTTTCATCATGCCTAACCTTATTTATTGCTTGCCTAATGAAATCTGTTTTCATGTGATACACACAACAACAAGTTTCTCTATCTACTATCTATCTATCTATCTATCTATCCCTAACCTTTCTTATATATGGTGGTTTCAGAGCATGAAACATTGAAAAAGACCCCTCAAACTTGGGATATTCAGTAGTAAAATGTTTATAGGAAGTAACCTGCAAGTGCAAGTTCACAAGCTATAAAAAGAATTGAAAAAGGCAACAGAAAATCAATATAGAAACACTTGCTTGAATTTCCTCTAGAAAATGCAAGGGACGCATTATGATCACTCCTTGGTCTGATCTTCATCACATATTTTTTTGCAAGGTGACACTCTAGTGTTGTTCCTCCAAAAGTCAACCACAAGTTTCCTCTGATCATAAGAAAGCTTATCACTTCGAGTGCTTTTCTTAAATATTGACCATGGTCCTTCCCCATGTTCAACAGCCAGTCTTCTCTTAACAGCAACAGAGACAATTCTTCTATTCAGGTTCAGTTGCTCTGCATAAGCCCTTCTATTTGTGTCAGCATTAACAGAGTAAGCCATGGAAGCACTTCTTGCTCCCCATGCATCTGTATCCTTTGCATATTTGTGGGCTGCAAATGAATTCTTCAAGTTGTCCACTATAGCTTTCGTTGTTTTGATTTCTTTGGTGGTTTGAACACCAAGACCAGGGAACCATTTGACTGTACCCCTTAGAATATCTTCCCTATCCTTTTCACTAGCATTCCTACAAATGTTAGTGACAAGTTTGCCAATATTCTTTGACAATCTTTTCTTCTTCTTTGTGCTGAAATCACCATTCAGTTTGGCTTCTTCATCAGCTGCAGCCTCCCTTTCTTCTGTCTTTGCCTTACTTTTCTTCTTTGTTCAGCTTTCTTCTTCCTAAAAAGAACATCAAAAGAAGCTAACAAAAATTAATTCTGTAAAGGATACATAATAAATAAGTTTCTCTGTTTTAAAATCAGTTGTGTTTATTCACAATAAAATTTAGCACCAATACCTGAAAAGATAAATTAAAAACTAAGGTTATACATGAAGTCTCTATTTAAACAAGCAAACAACAATAAAGTAAATCCTTCATGAAACGACCATTCAAGAATTTAAACACTTAAACTAAACTTGAATTATCTAGATCCTCTTCTTCAGCATTTGTCTCATTCTCCACAACTTCAGCATGTGCTTCTTGACAGGAACATCCACCATCTTAAATGAAAGTAGTACATTCAATATCACTACAAAATTCATCGGTTATTACAACAAGCACTAACGACATACCTTCATATCTGTTCTCATGTTGAACATCCTCTGTTCTTGTTTCATCAAGGATAGTTGAAGGTTCGTCTTCTCCTATTAAGGCACAGTAATAAAGAATTAAGTGTCTAGAGCAGTCAAGAACAGGCAGTAAGCATATGACATACCTCTACCAGGAATCATCTTGTCATCAAAATTCTTGCTGAAACTAAAGCAGCAATCCATAAATCTTTCGGATTGCTGCTTAAATTGTTGCAAGCCTGATGGAATTGGACCTCCGCTCTTGACCAAGGAACAGAAGAAGGCGGAATTCTAGTCTGTAGTGGAGAGATGGATGAATTGCAAGAAATTTTGCAAGAACATGAGACTACACCGCCATTACCCATTTCGAATTGCAAAATTGCTCTGGCGCCTAAACGATCCAAGAAAAGAATTTCCTCCCGCTCAGGAAATTTGGATGACGGCCGAATAAAGGGCGAAAATTAAGTGACAGTCGAAGAAGGGCATGACGTTCGCGTTTGAAGTTCGAAAAGCTGTTTTCTAGCATGGGTGTCGCCCACATGCTTTTTTGCATATATCAAGAAAAAACACACCCCAAGGCAATAAAAACTCCGATGGGATATATGCATTCATTGCGTAATTGTTTCTCTAATTAACTGGGTTGAAATCCCATGATTGGCATAAGATGTCGCAAGTATTCGCAGTAATTGCTTTACATTGTACATTAGAAGTTCCAATGCAACACCGTTGCATTCGACTTGTGCAGTTTGTTATGCCTATTGTTCTGAGAGGTCATCTCACTGACGATCCACTACATGCAATATGTCTCCTATCAGAGTTTTCCAGGTTCATAGAGATTTTAAAATCACTGGATGCTGAACTCTCATCTAATTCTTTTCTTTCTCAAATGATGTGTAGGATTAAAAGGAAGGAGATACTGATAATAGAAATTGCAGACATGCGAAATAAGGTCGTTGAAGCATGTTGTATGCTCGAGAAAGAATTCCCAACTGGTCTACCAGAAGATACGAAGGAGAATACAAAAGAGAAGGTACACATGTTTATCAAATCCAAATTAGATTTTGATGGTGATGTAGTTGAGGCGTTTCGAGTAGGCAAATCCTTTGGTAATACGCGACATATTATTGTGAAAATTTTCAAACAAGGAGAATAAGATGGGTGTCTTGAGCAAGCGGGCATTGTTAAGGGGAGAGAAGGTATGGATTAATGATGATCTGACAAAGGAACAATATATTGAGTATAAATAGGAACTTCAGAAATTAAAAGATGCAAGAAAGAATGGTCATAAGGCATTTTGGAGGAAGGGATGTGTTGTTGTAGAAGAAAGGAATGTGGAAAATGCACCTACTGCATAGGAAACAATGACCGTCAGGTTTGCTTGCTGGAATATCAATACACTAAAGCAAGCAAAAGTTGACACTATGGAGGACATTTTAAGTAATGTAGATGTAATATTCTTTCTTGAGACATGTGAAAATGAAGTAGGACTTCCTGACATTATGGGGTTTAAAATGATGCATTCAGTATAGAATAAAAAAGAATGGAGGCTTAAAGGTTTTGGTGGAATTGCTTGCTATGTTAGACATGAATTTACACATTTAGTGACAATCTTGTATAAAATGGCATCACTTCAGTATATTTGGATTGAAATACCTGGACAATTTAGAAAACTTGATGTTGTTGGTTGTTACTTTCCACCAAGAGAATCTCGTGTGTATAGTTCTGATAATTTCGACATGGATGATCCCTTTTCTCATTTGGAACAAGATATTCTAGCATTTGGTTCCACATGTGATGTGCTTTTGCTAGGGGATTTTAATGGATGCACAGCACAAAAACAAGCAGCTATAGTTAGTCCAGATGGAAATTCAGAATGGATGGAGATGCTTGATGAAGATGAGCTATCAATTTCTGGATGGCATAGACACTCTGATGATAGGATTAGATGGCCTAATCCACAGGGACACCATGTTTTGACATTATGTAGTGGTCTTGATATGATTATATATAATGGCATAGCAAAATTTCCCAGCTCTGGAAAATGTATTTGCAGGAATGCAAGTGTGGTGGACTATATTTTAGCTACGCCAGCATTTAGTAATCAGATGGTCAACCTTTCTATTGGCAGTGAAAGGATTGAGTCAGATCATGTGCCAATTTTTGTTGCTATACGTGCTTTAGGCATATTGGCGCATGCTCCTCTATCTATTCGAGCTCCAAAAATCAAGATGAGATATGATAAGAACATTTTGTTTAAGGAATCGTGGGAGGAAAAAGTTCATTGATATTGTGGCCACAAGCGACATTTGAGATCAATGACACTTTGACACGCTTAGTAATTGATACAACAGCCATGTGCTTTAGTTCGCATAGGCAAAGGAAGGGATTACGCAATGGATGGTTTGATCAAGAATGTAGAGAACAAAGGCTGGGGTTTAAGAGGGCAAAAAGGGATGCAAAAATCACAGAAAGGAAAGGATGTGTCAAATTGGTTAAGAGGAAAAAAAAGGCACATCTGTATAAAAAGCATCAGGAAATGGTGATGGACCTTCTTAAGCATCCAAAAAGATTTTGGGACAAGTTAAGTCCATATCAAAATGTTGGAGCTACATTGAATGCTGTAGCTCTTTTTGAGCAAATACAAAAATTGTACCACATTCCAAACCAGAATGAATCTTGCATGGATGGCAGGTATGATGTAGAGTATCTCTTAATCACATTGGATGATATACATTGTGGTTTACAAAAGTTGTCTAATAATAAAGCTGCTGATGCGGATGGTCTAGTAGCTGAAATGTTCAAGTGGGCAGGTGATGGAGGAGTTGTTATCTTGTTAAAACTGTTTAATGCAGTGCTACGAGAGAGCTTCCCACAAGCATGGCAAATAAAGAGAGTAGTTCCACTCCACAAAGCAGGCGATGAATTGGATCCAGCCAATTATCGAATGATCATGGTTAGTAGTTTATATGCTAAGCTTTTTGCAGTCATTCTGGATTCAAAATTTAGCATGTGGGCTGAGGATAATAATGCTAGAGTAGTGGGACAAGCTGGGTTCAGACCCAGAAGGTCCGCTATTGACCATTTGGTCACTATGCATGCAATGATAGATTCTGTTGTTGGAAAAAAGAAGCCCCTATATGCTGCTTTCGTTGACTTCTCCAAGGCCTTTGATATGGTGAACAGAAAAAATCTATGGAAATGAATGGATGACTTAAGCATTCCTGTTGTATACAAACAAGCAGTTGGAAAGCTATGTGAAAAGGTACTGGTTCAATTGTCCTTTCCATATGTAAATTCTTGTAATGATTTAGTGGAGAGCAATGTGGGAGTAAAACAGAGGTGTCCTCTATCGCCTATATTATTTGGTCTTTTTATAGACCAACTTGAATGTTGGATGCGAGACCATGGTGGAGATGGAATGCCTATAAATGGGTATGTTCGTATGCTACTTTTATATGCTGATGATGTGGTATTGCTATCTAGGAGCATACAGGGGTTGCAACGGCATTTGAATGCACTTTCATTATTCTGTGATGCAAAAGGCACGCAAGTTAATATGGGTAAGACCAAAGTGATTGTGTTTGGGGCAAACAAGACTGATCATTTAAAGTTCTATTATCAAGGTAAACTTGTAGAAATTACTATAAGTACCTTGGAATATTAGTGGATAAGAGTCCAAATTGGAACCAAGCAGTGGAGCAACAAGTAAACGGTGGCCTCAAAGCATCGCATGCAATGCAGCGTAGATGTGCCAAAGCAGAGATATGGAACTTTAACTTGAAAAGAATGCTTTATATAACACTGGTTCAATCTGTAGATATGGAACTTTAACTTGAAAAGAATGCTTTATATAACACTGGTTCAATCTGTAGTTTTGTATGGATGTGAAGTATGGGGTCCTGGATTTGCATTGGATACTTGGAAAAAGGTTGAGAAAGTTCAAAAGAAATTCTTTTGGTCTGAACTTGGAACAAAAATGCAAACTCCCTATGATATGATGTTAGCAGAATGTGGGATGCTTACATTGGAAGCAGAGGCACTTTGCAGACTCCTTAATTATGTCTATAAGATGTTGTATATTATGCCTGAAGAAAGTCTACCATGCTTGGCTTTGGAGGAGACACGGGCTAAGGGCTAGTTTGTGGATGCCACTCAGTGGATGGCACAACGGGGGGATGAATATTTATGATTTATCTTTGCATAAAGATGATATCCACACATGGGTCAAAATAAATGTTCTTCATAGGACATGGAGAGGTGGAGCCGTAAAAAAGGAGTTTTATAAGATGCATATTAATCCTACATACAGGAGGCAAAATATTTGGCAAAGGGGATTTCCACGAAGTATAGACATGCTATCTGCAGGATGAGGCTGAGCTCACATAGGCTGGGTGTTGAAGTAGGCAGGTGGAATGACATTCCTCACGAGCTTAGATTGTGTAAGATATGTGAAGCAGAGATACTTGAAGATGAGGAACATGTACTTCTACATTGCCATGCTTACAGAGATATTCGAGAGAAATATGATATATGTACTGACACATTGATGGCTTTCTTTGATTTTCCAGGATCACGTATTGGGCGATGTATCATTGATATTTTAGAGCGTAGGGATGATGTTTTAAGAACCTTAAATGGACGAAGCTCTAGGACTACAACCTTCCCACGTAATCAGTGGTTTGACACAGAATGCAAGGAACATAACTGGCTCTACCAGGTCACAGACTCTGCTTTATGCCCATATGCAGTCAGACAGTACCGCATCCTCCTTAAAGCTAAGAAAGCCAGGTACATTACAGTGCATCAACGGGAAATGTTCTACCTCCTGGTACGTCAGCCCAGGGCCTTCTGGCGAAGGGTTCTCAGAAAGCTAGTACAACCCACAGGGAACATCACTCTTGAGCAGTGGAGGCAATACTTGCAGTAGCTATACGACCCTCAAAATGCACAAGCAGCATTATCCATGCAAGAAGGCACAATGCTGGAAATCACAGAGTTAGACGTGGACCAAGGCTTACAGCATCTTGCCAATGGGAAAGCGCCAGACGTGGATGGTATACATGCAGAATTGCTCAAGTGGTAGGGCTGTCCATATTACTGGTGCTAACTGTCTTGTTCAGCAAGGCATTACAGGAAGGCTTCCCACTGCAGTGGACCAATAGCAAAGTTGTTCCCATCTATAAGGCACGTGACCCGCACTGCCCAGCCAATTACCGAACAATCATGGTCAGTTTGGTGTTTGCAAAACTGCTAACTGGGATTCTCGAGCAGCATTTGACGGGCTGGGCAGAGGCAGCAGAGGTGCGGGCCCTCACCCGGGCAGAATTCAGGCCCCGACACTCAACCATTGACCGCATTTTCACATTGTGGACTCTGGTTGAAGACAACAGGAACCGCCGGCAGGACCTATATTGTTGCTTCGTGGACTTTCCGAAGGCCTTTGACACTGTGCCTCGAGAAAAGCTATGGGGAAGATTGCGATAGCTGGAGGTTCCTGTAGATTTGTAGAATGTAATGTACAGGTTATATGAGAGATGATCGAGTCGGTTGCAGCTGACCAACAAGTCAAGGATGCCCTCTCTCTCCAACATTGTTTTGGCTTTACATTGATCTGTTGGAGAGCTGGCTTGCTGATAATGGGGGCGACGAAGCTCAGCTTCTGCACCGGATCATCAGGCAGTTAATATATGCTGACGATGTGGACCTTCTAGCTTACACTCCAGCAGACATGGAGCATCATCTCGATGCCCTGGACATATTTTGCCAAGCGACAGATATGTGCGTCAACCTATCCAAGACTAAGGTGGTCCTCATATCATCCTCACATCAACTGAGGATCCTCTCCTTCAGCTACCGAGGGCAAAATGTGGAAGTGGCACCCACATACAAATATTTGGAAGTGGAGTTTCCTTCTATCATGCACTGGGACACATCCATACGACTACGAGTGACAACGGGCTAGAAGGCATTATATGCAATGCAGAATAATAGTCATAGAGCGGAGCTGTATGATTGGGCCCATCAGTCACACCTATTCAAGGTCTCAGTAGAGCCTGTCCTTTTATATGGAGTTGATGTATGGGGCCCAGTAGTGTCCTTCGCTACCTAGAATGACTTGGAGCAAGTGCAGAAAGCATTCTTGGTACGAGCATTGGGGGTGAAGTCCACAGTCCCATATCAAATTTTGTTGCAGAAGACGTGTTTATTGGCTCTTCAAAGGGTGACCCTTAATTGTCACATTGTCTATTTTCAGAAGGTGGTTAATATGGACGATGCTCGTCTCCTTAACCTAGCTTATATCATGACAATGGTGCCGCAGCGCCTCAAGGCCTGCTGGAGGGAAAAGAGAGCTCAATGGTTGGCTAGATGAAATGTACAGGAGCACAGGCGCATACATGTGCAAACAGAGGCAGATCGCCATAGTTTGTGGCAATATCTTGACGCTTGCTTCCTCAGTAAGCTCTAGGATACCAATGCCCTTGAATAGGTCAAGACAGAACACTACCAGCGGCACATAAATCTCACATTGGAACGGGGCCTGCAATGCTACATGCGTACCCATTTGCCTATGAAAAGGCACAAACTCATTGCCTCTATTCACACATGGGCACACAATCTTCGAATTGAGACAGGCAAATATATTGGAGCCACGCTAGAACAGGCTTTGTCAATGCTGGCATTGCATCCGATCGTCTATCACTCACGGAAGTTTCAGGCTGCTGAAATCAACTATCCCATTTATGACAAGGAGTTGTTGGTGATAGTTGATTCTTCCGAGGAGTGGAGACGTTTGCTGGAGGGATCTCTTTATAAGGTCACCGTCTATACAGATCATCAAAATCTAGAATATGTTTAGTCTGCTCAAATGCTCAACCGTCGCCAGGCCCGTTGGCATACTCAAGTACTATCTCGCATTGACTTTGTGATCAAGTACCGCCTGATGCCTTGTCTCGACGCTCCTATCTTGAACCTAAGCCAGGGAATCTTGCATTTGATCAGCAATCACAGGTTATTCTAGGGCCGGATCGGTTCCAGCTTATGGCCCTCATTTTATTCGAGAGACCTCATGATACAGCCTTGTTGGAGTCTGTTCGAGCATCTTTGCCCTCCAATCCAGTGGCCCAAGGTATATTCTCACACCTTGGCTCTGCATCATCTTCTCAGCAAATGCGATCAGACTATGATTATTTTGAGGTTCGAGATGGAATCTTGTTTCGTGATGGGGTTACGATGCCATTATGGTTGTTGTTGATCGTTTCTCTAAGTGGCTCATTTTATTCCCTGCAATATCACCATCACCAGTGAAGGAACATCAGATCTTCTTCTTCTTGAAGTAGTCAGATTTCAAGGCTTGCCCGATACTATCGTCAGCGATCGTGGACCACAGTTCGTCGCTGGTTTTTAGAAGCGGCTTTTGGAGTTATTGCATATCAACCGCTCACTGACATCTGGTCATCATTCAGAAAGTAATGGGCAGACTGAGTGCACAATCAGACTCCTGAAGCAATATTTAAGGTGCTTTATCAGTTATTCGCAGGATGATTGGGTCGATTATCTTCTACTAGCTGAGTTTGCCTATAATAACGCAGTACATGCTTCCACTGGCCAGACTCCATTCTTTCTGAACTCTGGTCAGCATCCTCCTTGGTCCCTTAGTATCGCTGGCGATGACATCAATCCTAGTCTCGGGTGTGGCGTCCCCTACTGTGATAATCATAAGCTCGCACCGCATATACAAATAGGAGTTCATCCCCCGCACCAGCTCCACACCGATACTGGGGCCCTCCACATATCACCGCGGACCGCCTAGAGTCCACAAAGTGGGAAGAGTGAAGGGGTCATTTTACCCCGCCTCCCTCGGGGGCCTACCTAGTCGCTGAAGCGTAAAACACACACGCCAATAACATATCATCATATATCCACCTCGGAAGGGTGGCACATCAACATCTGCATAGACAAAGATCAAGACAATACAAAGGAAGTCCTACCCAAGGCTCGAGACTCGGGGGATGACCGACAAGCTTGGGTCTCGAGTTGAGTGAGTGCATGTAATCATGACAATGGATTGGGCTGGCATAAGAACATGGCTTAGGGTTGTCCACTCCATCCGGCCCCCCAGTGCACACTTTGCGAGTAGGTTGAAAAGTGTTGGGACTCGACCAGCCACGGTGCATAGCCAAAGGGGCTATTCCTGGGTTACATCTCCCCAGTCCCGATGGGGCAGGTAGGGATCACTCCCTCCAGAGATCTACATGCTAACCCAAGGTGACTAGAGGGCCACTGCCCTTATTCGACTTCAACCCACTGGAGAGTGACGCATCACTCCACGGGTGTCGAGCCCATGCCTTACCCACACTCAGTGGCAAGCCATTAGACCTAGTCACTCTGATCCCCGGTAGGCCTTACACACCAGAGGGATCGGTCAAGGGTTAGAACACGAATCTCATTCTAAGCCAGTCTGGCCCCTTCACCCACAACCAGGTGGGCTCCTGTACACAGGCCGAAACTAGTAATGCACTAAGAGGGACTAGCTAGGAGCATCATCTACTAAGCTTTAAGTCTCTACCCCCCTTCCCAATACAATGAGTCCACAGAATACAATCATCCATCATATGATCATAAATAATAAGAATTAATCTAATACATAGAGTTAATTCTTTAGTTAGAGTCAATCTCAGGGTCTGCTTGGCTACAAGGGCGATCTAATAGGCTAACCCTACTGGTTCGAAGGCTGGAATGAGGTTTAAGCTATTCAGTCGACCAAATACCTGATCCCTGGTTCACTCCTCTTGATCCGAAGGCGTCCATGTCTCTGTTCTGTTTCGGGATGCGGTCGGAAGGATGATCTGACAAGCTGGGGCGTACTGGCAGATCGTGGGAGTTGGAATTGACTCCTCAGGCGCGCGAATCGGAGCTCAGAAGGTCTGTGGGCGAAAAAGGGAATGTTAGGGTTTGGTGCCTTATGTAGGCTATTAGTTAGGTTTAGGGTTTTCCATGACCCTTGGTCTACTTTAATGGGTTAAGGGTCTAAAGGTGCGCGCATTGCTAAGTGTGCGCACCATTGCAAGTTGCCCCCTAGGGCGTCCTTGCTTGGGTGTATGTCGGCGTACACGTCGACTGGGCGGCGTGTACGCGTGACGGTGCAATACGGTATACGTCTTGAGACCGTATATCGTATTGGAACGTCACATTCTCCCCACCTTGAATTGATGCTGTCCGCAGCATCATGGGTCTCCCCACCTTGGGATCTTCTTAACCTGCAATCAACCTCATGCATACCATATACTTATTATTATAGTCATACATTTACTAGGATTACCTCAAGGTAATATTTATAGAACATTGTTATACTATTATTCAAATCAATGGTTTATCACTTATGTCATTATAACAATAACTCCTAATGTCTCGGTTATTTATTATCTATACAATTATTGCTCGAAGTACTCCTTACTCCTTGCAACACCTTATAACGAAATTGTGTTGCAAGTTCTCGTAGTTCGACCTCCTGGCCCTCCGGAGCGCTCTATTGGCCTGCAGGTCAACACTATGTTAGCACCATTAATATTAAATAAAAATTTTGGTTATATGGTGACCACCCCACCTATCTACATGGATGCATGGCTAATCTCCCGGCGTAGGAAGAGGGTGAATCTTCCATTATGGCCGTGGGGACAGCGCCTATATGCCTATATGCCGCTCATGCCTACACCCTAGTTGCCCAGCGTGGCGGATAGGTCCTTCCCGTATATGGGGCGTGAAGGCCAGATTCCTCCTATCAAAGCATATATGGGGCTAGAGGTGCTTTTCCTATCAATGCATTCCTCAATGACCTCCTTTCTCTCGAGGTCGTCTACTTCCGTGGAACAGAAGTAGACTTTCTAAGCGGAACCGCGGTCATGCCTACATTGACATCACACCACGTCCTAGAGATCACCGTAGTGATCTCATCATCGGTAACAACGCATGCAACCCTTACCTCATAGGTTGCATGCGTAGATTATACTTAACTAGATAAGCTATTAATCTACTCAAATCGACATGCCTGAGCCGATTTCTTCGGAGATGACCCTGCCGTCCCATTGCTCCATAAACTGTGGGTACTGTTTTTCCAGGTCTCTTTTAAGTACCCATGTTGCGTCTTCCACCGGTAAGTGTTTCCACTTGACCAAGTACTGGATGAACTCGGATCTCCTTGTTTTCTTGAATGCTTTATCAAGGATTAGCTCTGGAACTATTTCCAATTGCTCTTCTGTCATCTCCAACATCGTTGGGGTATCCAAAATTTCTTCTGGATTTGGAGTATGCTTCTTCAGCAAACTCACGTGGAAGACTTTGTGGATCTTTAAGTGTGCTGGCAAGTCTAACTTGTAGGATTGGTTACCCACTCTTTTGACTATTTTAAAGGGTCCAGCCCACCTTGGAGCCAAGCTTCTTGCAATTCCCGATGCGGAGCTTCGCCTGCTTCACCTTGATCTTGAGCCACACATTGTCTCCAACTTCGAACTCTCTAACTGTTCGATGCTTGTCGGCGATGCTCTTCGACGACTTTTGCTGCTGGGAGATATCCTCGGACTTCTTCCACGAAGCCGTTGCATGTCGCCCAACATTTGTTGCGAGACTTCCACTTTTGACACGGGATTGTGCCAAGTGTCTGGAGTTAGGCATTGGTAGCCGTAGTTGATCATGAACGGCGACATTTGGGATGATTCCTGCTTGGTGCTATTGTATGCAAATTCAACCAAGTGAATAAATTCCTCCCACATACTTTGTTTGTTCCAGACATAGTTTCGGAGCATGTCTTCCAATATTCTGTTGACACGCTCTGTTTGCCCATCCGTCTGAGGATGATAGGCCGTGCTCATGGATAGCTTTGTTCCAATCGTTGTGAAGAGATCCTGCCAGAAGGCACTAATGAACTTTGGATCTCGGTCGGAGATGATTTCCCTTGGCATGCCATGGAGTCTGAAGATCTCTTTGGTGAAGAGCTTTGCCGTATCCATAGCTGTGTCCGTGGTCCTACATGGCACAAAATGGGCCATTTTCGATAACTTGTCAACCACGACCATCAAGGCATCCTTGCCTCTTACCGTCCTTGGCAGTCCTGTTATAAAGTCCATGCTGACTACCTCCCACTTAGCGTTTGGGACTGCTAATGGTTCCAGTGCCCCTGGTATTCGGAGTTGTTCTGCCTTTGTTTGCTGGCATAGCTGACACTCCTTGATGTAGCGAGCTATCTGCTTCTTCATTCCCGGCCAATAGTAGCTGCTACGCACTTTAAAATATGTCTTCATAAATCCTGCGTGGCCAGCTATTGGGCTGTTGTGGGTGTCGTGGAGGATCAACCTTCTTACTCCAGATGATTCCGGCACGCACAACTTGTTCTTATGGTATAGGAGGTTACCTTCCTTCCTAAAGTTTTTGAAGGCTTCCCTCTCCTTATCCGTTCTTGCTTCCTTGCACAGGCTTGCCCATACTTCCTTGAAGTCGACATCTGTTGGCAATGTTTCTTCTATCTTTTTCCCGAAATCGCTGAAGAGCGTCGAGATTGCATTGCAGTGTACCCTGGTTGTCAGTGGATGTCTTGAAAGCGCATCTGCTACCACGTTAAGCTTCCCGGGTTTGTAGACTATCTCAAAGTCGTACTCCTCGAGAAATTCCATCCACCTTCTCTGTCTTAGATTGAGATGTGGTTGTGTGAATACGTACTGGAGGCTCTGGTGATCAGTGTCCAACTGGAACTTCCTCCCTAAGAGGTAATGCCTCCAGATTCTCAATGCCCTGACAACTGCTAGCAGTTCCTGGTCATGTGTCGGGTAACGCGTTTCGGCGTCGTTCATTTTCCTTGAGTCGTATGCTATTACCCGCTCTTCTTGCATTAGCACTGCACCTGTGGCTATCTTGCTTGCGTCCGTTGCCACCAATTTGTCCTTTTCCGGGTCTGGCAGGGTCAAGACGGGAGCGGTTGTCAAGGCTTCCTTCAACAACTCAAATCCTGCTTGGGCTTTCTTGAGCCAATGGTCGGCCCAATTTTTGACTTTCTCCGTTTTTGTCAAGTCCGTCAGTGGGGCTGCTATCTTTGCGAAGTTCTTCACGAACTTCCTGTAATACCCTGCTAGGCCAAGGAAACTTCTGACCTCGTGGACGTTCTTTGGTGCTGGCCATTGGATTACTGCTTTAATCTTGGCGGGGTCTGTCGAGATTCCTTCTGCTGAAATCACATGACCGAGGTATTCCACCTTCTCTGTTGCGAAGTGACACTTCGACAACTTGGCATACAACTGATGTCTCCTTAGTTTCTCGAGCACCTTTCTGACGTGCTGAGCATGCTCTTCAATGGATTTACTGTACACCAGAATGTCGTCGAAGAATACTATCACAAAGGTGTCCAAGTATTCTCTGAAGATGTCGTTCATGAGTCTCATGAACGTAGCTGGGGCGTTGGATAGCCCAAATGGCATTACAGTGAACTCATAATGCCCGTATCTGGTTCTGAAAGCCGTTTTGTGGATGTCCTCTTCCTTTATTCTGATTTGGTGGTACCCTGATCTTAGGTCGATCTTGGAGAAGACCTTTGCCCCTTGGAGTTGGTCCATCAAGTCGTCTGACCTGGGGAGTGCGTACTTGTTCTTGATGGTGTGCTTGTTCAATTGTCTGTAGTCTATGCACATCCTCAAGCTTCCATCCTTCTTCTTGACAAAGAGGATGGGTGCCCCAAATGGTGAGACACTGGGCCTGATAAACCCTAGATCGAGCAATTCTTGTAGCTGCTTCTTTAGTTCAGTAAGTTCATGTGTGGTCATTCTATATGGGGCCTTGCTTGTCGGCTTGGTCCCTGGTTCGAGTGCTATCTCACACTCTACTCCCCTGTAAGGAGGAAGCTTCTCGATCTCATCTGGAAAGAGGTCGTGGAACTCCTTAATCAAGTTGGCGATTGGCTTGGGTAAGTTCTTTGAGCCCCCTTGTCTTCCTTGCTTTCTTCCGACTCGGGTTCCTCAATCTCGAGTTTGAAGATGTATGCTACCTTCTCGCCCTTTATAGATTTGAGCAGCTTCTTAACGGACATACATTGCATGATGGGGGTAACTTCTTTACCTGTGATCTCAATGGTCTTGCCGTCGGGTGTTGGGAAGGTCACCTTCCGCTTTCCACAATCAATGATAGCCCCGGCTGGTCCGAGGTACTCCATTCCAACAATCAGGTCGTATTTGCCAATGCCCATTACTTCTGCCCCCATCTGGATATTAACTCCTGGCAAGTCAATGTCGAAGTTGATTCTCTTCCCTGCTGTATGTCTTACTGCCCCGCTTGCCAAGACTACGGGCCTTGGTTTGGACTTTAGGGGTTTCAATTTCAACATTTCAACCATCCTTGGGAATGCGAAGTTATGGCTACTTCCAGAGTCTATCAAGACTATGAAGGACTTGGCCTTTGCCTTCCCTCTTGTGGTGATTACCTTATCTTTGGGTCTCCGCACGTTACGTATCTATAGCGGCCAAGATGTGGCACTCACCCCGAATGTAATCGGCGTGCCTCCTCGCCGTCCTCGTCGATGGAGTGTCCCATCCCCCAACTCGCTAGCCGAAGCTCATAACAAATGGGCAGTTGGCTGCTCGGTGGTCCGGCTGGAAACATCTAAAAAGAGCCGCTTTCTATGCATTCCTCGCCTTTTCTCCTTGGGCATCGCTGCCGCAAGAAGGACCGTGCAGCTTTGGAGTAGTTGGAACCTTCCCGTTTGTCCTTGAAGGACACCCGCTTTCCCCTTTGTTTCCACCGGGTTGCTATTATATGGGGACTTTGCCGGGTTTGGGCTGGCTGCCCTAGGACTGTAGCTCCCTGTTGCTTTCCCTCTATCCTGATAGTGAGGGTGCCTCAGGTAACCGCTTTTGCGGCCCCGATCCTTGCAAACTAATTGCCTTGGACTCCGCCGCATTAATCGTTTTTGGGGTCTATTGCCCTTATCGTGTTTTCGCTTCGGTTTAGGCACATCAGATCTTAGCCTCATGACTTGATTGTATACGCGACCGTCTTGTACCCCCTCGCCGCAATCGTAAAACTGCTGCATCATGTTCGACTTGTGTTCCCGAGGAACATAGTGTTTCTTGAAAGCTTTTGAGAACTTCTTAAATCGGCATGCGTCCTTGCTCAACCCATGGCTTTTGGCATAGCCCTTCCACCATATGCGTGCGGCCCCTTTCAGGTTGGCTATCGCCACCCTGCCTTTGTCTTTGTCCTTCATACCATAGGCATTGCCATACTCGCTCATTTCGTCCAGCCATGCCTCCGCCTCTAGGCTGGATCTGTTCTCGCCCGAGAACTGTTCAAGTTTCCGGGCTTTCCACACATTGCCCAGTGCTGAGTCCACCTTTTTCTGGTAATCTAAGGCCTTAGTGTCCTTGTGCCTGCCGTCTCTACGGTCCGGCGCTTGCTCAGCCTCTTTTTCAGACTCAGAGTCGGAAGTTGAGCTTGATTCGGAGGTCTCTGTGCTAGGGGACCTCCTTCTCTTACTCCTTCTCTTGCCAAGGCAGTGTTGAAGGAGAAGTACTTGGTCCTATTGACAGTTAGGACCATTGGCTCAGGTGTGCGTTGCGCCTTATTTGTCAAGTATTTGGCGATGTTTGGAACATCGCCTAATGCTGCTTGCAGGGATTGTCTAGGGACAAAGTAGCCTATGCAAGGGGGGAGTTGCACTAGCGCTGGTTCTACCCTAGCTTGGAACTCAGACAAGACTCTACTGTAAGCTGGGGTTGCGTGCAAGGTTGCTTGGACATCTACCTCCTTCCTGAAGATATGGAAGATTTGGTCGACGTCGGCCTCGGCAGCATGAGCGCTGGCGCTGTACCATCTGCGAAAATCAGAGGTTGCCATTGATTAAATGCGGAAGAAGGTATCAAACGGTTGCAAGAGCGCCTCAGGGAGCTGAGAAATCGGCTAGAAGGGCAGGTGCAGATTTGTAGGGTGCTATTTGAGAAATGAGGGGTCTATTTATAGAAAAGGGGAAAACCCTAATTTTTGGATGACTTGGAAAATTCCTGGGGTTGGATAATTCTAGTCTATCTGAGGTCAAAAATGGAAATTTGAAGACTAGATGAGATGTTTGAACAAGGCTAGATTACCTAAAAGATGCTATACAATAGGTTGAAGATGATTTGGACAAGTCCTGGTGAAGAAATGGTAGGAGGTCTCACTTGCTTAGCCTGCCGCTTCAAAACTAACATTTAGTTCTTCGACCAGCGCTGGAATGCGGAGACATCGGGCCTCATTTCGATCAAAAGGTGTCCAGTTTGGATAAACTAAGGTCTGTAAGGGTGATGGGCTCATCAAATCGCATTTGAATTGACCCCTTATTTGGTCGATTTGGAGTCGCTTTGGTCAAGTTTTATGAGGTCTCACGGCTTCAGCCCGCTCAAAAACTAAATTTTAGTTTTATGACTGTGACGCGAGTTTGTGAGACATCACGCTTTTCTGGCCCCAAGAATGTCCTATTTCACTGCAATAAAAGCTAAAACTTACTAACTTGCCCTAATTAATCCAGCTCATGCAGTTAAGGTACACAAAATTGCTTTATATTACAAAATTTTCAATTATTTACAAAAAAGGTTCTAAGGGCGTTCTCCCTTTATGCGGGTCGCAAGACTCATGTCCTGTCAGATGAGGGTTACCCGGCGTGGAATAGTGCAAGCCGTTGAATCTTCGGTGTTGCACTATTTTTGCTTCGCCGCTTCTGCATTGCCCGGCCGCCCTCGTCCGTGGACCCTCAAGTCCGCTCTCGTAGGGTCTCGCATCACTTCTCGAACTAATCGAGCAAAGGGGGCACGGGGGATTAGAAGGCCGTAGATGCGCTGGAAGTGCCTGATCTCCCTTAGCACTCTCCTCTCCACCTCCTTCCTGTCAATCTTCTTCTTGGGTGGCGGCTTGGGAACTTTGGGCTTTGGGGGTGGCGGTTTAGGTCTGTTGCTTCGTTGGTCGCCCTCCCTCGATGATCCTAACTCTGTTTTCTTCATAGTACTTACTGTAGGCTTTCCATTTCTTCATATAGGCTTCGTGCTCCCTCATCTTTCTTTCGTATATCTTTACTCTGTCGGTGACGTAAGCTTCAGGGGCAGGTCGTGGTTGTTTCTTCCTATCCCAAGCCGGGTATTTTCGGGGTTTTTGACTTGATCCTGGCTGGGTCCGTTAAAGCTACCGGCTTTCCGGGTACTACCCGCCGCCAGGGGGTTTAGAAGAGCTTCCACCTTCGGTATTGGGGTTGAAGTCCTCGCCGAGTCATCCAGGAGGCGGGGGGCTGATCGGTGGTCGATTCGGTTATCATTATCTTGGGATTGGGCGGCGCTTTAGCTTCCTTTGGGCTGCTCCGCGGCTTTGCCCTTCTTCTTCTTCTTCTCCTCGGCCATATACATTTCCTCCTCTTCCCTTTTCCTCTTCTTACGTTTCCCTCTTCTTCTCCGTTCATACTTCCCTAATAAACCTCGCGGATCTGCTTCCTCTGCTGGTTCGAGTCGACTTCATTCTGCTCTATTTGTTCCTCCCACTTTTTTTCTCGAATCCGGGCTTGACTTGTTCCTCAATGGTCGACTCACGGCGTCGGCATCCTCTGTTCCTCTCGGGCCTTGGTTCTCTTTTCCCTTTCGCTCCCTCGTCCTCTTCCTCCAATCACTTCCGTCCCGCCTCGAGAATGTACTTCCTCCTCTTGATCTTGCTCATTCGAAGGTTCTCCCTACATTTCGAAGAAGATTGGCCGGTTAGTGTTGAGGAGGCGCTCTGGAGCATCGCGGAATCGTATCGGTAGCGGCTAATTTGGTTGTTGCTGGCGGGCTTTCCTCGCATGATGCAGCTTGGTCCGGTGCCATGTTTGTGGATCGTTAATCGGATGTCACCAAGAAGATAAGCCTTTAGTGTGGGAGAGCAGTTTTCTAGGGCTAGAGCGGGAAAATGAGGGGGGGGTCTACATTTATTTATAGCTTGAGAAATTTTAGGTCAAAATTCAAGTTGCTTAGTTTATCATGCCAAGGCACCTATTTAATTGAAATCTACACTTATTTCAGACTTTTTCTATTAATGGTCTCCATACTTAGCCTCGCTCCAAAACTAAAGTTTAGTTTTTAGACCAGGCGCGAGCTGTGAGATCTCGTACATTTCTAGGTTATTTAGGTAGTTAAAACATGCTATTCTAATTAATTCCTATCTTAGAATTAGCTTTACCACATTACTTTTCTCAAATTCATCATATTTTGGTGATCTTGGCTCGATGTCTCACAACCATTTCGCTTCAAAACTAAAATTTAGTTCTCACGACCAGCGGAAATGTGAGACCACCTCACTTGGAAAATTTTGGGCTTATTCTTTTTAGTCTTATCAAATTCCAATCCGCTTAATTGTTACTAGCTTAGCATAACTACAAAAATGAGAAAAAAAATTTCCCACTTTTCGAGGCTTGAGGATCCTATTAAGTTAGTACTACTGGGAGCATGGCCAGTGCTTTGCTCTTGGTCTCCAAGAACATTGCTCGATACCATCGTGGACGTTTCCTACTGTGATCTGGCTCGCGACCGTATACAAATAGGAGTTCATCACACCGATCTGTGGGCCCTCCACATATCATCGCGGACCGCCTAGAGTCCACAAAGGGGAAGAGTGAAGGGGTCATTTTACCCCGCCCCCTCGTGGCCTACCTAGTCATGGAAGCGTAAACACACACGCCAATAACATATCATCATATATCCACCTCGGAAGGGTGGCACATCAACATCTGCATAGACAAAGATCAGACAATACAAAGGAAGTCCTACCCAAGGCTCGGGGACTCGTGGGATGACCGACAAGCTTGGGTCTCCGTGAGTTCAAGCGAGTGCATGTAATCATGACAATGGATTGGGCTGGCATAAGAACATGGCTTAGGGTTGTCCACTCCATCCGCCCCTCCCGTGCACACTTTGCGTAGTAGGTTGAAAAGTGTTGGGACTCGATCAGCCGGGTGCATAGCCAAAGGGGCTATTCCCGGGTTACATCTCCCCAGCCCCGATGGGGGGCGTGGGGATCACTCCCTCCAGAGATCTACATGCTAACCCAAGGTGACTAGAGGGCCACCGCCCTTATTCGACTTCAACCCACCGGAGAGTGATGCATCACTCCACCGGTGTCGAGCCCATGCCTTACCCACACCTCGGTGGCAAGCCATTAGACCTAGTCACTCCGATCCCCCTAGGGGCCTTACACACCGCAGGGATCGGGTCAAGGGTTAGAACACTAATCTCATTCTAAGCCGCCCCGCCCCTTCACCCACAACCGTGTGGGCCCCGCATTAACAGGCCTAAACTAGTAATGCACTAAGAGGGACTAGCTAGGAGCATCATCTACTAAGCTTTTAAGTCTCTACCCCCTTCCCAATACAATGAGTCCACGTAATACAATCATCCATCATATGATCATAAATAATAAGAATTAATCTAACACATAGAGTTAATTCTTTAGTTAGAGTCAATCTCGTGGTCCGCTTGGCTACAAGGGCTTATCTAATAGGCTAACCCTACCGGGTTCAAGGTTGGAATGAGGTTTAAGCTATTCAACACCAAATACTGATCCCCGGTTCACCCTCTTGATCGAAGGTGTCCATGTCTCCGCGCTCTTTTGGGGATGCGGTCGGAAGGATGATCCGACAAGCCGGGCGCATCGGGCATCGTGGGAGTTGGAATTGACTCCTCGCGCCAACCGGAGCTCGTAAGGTCCGTGGGCTAAAAAAGGGAATGTTAGGGTTTGGTGCCTTATGTAGGCTATTAGTTAGGTTTAGGGTTTTCCATGACTCTTGGTCTACTTTAATGGGTTAAGGGTCTAAAGGTGCGCGCATTGCTAAGTGTGCGCACCATTGCAAGTTGCCCCCTAGGGCGTCCTTGCTTGGGTGTCTGTCGGCGTACACGTCGACTGGGCGGCGTGTACGCGTGACGGTGCAATACGGTATACGTCTTGAGACCGTATATCGTATTGGAACGTCACACTCGGCTTGAGAAACTCCAGGCTCTTCAATCAGATCTTCAGCATCATCTTCACCGAGCACAGGAACGCTATCGGCATTATGCCAATTTGTATTGGCAGGAAGCTCCTAAATTTCACGTTGGCGACCTTGTCTAGTTTCTTCGTAGAGACCTCCCTACCTCACGTCTCTGCAACAAGCTTGACTATCGTCACCTTGGTCCTTATCGGATCACGGCTCAGATCAGTAATGTAGCATTCCGGCTCGAGCTCCCTCCAGATGTTCGGCTCGATCCAGTATTTCATGTTTCTCTATTGGAGCCCTACACAATTAATACTTTCCTGGATCGTGTTCCTCTACCGCCACCACCAGTGATCATGAGGAGTTCGAGGTTCGAGAGATTCTGAACTCCAAGTTTCTTCGTCGGCGATTGTATTACTTTGTCGATTGGGAAGGTTACTCACCAAGTGATAGAACCTGGGAGCCTACCGAGAATCTGACTAATGTGCTTTGATAAAATTGTGGAGTTTCACCGACGTTACCCGAATAAGCCAAGTTTGAGTACTCCGGCCCCAGCTCCGAGAACTCGTCGCTGTCGTAGGAGGGGGATGGTGTGACGATCATACAGATATTCGTATCATACGAACATTATACTCGTATGTACAAAAGATGGTCGTCACGCGGATGCAAAAGTGTAGTTATACAAGACAAAGTTTGTAAGCCAAGTTTGAGTACTCCGGCCCCAGCTCCGAGAACTCGTCGCTTGATAAGAAAACTACTGATGTAGCAGAAACAGTTCTAGATGCACTTGCAAACCTGGACGAAGAAGACGAGCAGGAAGAAGATGATAGGAACTTCAAAGGACCACGAAGACATTCGTCGGGACATTAGGGGCAGAAGAAATGACCATGCACTTTGAAGATAAAACATTGTTGTTGAGTTTATGTTATTTGCTTTGTTATTATAGTATAATGTTATGAAGTTGTATTAAGTAAACGTAAGTAGGAAATAAAGTTATTGGTGCCATGTGGCAACCTGAAACGGTTATGGGACTTGAGCACTATAAAAGGCCCAATGACGTTGTAACAAGGAAGGAGAGATTGGAATAGAAGTTTATGTTGATCATATAATTGTCTCTTCATGTGCGAAATGTTGGTCTTTATTTCGTTGGCCTTTGTATTGTCGCTTACGTTCATAATAACAAGAAAATTCCTAATATTGAATATGTGAAGAACCTAAAAGTAGCATAGCAAGAACCGAATTTTGTGTCGTTAAAAGAGTTTCCATGGAAGCGTATTTGGCTCCGAACGGTTTCTTCCTAGTTCATTTGCTCCAAGCTTCTGGCAATGACGGCATTTGAGTCTTCAGGTAAAAACCATTTAAGATCTTGCTGACGAAAGACCTCCTTGAAAGCTTCCATCTAACACTGTTAAATGGGTTTACTAGTTCCATCTTCTGAGATTACGGTGGATTATGGATCACGGTCTGAGCTTGAATGGGCAAATATCTTTGCAAGTACTTGGGTGAGTATTTGTTAGTTTGCTCTGTCCTTAGTGTTAGCAAAGTGAGAGTTTGTTAACATTTTTGGTTCCGTTGCCAGGACATCCTGGCAATTCCGTTTTGCTGAATTTCAGATTCGTTTTTGCTGAATTTCAGCTCTGTTACAGTGATAATTTAACTAAGCTAGCTTCTTAGTTTTTTCTGAAACTTGGTAGATAAGTGGGTATACCAGTTCTCTATCATAAGGCCAAATTTCGTCCATAGAATCCAAGTATATCTTGACTTACCATGGTTAAACCAAACGCTGGTCTGCGCAGTCTGAATTTTGAATTAAGGCTTCCTGAAGAGGTTTTTTGAGGGATTAACACCTCTAATCAGATCAGTAAGCATTCTTAATGATGCCGGAAGGCATTTATGTATAAACGTTTAGCCGAGGAGCGGAGAAAGAGAGGGGAAATTAGACGCAAGCAAGAGCTTGAGAGGGTTGAATGACGAGAAAAGAGAGAGCAACAAAAACGTACTGCAACTAGACCTTCTGAAATCCTTTCTGATATACATACTATTTTTACCATGTCTAATCCTACATTAACATCAAAACCTTACATAGCTTATCCGAGATATGGTACGGGAAAAGCATCGTAATACCAAGCTTAAAACTCACATAAAAACGGTTTGAAAATATTAGCTCACTAAATGGGCAAGATTCTGATGCCCATAGATTGAAGTTATTCCCAACAACCTTGGATGGAAAACCAGCAGACTGGATAAATGATCCGGCAACCTCATTTACTACTTGGGATGACATGAAAGCACTGTTTCTGAGTTTGTTTCAGACTATACCCACAAATAAAGAGCTGAAGGATGAGGTTCGCGCACTTCAAATTAAGTGTGGAGAACATGCAAGGAATTTCTCTCTGAGAGTTCTAGAGCTGACAAATCAAATAAAGCCAAAACCACATCAAGAAGATGTGGTGGCTTGGTTCATTGATGGGTTCCCATCTCGTATTAAACAATAGTTGGAGCTGGATGCTCCAGATACCTTAGACCTTGCAGTAAAAAGGGCTGCAGTGGTAATGGGAATTTTGGCTGCTGAGAAAGCCAAACAGCCAGAAATTGACTCACTGGTGCAAAAGAAGGTTGCACAGGAGATCAAATCCGTGAAAGAAATACAAACTAAATTGCAATCTATGGAAGAGGGTATGAAAAAATTAACTCAAGGTGAGCAGAAAAGAAGCTTTATTTGGTGTACCCGATGTTCAAAGCCTGGGCATCACGCAACAGAATGCCGATCTAACTTGGAAAAGAAATTCTGTCACATATGTGAAAAGAATAACCATGATACAAAAGACTGTTTTTTTAATTCTAAGAACAAAGGAAAAGCCGTTGTTGAAACTTTTTGGTGTCTGCACAAGCAAAAGATAAAAAGTTTTCTCAAATCATTACTTGCTGGAACTGCGGAGAGAAGGGGCACTTCTCCCGTGATTGTAAGCAATCAAGGAAAGAGTTTAAAGACAACTCTCATGAGAGCCCTGAGGTTAAGACTCAAGAAGCTCGAATGGTTGGTTTAGAATACGACGTTGATGTGAATGTCGTGACCAGACAAAGGGCTAAACAACAAGGGATTCAAGTGCCTGACCTTCATGGCAAAATGGTGAAAGGAAAGAAAGAGAGATATCCAGATGTTCTACAAGAACAAGAGGTTTTTTAATGAGGTTAAAGATCATATTCAGAATTTTCAATCTGAGAATTTTGGCAATGAAGTTCATGCACTAAGAGATAGTAGGCATGATCTGGATTATATTAAACAGCAAGTACAAAAGTTGATGGTTCACATTCCTTTGGGAATAGTGACTAAATGTCTTCCTAGGTTGAAATCGATTGAAGTAAAAGAAGATGAGCTAAGGGAAGACATCAAAGAATTGAATAATGAAATTCAAGAAATGATGATTCCTGTTCCTCTTGTTTTACTAGGAAAGTATGTATCAGATTTGGGCATATCCAAAGCGTTCTATCACACTGAAGATTCGGTTGCCACGTATAAGATTGAACCAACAGATAAATATAACCCAGTAGTTACAGTTTCAATTAAGGGAATGGAAATTACAAAAGCTCCTGTGGATGGCGGTGCAGGAGTAAATATTATGACGAATTCATTACGCAAAAAGTTAAAGTTTAATGATTTGCATAAAGCTCCTTTTAATGTAAAGATAGCAGATCATAGGAAAGTTGAACCATTCGGGATTTTGAAGGATATTTCATTTTCAATAGGGGACTTGCACTTTGAACAAGATTTTGTTGTTTTGGAAACACAACCAAGAACTACAGATTACCAGATCCTTCTAGGAAGACCTTAGTTGCGCGCTTCTAAAGCAATACATGACTGGTCAACCAACATGCTTACCTTATCAAAACAGGGCAAAGTAGCCAAAATTAATTTACCGTCAGGATCAACTACTATTTTGAAGGAAGAAGTGGTTTTTTCTGATAGTGATGATGAAGAGGGTATTTATGAAGAAGAAGATGAAGAAGAAGATTTTTATAATGTTGATGTGTTTGAGGAATATCAAATGGACTTTGCAACTTGTTTCATGGTGGAACAAGTGATGGATTACCCTGTGAATTTTATAGAAGTACAACAAGGTACTGCTGTTTTACATCATGAACCAGCTCATATATTGCAAGGCAATAACCTAATTCCCTATTTGGGCACTCCAGAAGTTGAGGAAATCAATTTAGGATCTGAAATTGAACCTCGAACGGTACGTTTGGGCAAAGACTTACCATTAAATGTTCGTGACTTGGCTATACAATTACTTCAAGAATACAAGGATATATTCGCTTGGAGTTATACAGATTTAAGGGGAATCTCTCCCGACATTTGTCTTATGAGGATACCTTTAGTACCAACTGCCAAACCAGTCTACCAAAGAGCTTACAGAATGAATCCCAATTTTGCTTCAAATGTTAAAGAAGAGATCCAAAAGTTGTTGCATGCGGATTTCATATTTGAGGTAGAAACAAGTGACTGGGTTTCCCCTATAGTTTGTGTAAAGAAGAAAAATGGGAAATTACGTGTATGTGTGGACTTTCGAAAGCTTAATGACGCCACAGAGAAAGATCATTTTCCACTTCCGTTTACAGATCAAGTGTTAGAACAAGTAGCAGGGCATGAATGTTATTCATTCATGGATGGCTTTTCCGGATATAGTCAGATTAAAATACATCCTGATGACCAATTAAAAACGACTTTTATAACGCAGTTTGGCACATATGCCTATAAGGTAATGCCATTTGGTTTGAGTAACGCTCCTTCATTATTCCAAAGAATAATGCTTATAGTTTTCAAAGAGTACATTGGGAACTTCATTGAAGTCTTTTTAGATGATTTCACGATATTTAGTAGTCTTCAAGGCCACCTCTCAAAATTGAAATTGTGTTTTGAGAGATGCCGAAAGTATGGAGTTTCACTTAATCCTGAAAAATGTACCTTTATGGTCAAACACGGGATACTCCTAGGGCACATTGTGACTAAGGAAGGATTACTCACTGATCCAAGCAAGGTACAAGCAGTCCAGGACATGCCTTCTCCTAGAAACGTGACCGAAGTAAAGCGGTTTTTAGGAAAAGCGAATTACTATAGAAAATTCTGTCCAAATTTGGCTGAAATAGCAGCACCTTTAAATGTCTTGGTGAGTCCAAAGATCAAATTTGAATGGACAACAAAGTGCAAAGATGCTTTTGAAAAGATTAAAGCATTAATGACGTCAGCTCCTATACTCATAACTCCAAATTGGGATCGTGAGTTTCATGTGCATGTTGATGCATCTAAAACAGCAGTAGGTGTTGTCTTAGCACAACAAATAGATTCACAAATAGATCGTCCAATTCATTATGCAAGCAAACAACTCAATAGAGCTGAAAGAAATTATAACACAACAGAACGTGAAGGTCTCGCAATGGTGTTTGCAGTTCAAAAGTTCCGTCACTACCTGTTGGGCAATTACTTTGTATTTTTCGTGGATCACCAAGCTTTACTCTATTTGGTAAACAAACCATGTGTGACTGGGAGGATTACTCGTTGGTTACTAATTCTCCAAGAATTTAATTTTAAGGTCGTATTAAAACCTGGAACTGCTCACACTATTCCAGACCACCTCTCTAGGTTACCAAATGGTGAAGAACCAAATGGAATTCATGATGAGTTACCGGATATAAAGTTGTTTCAAATTAATGACATACCACCATGGTATGCAGGTTTTGCTGAGTATCTTACAAGTGGGCAATTACCTCAACAAATGGATATGGCTAGCAGGCGTGTTTTTTTGCGTAAAGTTCAGCCATACACTCTAATTTATGGGCACCTCTATAAGAAAGGAAAAGATTATGTGCTACGAAGATGTGTGATGCCCCACGAAACATATGACATCATTCTTGAAGCCCATCAAGGAGTGAGTGGGAGACATTTCTCTGCTGATCTAACTGCGAGGAAGATTCTCCAATCAGGTTTTTGGTGGCCAACATTGTTTAAAGATGTTTATGCATTCACAAAAACTTGTGATATATGCCAAAGGGTTGGAAAGCCAAGTCCTAGAGATTATATGCCACTAAACCCCATTCTTCCTTTAGGCCCATTCGAGAAGTGGGGAATGGACTTTGTAGGACCAATTTCTCCACCTGCAGCTCGTACTAGATCGCGATATATACTTGTGTTAACGGATTATCACACAAAATGGGCTGAAGCAAGGGCTCTTAAAGATAATGAAGCACAAAGTGTAGCTAAGGTTTTGTATCAACAGATTATTACACGTTTTGGCTGTTCAATAGAGCTGGTCAGTGACCGCGGTGGACATTTCATTAATGAAACCATTGAATTTCTGACCCGAGATTTTTTAATCTCCCATCGGAAGTCTACACCATATTATCCAAGGGCTAACGGACAAGCGGAATCCACAAATAAAGTGCTCATAACAGTTCTCAAAAAAATTTGTGAGTCAACAAGGAAGGACTGGGAACTCAAACTTCCAGCAGTTCTGTGGGCTTATCGAACTAGCTATAAGTCTATAACAGGTCATACACCATTTCAGCTTGCCTATGGCATAGAGGCAGTAATGCCTTTTGAATTTATACTTCCTTCACTAAGGGTGGCCATTCATCATCGATTGGGAGACCTACCTTCACTAGAAAATCGATTGGTCAAGCCGGAAGCATTAGACGAAGAACGTCAAAGGTCGGTATGGTTCCAACAGGTGGCAAAACATAGGCGCAAAGCATGGGAGGATCGTAGGAAAAAGCTTAAGACATTTAAGAAAGAAGAAAAGGTTTTATTATATGATTCTAGATACTTAAAACATCCAGGAAAGCTTAAAATTAGATGGCTGGGTCCATTCATCATTCAAAAAGTAAACACAAATGGCTCGGTCCAGCTAATGGACTTAAGTGGACACCTTCTTCCGACTCTAGTAAACGGCTCTAGGCTCAAAAAATATGAGGAACGTCCAGTGGAGCACTTAAATATGGTTTTGCCAATTGACAGACCTAGAGGGAAAACTGAACCAAGATATAGGAGTATGTGCTTCATAGTTCCTTTATGGAAAACTGATCATGTACATCATGCTTATTTAAAACGAAAGCAAGTAGTGCGAGATGGTAATGGGAATTTAAAGCTAATGTTCACGCCCCATTTGTCTAAGAATGGTAAAAGATTTTGGAATAGCGACATTGATATAATTTCTGAAAATCAGTTTATGGATGTCTCTTATCAACTGGGATTCTGGCCACCACATAAAATTTTGTTTTGCATAGTTGACGGGGTACAAATAATGAAAAGAGGAAGATTGTTCCATAACAAGCTTGCTAAGGAACAAAGCAAAGCACGATACCAACTTAAAGAGAGGTCTTGGAGACACCAGTTTATCACACCACTCAAACCTAAACCTTTATGGAAAATGCCACATCTACGTTGCTATAAATTGCCTAACTTAGATCATAACACTCTTAAGCTGTTAGAGACAACGAAGTTGCTATCATTTATACAAGTTAAAATGCCTACATCATCTCAGCAATTGATTACAGAATTTTTAGTTCACTATGATCCAGACACACATTACGGTTTTACCACATCCACTGGCTCATTTCAGTTAACACCATCATTGGTGGCCCAAGTTTTAAAATTACCTAATTTTCCAGTCATTCTAGTTCACCACTATGTGGCTTTTCAAAAGTATGGAATTATAGAAGAGAATGAAGGTTACAACATCAAATCTGTAGTGCCAAAATATCAAACTTTGCTTGCTCATTTGCATGGACAATTGACATCAACTACAAAATCTGCCAAAAGATGGTTTGCTTATATTTTTCAAGCTTTGCAGGGTTTGGAAATTCCTTGGGCTACATTAGTACATTCTCAGCTCATATATGCATTGAGTAATAGATTTGAATGTGGTCCTTGTGTTCACTTATGTAAAAGTCACTTACAACTCATTTTTGATTATTTACATTGTGAGCAGGAACAACAGCCAAGGGAGGAGATTCTTGACTCCAAAGATGCCAATGATGAAGAAGTTTATCGGATCCAGGAAGTCCCTAAAATGCCAGCAGAAGAAGTTTCTGCAAAAACTCTGGAATTCCTTGGTCTACAGCAGAAAATATTACATGAAATCACTGCGGAGAAGAATCAACAAATCTCTGATCAGCAGTAGCGGATTCAGGAATTAAACCAAAAGATTACTGACTTGGAAGAACAGATTAACATAGTTTCCAGACTATCCATATCCAATGCACAACTCTGTAACAGCAGGTACACAAATCAAATGCCCAAATCCAGCTGTTTGACAAGCAGAAAGCTAGTTTCCGAGAGAAATCTCAAAAACTATTACAAAACCTTGCTGAGTTAAATTCTGAGAACGCCAAACTTCAGGAGCAGCTTGCTAATATACCACCTCCTGTAATGCAAGATCCTTCCCTTCCTGAAGACCACTTGGGTGTACCACCTTACAAGTCTGCCGCCACTGCAGAATGGCGAAAAGTTTTTCTCAATGATGCTGAAATAGCAAATTGTTTTTATAGTGCTCCTCTTTCACTGCAAAACAGTTCAAACTTTGATCCTCGTTTTCGACGTAGATTACCATGGGACCAAGCTGGAAACACCACTAATTGGGCTATAATTCCTGGAGATGATTGATCAAGCACACGGAACATTCTAAACAATCTCCATAGCTTTGTGAGCAAAGCTCAAGTCAGCCCTGATCCAGTTATATATGAACAAGCCAAGTTTGCTAAACTCTTGGAGATTATCATCCACCCACATGTCAGTGCTAAAGACACTCTTGTCAATATTAATCCAAATCTGTCATGCAGAAATACAAAAATGGACAGCGCACTCTTCATCAAAGCCAATCATTTACCAGCAGTTCATATTGCCATGTTTGAAAAAATGGCTCAAAGAGGTTTCTTAATCAAGGCTTCTCCAGCTTATTATGATGCTAAGGTCGCTGCCCAGGGAAAATGGCGCAAAGAGATTTACAATTTTTACCAGAATTACAAGCATATTCACATCGTACGTGAAGGTGGAGAGCGAGTGCTCTCCACAAAAGGGGGGAATGAAGATGATAAGGAAACTACTGATGTAGCGGAAACAGTTCTAGATGCACTTGCAAACCTGGACGAAGAAGACGAGCAGGAAGAAGATGATAGGAACTTCAAACGACCACGAAGACGTTCGTCGGGACATTAGGGGCAGAAGAAATGACCATGCACTTTGAAGATAAAACATTGTTGTTGAGTTTATGTTATTTGCTTTGTTATTATAGTATAATGTTATGAAGTTGTATTAAGTAAACGTAAGTAGGAAATAAAGTTATTGGTGCCATGTGGCAACCTGAAACGGTTATGGGACTTGAGCACTATAAAAGGCCCAATGACGTTGTAACAAGGAAGGAGAGATTGGAATAGAAGTTTATGTTCATCATATAATTGTCTCTTCATGTGCGAAATGTTGGTCTTTATTTCGTTGGCCTTTGTATTCTTCTGAGATTACGGTGGATTATGGATCACGGTCTGAGCTTGAATGGGCAAATATCTTTGCAAGTACTTGGGTGAGTATTTGTTAGTTTGCTCTGTCCTTACTTAGTGTTAGCAAAGTGAGAGTTTGTTAACATTTTTGGTTCCGTTGCTGGGACATCCTGGCAATTCCGTTTTGCTGAATTTCAGATTCGTTTTTGCTGAATTTCAGCTCTGTTACAGTGATAATTTAACTAAGCTAGGTTTCTTAGTTTTTTCTGAAACTTGGTAGATAAGTGGGTATACCAGTGCTCTATCATAAGGCCAAATTTCGTCCATAGAATCCAAGTATATCTTGACTTACCATGGTTAAACCAAAAGCTGGTCTGTGCAGTCTGAATTTTGAATTAAGGCTTCCTGAAGAGGTTTTTTGAGGGATTAACACCTCTAATCAGATCAGTAAGCATTCTTAATGATGCCGGAAGGCATTTATGTATAAAAGTTTAGCCGAGGAGCGGAGAAAGAGAGGGGAAATCAGACGCAAGCAAGAGCTTGAGAGGGTTGAATGACGGGAAAAGAGAGAGCAACAAAAACTTACTGCAACTAGACCTTCTGAAATCCTTTCTGATATACATACTATTTTTACCATGTCTAATCCTACATTAACATCAAAACCTTACATAGCTTATCCGAGATATGGTACAGGAAAAGCATCAGAATACCAAGCGAAAACTCACATAAAACAGTTTGAAAATATTAGCTCACTAAATGGGCAAGATTCTGATGCCCATAGATTGAAGTTATTCCCAACAACCTTGGATGGAAAACCAGCAGACTGGATAAATGATCCGGCAACCTCATTTACTACTTGGGATGACATGAAAGCACTGTTTCTGAGTTTGTTTCAGACTATACCCACAAATAAAGAGCTGAAGGATGAGGTTCGCGCACTTCAAATTAAGTGTGGAGAACATGCAAGGAATTTCTCTCTGAGAGTTCTAGAGCTGACAAATCAAATGGAGCCAAAACCACATCAAGAAGATGTGGTGGCTTGGTTCATTGATGGGTTCCCATCTCGTATTAAACAATAGTTGGAGCTGGATGCTCCAGATACCTTAAGACCTTGCAGTAAAAAGGGCTGCAGTGGTAATGGGAATTTTGGCTGCTGAGAAAGCCAAACAGCCAGAAATTGACTCACTGGTGCAAAAGAAGATTGCACAGGAGATAAAATCCGTGAAAGAGATACAAACTAAATTGCAATTTATGGAAGAGGGTATGAAAAAATTAACTCAAGGTGAGCAGAAAAGAAGCTTTATTTGGTGTACCCGATGTTCAAAGCCTAAGCATTACACAACAGAATGCCGATCTAACTTGGAAAAGAAATTCTGTCACATATGTGAAAAGAATAACCATGATACAAAAGACTGTTTTTTTAATTCTAAGAACAAAGGAAAAGCCGTTGTTGAAACTTTTGCGGTGTCTGCACAAGCAAAAGATAAAAAGTTTTCTCAAATCATTACTTGCTGGAACTGCGGAGAGAAGGGGCACTTCTCCCGTGATTGTAAGCAACCAAGGAAAGAGTTTAAAGACAACTCTCAAGAGAGCCCTGAGGTTAAGACTCAAGAAGCTCGAATGGTTGGTTTAGAATACGACGTTGATGTGAACGTCGTGACCAGACAAAGGGCTATAACAACAAGGGATTCAAGTGCCTGACCTTCATGGCAAAATGGTGAAAGGAAAGAAAGAGAGATATCCAGATGTTCTACAAGAACAAGAGGTTTTTTAATGAGGTTAAAGATCATATTCAGAATTTTCAATCTGAGAATTTTGGCAATGAAGTTCATGCACTAAGAGATAGTAGGCATGATCTGGATTATATTAAACAGCAATTACAAAAGTTGATGGTTCACATTCCTTTGGGAATAGTGACTAAATGTCTTCCTGGGTTGAAATCGATTGAAGTAAAAGAAGATGAGCTAAGGGAAGACATCAAAGAATTGAATAATGAAATTCAAGAAATGATGATTCATGTTCCTCTTGTTTTACTAGGAAAGTATGTATCAGATTTGGGCATATCCAAAGCGTTCTATCACACTGAAGATTCGGTTGCCACGTATAAGATTGAACCAACAGATAAATATAACCCAGTAGTTACAGTTTCAATTAAGGGAATGGAAATTACAAAAGCTCCTGTGGATGGCGGTGCAGGAGTAAATATTATGACGAATTCATTACGCAAAAAGTTAAAGTTTAATGATTTGCATAAAGCTCCTTTTAATGTAAAGATGGCAGATCATAGGAAAGTTGAACCATTAGGGATTTTGAAGGATATTTCATTTTCAATAGGGGACTTGCACTTTGAACAAGATTTTGTTGTTTTGGAAACACAACCAAGAACTACAGATTACCAGATCCTTCTAGGAAGACCTTGGTTGCGCGCTTCTAAAGCAATACATGACTGGTCAACCAACATGCTTACCTTATCAAAACAGGGCAAAGTAGCCAAAATTAATTTACCGTCAGGATCAACTACTATTTTGAAGGAAGAAGTGGTTTTTTCTGATAGTGATGATGAAGAGGGTATTTATGAAGAAGAAGATGAAGAAGAAGATTTTTATAATGTTGATGTGTTTGAGGAATATCAAATGGACTTTGCAACTTGTTTCATGGTGGAACAACTGATGGATTACCCTGCGGGTTTTACAGAAGTACAACAAGGTACTGTTGTTTTACATCATGAACCAGCTCATATATTGCAAGGCAATAACCTAATTCCCTATTTGGGCACTCTGAGCTTGAATGGGCAAATATCTTTGCAAGTACTTGGGTGAGTATTTGTTAGTTTGCTCTGTGCTTACTTAGTGTTAGCAAAGTGAGAGTTTGTTAACATCGCTGTCGTAGGAGGGGGATGGTGTGACGACCATATGGATATGCGTATCATACGAACATTATACTCGTATGTACAAAAGATGGTCGTCACACAGATGCAAAAGTGTAGTTATACAAAACAAAGTTTGAACTCACAACCTTATAGTTGCGAGTCAGACACCTTTGCCAAGTGCACTACCAATATTATATTTATATCTGTCACGCCCTATCAATGATCAAGAAAGCATCACGTGGCATTTCTGGGACCTTCGGATGGCAAAAACCTGCAAGCTTTAGAATTTGTGGGAAGCATCAAGAAGCTTCCCTTCGTTCTGTCTAGAAGTTCTAGAAGTTTTCTTGGAAGTTCTGGAAGCCTCTTTGATTTCGTATAAAAAAGGGCAGGGCTATAATTGCTTTGCTTCAGAGCAGGGCAGCGGCTGATTCCCGAACTGGGTTATAAATGGCAATTCTGTAAGCTCTTTTTTAAACAGATGCAGATGCAGCAGGAGGATCCGGCTCAATATCCATGTTGATTTTTTTTTTTCACATGGCCAGTTTATGAAATTTTAGTGGAAAACTCTAGAAGCCAATAAATGTAGACGGAGACGGAGACGGAGACGGATGCTCTGTTGCCTGTTCCAGAGACGGATCCGACGGGCTTTGGTGGCTAGGGTAGAGCCCTATGGGATCGGATATGGCAGTTCAAAAATTCACAAGGATCTTTAGAAAATGTATGTCCCTCTCTAGCGTTGTTGTTGGGTTTTATAATTTTCAATTTTGGTTATGCAATCAGCTTCAGATAGTGAAGGCCACTCCTAGCCCAGATTTGCAGAGGTCGCCAAGTAAGGAGCGTCCAGGTTGCTTCTAATCCTCTTTTGGGCAATGCAGTTATGGCAACGCCCTCTGCGGGCGGCCGTGTTATGTCCTTAGGATAGAGATGATGCGACCTTTGGAGCTACAGAGATTGTTTTTTTTTTTTTTTTGGTTCTATTTCCTATTACAGGGCCATTCTAGCAACCTCTCTCAATCTTGCTTCATGGAATGGAAGGCTGTGGTGAAGCGTCCTCTTCGGCTGCGGTGAAGCTTCACAAAATGGCAGAGATGGCAGAATGGCAGCAACAGACGATGGCAACATTCTGGTAAGGTACTCCAAATCTCTTTCTGCCAGTTCTGTGATTCTTCTGCTATGTCAGGCTACGATTTACACAGGTCAGTTGAAGCGAAAGCTTGCGGATTTATATATGCCAGTTCATTTACATGCATATTCTTTGTACAAAAGTGAATTGTGTAGCAGAGACATAGTCATATGTAAGTAGATGGCCCTATCCGATTGCTGATTCTTGGGAGTGCAAAACATGACCTATTGGATAGAACAATGAAATTGTGTAGAGATTAGGCTAAGTTATCAAGAACAGATATCCTGAGATTGGTCCAGAGATGGGCTAAAAGTTCTGATTTAGTTAAAATTTTAATAGTGTATAAACAGAAAATCTGTACACTATTTGTTTTTTTTTTTTTTGAATTTGAATGTTCAATATTATCATCCTTTTTACACATACTTACCAAGTACCTAATTTGTCCAGGAGATGCTTATAACTTCTTCCACCTAGATATTTATTTAATGCAGCAGTCCTACTGTGCATCGAGTTTATGGATTTACACAGGACATAAGCTTATGGACTGGAGTGATCCTTCATCTTGCTCCTACATTTGTTTTTGGATTTCACCAACGAACCTAAAAGGCATACAGGGACTTCTGTATCTAGGTAGTTTGGTGCATTTGTCGCACAATATCATTGTCAACCAAGCAGAGGCATCATGCAATGAGCTAGCTGACTGTATGCAACTTCATCCCTAGTATAGCTTCTATGCCATATATCTTATCTTATCTTATCTTAATACTAGAAACGTGTGCCCGGCGATACCGGGCATTAGTCGTGGACGTGTGGAATGGGTGACTAAAGTAATTTATAGGTGAAATAAGAATGTATAAATATAATCATTTTTGTAGATACTGGAGTGCCAAGTGTGAAGGTTCAGGGTTTAGGGGTAGGAAAAACAAAAAACGTAATATAGAACACAATGGGTGGATGTAGTGGAGTTCGTATAGTTTAGGGCATTGGTTTAGGGGTTGTCATGGTTTAGGCATTTGCGGATGTATTTTTTGCATGTCATGTACATTTTGCATTAAATTTCTAGCATTTCATGCACATAGAACGTTTTGGGTAACATGGGTATTTTTAAGCTTAAGATCTTGGGCTAACCATACAATACATGACTTCAAACATTGTGTATCAACGTAAAGGTATTTAGGGCTTTGAAAATGTATCACAATTATCTCAACTCTGAGAAGGAATAGGGATGTCTCTTAGTAAATCGCCTGGGAAATTGCACCCTACCATGATTTAAGAAGCTACATTCATGCGTTATTAATTGGTGGCAATAATAACGTGGAGATGGTAAAAGCTCTAGCCAAAAAGTTTAATTAGAATCTATACATTGTACTTGTACCACAAAATGCAAGAAAGCTAATTAGAATGTGAGAATATAAAATTTGATTGATTAGTAGTAATAAATAGTAACTTTGGTCCCTATTCTTGCACTGCGACTCGCATGAAACCAACAAAACGCCCGATAGATAGGCTTCTCATTCATCTCAGCAGATTTTCTACAATGGTGGACAGTGGATAGCCGCACATATGCGAACTACCCACGAAAAATAAAGGGAAAATCCAATTATATCATTTGGACCCCAAAACAAATACAATGCTAATAGATGAGTGGCTGATGTACCTGCCGAAAGCTTATCACCGGGATTAAAAAACCCCGCCCTTTCGGGTTTTCGAGGAAAAACCCTAGTGATAAGCCTTCGGCAAGGGGCTTAGACAAACGTAAGGCATAGAATCGCTCCCAAAAACCCGCGCATGAAGAAGTCGAAACGGATGGCGCTCGCCAACCTGTACCTGCACATCACCAACAACAAACGAGAAACATACCAAAGAATAGCATCACCCAGTGGGTGGAAAAAAAGCATCACCCACCGGGTGGAAAAACATGATAAACAGAACTTGTACAAAATATAATAAACAAAGAAGGGGGGGAGGGTGGGTTCAAAGAGAATAAGGTACTGCTGAGAGAAGAGGAAGTGCCGATGAAACGTCGATGAAGAACTCTGCAATAAGAAGCAAACGCCCAACCTGATGAACGGCCCAAAACGCATGCGATGCATGCATGCGACGCATGCAATGCATGCAATGCATGCATGCTCGTCTTGAGCAAGAATGCCGATTCGCTACGCAAATCGACGACATTGATTGTATGTGTAACAATTGCTTGAGTTTGTATCTTAATTTAGAAATGATAAACGCTACAAAAAACACTACAAATAAGAGGTCAATACAACTAAACACAAAGCAAGGAAGAGCCTAATGATTCTCATACCATCTCCAAAATGTGTGAAATATCATCAGATGCATCATCTTCTTCGCTTTACAAACTTACATGCAACGCCAACACCAACTACTCTGCAAGCATGGTACCAATCCATATAAAGCCATAGAACCAACAACAGAAAGATAAAAAAAAAGTACAGCAATAAGAACGTACATTTCCTCTCGGTTTTCTAAAGTACATTTCCTCTCAATTTCCTAACAGCTCAAAACATTTACTAATAAGTTGCTAGACCGTGAGCATTACACATTGCTACATTCATGATAATAAACCATTTGACATGGCAAATTTCATGAAATTTAGCATTACACATGCTTTCATTCATGAAATCTTCATTATGTTGTGTTGATTAAAAATTTGTGATTCTATCCCATTGTCCAGATGTCAATGGTTAATAAATCATTTCACCAAAACATCATGTTGGACCAAATATTGACCTTAAGACTTGATGCATATAGTAAGACTTGATGCATGTAGATCTCCTGATAATATATCTAAACCATTGAATCCTATAAAAGATCATACCTTCAATTGGTTTCACCGTGGATGAGAATCATCTGAAATTATACATTTGTAAAGAAATCCATCTATAAAATAAACCTCACTAATTTTTTTTTTAACAAAATGTGCTGTTAAGAACTTGTATTTCTTGCAATACATACAGAATAATAGACCAGTCAATTAACAGAATTATTGGCGACGTCACTATACATCATTTAACTTTCCATCTTAAACAGAAGTGCTATAATTGTATATACTTCCATCTCAAAAAAATGATAGTGCGTCTGTTTGCAAAATAGAACCATGCATGTATCACATTTTATGTCTGGCCATTCTTACAGCATGCAATTTTCCAAACGGTTTTCAAAGTGCATTGGAGCAAAGCAAACTGCTTCTGAGAACACCTCTTGCTGGTTATCTGCATAACATAAAATCTAAAATCTAATCTTTTAACAATACATATGCCATTTTGATATGTACCCCCTCTTACAAAGAATAAGGCTGCTGCATGCAAGGTTCAGAAGCTAGGCATTGTCGAACCAATTTGACATCAATAACTTCCTCATCTATCTATGTTATCTGAGCATGCCTTTTTGTTATTTTTACAATTCATTTGATAACCAACTTTGGAGATGTTATACCCGCACCAAATAATGTGCCCATTCCATAATCATCAGCCAAACCAGAAAGCTACAATCCAACATCAGGCAATACGTGTGCATAGGCAATACATGTGCATGACGTTGAGTACTATAAAATAAAATACTGCACAAAATACAAAAGCGCAGTATAGCTATATTTTGCTACAATCCAGCATAGAGTTACACGTTTACTATGTTTTCCAGCAAGGTTTATGGTTAGAAGCCAGAAGTTACCTGAAGTAGCAGCTTGAGATTAAAACCAAAGCTTCCTGATTTTATTCTAAATGAAAGCAGAGATGGAACTTTACCAGAAAAAAGAATTAGTTCAAGCTTTTAGATAACAATGCTCACACAAATGCGAAACCGGAGAGAGAGCTTTACCGCATAGATATAGCATGCTAATGAAGTTGATTTGCTTGCTAGGAAAATAATGCGAAAAGGTAAAAGCTGCACAATATTAGCTACTCAGATCCCTTTCTCCAAATCTGCACATGCAAATCACGATTATAATAGATACAGATACATGCAAAATAATGACGAATAGTCTAAAAGATGATCCAAACAATAATAAATCGTTGTTGAGCAATAATAAGTATAGCTATTAACAACACAATCCTTTTACATGCAAACATGTAAGAAATTTTTTTGAATCTAAGCACGTATCTAGAAAAAGCCCATAATGCTCATTTGACTTTTCTGAAGTCCATGATGCTGATACTATCAGCTTGCAAGTGAACTTCATATAGTGACTTCGGCTGCCTCCTCCACATGGTTGTCGATCATGAAAGGAAGGGAGTGTAGAAGGAATAATTTGTTCAAAATTGTGCATTTTGGGTGAAAACGTGATCATGCGAGCAATGCCATGTGATCTTATCATGTTAAGTTTCACAAAACGGGTCATATTAGCATGTTGGGATGTTATTTGAAGTTATAAACCTTAGGGGTTATATTATTTTAATGGTTGAAGAAAGAGATGTTATAAAAATAAAACCAAGGGTAGAGATTGAGATTGGAATGATCCAAGGGCTAGGAGCAAAAGCCCCTTTTGAATGGAAAGGGCACGAATGTTACAGATTAGGGTCGGACCAGGGTTTTACGGATGGGGAAGGCGGTTTGACCAGCGGGAGAAGCGGAGCAGGCATCGGGAGCAGATCCGACCAAGGGCAGCGCAGAGCATTCCAGGGGAAGATCCGATCACAGCAGAGAAGCGGCATCCAGAGCACGGCAGCAGGCCGAATCATTCCAGCCCGAATCCTGTTGAGAATCATGAAGAATCCTTGTTAGTCTGCCAGTAGATTTCCTGGAGTTCTTGAATTTGTGCGATTCAGAGATAAGTCTGTCCGTTATTCCGTTATGCAAATCTGAACTATGAATGTGATTCCTGTTTATTATCAAGCTTGTTGTGATGCATTTCCATTACTGCTGTGTTAATGGCTTGTTTATGAGATAAGTGCTATGGATATTTGGTGTATTCATGATCTGAAACTATGGAATATAACTCTGGTTCATTATCATATTACTTGTGATGAAATGTCTCCTGTGAATCTTTAAATCCTGATCGCTATATCCGGTTTACGGGTTCAATTCCACTGTGTATTGATAATGAATTATCTGGTTGGCTATATTGTTCCTACACACCTAAAACCGTTTACATGTTTGGTGGCCATGGGACCGGGCTTAGAGTGGCGAGATTATCTCATGCATAAACTTTGCATCTGGAAAGAACCGGGAATGATTAATAATTATTATTTGCTTGTCTGTTGCTTGCATACTTGCTTCTGAATAAATTATGTTAAAAGATTGAAAGAGGGGAAAACTTCACTGGGAATAGTAAATGGGGATTGAAGCGCCATGCTAAACAGAAGAGCGAGAGTGCCATTGTTATAGATGGGACATGCCACCCATATAACCTGTGATGTATGAATCCATCATTCACTAAAGAGCAAAGGGAGAAGCAAGCTCAATTAAGACAAAGAGATATAATAGGCGCCAACAACAAGAGGAGGAAGATCTTCGGTTAAAAACACTATTCCACAGGACTAGTCATTCTGAAAATCACCAAAATATGAGCACATCAACTGTCAAATCAGCGCGCATGCGCTATGGCACTTTTAGTGGTCAGGTAGGAGAAGACCCTGATGCACATGTTAGCCATTTTCTTACGGTGAGTGAGGCAAATCAAGAGAATACAAACACAGAGGCGATTAAGATGGTTCCCACCACGTTGATGGGTGGAGCTTGAGTGGTATCGCCACTCATTGAAAAATACCACTTATGCTACTTGGAAGGAATTGGAAGAAGCATTTCTAGAAACTTTTAGACCTGCGGGGGTTTATAGATAGACTGGATGACGAAGTTACAAGACTTCACCATGTTACCAAGCGAGTCTATTCAAAGTTATGTTAATAGATTTAAGTAGACTCACGGGTAAGAAACCTAAACCACCAGATGTTGAATATCAAATTAGATGGTTTACTAAAGGACTTCCTAGCCACATGAGCTTTTATGTAAAAATGCAGTCCCCTACGTCCTTAGAAGCAGCAATTAAAATTGCATCCCAACTAGAACTGGCAGGGATGAATTATATGAGAAACCCACAAATGAATGCTAATATGACAAGCATCCCTAGTTTCTATGCGCCAATGGGGCAAAGTGCTGCTGCTACACCTAATATTCCAGACATACATGTCCATTATGCATCCCCTCAATTAGTTGATTATAGTAGAATGCCTTACGGGGCAACTTCTAGAGGGTTGGTGCAGCCACAAATAGCTCCAAATCAGCCTCCTATATCTGATCTTCAGACAACTATTAGGCAAACTATTGATGAGGTGTTGAAAAAGGAGTTGGGTAAGCAGTTATCCGCAATTAGAACACCTCGTAATTTAGAGCCCAAGCCCCGTAGAAATGTATGGTGTGTTCAATGTCAAGGTTATGGTCATTTTCCCAATGAGTGTCCTTTGACCAAGCCTAGGACATGGTGCAATTATTGTCGCAGAAGTAACCATAATGATAATGACTGTTATCTCCAGCAAGATAGGAGAGATGATCCAACGAGGACAAATGTGAGACCTGCTGTCTCAAAACCATCTAGCACACCTAGCTATTATATCCAACCCGCTATGGTAGATGGTGGACAAATGCCGCCATTAGTTCCTGTTTATGCTGCTAATCCATCTACACAAGGGAGAAATAATACACCCAATAGGTTCTCAAGGCCAGCACCAAGACAATCAAGGTCCCAACAACCTATTAGATGTTTCAGATGCCAGGAAGAGGGACACATAGCTCCTAATTGTCCCAATCCACGAAAAGAAGTAGGTTTTGAACCTGTGTGTGGCATTTGCAATACCGGGGGTTACACTCACAAGATAGGTGTCCACATGTATTGCCACCGCGATCTATGGAAAACGGATCTAAGGGGAAAGAAAAAATCCTTGACTCTAATTTATGTGAACCAATAGAGGAAAACTCATGCCCTATCTATCAGACGCAATTAAATCCTAATAATCAGAGAAGGAGTAGACGTGTGAGATTTGAAAAGCCCGAATTCTTAGGATTGGGTGACACCCAAAACACACCCCAAGAGACTTTGCATGACACACCCACATTTAAAGAACTTAAAGGCATTATGGATGCAGGAAACTCCTCTTTTCCAAACGAGAAGGAGTCTGGAGAGCAACTTAGGAAACCAAGGAGTAGAAGGAAGTACAAGAAAATTCTGAAACTTTCTAAAGACATGCCTACTTATGATATATTGGCTGATTTAGGCAATATTAGACCCACTATCACTTTTGCACAGCTGTTGTCTTTATCCCCTCCATGTAGAAAGGAAGTGGCTGCGGCTCTACGATTGCAAAAGGACGTATCTGTTAATTCCATATGGCCCTCTTTGTTTGATATGAAATCGCCATCTGTGCATGTTGTTATAGGGGATCTAGGGCTAGATTCTGCTGTGATTGACGGCGGATCTGGTGTCAACATTATGCCAGAAGAAACTCTTCGAAGATTAGACCTACCTGCACCTTCTCCTGTTTATTTTAGAGTAAGAATGGCTGATCAGAGACGAGTAAAACCTTTAGGCATGATTACAGGCATAAAAACCATGATTGCAAATCTTGTGTTCTATGTGGATTATGTAGTTCTGAAAGCTACCACCACGGTATGTTCTTATCCATTATTATTAGGCCGACCATGGTTGTTGCGGGCCGAGCAATACGATTGGCATAGAGGGATTTTAGTTATTGGTGATGGAAATAATAGGGTGGAAATTAGGGTGAGTGAAATGCCAAAAGTGCCGCACAATTTGAAGTAGAATCGATTCGGTGGCGATGATAGTGAAAGTAGTGACGGCGATGATCATGATTATAATCCGGATAGTGCATATGCAAATGTAGCATCCTCTAGTGAGCCACAAGAGGATATGACCTTGAAAGAAGAAGGTGTGTGCGGAGTTAATGATGACGCGGTTGTAGATCTGGAGGATACAATTCTAAATTTCATGGGTGTTATAGATGTTAACCAAGTTGAAGTGGAGAAGGAATGTGAAGAAGAAGAAGAAGATATTAAACAAGATAAATATCCCGATTATTTCACAAAGTGCACAATTCAAGAGATCAAGGTGGAAAAGAAGCCTCATGCATGAAATTAGTCAATATGAAACCTTCTCACAACCTCCCAAGGTGCAAGAAATTAACCCGGGAAAGGAGGAGAAGTAAAGACAATAAAGTTAGGGGCTAATATCTTTGGGGATTTGTATGACAATTGTGTTGCCTTATTTTCAAAATATCACGATATTTTTTGCGTGGTCATATGATGATTTGAAGGGCATTAACCCGCCCTTATGTATGCATAAGATTGAGCTCCATGATAATGCTAAACACGTAGTGCAAAAACCTTATAGACTTAATCCTAAATTTGCCAAAGCAGTTAAGGAGGAGATTGATAAGTTGCTTAAGGTTGGCTTTATCTACCCTGTAGATTATAGTGAATGGGTATCACCTATCGTGTGTGTATATAAGAAAAATTTGAAAATACGTATATGTGTTGATTATCGAAAGCTAAACGATGCCACTCGAAAAGACCATTTTCCTATTCCCTTCACAGACGAAGTGTTAGATGCTGTAGCGGGTCAAGAGGTTTATTCATTTATGGATGGATTCTCGGGATATAACCAAGTATTGATTAGACCAGAAGATAGGGAGAAGACAACATTTGTAACTATTTGGGGAACTTACGCTTATCGAGTGATGCCCTTTGGTTTATGTAACGCTCCTGCTACATTCCAGCGGGTTATCACTCAAGCCTTCAAGGAGTTTGTGCAAGATTTTATGAAGGTATTCTTAGATGACTTTGCTGTGTTTGGCTCTCTGAGTTATCATTTGAGTAAGTTGGAGTTATGCTTTCAGCGTTGTAGGGAATTTGGAATCTCCTTGAACCCAGAAAAATGTACTTTTGTGGTTACACATGGTGTTTTGCTAGGTTTTGTTGTATCGATACATGGACTTACGATTGACCCACACAAAACTTCTAAAATCCTTGATTTGCACCTCCAACGAAAGTGTTAAAGAGTTGCAAGCTTTTCTAGGGCACGTGGGATATCATAGGCTTTTATTGATCATTATGCACAACGAGCTTTGCCACTTACTAAGTTGTTTGCGAAAATCAAAGGAATATGATTGGAATGATGCATGTCAAAAAGCATTTGAAGAACTAAAACTAGCCCTAGTTAAATCACCCATTTTAAAGTCTCCAGATTGGTCTAAAGAATTTCATGTGTTGATTGATGCATCAAACTATGCTATAGGCGATATTTTGTGTCAAGGCGATGAAAAGAATATCGATCATCCCATATTCTATGCAAGCGGGCAATTAACTAAAAAGCTGAAAGGTAACTACTCTACTCTTGAACGTGAGGCACTTGGCATGATTTTTTCGATCCAAAAGTTTAGGCATTATCTTCTTGCTAATGAATTTGCATTTGTTGTTGACCACCAACCTTTGAAGTATTTGATCAACAAGCCTTGCCGCACGGGAAGGATCGCTCGTTGGTTGTTGTTATTGCAGGAATTCAAGTTTCAATTGTTGTAATGTTGGGAAGATACATTCAAGAACTGATCATTTGTCAAGAATTCCAGGACCAAAAGAAGAAGGAGATATTCAGATTGTTTTGCGGATGAAGTACTTTTTTTCTCAGAGAGGCTGTACCGAATGGTATGAATCTATTGCATCTTATTTATCTCTGTGGGAATTTCCGAAGGTATGAGTGTTGTTGGTAAAAGACGATTAATAATTCAATCAAAGCCATATACACTTGTTATGGGTCAATTATATAAATTAGGTCATGATGATGTGTTGAGGCGATGCATAATGCCACATGAAATTAGAGTCGTGTTGCAATCATGTCATGATGGACCTAGTGGTGGGCATTTCTCTATAGATACTACTATTAAGAAAATTCTTCAAAATTTGGATTATGGTGGCCTAAATTGCATGCTGATGTTAGAGAATATGTTAGACATTGTGATGTATGTCAAAGGGTGGGGAAGCCTTCTTGAGAGGCGTTATGCCTTTACATCCAATAATGCCTATCTTGCCTTTTGAAAAATGGGGAATCGATTTTGTAGGACCAATCAAGCCATCCGCTATGCATCTTGGTAATAAATATATTTTGGTTTGTACGACTATGTTACCAAGTGGGTGGAAGGGCGCATTTAGGGAAGATACGGCCAATAATGTGGCTATATTCTTGTGCGAAAATATCATAACACGTTTTGGTCTGTCCTTTGGAATTGGTCGTGATAGAGGTAAGCATTTCCTTAATGATACTATTGAAGCTTTAACTAATAGATATGGGGTGAAACATAGAAAGACAACTCCATATCATCCCGCCGCATAAACGCCGGTGGAGCGTGTACAAATAAAACCCTATGTACCATAATTACCAAAATTTGTAATGCCAACCGCATTGCATTGGGATAAACGCCTTTTCGATGCATTGTGGGCCTATCGCATTGCACATAAAGTTACAACAAATGCTACACCTTTTAAATTAGTATATGGGCAAGAAGCTATAGTTCCTATTGAGTTAGAACTCCCATCCTTGAGAATTGCTATTGAACATAAATTAGACTGGGATGGTAGTTTGCGAGCAAGATTAGCACAATTAGAAGCCCTTGATGAAAGCAGACTATATGCTTATATGTCACGGGAAGCAATCCAACAACGTCGCAAAGCATGGTATGATCGGCATCGAAACAATAAACACTTCGATAAAGGTAACTTAGTTCTACTTTATGATAGTAAGCATTGGAAGAAACCGGGTAAACTCAGGATGCATTGGAAAGGTCCTTATATTGTCAAAGAAATATATGATAATGGATCTGTATTACTAAAAGATTTTGCAGGAAATGAGCTTCCCACACGAGTGAACGGTGCGAGACTTAAAGTGTATCACATGTCAAAAATTAGCGACCATCCTTCAAATAAGGTGTAGTATTCATCGGGACGATGAATAAATAAAAAGGGGGGTAGTACTATATTTGAAAAAAAAAAATAAAAAAAATAAAGAAGAAATAACAAATCATTTTTCTGATAATCCATCAGCTTGTCTTCCATTGCTATATCAAATTCATCCCATTTTCTATTCTCTCGCTTCACATCAATCCATTAAGACTGCCAATCACCTCCGCATCAAGGCAGCATCTTGTTGTTAACTATTTTTGTTTCCATTGACAGGTGCATTTGCTTTTTCTCCATCAGAATCAATCCATTTCATTGTACACTCATCCATCCCATTCAATACACCAAAGTCTGCCATATAAGCTTTACCACCAGGCAGCAATTATTGTACTAATTTTTTTTATATTGTTACCATGACAGGGTCATCTGCTTTTCTCCGTGATTATTCAATTCATTCATCTACACTCATTCATATTCTTCAACTCATAAAGTGCTGCAATCAGCTTCACCATCTTAGCAGCCATATGCTCTACTAACGTTGTTTTTTTTGCGCTAGAGCATCCTTTTTTCTATCATTTCATGTTCATCTATTTTTAGTTGGCCTACCAACCATGTCCATTGTTTTCTCAGATCGTTGTTTTCCCATTTCCCATATTCTTTGGCCATTTTCCCATCCCAAACAAGTCCGTGTAGTAAAAGAGTCCAATAAACAAATAATTCAAAAGGTAGAAGGAAGAATGGGGGATGGAGCGCCATACCGAGTTTGCGATAGAGAGAGAGTCCTGACCTAGATGGGATTTGCCACCCTTGGAATGATTACATTATGTGAAGCCATAGAATGCCGATGGAGGCAATGGTTTGGAAGGAAATATTTTGATCATGAAGAACAAGCTTGAAGAACTTCGTCGGGGACGCCGAAGTTATTTGTTAGGGGAATAATGTAGAAGGAATAATTTGTTCAAAATTGTGCATTTTGGGTGAAAACGTGATCATGCGAGCAATGCCATGTGATCTTATCATGTTAAGTTTCACAAAACGGGTCATATTAGCATGTTGGGATGTTATTTGAAGTTATAAACCTTAGGGGTTATATTATTTTAATGGTTGAAGAAAGAGATGTTATAAAAATAAAACCAAGGGTAGAGATTGAGATTGGAATGATCCAAGGGCTAGGAGCAAAAGCCCCTTTTGAATGGAAAGGGCACGAATGTTACAGATTAGGGTCGGACCAGGTTTTCTGGATCGGGGGAGGCAGTTGACCAGCGGGAGAAGCGGAGCAGGCATCGGGAGCAGATCCGACCAAGGGCAGCGCAGAGCATTCCAGGGGAAGATCCGATCACAGCAGAGAAGCGGCATCCGAGCACCCACGGCGGCAGAGGCGAATCATTCCAGCCGAATCGGTTGAGAATCATGAAGAATCCTTGTTAGTCCGCCGGTAGATTTTCACGGAGTTCTTGAATTTGTGCGATTCAGAGATAAGTCTGTCCGTTATTCCGTTATGCAAATCTGAACTATGAATGTGATTCCTGTTTATTATCAAGCTTGTTGTGATGCATTTCCATTACTGCTGTGTTAATGGCTTGTTTATGAGATAAGTGCTATGGATATTTGGTGTATTCATGATCTGAAACTATGGAATATAACTCTGGTTCATTATCATATTACTTGTGATGAAATGTCTCCTGTGAATCTTTAAATCCTGATCGCTATATCTGGTTACCTGGGTTCAATTCCCTGTGTATTGATAATGAATTATCTGCTGGCTATATTGTTCCTACACACACGAAAACCGTTTACAGGGAGCATGAATCACATCACATCAGTTCCAGTCACAATAGATAGGAGTTTGAAGCTGAATCAAATGATAGAATGGAAGAGACTATAACATTAGGAACAATAACCTAAATTCATTGAGCACAGAATTAGCCATGGCATAAGCGATGTACCTTATTTGCTCAGTTGCTCTTTTGCTCTTGCAGCAAATAAAGTGGATTAGGACATTGTAGCATTTCTTCATGCAGTCCAGTTTGAGTCTAGTCCAATTTGAGTCTGCACAGATTGTTGAAGTCTGAACTTACACATATTATTGAAGTTCAATAATTCTTGAAGATTACAAACGGCTATTAGAAGATCACAAATGTTATAGTAATGAAAAAAAAAGAGGATCTTTTTAAGAATATAAATAAGCTTTACTGCATATTATGGTTTACAATAGCACAACTTCATTGGTGGGATGAGATACCAGGTTGTGTCTTTACTTGCATGCTCATGCATGCATAAAGTCATTATGCAAATTGCATTAGCCAGCGTCTTCTCAAATAATGTAGATAATAATGGCGAAAAGAGAATCACATCCTCCTTTGTCTTCCTACTTCGCTTTCAGAAGAGCTGAAGACCTGCATTTGGCCATGCATCATTCCCAAAATGTTGACATCGGACTTGCCTAGAACCCGTTCTAGCAATCTCAAAATTTTAAGAATAGATTGTCTTGTAAGAATCAACGTATGGAAAAAACCGTCTACTCAAAGCAAGGGCTTACCTAATGATGGCCTCCATCCAGGAATGGCATATGCGATTCAACAAACCTGCTACTGTAAGTTAGCAAAAGATTAAACTGCAAATATCTGGAAAAGGGAAGCAACATCAACAGCATAAATAATACTCCAAGATGCGAAGATGCAAACAGGACATTATTATTCACAATACCTGAATCAACTGCATATATTTGGCCATAATTTAGTTAACAGATGCTTCTAAAGCTAGGCAAGCTCCAAACTACCTCTACAGATCTGGCTCCTCTAAGACTAATAGGAAAATCTTGAAACCTGCTTACCTAGGCATAAAATCTTAAACATTCTGGCGAATCATCTGGATACTGTGAAAGTTTGTCGTTCTAGAGCTTATACTTAAAAATCCAGCACCAGCCCGGATGAAGTCTTATGCTCATTCTCTCCAACGATTGAAGCCAAGAAAATCTGAAAAAGGGAAGTATAAAGTACCTGCAAAATATATAAGGTATGCTTCAATCCAGTACCATAATGCAAAAAAAATACATGAAGTATGAACCAAAGTACCTGCATGTTTCAATCCGGCAGTGCAATGCGTTCAAATTCAGAAACACGCCAAATATTTCTTCACTAAAGAAACTAAAAGCTTCCCATCCCTGCAACATCGCCAAAACTGATTCTTGCTTCCATACTGTATTCTCACAAATGGCGTTTGAATTTTTGGAAGATCGGCAGCTTCTTCCCTTTTTGCCTCGATCTGCTACCAAAAAAGAAAAAAAAAAGCGTGAGAAAACCATTTAAGTTACAACAAAAAAAAAACAAATGGAATCTACGGTTTTGGCTATGTAGCTTACGGCTGCCTGGTGTCCAAGCCCTGTCTTGTTTTTTGCATTTTTTTCCTTCATACCCACAACCCCTTCATGACTAATCTCTTCGTCACTGCCGGAAGTGGATATACAAATATTTGGTAGACAGACCTTCATGCGCCCCTCTGAACCCAGTGCCAAAACGTAGGAGAAGCGTTCCAGGTGAGGCCTCCAGTTCCGAGCGCAGAGGAGAATAGCAGAGCAAATTTTGAGGAGCAGAGGAGGAATAGTACAGGAAAAATTTCGTAAGAAAGCCTCATCTAATTTGCATTCACTAATTTGCATTCACTGCCGGCCTTCTTTCAAATAATTTGCATTCAATGCCCGCGCCTTCTTTCAAATTCTCGCATTCAACTGTATCCCGCATGGGGGCTTCGAGTAAGACGTAGGAGGGAAGGGAACGGAAGATAAGATGTATATAGAAACTCATGGGGGTAGTTACAAAATGGCATATCGGATATAAATTTTTGATCTTGGACCTTGGATAAAAAGTTGGTGAGGTGGCGTAGCTTAAGCCCTTGGATTTTGATGGGGGCATACATGAGTTATACATGGGGGCATACACCCCATCTGTGAACCGTTGGATCAAAGGGGAAGGCAAAATCCTAGCTCTTGATTTTTATGGGGAAGGTGCAAGGAAGATGCCAAAAAGTGAATTTGGTGTAGCAGATCTTAACCATTGGATCAAAAGGTGAGCATAAATCCTAGCCATTAACTCTTTAATATTAAATTAGTTTTTTTTTTTTAAAGGAGGTGAGGTGGCACCCTCATTAATAAAAAGAAGCAATGAGGTGGCAAAGCATTTATTAGTGGACATTCTAGGAAGCTTCTTTTTGTTTAATCGCCTTCAAAAGCATGTAGCTTGCGGTAGAGGGGTCGGATGAAAGTGGGACTCACGCCGTTGGATTCCTCTCGTCGAGAGCTTTCCAATGAGTGGTGCTTTGACACTATTTTGTTGCAGTTGGAGCCAACATGATCGAACACTAAGAATTTTTTTGGAATGTGCGATTTTCAAGGAATCTATGGCAAGTTGAGGGAATCTTAGTATAATCTTTATAGGATCTTAGGGAGTCCAGAGGAATATTATGAGAATCTTAGAGAATCTATGATAATCTCAAGAGAGCATCTTTGAGAATGTAAGGGAATCTAATGGAATCTTGATAAAATCTTTAAGAACCTAGAGGAAAATTGATGTAATCTTGGGGAGTCTATGGGAATCTTCGTAGAATCTATTGGAACTAGAGGAATCTCAAGAGAATCTATAGGAATCTCAAGCGCCTCTTTGGGAATCTAGGGGAATCTTGATAAAATCTTTAAAAACCTAGAGGAATCTTAATGGAATCTTGGAGAATCTAGAAGAATCTAGGAGAATCTTGATAGACTCTTGGAGAATCTAGAGGAATCTTGGGGTATTCTTTTAAAATCTAGGCGAATCTTTAGAGAATCTTAGGGAGTCTCAAATGAATCTTTGGGAATCTAAGAGAATCTAAAGGAATCTTCATAAAATCTTTAAGAATATATGGGAATCTTAATGGAATCTCAGAGAATCTAGGAGAATCTTGATAGAATCTTGGAGAATATAGAGGAATCTTGGGGTATTCTTTTGGAATCTAGGGAAATCTTTAGAGAATCTTTGGGAATCTTAATAAAATCTAGGGGAATCTCCATAGAATCTTAAGAATCTAGTGGAATCTTTATGGAGCATTAAGAATCTAAGAAAACCTTTGGGAATCTAGGAGAATCTAAGAGAATCTCAAGAGAATCTTTGGGAATCTAGGGGAATCTTCCTAAAAGTTTTGAGAATCTTGATGGAATTTATCTAAGAGAATCTTCATAGAATCTAGGAGAATCTTCATAGGATCTTCGAGCTTTATGCAGTCCCTCATATTACAAACACTTGTATAAATATATATAAGTTCCTGCACTTTTATGTTAGGACAAGTTTATAATGAATTTGAGACCTATGCAATCTGCTACATGTAAAATATCTAGAAAGCGAGGCTGGGAACTATCCAAAAGCAGACTCGGCTCAATGAGTGCAGCCCCGCGTGCATGTGTCTTGCAAGTGTATAAATGGTTGAATTCTGCAGGCTGCTATGCCTGTGACATGCTCTTAAAATACTTATAAATGCAGGCCAGAATCAAATGGAGATAAACAATAGATGCATAGTTGCAATTGTATTATTTAACAACTGATTTTGTCTTCTATCCTGCTAGAATGTTACTTCTTAGGAATGTCATTTACCACTTAGGGATGTAGCTAAACTGGGCCATAGGTTAAAAAAAAAAAACAATACAGCGTACCTACTCAAATTTATTCAAAGAAGCTAATTTTTGGAGCTTGATCGACATTTCCTTGCTGTCCATCCTATCTTCACTGGTTCTGCTATCATGGAGTCCGCATTTGTTGCTTTTGCTTCCGATGCCACATTTATATTGCTGATATTTGCAGTTTTTCCATCACTTTTTCAAGCTTTAACCATCTCTCTGAACCTGCTCCGTAGGAAGTCGTTTGAGGATTAGATGGACCGGATCTGTGTGAAATGTTAGATAGATAGATAGATAGTAGTTTTAACGTCACGCAATACAAGATGAAGGATGCATAATAGAAAGCAATACAAGATGAAGGATGCAGAATACAGGATATCATGAATAGTGGAATGTTACATATGGGAGAACGTGGAACGAAAGGATGTATGGAACATCAAATTTATGTGAACCTATATCTTACGGTGAAATTGTAGAAATGAATAAAAGAGAGAGTGCATAAACCTTCCAATGTATATGGTCCTGATCTATATCTGCAAAGAGGATATTCAACAAAAGTTCATTTGCTACAAAAATCCCTTTGGTATATTATCTCAGTTAGAGCAATAGCACAGTAGATAGACTAACCCGTAGACCTCTTTGAACAACTATCATACTTTGAAGCTTAGAATGCTAACAAACTTTGAAATTTATTTGATCTCCATATTACAAATAATAATCGTAATCATTGTGTATCTTGCATATCATGCATTGTGTCCTGCATAACATCACTCTAAAAAGCATGATAGATGCAATAGAAGATCAACTATTTTTATTGAAGAACGTCATTCTATTCATCATCACATCATGAGTACATGCTACATCACTTTATTCTACATATATCACATGAAAGCCAATCCACTACCTAGGCACGATATGCTAGGAGCTGCTTTGCATGTGATTATCGAGTACATATGGCAGGTTTAAGGTCTCTACCATAGGACCGGTTGGTCATACTTGAACCCGTGACCTCAGGGCAATGGATTTTAAGGTCCCCATTACTAGACCGATATTGGCCAGGTTTGAACCCGTGACCTCGAGTGTGGCGGTTAATAGAAGATCAACTATTGCACTTGCATAACATCACACTCTAAAAAGCATGATAGATGCAATAGAAGATCAACTATTGCACTGTACAGTAGATCCTCTTCAAGTGCAAGAAATCCCCGCTCCTTGCAATTATTTGAAAACTTTTTCTTCAAAAGAAAAGAGGCCGCCGTTAGGGCGGCCAATTTTCTAGTATTTGTTAAAGATATTCCCTCATGTCTTTCTCATATGCGGGCTGTTTCCAAGAGGTTCTAGAATATTCTAGAACCTACATGCATGTGCCCGACACTTGACATGATCTCATCCATTAGAGTGGCGCGATCCTGACCGTTGGCCTAGATATATAAGGAGGCACCTTCTTCTTGTCGAACCATTCCGGTTCAACGCCAGTCTTGAGCCTTCTAGGCATCTGTCTCGTGTTCCTGCTTGCCTTCGGGCCATTGTCTCGTATTTTCCTTGTTTTCGCGTAGGTTCATGACATTTTCCAGTTCAACTAGAATACCAAGCTTCTGAGCAATTAATATTTAGATTCTTAAAGTTTACCTATGTTCGCTTTTGTTGGGGCCTGAAGGGCCTAACTTGTTTTTTAATATAAGAACTAACACATAACTACTATTACATCCAACACTTATAAATTAAAATCCCCCTGAAACCCCCTTTAGTTTGGGTGCATATTCACACAGGGGGTGACATAAAGGCAGTGAGAGGCCCTAAAATTGTATCACACATTTACAAAATTAACACCATTTAATACATTGCTTCAAACCTTATAGTATTTGCAAACCTCGTTATACAGTATACCAAAACTTGTAGAGATATACCCCATAAATGAGGATTGCTACCTACGGTCCAGATCGAGGAATAAAGGGCAAATATGTGTATCCGACAACTCTCGATGCCAAGAGTCACCTTCGTATGAATATGCATCCGTATTATAGTGGTGTTAATTTAAATTACAAAACCATAAAATGTTCATTGATACCATTTCCAATTGTAATTTCAGATTAAAAATACTCATTCTATTATAAATGAGAATGAGAATGAGAAAATCAATGCAAGTTTCTTCATTAATACATCATTATTTTCAATTTAAAAAGCATATGCATAGTCATAATATACAGACCATTCAAAGGGGGCGAGGGATTTGAACCCTGCTATTTCCACTTTAGTTTTGAAAGCAAACTGCAATTTTATCTAATGGGGAACTTCAAACCCCATATCCTTAAGATTAGTGGCAATTTGATCCCAGCCCGAATTGAACAAAATTAAATCATCACACTATCATACCTACTTAGCACAAGTATCATAGGTACTTGGCACAAAGTATCCAAAATGTGACCACTATATTTGCCCACATGAAAAACAGCTTTAGAAATAAAGGCCTTTACAAGATGTTTAGGCTGCAAACTTTCTTGAACATGCTAAATTTTCACCATTGCGCCTGAAATCTCTCTCCAAAGCCAAAAACAATGACAAGTATTTGTTAAACAAATAAAACATCCAAGGAAGAATGTGAGCTCTTCCCCTTAGACATAATCATTGAACAATTCTAATGGAAGAATAATTCACCTTCTTCAAAATATAGCATGTGATACATATAATAGAAAATCAACAACTGTGTAGATGCTTCCTCTGTTTAAGTACTTCCTGAGTGTTGTTTAACTACTTTCTGGGTGCTTCAGGAGATGAGGGATCATTTGTTGTACAACCTTCCATGTTCTACATTACGTGAACAAATGTTGAGACAATTTCACCTAAAGATGTAAATAAAGGTTTTATAATTGCGCTATGAACGTTTAAGAGTGCAGAGCCCAGTTTGAAAAGAACGGCTCTGCTGCCTACTGCCCAGCTTGAGCATAATGGTGACTCATCCGGCAACTCATATATGCTCACGATGTCAACCTCCTGGCCTATACTCCAGAGGACATGCAACGTCACCTGGATGCTCACTTTTTGCCGATTCACTGGCATGCGAGTTGACTTGGCCAAAACTAGGATGCTGCTAGTTTCATCATCCAGCCAAGGCTTCCCTCATTCACTTACCAGGGACAAGATGTAGAGGTGGCTCTGACCTACAGGTACTTGGGGATCGAGTTCTCTGCTACCACCCACTGGGATGCTGCCATCAGGTTGCGAGTCAGGACGGGTTGGAAAGCACTATATGTCATTCAGAACAATAGCCACAAGGCAGAGTTGTATGCCTGGGGCCACCAGTCACACTTTGTTTCGGGCCTTGGTCGAGCCGGTCCTCTTGTATGGGGCAGAAGTGTGGGGTCCGGTGATATCCCTCAACACACTGAATGACCTCGAAAGCAGTGTGAGTAAAGCCTTCTTGGCACGAGCCCTTGGGGTAAAGTCCACAGTTCCCTACCAGATCCTACTCCAGGAGACAGGTTTTCTACCCCTTCAATGGGCTGCATTGGAACGCCATATCATTTACTTCCAGAAGGTGGTCGCTATGGGTGATACACGTTTGCCCAACCTTTCTTTGGCCATGGCGATGGGTCCCCAACGTCTCAAAGCCTGCTGGAAGGACAAGCAAGCTCAGTGGTTCTCACGCTGGGGTGTACAGGCAAACAGATGCGTACATGTAAGGACAAAGAAAGATCACAAGGCACTTAAGCGATACCTAGATGCTACTTTCCTTCGCAAGCTCTGGGATGCAGATGCTCTGACGCGCGTTAAGCTGGCACACTATCAGCAACAAGTCAATCCTAGGCTCATGAGAGGCCCACACCAGTACTTGTACACCCAGTTGCCCACGAAGAAGTGCAGACTTATAGCTTCCATTCGCACGGGTGCACATCGTCTCCGCATTGAGACAGGACGTTGGGCTCGGGAAGCACGGGAACAAAGGCTTTGTCAGTGTTGCCACGAGGGCGCCATTGAGGATGAATGTCATGCCCTCCAGATCTGCTCAGCGTTTGCCCATATCTGAGAGCGGTATGTTCGATTACCAGTGCCTGGTCAACCATTGCATGAGTTATTGAATACGGCGTCAGTGGGTTTGTTGGGGTCATATCTCCAGGAAGTTATGGATGCACGGACTCAGTTGTGTCCTCCGGGACGGTATTGAACTGTCTTATACAATTGTGCAAATAGGGCCAAAGATACTTATTACTGCTAAGGTTTCTCCCTCAAAAACCCATCGGGGCGGGGGTTTTTTAATTTGTCAGTAATACGTTTGTTGCTCTCTTTTTGTTTGGGTCCCATAGGCCAATCGGTCTCCGTGGACGCTAAAAAACCTATTCTATTCTATTCTATTCTATTCTATTCTATTCTATTCTATTCTATTCTATTCTATTCTATTCTATTCTATTCTAAAAGCATATATAGCAAAACAAGCTTGTTTAAGATAGATTCACATGCAAAAAGAAATAGTCATGCAATTACAATTCCGATTTTCTTTATATTGTAGCTGGATTTGCAGCATGGTTTCGGCATCTTGTATTGCATTGGAATTCAATTATGATTTTGGCATCTTATATTGCATTGGAATCCTACACATATTTTATGAATGTGGTCACATCATATGCGTTATGCTTGAGCTACCAGCAAAACATTTAGACATTTATCACCATGTGTTTTTATACCATTCTTTAGCCAAGTTACAACTAATTCAAAGTTTTAATTCAACTATATTTTGCCAAATAAAAAACAATAAAACCTTTTCCAGTTCAACTAGAATAACCAAGCTTCCTAGCAATTAATATTTAGACCCTTAAAGTTTACCTATGTTTGCTTTTGTTAGGTCCTAAAGGGCCTAACAACTAACACATAACTACTATTACATCGAACACTTATAGATTAAAATCCTCCCTGAAACCCCCTTTGATTTATGTGCATATTCACATGAGAGGTGATATAAGGCAGTGAGAGGCCCTAAAATCGTATAACACATGTACAAAATTAACATCCATTTACTAAATTTACACCCATTTAGTATCTCGTGTTCCTGCTTGCCTTCGGGCCATTGTCTCGTATTTTCCTTGTTTTCGCGTAGGTTCATGACATTTTCCAGTTCAACTAGAATACCAAGCTTCTGAGCAATTAATATTTAGATTCTTAAAGTTTACCTATGTTCGCTTTTGTTGGGGCCTGAAGGGCCTAACTTGTTTTTTAATATAAGAACTAACACATAACTACTATTACATCCAACACTTATAAATTAAAATCCCCCTGAAACCCCCTTTAGTTTGGGTGCATATTCACACAGGGGGTGACATAAAGGCAGTGAGAGGCCCTAAAATTGTATCACACATTTACAAAATTAACACCATTTAATACATTGCTTCAAACCTTATAGTATTTGCAAACCTCGTTATACAGTATACCAAAACTTGTAGAGATATACCCCATAAATGAGGATTGCTATCTACGGTCCAGATCGAGGAATAAAGGGCAAATATGTGTATCCGACAACTCTCGATGCCAAGAGTCACCTTCGTATGAATATGCATCCGTATTATAGTGGTGTTAATTTAAATTACAAAACCATAAAATGTTCATTGATACCATTTCCAATTGTAATTTCAGATTAAAAATACTCATTCTATTATAAATGAGGATGAGAATGAGAAAATCAATGCAAGTTTCTTCATTAATACATCATTATTTTCAATTTAAAAAGCATATGCATAGTCATAATATACAGACCATTCAAAGGGGCCGAGGGATTTGAACCCTGCTATTTCCACTTTAGTTTTGAAAGCAAACTGCAATTTTATCTAATGGGGAACTTCAAACCCCATATCCTTAAGATTAGTGGCAATTTGATCCCAGCCCGAATTGAACAAAATTAAATCATCACACTATCATACCTACTTAGCACAAGTATCATAGGTACTTGGCACAAAGTATCCAAAATGTGACCACTATATTTGCCCACATGAAAAACAGCTTTAGAAATAAAGGCCTTTACAAGATGTTTAGGCTGCAAACTTTCTTGAACATGCTAAATTTTCACCATTGCGCCTGAAATCTCTCTCCAAAGCCAAAAACAATGACAAGTATTTGTTAAACAAATAAAACATCCAAGGAAGAATGTGAGCTCTTCTTCAAAATATAGCATGTGATACATATAATAGAAAATCAACAACTGTGTAGATGCTTCCTCTGTTTAAGTACTTCCTGAGTGTTGTTTAACTACTTTCTGGGTGCTTCAGGAGATGAGGGATCATTTGTTGTACAACCTTCCATGTTCTACATTACGTGAACAAATGTTGAGACAATTTCACCTAAAGATGTAAATAAAGGTTTTATAATTGCGCTATGAACGTTTAAGAGTGCAGAGCCCAGTTTGAAAAGAACGGCTCTGCTGCCTACTGCCCAGCTTGAGCATAATGGTGACTCATCCGGCAACTCATATATGCTCACGATGTCAACCTCCTGGCCTATACTCCAGAGGACATGCAACGTCACCTGGATGCTCACTTTTTGCCGATTCACTGGCATGCGAGTTGACTTGGCCAAAACTAGGATCTTCGCTAGTTTCATCATCCGACCAAGGCTTCCCTCATTCACTTACCAGGGGACAAGATGTAGAGGTGGCTCTGACCTACAGGTACTTGGGGATCGAGTTCTCTGCTACCACCCACTGGGATGCTGCCATCAGGTTGCGAGTCAGGACGGGTTGGAAAGCACTATATGTCATTCAGAACAATAGCCACAAGGCAGAGTTGTATGCCTGGGGCCACCAGTCACACTTTGTTTCGGGCCTTGGTCGAGCCGGTCCCTCTTGTGGGGTGTGGGGTCCGGGGTGATATCCCTCAACACCGGAATGACCTCGAAAGCAGGTGCGAGAAAGCCTTCTTGGCACGAGCCCTTGGGGTAAAGTCCACAGCTCCCTACCAGATCCTACTCCAGAGACAGTGTTTTCTACCCCTTCAATGGCTGCATTGGAACGCCATATGTTAGTCTGTGCGGCCTCCCGGTACAGGACTATTCATGCATACGCCGACCAGGTCAAGCTCAAAGATCCTCGGGCCAACCACGGGTCAGACATCCAAGCCTCCACAGTAAGACTAAGCAAAGAAAGCCACGCAGATCAAAGCCTTTGGTTGTTCAACAAGAGGCGCCTCAGACAAGTGACGGCCCGCCACCGCCAGCTCGGCGTCAGCCGTGATTCTAGGCACTTCAAGAGGCACCGCCAACATTCCTCAAGAAATCGCCTCCTTCCAAGAGTCGGCACCGAGATCAGTCAGAGTGTCTATATTGGGCCCAAGGCCATTGTACTATATATATGAGTAGAGTTAGCTCATAAGTTTTTAGATGAGTTTTGAGTCTTGTCTCCTTTCAGTTTTCTCTCTATTGCGAGAGCTCATGTATTTTCATCATTGATATCAAGGAAGCTTATCATCTTTCTCTCATTTGTTGTTCTCTTCTTTTTCTTCTCTTTCAAAGAAATCCCGCGGACATAGTCCCCGGACTCTCTGTTAGATCCACGGGTCCTCACAGAGGGTCTGTCTTCCGGGAGTTTCGAACCCGGACCCCAAACACCGCCCGCCGCTGCCGGGTCTGATTTTCTCCTACTTTCTTCTGTCGCCATGTCTGTCCGCAATTTCACGCCAGAAGAACTCCTTTCTCAGACGGCATCTCGCTTGGAGCGCCATCAGCGTCGGGAAACTGTTCGCGACATGTATGGATCTGCTTATGACATAGAGGGAGGCCATCTTCGGCCTAGGGCTCACCGCGCCACCCACCCCTCAGGTCCGGTCTCGCCCCAGTTCCCAGCCCCAAGCGTGCAAACATTGCTCACAACCTCGGTCCCCTCATCACTATCGAGCCTTATCCGGCTCAACCTTCTCAACCAGATTACTTTCATACGTGCCTACATCCATCATTCTTCGGGCCATACGCCTCTTCTTCAAGAACCATCATCTCCCGGGTGGGCATGGCTATCCACATGTCTCCTTTTGCGCCGCCTTAATATCCTTTCCCTACGCGTTTCCCATCGCTTCTTCCCGCTTACAACCCACGGATCTCAAAACCAATGTCCCAGGCTATTTCTGGCCAACCGCTAGTCACCCCTTCATCGTGGTCCGCAGCACAATGCCAAATCCACCTCAACCTCAATATCCTCACTATCCTTGCTCTGCCCAGCCCAAAGACTTTCACATCTACCTTCGGACTCGAACCGACTTATCCCACCTTTGGCAACACTAAAGGCAAACCGTTAGACCAAAGTGCTCGGGCCCACATGGAAGAATTTGAGGCTCTAGCTGCCCTAAATGGGCACGCAAGAACCTCAACCGAAATTTCACATCTTTTCCACCACATCAAGGTGGCTCTCCTCATCAATGGCTCATGTCCAACAAAAGCCATTGGAAACAAGACTGGTCCGAAATCGCCTTTGCTTTTACGTCTCATTACGGGACCACGGATGATGATCAACTTCATCTCAAGCAACTCAATGAACTTCAACAAGAGCCCACCTGAGTTCCGCCGGGATTTTTTATGGATCGACTTCACATTCTCGCTTCGAGAAGCTCAAGGAGTACCCTACACGAGCCGCATTTTGGTCCGGTTTCTCCAAGGACTTCCTCCCGCTATTCGACTCATGATCGAATACTGCGCCCAAAAACTTTGGAGCAAAGCTATCGATCTTGTCAATCACTCCGGAGTCAATGTTTCCTCCCCCGAGGCGTGGCTCTTCAAGAGCTCCCGTTCATTCCACCCGTCATGGTTCCACAAACGGCCATTCAGCCTCAACACGCTAATCCACAAAGACAGTCCAAAACGGTGCCATATTTGCAAATATCAAGGCCATTTGGCCAATGAGTGCAACTCCACCACCGGCCCGCCTCATTGCAAGTTTATGCAACATGTGCAATCATGCTACCGGAAGAGTGCACTTTTCGCACTCATCCCACACCGCTCCGCAACAAAATGGTTTATCAAGTGCAAACCACACCTCAGCCCACAATCGCACTATCTCAGCCCACCTCTTGTGCAGCCCACGCAACTCTATCGACAGCGGGACCAACCACGGGATCCAACCAACGCCCTCCTTTTGATCCTTCTAAAGCTCGGTGCTATCACTGTCAAGAATGGGGTCATACCACCACGGGCGTGTCCTCAACTTCCACGTTGTACGTGCACAGCCCCGTACCAATCAGACCACATCGGTCCGCCTCACGGCTTACCAACTCTGGCTAGCTAATGGCAAACAAGGCCCGCGACCGGTTCTTAAGAAGCCCCCAAGAGCCAAAGAATCACGCTATCAACCAGCTCCAAACAAATCAACCTCATTTGGATCAACAAGCCCAAGAGGAAATTTTTCAGGCACTTAATCCTCCTGCATACGGTAATCAAATTGGGTTGGTCTAGTTTCACGCCGAGACCAAGGCATCACGCCCCTTGACTATTATTCAGAAGGACACGCGAACCGCCTTTGCGGTTGACACCCTTCCCATGAGGACGAAAAAAGGTTCACTTTGCACCGACTTAGAAAAGCTCATGCCAAATGTCATGCCCAAAGTTCGCCAAAGCATTTTGAATCTCATGCAAGCCCGAAGGCGCACATTGGCAAATGTTCATGCCACCACTCGAGCTCAACAAAGACAAGATCCACCTTCAACATCTCAACCTCCACGCCTCGGACATATCCCAATATTGCGGCCGAGGTTGACTTACTCAAGAAGTTGCCTCCCCGCCACGCACTCTCGCACAGTGGAACCAGCCAGATCCTTTTTCTCATGTACCTCTCGAACTCCAAGAGGAGCTTGCCAAGATCAAAATTCCTTTAAGCTTGGCTACCATTTTAAAACTCGGCCCTCGCTCTCAAGGACCAAGTTACCACTACCAACTGTTTTAGTTGGGGTCGTGGGTTACCTCTACACCCACGGTCCATGCAACGGTGGGAAATCGCCAAGTCAACCATGTTCAAATCGATGGAGGTAGTGCGGTCAATCTCATCACGGATAAACTCCGCATGAAACAAATGGGCATCACACAACTCTTTCGCGTGCCCCATATGACATCAAATTGGCTAATGGCCATATCACGAGACCTCAAGGCGTCACACCTATTCTTCACATCAACATTGGTGATCTCCGCTTTCCCATGGAATTTGGAGTTTGGAAAGCTGGCGAAGATCCAGGTGACTATGAAATGCCTGGTGGGAAGACCCTTTCTCCGCCGGGCAAAGAGTATCCATTATCGGGCCCACGGACGGTTAGTCATCACAGATGGTCATCTCAATGCCACCATGGACTTGCAAACAAAGCGGGATCATTTCCGTTGACAATGCGGAACCTCTCTCTCGCATTAATCGATTCGAAGACGCCGAATATTTATCAAGTTCAGGCTACCCTGCGCTGCGCCTCGGTCATCCTACCCCGGAATATGCCGATCCTTGGGGCGAAATGACTCTTGATCGAGGACAGGTCGTGGCTGCCTTTGCTTGACCCCTACCCGCTCCTTTGCAATCGAATCCAACGCGTAGATCACTTTTCTGACGCTGACACTTCTGCAACTCCTGTTGATGTCCATGCCGTCATGAAGCAACCACTGCTAGATGACACTGCGCAACCTCTCTTTTTCACTACGCAAAGTGCCACGCATCCGGTTATGCTCCAACCTCCTGCACACATTGTCCAGATAATCAAGTCATACCCCATATTGGACTCAAGTCGAGATAGTGGATGTTGGCAACAATCAACCCGTGTCAAGATTGCCGCAAACCTTCCCGGCTCCTTATCGAAACAGGCCGCCGTTGCTCAAAAAAATTCAAACACATTTTCGCCTGGAGTTACAAAGATCTTCGGGGAATCAACAAAAGCTTGGGGGAACTCACCATTCCTACCAAATCTGATGCACGACCAGTGTAGCAACGACAGTACAGGCTCAACCCTAATTACCGTGATCGCGTCAAGGCGGAAATTGACAAACTCCTTGCTGCAGGTTTGATCTATGAGGTCAAACATTCTGAATGGGTGAGCCCTATCGTCATTGCCCTTAAGCACAATGGTAAGATCCGCGCCTCGCGGTAGACTATCTAAACTCAATCGGCCCTTGAGGCGTGATCATTTTCCACTTCCCTTCACAGACCAAGTTCTGGAAGAAGTGGCTGGACATGAGATGTACTCCTTTATGGATGGTTTCTCTGGCTACAATCAGATCTCCATCAAAGAATCTGATCAACTCAAGACCACTTTCACCACCCCGTGGGGCACTTTTGCCTACAAGGTGGTTCCTTTTGGATTATCCAACTCTCCTTCAACATTTCAACGCATCATGCTCTCAGTTTTTCATGATTTCATGAAGGAAAATCCCTTCTTGCAAATTTTTCAAGATGACTTCTCGCCCTCACGTTCCATGGTGACCATTTGGATAAATTGGAACTCGTCTTCCGAAATGTGATGAGTCGGGCATTAGTCTCAATCCGAGAAATGCACCTTTTGTGTCACTTCGGTGTTCTCGTTAGGCCATGTTGTCGACAAAGCGTGCATCACCACCGATCCCCGCCAAAATCGGGTTTGTGTGCTCAAAGCTCAAGCACCGGCCAATATCAAAGAGACACGCTCTTTCCTGGGAAAGGTCAATTATTACTCCACCTTCATACCGACCGGCAGCCATTGCAGATCCCATTCATAAACTCACGGGACTTAATCCACCGGGCTTGGAATTCCCAGGCGGAAGTCGCTTTCCAACAATTTGAAGCTTTTGCTTACTCGAGCACCGGTTCTTGTTCCTCCTCAATGGGACAAGCCCTTTCACGCTCATGTCGATGTCCCGTTTGCTATTGGAGCTGTTCTTTCTCAAGAATATGATGCGCATTAATCGATAAACCAAATCGCTTCGCCCGGTAGAAAACTCAACCCCTCGCTGGCGCAACTATTACGCCACGGGCGTGAAGCTTTGGGTCTCATTTTACGGTCCAACGCCCGTCATTACCTTTTGGGCAGTCAAATCAAGTTCTTTGTGGACCACCAAGCACTTCTCTATTTGATCAACAAATCCGCCCACGGGCCGCATTGCTCGTTGGGTCCTTCTTCTCCAAGAATTTGCTCCTTTTGAAATTGTTCATAAGGTGGCAAATCTCATGTTGTTCGGATTATCTTTCACGCATCCACACGGATGATCCCGCAAATGAGTCTCGACGCCTTCCCCGATGCTCAACTCTTTTTTAGTCACGGCCACACCACATTGGTTCCATGATTTTCAGCAAGTACCTCCTCACGGGTGCCCTTCCACCAAGATGAGGCGGCTCTCTCTCCGCTTGGCGACAATCCTTGCCGCCATCAATTTCTCCGAGAGGTCCGTGACTACACCATGGTTGCTTGGGACATCTCTACAAAAGGGTAAGGACACCATCCTTCGACGTACGTGTTCTACCTCATGAAGTTCGGACATTGTTCGAGAAGCTCATCAAGGGCTCGGTGGTGGTCATTTTCATGGTAACACCCCGCGGACGCAAAAATCCTTCTTGCCTGGGTATTATTGGCCCACGCTCTTCAAAGATGCTCACGCCCACGCCCCAAGACGTGACGCTTTGCCGGCCGGTGGGACGCCACGCCCGTGGGACGCTCTTCCCTTGACGCCGGTCGCCACGCCACTTCCCTTCAGCAAATGGGGAATGGACTTTGTGGGACCTATAGACCCTCCTGCGCGGCACACTCGTGCCCGATACATTCTGGTTCTCACTGACTACGCCACCAAATGGGCGGAAGCTTGTGCACTTCCAGACAACACTGCTGCAAGCACAGCTCGAGTCCTCTATCAACAAATTATCACGCGATTCGGCTGCCCCACGGAGCTGGTCAGTGACCGTGGTGTTCATTTCATCAATCATACTATCAAAGAGCTGACGGATTATCTCTTGATACATCATCACAAGAGCACACCTTACTATCCTCAAGGCAATGGGTTGGCAGAAAGCACCAACAAAACTTTGGTCACCATTCTCAAGAAAATTTGTGACGCTTCCCGCACAGATTGGCAGACAAAACTTCCTACTGTTCTTTGGGCCTACAATACTTGTTTCAAGATTGCTACGGGTCACACTCCTTTTAAATTGGTTTATGGTCAGGAAGCTCTCATGCCCTTTGAATTCATCCTTCCAACACTCCGTTTTCAACTAGCTACTGCTCATAATCCACATTTGCTCTCAAAGAACGGGTCTATCAATTAGAACAGTTGGATGAACTTCAAGGGATGCTTATATTCGTGTTCTTCATGGACAACGATTGCAAAAATCTTTACATGACAAGCGTTTGAAAACAAAAACATTCAAACAAGGAGATTTGGTTCTTCTTTATGATTCCAGGTACAAAAATTTTCCGGGTAAACTCAAGTTTCGTTGGCTTGGCCCTTATCAAATTGTTCAAGTGGTTCGACCAAGTGTTTTCCAACTCGCTGAATTAGATGGCACTCCATTACCTACATTAGTTAATGGTTTTCGTCTCAAAGCATTTCATCACACGTAAAGTGAACATTCCAACACGTAGACAGTTCAAGAATCAAACACCACGTAAAAGTGACTAGAAAGGCGGTAGATTATATTATAGTGGAGATTTTTTACAAAATGTGGGCGCAGCCCGGCTATTTCCGCTTATGGGCGCGCCCTATATACAAAAACGGGCTCGAGCCCTATCTACTAAGTCCTACGAGGAAAAACCCTCTACTCGGGTTGGGCGCAGGTGATGAGGAGGAGATGGTAGAGGTTCCCGCTCCGGATCCCGGCGAAGGTGCGAGAACCACCTCCATCCCGTTGGTCTTTGGTCGGGATGTTCAGCCATCCCGCACACCGGCCGTCCATGCGAATGCCCGGTTGTGACAGCGCCGAGAGATCCGGACAATTCATCTTACAAGTGATCCACTCGGCAGTTAATTTCGGCATGGTGCAATCTTCGTTCAAGCCGGCCGGCCGCCATCGCGGCGCCATCGGATGCCTTCGTTTCACTTTCGGTTCGTCTTATATATGGCCGAGAAACTCCTTGTCGGCGTGGACCAATCACACCAATCGCCAACGTGTTTTGCAATGCAAAGGCGATTTCTAATATGAATCGTTCTCCGCCGCATATCTAGCCATGGTACCCGACACATTCCTTTTAATGATATCCCACCCGAAGTTGCGGCATTGAATGCCATTCCTTCTTTCCGCTTCCGTCGAACATTAATGGGTGTCCTTTGCCATCTGTCACATCCGATCTTTCTTTCACGTCTCATCCTCACCGTTCATTGCTTCTCCCTTACGTTTTTTGGGGACTTAGCCAAATTTTTGCCTCTCAATCCCCTTCTTCACATCTTTTGACACCGGCATCATCAGCGGTTCTGTTTCGCACTCTTCATACCTCTTAGCCTCGGTTATGCGCCCTAAAACAAACCTTTTCGCTTTCCTCTGCGCCAGGTCCTTTCGACTTTCGTCTTACGCCTTTGGCATCTCTCTTCGATTTCGCAAATCATTCCCATGGCTGCCCCAAGATTTTCTACACTTCAAGCTCTACCGCTCCCAAGGATCCGCCCTTTTGCCCTCAGTATCCTTCTTGGCGCCCACTTTCCGTGAAGCCCTTGTTGGCCCCAATAAAGAAGTATTTGAAGCGACACCAGCTTTACTGAATTTTCTCAAATGGAACTTAGGCTCCAAATCACCCTTGATTCGCGGTAGGTTCATCGCCAATATTGTTAACGGCCGCAAGGGTATTTTTAATCGTGTGGTCGATGGCACCACTATTTCATTGACTCAACACTTGATTTCTGAGGTATTTCATATTCCCTTGCACACTCCTTGTGTATCATGGTCCGCTATACGGGATATTGATGTCACGAGTTTGGTGCACTCGCTTATCACGCCAATGTCCATCGTCTGACCAATATCGACAAGCCTCATGAGACCTTTGTGAAATTTTTGTGGCGCAAATTCCTTGGGTATTCTATCAAGAACACCCATATCAATAAGCCTTTCTATAACCTGGTCCCATTGCTACACACTCCAAGCACCACATAGATTGGCCCCAAATGATGTTCTATCGTCTTCTCCAAGAAATGGACCGCCGGGGTACCACTTCCATTTCTGAAGTTTCTGTGGGAGGGCACTTTCAAGCCCTCATCCGTCATTACTTCCCTCCCACACCACCAAATTCTCATACTTCCACTCAGCGCTCCCTTCCAGTCAATCACCAAGTTGGCACATCACGCCCATCTTCCCCCGGGTCATGACCACGTCCACACTCATGTCATTGTCTCTTCCTCCGCTACACCATCCACTTCACACCATTTTTCCCAAACCTCCCACACGGGCAACAGCCAATTCCACCACCACAACACCCTCGTCGGTTGTTGTATCGATGATCGCCAGGATGCTCAGGCTGCCGCACTTAAGTTCTGAGGAATCCCAAGACGCTCTTATGAGCGGGTTCAACGGGCACTCGAGGCCTCCGATGCGGTACACCAAGACCTTCAAGCCGCAGCGCCCAAGTTGCAACTTTGGAGGCCAAACTTCAAGACAAGCATGAAGCTCTCTCTTACGTGGCTCATGCGGATCTCAAGAGTACACAAGCTCAAGTCAGCCAACTCAGATCAGCGGGCTCAGCTCCAACCGAAATTGAGACTCTATTGGAGCACAACAAGTCCAAAGCTGCTCTCCCCGAAAGTACCAAGGATGAAGATATTGCTAAACTCAATGCCTTGTACTGGAACTGTCGTGAAAACTTCCGCACTCAAGTTCAAAATCTTTCAGCCCGAGATGCTCAAGTTGCCTCCTTGACGGCTGACTTTCTACACGGACCTCTCGGATCACCTCTCTTCAAGATCGCCTTACGGAGGTGCAGAAACAGAAAATACTTCGATGGCCGGAGATTGCCGTGCTTTGTCTCAATACACCGGGAAATCTTCCTCCCGTGTCAATCCTTCTCGAAGCGGTCCAGGACCGATCCACGCCTCCTACTTGAAAAGGAAAATAGGATCCGTGATCTCAACAACAACCGTGCAGACAAGCTATTCATCTGGCTCTGCTGATGAGGCTCAAACCAAACTTGACGCCCAGACTTCAATTCTTCACAGAATGCCAGTGGACTTCCCAGCTCCCTCCTGCTATCATGATTATGTGGTTGCTCGACGCCACCTCTTCCTTTCAAAGTGGCACGCGGTGCTGATGGCCCCAATGGATATCCCACTAAGCGTCTTTGATTTTTCTAGGATTTGGGCCGAACTCTCCATTGAAGACAAAGGGTTGTGTTGTGCCCTTGTTGTCTTTGATCTCATACACCGCGGCCGATCCCGGGCTTTCTCACTTTCCGCGTGGTTCAGCCCATGGCTTATATTTTTCATGATTTCTATCTGGGTGATACACAGGAAAATTTTGGCAATGGGCCACGCCAGCTGTTCCAGGGTGACCCCACTGCGCAATGGGTGCTTCAGGATAACAATCCATATCTTGCGGATCCTGCTCAGACCAAAACTTTTCATCAGGAGTACATGCCTGAGCTTGCCAATCATTTATCTCTCTGGCAAGCGGAAGCGCTGCAACAAATTAGGAAGTATCTGGGACATCCCGAAGATCTTCCCTATGCACAAGTCTATATGCAGCACCTCGCTGGTTACAATCAGTTACAGGCTCTGTTGGATAGCAAGACGGTCCCCACGGGATGGGATAGCCCTCCTGTCAACTCTCAGCTCTCTGCTTCTCTTTGGGATCGCTGGTGTCAGGCACTTGATCCAGATCTTGTCAGTCAATTCAGGGAGACTGCTCAGCAACCCACGCCCACGGGCATGGTTCCTTCTCCCTATGCTTCCCTGGGTGTACCTCCACGCCCCAGGTTCCTGACTTCTGATTGGCGCCTTCCTTTTTGGACCAAGGTCATGGATGGTCATGCAGGCTGGACACCACCTCAGATCTCGACGGATCTCCGGTGGGATCCACGTTTTGTTCGCCGATCACATTGGGAAGAAGGTGCTACTCTGGACAACACCACCAATTGGATCTACATTGCTAATGAGCGTGGTTGGCAACAGCCCGCGGATGCGCTTCATGGTTTCAACACCTTCTTGCAGAACGCCTCCACCTCACCTGATCCTTCTGTCCATCTTCAAGCGGGATTTTGCGCTGCCCTCAAATGCATTTTGCTAAGCTCCGTAAATCGGCAAAGGCCCCATTTTTTTCTTTGCAATCCAAATGCAGTGTCCGGTGCCTTTGGCCTTGCGACTGTCTCCTCATGGAGTGTCAGTACATTTCTTCAGACGCCCACGCTGCACTTGAAGACATGGTACGCTCTCGTTTTCTTATTGATGCTGATCCTGCCCTTGGCCAAAACACACCTCAAGCTCTTCAATCACGCCAAGATCTCATCAGCCAGTACCATAATGGGGCCCGTCCTCACTCCCGTGAGGATCACTTTCAGACTGATGGCTTCCCGCCCTCCGAAACGCTTCCTCCTTTTCTTCACTCTGAGTGTCGTTTGGTGGGGGGGAGTGTTAGTCCTGTGCCTCCTGGTACAGGACTATTCATGCATACGTCAGACCAGGTCAAGCTCAAAGATCCTCGATCCAACCCGCGGGTGGACATCCAAGCCTCCACGAGAAGACTAAGCAAAGAAGCCACGCATGATCAAAGCCTTTGGCGGTCAACAAGAGGCGCCGCTCAGACAAGTGACGGCCCGTCACCGCCCGCGTCAGCGTCAGCGTGATTCTAGGCACTTCAAGAGGCACCGCCAACATTCCTGCAAATCAGGCCTCCTTCCAGGAGTCGGCACCGAGATCAGTCAGAGTGTCTATATTGGGCCCAAGGCCATTGTACTATATATATGAGTAGAGTTAGCTCATAAGTTTTTAGATGAGTTTTGAGTCTTGTCTCCTTTCAGTTTTCTCTCTATTGCGAGAGCTCATGTATTTTCATCATTGATATCAAGGAAGCTTATCCTCTTTCTCTCATTTGTTCTGTTCTCTTCTTTTTCTTCTCTTTCAGCAAATCCCGCGTGACATAGTCCCCCGGACTCTCCTGTTAGATCCACGGGTCCTCACAGAGGGCTGTCTTCCAGGAGTTCCCGAACCCAGACCCCAAACACCATATCATTTACTTCCAGAAGGTGGTCGCTATGGGTGATACACGTTTGCCCAACCTTTCTTTGGCCATGGCGATGGGTCCCCAACGTCTCAAAGCCTGCTGGAAGGACAAGCAAGCTCAGTGGTTCTCACGCTGGGGTGTACAGGCAAACAGATGCGTACATGTAAGGACAAAGAAAGATCACAAGGCACTTAAGCGATACCTAGATGCTACTTTCCTTCGCAAGAAGCGGGATGCGGATGCTCGACGGCGCGTAAGGCGGCACACTATCAGCAACAAGTCAATCCTAGGCTCATGAGAGGCCCACACCAGTACTTGTACACCCAGTTGCCCACGAAGAAGTGCAGACTTATAGCTTCCATTCGCACGGGTGCACATCGTCTCCGCATTGAGACAGGACGTTGGGCTCGGGAAGCACGGGAACAAAGGCTTTGTCAGTGTTGCCACGAGGGCGCCATTGAGGATGAATGTCATGCCCTCCAGATCTGCTCAGCGTTTGCCCATATCTGAGAGCGGTATGTTCGATTACCAGTGCCTGGTCAACCATTGCATGAGTTATTGAATACGGCGTCAGTGGGTTTGTTGGGGTCATATCTCCAGGAAGTTATGGATGCACGGACTCAGTTGTGTCCTCCGGGACGGTATTGAACTGTCTTATACAATTGTACAGCGCGCCAGCATACTTATTACTGCTAAGGTTTCTCCCTCAAAAACCCATCGGGGCGGGGGTTTTTTAATTTGTCAGTAATACGTTTGTTGCTCTCTTTTTGTTTGGGTCCCATAGGCCAATCGGTCTCCGTGGACGCTAAAAAACCTATTCTATTCTATTCTATTCTATTCTATTCTATTCTATTCTATTCTATTCTAAAAGCATATATAGCAAAACAAGCTTGTTTAAGATAGATTCACATGCAAAAAGAAATAGTCATGCAATTACAATTCCGATTTTCTTTATATTGTAGCTGGATTTGCAGCATGGTTTCGGCATCTTGTATTGCATTGGAATTCAATTATGATTTTGGCATCTTATATTGCATTGGAATCCTACACATATTTTATGAATGTGGTCACATCATATGCGTTATGCTTGAGCTACCAGCAAAACATTTAGACATTTATCACCATGTGTTTTTATACCATTCTTTAGCCAAGTTACAACTAATTCAAAGTTTTAATTCAACTATATTTTGCCAAATAAAAAACAATAAAACCTTTTCCAGTTCAACTAGAATAACCAAGCTTCCTAGCAATTAATATTTAGACCCTTAAAGTTTACCTATGTTTGCTTTTGTTAGATCCTAAAGGGCCTAACAACTAACACATAACTACTATTACATCTAACACTTATAGATTAAAATCCTCCCTGAAACCCCCTTTGATTTATGTGCATATTCACATGAGAGGTGATATAAGGCAGTGAGAGGCCCTAAAATCGTATAACACATGTACAAAATTAACACCCATTTAGTACATTGCTTCAAACATTATAGTATTTCGCAAACCTCGTTATACAGTATACCAAAACTTGTACAAATATAACCCACAAATGAGGATTGCCATCTATGGTCCAGATCGAGGAATAAAGGGCAAATATGCCTATCCGACAGCTCTCGATGCCCAGAGTCACCTTCGTATGAATATGCATCCGTATTATAGTGGTGTTAATTTAAATTAAAGCTCATAAAATGTTCATTAATACATTCTCCTATTGTAATTTCAGAATAAAAATACTCATTTTATAATAAAGGGAACACTAAGAAAACCAATGCAAGTTTCCTCATTAATACATCGTTATTTTCAATTTAAAAAGCATATGCATAGTCATCATATATAGACCATTCAAAGGGGCCGAGGGATTTGAACCCTGCTATTTCCACTTTAGTTTTAAAAGCAAACTGCAATTAAGAGCCAATGGGGAACTTCAAACCCCATTTCCTTAAGATTAGTGGCAATTTGATCCCAGCCCGAATTGAACAAAATTAAATCATCATATTATCATACCTAATTAGCACAAGTATCATAGGTACTTAGCACAAGTATCCAAAATCCGACCAATATATTTGCACACTTGGAAAATAGCTTTAGAAATACAAGAAATTTATCGCGCCGGCCAAGGCCGCCGCGAACATTTCTCTTTACCGACTTCGTGTCAGTCGAAGCTCAAGTAATACGAAGGGCTTTAAAAAAAAGAAAAAAAAAAAAGAAAAAAAAATCAACCAAACAATTCGATGATTAATCATGTTAACTAATCCAATAGCTAAAAGGCAAGAACATTTAAATCTTCGAAATCTATTCCCTTGATATTGTGGATACCAAAGTGACGTGAAGGATTTACATTTCAAATGAATGTTTCTATTTTGTAATGTCTTTGTTTCCTAGCCTGCTTGTCTAGGTTTATTATAACGTTGTTAACCTGGCTAATTAAAACATTAACAATGATGAAATTCCTTGCTCCTCCATAGGTATATAGATTCTAGCAGCAGAGCAAAAAAGAAAAAATCAGTATTATGCACCTCAATGGATGCTGCTACTGCTTGTATAGCTTCTGAAATAATGTTTAACTCAACTTCTTCAATAGTCATCTTCTTGTTATATAGGCTCTGCCAGAGATCATTGATTCCAATGCAAATGAAGTACCAAGATCTTCTGAAATGGTAAAGTGCCCTAAATGGCTAATCTCTAAAATTTAAAACGAAATACCTAGATGTGTGCCAATCACAAGCATATTCTAGAAAATATGATTCGCCTTTAAAGTCGTAACTATAATTGCAAATATAGTATGTACAAGCCATAGAAATAATTTGATGACGTGGCGCAAAAACAGTATGTGCGATGATCGAATGAGTTGCAGAGTGTTATGTACAGGCCATACCAGGATTGAAAGCCCTGGGACAGAATCTATGCATCGTTTTTGCGCTTCAAGCATTGTAAAATAGAAACCTCCTGCATTATGTTTTTTTTCCTTCGCTATTTTTTGTTCTGGACAAAGCTCCAAAATATTGGATTCCAAATCTCTGTGTCATATTTAAATACCTGTAGACGGATGAACAGGATTTCGATTCATTCTTCCTCCAAATCAGGGAAATTTTTTCACAATCTCCTTTTAAAGAATTATAGCCGGATCTGCATGGTTTTTTAACAAAAGAGAGAGGAGTTCTTGGAATAAAAGAAGAATAAAGAGAATCAGAAGGGGTCCCCTGTTAGGTACCAGATCTGAAACCAGAGAAGGAAAAACCGTCGGATTTGATGCTGCGGGAAAAAGCCCACCCATCTAAACTTTGAAGCCGGAATACTTTGCCAGGCAGTGCTTGTGTTGCTGCTACTTGCTCTACCGAAGATAAACAGAACCCCTTGTGTTTTGCGAGCACCCAAAGGCTTGAGCTGCATAATACAGAAAGAAGACTATGAAAAATGATAACCCATATCAAAGATTGTTCAAAGCAGATCGCAGATTTAGAAATCCGATCTGCAAGCAGGATCTAACTTTTACAAAATATGAACCTGCAACCGGCCATCAGAGAGGCGTCCATACGAAGGATCTTTCGCAAAAGCGCCATAATCATTCCCTTATCTAAAAGAGAATCCCCAAAGACGAACAAAGCAGGAGGGCAAATGGAAGACGCATTTCGCAAGGAAGCATTGGCTATGGATACCAGAAGGCAAAAAAGTTGGAAGGCCACCGGAATAGCCGCCATGGCTGGGATCAAAACTTGAACAGGCGACATACCTTAAACGGAAGCGATCCAACTCAGGTAACCAACTGAAAAAATTTGGGGGATCTAACTCTATTTATACTCAAAGAAAACCACAGAAATTTCAACACGTAAATGATCTGCAATGATACCGTTCTTATCTACTTCAACAACTGTCGATATGATTCGAAGCCTAAGATTTTGAAATCCCTAGATATGATACGGGAGCCTAAGATTTTGAATCTAATCCCTAGATATGGGAGGGGGATATCTTTGGCTTTTTTTTATTAAGTGCTTTTTGAATATATTAGAATATATAAGGCATCCACGTGTCTCTTCTAGGTTTTTTGTTGGCGAAAAAATATTAGGTTCAAACAAAAAATACAACTGCCTTACATATGTTTAGAAAGGCCTTTACAAGATGTTTAGGCTGCAAACTGCAATGTTTCTTGAACATGCTAAATTTTCACCATTGCGCATGACATCTCTCTCTAAAGCCAAAAACAATGACAAATATTTGTTAAACAAATAAAACATCCAAGAAAGAATGTGAGCTCTTTCCCTTAGACATAATCATTGAACAATTCTAATGGAAGAATAATTCACCTTCTTCAAAATATAGCATGTGATACATATAATAGAAATTGAACAATTGTATAGATGCTTCCTCTGTTTAAGTACTTCCTGAGTGTTGTTTAACTACTTTCTGAGTGCTTCAAGAGATGAGGGATCATTTGTTGTACAACCTTCCCCGTTCCACATTATGTGAACAAATGTTGAGACAATTTCACCTAAAGATGTAAATAAAGGCTATGAACGTTTAAGAGTGCAGAGCCCAGTTTGAAAAGAACGGCTCTGCTGCCTACTGCACAGCTTGAGCATAATGGCTTATTTTGGGCCATTGATTGCATGAATATTCCATTTCTTATTCCAAATGGAGAAACCATGGCCGTCTGTTGACCCCTTGATGGGGTCAAATTGCCATTTCCATGTCAGCATATGATTTGGTACCAATGGTTTCCAAAGTCAAGATACTGCCCTGCTCCACCGCCACAACAGGTTATGTTGCCTAGCAAGCCCCAATTGAACCCCATATGGGAAAAACTTCTTCCAAGTGAATCCACTCCGTGAAGAAGCCCAAGCACAAATCTCACCAAGCACAAAATGTTCCTGGAGTTCAGATTCTAGCATCTCAAAATTTGCCTTGGGAAAATAGATAGTGGACGCTGGCGGCATCTGCACAAACAAAGAATACAATTTCAAATTCTGGCGGACACTTCGGCAGACTGGAAGCCACTTCCAGGTTTTCATCTATTTGCCCCTTTCACAGCCCTGCATGAAACATATCTACATATGGCAGATTTGGCTTTATCCTCTCACAGCCCTTCCACAGTCGGATTTCAAAAATATGGCTCTCACAACTCCCCAGATGCATGTGAACAACAGGACGATATGCAAATCCTAAACAAAATCCTGGACCTCCACATCTCCAGCAAGAAAAACAAGCTATTAATCGGCGCTGTGAAGAGGAAACAAGTCCTTTCACAACCCCGCATGAAGGATATGGCAGATCCCGCTCTACCTTTCACAACCATGCATAAAGGAAGGGCATGTTTTCTTTTCAACCCCTTTTTCTTCTAGTCTATCATCTTAAGACGGCTTGGGACAAATTCTTATCCTGCCTCAATTTTTTATCTTGCTCATAGCAGGATTCTCTGGAATGGCCAATTTATTCTCTCAGATCTTTCTGTGTGGCTCCAAACCCTGCAATCCATAACCTACTCCAAGTCGGGATCCCAACTTCCTCACAAATTGGAGGGCCCTAAGACCCTCCTTTGCAATTTTCAAGGCCAATTGTGGCCTGTGGGAAAACTCAGTTCCGACCCTGGCTTGTTTTGGATGCAAGCCTTGCTTGCTCAGAATTGCTTGCGGCAACCACAATTCTTCGATTCAGCCTCCTAAAGACCCGTAAACCAAATCTGGAGCTGATTCGAGCTCCTTTGCAGGAACCCATCTTGCCTCCACAATCAAGCTACGGTGATTTTTTTTTCTTGAATCAATGCCCACTTCGCCATGAATTAATCTATTTGAAGGAGAGTTTCACAGGCATCACTTGCTGCCTTCTCCGCCGTGTCAATCACTTGTCGCCATCATCGTGCTAAAAAGGCCCCTTAACCCAAATGAAAAATTAGCAACATGCCAAGTCACCTTTTTTTTAGCATCTAGGTGACAGATGTCACGTTGTTCTAACATCTAAAAAGAGCAATTTGTCACTTTGGGTCAAACTAGCCCATCCACCGTCAGCATTATACGAAAAAATCTACAAATACACCTCCATAACAACTCACAATCTTATGTAACATCATACGATTTTCACATTTTTGAAACCTTATGGTTCTGTGATCCCATATAGCCTAGTCTATTAAACTATGTGGGCAACCAACATATAATCCTTCAATATGGAAAGATAACCCTTAAACCTTTGGTGTTTCTCTCTTTAGTGGAATAGCGATCGAGAGATTATTCCGGTACTTACCCACCGCAGTAATGGACGGCTTGCCTGATAGAAGGCGCCAAACGACTCAGGTTTCCAAAACCTTATTGAACCGTAGTCCGATGCGCACCTGAAAACAGGTCCTTCTTTGCCTCCTTATTTTACCAAGCCATTTATAAAATGCGGGTGCCATTTATTTTGAAAATTTAAGATACAACCATGGATATGACCGCTATCAACTTGCTCAAGATGGCCTCATGGTCAATTTTCTTGTCTTTTATTGAAGAACGGTAAATTCAAGGATGAATCTTACCTGGGATGCTTTTAGAAAGATGCAAAACTCGAGTTACAATCCACAAAGATTATGACAGAGAATTTGGCGCTGAAAAATGAATCCTTTAAGTTTTTGGACCTCCTTTTAGTGTTTGGGAATTTCAAATTTGAGTTTTTCATTCTTAAGCACCCTAGGAATAGCAGACTTAAATCCTGCGTTGACAATTGTGCTTGTTTCAGATTACCTGTATGGCAAAGCGTAAGCAGAATAAACCAAAGAAGGCAACGAAAGAATCCGCATGTCCTCAGAACTCAGATGTAGATGATTTGGAGTTAAAGACATTACCTGAATCTGCCGAGGTTCATGGTTGTAACGCACATAAAAAAGTTTCGTCCACAGTTAATGAATGGCATGAGCACACTTTGTTGGAATCACAAAATAGCAGCGGTGTAAAGGTTGGGGAAGTCGGTCTTATGAATGTTATTTATTATAATGACATACCAATATACGATACAGCCAGAAACTGCACGTTGCAAGTTCGACTGCGGTTTAGAAAGCATCCTAAACATGGATTTGGAGGTTTGCATGAACCACCGATGGAGGATATACATGTTGATGTCCTCACCATAAGCATTGCAGATGCAAGCCCTTTCCTTCTCTTATCAGGCAACCTTGATGCTCCTGATGTGGTTGCTGCAGATCTTTCTTATTTAATAGTAAAAGGATACATGGGACTTTTTCCAAATAATACCGCATCGCCAGCTGGAGAATGGGCCTCCCTTGATAGATTTCATGTTGTTATCGAGAAGGATCTTTTTGAGGCCAACATATCATATGGATCTCATTTACGACCTATATGGAGAAAGAAAGTACGCAGTGTAATAACATGGTTGAGGCCCGAACTTAGTATAGAAAGTATTTATGGCGAAGTAGTTGCAAAAGGGACTCAGAACGGTGACACAAAACAGTTTGATCCTGTTGTTTTTTACGAGGCGATGAAAAGATCTCGGTAAGTAAGCACTCTGTAAATGAGGTTCTAATTAGGACGTACAATTTATTATATTTAATCAAGTGTAAACTATAAATTTAAAATTCATGAGTCTATAGGAGTAGTCATTTTAGATTAGACATTCATTACATTTCCCAGCATTTCCTGCAAGGATGGATTAATGGAATGATACCAAAATGACTTTTTCATCTCTGATATGTCTTTTAAGAACTTCTGTTTCCCTGATTGTCACATAGCTCTGCAACATCAATACTCCATGTGCTTACCACTGTACAAAGACATGATAGAAATCTCATTTCTCTCTCCTTCTATGCACATATCTATATCGCTGTCTTTTATTTTTTGTGCATACATGTATACGAAATATGTAGATATTCATCTGAATCTTCATTGAGCATAATTGCATATGAAATGTGCAGCAATGAACCCGCATTAGACAAAGGATTCGACGAATTGCTCATCAATTTGAGACCATATCAGCAGCGTGCTGTCTACTGGATGGTCCAACGAGAAATAGGGGGCAAACACACATCCAAAGCTTTATCATCATCAGATGGGAAGCATGCTCCCCTTCTCTGGACTCTTGTAGAATCAGTAGATGGATCTAATTGCTTCTTCTATAATCCATTCAGGTGCTTCTTATAACCATATGCTGAGCAGTTTTGCTTTCTTTTTGTACTTAAGACCCTGGCTGATTTGCAGCGGTTCTGTGTCCACTGAGCCACAGGACCATCCTTCCTACGTTCGAGGTGGCATACTTGCAGGTAAGATTAGACAATCTTTGCTGTTAATAAAAGCCTGTACTTTTAATTAGTGGTTCTGAAGCTATCCTTCATTCCAGATGAAATGGGTCTTGGTAAAACTGTGGAGATACTTGCATGCATTCTATCTAATCCGTATAGGAGTTCTACTTTGTCTACCTCTAATGCATCTGACACAGCATCAAAGGATTTGCAAAGGAAATTGAGCAAGAGAAAGCGAGTACGGGTTGAATGCTCTTGTGGTGCAATTGAAGAAGGCTCACATGAAGGCATTTGGGTTCAATGTGATTGTTGTGATGCCTGGCAGCATGCTGCATGTGTTGGCTATGGGTTTCCTTCTCCAGCTGATCTATGCTACAAAACTCCAATCAAGAACTCTAGAAAAAGATCGAAAACCAGATTAGAAACCAATAGATGCACTAGGAAAGGAAATAATGGTCTTTATGAAGTTGATGACATTCACATTTGTGGGCAATGTTCGGAGCTGATTGGTGGTATTGAAGTTAGTGGCGAAAGTGGAGCTACCCTCATAGTTTGTCCCACTCCAATTCTTGATCAATGGCAAGAAGAGATTACGAGGTTCACGTCACTAATGGTTTTGTACTTGATCAGTTAAGACGTACTTGTGAACAAGGAGTTGCATGATGTTATAAACATTTCACTCTTAGTTGTTACTTCTTAGACAAATGGGGGAGGGGAGGATATTAACATCCACGAGAAAGAGGATGTGTCTCATAAGGAGGGAGAGAGAAAGGACATCTCTCATTTGCACTTAGTGTTTGTATCTCCTGCGGCAAATTCACATCTTTCATGCTCTTTAGTTTTAAATAGTGGCTACTACATCGTATCACGTATTAGTTATAGATGATCATTTGTCTAATGGAAGATCGTTTGTCTAGCGTAGCTTCAGTCTAGAAAGCTTACTGACACGTACATTCATATTTTATATGTTTTTAATATTTCTATAAGAAAAATTTATGGGGTCTGGCATGTCTTTCAGGCATACAAGGCGAGGATCATTACGTGTGATGGTTTACAATGGTGTTCGCAGGGGTTGCCATCTAGTCAATGATGACCATGGTTGCAACTTAAAGGTAGTAGGAGCACATGATCTTGCAATGGCAGACATTGTGCTAACAACCTACGACATTCTCAGAGAGGATCTTTTTCATGATATAGATGATGGAAATGGAAAGATGCGTTCAATGAGATTCCAGAAAAGGTATACGGATTTATGATTTTATATGCATATTTATTGAGCAATGTGAAATGAAATCTTCTCATGTTTTTAAAGGATACAATGCTTATAAGTACCAAATTCAGACACATTCTCCCATGATCAAAGCCTACAACACCCAGATGTGTTCTCTTTTTCATTGTATAAATTTAATTTATCTTTTCCTTCGTTAACCTGACAATAATTTTGTTTCTCTTGAAAAAAGAATCACGAAAAGATCAAGCGCTAATTAAAACTCCCATTGACATCTATGATGAAATGAAAGAGTGACCAAATTGTTAGCATTTGAGGTTGAGTTACTTTGCACGTCCATTTGGGGCAATATCTCTTGCTGAATGCCTGATTTTTGATTATGGTGTATACAGACAATTGACATGTTCGTCCATTTGGTCCAACGTGTACAAATAGAATAATGTCCTTGTCTAGTTTCAATGACCATTCTTTTTTAACTGTTAATAAAGGAATGGAGATGTGCAGCAAGAAGTCAAGATGTGGGAGGAAGAACCTATGTTTTGTGTTATGTTCACAGAAATTTGTCCAAGTGTGTTTTTTAGTTTCGAGTCTTCTTCAGTGTGCTTTGAAGTTTTTAATAAAATTAGCAGTACTTGGCCAATGATTCTGGTAAGAGTTTCAGGTATCGAGTAGTTCCAACACCTTTAACAAGGCTGTTGTGGTGGCGCATCTGTCTGGATGAAGCTCAGATGGTAGAGAACAACGCTGCCAATGTTACGGAGATGGCTTTGCGGTTACATGCGCAAAATCGATGGTGTGTGAGTGGAACACCAATCCAGCGCGGCTTGGACGACATGTTTGGTTTACTGAAGTTCTTGCAAGCAGCACCTTTTGACAATTATTACTGGTGGAATCAAGCATTAAAGATTCCTTATGAGGTCCAATCTTTTATCTGCATCATTTGAACAAATAACAAACCATAGATTGATGTGGATCAATTTTTATGCATATTAGGAGCATTCACAGTGACTGCTACGCACTTTAAGAACACCAACCGGTCACTTGGAATGACAATCTTTTAAGATCAGAACCTTCCAGACAGATCCACATAATAGCGTACCAGTTGTTGCTTGATTCACGAGTTTAACAAATCAAATTCTATCATTATGAAATTCTGGGAACCTCAAGTGATTCTTTACTCTTTAGGCAGATTTGAAGTATTTCCAAATCTACCAAGAAAAGCTTGCAATGAGGCAAAGTGGGTGCTCTCTCCTGCCCTAGATATTTTTCACGTAATAGGAAAGAACTAGTCAATTAGAGAAGATGAAGGCGGACAACACCTATGAACCTAAACATCGTTGGAGCTGCATAGAGTGCAAATTGTATGTGCGTTTGCCAACGCGTTGGCCCATTTTGCTACTAACATGTTTTCTGCTGTTGACAGACAACCAGCCTGGAATCCAGGCTTTTCTTTGGCTTCCCATTCTTTGGCAAAATCTGAGGGCATTTTCTCCCCCTGCATTCAGGTAATCTGATTGCTATGGGGTATATCCTGCTCCAAACTCAGATCAACCCCTTCCAGTCCAGATCACGGATTTTGACTCATCAAATCAGATCACATACAACTGATCTGATACTGATTGATATGCTTTTGCTTTTCATGTACTCCCATATTTTTCTCTTCATGTTTGAGTACTATAGCTCGAATAGGAACATGTAATCTCAAATAAGTCACTTCCAGCTCAGATCACGTATTTTGACTCATCAAATCACAACTGATCTGACACTGTGATTTAGATGCTTTCTCTTTTTCATTTGCTCCTTCTATATTTTGCTCTTCATGTTTGACCTCTACAGCTTGACCAGGAACATGTAATTCATTTGTGGTGTAGAGGTTCTTGCTCTGCCAACGCGGTTTGGCAGTCCATGATATACCTTGTAAATGCTGACAAAGTCAAAATGTTTGCCACCAAACACCAAACTTGGCACCAAATTGCTAACAATTGATGGTATAAAATTGCAAGTGGTAAAGAGTATTCTTACACTTTGTACGAGATGACATACCATTATTATGATTTAATTATTCTAACATCTAGAAGCTTCAGAAGTTGAATGACGGATGCTAGCAGTTCAAGTTGAAACAGATTGAATGTCAATTTATAGATGCTGCTGAAATTGAGCATCTTTTCTCCCATATTTAAATTTCTCATGTAGGATCATCACATGCAGGAAGGAAGGGAGAGAGCAGTTAAATTGACACATACCTTTTTTCGTGGCTTCATGTGGCGTTCCACAAAGGATCAAGTGGCAGATGAGTTGAATCTGCCACCTCAGCAGCAAAATACAGTTTGGCTAACCTTTTCTCCAATTGAAGCTCATTATTATCAACGCCAACATGAGCGTTGTGCCAGAAAAGTAAATGAACTTATTGCTAGGTGGATGCCAAACCCTTCAATGCTATTGTCTGAGGACTCGAAAACTCGTGAAACTTCAGAAAATGTTTCAAATACATCTATTCCTGGTGCCTCCACTCCGTATATTGCTTCGGACAGACCTTTGAGTCACGACGAAGTTGCTAAGCTATTAAATCTGTTATTAAGGCTCAGACAAGCCTGTTGTCATCCACAAGTAGGCAGTGCAGGAATACGATCATTACAGGGGGCACCGATGACTATGGACGAGATTTTAGAGGTCAGTGTATTTGCCATGCCTTGAAATCACTGCCATTTTATTAGAGTATGTCAACACCTATAGAATGAATGCTTTGTATTAACTCGAAACAAGGCATTGACCTCCCCATTTCAGGTGTTAATTGAAAAGTCAAAAACCGAAGGAGAGGAAGCACAAAGGGCATTGTTGAGTGCGTTGAATGGTTTGGCCGCAGTCGCAATTGCTGAAGAGAACTGGCAACTTGCTGTGTCAACTTATCGTGAAGCCTTGTCAACAGCTGAGGAAAATTCTGCATATTTTCGTGTTGATCCCTTACAAAAACTACATGTTTTGCACAACCTAGCTGAGGTTCTCTCATCAGGAAAAGCAAAGGGAATTCCAAGAACATTAAGAGATGACCTACTTCTCCAACACTGCAAAGACATTCGAGAGAAGTATATGGCTCCTTTTCAGGGGAAGCTCGGTGCCTGTCGTGAAGAGTTTCTTGTTGTTCACAGGAAGGTATGCTTCTGCATTTATGAATTGTCAAACATCTCAATTTTCGCCGTGTATTTCTCCTGAGGCATGTTGTCATGTATGATTGTCTATGAATAAATTTTGATCCATATTTGATTGAAGTATAGAGAATTATAACTGAACGTAGGAATGGAGTAAATCCAATTTAATTTTATTTTATATCACTTCAGGTGGTTGATTTTCTAGCAAAAGATGGGACTTCTCACGGGAGCACCTGGTGGTTGGATGTGTTGTCATTAGTGCAGCAGAAAGGCGATGGTGCAAAGGAATTAGTTGCTAAGATTCATGATGCGTTGCATGATATAGACGTATTTCAAGCAAGAGATGCATTCAACTTTGCAAGAAGGTTGGTACGATGGTCGATGTAATACAGGAAGATGTTTATGATGAGAATGGCCATTCATTATTTATAAATTCATGTTTCTTTGTAGGTTTCGGGATCTCGACGGTTTAAAGTTGCTACTGCAAACTGAGCTTGAAGCAATCGACCAATTAAGGAAGAACCTATTTGAACGTCTACTTGAAATGGATGCTCACATGGACAGCCCATCAGATTCAGAAGTTAAGAAAGCAGGGAGTTGTGAGAGATGCACAGAGTCAGATGGAGCGATATGTTCCCATTGCATGTTAGATGATTTGTTCCAGGTATATCTTCTTTACACATGAATGTAGTATGGAAAGTGCTTTATTGGGGACTAAAATGCTCATCTCCCACTTGCTCTGCTGTCTATGCCTTTAGAATTTTGTTATTTCATGGCGGCTTAAAGGGCAGTGCCATGAAAGTAAGCCATGTTCTAGACTCTTAATGATATGCTTCTATTACAGTGCATGTAGCAAATTATATCATGTTTAAAGTTCACTTGGAAACATTGGGCTGTGAAGAACTTTATATTGTCATGGCATAGGCAAGTATGCAATGGTGTCTTAGCACTATATATAATGTTTCTGTTACCATGCAACCTTTTTGATTAAGTCGTAACAATATATATTGTTACTATTTTCATGTTGCCGGTTATCAGTGAGATGAAAGCTTGTCTATACAGGTTTAAGGTCTATTTGAATATTGTAGGAGTAGAGTTTCTCATATATGTTTTTGTAATAACAGGCATATGAGAGTAGATTGTTTCTAGTGAGGGCACATTCAGCTAGAGTTGACAGGGTTGTATCTGCTGAAGATGCCATTGCAGCCCATAATCGGTCTTTACTGTGCAAAAGGATTGGAAAAGGAAATAGTGAATTTGCTTCTACCAATTGCATGTCTGGTAATAGGAACGATGGAGACCCAGAAGTCCGTGTAAGTAGCCCTTGCTTTTCATTTGTGTGGATTACGTGCAGCTTATATGTCTCTTTCTACTCTGAACGTCGTGAATTTGTTGGTGTGTGGATTGTGTGGCATAAATTCACTTTTATTCTGTAGATAGTCCATAGTCCATTCTGTAGGTCTTGGCTCCTCAAATTCTGAACAATTTTTTTAGATTGCCTCGAACCACTTGTTTTTCCGAACAAAATAAACCATGTTTACAATTGTTATGGCGCATTTTTGTCACAAAACAAGGCTTGCCGATTTTGGTCCAGCAATTCAAGCCTCCTGGATTTGTGATGGCTTTTCCGTTTCCTTCATGGTCGATTCTCCTCTGATACCATATAGCATAAGGAAAGAAGCAACATGAAGGAAGACTATTCTGTTGAGAAACTGGAGAACACTAAATCACTTTTTGCATATCTACTATGATGTGCAGATGTGGACCACCATGCACACAACGTGGCTTAGTGTCACTGTTAATCATGTGTTTTATGTCATCTAACACTCCCTTTGAAACACATGACTAGTAGAATACAAAAACACAATGAAAACGAATGGAGTGGTCTGTTTTGCTTGATGATGAAGAAAGCTGAAGCTTCTGTTAACCGTGCTCTCCATTCAGCTGGATGCTGTTTTGTGAAACCAATTGCATCTGTCAGAAGAACAATGAAGTAATGAACATGTGCCTCGTTTTAGGATGATATCTAAAATCTTTGTTCAGCTCAATAGCACTTTGATTGCCAAAGAAACGCAATCGACGAATTGCTTTAACATCACATCACATCACAGACTTCAAACTCCATATGAACCAGGTTAGAAATTATTACTTGGCTGTCATGAAGACAATGGCAGTCCTGCTCTATACTGATACTTGGAGGTCTAATATACCTCACAATGACCAGGCCAGTAGCTTCAGAGTCATTCAAGGTTCATGGAACATCCAAAATGGAGTCATTGGAAGGCTGCAGAGTGTGGCTTGCATTGCCTGCTGGCTATAAAATTGAAAGGGATCTTCTATTTTAGGGAAGGGCCTCTTGATTCACAACTATATATGCGGATGTGATAGTGACTTAGAGTGGAGACATTCTGTTACTATGTTTCTTTAGTTGGAGGTAATCCAGTTACAAAGAAACAGGTCACAGTCAGTATTAGTACCGTTGAGGCACAATGAAAAGCAATGTGCACTGCAGCACAAAAGATGCTTTGGATCGATCATTCACCCTTATGAAGATCTTGGTGCTTCGTTGTGACAACGTTGGAGCAATTGAGACTGCCAAATGGCACTCTCACAAAGCATGTGGATGTACAGGTCTGTTTTATCATGGAACAGCTTGAAAAATGCCCTCATCACTATACATTTTTGTCCTCTATAAATCAAGTAGGAAACAATTCTCAAAACCATTGGCAGGCCATATATACCCTGTTATGAAAAAGTACTCAATCTTCTCAAATTGAATGATCAGAAGGGCTTCATTATTAGGCAGTTTACATCTTCAGAAGGGGTGTTAAGTAAGATCATTCATTTCAAGCATGTAGATGATTCTACACAGCTGACTCATCCCCACTGCTGATTGTACATGGTGTGAGAAATGGCACCTGACACCGTTAGATGACCCCTTGTCTATTATTGTTTCAAATCTGTCATGATGACTCAGTGGATCTAACTTCACAACTCACCATATGTTGGCTGGCGTGTTCTAATTACTAAAAAGGTACATTTCTAGTTAGTTCCTTGTTCACCTGGTTGTGTTTTGTTCCTCAGATTGACAAAATCTGATTGGCATCTCTTTGATCTATTCAAGGACGTTCTCTTTTTGAGCTATTCATATTTGAATTCATTATTATAAGTTCATTCCGGCTAAGCATAGAAAACAAGACTCTTCTTTTAAGAAGCTAAAGGAGAACAGAAAATGAAATCGTTTCTTTTATGTACTATAACATGCAGGCCTGAACCAGCAGGTATAACGTGTTACTATTTCATATTATATAACAAGAGTTTTTTTTCCATCTCAGAGACCAATAATACAATAATTATGAATATCTAAGTAGTAACATGGAGCCTATGCACAAAATAAGGTCGAAAATTAAAGAATAAAATAGCTCAGTTGGTTCTCTCGCAATGTAGGTGATATTGTTGTTCCATTTCTGTTGAAAGATTGCTTATACTTCTTTGTAGCTGCCTGCTTAACTTCCTTCAGGGAACTCCTCTGGAATCAAAGAACTCCTCTGGAATCAAGGTGAAGGCAGGGTCAGATTTCCATTTATGAGCTTTTTTCATCGTCGAAAGAGAAAGGCGTTAATTGTGGCTGCGTGGAATATTGTCTCTGCTTGAAGTCTAAGCCAGCCAATTGCTTAAGTAAAGCTCTCCTATAATCAGTCATTTCTCGAAGATAAGGAGCTACACATTTCTGATATGCAAAGTTGCTAGCTTGGTAAGGATGTCGCCGCTCAAAAGAGTCAATAGAACATGTCACACATCGCATAATATACTGAGCATGCGGAGTTCAAATGTTTTCCAGATCCAACTGTATAGCCAGCCATATTTGTGCCGCATGGTAGTTAGTTAGTAACTAGCCGTATGTAGACATCAGGATCTGTTATAGACATTAGTCCTATAAAGCCATGTACTCTATTTCTTGTTCATCAATTTAGCTTTTCTTCTATTTCTTGCCTACTTTCCGTGATGTTCTTGCTGTCTCGAAGGGCCGTTCTCAACATGGTATCGGAGCCATCAAGATATTGCTGTATAAGCCATATTTGTGCCACAAGGCAGTTAATTAGTATCTAGCCATTAGTTGTGGATGTCAGGATCTTTTATAGATGTTCGTCCTATAAAGCCATGCATTCTAGTTCTTGTTAATCAATTTAGCTTCTCTTCTGTTTCTTGTCTACATCCTGTGATGTTCTTGCTGTCTCGAAGGGCTGTTCTCAACATCCATTTCGCCCAAATAGTTTGCAAATCCTTCTCCTTAGGTCTCTTGCTTTGTCTCAGACTCTAAACAAAGGAAGTGTGGGAGAACATTATCCGGCAGAGAGGGAGAGAGGAAGAGAATTAGCTGAGTTCCTTTTAAAATTAGAAGTCTTTGAAGATGTGGACTCTGTAATGGATCTTTCCAAAGAAGAATAAGACCCCTCGGGGTAAATAGACATCGTATCATTTTTTAGACCCTCTAAGGGAAACACTGGACAGGTTAGGGCGCCACATAGCTTTATAAGAGATCCTTCCAATGAAGAATAAGACCCGCTTGCGATAAACAGGACATTTCGCCATCTGACCCATTAAGGGCCACTTAGCATGCAGATTCTATATCAAGTCTTTTGACTGAGTTTTTTTTCCTACTTGATTGCTTTACCTAGCATTTTCAGGCATAGGAGGATGCACTTTGAGGTTAAAGAACTGATGTATTTATTTGATTTGATAGATGGATGGATGGATGGATGGTTGGTTGGTTGCCAGTAGATGTCAAAAAATCCTTTAGTTAGGATGATGATCCTAGAGGATAACTGATATATTTATTTGGTTTCATAATGATTTCCTTATACACATTACTTCTTCTCTTCCTGTGCTAAGTATGTTTGCTAATAGAGTGATTTATCCTTTTGCATAATACTTTGAAGCTGCTCCCTTGAACCCTGGTTCACTGAAGAAACCCGAAACATAAGCAGAGAGGAGCAATTTGATAGTAATCGGCAGAGGTTCCTTAGAGAGAGGAATTTGAGAATTAAAACAAAAAGTAGTTAATTCTGGCAAAATAACCCAATCATTAATTAAGTTTTCTGGTGGAATGTAGTACATGGTTACAAAGTGTAAAGTCTCAACTCCTATAAATGTTCAGTAGAGTTTCTTGCTTTCATCCTCATAAGCCTCATAACATTAAAAGGACAAATTCCACAAAGTGAATGGTATAATGAGGAGCGTAAACACCATTTGTCATTTGATCCATAAATCTGCGACAGCCTCTAAGAAATCTCATAAGCAGCTGATCTGGCAGATGTGAAAGAGGACATGCAAAGTTTTGGAAGAAAATTCTGCTGGTAAAACCAGCTTGCCTCTCAGACCTCCGCCTTGCGGCAGTTGTTAAGATGTTCCCACCTAAACAAATATGGAAAAATAATTGGACAATGTAATAGACCCAGTGGCAAGCAAATGTCTTGTAAACTGGACCTTGCAGAATGGGAATCCCGCACCATGGTGGGTGCTAGGAATGTAGCAGACCATGAGCCATTTTTGCATGCATATTGGAGACAGATTCTATACCAATTATCGAAAGAGGATTAAACCGAGGGAAAGTAAAGAGTTGCGGGGATATACAGGCTGAACAGCTAGTTCATGGGATTGATAAACTTGCATAGACTTCCTCATGAATCCTAGTAAATCGTCTTGTCACAATTGGACATGTGGTAGATGACTGATTGTGAAATATATGTAGTGGAATACACCTTCCAATAGACCATATCTTCGTTTTGTGACCTGCAAGCAAGATTCAGGAAAAACTTCTCAAGAATAGACCATTGTCGTTATTCTGAATGCTATTACACAGGAGGCAAAGGCAAGGAAGGTTTTTTCAGGCGTCTTCCTTTCCTACATCCCTTGTTGGTTGGCAGACCAGTACTAGGGGCATGTTGTGTCTATTTGGTCATGTTGGTGCCCTTAGAAGACAGTAATTCTTTTTGTCTATAAAAATCCTTTCGGATGATATTTCAACATGGACGTGTCAATCAACAACTTTCTTAATAATTTACATCAGTCTGCCATTGAGATTATGTGCTTATGTGACTTTATGAGACCTGTCATTCATTTGCAGCTTCATAGGCACCGTTCACAAACAGAAACTATTTTGAAAACAATCAGGACATATGGCAAGTTACATTTACCTGGAACTAGTGAAACTGCTGCAAAGGAGCATCTTCAAGCACTTGTCGTAAGTAATCAGCTGAAACTTGAGCAATAAATAGTTTTAGGGTACATGCTAATTCATTCTTTTTAGAATATGCGCAAGGAGTTTGCCCAAGCAAAACAATTGGCGCTATCCCAACGCCGTGTAATGTGCGCATTGGATGAGCTTGGTATGTCAATAGCACGCTTCTATGTCAGGAAACCTCAAGGCAGTGAACCTGCAGATCCACTAAGGTTGCATCCTGAGGAAGTTCCTGCAAAAAATGCCCAGTTCACTGCAGACAAATTTGCTGCGGTTACTGATCTCTCCCGCTTAAAAGGACAACTAAGATATCTGAAGGTATATGTTTTCATGTCATTTACAGAAGCATGGTTTTCTTTTATCTAAAAAAATGTCTCCGCTATCTTCAGATGCGTTAAATTTCTGTTTAGAAATTTAAGCTGAATAATTTTATGCAACCTTTTTATCCCGTTTGGTAACTCCAGAAGCAGATTCTGACCTCCTTAAATGTCCGCTTAGTGTTCTTAGTATCAGACTCTTTAGCTTGCTGATTTGTTCTTTGGTTGCTCCAAATGTAATTAATCATTTGCCTCTGCAGATAATGAATTATGATCTGTCCACTCCCCAATTTCTAGATCTGCGTTCTTCAGAGTACAATTTATAAACATTTTGAGCTTCAAGAATTTGATATCCTCGTTTTGGTGTGCAATTTGCATGAAGAACCTCTAATTAGCAGATCAGAAATCAACCGTCTTGGCACAATTCTTAAGAAACCTCAGGTTTCAAACTATCAGTCTCTTCGAACTGGGTGATCTTAGACTCATCTCAAGACCAAATAGAAAAATGTGCCTTCTCAATCATCAACTTCACTCAAATTTTCCATGAAAGGAGGAACTTTGAACTTCTTAGTTCTTATGATTAGTGGATAGACAGTGATAGCTGTATGCTTAGATCTGATTATATATCTGAGAGATGACATGTATCTCGAAGGACGTGTGTATCTTTCACTTGATGCTTGCTTCATCTGTTGCTGACGTGTCATTTCACATAAAATGGCAGTATGACACTTCATTTTGTTTGTTGAGTGGTTTTTTTTTTTTTGCTCTCCATTTTTCAGTTGTCTGACATCTGGACCTTGAAAACTCTTGTATTGTCTTTGCTGGGTTTTATTTCTTGTCTAATTTAACAAAAGATTAATCTGTTAGCTCGTTTGGAGAGAGGAGAAGCGGAAAGAAGAGTCGCAGATTGAGGGGGAAGGAGGAGGGGGTTCTAGAAAACACATGATATGCACCAAAATGTGATATTATGTGGATTTGGATATATCAGATTAAACTACACATGGCCACATTATACATAAAAGTACAACATTGTTCAACTTTGACATATTACAAACTTTAGGCTTCACATTAACTGAATCGTTTAGCCAAGATAATAAATCCCGCATGGTATCAGGCCGTCCTTGGTAGCAGAGTTGAGTGGACAGAATTTTCAGGATCTGAATGCATTTATGTTGTCTCTGCACTGAGACATTAATTGTTTCAATCTGTTTGTGTGTGAGAAACGAGGCTGAAAGGCTGTTTCAAAGATCTTTCCCAGATTGTAAGCAAAGGTTGCGTAGTGATATGGGTGGATTGATTTTACCTAAAACCAATTGCGGAACACGAGTTTCTTGACCCACAGTGTTTTCGTAATTCTTGGAGTCCCTTCTTTAAAATCCTATGATCTATCAGAAAAAACTGAACATGTAAGATGTCATGATCTTAAGTTGTATGCAGAGCCAGCAGTCGTCTTGGTCAACAGAAGTCTATATAGCTGATTACTATATTTCTTTGTTTGGAGGTAATACTCTAATGTGGAGCTCACTCTTTGTACAAGTAATACAAAGACTAACTTAAAGGCGAGAAATTGGAAAACTCGGGTACAACCAGCTTTGGTGCATTCACTTACTGTTGATATTTAGCTGCATTTTGTAAGAGAACAGTTCAAATCAATTGTGGTAGTGGCAAGTAATAGCAGATGTCAGAAATTTGCATACATAACGGATCAAAACATTTGATGCTGCAGGGGGAGGAGGCATGGCAAGTATTTTGCTGATCTGTCGGATTCTCTGTCCATCTGTATAAGATCACACGTTTCTTTTTGTCTGTTGAGTTTATGTACCGTTATGTTCCTCCTGTACTGTTATGCTCCTTTTTTGCAGTCACCTAGGTTAACAATCGCACTTCTTTCTTCTCCATTTATGCATTTCTCTCCTTCCTCTCATATGGCACGATCTGGAAATTTTATACATATCAAGGACATGGTTAAGTCTAAGTGATCTTCCCACCAAGATGCAATTTTACAAAGATCACTTCGTTGAGATCAATGAAGATGGTTTCATCGAGCGACCAGGATATTTGAATATTCACGCAGCACATAAAGTGAGACACGCTATTGGTCAGCTCAGGGTCTCACCTCATCAGCTTGAGATTGAGGCTGGTCGGGCCAGTAGACCGCTCGAAGAGGATCTGCAGATTGTGTCACTTGAATGTAATTGAGTCTGAGGAACATTCCATCTTTACATGTCCAGTCTATTATGAAATATGGGGTAGATTCCATTGCGTGTTTGGGAGCCTACCTCCCTCTCCAAACTGATCGCATATGAGGACCAGATATGTTTAGCTTTTTTCCTTCACCAAATGACTGTGCATAGAAGAAATCTATTGAAGGAGCAAGCTGGGGGAAGAGCTGGACGGGAAAATGACCCTACACAGAGGTTGATCACTCTCTTTCTCATTATTGATGATAATGATAATAAACGAAAGTCAGATTCTCTTCCTAGACCATCTCATCCGATCTCAAAAGGAGTAACCATGAAAGTGTCTAGAAGAAGAAAGCAGACAGTAAAGGAAAAACATAAGCAGTCCTTCAAAAGAGAAACTAAGTCTGGCATCACTTTATACTTTGAGCCCATGGTCAAGAAGACAGAAGTTTCGTGATTTCATCGTTTTAGTTTTTCTTTTTTTTTTTATTTTTAAGTAATATCTCTAGGTGGCTGCAAATGCGCTGCTAGCTGGACATGATTGGTGTATATTTGGTCTCATAGACCCACGTAGACATTAATATAATCTTTCTTTCTTTTCTCCTTTCTTTCTTTCTCTTCTGGAGAGGCTCCAAATTTCTCTTCTTCTAGAATGATTAGAAGCAAACATTATATACCCCATGATATAATGCTTGCTGAATTTAACGTGAACCTCTGAAGGTTGAAATTGCCTTTCAAACAGTGACTTATTTACGTCAGTTACACCGGTTTGGACAATCACAAGGTCAAAAAAGACTTCCCTGGTTGGCATATGTGTCTAAAACGTTGGCAGACCAGGGTAAGCACTGTTGGTTCTCAAGGACATCTAAATTGTTTGAGGAGATGGGCTTTTCTATGGGAAATATCCCACCTTTTCAATACAGTATAATGGATGATAATCTGAATTTTGCTCAGCAAGAAGTTAATCAGCTTATACGCCATGACTTGGAGTGTCTTTATATTTCAAATACATGGGTAAATCCCGTCAAAGATCTGCCTGCTAAAAAGAAATTCTATAAGGATAACTTCCTAAATGTATCAACAGATAGTTTCATCGTAAGGCCTGGATATTTGGATATTGATCTGCCGAATAAAGTGAGATACTCTATAGGGCAGTTTAGAGTGTCATCTCACCAGTGGGAGATTGAGGTTGGTAGGGCGAAAAACTTTAGTCGTGAAGATCGAAAATGCCCAATGTGCGATCTAAACATGGTTGAGTCAGAAGAACATTTTATTTTTACATGCCCAACCTGCAACATCATTAGAGGCAGATATCATTGTCTTTTTAGAGACCCCACATCTCTACAACAGCTGGTAGAATATTACGATCAAAATTGTGTATCTCACTTTGTATATGAACGATCCCTAGAAAGGAGAAATATTCTCAAACAAAAGAATCCAACGGGCCTGAAGCAAACAGAAATAACTAATTTCTTTTCATCTGAGTCAAACGATGATAAGATGATAGTGGAAGCATCATAGAAGAGGAAGTATCCTGACCCTAAAGGGGTGACTTTGGCACTGTCTAAGAAGATAAAACAATCAGCAGCTATGAAACATAAAAGGTCTTTCCAGAAGAGGCCGAGCATCAAGCGTCAAAGCAAGCCAAGAAGGGGTATTATGAATTACTTTGCAGCAGTCACAGGAACGACTGGGCTATCCCCATCAAACCCTACCTGAGCAGATTCTTAGATTTTCACTATAAGTTCTGTTAACAGGAGGGTTTTCCTCCTGGAGGTCTTGAATTCTGTATGTGTTATGGTCTCGTAGACCCTTCGGGTCTTATGTAGATGGTAATAAATCTTTCTTTCTTTCTTTCTTTCTTTCTCCTCCATCCTCTATACAACTTAATTTAGCAAAGTAGAAATTAATAAATGTAAACCACTGGTCCTGAATTTCCAAGTTGCATGCAGCTCTCTTTTGTCTTTTATTTAAACTGTAGTAAAGCACACACAGTCGACAGGAGTTTAAAATTTCTTTTGGTCAATCAAAGTTGCATTTAAATCAGTGCATGCAGTAAAAAAACTCTTTGCAGCATTGAAGAGATGCATCATTTCTGTCAGCACTTTGGTCAATGTTATTATGAAGGGCAAAAGTTGCACATTGTAAACGTTTATGTGGAACTAGTTTGAGATGTAACTAGAATCACGTCTTTTCCTTCAGGGAATCGCTCAAGAGAGGAACCGAACTATGCTAGAAGATAATGTTCAAAGAGCAGATAAATGCATAGAAACTGGATATAAACATGGTGAAGAAGTTTCATGTCCTGTCTGTCAAGAGAAGCTGGGAGCAGAATTGATGATCTTTCCATGTGGTCACTTCCTTTGCTGTAACTGTATGTGTCATGCTTTGAGTTTTCCCAATCTGCGGTTCGCATGTGATATGTAGAAATCTGAAATTTGTGTTTTGTGGGAACAGGTGTTGTTATGATGGTAGATCGTGTAGCAGGTGGAGCTGAGCAGAAAGCACGAGTGCGAATAGCTTGTCCTACCTGCAGGAGTTACACCTTTATACAAAACATTGCCTACGTGAAGGATGAAAATAAAAAATCTGAGGATTCAGGCAGGCTAGTTAACAATCTTCGAGAAGCAGATGAGAGGAATATTCGTGTAAATGGTTCTTATGGGACAAAGGTAACAATGGTAGTATCATTCTCTGTTACTACTTGTCACCACGCCATGTTTAAGCTAGACTGTTTGTTCCATATTTAGGACTGTTTGTATTCAGAAATGATGTATTTACATCATTATCATAGATACAGTATGCTCATTTAAGTAAATTCCTATATATCTGTCTTTTTATTACATCCTAATATACTTGGTAATGTGTAGGACTAATCAGTGTGTTCTTACGGGACTTGAGTGTGATGCTTGTCACTGATCTTGACATGAATCCAAACATCTTTCAGAACATTGAAACGAGCTTGATGATGGAAGTTGGATAGATTTTGTCAGCCTGAATTATCCTGGTCACTAAGAGCACCTTATTTTTGCTTTGGAGATTAGTGTGAGGAAACAGATGGCTTTATACAGCGGTGTATTTGCAATGCCTGTATTGAGTGGTGGCACCAATTGTTTTTTTGGTTGCAGATAGAAGCTGTTGTTCAAAGGATCCTCTTGCTGAGAAAGGATGATCCTACAACCAAAGTGTTAGTTTTTTCAACATGGAATGATGTGCTCGCAGTTGTTGAGCATGCACTTATAGCAAATAGCATCACAGTTGCGAGGATTAAAGGCCGGAGGTATGCATCATGTGTATATGTATGTGTGAGGTATGCATCATGTGTATATGTATGTGTGAGCAATGTTAATTTGCTCATAGTATAGTCACACCCTTTAGAACAAGTGGAACTTCCCTAGGATTTTTCCACTGAAGGAATAATTTTGTACGAGCTTGAGATTGCTTAAACAAATGTGAAAATTTAATGTTTTTGATTATTTGTATGCCAATCCAGCAAGGACGTAAGCAAACGTAATTTTAATCTTTTTTCCTTATTGTCAGAGAAGACTGATATTCTTTATACATCATTTCAGTACAATGCATGCGACAATAAAAAAGTTCAAGGGGGAATCTTTAGAGAAAGGCGAACCCGTAAGGCAGACTGACAAAAGTACTAGATCCCTACATGACTCAGGAGCCATACAAGTACTTCTGTTGCCCATTTTACGGGGGGCTAATGGTTTGAATATAGTTGAGGCACAACATGTGATTTTGATGGAGCCATTGTTAAATCCTGCTTTGGAAATGCAAGCTATCAACCGGATTCATCGGATTGGACAGTCTCATTCAACCTTTGTTCATCGTTTCATTGTATGTAGCTTGCTTTCTGCCTTCCACTTTGTTTTGGTATTCTACTTCTTGAATACGAATGGCCAAGGTTGGTATAAAATTCTGGGCACTGTAATATTTGCTTGAGGATTTTTCCACTTTTGTTGCTTGAACAAAGCTTCAGCCTTTTTTATGGAAAAGCCCAATAAATGATACGTAAGGATTGGCAGTTGTCAACGATTTTCTGGTAGTCTACTTTGGATGTACAATCTTTTCATCTCCTTCACCTAAATACCTTAGTGTCAGGACAAGAAAAACGGTAGTAAGAATTAAAAGAGAAAGTACCAGTATCGTTTTTTGAAGTCTAGTTGTAAGATAGTGCTTACATGGTTTTTGTAAGTTGAATTAAATCTGTGGCAACATTTTCATGCAGGTAAATGACACAGTTGAGGACGGCATTTATAAGCTATGTCAAAAGCATAATAGAGGGAAGACAAGTGCATTATTACCAAGGCACAAAGAGCAGATACCCCTTACCTTGGGGGATGTTAATTCTATCTTTGAACAAGACAGTTGTCAACAAGAAATGGTGGAAAGTTCAAACCATCTGTCTCCTCGGGCAGCCGCAGCGATGGCTGCGGTGAATAGGTGTAAGTCAGCCACATAGTAAACAACTATTTTGGTGTCAAAAGAATGTTGAATATACTCCCATGGAGAATGTTGTGTACAGACTTACCTGTTCTGCAAGTTTGCCATTTACACATGATACACCAAATACACTCACGTCCACAACTTGAATAAACAGAGTAGGGCAAAAATGCAGGCAAATATCTCCGTTGTCCAAAACCGAAAAACACAAATCTCATTCGGAAAGTGTTGCCATGTATATTAGAATAACAAAGCAACAACATTGACGTTTCAAACCTCAATCTGCATTGTTCTCTGTATAATCTCCCCCTTTTAATACACATATAAAAATAACTCCCATCTTCTCAAGAAAAATACTTCTCATTCTTAAATGAGCGTTATGCCAGCAATTTGGTTAAATCAACATTGTTTAAAAAAGTTCTATTTGTACATTGCGTGGGTTTTGGACGGAGGATTGAAGTCAAGTTGGCTTTAAGGATTAGTAATGATTGTCCGAATTGAAGCTTTTTTAATAGAAATAATAATAAAAATAATAATAATATTATGATCACGCCCGCAAAAGACCTTGAAGGTCATGGAGCGACAGTGTACATCAATCGATCAATCATGACCCAATGTCATAATGAGTGTCCTATGTAGCTCAACCTGATGGAGGAAGTGGCTTAAAGCACTTGCTGGTTCCATCATCAATAGAGAATAAAAACTTTGAAAACTATGGCAACAAATACCAAGTCTATCTCTAATATCATCGTAAGCAGGGCATTCTAGAAACACATGGAATTCACTTTCCACCTTATGATGGTCACATAATGATTGATTCGGCTCTCTCTTGGAATTTGCCTCCATCTTCCTACCGATTGCTAGATGGTGTGAGCTAGTTCTCAGATCGGCAATAATATGCACGCTTTGAGATTCGGCTCTCGGGTAGCATTGGTGCCGTGTAAAGTTAACAAGGGATTAATATCCTCTAGATAGGTGAGCATCCGCGTGACCCCTTCTTTTCCCATAAGATCTCTACCGCCTTGGTTTGGACCGGATCTCTAGCGCCAGTGCCCGGTAGTAGGCCAAGAGTCCATTGTTATTCCCCATCCGCCCGCCCACTTCATGACATCATGCAACCACCCCGATGTGGTGGATGCTAGCGATGCTATCTTAGGCGCCTATCTTCTCGACATTAGGTTGACTCTATTGACGAAATTAATTGTCTGATATAGAGCCTCAGCTTCTAGAGGAATCAAACCTGCTTCTGCCAAGAGTATAGCGTAAGGTGTCTGTCTTTTGACTCCTAGCTCTTCGTGGAGGAAAGATTTGAGCACCGTTTCAATCTGCCCCCAGAGCTTTAGAGATATAGATGGCCCCCAAATGGGAGCTCCGTACAAGATGACAGTCTGCACGAGAGTCTTAAACAACATTTTTTTCAAACTCCAATCACCCAAAGAGGCCTTATGGCATCTCGCCAACATACTATAAAGTGCTGCTTTGCCACCTGTAACACGTTTATGCACACAATCTTTCCATTTGTAGTTAGATGAAAATTCTAGGCCGAGATATTTGTAGCATTCTACTATTTCCAACACAGAACCGTCATACCAAAAAGATTGCCTCTTAACTAACTGTTCCAAAAACCATCACCTTGGACTTACCCAAATTTACTTTCATTTGTTTGGCTCTGCAGAAATCACTTAAACTGTTCAAGTGATCTTGAAGTCCATTCGGTGAGTCCGAATTCCTGAGCTTGACTATTAGATTCCAAATGGAAATTACTAGCTTCATGATGTTCAACATCTTAAAGTTAAATTGCATGTTCAAAAGATTAAGAATGGACAAGAAAAAATGCACAATGCATTGCACAGACTACAAATTTCTTGCTTTTATCGTTAGAATCTTAGCTGAATAATCTTGTTATCTTAGAATCATTTGTACATGTATAGTATTAGCAACTATATTAACTTTTCTACACGACAAACCTCTATGCAATGTATCATCAAAGGTATTTTGCAACCTAAAGATGTCTTTTTCGAAAATGCCAAAAAATCATTGCTATAGCAGAGGAGGTGTAACGGACCCATGGTAGACCGCTCGAGTATTCGAACCTTGAATGTGCCTGTGGGGCGTTCCCGAGATACCGGCATAAATGGGTAGAAGAGACTATTCATAAACGTCTAGACGGTTTTGCCCAGTTGGTTAAGGGCATGTCAGTTAGGAACGTTACAGTTGGTATCAGAGCCAAGTCTCGAGTTCGAGTCTCCATGGGTGCCTACTATATGCATGGGTAATTTGCAAAGACTTGGTAATCATTGTGACATGGTATGACATAGACATGGTATAGCCTTGGATGCTCGAGGACGAGCATAGTTCTAGTAGGAGAGACTATAACGGGGCCATGGTAGACCTCTCGAGTATTCGAACCTTGAATGTGCCAGTCTCTCGGTAACGGGCCCATGGTAGACCGCTCGAGTATTCAAACCTTGAATGTGCCTGTGGGGCGTTCCCGAGACACCGGCATAAATGAGTAGAAGAGACTACTCATAAACGTCTAGACGATTTTGCCCAGTTGGTTAAGGGCATGTCGGTTAGGAACGTTACAGTTGGTATCAGAGCCAAGTATCGAGTTCGAGTCTCCAAGGGTGCCTATATGCATGGGTAATTTGCAAAGACTTGGTAATCATTGTGACATGGTATGACATAGACATGGTATAGCCTTGGATGCTTGAGGACGAGCATAGTTCTAGTGGGAGAGGCGAACTTGGGCCCATGGTAGACCGCTCGAGTATTCGAACCTTGAATGTGTGGGCGTCAGACACCAAGACGCTCAAGCGCGTTCGAGCGGTCTACCATGGGCCCGAGCATGATCTCTCCCACTAGAACTATGCTCGTCCTCGAGCATCCAAGGCAAGGCTATACCATGTCTATGTCATACCATGTCACAATGATTACCAAGTCTTTGCAAATTACCCATGTATATAGGCACCCATGGAGACTCGAACTCGAGACTTGGCTCTGATACCATCTGTAACGTTCCTAACCGACATGCCCTTAACCAACTGGGCAAAACCGTCTAGACGTTTATGAATAGTCTCTTCTACCCATTTATGCCGGTGTCTCGGGAACGCCCCACTTGCACATTCAAGGTTCGAATACTCGAGCGGTCTACCATGGGCCCGTTACCGTCTCTCCCACTAGAACTATGCTCGTCCTCGAGCATCCAAGGCTATACCATGTCTATGTCATACCATGTCACAATGATTACCAAATCTTTGCAAATTACCCATGCATATAGGCACCCATGGAGACTCGAACTCGAGACTTGGCTCTGATACCAACTGTAACGTTCCTAACCGACATGCCCTTAACCAACTGGGCAAAACCATCTAGACGTTTATGAGTAGTCTCTTCTACCCATTTATGCCGGTGTCTCGGGAACGCCCCACAGGCACATTCAAGGTTCGAATACTCGAGCGGTCTACCATGGGCCCGTTACAATAGGTGTGGACCTCTATGGAGGTCGTAATATGGATTTTGGCATTCATGCAGGGACCTCGTCATTTTGAATTATGTCTAGTTTGGAGGAATAGGACACAATCTGATCTTCAGACCATTTTCATGAGCTCTACACAATCAACTTTGTCGAGCAGAGAACGATATTATGTTTCCATAGCCATGTATGTAAAAGAATCATGTGTTTATATGATCTTGCAAAAGACCTCATAACTAGGGCAGAGGTTTTTGACTCGAGAAAAACCTTGTGGAACAAGGCCACCACATTGGATTGGAAACTTAATCGTTAAGTTCAAAGTGATAATCAAGGTCAGTAGCTTTGAATAGGACTTCTGGAGTGATAGATCGCGCTACGCACGAGACTGCAGACCAATGTTGGGCTGCAGACCAATGTTGGACTGCAGTCTCACACGTAGCGCGAACTGCAGAATAAGAAACAAAGGCACTTACGAGTTGTATTGTACCACCCTCGCAGTTGTGTTCAAGTCTGCACTTATTGTAATCAGTGCAAGTTGAGGCGTGTAATGACTAAGGATTCGACATTGCCTGTAACTAAAGTGCTCCATGTACTCCTTGGTACCTATCTTAGCCATTTTCTCTATAAGCGCCTTCGCTGCCTCAACTGAGTGCTGCCCGTCAATGACAATGTAGCGCACCGTGTCGCTCTTCCTTAGGTCATCCCATGTCTTCCATGGGTATGGCTTGTCATTGACTGGGTCCCATGGTAGAACATCAGCTGGATTTGGTACTGTGGTGGGAAATTCAACCATGGACTTTTGTATCCTCATGGCGTGTTTGGGATCAAAGATCCTAGATATGAAAGATGCTCTAGGAGATCTTATCAGCTTGTCAATAGCTATCCTTTTTGTCACATCCAAATCAAGTGGATACCATTGCTTGAATTTCATAAGCTTGTCTACAGCATCAACCCTGGATTTCTTTTCAATATCCGTTTCCTTCGCTGGCTTTGGCAAAGGTACTAGTGCACCGCCATTGCCACCAAAACTAGATATGTAGAAGCTTGAAGACGGTTTCTTCTGCAAACTTCGTCGGACTGCAGATATTCCTTCGTATACAGAACGAACGGTATGGTGTGAGCCTTCAATGGGCCAACCATACTTTGTAACACCGTCAGCTGTCTTATCTGGCCTGAATCCGTTTATATCTGCATTGTATTTGGAAATGCTGAGATTCTTCTTTACAGTCTTCTCTATTATGAAGATACAGATCTGGTCATCAAGCTCCTCGCATGAAAGGACCAACCCTACGTTTTTGAAGGCCGTGTCTTTGTTCTCCCTTGAATGCAGGACCACGTCATACTTTGAGCCTGCCCTGCTCACAGTAACATACTATTCAGACCCCTTAGCTAAAACTATCTCTGGCAAGTCTTGACTTAGCTCGCATGTTATGACTCTGCCGTCATCAATTAGCTTGATGCCAAGAGTTCGATCTATCTCCTCAGTCTCTTCTTGTACTACCTTGGGGTCCTTTCTGGGTTTCTTTGATGGTGCAGAAGTTGATGTAACTAGTGCTCTCTTGGAAGCTGTAAAATAAATAATCAAGTTAGACATTGCTGAAGTATTTCTGTGTTAAATAAGCAACTTGCACCAACATCTCGCGCATGGCGCGACAAGTCTATAAACTCTGAGAGCAATTTTTCAGAATTCGCGCGTAGCGCGAGACGAAGGATCCAGGATGGTAAGATAGATGGAATGTGACTTCTCGCGTGCAGCGCAAGAATTCACATTCCATCTCTCTTGCCATTCTCGCGCAGGGTTGACCTCGACTATGACCTCGACTCGCGCTGATTCGCGCGTAGCGCGACTCGAAGGACAACCCTACACTTACGCTTACTAAGAGCGATAGAATCTAGACTTAAGTGCGAGAAGTCCATAGACCGAGGGCACACTCCACAAAAGGCTTAATCATAGAAACACATTAAAGAGAGTGTGCTTTATAAAAAAAAAAAAATCATAGCACAAGGAAGCGTAACCCGCTTCCCTGTCTCTGATGAATATAGTTGAAGATTAAGATACTAGGAATTATAATCACAGAGCATTGCAGATTCACTTAGTAAGACTAAGCAGAAAACCCTGAACACACTTAGAAATGAAATAGAAGTATATTACATGACTAAGCTGCAAACAAAGACAAGCCAAGAAGCAGAGATGCAGGGTAACAGAGATATTTCAATGAAGATAAAGTTAAGGATATAATCTAATCAAATTAGAGTTGCAGAGTGACAGAGTTACAGAGTTAATCACAGAGTCATAGAGTTTCTAAATCTATTAATAAAGTTAAGCACACAAGCAGAAAGTTTCTAAAACCTATTAAAAATAGAGTCATAGAGTTCCTCACCTATTAAAAACTCAAACATACTAATCTTTAGTTGCCATATCGAAGTGCTTAAAGCTCTAGAAACTGGAATTGAACTCTGTTGCAGCTCAAGAACCTCGGATGAAGCTCGAGAAGCTCAAATCGAGTTGGAATTTTTGTAAACAGGCCGAAAATGAAGTAGGATAGCTCGGAATGCAGGTAGCGCTCGAGAAATTTGGATCGCTTGAGAGATCGCTCAAGAAGAGTGCGTCGGTTTTGGAAGGCGCTCGAAGCAAAACTTCTGGAAGAAATTGGGAATGAAAAAATGAGATTCAAATTAGATTGGAATTAGAAAATGTGATTATTACACGGCTCGTACAAAAATTAATGAATAGACGCCCCCATTGAAACCGTATACTACCCTTATCACTGTTTAAGAAAATTAATTCCGCCCGCAATTTAAAATTTAAAAACTTTTAGCCTGCTCGTGAATATCCATTTCCCCAACTACTTTTCAATCATTGGCCTGTACTAACTATCCATTTTAAAAATGCCTGCCATTTATAACATTCTTGGCTGCATATTGGATCATAGAATTTGTGTTTCTCTACTACGCCTAGAGAAACACAAGAACTGTGTTTTCATTACAGTGTTTTAATTCTAATTTGGGATGTCGCCAAGAAGGAAGCTTGCTGAAGCGCTGGACCAGGCTGCCATATCTCAGGTAGTTCTTCTATCAAGTGAGTGGATTGAGGCGCCATGACTTGTGCAAAATAATTAACCAAGCTTTGCAAGTCGAGGAAATGAGCAATCAAGCAGGAGAGATGAAACTTTCCATTGGAGAAGCATGCTTCTTGTTAGCAGAAAACCGGAAAGATGTCATTGGCAAGGGCATTGTTGATAACATGTTACCAACTACAACATGCCATAGAGTGCCTTTGGGACCAGATTATATTAGAATTAGATTGACAGACTGCAGGAGCAGAAACACTTGGAGAATCAGTAGGGAGTTTCTTGGCTTGGCCAATAACATTACTCAGAGAGGTATGTACTGAAATTTTACTGTAGCACTGTTGCTCTTTACTGTAGCTACTGTAGCATATTTGACGTGTCCAATCACATCCTGCTCTAATTGCAATTGTCGATCTACCTTGCCATGTGGATTCCATCATTTGCTCCATGAACTATTCTGAAATTTATAGATGCCAGCAGAGGCGCTTGGAACTCGATTCTTGGTTGCAGGGAGTTGCAATGGCCTCTGCTAGAAATTATCCTGATACATATAAGGTTGTCATCCACCTTGCATGGGTTCCAGAGCATGGTGTTTATGAAGTTAAGAGAGTGATTGTGCCACCTGCTCATAATGAGCCTAGTTGGTGAAAGAATTGTCCTCTTCTTTTGTAACTGCCATGGTTTTTCCTTGTTGAATAAAAAATCGCCTACATCCAGGCAAGAACTTGATTTGAAGTGACTTTGTAGTAGTTTTTTTTTGGGTTAATTAACTAAATGTAATATGTATAGTAAATCTAACTAAGAAAGAATTTTAACAAACTGGAGTTCAATCGCACCTAGCGTGAGAAGTTAATATGGTTTTGTATGAAACACTTTTAGACCTGTCTCATTTCCTTGAGTAGACTGACTCGCTCTCAGCAAGCATCCTCATCATCTATATAATTCACTGGCTACATCATTGAGTATAATGTACTGATCTATCTTTTATAAGAAATGAATTTTAACAAACTGCAGTTTGCTCGAGACTGGCGCGAGAAGTTAATATGGTTTTCTATAAGACACTTTTAGATATATTTCGTATCCCATTTCTAGAAATGTTTTATAGAACATATTAATCTCTCGCGCTCAACGCGAGAACAAAAAACCAGAAATAACCTAACCAGAGTTGACAAATTATGAAAGTAAAATAATTTTTTATTCCAAAAACTTTATACAACAGAGCTTTATAAAAGCTATTCTGGTAAGACTGGTAGGAGTGGTGCAAGATCAATAATTACTGTCCTCTGTACAATGTAATCTAGTCTATATGGATCCAGGTTTGTCATCATCAGCAGGCAGTTCATTTTGGCCTCCAGCATTCCTGAATGGTAGGTCCTTAGACTCTCTAACAAGTTTCTTTGTCTAGCTTCTAGAACTAAGAAATGGCTCAAAACAAATGCAATGCCAACAGATCATACCGCATGAAGGACTACTACATGAACGGGTATTAAACTTCGGCTTCGTTAAGCACGCCACTTGTCGTGATTTGCACTTCCACATCCATCTCTCTCCTCAGAGACAGGAAGGAGATGGTCGAACTTGTTCACCAACCTGTGAAAATCCTTGAAAGTATTGCTTTCGTGATATCTCTATGAAGTGCCTTGTCCCGGGCTTTGGTGAGGCTCAAGGCCAAGCCTCGCTCGTGCACATGAACTCCGTTGGTAGCATTGACATGCACCAAACTAGTTTGGTAACCTATTGAGCAAAAAAAAAAAAAAAAAAAAAAAAAAAAAAAAAAAAAAAACTGCAGAGATTGAAATGGCGAAATGATATTTGTACTGATTCAGCAAATACGAAATTGGAAATGTGCTAAGAAATGGAATATATGCTGACGTGTCTAGACCTGTTATGTCACAAACAGAAATATTGGATACTTTTGTATAAGTCGCGCCCAGCGCGACATATCTGTATTTGGTAAATTAAAATAACTTTCTTATGTATTTTACAGCATGTCGCGCGTGGCGTGGTGTAGGCATTGTATAAATATTTCATTTATTGTTATTGCATATAATACTATGTTTTCCTCAACCTTTCTTCTAATTTTCAGATTTCTAATGAAGCTAGTGCTGGGGAACTCTGTGACCAAGAACCTCGAGTAGAGAAGAATGATGTTGATTACATGGATATGGAAGAGATTAATATAAATAAGAATGAACAACCACCTGAAGCAAATGCAGAAAATATTAAAAACCCAGCTGGTGTTAATGAGGAAAGAAGAATAGTAGTTTCCAGATTAACATAGAAGGATGAGAAAATGAATTTGTATCATCAGTGCAATAGAGGAATTGTTGGTGAAGGTGTGCTTATACTATGGGATCCTATGCACTTCTATAATGGACAGGCTATTGGTGATGACTTTGTGGGAGTCTCCATTTCTTCAATACAGCTTTATAACTTCAGTGTTGAGCTAAAGGACAAACACTGCTATGCTTGCAGTAATTCAACAGTTTGCCAGCCTTGTTGCTTTGGCCAGTGGACTCCATTGAGATAATAGGAAAATGGATGCTTCAAAGAATTGAGCGTGTTGGAGAAAATAATGTGGTGGTAGATGAAAATGACATTCCTTCCATACTTCTTTTGGATGTATCCATACCAGAAAGAAGGGCCTACAACTTCTTGAAGAGGAAGAAGAGGAAGGAAAAGGTTCAGACTATGAAAGATACTAATAACTGCAGTGAAGAGATCATGCAAGCCATCAGGGGGGGATTGTGGCTGCCCAACAACTGCTTTGGTAGATTCACGGTGAAAGAACTTGTGGAAGCCCGATCAATCTACAAGGAGAAAACTCATGACGCTAGAAAAACTTATACTTACAACATCATAGAACATGCATTTGGGCCGTCACCTGATGTCAGGAACAGGGGATTTCTTATTGGTGGGAAATGGATATGTAGCAGTGCAGTGACAACCATACTAGGTATTTCAGCCTCTACATGGTGAAGATTAAGGCGGAACTAAAAGAGGGGGCTCAAATAGGTTGGCATGGTAATCGGGGAAAGGCGAGGACAAGCCCCAGGGTGCTTGCAGCTCAGAGTTTATTCGAGAAGTTTGTTAACTATCATGCTGAGAGTATGCCTCACAAAAGTGCAGTTGATAAAGAGGGATGCAGGAAAGTAGTTCGAACGTTGCCTGCGTATTTCACACAAAAAGTGATTTTACAAATGATCAACAATTTTCTAGAGGAAATGAGCGTGGACAAGATTTTACAATCAGCCTTCAGCAAGCTCTGGAGTAAGCATTTTTCCGATGTCAAAAGAATGCAATATAGCAACTTCTCAAAGTGCAATATATGCATGGATTTGTTAGATAAGCTCGAGAAGTTGAAGCTTGAGGTGGAAAGATCAGCGGTTTGGAAGGAAATGAAAATTCACACGATGGAGCAAATGTCATGTCGATCAACATACTGGATGTGGAGATGCTTGTCTACAATAATGGAACCAGAGAATTTTCTATGCGTCATTCATGACAAGATGGATCAGCAAAAAACCTGTTTGCCCCAATTTAGGGCTATATCAAAATCTGTTGCAAGGTCTTTTCCATTGCAAATATCACTAGCTGGATTCATAACTCATGGCCAGGGAGCAGTGCATCACGGCTATTTTACATTAGAATTATGGGGTGATGGTCCAAGACTCCAAACTTCCATGTTGGTAGCGTTGCAAAAGCATTGCGCGATTTGGAACATGGTTTTAATGGAGATGTTCATTCTTGTAAGTCATTGCAACATCTCTTCAAGGCATTGCATGACATTGGTCCCATGAAACTAGAGGATTTGACCATAGGAAGGATGAATGGGCCAGCACCTTCAATTCATGTGAACCCAATACCGGGGCGCCGACTACCCAAGAAGCTACTCTTGCAACTTGATAATTGTGCTGGCCAGAATAAAAATAGATACTTGTTTGCATACTTGTCGTATCTTACATGGGTTAGAGTGTTTGAAATGGTCTATGTTGGTTACTTGATGCCTGGCCACACTCACGAAGACGTTGATGCAATGTTTGGGCATTATAGGATCAAATTGCAGAAAAGTGATGTCACCACCTATCTGAGGCTTTTGGAGCTATTTAAGCAGTGTTCTTCACCTCCTCCTATTGGTTCATTGACACAAGAAGTCCCCGACTGGAAAGAGTTCATAGAGGGTTATGTTTGTGAAGATCTTATTGGGCATAATGCTCCATTGCAATTTAGGTTTTGGGTGAAGAATGGAAAGCCAATAATGCAATACAAGATGAGGGCTGGAGATCCTGTGTGGAAACCGGAAGATAAGGATATATTGATTTGAAAAGAGGATGTGGCAGGTGAATCAATGGTGCCGACGAGAGAGCCTAAGGCTATGAAAACATTAGGAGAAGTGAAGGACTGTGAACGGACTATGGAAGGGATAATGGAGTATATAAGTACTGGGAGAAATCCTTAGCAGATAAACACATAGCACCAGAGAGAAAAGCGTGCAATGGAGCACTTGTAAATTATTGGAATGAAGTTCATATACTTTTAAGGAGTTTGGACACAAGTAATAGCGTCCTTCGAGAGGGTATGGCTACCTCAAAGTCGATGGAAGCTCGACCATGGTCAATTCCAACCTGATTAGCAGCCGATCCACTGACAAAGGAGTCTGAAGAGGAGGTGGAAGAGGATGAAAAGCACTATGTTGGACCTGAAAAGAGCGTCCCAAGTATTATGGACTTGCTCCATATGATCCTAAGATGGATTTGAAGGATGGCCAATATTTGATCGTCAGGCCATCAAATGAAGATACTAATCCTATTTGGTCTTGAATGTGGAATACTGGCTTGTGAGAAGTGTTAACTTGTAATTTGAGACCTATTAGAATTAAGGCTGATAATAAAAAGTATTTACATGTAATTCCACATTGTTGAAATTGGGGTTGTCATTATTTGTAAATTTCAAAATGATGGAATAATTTCAAAATGATGGAATCGTGGTTAAGAAGGAAAAGATGGCAATCAGAGAGCCATTTGCAGATCACCAGTCAGACCAAATATCACGTCGGCAGTTGTACACATTTTTCCAAATGCAGCCTGATAGATACACGTGTTTGATTCATGATAAAATGGACCAACACAAAACTTTCTTGCCGAAGTTAGATTCTCTGCCCAAGCACTGTCAAAATGCTTTTCAAATAAAAGTAAGCTTGGTAGGGATTTAACTCACGGGTATGGCACTGGCACTTATGGACATTTTGTGCTCGATCTTTGGAAGGACGACCCGAACTTCCATGTGAGCTCCATTTTCAAGTGCTTGAGAACAGTTGAAAGATGAACTATAGAGGGGAGGAGATACTCTCCCTAATCCCCTATTTTTGATGCTTTAATGGATGACTAGCCACTCATCTATCAAAGGCAAATAAGAGAGCTGACCTCAAAAGTGTCAAAAGATACAAAGAGGACATGGGATGAGTTTCCAATACACGGAAAACAACTGGAAAGAACTCTATGTTCAGCTTGATAACTCTTGGAAAGAAAACAAGAACAGATGGATGTTTGGGGCAATGTCATACTTAACAGCAATAGGGATCTTCAGGATTGTGAAAGTGGAATTTATGATGGTAGGCCACACACATGATGATATAGATGCATTTTTTGGAACCTTCTCTTGTAAGCTTAGGAGAGAGAATGTTGCAACCCTCCCTGAACTCATGGACATGTTTGAAGCACAACTTAAAGAATTTTCCAGCGCTATTTCTGAATGTCATGCTAATAGTTACAATTGCAACAAATAGTCAGGAAAAAGAACTGAAGATTATATGTAATCATTCCAAAGCACCACCATATCTTCACGCGGTACTCAAAGCATCATCTGCATTCTATCACGGTATCCTGCAAAATCCAGAATTTCAAACAGTACTAACTAAAAAAAGTTTGAAAATGAATCTCTTATAGGATTGCTTTGGCATGAATTCTATAAGACAAAAAATCGAGCACCTAGAACAAAAAATTACCTAACAATTGAATAGAAACCATGTAGAGGTAGGTGGTTCAAACTATGTAGTACTAAATTAGTGTAGCAAGATCTCATGCGAGCAGTGATAAACAAAAAAGGAAAGGAAACTTGTCTATCAATTCATAAATGTTCGAGCCTTAAGTGTGTAATGATTTAAATATTGGCTTGCAAAGCAAACATAAGATCCAAGTAGTTAGTTATATGTCAATTACAACCAGATCTTAGTCATCACAATAATTTATCTTGAATATGGTTGCCCATAGTTGGAGCTCAAACCTTGCTTATAATTATTACCGTGGAACATTATCTAGGCAGTATCAGCGCATAACAACACCTATTAATTTACATGGCATGTATTCATCACTCAGACAGTAAGTTTACTGTAGCCAAATGCACTATTTGGCTTAAAAATCAATGCTTTTTGTGGCCAAAAAAGTAGAGTACAAAATTATACAGTTATGCCATATAAAAGGTTCTTGGAAAAGTTCAAAGTCAAAACAATAATGACCTACAATTCGACTCCAGATTCAGCAACATGAAGACTTCAACAAACCTTTGCTTTGCTATAGTTAAATGATATTAGAGCTGTGGAAGATTTGAAAAAATGACCAAATTTGAAGAAGAAGAAGAGATTTTAACGTCACGCCACAAGGCAGCGTCCTATCGGACATGTGACACTTTACAACACACCCAGATGGGTCCTGCCCCCACCACTTTACATTACTGAAGTGGGTCCTTCCCCCACCAACTTTACATTGCATGGTCACTTTACTTTGAAGGAGTTAGCCTGATTTGAAAGAGAGCAAGATTTGTAGCAGATTTGAGCAGATGGAATATCTAAGCTTTCCAAAAAATAAGAGCAACCAAAAGATTATGAGCCTTTGATCATCAGTCTATAAAAGTTCAACAGAACATTTTTGCACTGGATGTAACAGACCTGGGCACTTGATGGGCCAGTATATGTACTTATATATGTATGTACACATGTATAACATGTATCCAGCATGAGTTCAGGGTTTTGTCTGTTTGGCAAAAGAATTGTTGCAGAGCATGAAGGCAGGGAGCAATTCTGGGCAGTTTTGGAGCCTGACCTTTGAAGTATCACATCTCGGCAACCCGAGATCCTTTTCAGGTGATTTTGATTTTACTGGAAGGATTTTCAAGTAAGCTTTCCGGAATGGGTCTGATCAGGCCGAAACTCATCCATATGCAAAAGTTATGACAGAAATAGTGATGCTGAGTCAGAATTGACTGCACTATGTATGTTCTTCTGCAGTTTGATTCTTGGAGTTAGAAGACGATCCTTGGAGGCCCAATCAATTGCAAGGGGTCCAGAGGTCTATGAATGAAGAAATTATCAGGTGGGATTTTGCTATTGATCAATTGAGATGCTATGAGTTGCCATGATTAATCTGTACATGATATTTGCATGCGAATATTTATGAATTTGTTGGAGGCTCATAAGGCTACGGAAGACAAGGGAGTAGAAACATATCTAGAAGGACTGATTCAGAGGCAAGAAGATCTGAAAATGCTTGGGAAGTGTCAATGTGGGCTTGAATCAATAGATTTGGCATGTCTTGAATCTTCTTTGCTGGACATCTATAAGTTTAGAACTAACTGGTCATCTTTCATTTTCTGTTGTTTATATGTATTTACTTTTCTCTATGTTGCTTTGGTTTAGTATTTGTTGCTATTCTAAGGAGTTAATTAAGCAATAAACCTTTTGGATGGGGCTCAGTTGCCTTATATGTCGATGGAACCAGTGAAGACTTGCCACAGATTGCTCAGAATAGTCACAAGAATAGTAACAGTAAGAAAATCTATTACTTTGAATGATTGTAATCTAATTGAATTAGTATGAAATATAAAAGTTGATAACTTTAAAATGGTAAAGAACCTGACAGATTGACCTATGAGATGGCTCTTAAGTAGATCCTTCTTGATAGAAGTAAAGGAGAATATGAGCATCTGGGTAGCTAATCGGTGAGTTGAGCATGAAGCTCAAGAATTGTGCCATCTGTGTTGTTTTGGCTCCTAAAGGTGGAGCTATGATTCAGGATAATGTGGCAAGGATTACATGCAATTGCGATCATCATGTTACATTGATTCTTAAGTGAAAGTGCTGGGTTTTGAGATTTTCCGTTAGTTATGGAAAGTAGGCTTATAATAAAATGTATTAAAACCATAGTTCATGATTGAATTATAGCTATTGAGATGGAACTTTGAAGGTAAGGCATGATCTGGAATTGAATAGTTTGGCCAAGAGAGTCATAGGAAGCTTATGGGGGCTTTTGAGAATGGCTATGGCATGGAGCAGTGTTGGCGTAACAGATGAAGTACATAGGTGTTGGATTCACATCAATATGGCAACCATGCTTGTGACTTCCTCGACATGTTTGTATTGTGATCATAGCGCTCTTGATATGTTGGTAAGGTCATAGATCTGCTGCCAAAAGGGCAGGGTTCAGCATCGATGGTTGGATCGCTATCAAGGTCTTCATCGTGGAGTTGCTACTTCAACATGGTTTAGGATGTATGAGTAACTTTGGCAAGGGAATTACATGAAGGTAACATGGAGCATTGGATAAGCTACTTCAATATATATGGGCAACCTCAGCAAGGGGCAGAGTATGATGTAGGCACTTGTGTTTAGTAAATATTTTAATGAACATCACATCACATGTCATGGTCTTTGCATGTTGTTTTGGTAACTTGATGTCTATTGGATCCTCCGAGATCGGGCTTCTAGGTTCGGTGGCATGGGTAGTTCCGACATTCTCATGTCATCTGTATTCTTTGTATCTATGCTCAGTGACACCAGGCGTGGCCTCCTCACGGGCGTAGCTTCCCGGTGAGGTTGTATGTCAATTCATGTGACTCCATGGTAAGAGGTCCTCGAGCGCCAGACGTGGGCTGGGAAGGGTATGCACATACGAGGTTCACCCCACCAACTCCGCCAACATGGCTCGGAATGTGAGCTGGCTGGGAATTTCTCTGCTAACAGGGCCTGCATGTAGGCTGGCTGAGCTTCCCATTGTCCCGGAGCTATGTTTCTGATGTTTTGTTATTTTGACCATGTTCTTTGCTTTTGTCGCTCAGAGTTTGGTATTTCCTTGGATTATGTTGTCATTGTCTAATACTGTACTCACCTAGAATCTTTTGTTTGCTTGTGCTTATGTCTTTGTATCCAAGATTCCAGAGTATTTCCATGCATGCAGAAGCAGCCAAGGATCCCCACTTAGTCACGAGGACTAATCCCAGTGAGTGCAAGGCAGTGGTTGCGCGGATGGCAGCAACGTAGCTGAGGATCATGGTTGTGATCTGGAGTTAAAAAGCTTTTGTTTAGCTTGCTTAGCAGTATTTATGTATATATATTGAGAGTGGACAGTACATCCTTTAAATTTGTATTCTTGATGGACAGTGATAATTATATTGTATCTTCAGTGAGGATGAATTTCTAGTAATGGTTTAAGTTTCGATTGTGCAAAAGGAAGATTCAATTCTTCGCCACCATTAACAAATGTGCAAGTTTTGACAAGATCCTGAGTTGCCTGGAGGGTCAACTCGGCAGGCTCATCACACTGGAGCTCTTTCGAAAACCGCTTTGACAACCCATTGTTCTTGAATTGTAAATACGAAATGCATGCAAAGTTAAAAAAAAAAATACAAACACGCTGGATTTAGAAATAAAATGCAACCTGCCAATCTTTGTGATGTATGTCTGGCATTTTTGAGATAAGCAGCCCAGTAAGCGGCATAATCTTCTGCTTAATATCAGTCATAATTTGGTGCTCGAGCAAATTGATGCCAACACCTACAGATAGACATATCAAATCATCCAAAAGATTATGAGCATTTGATCACTAGTCTGTAAAAGTTCAACAGAATATGGCAAGGAGCAAGGTGAAAGAAAAAATAATGGCAAGTATCATCCAAAAGCAAGCAAGCAAGGAGATGTTACTTGAGACTAAGACCCAATAAAGCCAGCGGTTTTGCTGGAGTCAAATCTTCAAAGTTCGTGATGCTGATGCTGCTGACAACACATGCTGTCATGGATTAGAAAGATAAAAGACATCAGAGAATAGAATGAAATGAAATACACAAAGTACCTCTAGAAACGAAATGCACAACCTCCCTCTGGAAATCCGCTTGCACTGGAACCTCATAGTTGCTTCGGCAGCCTCAGAGATGACCCTTTTGTTTGCATCCAAAAAAGGTGTAGCAGAATCCAGTCTCGGCTCTCAGATTCTACATTGCCCGAAGTGCATTCAAGAAGTCAGACGAAGAGTTCTATCATCACGCCGAGCATCTCTGCCTATCATCCTTCTCGTTCCTGGCATCTTCTCTGCGAAATGATTCGACCTCCGAGGCCATTTCGTATGCCCTACAAAAATTGGCAAAATGAACAGAATGGGCAAATTTGGTTGAAAAACACTTTTTTGTTTCCCAAAACTCACATTGCTCACGCTTTTCCCGGCGTTACACCAGCATGAGCGAGAAAGAGCAAAAACATTTTAAGTAAATAGACTAGTAAACGTGTGCCCGGCGTTGCCGGGTTAATGTCCTAAGTGTGTTTTTTTGCTCGGCCTTTAACATCCATATGTATGTTGATATAGGCAAGCTTAGACAATATCTGCTTTTGTAAATATTTTTGTTATTGAAATTGTCTGGGTAGAAGCATGAAAGGGTGGGCAAAAAAAGTGCCCGTATTTTACATTTACAAATTCAAAATGTAAGGAAATCCCTCCCCCCCAGAAATTATTATTCTTGGAATGAATCATTAATGGGCAAATAATTTTGAACTCTCCTCCCGCGCTCTGTTCAACCTTCCTCCCGCTCGAACCTCCATAGCCGAAAGCTTGACATCCATATTCGAACCTCCCTAGCCGAAAGCTTGACATCCATATTCGAACCTCCATAGCCAAGATCAGGACCTCCATAGCCAAAAGCTTGCATTTTCAGAGATCTGAAGCACCAGGGAAGAGATCATGACGAAGCAGCTTGGAACAAAGACATCTCCAAGGAAATCTCCTCGCGAACAAACACAGTAAAGCCCATGCCAAGGTCTCCCACTAGAACGCCGCCGAAAACTCAAGAGTGGGTCTTCTTGGATCGGGAGGTCTTGCCGCCCGAAGTTTGACAAGGTAAGCATCAAAGCTTAGGAGCAACAATTTTGATAGCATGTTTCGGGGCTAGTGCAAATAGTGCAGGATGTTTGGGGTTTCGAAGCCCCCGCCTGTTAGGGGTTATCAAGAGTGCGTGAGGATTAAGCCCTGGTTGGATGGCGATTTTTTTCCGTGTATGAGCACGCTTTTTTGTAGGAAGGACATTGTAAATCATCACATTCCATTGTCTTTTGCCCGAGCATATGCACTTCATTACAAAGGAGTAAGCATTGATTGGGATGAGGTGAAAGCAAGTGCAAGTCTTCATTCAAAAGGCTCTCAAAAAGAATCGACCTGATTTAATTAGCTTCTGAAGAAAGTCTTCCAATGTTAAAGCTATTAAATGTATGCCGAGGTAGAATTGGGGCAGCAGTTGGAAATGATGAAAAGGTGGAGGGAAACAAGAGCATTAGATTCTCGCCTCCATGCTTGATGAAATACGAGACTTTAAAAAGAAAAGAAAAACAATGGAAATTGAACTTTGTTGAAGCATGAGAGTGATAAGAGCTTCTTGACAAGACTTGTGCGAGTAAAGATGCAAAAATATGTGAGCAGTTCAAAGATTATGGCAGGTTTAAAAGCAAGCGGGAAGCCAACTGATGTGCAAATAGCTTTGGCATCCCATTTAGAGGAGGAGAAATCAAGTTATATTGCTGACTTAGATGCTCTAATGATTCCCATTGATTGTTTAAAGGCTGATTTGCAAGAATTAGAAGCTGCCATTGAAAAAATCAGCAAGGATTTGGAAGTTAATTCCAACTGTGAGAATAGAATAAAGGAGATGACTAAGCATTTGGAAAGATCAGACCGATAGGGCTGCAGCCCGCTCCCATACTCGCATGACAAGGCGGGCGCTTCATTCTCACATATAAGCAATACTTGCGGCGGTGCAACGATTGCCTTGACTTCGACCATGGTAATATCTCCACTTTGTGGTCATACATATTGTTTATTTTGTCTTGTATTCAGGGTTTCAACGACGAATACATGTGTACATGATTGTTCATGGTCCGAGGACCTGCGACACTGCTTAGGAATCCCTTCCGAAGGTACATCTATTTCTATTTTGATTACATAATTAGTTTGAGTGTACTTAGATGTAGTTAGTTTCCATCATGTACATAACTGTATTAACATTTGATTTGGCGTGGTTTTGTCTTTACTGTAAAGAGGAAATGTATTTGCTTCTCGTATTTTTACATTTACATGTGCCATGAAGTGCTTTTTTCGAATTCCTTTTAGGGGGTGTATTAATAGGGTGTATTGCATTGATTGTACTTTGCATTTACATGTGATCTTAAAATGCATATGAATTTGGTATTTGACTTTCCTTTACATTCAATCTTTGAATGATGTATTTGATAGGGTGTATTGATAAAATATTTTGTTCTAAAATGCATTTGAATTTAGTATTTGGTTTTCCTTTACATTGTGATAGCTATGTACACTAATGTACTTCTATTTTGTCGTTACATTATCGAGAAAAGTTTGCCTGTAGTAAAACCTACTTGCATGTAATTAACATTTGTTGCTTTTTGATTTGCATCGATTGTTTTTTCTTGATTTTGCTTCTATCTACTCTACATCTCCCCTTGATTCTGAATCAAGTGTTTACATTTCTTATTGACACCCAATTGTGTCAATGCGGACATGGGTAGTATCAAGAAAGGAAGAAGTAAAACCGCAGTAAACTAAACAATTCATGTTTTCGTGCACTATGCTCAAGTTTCAATATAGCAAAATCTCATGTTGTAGGTGAAAAGAAGAATGTTATTGGGAAGGGGTTGCATTTACCATTCTCGACATCCCAATTCTTGAACCCGGCACAAAAATCTTGCCGCTATCGATGTTGGAAGTCCATCCACATCTACATCACCTTTGAGAATTGCAACAACTCATAAGCAATCAGTGCAGGATTTGGAGACAGAGGGGTATGTGGAAGGTAGGGTGATTACATTCTGATTACATTAAGATTGCATCTATTGTAGTTAGAGTTCACTAATGTTCAATTTTTTTGCAGAGAGGTTGTTTTCCAAAAAGAGATCCCACCTGTTGAAGCCGAAATGCTATTATTGGAGCAACTATTTGAAAGCCAGAAAAATAATCTCTCCTTTTGGGGTTTCTATATATATATATATATATTATATATATATATATATATATATATATATATATATATATATATATATATATATATATATATATATATATATATATATATATATATATATATATATATATATATATATATATATATATATTTTTTGTATTTTGAAACTTACATTGACGTGTTTACAGATAAAATTACTGAAGATGTTGGTGACGACATTGAAACAAATCCTGAAGCTTCTTTGTTGAAGTTCAAGTTGAGGAAAAGGCTTGTTCTTTGGCAGGTACGTGTTTCTTTTTTTGTCTTGCTTAAACATTAAAATGAAGCACTTTCTTGTCTTCAGAGACTTGCGACGATTCAAAGGAGCTAGATGATGTTGAAGAAGCCTTGGAGATTGCAGCCAAGGCAGCGACTAAATTTATGGTCAAAGCCGATGCCAAAACAAATTTGGAAGAAAGAGAGTGCAAACCAGGCGGGGGACATCCGCTACAAAGCGGTAATTGCTAGCTTACATTGACTTACTTATACTTCAGTAGCTTATTATATTTTACTCGTTTTGCAGGTCTAAACCATCGGAAAAGAGATTGGAAGGTATCAATTTATGCTTTATTGTCATGGATCAATTGTTAATATGACACTAACATCTTGGATCGACAACGTAAATGATGACAAGGATAAACTTATGGAATTTACGCCATTCACGCCATTCAAGAACCGGTCCGGGCTGAAATGAAAGTGGTTACATCCGACATAGCAATTTTATGTGCAACTAACTCTAAAATGAGTAGCAGCTTAGTGGATCTTTATGGCGTGTAATAACCGGTTTAACCGAAAGCTGTATTTGTTGCTATTCCTTGTCTCTAATGTTAATCTTAATCTAATCCGTGTGCTTGTATGAGACATTGCCTCGAAAGTGGAAGAGCAAAATCTTTTTTATCCCGCTTACAACTATATAAGGTTTAGGAAGCTACCAAAGAACAAAAGAAAGGGTGAATCATCGGTGAAGGATCACTTTGAATGTCATTGAAATAGTGAAATCGGGGATGAAGGGATTGTGGTAGCTAAATGCCATCATATCCTTGCACCTATCCTTGAGAATGACCATTTTGTGCTCGGTTTGTTTTTACGCTTCGCACCATCGATTCCAAGATCCTACCCGCACCGTGAATTCCGCCTTGAATCCTCTTACGGGTTATCGACGAAGCGAGAAAGCAATCAAAGGGTATGTAATACTTTAAGTTGTTGCTTTGCTTTTCTTCGCTAATTCGGTCTGCTAAATTTAAGTGATATGTAGGCTGCACACACAAATGTTAACCACATCGATCGGTCAAGTATCTAGAGGCGTCGATTTCATGAAGAGAAGTAATGTTAATCGGATTGACAAGTAGAGGTGCCACAAAGAGCCCGATTTAACATCATGTGGGTTGTATGTGATGGGATTTATGCACAAATATGTTGAAGCTCTTGTCTCGGTAGAGATATGGAAGTAAGTTGTATGCCTTCCCTTGTATGTCTTGCATCTCATGTTCCTTTAAATATTTCTAACCTTATTTATGGATGTCACAGATTACATCTAAATAGTTCTCTCATGAATACCATACATCCACGACGACAATTTCTAATAGATGCTTTGGTCATGCATTGTGATGCCAATCCGAAAGAATGTATCGACCCGACAATCCTCGATTTACGAAGTGATCATGAGTCTGAGTATCGATTTTGCAAGATGAACTATGTAACAGGGCTTATATATATCTTTTGTTCACATTTGTGTTCACATTTCCTATCAAAAGGAATGTGTAAATGACACTATCTTTGAATAGTATACTCTTGATAGTATACTTTATGACTATGTAAGTTTTTTTTTTTTTTGAAGAAAAAAAGATTTACGATTTAAAGAAGCCTTGTACCCTTTTTGGTCAATCAAAATAGTTACTTGATTGTTTCACGTGATATATTTTGTGACCTTGTACCACACCACACCCCTCCACCACACTTCACCACCACCACCACACTCCACCACACCACATCACACCACAATCCACAACACCACACCACATCACCACCACCACAACACCACACCACCACCACCACACCCCACCACCACAATCCACCACACCACATCATACCACCACACACCACTACACACACACCACCACCACCACCCCCACCACCACACCCCACCACCACACACCACCACCACCACCACCACCACCACCTCCACCATCTCTGCCCACACTCCACCATTTTGGTGTATGGTGTATGGTGTGTAGTGAATGGTGTGTGGTGTGGTGGGGAGTGTGGTGAATGGTGTGGTGTGTGGTGGGATGTGCTCGATACAGTGAATATGATAGTTGGTGTATGGTCTATGGTGTATGGGTGTGTGGTGAGTGTGGTGTGGTGTGGTGGGGTGTGTGGTGGGGTGTGTGGTGTGTGGTGGGATGTGCTGATCAGTGAATATGATGGTTGGTGTATGGTCTATGGTGTATGGTGTGTGGTGAATGGTGTGGTGTGTGGTGGGGTGTGTGGTGAATGGTGTGGTGTGTGTTGGGATGTGCTCGTTCTGGCGAATATGATAGTGTGGGGCATGGTATGGTGCATGGTTTGGTGTGGTATACACACCCTAACAGTTTAGTGTTCATTTGAGGCAGATGGTATTGTTCAAGAGGTTTCTGGACCAACATCCATTAAAATACTCTGAACATATTTTCCTATTGGCTGTTGGTTACCATATTTTGTTAGTGTGCAGATCATAAATTCTGCACCTTGAAATTCCTTGTTGGCTTTAATGTTTGTTTTGGTATACTATTTCAGTAATTGTACTTTGCATTTTATAATTAATGACAAAATTTAAACTGTCATTAACTTGAGTTGCACCAAAAACTTGAGTTGCAAACTAAGTACCAAACATGTTTCTTATATCTATACAGAAAAGGATAGAAATAGTTCAGTTAACTAAAAAAACAGTGGAAACTCAGATAACAGTTAAAGCAAAAAAAATAGTCACAACAGCTGTAGAGAAGAGGAGTTCTGTCATTAATGAAAAAGCTTTACAAAAAATGGAGTCACAAGGACTATTGCAAAACAAGTTCTGTATTTAATTAAAAAGCTTTACAAAGAATAGTCACAAGGACTATTGCCAAAAAAATTGAAACCAGGGATTACAAAAATTTAAACAAGGCTTGATCTTCAGGCCATCTTCAGCTCCATATGAAGGTAAGCCCTCCACGGCATACATCTTCATTTGAGGAGTCGCTCCTCGTCGAGGTAAACCTCATGCACCCACTCGATCACCCCAACGGCGGCTGACTGATGATCCATGATGAGCTTCTCCACCTGCGGTGGAGTGAACCCATGACTTGACTGTAAATAGGGTGGCCTCGGGAGGAAGACCACGGATCCTCCGGGAGGAAGAGGAGGACCCGTCTTTGGGGGGAGGAGGCACACAATGGCGGGATAGTGTTCCTCTGAGTGTGGCCTTGAACTTGGCCATGGCGGAAGTGAAGGAGATGGGCCGGAATGGGGAAGGAGTGAAGGAGATGGCGGAATAGGCGATGGGGGGACGGAATGGGCCGGAATGAAGCTGCCGGAGGACGAATTTTGGGAATAAAAGGGATGTTTGCATGCATACGATTTTGTTTTGGGAATTAGGCGAGAAGAGGAAAGGGATGTATCCATGCATACGATTTCACACCTGGGGGGCCGATCCACCCACCTCAAAATTTTTGCAAATGTAAAATGGATAGGTTGAACCATATTATGAGACCAATTGCTTGGTATGCAGTTAGCACAACCCTAACACAAAGTTAGCAATATCCCACATGCATATATCACAAAAGTCGTGCGCATATATAAGTAGGGTTTTGCTGCTTCATTGATAAGTGTGGATAGAGATTAGATGTTGAAAAGTTATGGCTCGCTGGCTTGTAATCTTGATTCTGAGGGCCGGTGATGTCATCTCGGCCCAAGATGTAATCCTAGTCCACCCTTTTTTTTAGTAATGGGCTCAAATATCCCACATGCATTCAATGTTCCACATGTTACCAAATCAACAATTGCCAAATCAACAAATGCCAAATGAATGGATTATATTGTGTACCTATGCATATTGTGTTTGGTAAAGCGTGAGTCAACAATATAGAGATAACAAGGAATATTCCTTATTACCTTGAAAGGAATATTCCTTATTGCATTGAAAGGAATATTCCTTAGCGCCTAGTTATCAGGAATATTCCTTATTACCTTTGAAGGAATATTCCTTATTGCATTGAAAGGAATATTCCTTAGCGCCTAGTTATCAGGAATATTCCTTATTACCTTCAAAGGAATATTCTTTAGTTTGTTTAAGTGCATCCATAGTTATAAGGAATATTCCTATTACCTTGAAAGGAATATTCCTTTTTGCATTGAAAGGAATATTCCTTAGTGCCTAGTTATCAAGAATATTCCTTATTACCTTCAAAGGAATATTCTTTAGTTTGTTTAAGTGCACCCATAGTTACAAGGAATATTCCTTCTTACATTGAAAGGAATATTCCTCATTGAGTATAGCCCTTTCATTTGAGCTAGGCTTGTGGGATATATGCCAGCATCAACCATTGGCCAATTGGGTCAGAAAAAGAGGACAGTGGGAAAGATTTTGAGAAAAGGATGTTGAACAAATCATTGGTTAAGGAACAAATCATTGGCATGGTACGAGCCATATCAGAAACAGGGGAGAAGGGAATAGACAGGGATAAAAATTCCTTTTTTACCTGTGGTGGTGGTTGATTAGATGGCGGGAGGAGATCGAGCGACTAGATCACAATCCATATCCCCAATTCAAATGCAAACTCACCGGGCACCCGATTCTTGAGGAGATCAATGCCGAACAGGGAAACCAATTGAACAAAATCAAAGCGGAGAGATCCACGAGTTCGAGGAGGTACTCCTATTCTTAAACATGCTTTTGTTCCTAATCTAACAATTGCTTGTGATGTTCTACACAGATGCACAGAGGAGACTTAACAATGTTGGAAGCATGGATCGAGCTATGGGAGTAGCAGCGGACAAGGGGGATGAGGAATCCCAATTATCTAAAAGCGAGAACTAGAGAGTATTCTCATTCGGCTTAAAGCGAGGAAGTTGTGCATGCAAAAGCAATCAACAAAGTCTTTGAAAAGGGCTGAGGTTTGGAGATTCAATAGCCTCAAACCATACTTTACCAATCTCTATCATAAATGGCAGCGAGAAGCACATGTCTTGCTTCTTTAGACTTCACCAACTTCAAAGCATTTGTCACGGACACTCTTCTCACAATTTTAGGGGAACGGGACCATTGCTGATCTCACACTATAGGACCTTACGGATGAATCTTGAGTCTTGAATCTTGAATCTTGAATCTTGAGACCTTACGCTACATGTGTTTTTACAACTTACACTAAGTATATGATCTTGGAACTATATAAACAATATATTAATGTTTGTGTTTTAATCGGTTCACATTCGATTACATTCAGTTTGCAAGTCCATGCCTTAGTGCATAGAAAAGTTACTTCAACAACGAGGTTAGCGTATTACGAGAGATTCTACAATCTCGGCAAATTTCAACAACATTTCATGCCAATAGTTAGTCGGTTCATATGCATAAGATGTACCTTTAATCTTATGTTTGGTGGCTCCAATGGAAATCTCACCCTAATTCTTGACATTTCGGGATGGACAAGAACTTTCTTTCCTTGAATAAGCCTGTACTTTTGATGGCAACCAGGAATCAATTCAAAGTAGTTACCAGCTATAACTTCATTACCACAATAAAATTTATTTCCATAGTCATCCTTGGTGTCTTCTTGAGGGCATGTTTCACTTACGTGCCTTTGGATGAGATAATAAAGGGACCCTTTCATAATTAATGCAGGGGATGTGAATGATGCAAAATAATCTCCAACTGCCTTTGTCTCATCCACATTGTCCACGTCATTTGCCCACAAGTCCTGCACGCCTCGTACCCATCTTCTTCAACATTGTCCCCTGTTTGTAGGCTCTAGTTTTCTCAACTCCCACCGCCACAATGATCGGCATTCTCACAAGCAAGGCCAATCAAAATTGATGCATGCCTTACAAAAACATGAAAGAGATCTACACATTAACTTTGTTGGATCATTTGGATCTATGGATGATACATAATGAAGAGATTGCACCCCTTTCTTTGGGAGCACATCAAATCTTTGGGAGCGGTCAATGTCGGACACCTTCCAAAATACCCTTTCCACATCAGAAATTTTCTCTTCAAGAACCTCACATGCGGTTTACGCATTTTTTATCACTTTCCCATCCTTTTTTTCTTTGTTGCGCCTCGAGCCATAGTTTGGCTATGGCTCCTTCTCCATCATGTGTGCCCTTCCCATGTCACGAGCCAAAGAAATTCCGGTGCATTCTGATCTTATGCTCTTGATGATACCTAGTTACATGATAGAAGTTCTTCTTCTCGACTTGAATTGGGCTGCACACCCGTCGGACCAAACTAAGTGGTATTTCATATGGCCGGCACCATTTTCTTTCAGCCAATTGAGGTGCATCTTGAATGCTTTTTGTACAAAGTGAGTATCATGTGTTTTGTCATCTGAAATAAAAAGTGCACACATTTCCTCATTTTACCACTGTACCTTGAACATCATTGATGTGGACCAATATCTTTGATTTGTTCATTGTACCAATGTTGTGCTTGAATCTCGTTGAATGGCTTCAAAGTATAATTCTCAGAAATCAACAAGCGATATACGGTATCATCACGAAGACTCTTCATGGATTCCTTGAATTGTTTGCTCGCCAATGTGCCACAAAGTTATGATATACAAACCCGACATATGATCAAACATGTTATCCAACATATTCTTTGGGTTTGCCTTTCTTGTCAATTAGCTTTAGTCTTCGTGAAGTTCCTTTCTTGAGGGCTCATTGCGTAACCATAGACTTGCCAATCAAGTATTTGATCAATCTGTTCCTTGTATTCTCTTGGACACAACTCAATTAATTGTTTCCCACAATTTCCACAATCGATTTGATACATTGTAGCTTATGCCACTTTCGTTGCTTTTTGCTCTGTCACATACCATAGCCCTCCAAAATGTGCTAACATTATCAAATGTCTTGTTCTTGGCTTGACATATTCCCAGCATGAGCTTCGGATCGCACACACCACAATTGCACGAACAATTTTCATGGAGTCTTGACCTCATCAAATTAAATGCACTGGTTGTACGGATCGATTGCTCATGTTTCCGCAACAACATGTGTTTCTTTCCTTTAGCTTTCTAATGCAAGAAGGTTTTAAGTATTCAAATTGCCTAAGCCCAATCGAACCTCACGGATCTTGATCCACAAAATTGCGGAATAATTGACTGTAAAATTACGATTGAAATAAAATTAGTCACCTCATTACATTACATTACATACAAATCTTTTTACATATTCAAGACCCTAAACTCCCACACATACATGTACATTTCGACATGAATTTTATTTCATTTACTATGAAGTCACATAATTTTTTGACAATTAATACATCTCCACACTAATTTCTTCTTAGAATTCGCCTACATCTACAATACATCGAATATACATGTAAACAAATATACATCCAAAATATACATGTAAACAAATATACATATGCGTGTTGCCATGAAATAATTTGACATTTCCATGTAGAATCAACTAGGGCGATTTGCATCTACATTACATTCAAAAGTAAAGAAATCTGTTACAAACTTTACATCAGTGTTACAAAATAAAAGACATCTTTATTAAGCACAATTTCATTAATTATGGACAATACCTGAATTTATGGACCATTTTTTAGTACACTTGGATGAATGACTCATTTTCATACACTAGTTGACATCCCCTGCGAGTGCTGCATATGCCTCAGCAGCATGCACGGGTATCTTAATAGTATTAGGTATCTTCTTCTTGTTTGATGGCTCCCAAGCGTAGTCGATAGTCTCTAGTTCTATGCGGTCACTTGCAGTCGTTGGCCTCCATCTCTTCTTCCAGCAATTGGCATAATTATTTGGGTAGACTTCAGTTCCTCAGCGGGATTGGCTCCCCACCAAGTCACCGAGAATAGTCTCAAAGTTCTCCTTCTTATCATCCATTTGTGGGTCCTCAGTAGCTAGGCCCACCCAAGTTGGGCACAACACATCATCAGGGCGTGCCATAATAAACATACCTTTCTTCAAATCTTTGTATGGGTTGAATTCCGGTACAGGTTTGTCCTTCCAGGGGCCGACATAAGGAGGAGTGATAGTAGCAATTGGCTCCACCACTACAGCTACATGAGGTGGAGCTTGTGCTTGCCTACCTAGTACATGGCGGAAGTCATTATAAGTGCCGTCCGCTGCTGATGTTCGAGTTCTTGCAAGAGTTTCATCCAATATTCAATCGTGGGCGTGTGTGCGAGTACTTGGCGGTTTGGAGCACCCTTGTTACTAGTTGAACAAGCAACCCAATGCAATATATGCTTGTGGATCTTGTTTCTTGTGAGGCCAAGGTCTTTCACCGATTTCTTGGGAGGAAGCAACTTAGGATATCAAGCGGCATCATGGGCTTCCGTCCTCCTTTTCTTTCCACATCTTTATTCCACCAGCGGGCAACCAATCCAAGTAAGTGGGTCGAGTTTTTTGTAATACATGGTGGCCAATCACCATTCATAGCGAATCTGAAAGTTAGGGGGTGGTATGACTGTCAATCTATCATCCCCCATCGGTATGTAGCCTTCTATAAAACCCTTCCAATCCGGAACTTTGTCAACAACATAGGGACACAGGTGTATTCAAGTTGCATTTGTGGAATTCATACGGTGGATTACGGCATTGTGAGCACCTCGGCCTTCTTTAAAGATGTAGAGAAGTTACCAAACAAGGCATCGATATATCATCATGTGTGTGACCGGGCATCATGAACCCCAGCTCAATCTCTTCAAACACACCAAGATATACTAGGTAAGAAAGATAGGAGAAGGCGTACCTATTCTTGTTTTGTCAAGATCGTTGTCATTTTGCAAATAAAGTATCTTGGGCAGAGGCTTCAATGATGGTCCCCTGCTGTGGCAAATTAGCGGTATCTTTGGTATTGGATAGTGACAACTTTGACTCCAAAGGCCGTCATGTCACCAATGAGGAGACCCATTTTGGGCGAGATGATTCGAAGGGCGGCGGGTGGCCTCTGCATACTCGTGCCCCATCTCTAATCTCTTCAAGATGGTATTCAAAGAACCTACATGGAAGTTAGAGTCATCGACCATAAGTCGAGGGCAAAGTTTCCATAGGATCCATTCCCATGACCATGAGTCAATGCACCGGTCAATGTCGTTTTGAGCTTGTCAAGTCTCGGAGAGACTTCCGCAGTTGTTGCAATTTTGGAATCATTGTTTTGGCTTGATCCATTTTGTCGTGAATAATACAAAGATATTGGTAGGGATACGTGGGAGTATAATCTCCACGACCCGATCTTGTGTGCGACCACGAGGGCTGCTCTAGTCTATCGCTCTTCTTTCATCATGCAACATCCTCCTCTCTCCTTCATCTTTGGTCTTGGTAACCCGTGCGGATCACCTCACATGTATCGCATTTGGAGAATGCAATTTTCTTTCGCGATACTAGCGTCCGGAAGCTCGCCTCCACGTTCTATGAAAACACATGTCGGTGATACCTTTTTGCCGATCAATGCTACAACCCTGCATTAACCTCTTCTAGAATCTTTGGACTTAAGTAAACATTGCGGGGCAACTTCGACATTCTCTCTTATCCCTCCTCGTTTTCTCCTGCTTTGCGGTGGGGCAAGGATTCACAGTTCTCCCTCACAAACATGGAAAACCACGGCCTCACATGCCAAAGTCGAGGGGCGAGGCTTCAAAGGTGCCATAGTTACCATGTTCAGCCTTGCGTGCACCCTCAAGAAATTGGGCCTTCCATTTCAGATACGCCGACTTTGAGATCTCGAGACCAAGGTACCAGCCCTTCGCCAAAGCGAGATTCCCTTGCGGCACTAGTCGTCCCACTCGACCGACCTTTCATGTTGTTGGCGAACATGTCATAAACAAAAGTAACCCTATCGCTTGATTTCATGGCAAGGAATTCCTTTCGCATGTTAACAACTTGATTCGTAGAGAACTTGACGCAACACCTATTCTTGCAACACAAGGTCCTCCTGTAACTGAGGATAGCATTCTGAGTGGTGAGATGAGCAAGCTTTGGTGGCCTTACAACCTTCCTGGGTCATCGAAAAGGCGCCATCGAAAAGGCGTGAATGAAGAGGTGTGAATGAACAGGCGTAAATGAAGAGGTGTGCATGAAGAGTCATGCTTGAAGAGGTGCGAATGAACAGCCGTGAATGGAAAGGTGTGAATGATTACATCCCTTCAGATTACATTTGCAGCAATTACACATCGAGCTACGGCGAATAAAACTGAGGAGCAGCACAAACCTTTGGAGATTTTGTGGCCATGAGTATGAAGCGCTGAAGATGTTTGCGTCTTGAAGAAAAAAAGATAGTAGCCAAGCGGGCGGTGCGGAAAAACAATAGGTCTGCGAAGCGCATTTACATTTTAAACACAAATTCCCCCAAAATTTGAATGTAATTTCCCCTATTTTGAAAGTTAAATGTCCCCTAATTTGAAGTAATATGTCCGGCCGGAACTTTTAAACACAACTTCCGCCTAAAACCGTCGCGACCGCATGCATGTGTAATTTAATTTGGGCGGGCTTTAAATGGCCGGATTTGAAATTTAAAATCTCCGTGCAATTATTAATAAGGTCCACAATTAATTCCTCACGCTTTCGAACCCATCAGCGGTCCATTTTTATTTGAAAAGTTCAAACTCTCACATGCCGCGACACTTGTCTTGGCTCATGAAGCGTCCATAACCCTTTAAATTCCCCTCATTCTCCTCATTTGCGGTTTTAGAAAATTACGTGCTTCCTTGGCTTTACGCTCCGCTTAACTTTGTCGCCTTCATATTTTTTACCGGAAAGTCATTCTCATCCCTATCCTGTCGCGCACTAAACTCCGAACCCGGTTTGGCGGCGGATCGACACTTGGCGCCTTGTGTTTCTCGACCGCTTGTCATGCCATCTGTTGGTGCCTTCCTCTCATTCATTGTCCTATCGCTGAGAACCCCCATACGACAAGGAATCTTAGCGGTTGATGGCATCTCGCCCCCCACCGGGAGGCAAAGGTAAAAGCTGAACTCTTGTGTAAATATAAACTTGGCCTTTGCTGATTGAGTATCCCACATTTGCTTAGAGGAAATTGGGTTGTGGTGCGACAAATTAACATCTTCTAGATGCCTCCTTTGGTCCCCACAAATGCATACATTTCGAGAACTTCATAGGGCACCCAATTGCTTCCACTGAGGGGCTTTCATTTTGCACAACATTGGCCTTTTTTTCTCGGTGGGCTACCCTTCCATCAAGATGGGTATCTTAACTATGCTCAAAAGGGCGTGGCGAACTTCGCTCACACCAAATTGAAGGGGGCCCAATTTACTCTTAAGGAAACCACGACTTCCTTGGATGGTAGACTTGGGCGGGAGTAAATTGGGAGCCCAATTTGGTGTCTTGTAGGGATCCGGCCAAATTGGTGAGCCCAATTGGCCTCTATGATGCAACCCGTCTCCTCAGCCCCAAGTCTCACCATGAGTTGGATGATAAATAAGTGGTGAGCCCAATTTGGCGTCGTGGGGATCCGAGCCAAATTGGTGGCCCAATTTGGCCTCTATGATACAACCGTTTCTTCAGCCCCAAGTCTCCCAAGTACTAACGGTACTTTCCGTTCTACGAGGAATTATTATGGCGCGAACAAAGCGGTGCTTTCGGGTTCGGTCCCTCACCCAAATTTGCAGAGGCTATTGCAAGAGAGGAAGCAAAACGAGAAGAAAAGAAAGAAGCTGTTTCTTTGGCATCCGGGTAGTGCCCATGAAGTTTTGGCGGTTCTTTGAGGATTGGGTGCGGTGCATAGAGATAGGGGAATATTCATCACGGGTCCCGGACAAACCACCTCAAGGATCTTTTGCTTTTCTTTGGCAAAGAGGGGCAGGAAAAATGAACTTCGGCGGGTATCGTCATCGACATGGAGGTCTCGCTGAGAACAACGATGACTTCCTCATCGATGTTGAAGAACAAAGTAGATCGGACTTTTCGTCCGTTATAAAGTTCCACTTTCTAGGTATGAGCCATGTATGATGAGCATAAGTATAAAGGAAAGCCCACATTCTTGCGCTCATAAAGGATGGGGCTAGACTCATATGAAAGTTTAAGCTCGGGCATCAAATCAAGAACCGATATCTTGGATGGCTACTCTATTTGTCGGGCGATGGATATTAGAACACAAAGCGAAACGGTCGAAAGCCTTTGTTCACATAGTATCGGGGCAAGAATCAACCTAAAGTATCACGATAGTAAGTGGCTTAAGTCTAGATACAAGAAGGGTGAAGGCGGCCAAAGCCTTGGGCGCCGGGCTTATGGAGGCAGATCTGGTGATAAAGAAGGCGAGGACACACCCTTTCTGACTATTCCCGTAGAGCTGCCCCTAAACTTGTATTTGGTAGAATATCGAGAATAGCAAGGTCGCCCAGAGGTGAGTCTGAGAAGAGGACCGGTCGTCGAAGAGGAACCCTCTAAGCCTTGAGTAAAAGATTTAGGTGGTCCGTCCAAAGAGGCATGGCGGGACATCACCGCATGAGCCCAAATAGTTCGGAGAGGGAGTCTTTATGCGCTTCTTCATCGAAGAGCGGGGAGTCTAGCCGGCGGTCGTGAAGTTCACTCCATCGGTGGCGGCGTCCTGGGAGAAGCGGAACATGAGTTGTCCTGAGGCGCCATAGCAAGCATCAAGCACGAGGGAGAGAATCTACCCTCGGGGGTGGGCTTGAAATTGAAGTCGATGTGTTCAAGATGCATAAAGCCCGGCAAATATGACTTGTAGGGTCATAAGTCGAGCATTTGGACACTCTACGAATCGTTTATCAGCCATCGGATGCACCCTCCACAATCTTGCTGATGTCGTGCCGTTCGATCGATCCTGAGCAGGCGAGCAATTAAGTGGAAGAAGCGGGAGGACACGCAAAAAAATGCAGAATTTTGGATTGTAAATGGCAACCATACGACCCACGGTTGCTCAAGCGCTTGTCACACAAGCTTTGGCATAGCCTCTGAAAAGGTGGCACTTGGCGAAGCCCGATATTTTTTCTATGCCAAAGGAAATGCGAGGAGTCTGGCGAGGAAATCTCCGCGGCAATCGAATGCGTTAAGTGTGGCCCCCGGAGAATAATGACATAACAAAAAGACTATACGAAGAAGTATTCTTCGAAGAAATTCAGCAGCTTCGAAACCAGTGGGCATTCTACGGGAAGCCTAAGAAGGGCAAACGCGGGCACTCCGTCGGTGGAGCTTATTCTGTGAGTGCACTACCACCATTATTTCTGGCAGTTCATGCTATCCACCAGTTCCAAATTGGGCGCCCGCCCAATTTCAGATTGTTGACACTCATTTGGAAATTGCGGGCGCCCAATTTCCCTGAATGAGTGCAAATTTGGCGCCCGCCCAATTTGGGACCCGTTCAGGGAAATTGGGCGCCCGCCCAGTTTCAGCTCAGTGTCGGCTGGTCTGAAATTGGGCGGGCGCTCAATTTGGGACAGCTAGTGCAAGAAAATGAAGATGATGTGTATGGGCCTTATCTAATGCCTTCTGTGTCATGCAGGATTGGAAAGCTGTAGCGCTGCAAACGATTAAGAAGTCAACTATGCGTGACTATGACTACTTTGTATATCTTGATAACGAATCGTGGTCATTGTGCACCGAAGTTGCCCAGTTATTCTACGAAGACCGGTTGAAGGACGAGAAGGGAGAAAGAATTGAAGTGAAAGATAGGCTTAGACTTTTCACCAACAATTCCTGTCGCCCATTTGCATCCTCTAGATCTGCAAAGGCTACTGAAGGAGATCAAGGATGGCACCACATTCCTGAAGGGAAGCAAGGATTATACTGGGAGACGTACCATGAAAGTGAGCCACTGGGGCTGAAGAAGATTGGAACAATGGGGCGGGCCCTTGTCGGATACATGAAGGAAGTGAAGAAACTTCCTTTTCAAGACATGGCTGCCTTGAGGCAAGCTCATCCCATATTCACGAGAATCGGTGCTTATGTTCGCCCGATAGTATCGGTGGATGGGCAGAAGGGCGCTTAAAGAGATGGAGAAGGAAAGCTTTAGGAGTCCCTCTGACAAAGTAGGCGAATATCTTCTTGGGCGGTCGAGGGAGGGTGGCAAACCTTTCAAGTGTTTCCGCGTTAGTCCGCGAGGTTTGTCGCGTGGGCGTGGTAAACACTTACGCCCGCTTCATTGGATGCGACTTCGGATATACAAAGAAATGGCCAAAGGAAGATTATGAAAAATTCCTTGACCCGGTGAGCACGATGGCGGACCAGCGGCCACTTTCTTTGGATAGCTATATTTATTACCCGGACCGCCTCAATGAGTGCCTATCCGCCATGAAGACAATAGGCGGTGGCGGCCGTGTTTGGGTTAGTTCATACGGGACCCCGGCGAGAACTGGTTCAACCTCTAGGTTCAACCTAGTTGCAATGTCTTGTCTGCTAATGTATGTTGCGCGAGGCGGCGGCGGCTCCGCCATCGTAGAGGAAATAAATATTTGCCGCCAATTCCGACCATCAAAGCAATATGCTAAGTTTCCCAAGCATTTCACGAGAAAAAGCGGGACATCGAAAAGAATTTGCACGATCATGAGTGTGCGGCGGTATGCATTTTAAATTGGGCGTCCGCCCAATTTTGTTATTGACTATCAAGGTTTCTAACATTTGTTTTCCCTGCGGCTTATTGGGCTGTATGTCGTCCTTAGTGCGACAAGGGTGCGGCAGGTGGGGAGGAGTACTCGTCAAAATCGGTTAGGGCGTGCACCTATCTAGTCTGAAGTTGATGTTGGAAGGTTGCCTTTGTTCTCGACTTCTTTTCGGTGGTGCTTTTAGCAGAAGCTGCGGTGTCGCGAGGGCTATAAAACATTGTCTTTTGAGATAGGCGAAGCTGGAAATTAAGCTTGTATGCGGATATTGAGCAACTTCGATGTCATGTTAGGCGAGAAAAATCAAAGAGCTCGGGCACTACAAAAAGATCAAAGAGGGAAAGAAGAAAGCCTCTACTTCGAAATGTTCCTCGGCCTCGGCTTCACGCTCTGAGACACCTTGTCCGTTCTCCTCTACAACCATAAGCGAAGTGCAATCCATTCGAGGAGCGGGACAAGAGCTCGATTCAAATAGAGCTCAAAAGGCGGTGACCCCTTGGCTCTCGGGATTTGGAACTATTTAGGAGAAGAAAAGACAACATCAACAGCGCTTTGGCGGGGGCGGCCTTTGGTGAATACTCGGGACATTATTGAGGCGACCTCAAAGTTCGAGGAAGAGGTTGCTAAAGATCTGATTCTGTCGTTGTCATGGAAACACGGGGAAGGGGACAATACGGATGGAGAGGATGTGGTCCCCAACACATTGAGCAGTCAAGATCTAGAGGAAGAGGTGGCGAACACGAAGACAATCGGGAGTGCGAGATGAGGGAGAATGAGGCGGGGGGCGAAGATTTTAGGCAAAGAATGGAAAAGATCAAAGAAGCTGACACAACAACCTCCGCCCCAACATGAAGAACCCGGCAAGGATCATTGGAAGAGGTGCCTCAGGGACGAATGGCGATTTATGATTTCAAAAATGTGAAATATGTTATGATCAATTGTAATTACTTCTTTTTTTCAGAAATGATAGCGTTGCACTCATTTCCTTATCTTAAAATTCTCTAGTTTACTTTGCTAACCAAATTGGTAGAGCCCAATTTGCTTACTATAGAAACTAAAACCTTTAATTTAATTTGTTTCACGACCAATTTGGGATAGTTAACTTGACACCTTCGCTATCCTCGGCCACAAATTGGGCGGCCAATTACTAGCGAGTAAGCGTCATCAAACATGAAGTGAAGTGGAAGTGCGCGAAGCGGTGGAGATCAAAAGCGGACCCTCGGGGAATTACTCAGTGCGTTACATTATATAATATTGACTATGCTTATTACATCCTTACAACATTATTATATCCTTGTCGGTACATTATCATATCGAGTCTACAACAATTCTTTCGTCGTCAGCGCTTTTGCCAAAGGCGTGCCATTCAACTCAAAGATCTGGCGATCGGGGAAGCCAATCTGGTGGACCACAACACAAGTGAGCTTCACGCAAGCACTCGAGATCCATACGCTTTGAATTTGGAGCCATGGATCAAGACTAACACCGGTCATATAGCGGTTTGGTTAATATCGTTGTAGCTCAAGTAGCACTTGAAGGATCGGATGTTCTCGGACGATCCAGGCAAAGGAAGCCATGAGAGATGAATGCGGTGGAGCTGCTTTTATAGTGGTGAAAAATTATTGATGTCAATTATTGGCGTACATTCTAGCGCCCGATCTTGGCCCGTATCACGGTATACCTATCTGACCACCTTGAGAAATTGGGTGGGGCCCAATTTAGCGTACCATTAACTATCGCATTCAAGGGGAACCATTCTAGGGCAAAGTGGCCCAATTTCCGCGAGGATCTGTTGGACAAGTTGCACATATAGAAGACAAGTTGTACTAATACTTTATCTCATACATGATTACGATTGTGATTACAAGAAGATGACAAGCGTTCATTTAGGGGGACTCTTCGAGTCATTTCACTTAGGGCACCCGGTGATCTTCTCTATCATGTACATTTGATGCTCTGTTCCATAAGATGGATGATAACATCGAAGGGATCGGGATAATGGCGAGGATTTAGGTGGTTGTGGTCATCGGTCTTCCATGGGTATCTCTCATTTCGCGGCCTTTGCTTGAAGTTTTCGTGATTCATCTTGCGGTGATGGAATCACGTTCGGGACGAGAATGAGACCACATGGCTAGGCGAAGGCCAAATTTGATGGACCGAAATTGGTTTGATATATTTATACCCCGTAATTATTGATGGTATTATGCGCATAAAGATTATTGCATATACATACTACTCATATATACACCCAATAATCTTTCTACGGTGGTCATCAATAATTCCATGGCTATAAATATAGCGCATTGAGGACCTGACACATTCCTTTGCCATGTCTCGCCGTCTTAGGGTCCTATGTTGACACCCTCACTTGCCTTATGACCTTTGGCGATCTTCATGCTGCGAGTCAAAGGGATCTCCCTCGATCCTGGCTGTATGGTATAGCTCTTGGTCGAAAGGAAGACTCCCCGGTGAGTATCATGTTACTATCCATATTGTGTGGGTTCGGGCGCATGACTTTTGAGATTAATAGAATCACCAATAATTACAATCTATGAGTCATGTATTTCATAACTTTATATGATATGATGATGTAAGCGTGTTGTGCATGATTCGGTTGTTATCTTTTAGTTCTTATCTTGGTTCGATCTATGTTTTGTCGTTTTCCTTTTGCCTACAAGAAGGAAAGGAAAGTGGGAGCCCAATTTTCTGGCGGAAGCCTTCATGAAAATATCTTCAAGCCATCGAAGGGCAAAGTGGTAGCCCAATTTAAGGGGAGATTATTTCGAAGGAAAGGCGGGTGGAGCCCAATTTCCTCCACGAGGCCTCGATGAAACAAGATATTACTATTGAGAAATTGCACGTCATGGGTTGTTCTCAATGTAGACAAAACAATTCTATTCATATAGGAATGGAGTACATGGATGGATTACGTAGATAATAATATCAACTAAACAACATGCCTCGAAAGAGATAGTTGAACAGAAAGATAATAGATAATAATAGATAATATTAAACATGGACGTTTCAGTCAATATCCGGTTCCACCTTAATTAGATCCCCGGTTGGAACTCTGTTATGGCTTGTCGGCTATCTGAGATCGGCCGGTCATCAATTCTCCCTATCGGATAGGGAGTCTTGAGGATGAGTTTCGTTACCAAAAGCCACCCATTTTGCCTCTTTTCCTTCTTGTAAAGCTTCTTAAATAACGGCCAGGAAGCTGTTGTGCAGCCAAACATCCTCCATTTTCAGCAACCTCTTGAGCTTACGCCTGTAAATATGGCGTTTCAAAGGAAATCAAAGCGGTCTTCCAGCTCTACCTTGGCTGAGGTGATCGGGCTCATCGCCATCCTTCATCAACTCTCCACGACGAAGGAGCTTCACGAGTTGGTGTCTCATTTCCTACTGTGCCATTTTGGTTTATCTGGATTACGCACCTCAACACTGAAGCTCATTCGCATGAGCTAATATTGGCTTCGGCGATATGGCCTTTGCATTTAAGCTCATTGTGAATCTATCATTGCTGGTTGGACCATTAAGTAGCACGACTATGAATCTAGACTATCAGATTTGCGAATGCTGCCATTTAGCGTGGCGAAACCCGTCTGAGAAGGCGGCAGGCGAAGAGACACAAACTTCGGTTGGCACTTTTTGGCTTAATAGATACAAGGCTGCCATCTCACCTACACTGCGCGCATTTGAAATTTTGCATCATTCTACTAAATAAAACCCTTATATTCTAAAACATCGGGTGCATTTGGGAGTCATATGGACTTAGGCAAAGTCCACAATTAATGATATTATGCTTTATTACGCAAAAAAGTAAAGAAATCTACAAACTTTACATCGGTGTTACAAAATAAAAAACATCTTTATTCTGAAAAACAAGATGCAATTACAGCTAAATTACGATTCATTTTGTGTAATGTCAATATATTGAATTGGTTGTGTCCTCTTCTTCATGACATCTCTAATTTTTGGTGAAACCTTTGAGTTATCTAACCAAAAGCGAGCAACCATATCCTTCATAGCACGATCTATCGTATTTGTTCTTGGATTTGACCTGCTAATGCCCTGATTTGTTCCACCTAGTGACATTCTTTTCCTTCTCTCCCTTTGCTAGTTTCATATTTCTAGGATGTATTTTTCAGCAACTTAGGCTGCTAGTGAAGTCTTACGTAATTCTCCTTCCTCTCCAACCACCATAGATAGATGCAGAATGCTTTGCAACAAGTGCATCATTGCTATTTGCATTTTTGGCGTCTTGGAGGCCATCCTTTAAATTCTTTACGGATCTGTTTTCACGATAGCCTCTTGAGGCCTTCCAATGGCCCGGCTCAAATAGGAATTGCAATCTTACGTCTGCAATAATCTTCTTGCAAATATACTTTGCTGTTTTGGAGTCAAATTAGATACCTCATTCATTATGAGATTCTGAAGCATTCACCTTTCTTCTAATTGGCTTTGTCACGTATCCACCCCTACAAACCCTCTGTTTTGATTTTCTTTGCACTGCTTGTAGCGGTGCTTTCCGAAACTTCATCAGCAGGGAGGATTGAAATCTGAACCCGATCTTTGACCTCGAAGTGCTTGCATGAGAGTCAATCCTTCTTCCATAGTTTCTTCTTCAACTGGTGAGTTTAAGACATCGATCCATTCTGCGAGAAAGGGGATACAACATCTGCACAAAAAATTAGATTATTAACCGGTTGTATTCTTTGCTTGAAGGATTTGTATTCTTTGCTTGAAGGAAAGTGATTTCAATTTCTTCAAGATACATTTGTTTCTTGAAATGCATTCGATTTAGGAGCAGCTATAATCGATTCGGACCCAATTTTTCGTTGAGGTAGAATCAGGAGCCATGTTTGATCGATTGAGGAAAGTTCAAAATGTCGCCAAAGTTTTTTTTTTTTTTTGAGGCAAGATATTTAGATTTTATTGATAGAGAAGCTAGTACAAGATTTCGGGAGGATTTGGTATAATTATGGAGAATATTGTACGTCAACCGCCTTTATTAATGATAGGCAACTCCATGTAAAATTCAAAATGTACATTACAAACACTTTAACCCAGTTCAAATTTTTACATCAATATACAAAAAAATTCAATCACCCTTTCATGCTTCTACCCGTCTAATGATAGTATCATCAATGTATTAACTTTGCATTTATCAATTTCAACAGAGAAAACAATGTTGTATAACAAATGTGTTAAATCTAGCTCACGAAAACAAAAATTTGGAAAGACAACTCAAAATGTCACCCTTAGAAGTAGTTAAGTACACCAACACAAAATGGTACAGAAGTACAGAACACAAAATTTTGTCCTAGCTCATTGACGTAGTTTACTTCATGATGGAGCTTTTAATATGCATCTCCACATGGCACACATCACCAAGGGCCTAATATTGTACTTTGTTGGATGCTCCCGTGATATCTTCACTTCTCCGACAGATAACATCTTAGTCGGGGTAAAAGTAAAATGCATGGGCGAGTTATTGATTCGAACTGGGCACGATGTCTCACGATTATCAAGCACGTGAGACAACTCATCCCGAAGGTAGACTTGTATGATAGAATCAGATAGTGCCTCGGGAAGGAATGATTTGTAGACCCTAAATGGGTTCCATTACATATTCCAACACATGTGAGTTCTTTTCCTACTAAGACGCCAATTCGCAATGCACGATATTATTTCTCATCTGATAAAAAAGACAAACAATTGCAGGTTAGTCAAAGCACTACATTACCCAATAGATAGATACAGACACTCTATCCTCCACCTACCTCTCTCAAAGCACATCCGCGTAAGGAGCGTTCCCTTGGATAGACTTGAGCAAATAGGAAGTCATCAATTATTTGGATGAAGTGCTCTAACTCGACAACCTCATCAGTGCAAAATATTTCCTCAAGTTGTGCAATAAGCTCCTCAATTTCCACGCTTGCTACCCAGTGCACATGGCGTGGTATTTTTCGTTTTCAATCACACCATGACCCAAGAACACGTCACGACAAAAAAAACACTTGAGGCGTGATAACTCTTGTCACCTTTTAGGGATTTGGTGACATGGTAACCAAAGACATACCAAAGGGACCAAAATCGCACCATCTATATGGATGAAGAAGTAAGTAAGTAAGACAAAAAAGAAATAAAGTAGAAGAAATCAATGAGAACAAAGAGAAATTAGAAGTAGAGATTTCTAAGTATTAGGCTCATAATTAGAAGAGTTCTTTGTATACAATTTTTGTTGTATATCTTGATCGGTTGCATCGCCGATAGAGTGAGTACCTTTATGTCTTGGATTCCTTGAGCTCTTGAGAGTGCCATATAGAGTTGTTAGTGACTAAATACTGATTTTGGCAAATTTAAACCAACCATTTTCATTGTTTGGCCCTAGGACTTGTTAATTGTCATACCAAAAGCTGGACGTAGTGGAAATTGCATCCGTTCAAATTGAAATGCGAGTTCTGCATTATTTGGCACCAAAGGAATTCGAAATATGAACATTCTGCTCCCAATATTTTTTCTAGTGACAATCTCGGCATCTGTAGCACGTCTTCCCAATGAACGTATAATGAGGCGAATGCTATTGTAAAGTCCTTTCTGACCCGGCCCGACCTCAACAACATGACAATCATGTCATTTTCAATGTCAATTGATCTGAGGCATCCACTTGGCTTCTCATCCACGGCTTGATCGGCCTTTGTCATCCTCTTGTTTCCAGCCGTCTACATCCTCATTTGATGGCGTAAAATTGCCCTTTACATCCAATAGAACACACTTTCATAATTTGTTGAAGCATCTGGAAATGCCACGGCTAGCAAATCATTTAAGGCATGTGACTTGACACAAATCTCTTCCGGAATATATATTATGTCACCCAATGTTGGGAAATACAATTTCGAGTCCATTTCGACCTTTGTAGGCGGTCGACAAATGCCCTTTGCTCTTCAGATCGCTCCCCACATTGTTCATTACCCATATATTTATGTTGAGCTTATGTTCCTCGGCATGATCCCATATGCAAGAGTACTTCAAGGAAGCTTGCACAATTTGGGCCGATTTCCTCGTGGTAGCACAGGTGGAACCTTGCAAAAATCTCCTCCTAAAACAACAATGAGTCCTTCAAATAATTTGCCACATGACATCACATCACGGAGCGTTCTATCCAGTGCTTCATAAACATGTTTATGCATCATTGGGGCCTCATCTCATATAATCATGCGTGTCGCTCTTATCAATTTTGCCCATTTCGGTTTGCTTTGGAATCTTGCGTTGATGTCTCATCTATATTTATCGGTATCTTGAACCTTGATATGCGGTCGCCGCCCTACATAAAGTAGATGTAATTGCGGAGGAAGCAGCGCAAGTGCAATGATACCTCTGGCACAAACATAAGACAACATGGTGTTAAAAAGAAAACTCTTTCTCGATCCACCTGCACCATGAAAGAACACCCGTCCTTTTTCCAACATCACGTGCTCATCGGTCACATGGTCAAAGATAATACGTTGGTTGTTATATAGGCAATCCACATCTTCTTGCACCTCTGTCATGTCTTCTTGAAACACCTCATTCCCAAATATCATATATGGATCTATTGCATGCTCGGGAAAAATGAATTCAAACTCTCTCAAAGATCGTCCAACAGAATTCATGTGGTCTTCAATATCTAGAAGTGGCATGTCAAAAAACCGATCACACACTTGCACAGTTTGATCCTCCGCAACCCATCGTGCCTCATGCAAGAAGTCATCGACCATAAAAATCTTGATTTCTTCCCACAGTTGCAGCGGTTTCGATGGTTCGCAATTTAAAAGGATCATGGCGAACATGTGCTGCAATTGTGGTGGCATGCTTCATGCTACTGCTTCTTGAAGAGATTCGAGCCATTCTGTATCGTCTCGAAGCAACCCACGACGAATGCAAGCTTCTTTATATGTTGCACACAACTCCCCATCGAAGGAGCGCAGATCCTCAAAACTAGCTGCTTTTTGTCTGCGGGTCAATAGGAGGCGTAGATAGTATCGCTCTCCTTAGGAAGGATTAACAAAATGCGTGCATCAATTGTGGGAAACTTCGATTGTTGGATCTAGCCATCCGTCCCTCTTGGGTTTATCATAGGTAAACTTTTTAGAAAAATCATGGTAGAGCAATTGAGTAGCCTCTCTATTTCCAGATGCATTCACCTCGAAGAAAGCTGTCAACGTTGTTCCGTTATTCTTACTTCTTATGGCGTCCACGCTCATACCTTCTCGATAGTATACATCTTGTTGCATTGGGAGATGCACAACCAATCTAGTGACATGAGAAAACTATTGATGTATATCATATGAGAGGATTCTCCACGATGCTTCAAAAGCTGAAAAATAGCGTGCATTCAAGAATTGCTCAACCTCATCATGGTTTATAGTGGGTGCCTCTAAGTTCACATTGATCATATCCGGCCCTTTGGAGACATACTTGTATAGATATTTAACGGCCTTTACAGCAGCACATACCTCAACATTGATATGGCACTTGAAGTGCGATGTCAACCCGCAGTTGTATGTACGACCATCTGTTGTCTAAATTTATATCCCCCGTTTTCACCTTTCGGTCATCATCCCTTCTTTGGTACAATGGATATCTGTCAACAACTGTCGTCTCATCTGAAAATGCACGTGGATAATGTTTTGTACACTTATCATCCTGCATGCACGGACTGTTCGGATATCCAGTATCACATGGCCCATGCATCATATTACGGGTGACCACATCATACAGTTCAGGATATGCATCCTTGTCCGGTATTTCAGCACAAATGATTTGATCTATCTATTCGGTTGTGAAGGGCTTGTCGGCCTGATCCATCATAGTCAACAAATGTACATGTGGCAATTCCCTCTTCTGGAATTCAATAACATAGACTTTTGCGATTATGCGACCGAATATACCATGATTAATTATCAGATCTACCAGCTGCTTTACTTTCATATGAAATACTATAGCCACTAACTCTGGTCAATCACTTGGCGATTGGCCATATAATAATTCCCTCCTAATCTCTTCCCAATTTGCATTGGCAGTCATGGTTATAAAGAGGCTGGCCTGCCAAGTTCGTGAACAATAGACATGGCATTCTGATACTATTGGGTCATGTATCTCGGATCTGCCACGTGTGAGGATGGTAACACAATTTTTCGGGCAATAGCACTTGCATCATCTCCTTCAAAATCCTTAATACCCTGCAACATGTCTTTTCGAATGGTATGTTGATTCAACACAATAAATTGTAGCCTTTCTTGTTCCATCTTCACAAATGTATACTTGAAACAACTAGCCAGCCATGTGAAGGGGAGATGCATGTCTATGACGCGTGAATAGATGATATCTATAGTACTCCAACTCCATAATAGTTACTTCCTTTGCACCACTCCATTCCATGAGGTATTTTAAGGTGCCATCCATCTGTACCGTAGGGAAGAAGTAACACAAAGTGCAATGGATCATATGCTGAGTGATATGCATCTACAAACTTCAAGCCACCATCCTTAGAGTGTATAAGAATGTCCCTCTGACCATCCTCAGGTTTATCATCAATAGGCATTAAGATAGTCACCTCATTTGCAGTTGGAGCATTATATTACCTCCTCACAAGATTCTGCATATTGCAAGAAGGTATACACAAACGGATATCCATGGTTGGATGAATACGCATGCCGCATTCAAGAATATGCTAACAAATGGATTGTGCTCTGTCATAAGGGCTGCAACTGCACCACTATTTCTTGCTTCAATCCATCAAAAATAGACATCCTACGTTCAACTTGCATGTCATCACCATCCATGATAATTTTGCATGCTCTTGATGCCCTTGGGGTGGGAATAGCGTTTCGATCTTATGGCACATGCAGCCATGGACCCTAAAAGTATAGGCCCCACCAATAGCATTTGCCAGCGCCTCATCAATTTTCACAAAATGAGAATATATTATTATACTTTCTAATGTTCATGCGAAAATGATAAGCCAAACTATCTGTTCTCATATATTATAGGTCAAACAATACCTGTAGTGGTTCTGGAATCAATAACAAATGAATCTTCCGATTTGCACATGCTCGACATATCTTCTTAACGGAGAGCTCTGCTATCTATTGCATAGCCCCACAATACAAACATCTATAAACCATGTTACCACGGTCATGAGGAGGAGGTAAAGATAAGAGGTACCAGTGACTCCTGCTTGACATGGTGTGCTAAAGCAATCAACATTCATGTCCGTAGTTTGCATCCTAATATTATTTACTTCTGATATGATGAGATGTGAATTCCCCCTGGAAAATAATTGCATCCTAATATCAATATCTAGCATTATAACAGGGGGTTGTTTTTGTATTTTTGTACTTTTTTTCCTAAGGTTTTTATATGATTTGATGATAGTATTCCATGAGACGTACTAATCGGTACATCTAGAGTGCACATACGCTCACTCCAAATTTAGTGGCATTTTTCAATGGTCATACCTATGATTTCTCTCCATATCTGCAAATCAAACATGCAAGGCATCGAACAAAGGTATTTTAGGGTTATTTTGGAGTTTGTTTCGACATTTTCTTCTTTCAGGGCTCGGGAAGGCAAAGCCAAAGGAGCCACATCTCGAGATTTTTGTTACAGCGATGGATTCGGATTATGCGGCCTAGTAGGTTACGGGTTTCGAATTTTTTCTCTGTGGAGTTCATCTTGCATGTCTCTCCTATAACCCCGTTTTATTCTAGAAAACCTTTTCCTTTTTAGTTTAAAATCATTCTCTACGAGTGCAAGAATCTATTCAAAGCATCCAGAAATTGAAGTCCCACGCCAATGCCTCGAGTTAGACCCTTCACCGTCACTATCATCGACTTCTTGCTCACGAAAATTTCTCGGCCACGAATAAAAAGAAATTTATTCATCGTCACATTTTGCTGCCTTGTATGGATCGGGGGCTGTTGTATCGAGATGAGTGATCATAGTTCTTGAGAGGCAACGGAAAGCTTAAACTCTCTTGTCATATCCATCTTTTACCACTTTTGTGTTTTGCATGTTCTTCCAACTGCTCTCAGAGATCAAAGCGTTGTCTTGGCTGGTTTAGAGCTTGGATTTTGGGGATTATTGCGCAGTGTATTTGGAACCTATAAGGCAAATGCTGGTGTCTCAAATGAAGTTTCTCTTATATTTGGACTCACGGTAAGAACTCACGGTAAGCAGTTCTCTTAAAGTCTACTGCCAGTTTTAAAAACAATAAAATTTTTAAGGTTCTAAGTCTAACCATGCCTACGATCCAATTTGCAGGTTCTGTTTCTACCCATCTTGATGCAATTTTTCTCTTTGGCGGATACGTGGAGCGAGTTCACATGGATGACATCCATAGTCTCCATATTAGGTAAGTGCTTGAAAGAAGTTGTTGTGCAAACATCAGTTGATGTATTTAGATTGGAAGTTGATCTCTCGTTTCTTGATGATCACAGATCTGGGCGTATTGTGGATCCGAACCTATTTGAACCTACTGTTATGACAGGTCTGCAGGTTATGGTTGTGTTAATAGCATCCAAGCACTTGCCCAGAGTAAGTTGCGTATTTTTTAAAGCTAAGTGCATATTTACATCAATTGTTAACCATATATTCTTATTCCAGATGCACGACTGTAGCTTTGCCAGAGTTTACTTCATTCACCAGCATGACTTGGTTTCTTGGACAGCAATGATTGCGATGTTTGCCCAGCATATCATGGCAGCAAAGTGCTGGAATTAATTCAGAAAATGCTGTCGAGAGGGATGTTGTTTGATGAGATCACATTTCGCAGTATTCTTGGTGCTTTTTTCCATTCTAAAATGGTGGATGAAGGCTGCTACTATCTCATAACCATGTAGGAAGGGCATGGAATAATTCCAGTGCTGGAGCACTGCAATTGCATAATTGATCTTCTCATACAGGCTATATGGTTGGATAAAGCACATGCTTTTCTTTCAAACATACCTTTTGAACGGACTGTACATCTTTATGCATCTGGTATTATGTGATGGAATGCGTCTCCATATCTATTGCTAGCAAATCTTTATGCATCTCATACGGAGTTATGTGATGCAACAGACTTTCCTAACATGGTACAAGGCCACCTATCAACTTAGTATGCAATATAAAATCTGGTGAAATTATTGCATTGCTCGCCTTTTTTGTTCTTCATATTCAAATGGTTGGTAATGTTTACTTTGCATACTTGTTATGGTAGTGTAGTTAATAAGATTTAATCTATTTGGGGAGTATATATTCATGTGGTAATTTATGTTGCAATCTTACGCGCTTGCAAAGATATAAATGGGCAGACATAATGGATTCAAATAAGCTCACTACTAATTATATGCTCATTTCTAAATTTCTTTTATAATATCATTATAATTTAAACGGCTTGTTTATATGCAATACCTTTTCTAAGGCGCTGAATGTGCATTGCTCTTTGGATTAGCCCAGGCTTGATTCCTGGGGGGTTTGCTTTGTTAGGGCCCGAAGGGCCCAAAAATTTTTTTGACATAACAAACAACACATAACTACCATTAATATTAATTAACGCAAACCATTGCATTTAACACATGTAAATTAAAATCCCCCTGAAACCCCCTTTGGTTTGGGTGCATATTCACACGGGGGGAGACGTGAGTCTCCTGTATGTGCAATAGTTCCTTCCACAACCATGTCATTCAAATGATGGCATCCTGTCGGTAGCTCATCCACTTGACCAGGCAGACAATGCATCCTGTCGTGGCTGCCTCTCCAATTGCTGGTGCACTGGATGATTTGCCAACATGAACTATCTCTGTTACATCATACTCAAGCCTCAAGGCTTTAGCCTTTGCAGCACGCTTACGTGCCAAATGTCTCTTCCTACCAAACCTGGTGTCATATATTGGGGGTTGTTGGCCACAACAGGTGGCGTATGTTTATGAGATCTCCCCATAGGAGTTCCTGGTACGCCCCTATATCCATTTAGGTTTATTGCAACATTATAATTTAGGCTAATTTACATGTATAAGTGATATCCACAACATTATAAGCATTCACATCTAACCTAAAGTAGAACATGACTCACCTTTTGATGTAGCGAGATATTCTCCTTCGATGTGCAAATAGAAAAGTATGTCCTGTAAACAGGAGAGCTCATTGTTACACCATACATTAAGAACATAACTAAAACTTAAACAATGGTCTAGAAAACAATGCTTAAATGCATCAGGGTTATAAATTAATTTTGTTTAGAAAACTCCTTATTAAACATCGTTAACACGACATACATACAAAGATAAGATAAGATAAGATAAGATAAGAAATTTTTACGTCCACGGGAACCCAACGGGTTATGGGACGGCACATGCAAGGGCAACAACCCATCTAAAACCTGGGGACTAGGCCCCATGACCAAACACAATAACCAAATATTAAAAGACTACCAAGAATAAGATAAGATAATGCTAATGCTAGTGGTAAACTTATGCTTCTAAAATTATCTAGACATAGCCAGTCCAAGGATTGGAAGGCCATTGATCTAGAATAATTGCTGCACCTCCCCATTACCTGCTTGCCCATTTTCTTTTGCGGGCGGGCTGCCCTCACCTTGCAGAGCTCCTCCTTACGGTTACACAATTGAAGGGAGAGGTCCTCTGTCTTGAGAAACTAGTCCCTACGAGATGGTTTCCATCTTTGAAGAACATGTAAGCGGCTAAGAGTGTCTTGGCCCGAACCAAAAGATGGCAAGGACGATCAAGTCTTGACGCTCCCACCCTAGTAGCGGAGACAACTCCATCAGCCTTCACATGCATGACATCAGTGAAAAAATGCAAAGCAGCATCCATATCAGAAAGGGCATCATCTTACGCCTCGCAGCCCCTATATCGCAAGTTCGGGCTCCTAGTAGCGAAGATCGAGGCAGCCTGCTCCTGTCTACTAGCTCGGCACTGCGACTCCTGGTCCCCTTGGGATTGTGGAGATGTCTGTACGCCCACCTCAACATGTTCTTTTTCCAATGCCTGCACTTCCGCTTCAACACAATGTTTCTTACGTGCATTTTTGTAATGGGGTATCTAGTAATGCGTATTGAGGCATCACTTGTGCCCCACCTGCTTGGGCTTTAGGGTCTGGAACGAAGGCATGTATTAACTGTAATAAGTGTGTCCATCTCTCAATAGACACGATCATAGATGTGGCCGTCATTCCTCCCTCAGAATGAATGAGTCGTACTTGGTCACGAAGTGTCGGCGGCAAACACTGAACTTGCAGGTCTAGAGCACTTTGGAGATCCTCCCGATCTTGGAAGGTAAATGTACCAGGCCTGCTTGTGCCAATATGAAGAGGCTGCTGGGGACCAAAAAAAGAAGATGGCAAATCCATTATTACACTGGAATTAGCTTGCCCCTGACCATGGAGCTGTATGCTAGACCGAGCACTTGTGGGACGAGGAACCTCCTGTGCAAACAATGAATCTTGAGTAGGAGGCTTTTTCTTTTCCCTGGCCATCCTTACACCAAATCTCTCCTTATTACTGGCCCTTTCTGTCATGGTGAAGCTCTCTAAATGAAATCAAAGCGGCTATATACAAAAGTTAAATCAAAGCGGAAGCCTTAATCTAAAAGATCTGAAACACAATATCAATAACGCAAACCCTACCAAAGCCGGCCGGAACAGGACTGTTTTGACATGGAAAACGTAAACAAAAATGGGCATACCATACACCATCGAAAAGATCCGGAGAGAGCTTTCCAACGCAATAAGCCTCACCTGAAGCGAGTCTGGATCAAAAGTTATGCTAGAAAGCGTGTTCTTGCGTGAAAAAATTTGTTGACATTAAGCAAATCCAATGGTCTTTTGTTATAGATAGATAGTATTTTGTTATAAGAAACCCTAAACTTATGACATATCCAAACCATGTTGCATAAGGTATTGCACATGCAAGATAGTTTCCATAGCGTCAACAAGTTTATGGAGTCTCACGTAGATGTATTTACGAAAGTGTTTGTCTAGTTGCTTGACAAAATTCTCAAAGTCTAGCTCAACCTTAAACGGTGGACGTATTTCAACTCCAAGTGACTGTAAGATTTTGTACCACTCTCCATAAAAGTTCACAACCCACATCAAATGATCAATGTGCACTTGCATTCCCAAACTCCCCAATGCAGAACTCTGTAATATTTTCCATTATGCTGGGATGTGCTCGTTCTGGTGAATATGATAGTTGGTGTATGGTCTATGGTGTTTGGTGTGTGGTGAATGGTGTGGTGTGTGGTGGGGTATGTGGTGAATGGTGTGGTGTGTGGTGGGATGTGCTCGTTCTGGTGAATATGATAGTGTGGGGCATGGTATGGTGCATGGTTTGGTGTGGTATACACACCCTAACAGTTTAGTGTTCATTTGAGGCAGATGGTATTGTTCAAGAGGTTCCTGGACCAACATCCATTAATTTTTGGCAGATGCTTCAGATGCTTCAAGATGCATTTAAAGAATTAAAATACTCTGAACATAATTTCCTATTGGTTTTGGTTACCATATTTTGTTAGTGTGCGAGATCATAAATTCTGCACCTTGAAATTCCTTGTTGGCTTTAATGTTTGTTTTGGTATACTATTTCAGTAATTGTACTTTGCATTTTATAATTAATGACAAAATTTAAACTGTCATTAACTTGAGTTGCACCAAAAACTTGAGTTGCAAACTAAAGTACCAAACATGTTTCTTATATCTATACAGAAAAGGATAGAAATAGTTCAGTTAATTAAAAGAACAGTGGAAACTCAGATAACAGTTAAAGCAAAAAAAATAGTCACAACATTTTGTAGAGAAGAGGAGTTTCATTAATGAAAAAGCTTTACAAAAATGGAGTCACAAGGACTATTGCAAAACAAGTTACGTATTTAATTAAAAGCTTTACAAAGAATAGTCACAAGGACTATTGCCAAAAAATTGAAACCAGGGATTACAAAAATTTCAACAAGGCTTGATCTTCAGACCATCTTCAGCTCCATATGAAGGTCGCCCTCCACGGCATACATCTTCATTTCGAGGAGTCGCTCCTCGTCGAGGTAAGCCTCATGCACCCACTCGATCACCAGCAATGAAGCGACAGCCTGATGATCCATGATGAGCTTCTCCACCTCTGGTGGAGTGAACTTCGCCTGACCAGAATGGCGGGTGGCCTCGGGAGGAAGACCACGGATCCTCCGGGAGGAAGAGGAGGACCGTCTTTGGTGGGGAGGAGCAGGCACAATGGCGGGATAGTGTTCCCACGAGTGTGGTCTTGAACTTGGCCCATGGCGGAAGTGAAGGAGATGGGCCGGAATGGGGAAGGAGTGAAGGAGTGAAGGAGATGGCGGAATAGACGATGGGGACGGAATGGACGGAATGAAGCTGCAGGGCAGAATTTTGGGAATAAAAGGGATGTTTGCATGCATACGATTTTGTTTTGGGAATTAGGCAGAAGAGGAAAGGGATGTATCCATGTATACGATTTCACACCTCTGAGTCGATCCACCCACCTCAAAATTTTTGCAAATGTAAAATGGATAGGTTGAACCATATTATGAGACCAATTGCTTGGTATGCGATTAGCACAACCCTAACACAAAGTTATCAATATCCCACATGCATATATCACAAAAGTCGATGCGCATATATAAGTAGGGTTTCTTTGCTTCATTGATAAGTGTGGATAGAGATTAGATGTTGAAAAGTTATGGCTCGGGCTTGTAATCTTGCCATTCTGAGCCGGTCATAACTCTTGTCCAAGATGTAATCCTAGTCCACCTTTTTTTTTTAGTAATGGGCTCAAATATCCCACATGCATTCAATGTTCCACATGTTACCAAATCAACAATTGCCAAATCAACAAATGCCAAATGAATGGATTATGTTAAGGCATATTGTGTACCTATGCATATTGTGTTTGGTAAAGCGTGAGCCAACAATATAGAGATAACAAGGAATATTCCTATTACCTTTTGAAAGGAATATTCCTTTTTTGCATTGAAAGGAATATTCCTTAGTGCATTGAAAGGTTATCAAGAATATTCCTTATTACCTTACCTTCAAAGGAATATTCTTTAGTTTGTTTAAGTGCACCCATAGTTACAAGGAATATTCCTTCTTAAATTGAAAAGGAATATTCCTCATTGAGTATAGCCCTTTCATTTGAGCTTTTAGGCTTGTGGGATATATGCTTACATTGAAAGGCATCAACCATTGGCCAATTGGGATATATGCCAAAGATAAAAAAGTAAAAAAGAGGATGTTGGGAAAGATTTTGAGAAAAGGATGTTGAACAAATCATTGGTTAAGGAACAAATCATTGGCATGGTACGAGCCATATCAGAAACAGGGGAGAAGGGAATAGACAGGGATAAAAATTCCTTTTTTACCTGTGGTGACTGGTTGATTCCGATGGCGGGAGGAGATCGAACGACTAGATCACAATCCATATCCCCAATTCAAATGCAAACTCACCTGGCGCACCCGATTCTTGAGGAGATCAATGCCGAACAGGGAAACCAATTGAACAAAATCAAACGAGAGGCATCCACGAAGTTCAGAGGTACTCCTATTCTTAAACATGCTTTTGTTCCTAATCTAACAATTGCTTGTGATGTTCTACACAGATGCACAGAGGAGACTTAACAATGTTGGAAGCATGGATCGAGCTATGGGAGTAGCAGCGGACAAGGGGGATGAGGAATCCCAATTATCTAAAGCAGAACTAGAGAGTATTCTCATTCAGCTTAAACAGGAAGTTGTGCATGCAAAAGCAATCAACAAAGTGCTGAAAAGGGCTGAGGTTTGGAGATTCAATAGCCTCAAACCATACTTTACCAATCTCTATCATAAATGGCAACAGAAGCGAGAAGCACATGTCTTGCTTCTGTTAGACTTCACCAACTTCCAAACAGCTGTCCTGGACACTCTTCTCACAATTTTCGGGAACAGGACCATTGCTGATCTCACACTGCAGGACCTTCTGGATGAATCTTGAGTCTTGAATCTTGAATCTTGAATCTTGAGACCTTCTGCTTACAGTGTTTTTTACAACTTACACTAAGTATAAATGCCTTTGGAACTATATAAACAATATATTAATGTTTGTGTTTTAATCGGTTCACATTCCGATTACATTCGGGTTTGCAAGTCCATGCCTTAGTGCATAGAAAAGTTACTTCAACAACAGTTAACGACACATGAGATTCTACAATCACCGCAAATTTTCAAAGAACATTTCATGCCAATAGTTAGTCGGGTTCATATGCATAAGATGTACCTTTAATCTTATGTTTGACTGGCTCCAATGGAAATCTCACCCCAATTACTGACTCGGGATGGACAAGAACTTTCTTTCCTTGAATAAGCCTCTACTTTGGATGGCAACCAGGAATCAATTCAAAGTAGTTACCAGCTATAACTTCATTACCACAATAAAATTCATTTCCATAGTCATCCTTGGTGTCTTCTTCGAGGGCATGTTTCACATTGCGGTAACCGGATGAGATAATAAGGGACCCTTTCATAATTGTTCGGGATGTGAATGATGCAAAATAATCTCCAACCCGCGACCGCCTCATCCACATTGTCCACGCCATTTGCCCACAAGTCCCTCGCCTCGCACTCCATCTTCTTCAACATTGTCCCCTGTTTGTAGGCTCTAGTTTTCTCAACTCCCCACCGCCACAATGATCAGCATTCTCACAAGCAAGCCAATCAAAATTGATGCATGCCTTACAAAAAACATGAAAGAGATCTACACATTAACTTTGTTGGATCATTTGGATCTATGGATGATACGCTTAATGAAGAGATTGCACCCCTTTTTCACCGGGAGCACATCAAATCTTTGGGAACGGTCAATGTCGACACCTTCCAAAATACCCTTTCCACATCGAAATTTTTCTTCAAGAACCTCACATGCGTTTCAGATTTTTTATCACTTTCCCATCCTTTTTTCTTTGTTCTGCCTCGAGCCATAGTTTGGCTATGGCTCCTTCTCCATCATGTGTGCCCTTCCCATGTCCCGAGCCAAAGAAATTCCAGTGCATTCTGATCTTATGCTCTTGATGATACCTAGTTACATGATAGAAAGTTCTTCTCGACTTGAATTGGGCTGCATAACCGCCGGACCAAACTAAGTGGTATTTCATATGGCCAACACCATTTTCTTTTCAGCCAATTGAGGTGCATCTTGAATGCTTTTTGTACAAAGTGAGTATCATGTGTTTTGTCATCCTGAAATAAAGAAGTGCACACATTTCCTCATTTTACCCCGTACCTTGAACATCGCGGATGTGGACCAATATCTTGATTTGTTCATTGTACCAATGTTGTGCTTGAATCTCGTTGAATGGCTTCAAAGTATAATTCTCCAGAAATCAACAACTGATAATACGGTATCATCACGAAGACTCTTCATGGATTCCTTGAATTGTTTGCTCTGCCAATGTGCCACAAAGTTATGATATACAAACTTCGACATATGATCAAACATGTTATCCAACATATTATCGAGCTGCCTTTCTTGTCAATTAGCTTTAGTCTTCGTGGAAGTTCCTTTCTTCGAGGGCTCATTAACGAACCATAGACTTGCCAATCAAGTATTTGATCAATCTGCTCCTTGTATTCTCTTGGACACAACTCAATTAATTGTTTCCCACAATTTCCACAACTGATTTGATACATTGTAGCTTATGCCACTCGTTGCTCGGCCGCTCGTCACATACCATAGCCCTCCAAAATGTGCTAACATTATCAAATGTCTTGTTCTTGGCTTGACATATTCCAGCATGAGCTTCAGATGCGCACACACCACAATTGCACGAACAATTTTCATGGAGTCTTGACCTCATCAAATTAAATGCCTGGTTGTACAGATCTGATTGCTCATGTTTCACGCAACAACATGTGTTTCTTTCCTTTAGCTTTCTAATGCAAGAAGGTTTTAAGTATTCAAATTGCCTAAGCCCAATCCGAACCTCTGGATACTCGATCCACAAAATTTAGAATAATTCAAATTGAAAATTACAAAGGAAATAAAATTAGTCACCTCATTACATTACATTACATACAAATCTTTTACATATTCAAGACCCTAAACTCCCACACATACATGTACATTCTGACATGAATTTTATTTCATTTACTATGAAGTCACATAATTTTTTGACAATTAATACATCTCCACACTAATTTCTTCTTAGTTACTGCCTACATCTACAATACATCCAGAATATACATGTAAACAAATATACATCCAAAATATACATGTAAACAAATATACATGTACGTGTTGCCATGAAATAATTTGACATTTCCATGTAGAACAACTAGGGCAGACTGCATCTACATTACATTCAAAAAGTAAAGAAATCTGTTACAAACTTTACATCAGTGTTACAAAATAAAAGACATCTTTATTAAGCACAATTTCATTAATTATGGACAATACCTGAATTTATGGACCATTTTTTAGTACACTTGGATGAATGACTCATTTTCATACACTAGTTGACATCCCCTGCGAGTGCTGCATATGCCTCAGCAGCATGCACGGGTATCTTAATAGTATTAGGTATCTTCTTCTTGTTTGATGGCTCCCAAGCGTAGTCGATAGTCTCTAGTTCTATGCGGTCACTTGCAGTCGTTGGCCTCCATCTCTTCTTCCAAAGAATTGGCATAATTAGTCGGGTAGACTTGGTTCCTCATCGGGATTGGCTCCCACCAAGTCACCGTAATAGTCTCAAAGTTCTCCTTCTTATCATCCATTTGTGGGTCCTCAGAGCTAGGCCCACCCAAGTTGGGCACAACACATCATCGTATGCGTGCCATAATAAACATACCTTTCTTCAAATCTTTGTATGGGTTGAATTTTGCACATGTGTTTGTCCTTCCAGGGGCCGACATAAGGAGGAGTGATAGTAGCAATTGGCTCCACCACTACAGCTACATGAGGTGGAGCTTGTGCTTGCCTAGTACGTGGCCAGAAGTCATTATAAGTGCCTTCGTCACTGCTGATGTTCCCGAGTTCTTGCAAGAGTTTCATCCAATATTCAATCGTGGACGGAATCGCGCCGAGTACTTGGCAGTTTCTGGAGCACCCTTGTTACTAGTTGAACAAGCAACCCAATGCAATATATGCTTGTGGATACTGTTTCGCAGCAGGCCAAGGTCTTTCACCGATTTCTTGGGAGGAAGCAACTTAGGATATCCAACTGGCATCATGGGCTTCCCGTCCTCCTTTTCTTTCCACATCTTTATTCCACCAGCAGGCAACCAATCCAAGTAAGTGGGTCGAGTTTTGTAATACATGACTGGCCAATCACTATTCATAGCGAATCTGAAAGTTAGAGGGGTGGTATGACCTGTCAATCTATCATCCCCATCTGGTATGTAGCCTTCTATAAAACCCTTCCAATCCGGAACTTTGTCAACAACATAGGGCACAGGTGTATTCAAGTTGCATTTTTGGAATTCATACAGTAGTTCTGGCATTGTGAGCACCTCAGCCTTCTTTAAAGATGTAGAGAAGTTACCAAACAAGGCATCGATATCATCATGTGTGTGACCGGGCATCATGAACCCCAGCTCAATCTCTTCAAACACACCAAGATATACTAGGTAAGAAAGATAGGAGAAGACGTACCTATTCTTGTTTTGTCAAGATGCGTTGTCCAGCTGCAAATAAAGTATCTTGGGCAGAGGCTTCAATGATGGTCCCTCTGCCTGTGGCAAATTAGCAGGTATGCTGGTATTGGATAGTGACAACTTTGACTCCAAGGCCGTCGTGTCTCGCAATGAGGAGACCCATTTTGGAGCAGATGATTCAGTAATCGATGTGTGGCCTCCTCGCATACTCGCGTGTCCCCATCTCTAATCTCTTCAAGATGGTATTCAAAGAACCTACATGGAAGTTAGAGTCATCTGACCATAAGTCCAGGGCAAAGTTTCCATAGGATCCATTCCCATGACCATGAGTCAATGCACCAGTCAATGTCGTTTTGAGCTTGTCAAGTCTCCAGAGAGACTTCACAGATTGTTGCAATTTTGGAATCATTGTTTTGGCTTGATCCATTTTGTCGTGAATAATACAAAGATATTGGCCGGGATACCTGTGGGAGTATAATCTCCACGACCAAGATCGTAATGCATTACACAGGCCCGCTCCAGTCTATGCGCTCTTCTTTCATCATGCAACATCCTCCTCTCTCCTTCATCTTTGGTCTTCAGTAACTTCGTACGGATCACCTCACATGTATCGCATTTGGAGAATGCAATTTTCTTTGCGATACTAACGTCCCGGAAGCTCCGCCTCCACGTTCTATGAAAACCTGTCGGTGATACCTTTTTGCCACCAATGCTACAACCTCTCGTGATTAACCTCTTCTAGAATGTTGGACTTCGTAAACATTGCAGGCAACTTCCCCGACATTCTCTCTTATCCCTCCTCGTTTCTCCCCCGCGGTGGGGCAAGGATTCACCGCTTCTCCCTCACAAACATGGAAAACACTACCTTACATGCCAAAGTCGAGGAGCCGAGGCTTCAAGGTGCCACAGTTACCATGTTGGCCTTTATGCACCCTCAAGAAATTGGGCCTTCCATTTCAGATACGCCGACTTTGAGATCCCAAGACCAAGGTACCACCCTTTCAAAACGAGATTCCCTTGCAAAGACTAGTCGCCCCACTCTTCGACCTTTCATGTTGTTGGCGAACATGTCATAAACAAAAGTAACCCTATCACTTGATTTCATGGCAAGGAATTCCTTTTCGCATGTTAACAACTTGATTCAGAGAGAACTTGACGCAACACCTATTCTTGCAACACAAGGTCCCTCCCAGAATCGAGGATAGCATTCTCGAGTGGTGAGAGGAGCAAGCTTTGGTGGCCTTACAACCTTCCCCGGGTCATCAAAAAGGCGCCATCGAAAAAGGCGGAATGAAGAGGTGTGAATGAACAGCGTGAATGAAGAGGTGTGCATGAAGAGTCATGCTTGAAGAGGTGCGAATGAACACCGTGGAATGGAAAGGTGTGAATGATTACATCCCTTCGATTACATTTGCAAAGAATTACACATCGAAGCTACGGCGAATAAAACCGAGGAGCAAAGACAAACCTTTGGAGATTTTGTGGCCATGAGTATGAAGCTCAAGATGTTTATGCCTTGAAGAAAAGATAGTAGCCAAAACGGAGAAAAGGTTTAAAAACAATAGGTCTGAAGCGATTTACATTTAAACACAAATTCCCCAAAATTTGAATGTAATTTCCCCTATTTTGAAAGTTAAATGTCCCCCTAATTTCAAGTAATATGTCCGCCCGAAACTTTTAAACACAACTTCCGCTTAAAAACACGTGGCGATTACGTGCATGACGCTAATTTAATTTGGGCGGGCTTTAAATGACGGATTTGAAATTTAAAATCTCCGTGCAATTATTAATAAGGTCCACAATTAATTCCTCACGCCGAACCCATCAACGGGTCCATTTTATTTGAAAAGTCCAAACTCTCACATGCACGACACTTGTCTTCGGCTCATGAAACGCCCATAACCCTTTAAATTCCCCTCATTCTCCTCATTAGCTTTTAGAAAATTTCAGGCTTCCTTGGCGCTTTTCGCCCGGGCTTTTAACACTGCCGCTTTCATATTTTTACCCGTGAAAGTCATTCTCATCCCTATCCCGCCGCCAAGACTAAACTCCCGAACCCGTCGGCCGGATCCAAAGACTTGGCGCCTTTGTGTTTTCGACCGCTTGTCGCCATCCTGTTGGTGCCTTCCTCTGCTCATTGTCCTATCGCCCGGGAACCCCCAGACAAAGAAGGAATCTTAGCAGATTGATGGCATCTCGCCCCACCACAGGAGGCAAAGGTAAGCTGAACCATCGTGGTAAATATAAACTTGAGCGCTCGCCGATTGAGTATCCCACATTTGCTTAGAGGAAATTGGGTTGTGGGTCGACAAATTAACATCTTCTAGATGCCTCACCGGGTCCCCACAAATGCATTTCATAGGGCACCCAATTGCTTTCCCCGAGGGGCTTTCATTTTGCACAACATTGGCCTTTTTCTCCAAAAGAGGGCTACCCTTCCATCAAGATGGGTATCTTAACTATGCTCAAGGGCGAACCAGAGAGCTTAACTTCTCGCACACACCAAATTGGGCGGGGCCCAATTTACTCTTAAGGAGAGCACGACTTTTGGATGGTAGACTTGGTCGGAGTAAATTGGCGGGCCCAATTTGGTGTGGGATCCGCCAAATTGGGCGGGCGCCCAATTTGGCCTCTATGATGCAAACCGCCTCCTCAGCCCCAAGTCTCACCATGAGTTGATGGCAAGAATTGGGCGGGGCCAATTTGGCGCGTAGGGATCCGCCAATTGGGCGGGCGCCAATTTGGCCTCTATGATACAACCGCTTTTCAGCCCCAAGTCTCCCAAGTACTAACAAGCATTTTCCGCTCTCGCAGAATTATTATGGCGCGAACAAAGCAGATCGCCGGGTTCCCTGGCCCCTCACCCAAATTTGCGAGAGGCTATTGCAAGAGAGGAAGCAAGAACGTAAGAAGAGAAAGAACTGCTTTTCGGCATCCGTGTAGTGCCCCATGAAGTTTTGATTTACGGTTTGCCGAGGATTGGGTCCGGGTGCATAGAGATAGGGAATATTCATCCCGGGTCCCGCACAAACCACCTCAAGGATCTTTTGCTTTTCTTTGGCAAGAGAGGGGCAGGAAAAATGAACTCCTACGGGTATCGCCATCGACATGGAGGTTCACCGAGAACAACGATGACTTCCTCATCGATGTTGAAGACACCGTAGATCGGACTTTCGTCCGTTATAAAGTTCCACTTTCTAGGTATGAGCCATGTATGATGAACGCAAGTATAAAGGAAAGCCCACATTCTTGCGCTCATAAAGGATGGGCGCTAGACTCATATGAAAGTTTAGAGCGCTCGGGCATCAAATCAAGAACTGATATCTTGGATGGCTACTACGCTGTCAGGCAGTGGATATTAGAACACAAACAGAACAGATCGAAAGCACTGTTCACATAGTATCAGGGCAAGAATCAACCTAAAGTATACGATAGTAAGTGGCTTAAGTCTAGATACAAGAAGGGTGAGACAGCACAAGCGCAGGCGCCAGCGCCCATGGAGACAGATACAGCAGTAAAGAAGGCGAGGACACCTGCTACAGCTATTCCCCGTAGAGCTGCCCCTAAACTTGTATTTGGTAGAATATCGAGAATAGCAAGGTCGCCCGAGGTGAGTGCAGAAGAGGACCAGTCGTCTGAAGAGGAACCCTCTAAGCGCAGAGTAAAAGATTTAGGTGGTCCGTCCAAGAGGCGCAAGCGGGACATCTCACCGCAGAGCCCAAATAGTTCGGAGAGGGAGTCTTTGTCTGCTTCTTCATCTGAAGAACGGGAGTCTAGCCGGCAGATCGTGAAGTTCACTCCATCTGGTGGCGACGCCACGTGAGAGAGCGCATATGAGTTGTCACAGAGCCATAGCAAGCATCAAGCTAATGTGGAGAGAATCTACCCTCGGGGTGGGCTTCAAATTGAAGTCGATGTGTTCAAGATGCATAAAGCCCCCACAAATATGACTTGTAGGGTCATAAGTCCAGAAAGCATTTGGACACTCTCTACTTAATCGCTTATCAGCCATCGATGCACCCTCCCGGCAGGTGATGATGTCGCGGCCGCTCGATCCACGCAGACAGGACGCAGCAATTAAGTGGAAGAAGGCAGAGGACCCGCAAAATGCAGAATTTTGATTGTAAATGGCAACCATACGACCACGGTTGCTCAACCGCTTGTCACACAAGCTTTGGCATGGCCTCCCGAAAGGTGGCACTTGGCGTAACCGATATTTTTTTCTATGCCAAAAGGAAATGCCGAAGTCCCCGGCAGAAATCTCACAAAGAATCGAGCACGCGCTCGAGCCGTGAGAATAATGACATAACAAAGAAGACTATACACTAAGAAGTATTCTTCAAGAAATTCAGCAGCTTCAAAACGGGTGGGCATTCTACGGAAGCCTAAGAAGGGCAAACGCTGGCACTCCGCCGGGTGGAGCTTATTCGCGTGAGTGCACTACCACCATTATTTCGGCAGCTCATGCTATCCACTGCCTCCAAATTGCCTACCGCCCAATTTCAGATTGTTGACACTCATTTGAAAAGGCGGGGCCAAATTTCCCTAACGAATGAGTGCAAATTTGGCTCGCCCAATTTGGGACCCGCTCAGGAAATTGCCGCCAGCCGCCTACCTGGTCCGAAATTGGGCGGCGCCAATTTGGGACAGCTAGTGCAAGAAAATGAAGATGATGTGTATGGGCCTTATCTAATGCCTTCGTGGTCATGCAGATTGGAAAGTCAGAAGGCCAGAAACCATTAAGAAGTCAACTATGCGTGACTATGACTACTTTGTATATCTTGATAACTTAATCGTGGTCATTGTGCACCGGTTGCCCGCTTATTCTACTTAAGACCGGTTGAAGGACGAGAAGGGAGAAAGAATTGAAGTGAAAGATAGGCTTAGACTTTTCACCAACAATTCCTCGCCGCCCATTTGCATCCTCTAGATCCGCAAAGGTCAGCCAAGGAGATCAAGGATGGCACCACATTCTCAAGAGAAGCAAGGATTATTATACCGAGACGCATCATGAAAGTCGAGCCCCGAGCTGAAGAAGATTGGAACAATGGAGCGGGCCCTTGTCGATACATGAAGGAAGTGAAGAAACTTCCTTTTCAAGACATGGCTGCCTTGAGGCAAGCTCATCCCATATTCACGAGAGAATGATGCTTATGTTCGCCAAGAGTATCGCTGGATGGGCGTAAGGACGAAAGAGATGGAGAAGGAAAGCTTTCCGAGTCCCTCTACAAAGAAAGTAGACTAATATCTTCTTGGGCCAGGCCGAGGAGGGTGGCAAACCTTTCAAGTGTTTCCACGCTAGTCCGCGAGGTTTGTGCGTGGACGGTAAACACTTCCGCCCGCTTCATTGGATGCGACTTCGATATATATACAAAGAAATGGCCAAAGGAAGATTATGAAAAATTCCTTGACCCAGGAAAGCACGATGACGGACCAGCCAGCCTTTATCGATAGCTATATTTATTACCCCGGACCGCTTCAATGAGTGCCTATCCGCCATGAAGACAATAGACGGTGGGGCAGCCGTGTTTGGGTTGGTTCATACCAGGACCCCGCCATAACCGGGTTCAACCTAGAGTTTGCAATGTCTTGTCCCGCTAATGTATGTTGCCGAGACGCAGCCGTCCGCCCATCCGTAGAGGAAATAAATATTTGCTTCGGGCCAATTCCCACCATCCAAAGCAATATGCTAAGTTTTCCAAGCATTTACGAGAAAAACAGACATCGAAAAGAATTTGCCCGATCATGAGTGTGCAGGTATGTATTTTAAATTGGGCGCCCCCCCAATTTTGTTGTTGACTATCAAGGTTTCTAACATTTGTTTTCCCCGCAGCCTTATTGGTCAGATCGCCCTTGGTGCGACAAGGGTGCAAGCAGTGGGGAGGAGTACTCGCAAAAAATCGGTTGGAAAGTAGGACGTGCACCTATCTAGTACGTAAGTTGATGTTGGAAGGTTGCAATCGTTTCGACTTTTCCGGTGGTGCTTTTTAGCCGAGCCGCAGCAGCGAGGGTATAAACATTGTTTTGAGATAGACGAGAAGCTGGAAATTAAGCTTGTACGATATTCGAAAGCAACTCGATGTCATGTTAGACGAGAAAAATCAAGAGCTCGGGCACTACAAAAGATCAAAGAGGGAAAGAAGAAAGCCTCTACTTCCGTAAATGTTCCTCACCTCGCCTTTCCCTCACCTTGTCACCTTGTCCTCCTCTACAACCATAAACGGTGCAATCCATTCTCGAGACAGACAAGAGCTCGATTCAAATAGAGCTCAAAAGGGCGCCCTTGGCTCTCGTGGATTTGGAACTATTTAGGAGAAGAAAAGACAACATCAACGCGACCGGCAGGGACGGCACCGGTGAATACTCGTGACATTATTGAGGCTAACCTCAAAGTTCGAGGAAGAGGTTGCTAAAGATCCCGATTCCGTCGCTGTCATGGAAACACAGAAGGGGACAACTGGATGGAGAGGATGTGGTCCCCAACACATTGAACAACCAAGATCTAGAGGAAGAGGTGGCGAACAATCAAGACAATCGTGGTGCGATGATGAGGAGAATGAGGAACCGGGGGGTCAAGATTTTAGGCAAAGAATGGAAAAGATCAAAGAGGCAAAAGACAACAACCTCCCGCCCCAACATGAAGAACCCAAAGAAGGATCATTCGTAAGAGGTGCCTGCATCTAATGAGCGATTTATGATTTCAAAAAATGTGAAATATGTTATGATCAATTGTAATTACTTTTTTCAGAAATGATAACGTTGCACTCATTTCCTTATCTTAAAATTTCTAGTTTATTTTTGCTAACCAAATTGGCTGGCGCCCAATTTGCTTACCCATAGAAACTAAAACCTTTAATTTAATTTGTTTCACAAACCAATTTGGGATAGTTAACTTGACACCTTCGCTATCCTCGGCCACAAATTGGGCGGGCGGCCAATTTACTAGCAGAGTAAACGTCATCAAACATGAAGTGAAGTGGAAGTGCAGAAACAGTGGAGATCAAAGAGCGTACCCTCGTGAATTACTCGTGCACGCTACATTATATAATATTGACTATGCTTATTACATCCTTACAACATTATTATATCCTTGTCGTACATTATCATATCCGAAGTCTACAACACCACTGTCGTCAACGCCGCCAAGGCGATGCCATTCAACTCAAAGATCTGGCCGATCGTGAGAAGCCAATACAGGTGGACCACAACACAAGTGAGCTTCCTGCAAGCACTCGCAGGTCCATCTGCTTTGGACTGGAGCCATGGATCAAGACTAACACCAGCCATATAGCACTGGTTAATATCGTTGTAGCTCAAGTAGCACTTGAAGGATCGGGATGTTCTCCGGACGATCCGCAAGGAAGCCATGAGAGATGAATGCAAGTGGAGCTGCTTTTATAGTGGTGAAAAATTATTGATGTCAATTATTGGCGACATTCTAGCCGCCAATCGACCGTGATACGGTGATATCAGAGAAACCACGCCGAAATTGGGTGGGCGCCCACCACCGCTGCACTCATTAACTATGCGCATTCAAGGGGAACCATTCTAGGGCAAAGTGGGCGGGCGCCCAATTTCACGGGATCTGTTGGACAAGTTGCACATATAGAAGACAAGTTGTACTAATACTTTATCTCATACATGATTACAAGCAGGATTACAAGAAGATGACAAGCTGCTCATTTAGGGGACTCTTCGAGTCATTTTCACCGCACCCCAAATGATCTTTCTATCATGTACATTTGATGCTCTCTCCATATAAGATGGATGATAACATCAAGGGATCGTGATAATGGCGAGGATTTAGAGTGATCGCGGGTCATCCCGCCTTCCATGGGTATCTCGCCGCAAGATTTTGAAGTTTTCGTGATTCATCTTGCGTGTGATGGAATCACGCTCGGACCGTAATGAGACCACATGGCTAGACGAAGGCCAAATTTGATGGACGAAATTGGTTTGATATATTTATACCCACCGTAATTATTGATGGTATTGTACGCAAAGATTATTGCATATACATACTACTCATATATACACCCAATAATGCTGCTACAGTGGTCATCAATAATTCCATGGCTATAAATATAGCCGCATTCGAGGGCACAGCACATTCCTTTGCCATGTCTCGCCGTCTTCCGAGGTCCTATGTTGACACCCTCACTTGCCTTATGACCTTTGACGATCTTCATGCCTGCGAGTCCAAAGGGATCTCCCTCGATCCCTGGCTGTATGGTATAGCTACTGGTCGAAAGGAAGACTCCCCCGGTGAGTATCATGTTACTATCCATATTGTGTGGGTTCCGGAGCGCATGACTTTTGAGATTAATAGAATCACCAATAATTACAATCTATGAGTCATGTATTTCATAACTTTATATGATATGATGATGTAACTGTGTTGTGCATGATTCAGTTGTTATCTTTTAGTTCTTATCTTCGGTTCTGATCTACGTTTTGTCGTTTTCCTTTTGCCTACAAGAAGGAAAGTGGGCGGGCGCCCAATTTTCCTGAAAGCGGAAGCCTTCATGAAAATATCTTCAAGCCATCTGAAGGGCAAAGTGGGCGGGCGCCCAATTTCTGGGGGAGATTATTCCCGAAGGAAACTGGGCGGGGGCCCAATTTCCTCACGAGGCCTCGATGAAACAAGATATTACTATTCAGAAATTGCACGTCATGGGCTGTTCTCAATGTAGACAAAACAATTCTATTCATATAGGAATGGAGTACATGGATGGATTACGTAGATAATAATATCAACTAAACAACATGCCTCGAAAGAGATAGTTGAACAGAAAGATAATAGATAATAATAGATAATATTAAACATGGACGCTTTCAACCAATATCCGGGCCCACCGCAATTAGATCCCCCGGGCTTGAACTCATATGGCTTGTCGGCCATACAGATCCAGCTGGGCCATCCATTCTCCCATCGGATAGGGAGGCCGAGGATGAGTTTCGCTACCAAAGCCACACGCCTCTTTTCCTTCTTGTAAAGCTTTTAAATAATGACCTAAACCGTTAGCAGCCAAACATCCTCCATTTTCAGCAACCTCTTCGTGAGCTTCCGCCCTCAGAAATATGGCGCTTCAAGGAAATCAAGCGCCTCTTCCAGCTCTACCCGGCTGAGGTGATCGGGCTCATCGCCATCCTTCATCAACTCTCCACTTTTAAGGAGCTTCCCGAAGTTGGTGTCTCATTTCCTCTCGTGCCATTTTGGTTTATCTCGCTCGCAGACTCAACCGAAGCTCATTCGCAAGATGAGCTAATATTGGCTCTGGGCGATATGGCATCGTGATTTTCGCCATTGTGAATCTATCGCCGCTACTGGTTCGGACCATTTCGACCGGGGCACGACTATGAATCTAGACTATGCAGATTTTAATGCTACCGCCGTGGCGAGACCACGCCTACGCTTTGCCAGACACAAACTCGGGTTGGCACTTTTTGGCTTAATAGATACAAGGCCCGCCATCTCACCTACCGCACGATTTCAAATTTTTGCATCATTCTACTAAATAAAACCCTTATATTCTAAAACATCGGGTGCATTTGGGAGTCATATGGACTTAGGCAAAGTCCACAATTAATGATATTATGCTTTATTCTGCCAAAAAGTAAAGAAATCTACAAACTTTACATCAAGTGTTACAAAAAAAAAACATCTTTATTCAAAAACAAGATGCAATTACACTAAATTAAAAATGTATTCGCGGTAATGTCAATATATTGAATTGGTTGTGTCCTCTTCTTCATGACATCTCTAATTTTTGGTGAAACCTTTGAGTTATCTAACCAAAACCGAGCAACCATATCCTTCATAGCCCTGATCTATCGTATTTGTTCTTGGATTTCGACCTGCTAATGCCCACAGATTTGTTCCACCTAGTGACATTCTTTTCCTTCTCTCCACTGCTAGTTTCATATTTCTAGGATGTATTTTCAGCAACTTAGTCGCTAGTGAAGTCTCTCGTAATTCTCCTTCCTCTCCAACCACCATAGATAGTACGTAATGCTTTGCAACAAGTCTGGCTATTGCTATTTGCATTTTTGACGCCTTGGAGGCCATCCTTTAAATTCTTTTACCGTGACTGTTTTCACGATAGCCTCTTGAGGCCTTCCAATGACCGGCTCAAATAGGAATTGCAATCTTGTCCCGCAATAATCTTCTTGCAAATATACTTTTGTCGCTTTGGAGTCAAATTAGATACCTCATTCATTATGAGATTTACGTAAGCATTCACCTTTCTTCTAATTGGCTTTGTCACGATCCACCCCTACAAACCCCCTCTGCTTTCGATTTTCTTTGCTCGCTTGTAACAAAGGTTTTCCTCAAACTTCATCAACAGGAGAGGATTGAAATCTGAACCCGATGTCGACCTCAAGTGCTTGCATGAGAGTCCAATCCTTCTTCCATAGTTTCTTCTTCAACTGGTGTTTAAGACATCGATCCATTCTGCAGAAAGGGGATACAACATCCCCCGCACAAAAATTAGATTATTAACCGATTTTGTATTATCGCTTGAAGGATTTGTATTATCGCTTGAAGGAAAGTGATTTCAATTTCTTCAAGATACATTTGTTTCTTGAAATGCATTCGATTTAGGAGCAGCTATAATCGATTCGGGCCAAGTTTTCGTTGAGGTAGAACCGGAGCCATGTTTGATCGATTGAGGAAAGTTCAAAATGTGCCCGCCAAAGTATTTTTTTTTTTTTTTTTCGCAGCAAGATATTTAGATTTTATTGATAGAGAAGCTAGTACAAGATTTCGGGAGGATTTGGTATAATTATGGAGAATATTGTACGTCAACCGCCTTTATTAATGATAGGCAACTCCATGTAAAATTCAAAATGTACATTACAAACACTTTAACCCAGTTCAAATTTTTACATCAATATACAAAAAAATTCAATCACCCTTTCATGCTTCTACCCGTCTAATGATAGTATCATCAATGTATTAACTTTGCATTTATCAATTTCAACAGAGAAAACAATGTTGTATAACAAATGTGTTAAATCTAGCTCTGAAAACAAAAATTTGGAAAGACAACTCAAAATGTCACCCTTAGAAGTAGTTAAGTACACCAACACAAAATGGTACAGAAGTACAGAACACAAAATTTTGTCCTAGCTCATTGACGTAGTTTACTTCATGATGGAGCTTTTAATATGCATCTCCACATGGCACACATCACCAAGGGCCTAATATTGTACTTTGTTGGATGCTCCCGTGATATCTTCACTTCTCCGACAGATAACATCTTAGTCGGGGTAAAAGTAAAATGCATGGGCGAGTTATTGATTCGAACTGGGCACGATGTCTCACGATTATCAAGCACGTGAGACAACTCATCCCGAAGGTAGACTTGTATGATAGAATCAGATAGTGCCTCGGGAAGGAATGATTTGTAGACCCTAAATGGGTTCCATTACATATTCCAACACATGTGAGTTCTTTTCCTACTAAGACGCCAATTCGCAATGCACGATATTATTTCTCATCTGATAAAAAAGACAAACAATTGCAGGTTAGTCAAAGCACTACATTACCCAATAGATAGATACAGACACTCTATCCTCCACCTACCTCTCTCAAAGCACATCCGCGTAAGGAGCGTTCCCTTGGATAGACTTGAGCAAATAGGAAGTCATCAATTATTTGGATGAAGTGCTCTAACTTGACAACCTCATCAGTGCAAAATATTTCCTCAAGCTGTGCAATAAGCTCCTCAATTTCCACGCTTGCTACCCAGTGCACATGAGCGTGGTATTTTCGTTTCCAATCACACCATGACCCAAGAGCACGTACGACAAAAAAAACACTTGAGACGTGATAACTCTTGTCACCTTTTAGGCATTTGGTGACATGGTAACCAAAGACATACCAAGGGACCAAAATACGCACCATCTATATGGATGAAGAAGTAAGTAAGTGAGACAAAAAAAGAAATAAAGTAGAAGAAATCAATGAGAACAAAGAGAAATTAGAAGTAGAGATTTCTAAGTATTAGGCTCATAATTAGAAGAGTTCTTTGTATACAATTTTTGTTGTATATCTTGATCGGTTGCATCCTTCGATAGAGTGAGTACCTTTATGTCTTGGATTCCTTGAGCTCTTGAGAGTGCCATATAGAGTTGTTAGTGACTAAATACTGATTTTGGCAAATTTAAACCAACCATTTTCATTGTTTGGCCCTAGGACTTGTTAATTGTCATACCAAAAGCTGGACGTAGTGGAAATTGCATCCGTTCAAATTGAAATGCGAGTTCTGCATTATTTGGCACCAAAGGAATTCGAAATATGAACACTCTGCTCCCAATATTTTTTCTAGTGACAATCTCGGCATCTGTAGCACGTCTTCCCAATGAACGTATAATGAGGCGAATGCTATTGTAAAGTCCTTTACAGCCAGAAACTGACCTCAACAACATGACAATCATGTCATTTTCAATGTCAATTGATCTGAGGCATCCCACTTGGCTTCTCATCCACAGCTTGATCGGCACTGTCATCCTCTTGTTTCCTTCGTCTACATCCTCATTTGATGGCGTAAGAATTGCCCTTTACATCCAATAGAACACACTTTCATAATTTGTTGAAGCATCTGGAAATGCCACGGCTAGCAAATCATTTAAGGCATGTGACTTGACACAAATCTCTTCCGGAATATATATTATGTCACCCAATGTTGGGAAATACAGTTTCGAGTCCATTTCGACCTTGTAGAAGACAGTCAGCAAATGCCCTTTGCTCTTCCAGATCGCTCCCCACATTGTTCATTACCCATATATTTATGTTGAGCTTATGTTCCTCGGCATGATCCCATATGCAAGAGTACTTCAAGGAAGCTTGCACAATTTGGGCCGATTTCCTCGTGGTAGCACAGGTGGAACCTTGCAAAAATCTCCTCCTAAAACAACAATGAGTCCTTCAAATAATTTGTCACATGACATCACATCACGGAGCGTTCTATCCAGTGCTTCATAAACATGTTTATGCATCATTTCATCTCATATAATCATGCGTGTCGCTCTTATCAATTTTGCCAGCTCGGACTGCTTTGGAATACTGCACGTTGATGTCTCATCTATATTTATCGGTATCTTGAACCTTGAATGTGCAGTGCGCCCGCCCTACATAAAGTAGATGTAATTCTGGAGGAAGCAACTGCAAGTGCAATGATACCTCTGGCACAAACATAAGACAACATGGTGTTAAAAAGAAAACTCTTTTCTCGATCCACCTGCACCATGAAAGAACACCCGTCCTTTTTCCAACATCACGTGCTCATCGGTCACATGGTCAAAGATAATACGTTGGTTGTTATATAGGCAATCCACATCTTCTTGCACCTCTGCCATGTCTTCTTGAAACACCTCATCCCCAAATATCATATATGGATCTATTGCATGCTCGGGAAAAATGAATTCAAACTCTCTCAAAGATCGTCCAACAGAATTCATGTGGTCTTCAATATCTAGAAGTGGCATGTCAAAAAACCGATCACACACTTGCACAGTTTGATCCTCCGCAACCCATCGTGCCTCATGCAAGAAGTCATCGACCATAAAAATCTTGATTTCTTCCCACAGTTGCAGCGGTTTCGATGGTTCGCAATTTAAAAGGATCATGGCGAACATGTGCTGCAATTGTGGTGGCATGCTTCATGCTACTGCTTCTTGAAGAGATTCGAGCCATTCTGTATCGTCTCGAAGCAACCCACGACGAATGCAAGCTTCTTTATATGTTGCACACAACTCCCCATCGAAGGAGCGCAGATCCTCAAAACTAACTGCACCTGTCACACGGGTCAATAGGAGACGTAGATAGTATCGCTCTCCTTCTGAAGGATTAACAAAGTACGTGCATCCAATTGTGGGAAACTTCTGATTGTTGGATCTAGCCATCCACGTCCTACTGGGTTTATCATAGGTAAACTTTTTAGAAAAATCATGGTAGAGCAATTGAGTAGCCTCTCTATTTCCAGATGCATTCACCTCGAAGAAAGCTGTCAACGTTGTTCCGTTATTCTTACTTCTTATGGCGTCCACGCTCATACCTTCTCGATAGTATACATCTTGTTGCATTGGGAGATGCACAACCAATCTAGTGACATGAGAAAACTATTGATGTATATCATATGAGAGGATTCTCCACGATGCTTCAAAAGCTGAAAAATAGCGTGCATTCAAGAATTGCTCAACCTCATCATGGTTTATAGTGGGTGCCTCTAAGTTCACATTGATCATATCCGGCCCTTTGGAGACATACTTGTATAGATATTTAACGGCCTTTACAGCAGCACATACCTCAACATTGATATGGCACTTGAAGTACGATGTCAACCACAGATTGTATGGCACGACCATCTGTTGTCTAAATTTATATCCCCCGTTTTCACCTTTCGGTCATCATCCCTTCTTTGGTACAATGGATATCTGTCAACAACTGTCGTCTCATCTGAAAATGCACGTGGATAATGTTTTGTACACTTATCATCCTGCATGCACGGACTGTTCGGATATCCAGTATCACATGGCCCATGCATCATATTACGGGTGACCACATCATACAGTTCAGGATATGCATCCTTGTCCGGTATTTCAGCACAAATGATTTGATCTATCTCTTCGGTTGTGAAGGGCTTGTCGGCCTGATCCATCATAGTCAACAAATGTACATGTGGCAATTCCCTCTTCTGGAACTCAATAACATAGACTTTTGCGATTATGCGACCGAATATACCATGATTAATTATCAGATCTACCAGCTGCTTTACTTTCATATGAAATACTATAGCCACTAACTCTGGTCAATCACTTGGCGATTGGCCATATAATAATTCCCTCCTAATCTCTTCCCAATTTGCATTGGCAGTCATGGTTATAAAGAGGCTGGCCTGCCAAGTTCGTGAACAATAGACATGGCATTCTGATACTATTGGGTCATGTATCTCGGATCTGCCACGTGTGAGGATGGTAACACAATTTTTCGGGCAATAGCACCTGCATCATCTCCTTCAAAATCCTTAATACCCTGCAACATGTCTTTTCGAATGGTATGTTGATTCAACACAATAAATTGTAGCCTTCTTGTTCCATCTTCACAAATGTATACTTGAAACAACTAGCACCCATGTGAAGGGAGATGCATGTCTATGACGCGGAATAGATGATATCTATAGTACTCCAACTCCATAATAGTTACTTCCTTTGCACCACTCCATCCATGAGGTATTTTAAGGTGCCATCCATCTGCATGTGAGGGAAGAAGTAACACAAAGTGCAATGGATCATATGCCGAAAGTGATATGCATCTACAAACTTCAAGCCACCATCCTTAGAGAGTGTATAAGAATGTCCTCCTGACCATCCTCAAAGTTTATCATCAATAGGCATTAAGATAGTCACCCTCATTTGCAGCTTGAGCATTATATTACCTCCTCACAAGATTCCCCTGCATATTGCAAGAAGGTATACACAAACGGATATCCATGGTTGATGAATACGCAAAGATAATTTGTGCCGCATTCAAGAATATGCTAACAAATGGATTGTGCTCATCATAAGGGCCTGCAGAATCGCATCACACTATTTCTTGCTTCAATCCATCAAAAATAGACATCCTATGTTCAACTTGCATGTCATCACCATCCATGATAATTTTGCATGCCTTTGATGCCCCTGGGTGGAATAGTGCGATCTTATGGCATATGCAGCCATGGACCCTAAAAAAGTATAGGCCCCACCAATAGCATTTGCCAAATACCATCAATTTTCACAAAATGAGAATATATTATTATATACTTTCTAATGTTCATGCGAAACAGATAAGCCAAACTATCTGTTCTCATATAATATAGGTCAAACAATGTGTTCGAATCACAACAACTCGAATCTTCCCATTTGCACATGCTCGACATATCTTCTTAACTGAGAGCTCGCCATTCATTGCATAGCCCCCACAAATACAAAATATCTATAAACCATGTTACCACGGTCATGAGAGAGGTAAATTTACATCCATCCCGAGGTCCTATGTTGACACCCTCACTTGCTTTATGACCTTGACGCATCTTTCATGCTCATGTAGTCCAAAGGGATCTCCTCGATTCCTCGGCCGTATGGTATAGCTAATGGGTCGTAAAAGGAAGACTCCCCATGAGTAAATGTTACTATCCATATTGTGTGGGTTCCTTTAACATGACTTTGAGATTAATAGAATCACCAATAATTACAATCTATGAGTCAGTGTATTTCATAACTTTATATGATATGATGATGTAACTGTGGTTGCAGTATGATTCAGCTTGTTATCTTTTAGTTTTATCTTCGGTTCTGATCTATGTTTTGTCGCTTTCCTTTGCCTACAAGAAGGAAAAAGTGGGCGGGCTTCAATTTTCCGAAAAGTTTTAAGCCTTCTTTGAAAATATCTTCAAGCCATCTGAAGGGTGCAAGGGCTTCAATTCTCCGGGGAGATTATCTCCAAGGAAACCGGTGGGCTTTAACCGTTTCAACAGGCCTCGATGAAAACAAGATATTACTATTCAGAAATTGCACGCCATGGGTTGTTCTCAATGTAGACAAACAATTCTATTCATATAGAATGGAGTACATGGATGGATTACGTGAGATAATAATATCAACTAAACAACATGCCTCAAAGAGATAGTTGAATGTGAAAGATAATAGATAATAATAGATAATATTAAACATGGATCGCTTCAAATACCAATATCCGCCCACCGCAATTAGATCCCCGGGCTTGGAACTCAAGTTATGGCTTGCCTCGGCTATACGCATCCGCCCGGCCATCCAATTCTCCTATCGGATAGGGAGGCCGAGGATGAGTTTCATACTAAAGCCACACGCTTCTTTTCCTTCTTGTAAAGCTTCTAAATAACGACCGAAACCGTTGTGCAGCCAAACATCCTCCATTTTCAGCAACCCTCTTCGTGAGCTTCCGTCTCAGAATATGGCGCTTCAAGGAAATCAAGCAGCCTTTCCAAATTCTACCTTGTTGAGGTGATCGGCTCATCGCCATCCTTCATCAACTCTCCACGACCTAAGGAGCTTCCCCGAGTTGGTGTCTCATTTTCCTCTGCGCTATTTTTGGTTTATCTCACTCGCGACTCAACCTCGAAGCTCATTCGCGATGAGCTAATATTGGCTCTACGATATGGCACCGTGATTTTTCATTGTGAATCTATCGCCGCTACCGGGTTCGGACCATTCCGACCGGCACGACTATGAATCTAGACTATGCAGATTTGCGAATGTCTACCGTGGCTAAACCACGCTAATGTATATGCTGTACTTGGGCGAGACACAAACTCGGGTTGGCACTTTTTGGCTTAATAGATACAAGGCCTGCCATCTCACCTACCGCACGATTTTCAAACTTTGCATCATTCTACTAAATAAAACCCTTTATATTCTAAAACATCGGGTGCATTTTTAGAGTCATATGGACTTAGGCAAAGTCCACAATTAATGATATTATGCTTTATTTCGGCCAAAAAGTAAAGAAATCTACAAACTTTACATCATTAGTTACAAAATAAAAAACATCTTTATTCTCAAAAAACAAGATGCAATTACAATTTAAATTACATACTGCATTCGTAATGTCAATATATTGAATTGGTTGTGTCCTCTTCTTCATGACATCTCTAATTTTGGTGAAACCTTTGAGTTATCTAACCAAACCGAAAGCAACCATATCCTTCATAGCCCCGATTCTATCAGATTTGTTCTTGGATTTCACCGCTTAATGCCCACATGATTTGTTCCACCTAGTGACATTCTTTTCCTTCTCTCCACCGCTAGTTTCATATTTCTAGGATGTATTTTCAGCAACTTAGTCGCTAGTGAAGTCTTCTCGTAATTCTCCTTCCTCTCCAACCACCATAGATAGTACGTAATGCTTTTGCAACAAGTCCACATTGCTATTTGCATTTTTGACGCCTTGAGGCCATCCTTTAAATTTTTTATGTGACTGTTTTTCACGATAGCCTCTTGAGGCCTTCCAATGACTGCTCAAATAGGAATTGCAATCTTCTCGTCCTGCAATAATCTTCTTGCAAATATACTTTGCTGCTTTGGAGTCAAATTAGATACCTCATTCATTATGAGATTTACGTAGCATTCACCTTTCTTCTAATTGGCTTTGTCATGATCCACCCCTACAAACCCTCAAGCTTCGATTTTCTTTTGTTCGCTTGTAACAAGCTTTTCTCAAACTTCATCAACAGAGGATTGAAATCTGAACCCGATGCTGACCTCAAGTGCTTGCATGAGAGTCCAATCCTTCTTCCATAGTTTCTTCTTCAACGGGTGTTTAAGACATCGATCCATTCTCGGGCAGAAAGGGGATACAACATCCCGCACAAAAAATTAGATTATTAACCAGATTTGTATTATCGCTTTGAAGGGATTTGTATTAACGCTTGAAGGAAAGTGATTTCAATTTCTTCAAGATACATTTGTTTTTGAAATGCATTCGATTTAGGAGCAGCCTATAATCGATTCGGGCCAAGTTTTCGTTGAGGTAGAACTGAGCCATGTTTGATCGATTGAGGAAAGTTCAAAATGTGCGCCAAAGTTTTTTTTTTTTTTTTTCGCAGCAAGATATTTAGATTTTATTGATAGAGAAGCTAGTACAAGATTTTCGAGGATTTGGTATAATTATGGAGAATATTGTACGCCAACCGCCTTTATTAATGATAGGCAACTCCATGTAAAATTCAAAATGTACATTATAAACACTTTAACCCAGTTCAAATTTTACATCAATATACAAAAAAATTCAATCACCCTTTCATGCTTCTACCCGCCTAATGATAGTATCATCAATGTATTAACTTTGCATTTATCAATTTCAACAGAGAAAACAATGTTGTATAACAAATGTGTTAAATCTAGCTCTAAAAAAACAAAAATTTGAAAGACAACTCAAAATGTCACCCTTAGAAGTAGTTAAGTACACCAACACAAAATGGTATGTATACGTAACACAAAATTTTGTCCTAGCTCATTGACGAAGTTTACTTCATGATGGAGCTTTTAATATGCATCTCCACATGGCACACATCACCAAGGGCCTAATATTGTACTTTGTTGATGCTCCTGATATTTTCACTTCTCCTAATGAGAACACAAAATTTTGCATAACATCTTAGTCATGGGTAAAAGTAAAATGCATGGGCGAAGTTATTGATTCGAACCGGGAACACCATGTCTCACGATTATCAAGCACGGAGACAACTCATCCCTAAGGTAGACTTGTATGATAGAATCAGATAGTGCCTCGAAGGAATGATTTGTAGACCCTAAATGGGTTCCATTACATATTCCAACACATGTGAGTTCTTTTCCTACTAAGACGCCTAATTCGCAATGCACTCATATATTATTTCATCCGATAAAAAAGACAAACAATTGCGTGTTAGTCAAAGCACTACATTACCCAATAGATAGATACAGACACTCTATCCTCCACCTACCTCTCTCAAAGCACATCCGCGTAAGGAGCGTTCCCTTGGATAGACTTGAGCAAATAGGAAGTCATCAATTATTTGGATGAAGTGCTCTAACTTGACAACCTCATCAAGGCAAAATATTTCCTCAAGTTGTGCAATAAGCTCCTCAATTTCCACGCTTGCTACCCAAAGGCACATGAGCTGGTATTTTCGCTTCCAATCACACCATGACCCAAGAGCACGACATTTAAAAAAAAAACACTTGAGACGTGATAACTCTTGTCACCTTTTAGGGATTTGGTGACATGGTAACCAAAGACATACCAAGGGACCAAAATACGCACCATCTATATGGATGAAGAAGTAAGTAAGTAAGACAAAAAAGAAATAAAGTAGAAGAAATCAATGAGAACAAAGAGAAATTAGAAGTAGAGATTTCTAAGTATTAGGCTCATAATTAGAAGAGTTCTTTGTATACAATTTTTGTTGTATATCTTGATCGGTTGCATCCTTCGATAGAGTGAGTACCTTTATGTCTTGGATTCCTTGAGCCTTGAGAGTGCCATATAGAGTTGTTAGTGACTAAATATCGATTTTGGCAAATTTAAACCAACCATTTTCATTGTTTGGCCCTAGGACTTGTTAATTGTCATACCAAAAGTCGGACGTAGTGGAAATTGCATCCGCTCAAATTGAAATGCAAAGTTTCTAGTGATTATTTGGCACCAAAGGAATTAAAATATGAACATTCCAATCATGCATTTTCCCAATATTTTTTCTAGTGACAATCTCGCACATCTGTAAGCACGCCTTCCCAATGAACGATAATGAGGCGTATAATGCTATTGTAAAGTCCTTTTTCGTTTAAACCGACCTCAACAACATGACAATCATGTCTATTTTGCAGACAAAAAAAATGTCAATTGATCTGGAGGCATCCCACTTGGCTTCTCATCCACAATTTTGATCGGCATCGCCATCCTCTTTGTTTCCTTCGGATTTTTTACATCCTCATTTGATGGCACGAAGAATTGCCCCTTTACATCCAATAGAACACACTTTCATAATTTGTTGAAGCATCCGAAATGCCACGGCTAGCAAATCATTTAAGGCATGTGACTTGACACAAATCTCTTCCGAATATATATTATGTCACCCAATGTTGGGAAATACAATTTCGAGTCCATTTCGACCTTGTAGAAGACAAACAAGAATGCCCTTTGCTCTTCCAGATCGCCCCCCACATTGTTCATTACCCATATATTTATGTTGAGCTTATGTTCCTCTAAGATGATCCCATATGCAAGAGTACTTCAAGGAAGCTTGCACAATTTGGGCCATTTCCTCGTGGGGTAGTGTGGAACCTTGCAAAATCTCCTCCTAAAACAACAATGAGTCCTTCAAATAATTTGCCACATGACATCACATCACGGAGCTGCTCTATCCAAAGGTTTCCATAAACATGTTTATGCATCATTGGGGCCTCATCTCATATAATCATGCGGTCGCCTTATCAATTTTGCCATTTCGGATCGCTTTTGGAATATCGTGACGTTGATGTCTCATCTATATTTATCTAAAGATCTTGAACCTTGAATGTGCAAAGCGCCCGCCCTACATAAAGTAGATGTAATTTCGAGGAAGCAACCGCAAGTGCAATGATACCTCCGCACAAACATAAGACAACATGGTGTTAAAAAGAAAACTTTTTTCTCGATCCACCGCACCATGAAAGAACACCCGCCCTTTTTCCAACATCACGTGCTCATCGGGTCACATGGTCAAAGATAATACGCTGGTTGTTATATAGGCAATCCACATCTTCTTGCACCTCCGCACATGTCTTCTTGAAACACCTCATTCCCAAATATCATATATGGATCTATTGCATGTTTTCGGAAAAATGAATTCAAACTCTCTCAAAGATCGCCCAACGTAATTCATGTGGTCTTCAATATCTAGAAGTGGCATGTCAAAACCGATCACACACTTGCACGCTTTGATCCTCCGCGAACCCATCGCCTCATGCAAGAAGTCATCGACCATAAAAATCTTGATTTCTTCCCACGCTTGCCGGGTTTCGATGGTTCGCAATTTAAAAGGATCATGGCTAACATGTCAGAATTGTGGTGGCATGCTTCATGCTACCGCTTTTTGAAGAGATTCGAGCCATTCAGATCGCCTCGAAGCAACCCACTACATTTAATGCAAGCTTTTTATATGTTGCACACAACTCCCCATCGAAGGAGCGCAGATCCTCAAAACTAACCGCACTGCATTACACGGGTCAATAGGAGACGAGATAGTATCGCCTTCCTTTCAAGGATTAACAAAGCACGCGGCATCCAATTGTGGGAAACTTCTCGATTGTTGGATCTAGCCATCCACGCCCCATCGGGTTTATCATAGGTAAACTTTTTAGAAAAATCATGGTAGAGCAATTGAGTAGCCTCTCTATTTCCGTGATGCATTCACCTCAAGAAAGTCACAACGTTGTTCCGCTATTCTTACTTCTTATGGCGCCCACGCCATACCTTCTCGATAGTATACATCTTGTTGCATTGGGAGATGCACAACCAATCTAGTGACATGAGAAAACTATTGATGTATATCATATGAGAGGATTCTCCACGCATGCTTCAAAAGTTGAAAAATAGCGCATTCAAGAATTGCTCAACCTCATCATGGTTTATGGGTGCCTCTAAGTTCACATTGATCATATCCGCCCTTTTGAGACATACTTGTATAGATATTTAACGCCTTACAAAGCAAAGACATACCTCAACATTGATATGGCACTTGAAGTACGCATGTCAACCACGCATTGTATGGCACTCCACCATCCGCTGTCTAAATTTATATCCCCTGCTTTTCACCTTTCTGGCCATCATCCCTTCTTTGGTACAATGGATATCTGCCAACAACCGCCGCCTCATCCGAAAATGCACGCGGATAATGTTTTGTACACTTATCATCCCGCATGCACGGACCGTTCTGATATCCAAAGATCACATGGCCCATGCATCATATTACGGTGACCACATCATACGCTCAGATATGCATCCTTGTCCCAGATTTCAAAGACAAATGATTTGATCTATCTATTCGGGTTGTGAAGGGCTTGTCGGCCTGATCCATCATAGTCAACAAATGTACATGTGGCAATTCCCTCTTCCGAATTCAATAACATAGACTTTTGGCGATTATGCTAATCGAATATACCATGATTAATTATCGATCTACCAAATGCTTTTACTTTCATATGAAATACTATAGCCACTAACTCGGGTCAATCACTTGGCGATTGGCCATAATAATTCCCTCCTAATCTCTTCCCAATTTGCATTGGCATCCATGGTTATAAAGAGGTGGCCTCGCCAAGTTCGTGGAACAATAGACATGGCATTCTGATACTATTGGGTCATGTATCTCGGATCTGCCACGTCTGAGGATGGTAACACAATTTTTCGGGCAATAGCACTTGCATCATCTCCTTCAAAATCCTTAATACCCTGCAACATGTCTTTTCGAATGGTATGTTGATTCAACACAATAAATTGTAGCCTTTCTTGTTCCATCTTCACAAATGTATACTTGAAACAACTAGCCAGCCATGTGAAGGGGAGATGCATGTCTATGACGCGTGAATAGATGATATCTATAGTACTCCAACCCATAATAGTTACTTCCTTTGCACCACCCATTCCATGAGGTATTTTAAGGTGCCATCCATCCGCATCAGAGGGAAGAAGTAACACAAAGTGCAATGGATCATATCGAAAGTGATATGCATCTACAAACTTCAAGCCACCATCCTTAGAGTGTATAAGAATGTCCCCCGACCATCCTCAAAGTTTATCATCAATAGGCATTAAGATAGTCACCTCATTTGCAGTTGGAGCATTATATTACCTCCTCACAAGATTCTCGTGATATTGCAAGAAGGTATACACAAACGGATATCCATGGTTGGATGAATACGCATGCCGCATTCAAGAATATGCTAACAAATGGATTGTGCTCTGTCATAAGGGCTGCAACTGCACCACTATTTCTTGCTTCAATCCATCAAAAATAGACATCCTACGTTCAACTTGCATGTCATCACCATCCATGATAATTTTGCATGCTCTTGATGCCCTTGGGGTGGGAATAGCGTTCCGATCTTATGGCACATGCAGCCATGGACCCTAAAAGTATAGGCCCCACCAATAGCATTTGCCAGCGCCTCATCAATTTTCACAAAATGAGAATATATTATTATACTTTCTAATGTTCATGCGAAAATGATAAGCCAAACTATCTGTTCTCATATATTATAGGTCAAACAATACCTGTAGTGGTTCTGGAATCAATAACAACTGAATCTTCCGATTTGCACATGCTCGACATATCTTCTTAACGGAGAGCTCTGCTATCTATTGCATAGCCCCACAATACAAACATCTATAAACCATGTTACCACGGTCATGAGGAGGAGGTAAAGATAAGAGGTACCAGTGACTCCTGCTTGACATGGTGTGCTAAAGCAATCAACATTCATGTCCGTAGTTTGCATCCTAATATTATTTACTTCTGATATGATGAGATGTGAATTCCCCCTGGAAAATAATTGCATCCTAATATCAATATCTAGCATTATAACAGGGGGTTGTTTTTGTATTTTTGTACTTTTTTTCCTAAGGTTTTTATATGATTTGATGATAGTATTCCATGAGACGTACTAATCGGTACATCTAGAGTGCACATACGCTCACTCCAAATTTAGTGGCATTTTTCAATGGTCATACCTATGATTTCTCTCCATATCTGCAAATCAAACATGCAGGCATCGAACAAAGGTATTTTAGGGTTATTTTGGAGTTTGTTTCGACATTTTCTTCTTTCAGGGCTCGGGAAGGCAAAGCCAAAGGAGCCACATCTCAGGATTTTTTGTGCAACGATGGATTCCGGATTGTACAGCCTAGTAGGTTCTGGAGTTTCCAGAATTTTTTCTCTGTGGAGTTCATCTTGCATGTCTCTCCTATAACCCCCGTTTTATTCTAGAAAACCTTTTCCTTTTTAGTTCTGAAATCATTCTACAGAGTGCAAGAATCTATTCAAAGCATCACAGAAATTGAAGTCCCTGCCAATGCCTCAGAGTTAGACCCTTCACCGTCACTATCATCGCCTTTCTTGCTCAAAATTTCTCAAGACCTAATAAAGGCGTAAATTTATTCATGCCACATTTTGGCTGCCTTTGTATGGATCAGAACTGTTGTATCTCGAGATGAGTGATCATAGTTCTTCAGAGGTACCGGAAAGCTTAAACTCTCTTGTCATATCCATCTTTGCAATCGCGTGTTTTTGCATGTTCTTCCAACCGCCTCGTGAGATCAAAGCATTGTCTTGGCTGGTTTAGAGCTTGGATTTTGGGGATTATTGCGCAGTGTATTTGGAACCTATAAGGCAAATGCTGGTGTCTCAAATGAAGTTTCTCTTATATTTGGACTCACGGTAAGAACTCACGGTAAGCAGTTCTCTTAAAGTCTCACGCCGCTTTTAAAAAACAATAAAATTTTTAAGGTTCTAAGTCTAACCATGCCTACGCATCCAATTTGCGGTGTTCTCGCTTTCTACCCATCTTGATGCAATTTTTACCGGGCAGATTGGTGGAGTTGTGTTCACATGGATGACATCCATAGTCTCCATATTAGGTAAGTGCTTGAAAGAAGTTGTTGTGCAAACATCGCTTGATGTATTTAGATTGGAAGTTGATCTCTCGCTTGATGATCACAGATCCGGGCGTATTGTGGATCCGAACCTATTTGAACCCATCAATATGACAGTCTGCAGTTATGGTTGTGTTAATAGCATCCAAGCACTTGCCCCAGTAAGTTGGCGATTTTTTAAAGCTAAGTGCATATTTACATCAATTGTTAACCATATATTCTTATTCCGTGATGCACGATCGTAGCTTTGCCGAGTTTACTTCATTCACCAAAGATGACTTGGTTTCTGGACAGCAATGATTATGATGTTTGCCCAAAGATATCATGGCAGCAAAGTGCTGGAATTAATTCAGAAAATGCTGCCGAGAGGGATGTTGTTTGATGAGATCACATTTCAAAAAAAGATTCTTGGTGCTTTTTTCCATTCTAAAATGGTGGATGAAGGTCGCTACTATCTCATAACCATGTAGGAAGGGCATGGAATAATTCCAAAGTTCGGAGCAATCGAATTGCATAATTGATCTTCTCATACAAGTGCTATATGGTTGGATAAAGCACATGCTTTTCTTTCAAACATACCTTTGAACGGATGTACATCTTTATGCATCCGGTATTATGTGATGGAATGCGCCTCCATATCTATTGCTATAAATCTTTATGCATCTCATAACGGAGTTATGTGATGCAATGCACTTTCCTAACATGGTACAAGGCCACCTATCAACTTAGTATGCAATATAAAAAATCTGGTGAAATTATTGCATTGCTCGCCTTTTTTGTTCTTCATATTCAAATGGTTGGTAATGTTTACTTTGCATACTTGTTATGGTAGTGTAGTTAATAAGATTTAATCTATTTGGGGAGTATATATTCATGTGGTAATTTATGTTGCAATCTTACGCTTGCAAAGATATAAATGGGCGTACATAATGGATTCAAATAAGCTCACTACTAATTATATGCTCATTTCTAAATTTCTTTTTATAATATCATTATAATTTAAACGGCTTGTTTATATGCAATACCTTTTCTAAGGCGCTGAATGTGCATTGCTCTTTGGATTAGCCCAGGCTTGATTCCTGGGGGGTTTGCTTTGTTAGGGCCCGAAGGGCCCAAAAATTTTTTTGACATAACAAACAACACATAACTACCATTAATATTAATTAACGCAAACCATTGCATTTAACACATGTAAATTAAAATCCCCCTGAAACCCCCTTTGGTTTGGGTGCATATTCACACGGGGAGACGTGGAGTCTCCTCGTGATGTGCAACAGTTCCTTCCACAACCATGTCATTCAAATGATGGCATCCTGTCGGTAGCTCATCCACTTGACCAGGCAGACAATGCATCCTGTCGTGGCTGCCTCTCCAATTGCTGGTGCACTGGATGATTTGCCAACATGAACTATCTCTGTTACATCATACTCAAGCCTCAAGGCTTTAGCCTTTGCAAAGCACGCTTACGTGCCAAATGTCTCTTCCTACCAAACCTGGTGTCATATATTGGGGTTGTTGGCCACAAATGTGTGGCGATGTTTATGAGATCTCCCCATAGGAGTTCCTGGTACGCCCCTATATCCATTTAGGTTTATTGCAACATTATAATTTAGGCTAATTTACATGTATAAGTGATATCCACAACATTATAAGCATTCACATCTAACCTAAAGTAGAACATGACTCACCTTTTGATGTAGCGAGATATTCTCCTTCGATGTGCAAATAGAAAAGTATGTCCTGTAAACAGGAGAGCTCATTGTTACACCATACATTAAGAACATAACTAAAACTTAAACAATGGTCTAGAAAACAATGCTTAAATGCATCGGGGTTATAAATTAATTTTGTTTAGAAAACTCCTTATTAAACATCGTTAACCTTTTATATACATACATACAAAGATAAGATAAGATAAGATAAGATAAGAAATTTTTACGTCCACGGGAACCCAACGGGTTATGGGACGGCACATGCAAGGGCAACAACCCATCTAAAACCTGGGGACTAGGCCCCATGACCAAACACAATAACCAAATATTAAAAGACTACCAAGAATAAGATAAGATAATGCTAATGCTAGTGGTAAACTTATGCTTCTAAAATTATCTAGACATAGCCAGTCCAAGGATTGGAAGGCCATTGATCTAGAATAATTGCTGCACCTCCCCTGTACACTGCCCATTTCTTTTGCAGGCGGGCTGCCCTCACCTTGCAGAGCTCCTCCTTACGGTTACACAATTGAAGAGGGGAGAGGTCCTCCTGTACTGAGAAACTAGTCCCTCTGAGATGGTTTCCATGCTGAAGAACATGTAAGCGGCTAAGAGTGTCTTGAAACTGAACCAAAAGATGGCAAGGACGATCAAGTCTTGACGCTCCCACCCTAGTAGCGGAGACAACTCCATCAGCCTTCACATGCATGACATCAGTGAAAAAATGCAAAGCAGCATCCATATCGAAAAGGGCATCATCTTTGCCTCCGAACCCCCTATAATACGCTAAGTTCGTGCTCCTAGTAATGTAAGATACCGAGGCAGCCCGCTCCTGCCTACTAGCTCTAAGATCGCGACCCGGTCCCCTTTGGGATTGTGGAGATGTCTCGCCCACCTCAACATGTTCTTTTTCCAATGCCCGCACTTCCGCCTTCAACACAATGTTTCTTTCGTGGGTCGTAATTCCCAGATCTAGTGTCGTATTGAGGCATCACTTGTGCCCCACACACCGGGCTTTAGGGTCTGGAACGAAGGCATGTATTAATCTGAATAAGTGTGTCCATCTCTCAATAGACACGATCATAGATGTGGCCGCCATTCCTCCCTCGTAATGAATGAGTCGCACTTGGTCACAAGTGTCGGCGGCAAACACCGAACTTGCGTGTGTCTAGAGCACTTTGGAGATCCTCCCGATCTTGGAAGGTAAATGTGTGCCTGCTTGTGCCAATATGAAGAGGCTGCTGGGGACCAAAAAAAGAAGATGGCAAATCCATTATTACACTGGAATTAGCTTGCCCCTGACCATGGAGCTGTATGCTAGACCGAGCACTTGTGGGACGAGGAACCTCCCCGCGGCAAACAATGAATCTTGAGTAGGAGGCTTTTTCTTTTCCCCCGCCATCCTTACACCAAATCTCTCCTTATTACTGGCCCTTTCTGTCATGGTGAAGCTCTCTAAATGAAATCAAAGCGGCTATATACAAAAGTTAAATCAAAGCGGAAGCCTTAATCTAAAAGATCTGAAACACAATATCCAATACTGCAAACCCTACCAAAGCCGGCCGGAACAGGACTGTTTTGACATGGAAAACGTAAACAAAAATGGGCATACCATACACCATCGAAAAGATCCCGGAGAGAGCTTTCCAACGCAATAAGCCTCACCTGAAACGGAGTCCTGGATCAAAAGTTATGCTAGAAACTGTGTTGCCGGCGAAAAGCTGTTGACATTAAGCAAATCCAATGGTCTTTTGTTATAGATAGATAGTATTTTGTTATAAGAAACCCTAAACTTATGACATATCCAAACCATGTTGCATAAGGTATTGCACATGCAAGATAGTTTCCATAGCGTCAACAAGTTTATGGAGTCTCACGTAGATGTATTTATTTAAAGTGTTTGTCTAGTTGCTTGACAAAATTCTCAAAGTCTAGCTCAACCTTAAACGGTGGGACGATTTCAACTCCAAGTGATCAGAAGATTTTGTACCACTCTCCATAAAAGTTCACAACCCACATCAAATGATCAATGTGCACTTGCATTCCCAAACTCCCCAATGCAGAACTCTGTAATATTTTCCATTATGCTGGGATGTGCTGCTCGCTCGTGAATATGATAGTTGGTGTATGGTCTATGGTGTTTGGTGTGTGGTGAATGGTGTGGTGTGTGGTGGGGTATGTGGTGAATGGTGTGGTGTGTGGTGGGATGTGCTCGCTCGGGTGAATATGATAGTGTGGGGCATGGTATGGTGCATGGTTTGGTGTGGTATACACACCCTAACAGCTTTTAGTGTTCATTTGAGGCGATGGTATTGTTCAAGAGGTTCCCGACCAACATCCATTAATTTTTGGCAGATGCTTCAGATGCTTCAAGATGCATTTAAAGAATTAAAATACTCAACATATTTTCCTATTGGCTGCTGGTTACCATATTTTGTTAGTGTGCGTGATCATAAATTCTCGTGACCTTGAAATTCCTTGTTGGCTTTAATGTTTGTTTTGGTATACTATTTCAAGAATTGTATTTTTGCATTTTATAATTAATGACAAAATTTAAACTGGCCATTAACTTGAGTTGCACCAAAAACTTGAGTTGCAAACTAAAGTACCAAACATGTTTCTTATATCTATACGTAAAAGGATAGAAATAGTTCAGGTTAATTAAAAGAACAAAGGGAAACTCCCGATAACGCTTAAAGCAAAAAAAAATAGTCACAACAAATTGAGAGAAGAGGAGTTCTCATCATTAATGAAAAAGCTTTTAAAAAAAATGGAGTCACAAGGACTATTGCAAAACAAGTTCTCAGATTTAATTAAAAGTTTTACAAAGAATAGTCACAAGGACTATTGCCAAAAAAATTGAAACCGTGGATTACAAAAATTTCAACAAGGCTTGATCTTCGCACCATCTTCAGCTCCATATGAAGGTCGCCTCCACGGCATACATCTTCATTTCGAGGAGTCGCCTCGCCGAGGTAAGCCTCATGCACCCACTCGATCACCAAAGAATGAAGCCGGCAACCGATGATCCATGATGAGCTTCTCCACCTCTGGTGGAGTGAACTTCGCCCTGACTGTAACCGGGTGGCCTCCGGAGGAAGACACGGATCCTCCGGAGGAAGAGGAGGACCGTGCTGGTGGGGGAGGAGCAGGCACAATGGCCGGGATAGTGTTCCTGCGGAGTGTGGTCTTGAACTTGGCCACGGCGGAAGTGAAGGAGATGGACGGAATGGGGAAGGAGTGAAGGAGTGAAGGAGATGGCGGAATAGACGATGGGGACGGAATGGACGGAATGAAGCTGCAGGGCAGAATTTTGGGAATAAAAGGGATGTTTGCATGCATACGATTTTGTTTTGGGAATTAGGCAGAAGAGGAAAGGGATGTATCCATGTATACGATTTCACACCTCGGGAGTCGATCCACCCACCTCAAAATTTTTGCAAATGTAAAATGGATAGGTTGAACCATATTATGAGACCAATTGCTTGGTATGCAGTTAGCACAACCCTAACACAAAGTTATCAATATCCCACATGCATATATCACAAAAGTCGTGCGCATATATAAGTAGGGTTTTGCTGCTTCATTGATAAGTGTGGATAGAGATTAGATGTTGAAAAGTTATGGCTCGCTGGCTTGTAATCTTCAGTTACAGGCCAGCGTGTCATAACTGTCCAAGATGTAATCCTAGTCCACCCTTTTTTTTAGTAATGGGCTCAAATATCCCACATGCATTCAATGTTCCACATGTTACCAAATCAACAATTGCCAAATCAACAAATGCCAAATGAATGGATTATGTTAAGGCATATTGTGTACCTATGCATATTGTGTTTGGTAAAGCGTGAGCCAACAATATAGAGATAACAAGGAATATTCCTATTACCTTGAAAGGAATATTCCTTTTTGCATTGAAAGGAATATTCCTTAGTGCCTAGTTATCAAGAATATTCCTTATTACCTTCAAAGGAATATTCTTTAGTTTGTTTAAGTGCACCCATAGTTACAAGGAATATTCCTTCTTACATTGAAAGGAATATTCCTCATTGAGTATAGCCCTTTCATTTGAGCTAGGCTTGTGGGATATATGCCAGCATCAACCATTGGCCAATTGGGTCAGAAAAAGAGGACAGTGGGAAAGATTTTGAGAAAAGGATGTTGAACAAATCATTGGTTAAGGAACAAATCATTGGCATGGTACGAGCCATATCAGAAACAGGGGAGAAGGGAATAGACAGGGATAAAAATTTCTTTTTAATCGGGTGTGTAGACTGGGTTGATTCCGATGGCGGGAGGAGATCGAACGACTAGATCACAATCCATATCCCCAATTCAAATGCAAACTCACCTGGCGCACCCGATTCTTGAGGAGATCAATGCCGAACAGGGAAACCAATTGAACAAAATCAAACGGAGAGGCAGTCACGAGTTCAGAGGTACTCCTATTCTTAAACATGCTTTTGTTCCTAATCTAACAATTGCTTGTGATGTTCTACACAGATGCACAGAGGAGACTTAACAATGTTGGAAGCATGGATCGAGCTATGGGAGTAGCAGCGGACAAGGGGGATGAGGAATCCCAATTATCTAAAGCAGAACTAGAGAGTATTCTCATTCAGCTTAAACAGGAAGTTGTGCATGCAAAAGCAATCAACAAAGTGCTGAAAAGGGCTGAGGTTTGGAGATTCAATAGCCTCAAACCATACTTTACCAATCTCTATCATAAATGGCAACAGAAGCGAGAAGCACATGTCTTGCTTCTGTTAGACTTCACCAACTTCCAAACAGCTGTCCTGGACACTCTTCTCACAATTTTCGGGAACAGGACCATTGCTGATCTCACACTGCAGGACCTTCTGGATGAATCTTGAGTCTTGAATCTTGAATCTTGAATCTTGAGACCTTCTCACATACATTTTTTTTTTACAACTTACACTAAGTATAACAGTCTTGGAACTATATAAACAATATATTAATGTTTGTGTTTTAATCGTTCACATTCTCGATTATATTGGGTTTGCAAGTCCATGCCTTAGTGCATAGAAAAGTTACTTCAACAACAGATTAACGTATTACAGAGATTCTACAATCTCTGGCAAATTTCCCAGCAACATTTCATGCCAATAGTTAGTCAGTTCATATGCATAAGATGTACCTTTAATCTTATGTTTGATGGCTCCAATGGAAATCTCACCCCACCATCGGGATGGACAAGAACTTTCTTTCCTTGAATAAGCCTCTACTTTGGATGGCAACCAGAATCAATTCAAAGTAGTTACCAGCTATAACTTCATTACCACAATAAAATTCATTTCCATAGTCATCCTTGGTGTCTTCTCGAGGGCATGTTTCACTTACAGTCGTAATTGGATGAGATAATAAGGGACCCTTTCATAATTGTCCGGGGATGTGAATGATGCAAAATAATCTCCAACTTGACCGTCTCATCCACATTGTCCACGCCATTTGCCCACAAGTCCTGCCTCGCACCCATCTTCTTCAACATTGTCCCTGTTTGTAGGCTCTAGTTTTCTCAACTCCCACCGCCACAATGATCAGCATTCTCACAAGCAAGCCAATCAAAATTGATGCACTGCCTTACAAAAACATGAAAGAGATCTACACATTAACTTTGTTGGATCATTTGGATCTATGGATGATACGCGAATGAAGAGATTGCACCCTTTCTTTGGGAGCACATCAAATCTTTGGGAACGGTCAATGTCGGACACCTTCCAAAATACCCTTTCCACATCAGAAATTTTCTCTTCAAGAACCTCACATGCGGTTTGATTTTTATCACTTTCCCATCCTTTTTCTTTTGTTCTACCTCGAGCCATAGTTTGGCTATGGCTCCTTTCTCCATCATGTGTGCCCTTCCCATGTCCCCGAGCCAAAGAAATTCCAGTGCATTCGATCTTATGCTCTTGATGATACCTAGTTACATGATAGAAAGCTCTTTCGACTTGAATTGGGCTGCACACCGTCAGACCAAACTAAGTGGTATTTCATATGGCCAACACCATTTTCTTTCAGCCAATTGAGGTGCATCTTGAATGCTTTTTGTACAAAGTGAGTATCATGTGTTTTGTCATCTGAAATAAAGAAGTGCACACATTTCCTCATTTTACCCCTCGTACCTTGAACATCGCGGATGTGGACCAATATATCGATTTGTTCATTGTACCAATGTTGTGCTTGAATCTCGTTGAATGGCTTCAAAGTATAATTCTCCGAGAAATCAACAACCGATAATACTGGTATCATCAACGAAGACTCTTCATGGATTCCTTTGAATTGTTTGCTCGCCAATGTGCCACAAAGTTATGATATACAAACTTCGACATATGATCAAACATGTTATCCAACATATTCTTTGGAGCTGCCTTTCTTGTCAATTAGCTTTAGTCTTCGTGGAAGTTCCTTTCTTCGAGGGGCTCATTAACGTAACCATAGACTTGCCAATCAAGCGTTTGATCAATCTGCTCCTTGTATTCTCTTGGACACAACTCAATTAATTGTTTCCCACAATTTCCACAATCTGATTTGATACATTGTAGCTTATGCCACTCGTTGCCTGCTGCTCTATCACATACCATAGCCCTCCAAAATGTGCTAACATTATCAAATGTCTTGTTCTTGGCTTGACATATTCCAGCATGAGCTTCAGATGCGCACACACCACAATTGCACGAACAATTTTCATGGAGTCTTGACCTCATCAAATTAAATGCCTGGTTGTACAGATCTGATTGCTCATGTTTCACCAACAACATGTGTTTCTTTCCTTTAGCTTTCTAATGCAAGAAGGTTTTAAGTATTCAAATTGCCTAAGCCCAATCCCAACCTCCGGATAATCGATCCACAAAATTCTAGAATAATTCACCAGTAAAATTACAGCGAAATAAAATTAGTCACCTCATTACATTACATTACATACAAATCTTTTACATATTCAAGACCCTAAACTCCCACACATACATGTACATTCTGACATGAATTTTATTTCATTTACTATGAAGTCACATAATTTTTTGACAATTAATACATCTCCACACTAATTTCTTCTTAGTTACTGCCTACATCTACAATACATCCAGAATATACATGTAAACAAATATACATCCAAAATATACATGTAAACAAATATACATGTACGTGTTGCCATGAAATAATTTGACATTTCCATGTAGAACAACTAGGGCAGACTGCATCTACATTACATTCAAAAAGTAAAGAAATCTGTTACAAACTTTACATCAGTGTTACAAAATAAAAGACATCTTTATTAAGCACAATTTCATTAATTATGGACAATACCTGAATTTATGGACCATTTTTTAGTACACTTGGATGAATGACTCATTTTCATACACTAGTTGACATCCCTTCGAAAGTGTCGTGATATGCCTCAAGAAAGATGCACGGGTATCTTAATAGTATTAGGTATCTTCTTCTTGTTTGATGGCTCCCAAGCGTAGTCGATAGTCTCTAGTTCTATGCGGTCACTTGCAGTCGTTGGCCTCCATCTCTTCTTCCAGCAATTGGCATAATTAGCTGGGTAGACTTGGTTCCTCACTGGGATTGGCTCCCACCAAGTCACCAGAATAGTCTCAAAGTTCTCCTTCTTATCATCCATTTGTGGGTCCTCGAGAGCTAGGCCCACCCAAGTTGGGCACAACACATCATCGTATGCGCATAATAAACATACCTTTCTTCAAATCTTTGTATGGGTTGAATTTCAGATGTGTTTGTCCTTCCGGGGCCGACATAAGGAGGAGTGATAGTAGCAATTGGCTCCACCACTACAGCTACATGAGGTGGAGCTTGTGCTTGCCTAGTACGTGGGGCCGAAGTCATTATAAGTGCCTTCGCCACGCTGATGTTCCCGAAGTTCTTGCAAGAGTTTCATCCAATATTCAATCGTGGACGGAATCGCGGCCGAGTACTTGGCAGCTTCGGAGCACCCTTTGTTACTAGTTGAACAAGCAACCCAATGCAATATATGCTTGTGGATACTGTTCGGGCAAAGCAGGCCAAGGTCTTTCACCGATTTCTTGGGAGGAAGCAGCTTAGGATATCCAACCGCATCATGGGCTTCCCGTCCTCCTTTCTTTCCACATCTTTATTCCACCAAAAAAGCAACCAATCCAAGTAAGTGGGTCGAAGTTTTGTAATACATGATGGCCAATCACTATTCATAGCTAACCAAAGTTAGAGGGGTGGTATGACTCCGCCAATCTATCATCCCCATCTGGTATGTAGCCTTCTATAAAACCCTTCCAATCCGAACTTTGTCAACAACATAGGGCACAGGTGTATTCAAGTTGCATTTTGGAATTCATACAAGAGTTCCGCATTGTGAGCACCTCAGCCTTCTTTAAAGATGTAGAGAAGTTACCAAACAAGGCATCGATACCATCATGTGTGTGACCGGGCATCATGAACCCCAGCTCAATCTCTTCAAACACACCAAGATATACTAGGTAAGAAAGATAGGAGAAGACGCACCTATTCTTGTTTTGTCCACATACGCGCTGTCCATTTTGCAAATAAAGTATCTTGGGCGAGGCTTCAATGATGGTCCCTCCGGCACTGTGGCAAATTAGCAGGTGTATGCCGGTATTGGATAGTGACAACTTTGACTCCAAGGCCGTGGTCTCGCAGAATGAGGAGACCCATTTTGGAGCAGATGATTCAAAATCGACAGTGGCCTCCTCGCATACTGCGTGCCCCATCTCTAATCTCTTCAAGATGGTATTCAAAGAACTTACATGGAAGTTAGAGTCATCTGGCCATAAGTCCAGGGCAAAGTTTCCATAGGATCCATTCCCATGACCATGAGTCAATGCACCAGTCAATGTCGTTTTGAGCTTGTCAAGTCTCCAGAGAGACTTCACAGATTGTTGCAATTTTGGAATCATTGTTTTGGCTTGATCCATTTTGTCGTGAATAATACAAAGATATTGGCCGGGATACCTGTGGGAGTATAATCTCCACGACCAGTACTGTGTGCGACACGAGGCCTGCTCTAGTCTATGCGCTCTTCTTTCATCATGCAACATCCTCCTCTCTCCTTCATCTTTGGACTTCAGTAACTTCGTACGGATCACCTCACATGTATCGCAATTGGAGAATGCAATTTTCTTTGCGATACTAACGTCCCGGAAGCTCCGCCTCCACGTTCTATGAAAACCTGTCGGTGATACCTTCTTGCCAGTCAATGCTACAACCTCTGCATTAACCTCTTCTAGAATGCTGGACTTCGTAAACATTGCAGGCAACTTCCTGACATTCTCTCTTATCCCCTCCTCGTTTCTCCTGCTGCGGTGGGGCAAGGATTCACCGTTCTCCCTCACAAACATGGAAAACACGGCCTTACATGCCAAAGTCGAGGAGCGAGGCTTCAAGGTGCCACAGTTACCATGTTCGGCCTTGCGTGCACCCTCAAGAAATTGGGCCTTCCATTTCAGATACGCCGACTTTGAGATCCCAAGACCAAGGTACCACGCCCTTTCGCAAACGAGATTCCCTTGCAGCACTAGTCGTCCCACTCTTCGACCTTTCATGTTGTTGGCGAACATGTCATAAACAAAAGTAACCCTATCACTTGATTTCATGGCAAGGAATTCCTTTCGCATGTTAACAACTTGATTCGTAGAGAACTTGACGCAACACCTATTCTTGCAACACAAGGTCCTCCTGTAACTGAGGATAGCATTCTGAGTGGTGAGAGGAGCAAGCTTTGGTGGCCTTACAACCTTCCTGGGTCATCGAAAAGGCGCCATCGAAAAGGCGTGAATGAAGAGGTGTGAATGAACAGGCGTGAATGAAGAGGTGTGCATGAAGAGTCGTGCTTGAAGAGGTGCGAATGAACAGCCGTGAATGGAAAGGTGTGAATGATTACATCCCTTCAGATTACATTTGCAGCAATTACACATCGAGCTACGGCGAATAAAACTGAGGAGCAGCACAAACCTTTGGAGATTTCGTGGCCATGAGTATGAAGCGCTGAAGATGTTTGCGTCTTGAAGAAAAGATAGTAGCCAAACGGAGCAAAGGCCGAGAAAAAACAATAGGTCTGAAGCGCATTTACATTTAAACACAAATTCCCCCCAAAATTTGAATGTAATTTCCCCCCTATTTTGAAAGTTAAATGTCCCCCCTAATTTCGAAGTAATATGTCCGGCCCGAAACTTTTAAACACAACTTCCCGCCTAAAACACGTATGACACGCATGACGCTTAATTTAATTTGGGCGGGCTTTTAAATGACGGATTTGAAATTTAAAATCTCCGCGGCAATTATTAATAAGGTCCACAATTAATTCCTCATGCTCGAACCCATCAACGGTCCATTTTTATTTGAAAAGTCCAAACTCTCACATGCACGACACTTGTCTTCGGCTCATGAAACGTCCATAACCCTTTAAATTCCCCTCATTCTCCTCGACTGCAGTTTTAGAAAATTGCGGCTTCCTTACGCTTTTACGCTCGCTTAACACTGCCGCCTTCATATTTTTACCCGTGAAAGTCATTCTCATCCCTATCCTGTCGCAAGACTAAACTCCCGAACCACCACGGCCGGATCCAAAGCACTTGGCGCCTTTGTGTTTTCGGCCGCTTTGTCGCCATCCTGTTGGTGCCTTCCTGCGTTCATTGTCCTATCGCTCGGGAACCCTTGTACAAAGAAGGAATCTTAGCAGCTTGATGGCATCTCGCCCCACCACAGAAGCAAAGGTGTTGAACTCCATTGTGTAAATATAAACTTGATACCGCACCGATTGAGTATCCCACATTTGCTTAGAGGAAATTCGGTTGTGGCTGACAAATTAACATCTTCTAGATGCCTCACTGGTCCCCACAAATGCATTTCATAGGGCACCCAATTGCTTCCCTGAGGGGCTTTCATTTTGCACAACATTGGCCTTTTTCTCCAGTAGGCTACCCTTCCATCAAGATGGGTATCTTAACTATGCTCAAGGGCAGTAGAGCGAACTTCTCGCTCACACCAAATTGGGCGGACGCCCAATTTACTCTTAAGGAGAGCACGACTTCCTTGGATGGTAGACTTGGGCCGGAGTAAATTGGCCGGGCGCCCAATTTGGTGTGCGTAGGGATCCGGCCAAATTGGGCGGGCGCCCAATTTGGCCTCTATGATGCAAACTGCCTCTCCTAGCCCCAAGTCTCACCATGAGTTGATGGCAAGAATTGGCGGGATAGGGTTCCCCAATTTGGCGTCGTACGATTTTGGGGATTTTTCAGCTAAATTGGGCGGGCGCCCAATTTGGCCTCTATGATACAACCGTTTCTTCAGCCCCAAGTCCAAAAAAGTACTAACGAAGTACGCTGAACTTTTCCGCTCGCAGAATTATTATGGGCTGAACAAAGCGAACCCTTTCCGGGTTCCCGGTCCCTCACCCAAATTTGCGAGGCTATTGCAAGAGAGCATGCAAGAAACGTAAGAAGAGAAAGAATCATTTGGTTGGCATCCAGGTAGTGCCCCATGAAGTTTTAACGGTTGCTGAGGATTGGGTCTGGTGCATAGAGATAGGGAATATTCATCCTGGGTCCCAGACAAACCACCTCAAGGATCTTTTTGCTTTTCTTTGGCAAGAGAGGGGCAGGAAAATGAACTCGGCGGGTATCGTCATCGACATGGAGGTCTCGCTCGAGAACAACGATGACTTCCTCATCGATGTTGAAGATATCAGATCGGACTTTCGTCCGCTATAAAGTTCCACTTTCTAGGTATGAGCCATGTATAATGAACGCAAGTATAAAGGAAAGCCCACATTCTTGCGCCATAAAGGATGGGCGCTTAGACTCATATGAAAGTTTAGGCGCGGGGCATCAAATCAAGAACCGATATCTTGATGGCTACTACTTGTCAGCAAAGGGATATTAGAACACAAACAGTAACAGATCGAAAGCAACGTTTCACACGAGTATCGTGGCAAGAATCAACCTAAAGTATATTTATAGTAAGTGGCTTAAGTCTAGATACAAGAAGGGTGAGACAAAGATAAGCTTGAAAGCCGCCCCATGTCCATGGAGATACATCAAGAAAGAAGGCGAGGACACCAAGCTACGCCTATTCCCTCGTAGAGTCTGCCCCTAAACTTTGTATTCGTGGAATATCGAGAATAGCAAGGTCGCCCGAGGTGAGTGCGCGTAAGAGGACCATTCGTCTCGAAGAGGAACCCTAAGCGCCAGAGTAAAAAGATTTAGGTGGTCCGGCCCAAGAGGCATAAGCAGGACATCCCACCGCAGAGCCCAAATAGTTCTGGAGAGGGAGTCTTTGTCTGCTTCTTCATCCGAAGAACCGAGTCTAGCCGGCAGGTCGTGAAGTTCACTCCATCTCGTGGCGACGTCCACAGGAGAGCGAATATGAGTTGTCACAGGCGCCATAGCAAGCATAAGCACGGGAGAGAATCTACCCCGGGGTGGGCTTCAAATTGAAGTCGATGTGTTCAAGATGCATAAAGCACCCGCAAATATGACTTGTAGGGTCATAAGTCCAGAGCATTTGGACACTCTACTCTAATCGCTTATCGCCCATCGATGCACCCCTCCCCGCTGATGTCGCGGCCGCTCGATCCACGCAGACGTGACGAGCAATTAAGTGGAAGAAGGCAGAGGACCTGCAAAATGCAGAATTTGATTGTAAATGGCAACCATACACGACCATCGTTGCTCAACCGCTGTCACACGCTTTGCATGGCCTCTCCGAAAGGTAGCACTGGCGTAACCGATATTCTTTTTCTATGCCAAAAGGAATGCCGAAGTCCCGGGCGTGAAATCTCACAAAGAATCGAGCACGCCTCAGTAGCCAGGAGAATAATGACATAACAAAGAAGACTATACACGAAGAAGTATTCTTCTCAAGAAATTCAGCAGCCTTCAAACCAGTGGGCATTCTACGGAAGCCTAAGAAGGGCAAACGCCGCACTGGTCGGTGGAGCTTATTCTCAGGAGTGCATTTCGGGCGTTCGCGGCTATCCACTGTTCCAAATTGGGCCCAATTTCGTGATTGTTGACACTCATTTAAAACCGCGGGCTTAAATTTCCCCCGAACGAAAGTAGAAATTTGGCGCCCGCCCAATTTGGGACCCGTTCGTGGAAATTACCGCGCCTCCCGGTTGTCCTGGAATTGGGCGGGCCAATTTGGGACAAATTTAGTGCAAGAAAATGAAGATGATGTATGGGCCTTATCTAATGCCTTCGTGGTCATGCGAGGATTGGAAAGTCTATGTGGCGCAAGCGATTAAGAAGTCAACTATGCGTGACTATGACTACTTTGTATATCTTGATAACGAATCGTGGTCATTGTGTACCGAAGTTGCCCAGTTATTCTACGAAGACCGGTTGAAGGACGAGAAGGGAGAAAGAATTGAAGTGAAAGATATGCTCAGACTTTTCACCAACAATTCCTGTCGCCCATTTGCATCCTCTAGATCTGCAAAGGCTACTGAAGGAGATCAAGGATGGCACCACATTCCTGAAGGGAAGCAAGGATTATACTGGGAGACGTACCATGAAAGTCAGAGCCCTGGAGCTGAAGAAGATTGGAACAATGGAGCGGGCCCTTGTCAGATACATGAAGGAAGTGAAGAAACTTCCTTTTCAAGACATGGCTGCCTTGAGGCAAGCTCATCCCATATTCACAGAGAATCTGATGCTTATGTTCGCCAGTAGTATCAGTGGATGGGCAGAAGGACGCAAAGAGATGGAGAAGGAAAGCTTTCCGGAGTCCCTCTACAGCAAAGTAGACGAATATCTTCTTGGGCCAGTCGAGGAGGGTGGCAAACCTTTCAAGTGTTTCCACGTTAGTCCGCGAGGTTTGTGCGTGGACGTGGTAAACACTTCTGCCCGCTTCATTGGATGCGACTTCAGATATACAAAGAAATGGCCAAAGGAAGATTATGAAAAATTCCTTGACCAGCTGAGCACGATGACGGACCAGCAGCTTTACTGGATAGCTATATTTATTACCCCGGACCGCCTCAATGAGTGCCTATCCGCCATGAAGACAATAGACGGTGGCAGCCGTGTTTGGGTTGGTTCATACCAGGACCCCCCGGCCAGAACTGGTTCAACCTCTAGAGTTCGAGAGTTGCAATGTCTTGTCCTGCTAATGTATGTTGCCAGAGACGCAGCGGCTCCGCCATCTGTAGAGGAAATAAATATTTGCTTCGCCAATTCCGACCATCCAAAGCAATATGCTAAGTTTTCCAAGCATTTACGAGAAAAACAGGACATCGAAAAGAATTTGCCTGATCATGAGTGTGCAGCAGGTATGCATTTTAAATTGGGCGCCCGCCCAATTTTGTTGTTGACTATCAAGGTTTCTAACATTTGTTTTCCCTGCAGCTTATTGGCTGTATCGTCCTTGGTGCGACAAGGGTGCAGCAGGTGGGGGAGGAGTACTCGTGCAAAATCAGTTGGAAAGTAGGACGTGCACCTATCTAGTACAGAAGTTGATGTTGGAAGGTTGCACTGTTCTCGACTTCTTTTCCGGTGGTGCTTTTAGCCGAGCTGCAGTTGTCTTTTGAGATAGACGAGAAGCTGGAAATTAAGCTTGTACAGATATTCGAGCAACTCGATGTCATGTTAGACGAGAAAAAATCAAGAGCTCGGGCACTACAAAAGATCAAAGAGGGAAAGAAGAAAGCCTCTACTTCCAGAAATGTTCCTCAGCCTCACCTTGTCCGTTCTCCTCTACAACCATAAACGAAGTGCAATCCATTCTGAGACAGGACAAGAGCTCGATTCAAGTAGAGCTCAAAAAGGCAGCGGCCCTTGGCTCTCAGGATTTGGAACTATTTAGGAGAAGAAAAGACAACATCAACGCACTGGCAGGGACGGCACTGGTGAATACTCAGGACATTATTGAGGCGACCTCAAAGTTCGAGGAAGAGGTTGCTAAAGATCCTGATTCTGTCGTTGTCATGGAAACACAGGAAGGGGACAATCTGGATGGAGAGGATGTGGTCCCCAACACATTGAACAGTCAAGATCTAGAGGAAGAGGTGGCGAACACCGAAGACAATCAGGGTGCAGATGAGGAGAATGAGGAACTGGGGGCCGAAGATTTTAGGCAAAGAATGGAAAAGATCAAAGAGGCAGCACAACAACCTCCGCCCCAACATGAAGAACCCAGCAAGGATCATTCAGAAGAGGTGCCTCCAGACGAATGAGCGATTTATGATTTCAAAAAATGTGAAATATGTTATGATCAATTGTAATTACTTCTTTTTCAGAAATGATAACGTTGCACTCATTTCCTTGTCTTAAAATTCTCTAGTTTACTTTGCTAACCAAATTGGGCGGGCGCCCAATTTGCTTACCCATAGAAACTAAAACCTTTAATTTAACTTGTTTCACGACCAATTTGGGACAGTTAACTTGACACCTTCGCTATCCTCGGCCACAAATTGGGCGGGCGGCCAATTTACTAGCAGAGTAAACGTCATCAAACATGAAGTGAAGTGGAAGTGCAGAAACAGTGGAGATCAAAGAGCAGACCCTCAGGAATTACTCAGGTACGTTACATTATATAATATTGACTATGCTTATTACATCCTTACAACATTATTATATCCTTGTCAGGTACATTATCATATCCGAGTCTACAACAATTCACTCGTCGTCAACGCCTGCCAAGGCGATGCCATTCAACTCAAAGATCTGCTGATCAGGAAGCCAATACAGGTGGACCACAACACGAGTGAGCTTCCTGCAAGCACTCGCAGGTCCATCTGCTTTGGACTGGAGCCATGGATCAAGACTAACACCAGTCATATAGCACTGGTTAATATCGTTGTAGCTCAAGTAGCACTTGAAGGATCGGATGTTCTCCGGACGATCCGGCAAGGAAGCCATGAGAGATGAATGCAGTGGAGCTGCTTTTATAGTGGTGAAAAATTATTGATGTCAATTATTGGCGTACATTCTAGCGCCAGTACTGACCGTATACGGTATACCTGTACAGCCACGCGAAATTGGGTGGGCGCCCAATTTCGCGTACCATTAACTATGCGCATTCAAGGGGAACCATTCTAGGGCAAAGTGGGCGGGCGCCCAATTTCACGGGATCTGTTGGACAAGTTGCACATATAGAAGACAAGTTGTACTAATACTTTATCTCATACATGATTACAGTGTGATTACAAGAAGATGACAAGCGTTCATTTAGGGGGACTCTTCTGAGTCATTTTCACCGGGCACCCCAGCGATCTTCTCTATCATGTACATTTGATGCTCTCTGTTCCATATCAGATGGATGATAACATCGAAGGGATCAGGATAATGGCGAGGATTTAGAGCGACTGTGGTCATCCAGTCTTCCATGGGTATCTCTCGCTCGCGGCACTGCTTGAAGTTTTCGTGATTCATCTTGCAGGTGATGGAATCACGTTCAGGACCAGAATGAGACCACATGGCTAGACGAAGGCCAAATGGACGAAATTGGTTTGATATATTTATACCCACCGTAATTATTGATGGTATTGTACGCAAAGATTATTGCATATACATACTACTCGTATATACACCCAATAATGCTGCTACAGTGGTCATCAATAATTCCATGGCTATAAATATAGCCGCATTCGAGGGCACAGCACATTCCTTTGCCATGTCTCGCCGTCTTCCGAGGTCCTATGTTGACACCCTCACTTGCCTTATGACCTTTGACGATCTTCATGCCTGCGAGTCCAAAGGGATCTCCCTCGATCCCTGGCTGTATGGTATAGCTACTGGTCGAAAGGAAGACTCCCCCGGCGAGTATCATGTTACTATCCATATTGTGTGGGTTCCGGAGCGCATGGCTTTTGAGATTAATAGAATCACCAATAATTACAATCTATGAGTCATGTATTTCATAACTTTATATGATATGATGATGTAACTGTGTTGTGCATGATTCAGTTGTTATCTTTTAGTTCTTATCTTCGGTTCTGATCTACGTTTTGTCGTTTTCCTTTTGCCTACAAGAAGGAAAGTGGGCGGGCGCCCAATTTTCCTGAAAGCGGAAGCCTTCATGAAACTATCTTCAAGCCATCTGAAGGGCAAAGTGGGCGGGCGCCCAATTTCTGGGGGAGACTATTCCCGAAGGAAACTGGGTGGGCGCCTAATTTCCTCACGAGGCCTCGATGAAACAAGATATTACTATTCAGAAATTGCACGTCATGGGTTGTTCTCAATGTAGACAAAACAATTCTATTCATATAGGAATGGAGTACATGGATGGATTACGTAGATAATAATATCAACTAAACAACATGCCTCGAAAGAGATAGTTGAACAGAAAGATAATAGATAATAATAGATAATATTAAACATGGACGTTTCAGTCAATATCCAGTTCCACCGCAATTAGATCCCCCAGTTGGAACTCTGTTATGGCTTGTCGGCTATACAGATCCAGCCAGTCATCCAATTCTCCCATCGGATAGGGAGTGCTGAGGATGAGTTTCGTTACCAAAGCCACACGCTGCCTCTTTTCCTTCTTGTAAAGCTTCTTAAATAATGACCGGAAACTGTTGTGCAGCCAAACATCCTCCATTTTCAGCAACCTCTTCAGAGCTTCTGCCCTGTAAATATGGCGTTTCAAGGAAATCAAGCAGTCTTCCAGCTCTACCCTGCTGAGGTGATCGGGCTCATCGCCATCCTTCATCAACTCTCCACGACGAAGGAGCTTCCTGAGTTGGTGTCTCATTTCCTCTGTGCCATTTTGGTTTATCTCGTTCTGCACCTCAACCTGAAGCTCATTCGCATGAGCTAATATTGGCTCGGCGATATGGCACTGCATTTCGCTCATTGTGAATCTATCGCTGCGCCTGGTTCGGACCATTCTGACTGGCACGACTATGAATCTAGACTATGCAGATTTGCGAATGCCGGCTGCTGTGGCGAGACCACGTCTACAGAAGGCGCTTGGGCGAGACACAAACTCGGTTGGCACTTTTTTGGCTTAATAGATACAAGGCCTGCCATCTCACCTACCTGCACGCATTTCGAAATTTTGCATCATTCTACTAAATAAAACCCTTATATTCTAAAACATCGGGTGCATTTGGGAGTCATATGGACTTAGGCAAAGTCCACAATTAATGATATTATGCTTTATTCTGCCAAAAAGTAAAGAAATCTACAAACTTTACATCAGTGTTACAAAATAAAAACATCTTTATTCTGAAAAACAAGATGCAATTACAGCTAAATTACAGTCGTACCTGTGTAATGTCAATATATTGAATTGGTTGTGTCCTCTTCTTCATGACATCTCTAATTTTTGGTGAAACCTTTGAGTTATCTAACCAAAACTGAGCAACCATATCCTTCATAGCCTGATCTATCGTATTTGTTCTTGGATTTCGACCTGCTAATGCCCACAGATTTGTTCCACCTAGTGACATTCTTTTCCTTCTCTCCACTGCTAGTTTCATATTTCTAGGATGTATTTTCAGCAACTTAGCTGCTAGTGAAGTCTTCTGTAATTCTCCTTCCTCTCCAACCACCATAGATAGTACAGAATGCTTTGCAGCAAGTCTGTCATTGCTATTTGCATTTTTGACGTCTTGGAGGCCATCCTTTAAATTCTTTACCAGATCTGTTTTCACGATAGCCTCTTGAGGCCTTCCAATGACTGGCTCAAATAGGAATTGCAATCTTCTGTCCTGCAATAATCTTCTTGCAAATATACTTTGCTGTTTTGGAGTCAAATTAGATACCTCATTCATTATGAGATTTCAGGAAGCATTCACCTTTCTTCTAATTGGCTTTTGTCACGTATCCACCCCTACAAACCCTTTGTTTCGATTTTCTTTGCCTGCTTGTAACAGTGCTTTCCGAAACTTCATCAACAGGAGGATTGAAATCTGAACCCGATGCTGACCTCGAAGTGCTTGCATGAGAGTCCAATCCTTCTTCCATAGTTTCTTCTTCAACTGGTGTTTAAGACATCGATCCATTCTGCAGAAAGGGGATACAACATCCTGCACAAAAAATTAGATTATTAACGGTTGTTTGTATTCTTGCTTGAAGGGATTTGTATTCTTTGCTTGAAGGAAAGTGATTTCAATTTCTTCAAGATACATTTGTTTCTTGAAATGCATTCGATTTAGGAGCAGCTATAATCGATTCGGGCCAAGTTTTCGTTGAGGTAGAATCCGGAGCCATGTTTGATCGATTGAGGAAAGTTCAAAATGTGCGCCAAAGTTTTTTTTTTTTCGCAGGCAAGATATTTAGATTTTATTGATAGAGAAGCTAGTACAAGATTTCGGGAGGATTTGGTATAATTATGGAGAATATTGTACGTCAACCATGTAAAATTCAAAATGTACCTTTTATTAATGATAGGCAACTCCATGTAAAATTCAAAATGTACATTACAAACACTTTAACCCAGTTCAAATTTTTACATCAATATACAAAAAAATTCAATCACCCTTTCATGCTTCTACCCGTCTAATGATAGTATCATCAATGTATTAACTTTGCATTTATCAATTTCAACAGAGAAAACAATGTTGTATAACAAATGTGTTAAATCTAGCTCTGAAAACAAAAATTTGGAAAGACAACTCAAAATGTCACCCTTAGAAGTAGTTAAGTACACCAACACAAAATGGTACAGAAGTACAGAACACAAAATTTTGTCCTAGCTCATTGACGTAGTTTAGTTTACTCGTTTCATGATGGAGCTTTTAATATGCATCTCCACATGGCACACATCACCAAGGGCCTAATATTGTACTTTGTTGGATGCTCCCGTGATATCTTCACTTCTCCGACAGATAACATCTTAGTCGGGGTAAAAGTAAAATGCATGGGCGAGTTATTGATTCGAACTGGGCACGATGTCTCACGATTATCAAGCACGTGAGACAACTCATCCCGAAGGTAGACTTGTATGATAGAATCAGATAGTGCCTCGGGAAGGAATGATTTGTAGACCCTAAATGGGTTCCATTACATATTCCAACACATGTGAGTTCTTTTCCTACTAAGGCGCCAATTAGCAATGCCGCGATATTATTTCTCATCTGATAAAAAAGACAAACAATTGCAGGTTAGTCAAAGCACTACATTACCCAATAGATAGATACAGACACTCTATCCTCCACCTACCTCTCTCAAAGCACATCCGCGTAAGGAGCGTTCCCTTGGATAGACTTGAGCAAATAGGAAGTCATCAATTATTTGGATGAAGTGCTCTAACTTGACAACCTCATCAGTGCAAAATATTTCCTCAAGCTGTGCAATAAGCTCCTCAATTTCCACGCTTGCTACCCAGTGCACATGAGCGTGGTATTTTGTTAAATTTCAATCACACCATGACCCAAGAGCACGTAAAAAAAAAAAAAAAACACTTGAGACGTGATAACTCTTGTCACCTTTTAGGCATTTGGTGACATGGTAACCAAAGACATACCAAGGGACCAAAATACGCATCATCTATATGGATGAAGAAGTAAGTAAGTGAGACAAAAAAAGAAATAAAGTAGAAGAAATCAATGAGAACAAAGAGAAATTAGAAGTAGAGATTTCTAAGTATTAGGCTCATAATTAGAAGAGTTCTTTGTATACAATTTTTGTTGTATATCTTGATCGGTTGCATCCTTCGATAGAGTGAGTACCTTTATGTCTTGGATTCCTTGAGCTCTTGAGAGTGCCATATAGAGTTGTTAGTGACTAAATACTGATTTTGGCAAATTTAAACCAACCATTTTCATTGTTTGGCCCTAGGACTTGTTAATTGCCATACCAAAAGCTGGACGTAGTGGAAATTGCATCCGTTCAAATTGAAATGCGAGTTCTGCATTATTTGGCACCAAAGGAATTCGAAATATGAACACTCTGCTCCCAATATTTTTTCTAGTGACAATCTCGGCATCTGTAGCACGTCTTCCCAATGGACGTATAATGAGGCGAATACTATTGTAAAGTCCTTTACAGCCAGAAACTGATCTCAACAACATGACAATCATGTCATTTTCAATGTCAATTGATCTGAGGCATCCCACTTGGCTTCTCATCCACAGCTTGATCGGCACTGTCATCCTCTTGTTTCCTTCGTCTACATCCTCATTTGATGGCGTAAGAATTGCCCTTTACATCCAATAGAACACACTTTCATAATTTGTTGAAGCATCTGGAAATGCCACGGCTAGCAAATCATTTAAGGCATGTGACTTGACACAAATCTCTTCCGGAATATATATTATGTCACCCAATGTTGGGAAATACAGTTTCGAGTCCATTTCGACCTTGTAGAAGACAGTCAGCAAATGCCCTTTGCTCTTCCAGATCGCTCCCCACATTGTTCATTACCCATATATTTATGTTGAGCTTATGTTCCTCGGCATGATCCCATATGCAAGAGTACTTCAAGGAAGCTTGCACAATTTGGGCCGATTTCCTCGTGGTAGCACAGGTGGAACCTTGCAAAAATCTCCTCCTAAAACAACAATGAGTCCTTCAAATAATTTGTCACATGACATCACATCCGCGAGGCGTTCTATCGGTGCTTCATAAACATGTTTATGCATCATTTCATCTCATATAATCATCGTGTCGCTCTTATCAATTTTGCCATTTCGGTTTGCTTTTGGAATCTTTGCGTTGATGTCTCATCTATATTTATCGGTATCTTGAACCTTGAATGTGCAGTGCACCCGCCCTACATAAAGTAGATGTAATTCTGGAGGAAGCAACTGCAAGTGCAATGATACCTCTGGCACAAACATAAGACAACATGGTGTTAAAAAGAAAACTCTTTTCTCGATCCCACGCACCATGAAAGAACACCGTCCTTTTTCCAACATCACGTGCTCATCGGTCACATGGTCAAAGATAATCGTTGGTTGTTATATAGGCAATCCACATCTTCTTGCACCTCTGCCATGTCTTCTTGAAACACCTCATCCCCAAATATCATATATGGATCTATTGCATGCTCGGGAAAAATGAATTCAAACTCTCTCAAAGATCGTCCAACAGAATTCATGTGGTCTTCAATATCTAGAAGTGGCATGTCAAAAAACCGATCACACACACTTGCGGTTTGATCCTCGCAACCCATCGTGCCTCATGCAAGAAGTCATCGACCATAAAATCTTGATTTCTTCCCACAGTTGCAGCGGTTTCGATTCGCAATTTAAAAGGATCATGGCGAACATGTGCTGCAATTGTGGTGGCATGCTTCATGCTACTGCTTCTTGAAGAGGTTCGAGCCATTCTGTATCGTCTCGAAGCAACCCACGACGAATGCAAGCTTCTTTATATGTTGCACACAACTCCCCATCGAAGGAGCGCAGATCCTCAAAACTAACTGCACCTGTCACACGGGTCAATAGGAGACGTAGATAGTATCGCTCTCCTTACGAAGGATTAACAAAATGCGTGCATCCAATTGTGGGAAACTTCTGATTGTTGGATCTAGCCATCCACGTCCTACTGGGTTTATCATAGGTAAACTTTTTAGAAAAATCATGGTAGAGCAATTGAGTAGCCTCTCTATTTCCAGATGCATTCACCTCGAAGAAAGCTGTCAACGTTGTTCCGTTATTCTTACTTCTTATGGCGTCCACGCTCATACCTTCTCGATAGTATACATCTTGTTGCATTGGGAGATGCACAACCAATCTAGTGACATGAGAAAACTATTGATGTATATCATATGAGAGGATTCTCCACGATGCTTCAAAAGCTGAAAAATAGCGTGCATTCAAGAATTGCTCAACCTCATCATGGTTTATAGTGGGTGCTCTGCTAGTAGTTGCACCATCACTCGCTGCCTCTAAGTTCACATTGATCATATCCGACCCTTTGGAGACATACTTGTATAGATATTTAACGGCCTTTACAGCAGCACATACCTCAACATTGATATGGCACTTGAAGTACGATGTCAACCACAGATTGTATGGCACGACCATCTGTTGTCTAAATTTATATCCCCCGTTTTCACCTTTCGGTCATCATCCCTTCTTCGGTACAATGGATATCTGTCAACAACTGTCGTCTCATCTGAAAATGCACGTGGATAATGTTTTGTACACTTATCATCCTGCATGCACGGACTGTTCGGATATCCAGTGTCACATGGCCCATGCATCATATTACGGGTGACCACATCATACAGTTCAGGATATGCATCTTTGTCTGGTATTTCAGCACAAATGATTTGATCTATCTCTTCGGTTGTGAAGGGCTTGTCGGCCTGATCCATCATAGTCAACAAATGTACATGTGGCAATTCCCTCTTCTGGAACTCAATAACATAGACTTTTGCGATTATGCGACCGAATATACCATGATTAATTATCAGATCTACCAGCTGCTTTACTTTCATATGAAATACTATAGCCACTAACTCTGATCAATCACTTGGCGATTGGCCATATAATAATTCCCTCCTAATCTCTTCCCAATTTGCATTGGCAGTCATGGTTATAAAGAGGCTGGCCTGCCAAGTTCGTGAACAATAGACATGGCATTCTGATACTATTGGGTCATGTATCTCGGATCTGCCACGTGTGAGGATGGTAACACAATTTTTCGGGCAATAGCACCTGCATCATCTCCTTCAAAATCCTTAATACCCTGCAACATGTCTTTTCGAATGGTATGTTGATTCAACACAATAAATTGTAGCCTTTCTTGTTCCATCTTCACAAATGTATACTTGAAACAACTAGCCAGCCATGTGAAGGGGAGATGCATGTCTATGACGCGTGAATAGATGATATCTATAGTACTCCAACTCCATAATAGTTACTTCCTTTGCACCACTCCATCCATGAGGTATTTTAAGGTGCCATCCATCTGTACCGTAGGGAAGAAGTAACACAAAGTGCAATGGATCATATGCTGAGTGATATGCATCTACAAACTTCAAGCCACCATCCTTAGAGTGTATAAGAATGTCCCTCTGACCATCCTCAGGTTTATCATCAATAGGCATTAAGATAGTCACCTCATTTGCAGTTGGAGCATTATATTACCTCCTCACAAGATTCTGCATATTGCAAGAAGGTATACACAAACGGATATCCATGGTTGGATGAATACGCATAATTTGTGCCGCATTCAAGAATATGCTAACAAATGGATTGTGCTCTGTCATAAGGGCCTGCAACTGCACCACTATTTCTTGCTTCAATCCATCAAAAATAGACATCCTATGTTCAACTTGCATGTCATCACCATCCATGATATATATCTATGCGAATTTTGCATGCTCTTGATGCCCTTGGGGTGGGAATAGCGTTCCGATCTTATGGCACATGCAGCCATGGACCCTAAAAGTATAGGCCCCACCAATAGCATTTGCCAGCGCCTCATCAATTTTCACAAAATGAGAATATATTATTATACTTTCTAATGTTCATGCGAAAATGATAAGCCAAACTATCTGTTCTCATATATTATAGGTCAAACAATACATGTAGTGGTTCTGGAATCAATAACAACTGAATCTTCCCATTTGCACATGCTCGACATATCTTCTTAACGGAGAGCTCTGCTATCTATTGCATAGCCCCACAATACAAACATCTATAAACCATGTTACCACGGTCATGAGGAGGAGGTAAATTCCACATCCATGCTATCTTATTGAAATCGCTGTTATCAGTAGGACGTTCTCTAGGACCAATAGCAGCATTGTAATCCAACCTTACAGTTGTATGCTTTGCCCTTCTTATTCGGTCCATGCGCCTTCTCCTTTGACTATTGCTCGCAGGTCTCGCATAGGATGGGTTATTCTCTATTGTTGTAGACAATGGCCCAGCATTTATCAATCCTGTATCATCATTATATTGTGACCTCAAGGATCTACACTTTGCCTTTCTTTTGTGCTCAATGCGTCTCCTTCTCTGAGTATTACTCTCATTTTCAGGTGTCTTATAGGAGGGATTATTTGCTATGATAGATGATGTTAGTCGATAAGAGGTACCAGTGACTCCTGCTTGACATGGTGTGCTAAAGCAATCAACATTCATGTCCGTAGTTTGCATCCTAATATCATTTACTTCTGATATGATGAGATGTGAATTCCCCCTGGAAAATAATTGCATCCTAATATCATTTAATTCTGATGTGATGAGACGTGAGTCTCCTGTATGTGCAATAGTTCCTTCCACAACCATGTCATTCAAATGATGGCATCTTGTCGGTAGCTCATCCACTTGACCAGGCAGACAATGCATCCTGTCGTGGCTGCCTCTCCAATTGCTGGTGCACTGGATGATTTGCCAACATGAACTATCTCTGTTACATCATACTCAAGCCTCAAGGCTTTAGCCTTTGCAGCACGCTTACGTGCCAAATGTCTCTTCCTACCAAACCTGGTGTCATATATTGGGGGTTGTTGGCCACAACAGGTGGCGTATGTTTATGAGATCTCCCCATAGGAGTTCCTGGTACGCCCCTATATCCATTTAGGTTTATTGCAACATTATAATTTAGGTTAATTTACATGTATAAGTGATATCCACAATATTATAAGCATTCACATCTAACCTAAAGTAGAACATGACTCACCTTTTGATGTAGCGAGATATTCTCCTTCGATGTGCAAATAGAAAAGTATGTCCTGTAAACAGGAGAGCTCATTGTTACACCATACATTAAGAACATAACTAAAACTTAAACAATGGTCTAGAAAACAATGCTTAAATGCATCAGGGTTATAAATTAATTTTGTTTAGAAAACTCCTTATTAAACATCGTTAACACGACATACATACAAAAAGAGATATAGTGTTGACATTAAGCAAATCCAATGGTCTTTTGTTCTCCGTGGACGATAAAATCATATTCTATTCTATTCTATAAGAAACCCTAAACTTATGACATATCCAAACCATGTTGCATAAGGTATTGCACATGCAAGATAGTTTCCATAGCGTCAACAAGTTTATGGAGTCTCACGTAGATGTATTTACGAAAGTGTTTGTCTAGTTGCTTGACAAAATTCTCAAAGTCTAGCTCAACCTTAAACGGTGGACGTATTTCAACTCCAAGTGACTGTAAGATTTTGTACCACTCTCCATAAAAGTTCACAACCCACATCAAATGATCAATGTGCACTTGCATTCCCAAATTCCCCAATGCAGAACTCTGTAATATCTTCCATTATGCTCTTAAAATCCTCTTCTTTTGCAAGGTATTGAAAATATGCATCAAAATTATCATCAACTGGTGGTAACCAAACCCAATGTCTGTCTCTAAAGAATTGTTCCACAAATCTTGGATAAGAATCCCATGGAACATTCAAAACCACCATCTGCATGGAGGGAAGTATGTTGTGAGTGCATTATTTTTATGCGAACCACCAATGTTTTTATTCGAGCTATATGGGTGTTCGTGGTTGTGCCCATGCAATTAATAGCCCATTTATTCATTACTTGTAAATTTGCTTTATGGTCAAATTGCCGCTAATTTGGATAACGCAATCAGCAGTATATCTAGCAATGTCTCTATCTGCATTGTGTTCCAGCAGAATCTATTGCGTGTTAGTTCCTTCACATCACTATGTTTGCATCGAATTCTAGAAGAATCTAGAATCTGCAATATGTTCGAATAAAAAAGCGAAAGCAATGAGTGTTCTCAAGAGTGTATATATATGTCTGAAAATTATAAAAGCAACACATCTTCCTAAATTAATGGAGTCCTAATGCTAGAAAGTTCAACACTCACATATTCTACCTATAAGCACTTGGTAAAAATAAAAATAAAAAAAGAGATTTGTTTTACCTGATGCTTATTTGCCTTCTTGCAATTCAACAGTTGTAGGAGTGATATACTACATAATCGACATATATAAAGAATTTATTGCTAAATTAGCAATATGACATGTGTCTTCAACATTTATGTAGGAAAATATACCTTTCTAGGTGTACAAATGATTGCTTGTGAGGAAACAGTTGAGATGCTCCATTCTTGAGCTAAATCTAATTGACTTTTATGAATGGGGGATTAACACCTTTGGTGACTTAATGGCAAGCTCCACTGTTGAGCTGAACCTAATTGTCTTTTATGGATGGGGGATTCACACCTTTGGTAATGTACTGGCCTTTATGTCGAAGGACGCTATGTTGAAGCTCATCTTATATTTGTTTTATCACTTATACTATTCGCAAAAACATCATTATGATGGTGAGGAAGCACCCTCGGTTATCGTTCATGCGATATCTAGGGTTCATAACTATAGTTAGCGTTTGATATGTTATGGATCATCTATAAATTGAATACTTGAAAATTGGATCATCTAAATAATGTTTGGGTTCGACTCAAAACCTTCAAACTTCAGGGGAGTCGATGAAAAGAGAAAATTCTCCTTGATACATATTATTACAAAGAATTCATCGCCTAGAAAAGCAAAAAGGAACTCTATTTTAAAAGCAGTATAACCATTATCATCTTTTCATATTGTATTATTAGCTATTATTATCTTTTCATATTGTATTATGATCTATTTTAAGAGCAGTATAACCATTATTATCTTTTCATATTGTATTATGAATGATCCTAAATTCATGGGCTCAACTCCCACATGAGTCCGTAAAGAGAAAACTTCGTGGAGGCACATGAGTCCGTAAATGACTTCGTGGAGGCACATGAGTCCGTAAAGAGAAAACTTCCCAGAGGCCCTTGCTGCAATAAATTTCTTGTCAACATAAACGGAGTACTCATGAAATTATGTTCAAATTTGATAAATTCTCCATTCTTCAAATAGCATAAACAAGCCTTCAATTCTAGAAACAAATTTTCTTTTTCTTTTTTTTCCAATTCGACTTAAGTCACCTCAATTGAAGATATCACAATTTATGTTTCAAGCCCTAGCATACAACATGATTTAATTGTACAAGCATCCAATTCCTAGGCAAGATTGCTCTTGCTCAATTCACAAGCGTAGAGGATAGTTTTGATGATTGAGCAAGTCCCTCTAGTTCCTAGAAAAGATTGCTCTTGCATAATTCTTGCGCAAGTCACAAGTGTAGAGTATAGTTTTGATGATTGAACAAGTCTCTCTAGTTTCTAGAAAAGATTGCTCTTGCACAATACTTGCGCGATTCACAAGTGTAGAGCATAATTTTGATGATTAAACAAGTCTCTCTAGTTCCTGGAAAAGATTGCTTTTTCGGTTCCATATCAAAACTAGTTTACAGAAATGCAAGTTAAAAGATTGCACAAGATCATGTATCCAAATTATAAATCATATAAAATCAATGGACAAAAATTTTCATTCTTAAAAACAATGTTGGATCTCCGTATTTCAAAGCTGCCCCTTCAACGTCTCTTCTAGGTTTGCTAGTTTGTCCTTTTATACCAAACATAAAATCTATCATTGGCACTACATTACATTACCATACGGTATATATTTCCTTTCTAATTCTGTTTCAAAGTTGGAAATGAAGTCTTTGTTGCAAAATAAAATAAATTCCATAAGCCACATAAGCTTATGATTCTGGTAGAAGCTTTGAGCTAAACATAATTATTTATGCCTTTTCTAGGTCTTTTGTTGCATGGTTCATGCCAGTGTTAGCGCAAAGCATTCAGGATTCAGTCCAAAGGTACCAATATACTAAGTCATTCAGTCCCATCTATAGAGTACCAATCCCATCTATCCCATTTATAGGGGTACCAATGTATAATTTCAATTACCTTATCAATGAAATCTCCAATCTATTGAGTTATGTTGTAAATGACTTTCGTGATGCCCTTTTTAACTCGGATTTGTGTAACCTGCACAACACCATGTATCATCTCATTATTCAAGGCTAAGAATATTCTGTATTGAGTTAGATTTAAAGAACTATTACCTTCAAGTTTCCAATTGAAGAGATATCCTTAACATGGGTACCCCCACATGGACAACCAAAACTGCTTCCTATTATAACAATACGTGGATTTGTGTCCTGCAAAAAAGTGATTCAAATTTTGAAATCCTGATATATGAAATACATGTTATTATGCAACAAGGTAAAGAAAAACAGAAAGCCACACAACCTGTGCAATATACTGTGGAAGATTTCCACCACATAGTTCTTCAGCTTGTTTATATGTTGCAACTAATGCACAAACCTGTACAGAATATTATCCATTTTGTTACTCCATTGGTGGAGCTAGTTACTTGCGGCCTTTATTTATATATACAGGAAACATGTTCCTCAAAACATGATGCATTAGAGGAAACATACATCATGTTCGTATGAAAATGCAGGTCAATTTGTGGCAGGAATACATACGGGGCCACCAGCTGCAACAAGCCGATTTGCTTCTTCTTCTAAAGCTATGCGTTTCAGTTCTATCTCTTTGGCAGGAATTACACCTTTGTATTCCACAAAAGGTCTGCAGAACCAACGTCATTGAGACTGTACAGTAACCACACAATTTGTACATAAACTTACCCATCTGGAAAGTGGTAGCCTTTTCCAGGCTCTAACTCTTTTAGCCCAACGTTTTGCATGCATATATCAAGTAGATGTCCAGCTGTATGTAGCCTGAAGATATTGATCATCCCGTTAACACTTATTGGATCTTCAACAACTGGTTTAATATAAAATGCATCACTAAATTTTGCACCTTACGGAGTTAGCTTGCCAAGATGTTACTATTATTGAATTCTCCAAAACTACTGGTTTATCACAAAATACGTCATTAGATCTGCACCTTATGGAGCTAAGTTCCAGATGTTTTTACACTTTGCTTCTCCCTTGAATTCGCTCCTCTTTCTGCTGTCACATGTAGTGCTTCACAAACTCATCTTAGCAGTTTGTTGCCTGGGTCTTAAGCAAAACAAGATGCCCTATTTGCAATGTTATAGGCGGTTAGTAAGATTTTGATCCTTATTAGTAGGTCATTTCGATTGTCAGATCCTATAGGCACTGATATACATAACTAGCTATATCAAACAATCGATGTTATTAAAAATGTCCGTAGAGGTAACCAAGATAGTAATGCCTAATGGGTATGAGCGAGGTTAATTTTTATTAGTTGCCTCGCATTTATCATGACAAATAAACACCTCCAGGGCTTTGTACCTTGAGTTCAACTCCCTTCGTTGTTCGTCTACTAATAACTTTACTTCCTGACCACCTTCAAAGGTCGGGCTTGTTTCAAAAGTGCCATAGTGATGCACCTGTTAGAATCAATAAATTGAAAAATAATATTAGACTCAAGGATGCATATGACTGCAATCATATAACTATAAAGAGGTAAAAATTCTACATTAGTGATGAGAGTGTTAAAAATAACTAGTATCAGTGGCCACAATTCCCAATTCAGAGGTATTAAACAAGTCCTTCAAATAAATAGCAAGTTCTACATTACTGCCAGCAGTGCACAACTAACTAATAGCAGAGGTAACAGTTCCCAATATAGAGGTACTAAACATAATGACGAAACCCTAGACATATCTAGAACATTGCACGAAATTCTAACTGCAAATTTCAAAAGATTTTAACCAGATTTTCAATTTAATTCACATTCCTGATATGTTAACAATACATATGGCAGCTCAGGAATGTAGGTAGATCAGCATTCCAGTAAGTGTTTCCTTTTCTATAACTAGCAAGCATTCAAATAAAATAGAACGAAAAGATGTAAACATGTCTGCTTTTTAGTTATTGGCTGCATTTAATAGGTTAAGAAGTTTGCATCGTATTGCACGTAAAGATCAATTATATGAAAAGAATCTTACCACGCCGTATTGCACGTAAAGATCAATTATATGAAAAGAATCTTACCACGCCATTCTTGATGCGTACGTCCTCAACTCGGAATCTTTGCCCAGCTTTACCACAAATCCACCCTTTATCAGATGGCTGGCCACCGCCTTGTGGGTAAAAGATGGTCTGATCCAATATGATAGCAACACGTTCTTCATCCTGCTTAACGACACAGATTACCATTATGTAACAGCATTATAGACTGCAGCTAAGCGCATTCAGCAAAAGAAATCATGCGAATTTGTCTTCTTTTTTGCAAGTCGATTAATACGCACCTGTAATAGGTCAACAACAGTGGCTTGTGTTTGGAGCTGCCACATATCGTCGAAGTAAAGAAGACGAGTAAGAGAATCCATCTCCGGAAAGGACCGTTTGGTGGAAATTCCTCGGCTTTTCAAGTTTGTTTCTTTTAGGTGATTTCCGGACAAGGGGTTTCTGGTGGCGCCGCTTACAGCGCCGCCATAGCAGAGGGCGTTTGCCGGCAGCGTGATCTTGCGTGAGTGATCTTGCGTGAGTGTTTTTGTGTGAGAGTGATCTGGCCTGAAAGTGATCTTGCGTTTGCGGCAGAGTGAAATAAGCGCAACTGGATGAAACATCTTGAGCACAGAATGAACCATTCCTCATGGTGTGTCTGGCGCCTGATAACATTAACAACCATCCATTTCCTATCGAGATTGGTACGTCTCACCCGAAAAAATAGGGTGTCCCATTTTCTGCCCTATCCGCCTATTGCTGTCTGCCACGTGGCAGGCATTCTTTTCCAGAATCACTCATTCTCAAACATTTTTTTAACTTGATCAGACAGAAATCAAGAAGATTACAGAGATATTCATCAAAGTTATTTCATCAGAGATAATCATTACAGATTTACACAGGTACATTCACAGAATCATAAGACTTTTGCCCTGAACAAGTGCCATAGCTGCTGCTTGGCTGCAAAGACAAGATAATAGGATAGCTAAAAAGGAATACAGGCTTTGAGGATGCTTCGAAAACTGTAACGGGCCCATGGTAGACCGCTCGAGTATTCGAACCTTGAATGAGCCTGTGGGGTTTTCCCGAGACACCGGCATAAACGGGTAGAAGCGACTACTCATAAACGTCTAGACGGTTTTGCCCAGCTGGTTAAGGGCATGTCGGTTAGGAACGTTACAAAAACCCATTCGAAATGCTGAGCTTCACAAAACATAAGGCTGTCTTGTTCTTGCTCTCTGCATGCATCCTATAAAGCTACCACCACGAGCACCAAAACTACTGCATGCATCCTATAGAACTACTACGAAACCCCAAAACTGAGTCTGCTACAAAAAAAGCAGGGACTACAAAGGAGATAAGCCAAGATTTGCAACTAAATACTCTGCATCCCCTAAAGATCTCTCTGGCCTGCATACATGCAACAACACACGATTAAATACAAAGAATACATGCAAACAACGAAACAATCATAGCGAAAAAATCAGCGAAAACAGTCGTCCATGGCAAGAAACCATGACGCTCCACCTAAAAACTACATCAAATTGATGCCACGGCCAAGGCACTAGAAGAGCTCAAGAACGCCGCCATCGCCGTAAGCATGTCGCTGGGTGCCAAGAGGACGCCATATCTAGAGCTCGTCGCAAACAGAAAGCAAAAATGCCAGGTCAGCCGAAAATGGGACACACCTATTTTCACGTTACACCAATGTTTAGGTGTCGCAAATTCCGGCCAAAAAATTGGCGTCCGCACATCCGCGCGTCGGCCAATTTTCTAGGCCGGAATTTGCTCCACCTAAACATTCTTGTATACTTAAAAACAACTTATGATGCATTCTGGCCTCTCTTCCAATGGTGTCTTGCCACGTGGCATAGCCAATTTCGTTGCTCTTTGTTACGTCGCATTCACTTCGTTTATCTCACCTTCCATCTTTTTTTACCTGACATTCTGGACGTTTACCTCACATTCCACAGCCAGAATGCAACATAAGTTTTTTTTACGCAACAAGAATGTCTGGACTATTCTGATACCATGTCTTGTTCACTTTGGACTTACGAGGCATAGATTGAGATATGTATCTCACAAAGCTTTCAAATACTGCAATTGCTCGCAAGGAGTTTGCTCTGGCAAAGTGCAAGCATTCCCATGAGAGGACACCCTCGTCGTTTCCTAGTATCTATAGAAAGATGTCTTGGGCATGCCAAGGATAGGGAGTAGATGAAATTAACCCTCTCCTTCTGGAGTTGCCAATGTATTGAGACCTTATCTCAACCAGGTCTTCCATACTGTACTATATAGTACAATCGAGATTACGACAGTCCCGTCCCCTAACCCCTTCCATGTTTTCTTTGGTTGTTGCCCTTCTTTTATCCCCTAGCACACATCTTACACTTGTGGGCCTTTTGTAGGTTTGCTTTGAAACATGCAGCGCCTCTTCTTTGTCTTCAATGGATACTCTTCTTCTACCAAGTCTTCCACATCACCTCTGTCAGGCCGTTGGGTATCTTCCTAGGTTGGAGCTTCCAGTGCTTTGCCATCCTTGTCCATAATGTATCTAATTGGCCATCTTAGTTGAGATATGATATCTTCTTCATGAGGTTTATGCTTTAATTGGCTTGTTAATTCAGACACTCTGATAGCGAAGCTTTTTTTAGATTCTTCACTTTTAATCTGTGTGGTTTTTAATTCTTCCTTTATTTCTCGAGATGTTGGAGTTTGTTGAAATGTTTTCAAAAAACAACTCTTTAATCTCTATCCATGTTTTCATTGTGTCCACATTACGAATCAACCAATCTGCTGGTTTTTCCTCTAATGTGGTTGGGAATAATATGAGCCTCTCGGCATCAATATCTTGACCATTCATTATACTAATATTTTTAAACTGTCTAATATGAGTTCTTGGATGTGTTTCAGCCACCTTTCCAGCCCTATATTTAAGATATGGAATGTTTTTAGATTTAGACATAGACATTGTGAACAAAAAATCGATATCTGGAATAATTTGAGACTCCTGTTAAATTTTATGTTGAACCCTTTTCTTATGTCTTGTTGTCCTTTCCTCTTCTTGCTTCTTCCTTCTCTCTTCTTGAAATTTCCTCTGCTCAAGAATATCCTTATATCCTTTCATTTACCCATTTATGGAGTATTTTAAGCATTAATTAAGTAATTACAAGTTATTTTGAGTCACAAAGGATGCATAGTAATTTATGAAAATTGAGAGATGACTAATACTTACATTTAAAAATGATATTTCCGTCATATTCTTTGCTGGATGTTCGAGTTTCGCGAGATCATAGAATGTAAAAAATAAGAGTACTTCAAGGTGCGATTATATTAAAGTCTTGAGGAATTTGATGTAGTATAGTGGTAGAAGTTTGAGTTAACTTTACAATCCAACTCTCAACATTTAAAATTTTATAATTATCACATAGGGGTCTAAGTTAGATATTGGGGTACAAAAGCACCCGTCCGGACGCGCTGCTTTTCGTGCTTGGTCCGCTGTGCTTGGAGGTGCTTGGTGAGCGGGAACGCGATGATCCGTTTTTAGCAAATTGCTTCCGGATCGATGACATGGCTACCCGCAAAATCAAATTCGGTACAGAAACAATTTGGCGGGGTTGTTTTGGAATGGCGGGACAATTTTCTTGGACGGGTCATGCTAGAATGAATTCCGGAGGAGTCTTTCTTGAGTTCTTTTTTTTGTGGGACTACCTCGGCTTGCTCAGCAAACTGCTCTTATCCATCTTATCCTGTTATTAAACCCTACGGAAATGCACATCGCCTTCGGTACCCATCAAGCACATCGCCTTCAGTTTTTGGATTTAAAAAATACACGGGAGATGCTTTCCTGCTTGAGGTAAATCTTCACGCAATATGAAATCGCCAAGTTCTAAAACAGGGAAAGTTTTATGCTATATCGAGCAACTGGAGACACAAGCATTTGTTGATGATCGACATTTGACAACTGATGTTGTCTTGCTCCTTGATTTCTCATTACTAAGATGCTTATGTTGTTCTGCTCATTTTTCCACCACAGAGCTCCAAATGCACAGTCATGAATGGGCAAAACAGAATTCCAATTGGACGTAGTGGAGGAACCTTTTGAGGTAAAGATGAACGATTCTCTTTTTCAATATCCGTTGAGGTCTTGCTATTACCATGATATGAATTGTTAGCCGTCTGTGAGTCCTTAGCTTCAAAATCATTTATGATCTCTTTTTTCTTTGCATGCAGGTTTATTGAAAGCTTCAGCTGAAGATCCTAGCTTGCCATTTTTCTTTTGTATAGAGGTAAGCATACTCTAGCCCTTTTTCTCTTCATGTTAAAATCATTTCTATTTTGTGCATCCATGCTAAAATAGTTGTGCCATACTTTCTATGGACATGGATATCTTGCTCTATGGACATGGATATCTTGCTCCACAAAACTGTCAGTTTTCTTGCTCTGCAAAACATAAGCGAGTTAGCTAAATCATTGAAAAGGGAAATGTTTTACGTAAACGGATATTCTTCTGAATTGCAGTGTCTTCGGGGATGCTACTAGCAGTGTGGCAGCATGTGTTGGCTCTTTAATCTCTGTAGCAGCATCTGGATGTGAGATCATGAAGGAAGAGTTTATGATCCTAAAAGCAGAGGAAACACTCATTGAATATTTAAACACCCACTCTGAAAATGCCCTTGTTGTTCAAGGAGCATGTGATGGCCTTCGTTTACTTGTTACTTCAGATGATCCACGAGTGCTGCCATCAAAGGTGCCTTACATCCCCATTCCTATATTGAGCATATTCATTTCAAGTTCAATATGATAACTTATTATCCTTCATGAACCAATCTTCATGTGCCACGTATAGCATTTTGACCCTCTGGTACAAACTTTAAGTTATATTGTCCTAGTGAGAATGGGCAATTGTTATTCAGATGATCCTTCTGTTATTCAAGAGGTATAACAGGGAACATGCTTTTTATATTTTATGGAACTTTTAGAAACTCAGACAAACTTATAGCAATGAAATTGGGTACCATGAACACGAGTTAAATGCCTGGTATTCAAAACTTAGTTGTAAGAGGCGAAGGAATAACAGATAGTTAACAGCTTTTAGAATTCTACCAACCAGATATTGAGAAGTATTTTATCATTTATTATGGAATACAAAGTGCGTTTGTTTTGGCTCATATGCTACCTGTGTATTTGATTTCTCAGATAATGACAGCAATTGCAGCCTTATCACTTCGATCACCAGCAAATGCTACAAAAGCAGTTGAGGCAGGTTCAGTTGACTTGGCTGTGGAAATGATGGAGAAACACTCTATGGCAGCCGGTGTGCAGAGACAATCCTGTCAGATGATACGCAATCTCGCTGTCCGAAATCCTGAGAACAGGTATTTCCTGAGTTTGTTTTCCTGGTATGATTCTGTTCATCACGTTGCAGACGTTATTGATTGGGAATTAGAGATGTGTTTTCTGTGATGTGATTTTTTTGCATTATGCTGCAGGCCGATTATTATTGAGAAGGGAATAGAGACATTAATACGTGCTGCAAAGGCTAGGCACATTGGATGCAAGGATGCAGCTGCTGCAGCTTTAAGGGATTTGGGGTTCGATGACTACCTATGAGGTTTTTTCCTATAGTCTCATGTTATCTCATTTCTTGGCCAACTACTCCATGCATTCTTTAGAGATATAAAGGGAACTGCTCTCTTTTGCATGCGATATGGTTACTTAAACAAAATGTCTCGTATGGACGGAGGTGATTTTTTCATGAATATAGAAACTGCAGCAGACTTCCAATTATACCTTTCTTTTAATAAATCAGTTTTGCAGATGTTGAACAATACAATTCGATAAAAAGAAAAAGGTTTGTTTAGATCTTATATCAGAAGAGGTTTGTTTTGCACTAGCACTATCACCGTTTAAAATGAGATAAGTATTCTTTCTATGTTTAATGGGATGTTTATCTGTGTTGGTGATGCCATGTACTGTAGCTGCTCACATCTCCTACCTGCACTTTTCCTTATGCATGGGCCTAGTTAATAGATTATCTTTTCTAGAAATCTAGTCTCAAGGAAAGATGCATATATTTCTATAAATATCACTATATCATTTAGAAAGAGAAGGTGGTGATGCCTTGTAGTTGCTCACATCTTTTTATGAATCATGATGACTGAATACAATTTAGAAATTAACTAAAAAGATGCTCAATTGGTCAATCAGGTTCAATTCCTGACAAGCAAATAGCAGATGCTTGTGGAGACAAGTATCCTTCTGAAAAATGATCAAGTCCTTTGTTGTTGCTTTATGCAGGTCTGACATGGTTTTGTGTGAATTCAAGATGACAATCTTTAGCATTTCTATGGAGATGTTGCTGTTGTTTAATAGCCATAATTATGTAATCTTTCACCTATCCTTTGTCATTCCACTGTATTTAACCTAGTGCTATCATACTAAAAAGCAAATTTGATAGCAAACACAGTGAACACACTTGACCGAAGAATTGAAAAGTTGTTACATAACAAGCAACCCTTTGAAGCTGGACTCAAATGGTAGGCATCATAACCTATGCTACAATCCATCTTGCTTACGGTTGCACAAGGAATTTGCTAATTTGCTTAAATGCTTTAGCTCTTACAAGAGCAGGTTGGTACAATTGAAATCCATCTATATGCACTACTGTTGTCCCATCGTCTGCTACATAGAACCAAAGAAGAGGTCAGAACACATCACAAAGTTACGAATAAAAGCTTTAAGGCAATCTACTCTGCAGAGACAAAGGAAAGACGGAAATGTACTTATTCAAAAGATCAAATAGAGATAGTGTTAGTCCTGTGCCTCCTGGTACAGGACTATTCATGCATACGACAGACCAGGTCAAGCTCAAGGATCCTCAGTCAGCCACGGGTCAGCCATCAAAGGCTCAGCAGAAGACCAAGCAGCAGACCACGCAGTCAAAGCCTATCAAGAGGCGCCGCTCAGACAAGTGACGGCCCGTCACCGCCCGCGTCAGCGTCAGCATGATTCTAGGCACTTCAAGAGGCACCGCCCACATTCCGGCAAATCAGGCCTCCTTCCAGGAGTCGGCACCGAGATCAGTCAGAGTGTCTATATTGGGCCCAAGGCCATTGTACTATATATATGACTAGAGCTCGCACATAAGTTCTAGATGAGTTTTGAGTCTTGTCTCCTTTCAGTTTTTCTCTCTATTGCGAGAGCTCATGTATGTTCATCATTGATATCAAGGAAGCTTATCATTTTCCTCTCATTTGTTCTGTTTTCTTCTTCTTCTTCTCTTCTTGCAAATCCCGCATGACATAGTCCCCCGGACTCTCCTGTTAGATCCACGGGTCCTCACAGAGGGCTGTCTTCCAGGAGTTCCCGAACCCAGACCCCAAACAGATAGGAATCATTCATGGCCGATAGCCGATAGCCTCTGAAATATTCTTTCGGCTGTACACATGTGTCGCCTTGGTTTTTAGGTGTATATGGGCAAAAGATCAAAGTTTCAATCCATGGCATCTCCCAATTGGGCGAGCAATCTATGAGTCGGAATGCCTCGTTCTTACGATTCTAAGTAGGGCTTCACGTCGGCTACGGCAAAAAGATACTTTGTGCTCGTGCTTTACCTGCTTTGTCCGCTTCCACTTGCCGCGCTTTTTTGTACCCCAATATCTAACTTACGCCCATAGATTTATTCCTTAAATTGTACAGGTATTTGAGGGACCCATATCGGTTGATCAACCCAAAAGGGTCTCTCATACAACTTTAGTATTAAAGCTCAAATATTAAATAGATCTAAAGTTTCCAAACACCAAAACATGTCCACTTAATTTCCATTGCAACACTCGATGCTGCTCTATTTATCCTTGTGCCATTTGGGCTTGCTCCACTGGTGCCATCATTACTAGCAGACACTACAAAGAGAGAAATAAATCAATAGAGCAAATAAATCTTTGATCCACGTAAGAACATCAAAATGTAAGAATATCCATTTACTAGTTGAAGCAGATCCATGTAAAAATATTAAAATGTAGTCTTAAGATCCTGCTACACTCGTAAAGCATCCAGTAAAAACCTAGATTATTAGCAAATAGAAAAATAAAGAAGCATAACATATACGTCACACATTCATGAATTTTTTTATGGTCTGATATAGGACAAACAATGGTTATTTCTCAAGTAACTGGTTCATAGAGTGTACCCTGCTGCAACCTATATCAATATCTTTACTGCCCGAAAATAATTTAAACAAACCTTGTTAACAAAGTTAAATTTGCAGCTCATGGGTAATACATTGAAGTAATCTCATCAAACGACACAAATATGAGGACATATGTAAAGTTCCAATTGTATGAAGACACCGAAATGTTTTCCTAATTTTTTTGTTGAAGGACGTCAGACTTTATTCAATCAAAGAGTCAAATACAAGTATAAATGCAGAGACAGGAATAAAATCTCAGCGGATAAGCAGAGACCCACCGAGTGAAGCAACCTGCCTAATTTTGAGCTGGAATTTATCGATGTTAGTTTCTGAAAATTGAGAAGGAGACACAAACACTAGCACAAAATGAAAGACGACATCACAAGTTTTGAAATATAGTATTGAATACCCTTCCATCTTGCAGTAGGCGCATAACACATGCATTTTATAGTATTCTAGAACTTGGCATTCATATATTTTGTGTCCTGATAACCCAGAATATATCATCCTTCAGCTGTGTTATGCAACTTATGAAATTCTTGGCATTACCAAACATGTGTCCTAACAAAATGATGCTCGGCAATTTGCAAATTTGCAATGGGCTAAGGATGCATTTGAAGAAATATCCCGTGGATATGCAGCTCTCAAGTCCTTTGTTCAATTGCACTTTTCTCCTGTGTACATTGTGCATGCCTGCTTTGTTGTATGACTTGTTGTTGGCCCATTGCCTGACCTCCAAAAACTCATTTGAGCAGATTAGACCTCAATGGCAATCAATAATTTTATGTAGATGCTCAAGAAATTGATCAACCTGCAAGTAGTTCATATCATGTATGAGGATTTCAACCAGGTGCACCCTGGACTACCACAGTCGTTGGATTCGTCGATCCTACGACCCAGATCATATGTTGGGGATCTTGGGCACCTCTCGTTTCGTTTATAGTCATTTATGATTAGAGGCGCCTATGATTTCGAAATATGAAATACAATTTCGCCTAAGGTTCTGAGGGAATATCGAACCTCTATACGACTTTGTCTAAGATTTTAGAATATGAAATACGGGAGCTCGAACCTCTACCAAAATAATTCAATGTCCTAACTAAGACTACTTTAACCAATATACCGAGTGAGCTAATGCGATTATTTTTTATCTTGAATCTATGTTTTTTTTATAACAACTTATTGGATTGTTTTACGGATATATGGTCTATGGTTTCAGGAATTTTTATTTTTACATCCATATCAAATCCCCCTGGAACCCCCTGTTATTTTGCTACATATTCAACAATGTGATCAGTCATCAGCAAAAAGCTTCCATCTAACCTCCTGATATGATATCCTTTATTCTATATAGATTATATGTCCTTTTTTGGATTGAGATGATCTGAGAATATGGGCCTTGATCACCTCCAGCACGAATGCGTCTTTTCGCTTTAGCTTGTGGATTCACTTAAAAATGCTCCATCCTTTTGACAGACCATCTGATTCTTGCTTAAAGGAATGCCATGTCTCTTTGTTCTAGTTGATGTTTGTCTCTAAAACTATTCCAACCTGCACTAAAACCTGTGAAAAAATCCAAAGAATAAGGTTAATCCCTAGCAAATAAAATAGAAACCCATCTCAAAGAACATCAACTTACACAAAAGCTTACAAAATCAGATTAACCTACACATTTGTGGTCCAAACCGGTTGTAGTCACTTTCAAAACATGAGTTGGCTTGCTAGTTCTGGATTTCAAATCTTCAATCTCACTAAGACTTTATCTAATCATTAAGCACGAAGAGTTTATATAGGCGTGAGTTTATCATGCTTTCTACGAATTTCATGCAAGCACATGCTTTCAAACTACATGTATATATGTAACAATATTTGGAATGATTCCCTCCTATGCCATAGTTAAAACTAGAATATTTTAAGGGCATAGCTTAATGGCATGTCCCTATGCAATCACTTTTATGTGCTAGGTAGCCGGCCAGATTGAGGGGTTTACCGGCCGGAAGCCCCGAAATCTGGCCGGCTACCAAACGTAAACCGGCGTTTGATGAAAATTCCGGTATTATTTTCTGGCGTTGATTCTTGGAAGCGAAGCACAGAGGGATTTTGCAAGTGAAGCCATTTCTAACAGCTGTTGTAGCTTACATTTTTAGCAAGCGGCTGTAGCTTACATTTTGCAAGCCATTTCTAGCCAGATGCTGCTTGAAAAATCAAAGAAATTTCAAACATTCCTTGTTTGTGCAGAGACAGAGCTTCAGCCCATTCTAGCCGCAATAGGGTTGCCTTTTGCAGGAAGTTTTCGGAAAGTGGAAGCAGCCTAGGATGCAAATATTGCAGCTTTCATTCCGGCAACACAGCGGCCCGGTATATTACATATGAAATAAACACTAGGAAATTGCAAGGGAACCTCTGTACCGCTTGCCGGAGAACTAATAGGATCACGTATATTGCAAGCATTATAATCCTCTTCACTAATTTGGATGACGCAGTGAGAAGATCCATACCTAAGAACTACATTCAGGAAAAAAAAAACAAAAAAAACCACAGATTAGGCGCCAGAGCTAGGGATGGAGACAGAGTAAAAGCAGACGCCCTTGTTTTGGCCGCTCAATCTGACCGCTGCACTGCTGCTGCACTACTGCTTCCGCCGCTGCTGCAAAGGAATAATGAAGCTGCTGCGATGAAGCTTTGAGGCTCTGGCTATGGTGGAATAATGGCCGGCTGCTGCTGCAAGGAAAATGGCGGCTCTGTAAGCGGCACCATCAGAAGCCCATAAACCTGAAATTACCTAAAAGAAAAAATAACGAATATTCGAGGAATTTTCATTAAACGGCGGTTTACTTATCCTATAGATCTCACAACGAGAGATAAAATTAAGCAAACACAAATCTAGCTTACAAGACATGTGGTAAATATAGATCGGTTAAAGAAGCACAGGAATCAATTAATGAAGTAGGAATTTTTTGAAAGACTTCCCTTTAGATCGTTGCTAAAAAAAAAGCCCCATTGAAGGGCTTTTATAGGATAAGGAAGCTTTAACATTTAGAATTTTTGAGCCTACAACCAGCCTAGATTAATTTCAAGATTGCAAGAAAAGGAACACAGAAGAATCAGAGTCTGAAATCGTCACCTAAAATTTTCGGAAGAAAGAAGGAATGTAGATATAAAAAAAAAACAAAAACATACCCTAATCGAAGCAAAAGAGTTTGTGTATTGGGCTTGCTTGATTTCGTGGTGCGACAAGAGTAAAATCCATGCTTGATTCGTGGAAATCCGGTGTTGTAGTCCACTGCTTCAAGATCATTGCTAAGAAAAAAGGTAGATGTGCATGATAATACTAGAAAATAAATTGTTGAGGGACTAATGTAAAGACCAACAATTCCACAACAAAACAATGTTGGTGGGTTTGGCATGAATGTGTGCATATTGTGTTAGAGTGGTGTGTGCGTCGTATATCCTATGGGATGTTGCCTAGTGGCATGAGTGGTGCGTCATATATCCTATGGGATATTGTGTTAGAGTGGTGTGTGCGTCATATATTCTATGAGATGTTGCCAAGTGACATGAGTGGTGTGTGCACCATATATCCTATGGGATGTTGCCAAGTGGCATCGTAAAAACTTCAACTCTCCCAGGACCAACAATTACACAACAAAGCAATGTTAGAGTGGTGTATTCGTGGTATATCCTATGGGATGTTGCCAAGAGGCATGAGTGGTGTGTGCATCATATATCCTATGGGATGATGTGTTAGAGCGGTATGTGTCTCCAATATCCTATGGAATGTGGCCAAGTGGCATTAAAAGAAATGTTAGAGTGGTGTGTTCGTCGTATGTCCTATAGGATGTTGCCAAGTGGCATGAGTGCGTCATATATCCTATGGGATGCTGTGTTAGAGAGGTGTGTGTGTCGTATAACCTATGGGATGTTGCCAAGTGGCATGAGTGGTGTGTGTGTCATATATCCTATGGGATGTTGCCAAGTAGCATTGTAAAAACCAGCAATTACACAACAAAGCAATCTTGTTGTGTTCGTCATATATTCTATGGGATGTTGCCAAGTGGCATGAGCAGTGTATGTGTCATATATCCTATGGGATGTTGTGTTAGAGTGGTGTGTGCGTCATATATCCTATGGGATGTTGCCAAGTGGCATTGCAAAAACGTCAACAACCTCCTCCTCCTCCTCCTCGTAGGACCCAACAATTACACAACAAAGTAATCTTAGAGTGGTGTGTTTGTCATATATCCTATGGGATGTTGCCAAGTGGCATTAGTGGTGTGTGCATCATATATCCTATGGAATGTTTTGTTAGAGTGGTTTGTGTGTGTCATATATCCTATGGAATGTTGCCAAGTGGCATGAGTAGTGTGTGTAGTATCCTTTATTATAAAGTTTTAGTGTATGTCGTGCATAAAACCCTAAAACTTTCGACGGCCCAGATTTCACTTAAAATTTTGGACGGTCCTTGATTTTGTGGTAGGGTTACGGCCGATTCCATCCTTCGTGCATAAAACCCTAAAACTTTTTGACCCCGATTTCACTTAAAATTTTGGACGGTCCTTGATTTTGTGGTAGGGTTACGGCCGATTCCATCCTTCCTCATCTCTGTTTTATCTTTTGCAGGTTAAGCTTCAAGGGAATCGGATTTCCTACAGGCCGATTCTCGGCTCCAGGGCAAACATAACAGATCTGGCTTAGGGTAATGGCGGGGATTTTTTGCCTTCTATCTTGCTTTTATTTGCTCTGAATCTTATTCCATCCTTCCTCATCTCTGTTTTATCTTTTGCAGGTTAAGCTTCAAGGGAATCGGATTTCCTACAGGCCGATTCTTGACTCCAGGGCAAACATAACAGATCTGGCTTAGGGTAATGGCGGGGATTTTTTGCCTTCTATCTTGCTTTTATTTGCTCTGAATCTTTCTCAGACAGGTTTCAACAAAGAACAGATGATCTATATTGCATTCACAAGAGATTACACAAAAAAAAATCCTCTTTCTTAAGAACGGCACATGATCTAGGAGAAATCAACCACCGTTGCCTCTTGAGTATGGTTTCCTTTGCCTAACCTTCTTATTTCAGTTTCTTATTTCAGGATGGTGATATCGGTAGGGTTACGGCCGTTCCATCCTTCCTCATCTCTGTTTTATCTTTTGCAGGTTAAGCTTCAAGAGAATCGGATTTCCTACAGGCCATGCTCATCTTTAATACAGATTTATACAGTGCATATAATTTTCAACAATACGTAATGCAGATGCAGAACAAACAGGAGTTAAGAGGAATGCAGGGTAACAGAATCTCTGTGACCAAGGGTTATCATATGAGGTTTTGAAAAGTTTCAATTTCTGCCTTAAGGCAAATAAAGAAAATCCACTATGGTAAACGTGCTTTCCTCTCATTCTTAATGTACTGGCAGTGTGTAGCATCACTAGCCAATTTACAGCCTAAGGATCAATTTTGGCAGCAAATGAACCTGACAAGACCTAAATGAATTCTCTCATTGCAATTTGTTGACGATTATTATTGGTAAATTTCAGAAGATGAATACCCTCTGGAATTTTACAATTATGCAATTATTAGGGATAACAAGTTGCAAGCAGGAAGTTCAACTGATTTTTGTTTTCATGCATGCAGGCCATGAATATGGATATGCACAGTACATATTTGTCACGTTAGCAGCACCAAGTGTAGCTTCAAGATCCAGCTGAGCCACATGCCCATGTCTGGCCCATGTTTAGGCACAAAGTCAACATGTTCAACAACAATAAAACCATGGCAGCAACATTTGTTGATGCCTAAGAGATATTACCTTTGGAATGATGCACGATTGTTGATACTGAAACTGACAAAGCAGCACATACATTTTGCTGAAGGATAATTATCTAATCTGCCTCGCACTTAAATTTCAATCACGGCCAGTTATTCGTTGGTGCATATTTTTCAATATAAAGGTTGTAGATCTATTCTGGCTGTAATTGGATGAAGCTCCCTGTTGTATCCTTACATGTGTAACATTCTATAAAGTTGCAAGGCACCATTGTTCGTTCGGTATATATGTAGAAGAGAATGCTAGGAACTTGGATGGCATTCTATCCATAAAGTGAATTTTGGAGATTCCAGTGGTATATAGGTTTAGATAACAATATGTAGCATAATAACAGGGGGTTGTTTTTGTATTTTTGTACATTTTTCCCTATGGTTTTTATATGATTTGGTGGCCGTATTTTGCAAGGTGTACTAATGCGTACATCTAGAGTGCGCACTGTATTTTCACTTCCTAATTTCATATTTGTAATGGTTTAGACCCATGTTTGTGCCATCATGTTATGTTAATGGCCAAGATGGAGTGGTGAGTCCTTAATCAAGGGCTCACAATAAACACCCTATTTCCATAGCCCATGTAATTGTTTTTTAAAATCAAAAGCCAACATGCAGATGACGAGCTCATGTATTCTAGGGTTTCCATTCTTTTGCTCTTCCACTTGCCGATCTTTGCACTCGCCAACACAGAACAACGGTCCCGATGCATTTACAAGGGGAAACAAGAGTCACTTCGGTTTGTGGTGCAGTTCGGTGATAAATCCGTATGGGCCCCTTTTCTTTGGTTGCTTGGCTTGGGTGGGGTAAAAGCAGAATAAAGAGCTTCTCTTGTTGGGTCTTCCAGCTCCGGCTCTTCCAGTTTTTGCTCTCGGCGGTTACCGCCACACATTTAGATCCTATAGCAAAATTTTTCAAGCTCGGGATCATCGTTGCCCTTGTTGCACTCTCTTCGTGGCCTCGCCATTTGTCACCTCGGTTGCTCCATTTGCATCAGGTAGGCGGATCGACATTCTACTTGGTCTGTTTAAAGCCTCCTTTTGCAATGCATTTGTGTTAACAAATGAGAAATTTATATCGAGCTCCATATGAACTTGAACCCGAGCTATCCCACATATGGGCATGTGGGGTTTTTCTCATTTTCCTAATGCATCGCTTTTTATTTGGTTATTTTGTGTGGGCATTATTATTGATTGGTAGGTCGGTATGAGAGCATGGCCGCTGATATTGCAAGGGGTAAATCTCGACCCGCCCCCAGTTAGTATTGAATGAATCTACACAGAGAAAATCCTACTAAGTAGATATGGCTTCCCAAATTTTCGGCCGCCAGACAACCTCGTAAGTCCTAGCTTCTCAAAAACAGTCTTAATTTGATTCACGCTTTACGCGTAACACTTGTGCAATGCAAAGATGTCCGATATTAAAAATTGGATGAATTAGAGCTCTTCTGCTTCTTCTACCTCAAAATGTTGGCCTCTTTTGGGCAAATGCAGGGCATCGGCTCCCATCAGTTTGATTTGGCTTACTGGTAATTAATTTCTATTGCTTGCTAAACCCTACAGGCCCTGCTCCAGGAGGCCTTATGGCACTTTCCAGCCTCATGATGGGGCTTCGAACTGAGAGCAAAAGGTAAACCTATGATGCAAGAGGCCAGGGATTTATGTACTAGCGTCAAATGAGAAGGCTTTTACATAAGTAGAAAAACTCTCATTTTTCCTTTGCTTCTATGCAGGACGGACGATTTACAACTTCGGTTTGCGGGGATATTCTTAATGCAAATGTACTATATTGTTGAGGGTGCGGCATTCTAGAAGTCTCTTTAATTCATGGGTTATGCTAGATATTGCGATCGTGAAGTAAGCATTTGTTTGCATTGAGTTTTTTATTTTCACCATGCATACGCCCTTATTACCAGGTTTCTCAGTATGCCTTGAGTTTTATTAGTGTTCTTGTCATACTTGCAAGCTTGTTTCTCCCATTCCTCATGTGCAATGCCATATTAAAAGCTTTTTGTTTCTAGAAAAAATGAAAGAATACTTTTAATTTCTCAATCAATCTCATGATGCAGGAAGCAAAAAAGAAAGCCGAGGAGGAAGAAAGAAAGTTTACAAGGAGGAAGAAAGAAAGTTTACACGCTCCTTGTTAGAAATCCAATTCACCACAAGGTTGTAAAATAAGGAATACCTTTTGCTGGTTATATATACATGTGCTTCAACTTTCTCATTTTTAAAATCGTGTGCGCTAGTTTCATAGTTGGAGTTTTAAGATCTCATATGCTAGTTTGTTAGTTGGGACCGGTATAGAAGAGAGGAACTCCACATGAATCCTATTCTTAAAAATAGAAATCTAGCCTAGCAATAACCAAAGTGGTGAAAGTGATGTCATGTCCTTTATCCAGATGTTATGTTCTTTATAAAGAATGTTAGATATTCCTTCCTCAACATTTCCAGTGTTGTGCATGACTTCATAAAAAGAACTCCAAGTCCATACCAACATTTTTTGTAGCATAGAATGTGGATTATAGAATTTATTCTTCATTGCAAATATCTTGCCACATGACTACATAAGAACATTATTTATAGCGCGGAATGTGGAATTATGGCATATGATGTTCATTTGTGGCAATATGTGTATATCAGACTTTTATCGCCTTTAGGATATGGTCCAACCACTATCCTTTCCTTTTTTATGCAATAGAAAACCTTAAGAATGTGATTATAGCACAAAATTTATGTTCTTATTATATGTCGATCTTTTTCTTTTAGAAATATGAATAATTTTTTCCAAGGCCCCGAAGGGGCCAAAAAAAATTTCATAATACAAACCATAACCTTCACAATTATAATTAAATTCCCCCTGAAAACCCCCTTTGGTTTGGGTGCATATTCACGCGAGGGGGTGACGTGAGGGGCAAACGAGAGCCCCTAAAATTATGTTTCACATGTACAAAATGAACACCATATAGTACATTACCTTAAATCTTATAGTATTTTGCAAATCTTCTTATACAGTATGGCAAATTTTGTACATGCATACCCCACAAACGAGGAACTTTATGTGCGGTGTAGATCAAGGAATAAAGGGTGCATATGCCTATCCAACAGCTCTCGATGCCCGGAGTCACCCCCCGTGTGAATATGCACCCAAACCAAAGGGGGTTTTCAGGGGGAATTTAATTATAATTGTGAAGGTTATGGTTTGTATTATGAATTATCTCTGTGGTGCTCACTTCATTTTCAATCTGACATGGCTTGGCTATTCTAGGCACCATAGTTCATTGAGTGTACATTTAGAAGAAAATGCAGAAACTGGATGGCATTCCATATTCTCTTGACGACTTTATATAGCAGACCATCCTTTTCTCTTCCTTCTCAGCGAGGATTTACGAGGTGTAATTTCCTTTTGTAGGGCATGTTATAAATCCATTAATTGGCTGAAGTCCTAAAAACACAAGACACACTATTTTAAATATTATATGGTTATGTTATAATACATGTTCTTCTCAACACCCTTTGACTAATGCAAACTCAATAATGTTATTTCACTACAAGGCCATTTCCATGAACATTTGCAATTCTATAATGCAACTTTATTGCAAACACTACATAAAGAATGCTTATTAACTTACAATATTAGCATCTCTAACTTATGAGGACATATCTACGCATATATTTGCCTGCTAATCCAAATAAGGAACACTAAACTCAACAACTAATTTGCAAGTTTAGTTCACATAGCTCTTTTACTAAACATACAACTAATTTAACCTCTGCCACTTTTCAAAAATTGAAGCCCAATTTCACATCATTAATGCTACATGAATCATACAATGTTGAACCTAAGAACTGCCTTATATCCCAGCAACGCTGGGCACCATTACTAGTATATCCTATGGGATGTTGCCAAGTGGCATTGTAAAAGCTTCAACTTCTCCTCCCCATCCACCTCTATCATCATCATCATCTTCAGTAAAAATTCTCTTATCTTATCTTATCTTGTTGCAAACTGAAGCCTTCACCAAAGGAACTAGGTATCAAAAGTGTATAAAGCAGGCCTCAAGATTTTTGTATGCTCCAAAATCTTTAGTATCTACGTTTTCTTCTTTGTTTAATATGGTCATTTTTGTTGCAAGATAGCCTTCATCAAAGCAACTAGGTTTCAAAAGGCTATAAAGTAGGCCTCAAGATTTTTATATGCTCCAAAATCTAGCTCACAATTAGATTGACTTTGCAAAGAATCAATAGTTAATACCATTTTGCATTTACTACTTCATTAAAGGCCTAAAATAGCACTCTATTTTCTTGCTTTTTGATCAAGATTTCAAACTATAAACGACAGGAACCATTAGACATACTACTAACAAGACCCCCGGGCATGGCCCCCAACCCCCTCTTGTATAGGTGCATATTCATATGAGAGGTGACTTTGAGTATAGATCATTTTGGGCCGTAGATAGCAATCCTTGTTTGTGGGGGCGCAGGTTGGAGTATACAATGGATGCGTTTTTACTTACCCTATGCAAAAAAGCTTGTCGCAACATGGGTGCTAGCATACCACCTAACTTTTTTGTAGCATGTTAAGCCCTTCAGCAACCAATCATCCAAAAAACACGTTGTTTGAGTGGGAAAATTTGTCTTTTAATCCGTAGAATCAGAATTAGCCACATCTGCGATCCAAAAATAGACATGTTGATTTTTTTTTAGCACGTCAGAGAATTCATCTATCATCCATAAAAGTCATTATTTAGGCATGAGAATGTGTTTGCTGATCCAAATGATGAGAATTTGCAATCTCAGTGATTCGGATAGAGGTGCTAAGAAAGTGGAATTTGGCATATAATTTAATGCATGTCATATCTGATACTAGCCCTTCAAAAATAATGAATACAGCATGTTAGTTTCATGCACCCGTCACGTGGAATACATAAAAAAGGGTGCTTGACAGGTGCTGGCATGTAAAAAAGTGGCTAAGTCAAGCAAAAACATACCTCTATATAAAAAGGTTTGAAGCATATGTTTGCATGGTATTAATTCGATATATGTATTGTACAATCAACAAGGAGAGATGGAGAGGCCCTCACTACCCTGCGTCGCCCCTCACATAAATACGCACTCAAACAAAAAAGGGTTGCATATGGAATCATATTAAAGGTGTATGTAATGGTTTACGTTGTAAAAATTTGGTGCCTTGAGAGCCTTGGGAAGCGTGGCGTGGCGTGGTTAAATAAGCTTTGGACTGAGAGAATTCGGCTTCTCTCAAACAATAAGTTATAATGCTTTCAACAAGATATGAAAATAAGACAATGGAAACAAATATAAGAGTAGTTGACAAAATATCGTACAAACATCTCAATAAAGGAAAGCAACAACCATGTACAAATACAAAGAGGACTATCTTGGACGCACCTATGCAACGTTTGGTGAACATGATTAATATTGATATAAAAAAGTTCAAGCATATCTATTTCAATTTATTTAACCTGTGGCATTTGTCTCCTCCAGCCTTGTAAACCGAGAGGCTAGTTAAAATTTATGTTTTTGTATATCCATTGGAGCGGCTGACAAGGAATAGAGTTGATGGTAAATGTAGGAAACATGTGAATGCGAACAAGTAAACAAAGATTAAACACGTAGAGACCAAGAATGCTCCTCTACAAAGAGGAACACCACGTTTACAAAATCCTAGCTACCCTTACCAAACTAAGATCCAAACAATGTAAATAAACTAACTAGGAAAAACTATAAGACTCAAACAATGTAAATAAACTTAGGGAAAGCTAGAAGCACAACAGAGACAAAAAAGGAAACTCTCAAGAAGAAGGTTGATAAAAAGAGCTTGAAACTGAAGCAGTATATAGGCAAAACAAAAGGTGCAAGAAAAAGGGCCAAGCTATTTCCGTCTTTCCAAGAATGATGGTTCTATATTGCCATAGAACCATAGAGAAGGCAACATGGGGTTTCTTGAATTCTCCCACTCTTGATTTTGCACATGAATCCTTTCTATGAGATCAATGTTTTTATTTACTTTGTAAACATGTTTTCCTTCAATATCTAGCATTATAACAGGGATTTTTTTGTGATTTTATACGCTTTTTGGCATGGTTTTCATATGATTTCATGGGCGTATTGCACGACGCATACTAATCAGTACATCTAGAGTGCACTAAGTTTTTGCATGCAATTTGTGCAATTTTTGTTTCATCCTCCTCAATAGTTAAGATCAGAGGGCTTACAAAGAAAGCCCTCTTTTAATTAAAAAAGATCCAAGGGCTTATAATGAAAGCCCTTTTCTCATCTAATTTGAGAGAGCCGGAATTAGCGCACGGTTATTACAAAGAAACAAGGTGCTATCGCACAATGGGTTGCCCACTAAAAATTTGTACAGAGATAGGAGAGGTCACAAATAATTTGAGAAATAACGAGTTTCAGCAAAATAAGTAATGAATATCAACAAGTTAATTATAAGAAAATGCTTTTAAGGAAGGAACTACCCTTTTCATGCATATCTATTATGGTCTGCACACCAAACATGTTATAAGAAAATTCTGTAACCCCACTCATACAAGGTAGTCCAGAAGAATAGAAACGTCATAATACAAATGCAAAACAAGCAGGAATGGAAATGGAAATGAGAAAAAGACATTTCTTTTTTTCATGGATACCCCATGCAAATGCCAACTACTGCATTGGAAGTATTCCAAAGCTTCAGGAATACTGCCAATTACACAGTAAGTGGACTTGGAAGTAAAGTTTATTAAGAAAACCCCCGGTGCAAGATGTTGTTGTAATCTTCAATGCAATATGTACTCCCATGTACTAGGATACGAAGTTTGAAAAGGAGGTTCCTGACACTGCAACTACATGCAACAATTAGCCTCAGTTAGAAATGCATGGAAGCCATAAACTGAAGAGTAGGCAAGCCCTGAATTCCATGAGATAATATCTCGTGGAGGAAGTCTGGCAAATGGTTACCAAGCACCATCTATATGCCAATAATTTGCATTCACATCCAGAGTATCAAAGAACCAAGAAAGGAGCGGCTAAACAGTAAGAAGCAAGAACTAATAAATGTATTACCATTACGAATATATATACAAAGTATGAGCAGAATATTCCAATATGCTAACACTCCCTTGTTCTGCTCATAAACTAAACTTAGCAAAACTGTTTCAGCAAGTTGAATCAGAAATTCATTTTACTGAATTATCTGATACTCTAAACAGTCCTAGAGTTAATTGATGCCGACAGAATGCTTCTCTTCCTAGTGGTTTAGTTAGGATATCTGCTGGCATGTCTGAGGTCTTGCAATACTCCATCTTAATGTTACCAGCCTGGACCTGATCTCGTATAAAATGGTGATGTATGCTAATGTGGCTGGACCGCTTATGAAGTATTGGATTTTTGGTGAGTGCAATGCTACTCTTGTTGTCATTATAGAGAATTGTGGCATGCGATTGTTGGTACCCAATTTCCTCAAGGAACTGCCTCAACCAAATGGTCTCGCGCACAGCTGCTGAAGTAGCCATATATTCTGCTTCACACGACGACAGTGCCACGCTAGTTTGCTTACAACTCGTCCATGCAACATCACCTCCATGAAGCAAGAGAGAGAAACCGGTTGTGGATCTTCTGCTGTCTGAGTCTTCAGCCCAATCCGCATCTACAAATCCAACCAAGGTAACTTCTGGATCATTTGTGTCTGGACCATACAGAATTTCCATGTCATGTGTGCCACGAAGGTAGCGAAGAATCCTTTTTACCGCCCGCCAGTGCTCAATGCCTGGCTTCTGTATGAACCTACTTACGACATTGACTGCTGCTGCTATGTCAGGTCTGCTGCTCACCATGATATGAAGTAAGCATCCCACAGCATTGCGATAAGGCACTTTCTCCATCAACTCTTGTTCCATTTCTGTTGCCGGTTCCATATCTCGTGTGAGTTTCTCATTTTGTGTTGCTGGTGTCTCCTTTACAGCGGCATGCATCATCCCAAACCTGGTACAAATCTTAAGAATGGTCTTCGCTTGATGAATTAGCAAGGTCCTCTAGTCCACTACAAAATTAAAGCCCTGTTACGACGTCTATTACGACGTCCAGACGTCGTTTAGACGTCGATCATCGTCGTCAATAGGTCGATAAACGACGTCTATTTCGACGTCTGAGCGTCGATGAACGACCTTTATGCGTCGCTATACGCGTCGCAACCGCGGCGTCTTAAAGCGACGACCTGACGTCGTTCAACGTCGTTGCGTATACGTTGGCCAGCCACGCGGCACTGCTGCCAGCGTGACCGCGCCAGCGCGGCCGGCTGGCGTGGCTGATGAGCTGGCAACGTCGTTAAACGACGACAAGTATACGTCAGCATGTCGCATGTCCTGCGTCCAGCGTGGCGTTGCCAGCGCATAGCGCTGGCGTGTCGGCCACGTGTTAACCGTCGTTCAACGACGTTGCTGACGTGGCTGCCACGACGCCACGTCGTTTAACGACGTTGCTGACGTGGCGGCCGCGCGCTTACGAATGATGAGGTGGCGATACACGTGGCAGCCACGCCAACAACGTCGTTAAACGACGATCAAGGAATTTTGAAAAAAAAAATATTTATTTAATATTATTCAATATTATTTAACGGACAGTTAATATTCATATTCAATATTAACAAATATTTAATTAAAATAATATTTAGTAATATTTATTAATATTAAATAATATTAATAGTATTAATAAATATTAAATATGAACAAAATAAATCGAGAATAAAAATTTAAAAATTCGAAAAATAGAAACAAATATTGATTAAATTATATTAGTATTCAGTATCATGGTAGATAAGCATTATTATTTAATATGTAATTAAATGTTTAATAAATCTAAGAATAAAAGAATAGAATCGAGCATAAAATTAACATAACAAAAAAAAATCACAAATAATAAGAACAAAGCATAAAAAATTTAGATTGAATTCGATTAATATATTTCACAATGTAATTTGCACATTACAAAATATATTGAGTCTTTAGTTGTTGCTCTCTTCTTCTTCTTCTTCTTCGGCGCCTTCGTCTTCATTTACCTGCATTATATTGTATCGCAACAATTAGTTCATTGTAGTCACAAATAATTATCTAATATATGATACACACTTCCCCCGCTCACGCTAGCAATGGCGTCTTTGGATGGCGCATGATTTGCCTTTTTGAAGGCCCTTTCGCGTTCATCTTTAGCGGGCGACCAGCAAATGACTTCTATTGAGAATGAGCACCAAAACTAATGTTAGTGTTCAACTCGAGAACCTACATTATAAACCAAATTTATACTTACAAATAGCTTATCCAGAAAGCCATAACCGCCCGGACCGGTCTTATTGGCACTATAGCTGCCACTTGCTTCGTCGTACCTCGCGTCCAGCGCTGCCTTTGTTCTAGCTTCCCCTTTCTTTGATAATATGTTGGCCTTCAAACACTACAATGCAATACAAGGACTTAGTCCACATGGCGTCATCTAATTATACGACTCTCCCGACTACAATGCAATACAAGGACTTAGTCCATATGGCGTCATCTAATTATACGACTCATGGGAGAGATGATGTACTTGAAATGCCTCATGAGTCAACCAGATAGGCTGTGCCACTTCCTCTATCGGGACTCCTGTAGCTTTGGCAAGAGCTTTCAGCTGCTTCTTCTGATTAGCTCTGCAAAATATAAATAAAATATGAGTATAATGAGGTTATAATGAAGAACGAAAAAGCCTAATACCTGGTGGCTTTAACATGTTTACCCTGGTTTGAACAAACCTCCCTCCATGAGATCTCTCCTGACTTGAGCTCGGGATATTCTGCTTCTAAAATCGCCTTGATCCTCTCTTTTTCCTCATCATAGGCTCCTGAGTTCCATTCACCCTTGTGGACGTTTTGGCAAATGCTATTTGTGACACTGTTAGCCATCTTCCAAAAATCGTCGCCATCTGCAGTGTTGTGGCGCGGCAACTTCTTGTTACTACACTCAACATACGACTAACATATGAATATGTGTTAGTGAACAAAAAATGGCATAATTCAAGATGAACTCACTCATATTCAAAGACATGCCGACGTGGAGGTGGTGCACGATCTTTAACAGAGCTTGAAGAGGAATTGCGTCCACTCCGACGTGAACGACGGTCGGTGCTCTTTCGTGCGGGTTCATACTCCCCGTGCTCTCGGGAAGGCTTCAAGATTGAATTCTGAAGGAGTGTATGAGCTATGGCGTGGAGGGTCATGGGCCGGACCTCCGCCTACTTTGTTCACTGCGCGCAATCTCCATTTCTGCGGGCGACATCCCGAATTGCAAGGCATTCCACCTATCTTCAGGGTTATCGCCTCGTTGATATCTCGGAGTTCCCTGCTCTTCGTCTTCCTGCTCGAGGCGAGGTCCTTTTTCGTCTCTTCGGCGGTGGTGAGAAGAAGATCCGCCCATAACCCGACGACGTAACATTATGCATAGGAAAAGAAGGACGCAACCGCATTTACACGCTACATTTAAAAACATTAGAACGTTAAAAATAAATGGTTAACTTACATTTTATCCTAGAAAAAATCCATACCAAATCCGACAATGGTGGAGGTGGCGGTGGTGGCGAGCTAAACCCGAAGCGACCAACTTCGCCTCTTAAAGGCCTTTGCGGGTTTAGGGTTTGTCAAGAAAGGCTACCAAGCCACGAGAAGTAAAGTTGTGAACAATAGATATGCCATCATGCCGCATCCCATGGTTCTTTGGACATGTGCAAAAACTTGCAAGTTATTTATATGGAGTGCGATGAATAACATAGTAGGAAAGAAACAAATGTTAGCAACATGGGAAGTTCATTACAAAACATTGGGATTTGAATAATTAAAAGTGTCTTTATATATTTGGTTATTAGACAATTAAAAAATTTACTACTCTTAAACATGGCAAGATATACAATATTGTATTCATTCTTTGAGTTGTGATAACAACAATTTTGACATCTCCAAGGCATCCATGCACTTCATGTGCCGTCTTTTTGTCTCACAACCATGGTAGAAGATATTCCAACACTTTGTAAGGCTTCAACAACCCGAGAAGCTTTGGGTCGTGATGAGAATACGTCTTCACGTAGGCACATCATTCTTGTTTTTTGCTCCTCCAACTTGTCAAGACGTCGTTGGTACATATGGGTTGGATTAATCCATTGGGCATTGTTGTTATTATTAAACCACTCCATTCGTCGCATAGCTTGCACGAAATCCAGAAGCATCTCATAAATATATCCCAATGCATAGACATCATGAATTTCGTGTCCCCATACACGATCATCATCTTTTGATTTCTCAAACACAGTTTCCTCTAACCATGGATATTTTGCTTGTCCATCCGAAAGCAAGTACCGACACTTCAACAAGGGACGACGCTCTTTGGCGTAAAAATGAATTGCATTGTCCCAATCACCAATGGCCACCCACACATTTTGGTACTCATCATCAAAATGTAATTTGACTCTCTTGCAATTAAGCTTTGTGTGAGTGAAGTGGCCTTTGTGGATCTCAAGGACACCTTACGCTAGGGCAAGAGCTATCTAAGTTCGGAACATCTTGATATACAACTCGCATTTTGCTCCTAAGTTCAGCCTATGTGTTTGTCGGGTTCTTCTTGCGCTCTAGCAATTGCATTTGACCATCTTCTAAAACGTGACAAGTTATTAGGTAAATAGTCAAACAAGTGTGCAAGTGTCTCTCCATTCATGAAAGGTAGAATCACCATTGGCCCTATGGTATCCCCACTAGAGCTAGCAACTTCATATGCAAGTCCAATGGATGTAGCCAAAGCAGGATGCGGGCTCTTGAAGCGTATGTATCTTTGAGCCATCTCATACGTCTCTGCCCTATCTTTGCCCTTGAAAACCCATCCACTATATAGCTCATCATCTTGGAAGTGTTGTGTTCCGTTGATCTTGATTTGATACGTGCGATGTATTGGTTTCTCCTCAATAAGGCGTATCACATCCACGGCCTCTACGGGTATGGGATCAACAAAGATTGATGTGTTCATGTGATTCTCCAAAGAAAAGTGGGGCTTGCTAGGCCCTGCTCCACTAGAGCTTCCCCCCTGATGCAAAGCATTTTTAATTACCTCCAACTGACGTGCATTGAGATCCGCAATGATGTTCTTGTGATCTGCACGCCGCTTCTTTGAGGAATTCCATGAAGCTACCCATTCCTTGACACGAGCCTCGGCATTGGGACTTTTAAGCTGCACTGAATACTTCAAACATGTCTTCAGTTCATCCATGGGGTTTCCAATCATTGGCTTTACATGTGCGTCAAGGAGAGAAGTCAACATTTCTTCTTGACACGGCCATTTTTTGTGCTAACTCAAATTGGCACTTCCTTTTCACATGTCGACAAAATGGTCGACCGTTGACCGGTTTGCATCTCGGTCGGGACTTTCGTTAGCACATATCTCATTTATGACCATGCGTCTAATCTCACTAACCATTTGTGTCTTCACACTCGGGGCCATACCTACAAACCAATTTAGATTCATTAATCTTGCTTTGTGACTTTTTTCAAACCTTCATTATGAATCTTTACCTACTTTATTAAGAGTTAGTTTCCCTTTTAATTTTTTTTTTTAAAACCAACTATTGAAATTTTTTCTTGCTCTTAACCACTCCACATCAGTGTTTCTTTGACATCCCTAACATTTTTAAAAAACAACATTCTTAACTAGAAAACCGAAAATCAATAATGCAATTTTTTTCAAAAACCCTGCCCTTGTTTAATCCCGTAAAGATTTCTATTTATTGATATATTAATAAAAAAAATAAACAAGAGTAGGCGGTGAGCTTGGACCCGGAACACCTAGTCTTCTCCACTCAAGGCGGAGCCGACCATGCCCTTGTCCAAGTCTCCCCAATTTTTTCTAAACTAAATACATTAATCAATAAAATTACAAGAGTAAACGGTGAGCTTGGACTGGGAACACCTAGTCTTCTCCACTCAAAAGGAGCCGACCATGCCCTTGTCCAAGTCTCCCCAATTTTTTCTAAACTAAATACATTAATCAATAAAATTACAGAGTAAGCGGTGAGCTTGGACCGGAACACCTAGTCTTCTCCACTCAAGGCATTTTGAGCCGACCATGCCCCTTGTCCAAGTCTCCCCAAACTTTTTTTTTAACCTAAATAAAACATTAAAATTTTATTCTCCTACTCAAACTCAAATTCTTACCTAGAATGTCTTCGAGCTGCGAAAATTGATTTCCAAGAGCGACGTATTTTGTTATTAGTGTACATGCAAGGCCTAATCTTTCAATGACGTCCCCTTCTTGTAATAAAAAATAGAGGAAGAATGGGCCTCGTCTTTCAACGACGTCCCCTCTTCTTCCATGGAAAAAAAAATAGAAGAGGAAGAAGAAGAAGAAATAGAAGAAGAAGAAGAAATAGACGAAGAAGAAGAAAGGGGAGATAGGAAAGAAAGATTGAATAGAATGAGAAAGTGATGAAGAAGAAGAAGAAGAAAATGAATAGAAGATTGGAAGAACGGAAGATTAGAAGGAAAAAACCAATGATTGGAAGAAGATTGGAAGAAGAAGGAGGAGGATTCGATTCATACTAAGAAGAGGCAAAATGGATTGAAGAAAAACAAGGATGGAAAGAAGAGGAGGATAGAAATGGGATGGATTGAAAACAAACAAGAAAAAACAAGAAGCCCTAAATCTATCAAACAACAAGCCTAATTCAAAAATAGAGTTGATTGATCCATTGAAATACCTTTGGATGCTTGCTTGAAGCTTGGAAAGGACCGCAAGGATGATCCGCGCCAAAAATCGCCACGAAAAACGCTCCTCCAGCCGCTTAGAACCAAAAAAACTAGGCGGCGGAAAAGCCGGCTCTGTTTTCTGATAAAAAGTTACAGACGTCGTTTAACGACGTCGTGACGTCGTTAAACGACGTCTGTAATAGTCGTTAAACGACGTCCATATCGACGTCTTTGTGTTAAACGACGTGCCTTATTTTTTATTATAACTATAGTACATAGCCCATACGTTGTAATTATCGTTTGTGTTGCCCTGTGAAGGAAAGCAGCCTTCCATAAAGAAAAAGAATTTGGTCCCCATATCTTTGTCACCTTCCCCATGTGGATCTCCTTGATTCTTGTGGCGTTGCGTTGTTCTTTCATTATATTATTTAAAGTTTTTCTTTGGTTGTTGGCTATTATTCACCTCTCATGTTTTGAAAGAAAATGTGTTGAACTTGTCACATCCACTTCCCTTGGTAATAATGTTTCGTCTTTTGATGATGTTTCGTCTTTTGATGATGTTATTAAAAGGAGCCACAATTTCGGGAATCGTGCAAGTAGGTGAGGTAGGAGGTCCCTTCATCCAGTCTCTTCATCGTCTCTTCATTCTATCTCTTCGTGCAAGCACCTTCATTCGCTCTCTTACATTCATCTCACTCAGGACACTCAAAATGGTCGACACAAGGCGCAGACAGGGACACACCATATCTTTGATGATGTTCCAAGCATATGTCGTTGTTTTATCAAAGTGGCACCCGATTTGGCGTGGCGTGCCCCTCGCCAATTTCAAGGTTTGAATTGTTCGATGCACTGTGCTTTTGATTGATGAAAGTTCTAGAAGCATACATACATACATATTTAGAGAACATAATAACATACATGAATATTTAGAGAACATAATAACACGGTATCATATACCAACTTCCAAACACAATAGAGACCAAAGTATGAACTATGTATGTCCCTAGTAACCTTCCCCCAGGTTCCTAACCCCTTCCCCTTCCCCTTTCCCTTCGCCTGCGAGGTGTAACCCATGCATCTGGGTTAGGAGTCAAGAGCTCACGCTCTTCCCAGCCTGATTCTTCCCACCATATGGGGTACCTAGTCATCATGGAATAATTTAAGGGCTAAACTTAGCTATTTGGCGATTTTTTAGCACATTTTCAAAAAAATTTGGCTAAAGTAAATGGAAAAAATTGGTAAAAAAATAATAATTTTAGCTTAAATTTTTTCGGGACTGCACCGACCTTGGAGCTCTTTAGCCAAATGCTAGAAAGTAAGAGAGTGAAATTTTATATTGTTTAGCTAAACCATAGAAACTTTTAGAATGAATTTCGGGCTAGTTTAGCTAACATCATTCTAATTTATATGAAATATGTGATTAATAGTTTAGTTTCTAGCATTATGAATTAATTTGAGTCCTAGGCTTTGCTAGCTAGCATTATTTTAGAATGTTTTCACAAAGAAAATGAACAAAATAAATGGAATATATTGAAAAAAAGTATAGTAATTTGGCTTAATATTTTCTGTTGGCCACACCATAGAAATTTTTGAGTTGATGTTTGGGTTAGTTTAGCTAAACGCTAGAAAGTATGAGAGGAAAAATGTGTAGAGTTTAGCTAAACCACAGAAAGTTTTGGGATTAATATCGAACAAGTTTAGCTAAAGCCATTCTGGCTAATAAGAAATATGCGATTAGTAATTTATTCCCTGCTAGTCATTAGAAAAAGTAATTCCACAGGATAATACTCACGGAAGAAGAGCGGACCCAACTCCACAAAACCATTGTACTCGTTGTAGTACACCCTAATAAGGCCATACATATGTCCCTTACAAATTTCATGAATGAACTCTGATATGTATGCATCCAGAGAGTGTGCTAAATATCCAGCACGAAGAAGAGGCCTCAATTGATGTAGCATCTCGTCCAGATAAGGAGGGGGTTCAAGCATTCCCCTCATTGCAAGTCTCCTATAACATTCAGATGGATTAATTTCCATCAGTGGCTCATGACCACAATCAAATCGCTCCAGAATGAAGTTGATCAACTCCATTGTAAGCTCCTTGGTGGGGCGTGGCGCAACCTCCCTCAAGAAATGGTCCCATAGCTCATCCATTCCAGGGCGCACAAAATGCGGGGCATGCTTGCTGTGTGCCTTCCGAGTAGCCTGGGGAGGATTGGGTCCAATCATTTGCAAAAGCAAGCAAGGATCATCGACGGAGCAAGGAACACTCTGAGCAAGCGAGCAAGTAGCAAGATCAAGAGCAAGGAACAAGATCAAGTAGCAAGGAGCAGAGGTATGAAGTAGCAAGGAACAAGGATCAAGATCAAGTAGCAAGGAGCAATGAACAAGGAAGATCAAGTAGCAAGAAGATCAAGTATCAAAGAAGATCAAGGAGCAAGATCAAGTAGCAAGGAACAAGATCAAGTATCAAGATCAAGAGCAAGGAACAAGATTATAGCAAGGAGCACGGGAATGAAGTAGCAAGGAACAAGGATCAAGATCAAGTAGCAAGAAGCAATGAACAAGGAAGATCAAGTAGCAAGAAGATCAAGGAACAAGGAAGATCAAAAGCAAGAAGATCAAGGAACAAGGAGGATCAAGTAGCAAGAAAATCAAGGAACAAGGAAGATGAAGGAGCAAGAAGCAAGGATCGAGATCAAGTAACAAGGTGAAAAGTGAGAAGTGAAAGCAAGCTGAAAGAATTTATAGCTACAAATCCAATAATGTTGAAGTATAATACCAATAATGTTGAAGTATAATAATGTTGAAGCAAGACATTCATAAATTCGTAATTAATGCATTGCACGAAAATAAATTCCGATTTTTTGCCAGCTGGATCCCTAATTCATCTCCAGCACACGGGCCAATTTTCGGAATTTTCGGAGAAGGTCTAGGTCAAAGGGTTAGCATTAGAACGGTCGGGGCAGCCCGTTGCAGGGCAACCGAGCTGGCACCCTTCCCCAAGTCAAACGAGGCCAGGACCTTGCAGGGATCCCTCACAAGAGGGGAGAGTCCGGACCCCAGGAGGCGGGATCCAAAAAAGTTCCCGAGGCAGACCCTTCTGGCGGCGCCCCCGGGGCTGCGCTAATGACCACCCTCTCGGGCCGGTTCCCCTATCCGACCGTTGGATCCTCCGTTCGGGGGCCCCCCTCTTGGGAAGGCCCAAAAGATTCCAGATTGGTCAGGAGAACTTGTCAAACCGCTGAGGCCCCGATGTCGGCCTTGTAGAAACCGCGACTGTTTTGTCGTTCGGGCACCGGAGGAGGTTCGAATGGCAAATCGACCGCCAAATCGTCGGAATGGCTTAAATTACCCTAGGGAGCAAGTTACACGGCCGGTTTTTTTGAAAAGAAGGAAACACTCACGCCCTCCACGACAGTATCCCGCATCCACATCCTAGGCCAATTGACTACGAGTGTGATGGAAGTGAGCTGCTTTGGCGCTTCTTGGAGTTCGGGTGGTCTTCTGGCCACGGAACTTGGTCCCCAGGGCAATGTCGACGTTCTGAGTCCATTGGCAGAGCCAGATCGCGATTCCGGAGAGGGGAGGTCGCCCGTCCGTCCCCAGGGCCTTGGGGAGAGGAAATTTGGGGCAAGCAGCTTCCGGAGGGATTTTAGGGTCCGCGCTCTGGCATCAACACCCCAACTCCACTTCAAGACATGGCGCAAGGTCCCGGCCGAATCTGACAAGGAGAGGGCCTCCGAAACGTAAACCCTGTGGGTTGCCAGGCTCTAGAAGGGTTTGCGTTTTGGGGGCCGAGAAGCAGCAGCCGAGAATACGGAGCAAGGGGAACTGACGGAGCGGAGTTTGGGCCTGTCCTCCTCCCGATGTGGCAAGTAGAAGTCGGGGGGCGCTTTTGCAGTGGCAAGACATTCGTAAATTCGTAATTAATGCATTACACGAAAATAAATTCGATTTTTGTGCATTTGGATCCCTAATTCATCTCCGGAAAGACACGGGCCAATTTTGAATTTTAGGAGAAGGTCTAGGTCAAAGGGTTAGCATTAGAGCGGTCGGGCAGCCGGTTGCGGCAACCGAGAGGCGGCACCCTTCCCCAAGTCAAACGAGGCCGGGGACCTTGCAGAGATCCCTCACAAGAGGGGAGAGTCCAGGACCCGAGGGAGGGATCCAAAAGTTCCGAGCGAGCCCTTCTGGCGGCGCTCCCGGGGCCGCCCAGCGCTAATGACCACCCTCCCGGAGCGGTTCCCCTATCCGGCCGTTGGATCCTCCGTTCGGGGGCCCCTGCCGGAAGGCCCAAAAGATTCCAGTCGGTCCGGGAGAACTTGTCAACCCGCGCACAACAAGAGAATGGACATTTAGCGGCGTGGGCTTGCGGCGTCACGTGCGGCGTGGCGTCGCAAATAACGCGTCCGTCGGCGACGTCAAAGCGGCGTCCGCGTCGCGAACCACGTCGCATGCGGCGTGTAGTGCGACGTCGACACGCCAAGTGGGCGCTGCGCAAAGGTGGGCGGCCGGTGGCGGGTGTCACGCCCGGTGGATGTTCTGACGTGGCGCCGCATGCGACGTCGTATATGTATGACATTATATGTGTCGTATGTGACGTATGTGTCGTATATGATGTATGTCAGTACGTATATGTGACGTATATGACACGTCAGTATGTATATGTGACGTATATAACACGTCAGTGCGTATATACGTATATTTTTATACACGAAGGTTAATGGTTTTTTAGGATTACAAATTCAATACATTGCCCGATTGATACACATGCGAAAAAAAGACTCGGCGACCAACCTGCGGCTTCATTTAAGCGTGTTGCCTGCGCATGCATCATCACAGTAGATGTGCTACCGCTATAAATTGTTCATTATAAGTTGTTCCAAGTTTACAATCCTTGAAGGTAACTTGACAATAGGCTTGTTGTCAATCATTGTTGCTGAGAGAAGAACAGGATAAAGCCTTAAAATTTGTGCAAGAACCCAAGAAAAATCCCACAGTTTTACCTTTTGTCCGCCGAAGCATTATAGTGTTTAATATGACTTGCAGCCGCTTGTCCCGACGTCCTGATGGCGGATTCTAGGTTTACCTCCTTCATCTAGACTCTTCAGAAACCGAACTGCGGAAAAATGGTTTTTTTGGGGGCTTTGAGAGCTTGCAAGAGCTGGAAAAATATTGTCTGGAACTATATCAGCAAACCAAAGAAGCACATATGGATACGTCAATACAGGTGGAAGAAGGTTATGATCTAAAATCTCATGCTGGGTATACAAGTAATTCTAATGGCACTATGGAAGTTGAATCAACATCAAGGTTGGAATCGGTGACAATGCTTGAACTTGCAACTTTACACCGCCAAACGTCCCGGATGATTTTGTGATATATGATGGTGGAGGAATTTTGCGTTTCAATTGCACAAGTTCCATATGAAGCCGACCCCATTGATGAGGATTTTGAAAAAGCCGAGATACTATGTGGCTACACCTGTTGATGGCCTTGTTTCGGAGATCCATACATGGAAAGTGGAATTGGAACATAGCTCGGGCTGCTATGCCGATAGAAGAGTATCTAAACCGCCAATTTGTTACCTTGGAAGTCTTCAAAGTAGAGCATGTCATGGTGCAAAGGAAAATGGGCTTGACACGGAGCTTAGGGATCACAAGGTGGTTGAGCTTGCCGACATCGCCGGGGTTCTTCACAAACACCCAATACCGAAAAAGCAGACCTCTCTTCTACTCCTACATGCCAAAATCAGATCCTTTGGTGCGGTTTTTAACGCCATGCTTCGGGGATTGTTTTCGCTTCATGACTCATGAACTTGTTCCGTTTTGCGCCAAGATTTTTATGGGTTCTTCTTTTGATCGATTGTATGATCAGGCCGGTCACAACATACGCTGACAAAAAAAATCATGCTTTTTTCGAGAAATCTCTTAACTGTCTTTTTTAATTTCTTCATTATGGCCATTCTGAGGTTGTGGAGGCTGTTGCCTTCTTGGACAAGTTTGTTCATCGAAAATCAAGAGAATTGTGGAGTTGGTTGAACCAAAATATTTTAATTGGTCATCTAGCAAAATGCTTTGGGAAGAAAATAAGTGTATTCTCTCGCAACATTCATTCTAGAACTTTCTACAACATTCTGGAATTTTCTAGAAGGATTCCTTAGGCTCACCCAAGATTCTCTTATATTTTAAAACTTTTTAAAACTTTCTAGAACATATATGTGACGTATGTGACATATGTGTCGTAGAAGGTCGCATGTTCCAGAAAGGCACCATCTTCATTGTGCCCTTAAGCCCCAACAAGCACATGAACTTTTAGTGTGAGCATTTCTAATGGATTGAGCTTCATCCAGAATAATTCTAAACCACCTAATGTTCGACAGTGTGCCCCTTAGCCTGGGGGGCTGCTTCTTTTCATCCTCTTCAGATGGCTTCTGTAATTCAGAACAAATGGTTCCATATGTAGTAAGCACAATGTCGTGCTTACAAAGTTCAACACAATTTATTCTTCTCTGATCTTCATGGTATATGTACACAGATAGCTTGGATGGATGGTACTACTTTTCCTTCAATTCATGTTCCCATTGTTTTTAAAGCGATTTAGGGCAAACAATCAAGGTGCAAACAATCGGGGTTGGCAAGGAGTATAGAAAATGATGGCGTCATCTTTTTTGAGAGCTTGATTCACGTTTGATAACTTGAGCCATGCGTGCCACAAAAGTTCAGCCTAGAGGATATTATGTTAGACACTCCACCAGATATTTCTGTGGTGGATCTAGTTGGCTCTCAAGATAGTGTAGATTGGTTAGATAAGAAAGTCCTTGAGACTGGCATTTCATTTCGTGCTTGTGCAACCAAGTGGGCAGCTTGATTTGATAACTGATTCTGCGTTGGATTTTTTGTTTCAACTCCTTTCTGGCTGGTCTTTGGAAATTACTGATGTTGATGCGAGGATGCTTGACCCTTCTTGCGTAAAGTTTTCAGTTGTTTGGAGTCGATATTTGGTATTGAAGCAACTTAAATTCTATCTTTTGATATAACTATAATATGGTAGTTTTGAGCTCAGATTAGCTCCTGGTTGATCCAGAATTTTTTGAGCTCAGAATTTAGATCCAGAATTTTTGAGGCACTGCCTTATGTATATAAGCATGATGTAGAATACATAAAACTGGATATATGATATGATATAGATTTCTGAAATCAGTTTTTCAAAATGGAATTTGAAGATAAAAATATGAAGAAGATGAACATGATCAGGATGGATATCAAGAAGATGAATGCCACGATGAATAAGGATATGACAATAATATTGCTTGTTTTAATTTATATAGGCCTATTTGTGCTATGGGTATTTTGAAAAAGCAGATGAATTTAGTGATGGACATGGAGTTGGAGATGGTTGATCCAGAATTTTTTGAGCTCATAATTTAGCTTCTGGTTGATCCAGAGAAAGAGAAAAAAGAAGGAATTAGAAATGACATATGGATTTACCCCTAGAATTTCTACAACGAGAAGATTGGGTAGTCAAAAAGTGGGACTCCCATATCCTCAGTCCAACATCTTTAGAGAAGCAACAAAATGCAATCTGAATGAGGAACTTGGTGTCCAGCATAGTGGGAGAACTGCTTCTGACGACTCCTTGCAAATCCAAGGCATTAATGTCCCATGTGTCAAAGCGTCTGATCAAAATTTGCCTAAAACGCGCCAGCCCACCGGCATCGTCACGACAAATGTCACGCGGCAAATGTCGGACACTGTCCACGCAATTTGCTCGCGGATGCGCCTAATCAAGCTATGTTCAAGTGTTTTGAGGTATCGATTTTAGGTTGTTACACAAAACTTGCTTTCAGATTTTTAGGTTGCTCGAAGCGACATAGGTATACATAAATTTCATAACCGACAAATGTCACGACAAATGTCACGACAAATGTCAGACGTCGCATGCGACGTCATGTGACATTACAGAACATAAGACACGCCAGTACGTATTTGCCACGTGTACTGCTAGGTCGCATGTGCTGCTGGGAATTTGGCCAGATTGACTATCACGCCGCATGCGGCGTGACGCATGAAACCAGAGACACGCGTCGATGCATTTGCCTGCGATGTCTTGCCGGTCGCATGTGACTGGATTTTGACCGATTGACTATCGTCGCATGCGGCGTGGTCTCTGAAGCGTATGACACGCGATGCAGACGCATTTGCTAGGTGTACTGCCAAGTCGTAGGTGACCTGGCATGTGACCGTTGACACTACGTCGCCGGCGACGTCACGTCGCATGCGACGTTAAAGATTTCTATATAAACAACTTTTTTTTCGGCCTTCATTGTTATTTTTCTTTTCGGCTCCTCTTCCCCTAAGCGCCTTTGGTGTTCTTCTTTTTAACCATATCTTATACTTGTTGTTTGCCCTACATGGATCGCCATAGTCATCGGCATGATCGGCGCTGGAGATGGCCGGGGCCCGATTGATGTTGTCTTACTACCGGGGAAATTTTGGATATGCGGGAACGATCACATGTAAGTTAATACGATTCTTGTATTTAGTAGCCTAGACATATATAAACTAGGGAGAGGGCGTGTAATGCGCGAAAGTAGTAAAAAAAACGCAGGTGTTTTTGGTCAAGGACACGGTCGCCTCCACCTTGAGTGGAGAGGACCAGGTGTGCCAGGCTCAAACTCACCTTCATACCTTACTAAGTACAATGTAGATTACAAAATTGAGGTGTCGCGTAGTCAAGGTCATATGTCGACTTCACCTTGAGTGGAGGGACTCTATGTATGGCTAGCTGGCGTCTCAAAAGATCTTTATTGAAATTGAAACTTATATAAGGGTCATTACTTTCGGGGAAAGGGCATGGTCGGCTTCACCTTGAATGGAGAGGACTACGTGTCCGGGCCCAATTCTGTCCATTTAGGATTTAGGGTTTACGGTTTAGGGTTTAGGGTTTAAGGTTTATACTACCATATATTGTATCTATCACAGCCGTTCAAACTATTGTGCAGTATATAGTACTTACCTTTTGTAATTGGCAGAGGGACAAAATAGTTTGCGATTGTAAAAGATGTATGGGGCTGAAGAGACGACTTAGAACGGTTGTTGAAGACCATCTGATAAGATTTGGTACATTTGAACAACCCACCAGATCTGATGCTCGTCATGGATATCAAGGTTGGTATACAATTATTATTTTTTTTTTTTTTTTAAGAGTATCTCCCAGTTCAAGTATATATTCAAGATGTTTATGATATCTAAATATGTAGGTAGATGATGCTGATGTCTCCTCCAAACTAGATGTGGATTTTGGTTTAATGTTGTCCATAGAGGCATATGAAACCGGGCGCAAGAACCCCGATTCATCAATAATGTGGATGGGGTGCCGCAACGCCGAGTGTTCCCCCAGCGTGAAAGAACACGAAGGGCTACAATCATGAGAACATTGCATGTGTCGCGACATTTCCCAAGAACGCTTGGCCTTCACCGCCCGGCGTGAAATTCTGAAGAATTGCAAAGATTAGTCCGACCCTTTGTTAGGCAACATAGAAGACATTTGGCTTGTGGCCGATGACTTACCTATCCCTATGGATCAAGAATTTGCTTATTGGGGAAGAAGATACATCATTATCGGAGCCGCATTTGTCAATTTGGATTTGGCCTTATCTCCCAGACGCCGTATAGAAGTGGAGCGAGATACCCACATTCCATTAATGCCATATCGCGGTCCCGAAGCACGATTGGAAAACTTGGCAAACTTTGACTAAATATGCTTGGCGTATGAGGATTTATGGAATGAATTCCAATGCTGCGTCGATAGCTGTGGGGGCATGTGATGAGGAGTTGAAGTTTATTGATGGTCGGCCAGGGGTTCATGGCAATATTGCGGGGTTCATCAACGGTTCTATTGACAACCGCGGGAGCGCGATGCAATTGTGAATTTTAGAGTGTCAAGGAGGGGAGGAAGATTTTTTTTACAAGATCCGTAAAAAGCGGATATATCATGGTGTGTGCTATTAAAAGCATAAACATTGGAGATGAGTTATTCATCAACTATCGCTATGATAGACCTCTCCCATTTGAGATGGAACAATAGTATTGTTGTACTAAAAAAAAGGAATAAAGAGGTTTTTTTTTTTAATATGTTTTTTGTCATTCGTGAGTCTATACAAATGGTTGTATGTATTTTATACTTATTACATTATTTGACATGATGGTTAATACGTTACTCCTGTTTAATGAACTCATTCAGAGCGGTCTCCATCCCGATCCATTAGTTCTAAGTTACAGGCAAAGGGAAACCTATCGTCGTGAATTTCAAGCCAGAGCGCACCAATATGAAGATATTGCATACGATCAATATGAAGATAGATAGATAGATAGATAGATAGTATTTTTACGTCATGCCACATTGGCAGCGTCCATGAGGACATATGACGGACCCCCAGAGACTTGAACACAAGATCTCTTAGTTGCTAACCCAATGGACTAGCCAATAAACCGAACAAGGGGGAACGAAGACTGATGTGTTTTTTAACAAGGGGGAGAGGATGAAACTATTGACGAACCCGAGAACGAAGTCTTTCGTGACGAGCCGATGCTCGATATGTTGCACGCTCTTCAAGAATTACCTGATATTGATTTAGATGATGTCGAGGATGGTGGTGGAGAGGATATGGTAGAAGATGTGGGATACCCTTCGAGGATTGGTCATACTGACGATGACCCTATTGTTATCGAAGCAGAAACGCAGTTATTTCCTGCGTCTCGAACCTCTCGTTTGTCGGCGTGCCTGCTAATTCTCAATCTCCAAACCAAGTTCAAGTGGAGCAATGCAAGTGTCTCTGCTCTATTGAGGTGACATACTTATCAAGTCTTTCTATCTTACCACCATCTCCATCTTTTATCTTACCACTCTTAGATGCATGTTATTGCACGAGAAGATCCTTCAGAGAAGAACAATATGCCTACCGATGGATCTCAAGTTAAGAAAATGATTCAATGACCGGCCTTTGGTTATAAAGTCATACATGCATGTCCAAATGATTGTATGATCTTCTATCCCCCGCCGAGCATGAGAAGTCCACTCATTGTCTCGTATGTAATGAACCGAGATACGAGGAATGACCTAAAAGGGAAAAACGGTACCTCAGAAGGTTATTCGACACTTTCCAATAATCCCAAGGTATATGCATCACCACTTCTTACAAATAGTTGTAAATTCACTTATTTTCGGTACTTATATGTTGCCTATAATTTATTCTATAGGTTAAAGTTGATGTTCCGTTGCAAGACATTGGCTAGCCTAATGGACTTCACACCGGCTACACATGCATCTAGTGATGATGTGTGATGCGAGTCCCGGCGACATGCAGCTTGGAAGCATGTCGATGCGACATGGCGACTTTGAAAAGAACCACGTAACGTGCGTTTGGGCCTGGCCACCGATGGCGTAAACCCATATGGTACACAATCGACTGCATGGTCTACATGGCCAGTGATGATAGTGAACTACAACATACCCCCATGGTTGTTGATGAAGAGTGGGCACATTATGATGACTTTATTGATACCTGGGAAGAAAAAACCAAGTAATTTAGATGTGTACCTAAGAATAATTGTGGATGAGTTACTCCCTTTGTGGAACACGGTGTATTGGTCCACGATGCCCATAAAAATGGCGTTTTTAATCTTAGAGGTATACTATTGTGGACTATGCATGACTTTCCCGGGTTTGCCGAAAGTGTTCGGGTTTAAGACATCTGGGGCACTTCCCTTGCATGACATGTGGGGAAAAGTTGCAGCACCGTCACTCTAAGCATCTGAAGAAAGTAGTATACGAGGGTTTTAGGAAGTATTTGCCGCTCACGCACCCCTTCAGAAAGCAGCGTGCACAATTCGGTGGCACTGTAGACTATCTGAGTAACCATAAGCAGCATTACCATACGAGAATGGGGTGAGCGTTGGGATAAGAAGGAAGAGGGGAAAATCCGCAAGGGGAAATCCGTAGGGGGGCACTGCGGAGGGAGGTCGTGAGCCAGGCCTAGGCGGTGAGGATGAGGAATTATCTGGTGGTGGCGAGGAAGCCCGGAGGAGGAAGTCTTTTACCGCCAATATGAAAAGGAAGTCTGTTTTTTATAGACTACCATATTGGACCGACCTATTGATTCAACACCTTTTAGACCCGATGCATATCTTCAAGAACGTGGGAAACTCTTTATGGAAGCATGTATTTGGTCAAAAAGACACAACAAATGCCAGGATGGACCTTAAGGTAAGTAATACAAAGAAAGAGGCATGGATCCGAGGTGAAGGGCAACCACTTCCTCCAGCAAAATGGGTTATTGCTAGGGCTGACCATCGAGCTATTTATGATGATTTAAGGGCCCTTAGAACACCAACTGGTTACATGCAATCATTGCGAACCGCATTCACAAGTAGTGGGGAGCTGACTGGTTTAAAGTCCCATGACTGGCATAAGTTCTTGCATGTAAGCAATTGAAGTCCACATATATATGCACTACTATAAAATGTAACCCATAACTTATATTTGGTGTTTGGATCATGCAGGTCTTCATGCCCCTGACCTTTAGGGGAGTTTTAGACAAGGGACCATTGGAGGCAATAAGTGCCCTATCAAAGGTCATAAGGTTGTTACCCATGTTGATTTAGTGGTCCCCTGTCTATTTTATTTGTGGCTAAGTTTTTTGTTTTGGACCTCATAGGTGGATGTGTAAAAAACCTATACCTTGAAAGACTAAATTGAAGAGATGAAAGTGAAAATGGAGGAGGCATGTTGCTTGTTGGAGAAGGAGTTTCCACGAGTTTTCTTGTGATCAAACCCATCTTTTGGTACATCTTATTGAGGAAGTGGAGCTTGCGGGGAACCGGGTACATGCCGATGGATGTTTTTCTTGGAAAGGTTTATGAAGGTATTGAAGGATATGGTGCGTCAAAGAGCACGTCCTGAAGGTAGTATGGCAGAGGGATGGCTTGCTAAAGAGTCACTTTTCTATATGACAGAATATATTTCCGCCGTACATCCGGATGCACCTCGCTATGGAGTGATGAAGGGACGCGAAGATTGTGGGGGTAGTGGCGAGAAGGCAATGGTATGCGAAGTCATTTCCACCGATATGATCATTAAGGTTAATCAATTTCTTCTTTACAATTCCGCACCAATGGCAAAATGGATTGCTCGTTATGAGAACGCAAAAGGAAGAAATGGAAGAGAAGAGGCATGAATGGAGACGACATAATAGACGAGAGCCCCGCACTCGATGGATATGAACCCTTTCTTAGGACAAGATGGAAAGAGAATGGGTACTGAGTGCTTTGACCGATGCATATCACAAGGGGAGTATATTACGCCTACGGAATGGGCATACGCACAAGGTGTCATGAAAAAGGTAGTTGCAACAAATTATGTTGATGTCAAATCGAGTATTTTCTTTTGATGTTATTGTATCTATTGACATTAATGGTGCTTTTGATAAAGATATATCTTACTCCTCGATATGGTGGCATGGGACCCACTATCGTGTGAGTTCTCTTGACATACACGGAAGACTTGTGGATCATGGAGTCATGGCATCATTCACGATGGAGTTTCAATCAAAGTGTTGCCGATCGAATCGCGGGAAGCCACCGTGATTGGAATTGGGAGGTTAAAGACTATAATGGAGGTGGATGTTGGTGGCAATTTTAAGACCTTCATATTCGATGTCGATTGGTTTGACCTTCAATTAAGGGGCCAGCCCTCTACATGAAAGTATGATAGAACAAGTGGCTTTTTCATTTGTCAACTCTAGCAAGATGTACCCTGGTAGTGAGACGCTTGTCCTTCCAGACAACTGTGAACAGGTACACACATACACATATCCACTTCAAAATTTAGACCATCAATATCAATCTCACGTCCAGCTTCTTTGACCAGATTTTTTTCTTTACCGATCGACAAGACCCAACATGGTGGTTTATCATACAAACTACACCGAGGGGACGCCCAATATTCCAAGGTGTTGTGCTAGAGGAGTCAATAACGCCCCAAGAGCCCTCCCGGCGGATCAAGGCATTCAAACTCACCGAAAACAGCATCAAGAGGTTGGACCACCAGCTCTCATGCGGCATCTTACACGAGCAATTCCACGAAAATAGGATGTACTTCAGGGCATTTTAATACAAATGTTGGCAATGCTAACAATGACGACTCCTAGTTAGCACCTAGAGGAGACGATCATTAAATTCTATATGTCAAATATTATGCACATCCTCAGTGCAATCCTTCTGATAGGCTATGTCTATTGGTCTTCGTGTGCAATAAAAACCCATTCAATTCAATTCTTTTTTTCTCCCCCCCCTCCCCCCTTTTGGTATACATTATATCGGAGGAATAAAGAACGGCTGGAACATGGGCTCAAAGAAGCCACATAGGCTCAAGCATTGCCTCTAGACTAGAAAATGCAAAGAGTCTTCAATGGTATCTTAGTTACTTAGATTTTCTCTAACCTTAAACCGATTGCCACCACCACCAAGTTAACACGATCATTGCTTAATTTGATGCTATCCACTAGCTTTACTGTTGTGGATCCTTTGCTCAACCTTTCAAGCAGATAATAATAATGGTATTTTGTAGGGTGAACAAGTCCAAATACATAGAGTGAAGCATGAGGGAGCCCTCACAGGGCGTTGAGCGTGTAGGCGTTGCATTTCCCTTAGGGTCGAACATGCTACCTAGGTTCAAACAAGCCTCTTAGGCTCAAGCATTGTCTAGGCTCAAACATGCCCCAGTATCAAACATGTACACAACAAAAATAAAAATAGTTTAAACGACGTCGCTATAACAAAATACGTCGCATGCGACGTATTGACGTCGCATGCGACGTACATAGCGACGTTTAAAACTCATTTTTCTTAGTTGGGTGAACATGAGTGGGTCTTACAGTCCGCGAGAACTTGGTCCCTAGGGCAACGCGTCGACGTTCGAGTCCATCGGGCGAGCCAAATCGCACTCAGGAGAGAGGGAGGTGCCCGTCAGATCCCGAGGGGCCTTGGGGAGAGGAAATTGAGGGCAACTGGCGACTTCAGGGGGGATTTTAGGGTCCGTGCTCGGCGTCCAACACCCCCACTCCATCGTCAAGTCACGGCGCAAGGTCCCCTTTGAATCGACAAGGAGAGGGCCTCCAAAACGTAAACCCCGTGGGTTGCGGGTTCTAGAAGGGTTTATGCGTTTTGGGGGGTAGAGACTTGGTCTGTTGCACTTGGGACGGGCCGGAAGCCGCAGCCGAGAATAGGAGCAAGGGAACTGACGGAGCTGGAGTTTGGGCCCTGTCCTCCTTCCGATGTGGCAAGTAGAAGTCGGGGGCTTTGGCATTGGCAAGACATTCATAAATTAGTAATTAATGCATTGTCGAAAATAAATTCTGATTTTTTGCCGCCTGGAATCCTAATCCATTTCCAAAGACAAGCCCAATTTTGGAATTTTTGAGAAGGTCTAGGTCAAAGGGTTAGTGCATTAGAATCCGGGCCGGCAGCCCGCTGCGAGGGCAACCGAGCTGGCACCCTTCCCCAAGTCAAACGAGGCCCGGGACCTTGCGGGGATCCCTCACAAGAGGAGAGAGTCAGGACCCCAAGAGGCGGGATCAAAAAGTTCCCCGAGGCAGCCCTTCCCAGCGGGCTTCCATGGGGTCGCGACGCTTAATGACCACCTCCCGAGCCCGGTTCCCCTATCCGACCCGTTGGATCCTCCGTTCAGGGGCCCCCTTGGGGGAAGGCCCAAAAGATTCCAGATCGGTCCGGGAGAACTTCCAAACCAAGGCCGAGAGGTAAACTTTGTAGAAACCGATTGTCTTGTCACGCACGCAGGGAGGCTCGGAATGGCAAATCGACCCTGCCAAATCGTCCGGAATGGCAAAATTACCCTAGGGAGCAAGTTACAAAGGTGGGTTTTGCAAAGAAAGAAACACTCACGCCCTCCACGACAAGATCCCGCGATCCACATCCTAGGCCAATTGACTACGAGGTGTGATGGAAGTGAGCTACTTTGGCGCTTCTTGGAGGTCGGGTGGTCTTCTCGCCCGCGGAACTTGGTCCGTGGCAACGTCGATGTTTTGAGTCCATTGGCGAGTCAAATCACGATTCAGGAGAGGGGAGGTCGCCTCGTCCCCCCGTGGCCTTGGGGAGGATTCGGGGCAAAACGGCTTAGGGGGGATTTTAGGGTCCGTGCTGCGGCCAACACCCCACTCCACGTCAAGTCACGGCGCCAAGGTCCCTGAACCGACAAAGGAGGGCCTCCAAAACGTAAACCCCGTGGGTTGCAGGTTCTAGAAGGGTTTTGCGTTTTGGGGGCCGAGACTTGGTCCGTTGCACTTGGGACTGGCCGAGAAGCCGCGGCCAGAATACTGAGCAAGGGGAACTCCGGAGGCGGAGTTTGGGCCTGTCCTCCTCCCGATGTGGCAAGTAGAAGTGGGGGGCTCTTTTGCAGTGGCAAGACATTCATAAATTCAGAATTAATGCATTGTCGAAAATAAATTCTGATTTTTTGCCGGCTGGAATCCTAATCCATTTCGGCACACAGCCCAATTTTCAAATTCCGGAGAAGGTCACAGGTCAAAGGGTTAGCATTAGAGCGGTCGGGGCAGCGGGTTGGCAACCGAGCTGGCACCCTTCCCCAAGTCAAACAAGGCGGGACCTTTTTTTGCGGGGATCCCCCTCACAAGAGGGGAGAGTCAGGACCCCCAAGAGGCGGGATCCAAAAAGTTCCAGAGGCAGCCCTTTCTGGCCGCGCTCCTGGGCCGCAGACGCTAATGACCACCCTCGAGCCCGGTTCCCTATCCGAACCGTTGGATCCTCCGTTCGGGGGCCCCTCTTGGAAGGCCCAAAAGATTCGAGATCGGTCGGAGAACTTGTCAAACCATGGGGCCCTCAGGTGGCCTTGTAGAAACCGCATTGTCTTTGTCGTTCGAGACGCGGGAGGCTCGGAATGGCAAATCGACCTGCCAATCCGAATGGCTTAAATTACCCTAGGGAGCAAGTTACAAGGTCGGTTTTGCAAAGAGAGAAACACTCACGCCCTCCGACAAGGTCCCGCATCCACATCCTAGCCAATTGACTCACGAGTGTGATGGAAGTGAGCTACTTTGGCTTGGAGAGGTCGGGTGGTCTTCCCGGCCACCGGAACTTGGTCCCCGAAGGGCAATGTCGGCGTTCGAGTCCATTAGCAGAGTCAAATCGCGATTGGGAGAGGGAGGTCGCTTCCGTCCGGCCCCAGGGCATTGGGGAGAGAAAATTCGGGCAAGCGGCTTAGGGGGATTTTAGGGTCCGTGCTCGGGCGTCAACACCCCACTCCACGTCAAGTCACACAAAAGGTCCCGCCCGAAATCGACAAGGAGAGGGCCTCCAAAACGTAAACCCCGTGGGTTGCTGTGTTCTAGAAGGGTTTGCATTTTGGGGGCGAGACTTGGTCCATTGCATTTGGGACCCTCCTCGAGAAGCCAGAAAATGAGAATACGGAGCAAGGGAACTCGACGGATGCGAAAATAAATTGATTTTTGGGCCTGTTCTCCTCCCGATGTGGCAAGTAGAAGCTCTGGGGCTTTTGCAGCCCGTTGGCAAGACATTCATAAATTTGCAATTAATGCATTGTAACCTAAAATAAATTCTGATTTTTGCTTACTGGATTCCTAACCCATCTCAAAGACACGTACCCAATTTTTGAAATTTTAGGAGAAGGTCTAGGTCAAAGGGTTAGCTAAGGTCAAAGGAATGGAGTTTGTGGGATCATTGTACTTGGGGTTGACCTTGGCTCATTTGGACGCTATACTTGGTCTAAGATTGCATTGAGAATATAAGCATCAAAACTATTAGAATGAAGATAAATGATTACAAAAAAGCATCATAACTACTAGAATGAAGATAAATGATTACGAAGAAAGCAAAAAGACTAGTCTGCGGGTTGGGGAGGTTAGATTTGGTTGCTTGTGATGATGGTTGTGTTTAAGTTATCAAAGGCATATGGATAGCGAGAATGCCCTTGTTCAATCCGGACTGCTCCTAAAGCTATTTGACATGGATGGCATAATTAACTTGTAATGAATCAATTCGGGGCAAGCAACTTGGGGGGAGTTTAGGGTCCGGCTCGGCGTCAACACCCCCTACTCCATGTCAAGATAATATTGCAAGGTCCCGACCAAATCGACAAGGAGAGGGCCTCCAAACGTAAACCACCGGTGGACTTGCCGCATTCTAGAAGGGTTTTGTTTGGGGGCCGAAGTTTTGGTCTTCGCCCACGAGAACTTGGTCCCTAGGGCAACGCCGACGTTCTAAGTCCATTGGCGAGTCAAATCGCAGTTCAGGAGAGGGAGGTCGCCCGTCCGGCCCCCAGGGCTTTGGGGAGAGGAAATTGGGCAAGCAGCTTCCGGGATTTTAGGGTCCGTGCTCTGGCATCAACACCCCCACTCCACGTCAAGTCACGCGGCGCCAAGGTCCCGCCGAATCGACAGGAGAGGGCCTCCAAAACGTAAACCCTGTGGGTTGCCAGGTTCTAGAAGGGTTTGGCGTTTTGGGGGCGGAGACTTGGTCAATTGCACTTGGGACTGGCGGCTGCAACGCAGCCGAGAATACGGAGCAAGGGGAACCGGCGGGCGGAGTTTGGGCCTATCCTCCTCCCGGATGTGGCAAGTAGAAGTAGGGGGCGCTTTCTGATGGCAAGACATTCATAAATTCGCAATTAATGCATTGTACGAAAATAAATTCTGATTTTTGCCCGGCTGGATTCCTAATCCATCTCCATCACACTGACCCAATTTTCGAAATTTTTAGGAGAAGGTCTAGGTCAAAGGGTTAGCTAAGGTCAAAGGAATGGAGTTTGTGGGATCGTTGTACTTGGGGTTGACCTTGGCTCATTTGGGCGTTATACTTGGTCTAAGATTGCATTGGACGTAAAACCACGCTGACTTGCCGGATTCTAGAAGGGTTTTTGTTTTGGTTTTTCTGCTCCCTAAAGCTATTTGACATGGATGGCATAACTAACTTGTAATGAACTGGTTTTGTTTCTCAGAAACAATTGTACCTTGATGAAAGATTGCTTCATAGTTTCCAAGTGAAAATTTTTTAATGTGTCCGCGACCGCCTTTGTTGCCCCCCGGTCAAAGACTCGCCTTTTTCGATGCACACTCTTTTTAGTTATGCATTTTATTGCATTTATGGTTTATAAATTCGTAGTTAATGCATGGCATGGAATTAAATTATAGTTTTTGGTCAGCTGGCTTCCATGGTCATCACCGAACATCTGAGGAAAATTTCCAAAATTTTGGGATAAGGTCCGAATCCAAGCGTTGGGGTTAGAACGGTCGGGCAAGGCAGCCGTTGTTGGGCAAGCATGGTTGGCACCCTTCCCCAAGTCAAACAAGGCGACTTTGAATGGCCACCTCGGTGGGGAGAGTCCCGAAATCGGAGACGGACCCCAAAAACGTTCTCGAGGCAGCTGTCTCGCACCGCCGGGGGACAGATGCTAATGAACACCCTCCCGGCTTCGGTTCCCCTATATATCGAGGCCGATTGAATCCTCGTTCAAGGATCAAAGCCCCGGGGCTGTTCAAATAAGCCTAGGGACAAACTTTAATGAGCTTCACATTAAAAAAAGATGCAAAACAATAACGCCGCTCTATAACAAAATACGCCGGTCCTGGAGGGCGTCGGCGGCGACGCAGATTTGAAACTCGCGTCGCGATGCGACGTGACGTCGCATGCGACGCTCTGTAATATTTTGAACCCGCGGGCGGCCGGCTTTTCCGGAACTTCTTTTTGCCCTACTTCTAGCCGAGGTTCTTGGCGATCCAGCGGCGCTAGTACCGCGATCTACACCGCAAGCAACTATTCTAAGGTTAGTATATCATGTTTTTTAGATTGAATAGGTTTTTTGGATTGAATGGTGCATGCCCAACCTTCCTCTTTTTTTGGTTTCCTTTCCTTCCTCTTCTTCTTTGTTCTTGATTTTTTTTCTTCCCATTCTTCCATGCCTCGTTCATTCTTCCTCCTTCTTTCTTTTTCTCATGCTTCATTTCTTCCTCATTCTTCCTCATGCTTCATTTCTTTCTCCTTCTTCCATGCTTCATTCTTTCCTCATTCTTTCTTCCCATATTTCTTCTTTCCTCATTTCTTTTCTCATTCTTTCTTCCTCATTCTTTCTCATTTCTTTTCTTCCTCATGCTTTCTCATTCTTTATTCCTCACTCTTTCTCATTCTTCCTCATTCTTTTCTCATTTCTTGCTTTCTCATTTCTTTCTCATGCTTTCTCATTTCTTTCTCATTTCTTTCTCATGCTTTCTCATTTGTTTCTCATTTCCATTCTTTCTCATGCTTTTCATTCCTCATTCTTTCCCCTCCTTCCCTCATTTCTTTCTTCTCTTCCCCTCCTTATTCTTTTTTTTTTTTCATTTCTTATTCTTCATTCTTTTTTAATTTCATTTCTTCATTCTTCATTTGTTTCTTATTCTTCACATTTCTTCCTCACTTTCCATTCGATCCTTTTCTTTCCCTTCCTTATTTCTTCCTTCCATTCTATTCCCTTCCCTTCTCTTATTTCCTCTTATTTTTCTTCATTCTTTCTTGTTTCTTCTCTTATTTCTTCTCTATTCTATCCTTATTTCTTCCTTCTATTCTCTTATTTCTTTCTCTTGTTTTATTTCTATCTCTTGTTTTCTATCCCCTTTTTTTTCCTTTCTTTCTTCTTGATGTTTTTCTTCTTTGTTCTTATTCTTCTAATGCTTTGTTATACATTTGTGACTTTCTATTACGATTTGGACCCGACGGGGATCTTGTACACAGCGTCCTTATTTTGGTAAGTAGTTGATCGCACTTGCATTTTATTTTTTATAGTTTTAAGTAGGTAAAAAAAATTGATGGAGTGGCTTGTTCAAGGGCACGGCCGGCTCCACCTAGAGTGGGGAGGACCATGTACCGGGTTCAAGTCCACTTTCACTACAATCATAAATGTTTCCTAGGTTAATGAGTGGCTTGTTCAAGGGCACGGTCGGTTCCACCTAGAGTGGAGAGGACCACGTGCCGGGTTCAAGTCCACTTCGGTTCCACTTGTTATTTTTAGGTTTAAAATAAAATTATAGTGGCTTGTTCAAAGGCACGGTCGGCTCCACCTTGCGTGGAGAGAGGACTAGGTGTCCGGGTCCAAGTCCACTTTTTCTTCTCATTCTTAGGTAGATGTGGCTACGGCAAGGACATGGTCGGCTCCACCGCTGAAAGTGGGGAAAACCCGGTGTTCGGGCCTTAGTTCACGTTTTTATTGTCGATTTCAGATTTTAGCTAGAGGTAGCTAGGGCTAGGTTAAGTTAACATGGCTGGATGATTCCCTTCACACCCGTGCTAGTAAAAAAAAAAATAGGTTAGGCTAACTTAATGTAGTACTAATTAAGCACTAAAAGCGTTGGTAAAAAAAAAAACTTAACTAATTAACTAAATTATTTCAACATGTCTAGTTAAGTTAGCCAAAGGCATAAAAAAATTATATGTACAATTAACTAAACTTAAAGTGACCTCTATAGTGCTAATTTCTAATTTAGTTAATTTTTAGTTAATTTTGCTAACTAATCAGAACAAGGTCTTAAGATAAGTTTAGGTAGTGTTTTTGGTTAAAAAGTTAACTAAATTTTGGGACTATCGCTAACTAATTAACTAGTATCTGAATGTAAATTGACCGTGGGTCCTGAATACCCTAATCTAACCTATTTAGTTTTTCTTGTTTCTTCTTTTTTTTTTCTTGCTTTTGGGGCGTGAGGGGATGAAGGTATTAGTCGCCATAGGGCGTGTTATAAGTAATGATTATATGGTGCATACATGTTTGATATTGTCATGATTATGTTGCATTTACTTTGTGCATGCTTGGCTTTTGTATTCATTATTTTGTTTTGTTTGTAGGCATAAAAATGGCCTCAAGAAGGACAGATGCTTAGTGAAATTAGGGCGCATCCTCATCAATCAAATATCTTGAGACGAACCGAACGACATATGCAAACCGATGATCGAATTAACCGCTTTTGTAGCATCGGTTGAGAAAGAATGTCTGATACCAATTATGTGGGAGGTGGCCGAAAGCATGAGTCCGAGTTGGAAGATATGATGAGAAAGAACTTAAAGTCTTGGGTTTGCAATCCGAGCCAGAATTGAGGATGCTACTTAAGTATAAAGTGCCACTTATGAGCCCCTATCTTTGAGGCATATGGGGACGATGGGCTAATTCGTGGAAGTGCAAAAGGTCCGACGCGAAAGATCACAAGATGGCCGATGAGAGGGTCTCAATGATGAAGCAAGTGAAGGAGTTAGATAGTCTTATCCATGGTGGGAGCTCTATTGGTGCAGGGGCTAGATTATCATTACATGCTCATGATAAATGTGTCTTTTATTGACAAAGATTCCCCGTGGATTTGTTGGAGTTGTAAAGTGCATTGGTAGTAAACAAGACTGCCAGATATACCAAATCCAGATCTTGGGAACCCTGTACTTTAATCAAGATGATTATTATACTGGCATTGTGTGGAGAGGCCAAGATAGAGCTGCATCATGGTTGTTGGCTGACAAGTATATCCGTTTCAAGAGCCCAAGTCCAAAGATTGGCCACACCCTTGGACTTGCCCCTGAGGTCTTTTGTGGAGATGAGCCACAGGGACCAATGGTAGTCCTGCCATTCATGAATGGAGGAACCTTTGCAGAATTACTTGACCATCTTCCGAGCCAATTCTCTTCTTATAGGAGATGGTCAAATGCAATGCATAGTGCTCCAAGAAGGGCTGATATGAAGATAAGTGCAGAGTGGAAAGCCAAAATGAGACTTGTGTATAAGTACATCCCAGAAATAGCTCTCGCTCTTGCAGAAGGAGTCTATGCCATCCACGCTCCAGGTTGGACACACACAAAGCTCAATTGCAAAAGGGTCAAACTCCATTTTGATGACTCCCTTACAAATGTGTGGGTGGCTATTGGTGATTGGGACACGGCCCTCCGTTTTTTTTGCAAGGAGCGAATGCCCAAATTGAAGAGCCGTTATACACTACAAGATGGAACGGTGCGATATCCTTGGTGGGAGAAGAGAGTTTTTACATCATCATGGATGACCAAACATCATGGGGGCATGAGATATCGACATATATTCCCCGGGCTACATTTTCTGAGATGCTCCTTGATTTTGTCCGGGCAATGCGGCTTATGGGGTTGTGTGTTGAGATAAACCCAACCCGGCCGATACTCTAGCACATTGGACATCATCCAACATATGAAGGTCCAAATGATGATGGATAGAGAGCTGGTGCACATGGATCACCCATCTATTGCTCGCGTCGTCGATGTGTTCAAAACAAGCCGGGGCTTTCTTACGATATAGTTGTGAGAGAGAGGCGACATATGAAGTGTGGTGATCCACTTGAGATGGCTAAGCTCTTGTTAAATGCTTGCAAGAAGTGATTAATATAATTTTGTCTTCCTATTTGAGGCTTGTTGCAACCAATAAATGTTTTTTAGTCAAAATTACTAATGAAAAAGTAATTTATTAATCAAAAAAATTATTATTAATGGTAAATAAATTATTAATCATAACTTGTAGATAAAGTGTCTTCATAGACGTCAAACCCTAGGTTTTGTGTGCTACATCATCAAACCCTAGATGGTAAATGCCATGTGGCACAATCTAGGGTTTGATGATGCTTTTCTATAGCTAGGGGTTTGATGACATGGCACTTACTATGATGTGGCAATAGGAAGTCGTGACGTGACACAACCTAGGGTTTGATGATGTGCCACGCATAGCGTAGGGGTTTCATGATGTGGCACTAAAAATGCCACGTGGGATAATTTAGGGTTCGATTGTATGACATGATACATGGCCCGATAATATGGCAACCTAGAGTTCGATATGCACCCCATACATATATACGAGATACTTTTCTAATATAAATAAGAAGATAAGAATATAAATTTAGGTATTTATTCAAAGACACTTGTTCAAAGCTTTTCTCTCGCTAATTTCGTTATGTTCAAATTAATATATATAGTCATGGCGAGGCTCAATTCTTAGCGGTTTTCCTCATTGTGGCCCTCTTCTGATGATGCAATATTCATGGCATTATCGTCTCCCCTCCCGCCCCAAGGTCAAGGCGGTCAAGGCTAGCTATAAGTCGTCCGGGGCTCATTAGTGGCACATTTGAACCATAAAAATACTATTTTTCATCTCTATAGTTTGTAAGTATCATTCTATTATTGCAACCAATATCATTCATGGTTATCAAATGTTTCTCTCACAATTTCTTTTTGATCTAGGTGTGCTCTTTTTCTCGTGATGAATAGAGGTAATCGCAATAAATCGGAGAATGAGCAAGGCGAAGGTAAGTATTTATATAGTTTTTATTATAACGCTTTACCCTCTAATTAGGTATGTGAGTTTATGCATGGAGTTTTAATTTGTTGTGTAGAGGAAAGGGACGAGTTTAGAGAAAATAGGAGGAGGACTCCACGAGGTAGGGGCAATCGTCTTTGATGTTCCTCCAAGGCGCCAACCTCCACCTATCACTACACCGGCGAGGTTTGGGTATTAAGATAGCTTTTATAAAAATAATAAATAAATGAATTGTTTTTGCATGATATTTGTGCTTACGCAGCTCCTCCAGCCCCGCCTTCCTCGCCAAACATGTCTCACGAGAGAGAGACCAAATTGCGACATATTTTGCCTCTTTGACACCAACGCCGGTTAAATGCCTCCCGCTCATATTCCCCAACGACATAGTGTTGATTATCGGCCTCCACGTTCTCACGAGAATATTGAGAATGCTAGGCGTAGTATGGACTCCGTTCTAGGCAAGAGGCGGGGAGCGAGATTTTTCTAATGCAAGGAACTTGGAGGAAGATTTCAGCGGTAAATATATATCCACTCGTACCAAACATTTCTTTGGTTGCGGCATGTTAAAGATGCTCATTCTCTCATTACTTCGGGGTCAAGAAGTAGTGGAGCAACAGACTCTAGCGTTCAAGATCGCGACGATCATCACAGGGGTTCGGGATCCGAAGAACATGGTCGCCGCTTCCGACTTGGAGAGGGAAGGATCCCGACGACGTCCACGTGTCATCGAAGAAGAAGCGTCCATTTCGCTTTGTTTTAGACACGTAAGTGCGGGTGATTTGGCCCGAATATACCCGACTATCATATTAATAATAATTTTTTGATGTAAGTTATGTGAACATATTATTTAAGATATCAACCTTAAATATTAGTACTTTGTCATCTAAATTTGTTGTTTTGTTCATTCTCTTCACTTAGAATACATTGTAAAGTGCTCAAAAGGTTCTTAATCGGGCCGGGATATGTATATTGGTGGTAGACATAAACACGCTTTTATATACCCACCATTTATGCTTGGGGGCGCTCTTCCTAAGAAGGATGATGAGGGAAGTGTCTTTATACTACAACCGAGGGACGCGGTCACAAATAATATCTCTCGTTTATGGCCTCCCCGCGGTATAGGGGAGTGGCTCGGCGCTTATGACCAATGCGAAATAGAGAGCGTCAAAAATAAAATGAAACGAGTTTCCCGGAGATAGAAAAAGCAAAGGCGTTTAACCGGAAGAAGCTCACTTCAATGATGTAATGAGCTTATACGAAAAAAGGAGATACATGACCTAGTCATAGTCTTGTTTTATTATTTTGATATGGCGTTGATCTATCGTTTATGTCAAAGGCACCATGTGGTCAAGGAAAGGCAAGACTTTGCTTAAAAAAGAAGGAGGCGATTGGTCAAAAGTCCCTAAACCACTTAATCTCCACAAGGAAGATATCAAGGTATTTCTTATTTTTTTGTCATTCGTTCACTTTAACTTGTGATAATGTTGTGTGCCTTGCAAATCGCATTGCATTGAATGTGCAAAGGATCGAGTAAAGCAAACATAGAGCTCGGACCGATAAAGCAACTAAAAGTGACCGAAAGGCGTCTCATTTGGGCTCCGGCGGTCGAAAAGGGTTTCTCTATAGATTCGTAAGAGCTATATTAGTTCACATTAATTTTAATAAGAACTTTAAATGTCACTAGCTAATACTCGTTATATTGTCATAGGAACATCTATACGGGTTTGCCCCTAACAAGCAAAGACATTACAAGTAGCCCGCGGAACGGGAGTCGCTTATTTATCTGTATCAACGAGTTATCTGACGAGGGAACTCTCCCACTTCGGCGGGAATGCGGGAAGTGCGTTGTAGAAAATTATTATAATTCTATGAACTACATTAACGCCATATTCTTTTGGTTTTTAGGAAGCGATTGGCGGATATGAATGAAGGTCTAGAGCATGACATGGGGCTCAAAGTGAGGATGCAAACACATTTGGAGAGCCATCCAATCGCGAACCGCGGCCGACGGTTTGAGGCGATCCCTCTAACTACGTACTCGGATGACTACTCCAACTTGAATCGAGAGAGAGTAGCTCTAGGCTAAAAGGGTGGATACTCCTCTTAACGAGTCTTTTTGTGATTATTTAAAAATATAAATACAATTCACTTTTGTGATTATTTAAAAATATAAATATAAAAATAATTTTGTGACTATTTAAAAATATGAATATAAAAACACTTTTGTGATTATTTAAAAATATTTTTATATTTATATTTTTATATAAATATATTTTTTTTTTTTTTTTTTTCCCCACACGCCAAAGATGCGACGTATCCACGCGGGCTTTTTTGCCCGCGTGGCTTTCTATCTGTGGATTTTTCGAATTTTCCGTGTATATTCCGCGTGTATATTCCACGTGTCATGTGCGATGCGGCGTATACACGCGGGCTTTTATTCCACGTGTATATTCCATTAATGCATTCCCGTGTCCGCGTCACGCCGCATCACTTTATATACGCGGGCTTTTACGGACGCGTGGATTTTGGTGATGTTCCACGTGTATATTCCGCGTGTATATTCCACGTGTATATTTCCGCGTGTCACGTTGCTACTCCCGGCGTCTGACGCGTCGTGTCACGTCTGCAGCGGCGCTGGCGCGGCGCATAGCGTCGCATGCGGCGCCGCCGCATCGCGACGTCTGGCGGCGATGCAGGCGACGCCGTCGGACGCCGCGGGCGATCGCTTATCATGCGTCGCTAAATGACCCTTCTCTTGTTGTGGCGGGCGTCCCGATGTCGGCCTTGTAGAAACCAAGACTCTTTTTGTCGTTCGGGCACGGGAGGCTCGGAATGGCAAATCGACCGCCAAATCGTTAGGAATGGCGAAATTACCCTAGGGAGCAAGTTACACGGTCGGTTTTGCGAAAGAAGGAAACCCTCACGCCCTCCACGACAGTATCCCGCATCCACATCCTAGGCCAATTGACTACGAGTGTGATGGAAGTGAGCTACTTTGGCTTCTTGGAGTTGGGGTGGTCTTCACGCCACGGAACTTGGTCCCCGGGGCAATGTCGACGTTTCGAGTCCATTGGCGAGCGATCCTTGATTCCAGGGGAGAGGGGAGGTCGCCCGTCCGGCCCCCGTGGCCTTGGGAAAGGAAATTTGGGGCAAGCGGCTTCGAGGAGGGATTTTAGTGTCCAGGCCCGCATCAACGGCATCAACACCCCAACTCCACTTCAAGACATGGCGCAAGGTCCCGGCCGAAGCTGACAAGGAGAGGGCCTCCGAAACGTAAACCTTGTGGGTTGCCAGGCTCTAGAAGGGTTTACGTTTTGGGGGCCGAGTCCTGGTCTTCTGGCCACGGAACTTGGTCCCCAGGGCAATGTTGGCGTTCTGAGTCCATTGGCAGAGCCAAATCGCGGTTCCGGTGAGGGGAGGTTGCCCGTCCTTCCCCAGGGCCTTGGGGAGAGGAAATTCGGGGCAAGCAGCTTCCGGAGGGATTTTAGTGTCCGCGCTCTGGCGTCAACACCCCAACTCCACTTCAAGACATGGCGCAAAGTCCCATTCATAAAATAAGCTTATACAACGACAACACAAATAGATAAAAAAACTTATTGTTTCCATTCATAAAAAAAAGCTTATACATTACTTATGTCCATCCTGAGGACGTGACAGTTTGATGCAACCATTTGCATCATTATCTGCACCATTAATGTCGTTTTCTCTTTGTTTGGCTCGGTGAGCCATTCTACCCGATCGTTCGCATGGAGCGCCGGATGTTAGTGCAATCGAGCTCCTTTTCACTCATCTTTGCCACGATGGTGAAGGGAGGGTTCTCAGCGGAGAAGAAGGGGGGGGCCGGAGTTGTCTTCCCTTGGAGGAGAAGGATTGCGCTAGAAGGAACATATCGCGAAGGTGGTCTTCAAGCTTGGGACCATTATAGCAAGATAGGGAAGAACACTCAAAAGATAAGAATACTTGGCGGACATTGATGGATCCACTTATAACGTGGATGTAGGGTTAGGGTTAGGGTTAGGGTTTTATTTGGCAAAAAAAAAAAATATTTTCCTCGCGGTGGCGCCGTTTAACGGCGTCTTGACCTATGAGCTACCGGCTAAAAATTGGCAGCGGCCCATTTCCGCAGGGGCGGTGCGGTCGCGGCGTCGCCTCTGTGATGCGCAGGCAGGCCAGCCTTGGCACCCGGCACCATGCCAAGCGGCGAGAGGTGACACGTCGGCTTTTTGTCCGGCGTCGTTCAACGACGGCGACGCGGGCGGCGACTTGACACGCAGGCCGCCGGCTTTTGGCAATGGCCCATTTCCACGCAGGGGGCAGCGCGGCGGTGACGCGGACTCGTCGTTCAACGGCGTGGGCGGCGTGTTTTGACACGCAGTTCGCTGCCCGCTTTGGCGGCAGCGATACCATGCCACGCAGGCCAATCCGACACGTCAGCCCCGATAGACGTCGTTGAACGACGTCGACTCGAAACGACGTTGTCGTCGTTGAACGACGATGTCGTCGATGTTCGACGACAACCCGTCGTTCGTCCACGTCTCGACGTCGTTGAAGGACGACTATCCCTTGTAGTGGTCTCGGACTACCTGGAGGCCCAAGCACGTCTGAATTGGGCCTAAATCTGTCATTCGGAAACTGCTTGCTAGAACTGCCTTGACTTCATTTATGACTGTCATACTATTCCCGATCAAAATAAGATCATCCACGTACACCACTATCAACATAAAATCTGTAGATGTATATCTCACGTATACGTTCCACTCTGTGATACATCACCAAAAACCTTGTTGACGAAGAAATGCGCCAATCTTCTTATACCACATCCGTGGACTTTGTTTTAGTCCATATAGTGCCCGCTTCAGTCTGTAAACTTTCTTCTCCTTTCCCTGGACTACAAAACCTTCTGGCTGAGACCTGTAGATCTCCTCCTCTAAATCTCCATTTAAAAAGGCTGCTTTAACGTCCATCGTCTCAACCTCAAAATTTTCCTGTGCTGCGAGTGCTAGTACTACACGGATACTCGTCATCTTGGCCACTGGTGAAAAAGTTTCATCGTAATCTATTCCAAGGACTTGCGAAAAACCTTTGGCAACCAATCGTGCACGGTATCTGTCAACCGTGCCATCTGCACGAGTCTTCACCTTGAACACCCACTTGCATTTCACTGGCTTGCGCCCTTGAGGAAGATCCATCAATTCCCAAGCGCCGGTGACTCTCGTAGACTCCATTTCTTCCTCCATAGCTTGTCTCCATACTGCGCTTTGTGGTCCCTTAAGTGCTTCATGTACGGTGAGAGGTTCCACTAAGTCCTCAACAAAAGCTTCCATGGCACACAATTCTGCTAAGTCTTCATCCCACCATGATGAATACTCCTCAGCCAGGTGAGCTTCCACTTCTGTTAATTGGGCAAAATGGGCGTTCGTCTTCATCCACTCCAGCCATCTCTGTGTAGGTCTTCGAGTGCGTGTCGATGTACGGCGTACAAGGAGTGGGCTGTTTTGCTGTGAATTCCTACTTACATTCCTGGAACCGCCATCTGGGACCTCCGGAACCTCCAGGAACCGTACATGCTTTCGTGCTCCTTGACCTTGAAATGACGCATGTGGAGTCTCACGTACATCTGGAATCCCCATCTGGAACCTTTGGAATCTCCATCTCTGGGAGCAATTCTAGAACTCTAGAATCAGCTCCAGGATCAGCATGGTCACTTAAGGGAAGTGGAAGTTCTGATTGTGGATCTTCTGATTGTGCAGGTTCTGATTGTGCAGGTGATTTCAGTGCAAGATCAAGCCAAAGTTGAGACTTGTCAGGTGCTTAAAACAAGCCTTCACCAACATGTTGATGAAAAACACCCTGTATTTACATAGCCTCTTCATCAAATTCCACACTTGCACTAACTAGATATTTTCTTGTGACAGCATTAACCAAACGGTATCCCTTCGTGCCTTCCGGATATCCAACAAATATACATCTCTGAGAATGGTCATCCGATTTTGTTCGTTGTCCTTCAGATATCAAGGCATATGCTGGACATCCAAAAATCCTCAGGTGTGCAACACTTGGCTTGCGTCCACTCCAAGCCTCCTCTGGTGTCTTGCTTTTAACAGCTACAGTAGGCACTCGATTTTGGATATAGGTGGCTGTCTCAATTGCATCCCCCCAAAACCAGTCTGCTAGTCCAGCAAACTTGAGCATGGACAAGGCAGATTCCCGAAGCGTTCGAATTTTGCGTTCAGCTACGCCGTTTTGGTGATGCCCATAAGGTACAATAAATTGTCTTTTAACCCCTGAGTCATCTGAAATTCTGGAGTGAGATACTCTTTTGCATTATCCAGACGAATTGTTGCAAGTTTGTGCCCTGCTTCTGTTTCAACAGCCAATTTCCAAGTCGTGAACTTCTCTCTGACTTGGTTCTTTGTGTTCATCAAAGAGACAAACACCTTTCGTGAGAAGTCATCCACAATCACAAAAAAATACTTAGCACCACCTTTGGTAGAGATTGCTGCACATCCACTCGCATCAATGTGCACAAGTTCCAGAATTCTAGTAGCACGCTCCCCGGGAATCTTGCTACGACTTGCTCTATGTTGTTTCGTCATGACACATCCTTCACATAGAGGCAAGCGGTCACCAACATCAAACTGGATACCAGTGACCATGTTCTGTCTCTGAATTTCTTTCAGCCGGTCAGCACATATGTGGCCAAGTCTACGGTGCCAAAGCTCGAGTTCAGTTCCAACTTGGTGAGCCACACATGCTTCAGCATCAAGTTTTGCACACTCCAACAAGGTATACAAATTTCCTGTGCGAGGAGCTATGGCAGCTAATTCCAATTTGTCATTGAACATTAGTGTCTGTCTTGATGTGATAAAGGAATTCACACCAACATCACATAATCTGGACAGTGATAGCAAAGTGATAGCAAATTGCGTCTAAGTTGGGGAACAAAGAGCACCTGCTTCAATGTCCTGGGCCCATCCAAGAATTGCATATGCATGATCCCTTCACCATCAACACGCAATCCGGATGTTATCCCATTTACAAACTTTTCCTCTGGAACCTTCTTCAATTCACGAAACCACTCTTTGCATGAAGTCATTATATGAGTAGCACCACAGTCAAGTGTCCAGACCCTGGATTTCTTCCTTGTTTCTGCTCCCAGTGCTATCACCTCACCAATCAGTGCTTCAGAAGAACATTTAATTTCACCCAAATCCTCTATCTTGTGACAGAAGCAAACCAGGTAGTTTCTGTCTATCATTGCTTGCAGGAGCTAATTCACGATTCTCCCCATAGTCATCACAAATTGTGGCTTCTGCAACACCGGCCATCACCTGTGCTTCACGACTCTTCCCACAGTCATCACAAACTGTGGCTTCTGCAACACTGGCCATCACCTGTGCCCACTGCATCCCTAAAAAATCTGCATGAGAATTAAAAGCCTCGTCACAGACTTCTATTTGGTCCTCCAGAAATGATTCATCGGCATCATCTGTGATGCCACAGGTGTCATCTGCCCATTGGTGCATCGTAACCGCTTCCAGATCATCCATGTAATCTTGGCCAATTTTGGAAACAACGGCAATATTTCCTTCGGTTTCACTACTTTCTGCCGTAGATTGCTCCTCCACTGAGTTCGGTTGTTAGCATGGACATCAAAACATCCAGCTCTATATCATGTCTCTCTGTCTATCAAAAGAGGCCTTGCACAATCTCTAACAGCAGAACTTGTTTTAGCACAAAATGTATCTTGCATCACTCAAGCAGTATTACCCGCATATCAGCAGCCTTCACTGCTCACCTGAAACACAAGTTTTCCATTTACCTCAAATTGCTTGCATGCGAGCACTCTCATCTATGGTCCTCACTGCTCACCTGAAACACAAGTTTTCCATTTACCTGCTTCAAATTGCTTGCATGCGAGCACTCTCATCTATTGGTCCTCAGCATATTCCATCTGACTACGTTTAGTAACTAGTGATGTTTTGGCATCTTTAATTTTTCCAATATCTCTAGCCGTTCATATGGCATATTCTTCACACATTCCATACTGAGCTCAAATCAACCCTAGGGATTGCCCTTCGGGCAACCCAAAAATGTGAACAGGACAAGGCCTTTTTTTTGTGTTAAATAAATATAGTCCCTTTATAAGTTTATATACGCGGATTCATTTGCAGTTCTATAAATTTAGGAAAATGATATTTCCTCGTATTTGCATGTTGAATGATTCGTTGGCCAATTCCAACATGTTGCAGGCAGTATATATAATATATAATATAAGTATTTTGAAGAGTGTAGAATCCCATGACTCCATTGGTTGATTGAAATTGAGAGCCTTTAAGGATTTGTAGCATTCTCTGTAAAATCCTATTCATTTTCGAAATGCTATGGCACCTCTTTCTCTATTCAATTCTATTTTACTCTATGATGTTGTTTCTGCCATTATTTAGTCTAGCCACACAGGATCATGTAGATAACAGCTGCCCACGTGATCTCATGAGGAAAAACGTTTTATAATGATAGAATTTATATTGTATACGGCACTTTCTGCTGGAAATAAGACGACAACCCATTATTAATCAGAAATGAACGAGTCGTGAAGTAGCGGAAAATTTATATTACTACCTTTTAAGCCACAGTTTTTTTCTGTAAGATGGTTATTTCCTTAAAGTCCTAGATGTTATTTCCTTAAAGTCCTAGATGTGCATCTTCAAATACAGCAATGATCAGGTCAATAATGAGCTCTTACGTAGCCTCTTGCAATGCATGGTTATTACTTTAGCTGCAACAGTGATCCAGATTTTTTAAAACATGGGAATTTTTGATGCCATAAGTCATTCCATGGAAAAATATTAGGCACTTCACATGAAGATCATTCATTTCCATTGTTCAAACTTTTTTGAGTTCATATGTCTCTGTCATGATACTAACAGCCCACGTAAATCTGGATACCTTGTAGCCATTGACTGTATTTTTCAAAAATAATGTGGATTCCTTAGAGTAGCTAGTACGTTATCATCCTGGAAGGCTAAACACCTCAAATACCCATTACTGAGCACTTTGTTGTATACTCATGAATGTCCACATTTGTTTCCAGAAGACTTAACAAATAGTCCAATGATATACCAGATATTACGTAATTCTTCTATATAACAAATCCCCCTCAATCATAACAGAAGGCATTGCAATAATTTTCAGTCAATTTGTTTCTTCTTCATTTAAGAAGGCGAGAGCTCTCTAGAAGCTGATGCAGTGCTTCCAGCAATGGCCAAAGAGGAAGCTGATGCAGTGCTTCCAGCAATGGCCAAAGAGGCGGTCCAAAATGACGTATATGAAGCTACTTTGCTTACAATAAAACACATTCTAAAGAAAGACTGCACACCTTTCAGCTCTAAAGATATCTTATGTGCACTTTCTACCATAACAGAAAGTGAAATCCAAGCATTTACATAACCACTGCTGCTCCAGTGCACTTTCTACCATAATAGAAAGTACAATTCATAATAACCCACTAGTGAAGTACCAAACTATCTTAGAAACTAGCCTTACAAATTTTGACCGAACAAGTTTTCTGACTCATTTGCAGCTTCTTCAACGCACAACCATAATAGAAAACCAATATAAGCATTACTACATGAAGTAATCAAATTCAAACACCCCCGTATACTATAAAATTCAACAAGCACCAAATCAGCTCTGAGCTAAACTTCTGCAGAACAGATAAGATTAGTAAACAAGATAAAGAAACAGAGATAAAGTAGAACAAAGTTGGTTAAATTTAAGAGAGCCACTTCTGCAGCTGCTTGGAAATTAAATTCGTATAACAGAATGTCAGATTAGATTAATAAACAAGATAAGGTAACAGAGATAAAATAGAGCCAAGTTGGTTTGATTTAAGGGGGCCGCGCGAACGCGAGCCCCCACCGCAATAAATTATGACGTGCATTCTCCCCTTGAGGAGATGCTAGAACAATTCATACCTTAGTGCAATGGCAGAAATTATCCTAGGCCATCGGCCTTTTTGATCACCGATAAACCCCGCCCAGGTAAGTATGATCCAATGCCTCCTCCTTCCGTCTTATCGCTATTTTCTGCATTATTTCTGATGTGGTGCCTGTGGGATATATAGTTCACTCTTTCTGTCATTACTTCTGCTTCCGTTCCTGTGGGATATTTGGTTCCGTTAAATAAACATCGATCAGCTCCGCTTTCTTCTTCTCCTGCTGGGAATTCTAGTCTTGCCTTCTATTTGCTGGGAATTCTAGTCTTGCCTTCTATTTGATCATTTAACAGGCGCAAGACTCTGAAACCACCCATCTCTGCAATTTCAATCTGCCGTTGCAGAATGACTCTCCTCTTGCTAGGTGGTCTAGCTTGATTATGGTTGTATTCCCATGAGGGCAACGTTGCCTCAATCAAAAGCTTCATCATGTTGAGGTTCAATTCGGAATGTTTCCCAACACACACTGAGCTTGGAGAATGCAAGGATTTTGTTCTTGTTCGCCTGAGTTTGTTTTCTAGTGGCATTACCAATTGTTTTGTTCTTGTTCGCTGAGTTTGTTTTCTAGTGGCATTACCAAGTGAGCCATTCCAGTTTTAAACACACAACTCGTCCCATCACCACCCAAAACATATTATGTACGTAAAAACCAAATAGAAAATATTCTGCCCTTTCCTCCAATCAATATCAGCCACGTGGCACAAATTCAATCCCAGAATGTACGTTTAGTCAACATTCTAGTCGACATTCTGGATTTACGTTACATTCTGTAAGGGAGGGTGCCCGTCAACGGTGATACGTCCCTTATGGGGCGGCCCTACTTTGGTTTAATCCAACGGTTGTGATTCATCTATTTAAAATCCCTAAAATTCCCGCCTTTTTTGCCTTTTCTTTGAACCCACCTAACTTTTTTTATAGAAGGCGAAATTCCCACGCACATGCCTCATTTGACTAGGTTGACCAAGAGCTTTAAAACAAGTACTCACACGTGTCATTTGGAGCACGTTTGCTATATGCACCATTGTGGGCACGTTGGTGCACCATCAGGGGCAGAAAGGTCCCTCCATTTGGGGCCTTGTTACTCACTTATTAGGGCACCGGAGTGTGCATTTTTAGGGTCATATGAAAGCCCCATTCTCAGGGCACCCAATGAACCATCGTTCACTCTCATCCGAGCCCTGGAGGGCCATCAACGATCCATTTTGCCCACTGGTGAACCGTAGGTGGGCACCCTCCCTTAACATTTTGGGCTTTCTTGCAATTTAGGTTGCATTCTGCCCTTTCTTGGCCTGTAACTACGATTCTGCCTTGCCCTGCAGCAACCTAAGATCCGATAGCGAAGGCCCTGTTACATCTCAAGATCCGACGGCGAGGTCCCAGATACGGCTCAAGAACTCTGAAAAACCTTGCTTAAGCTCAAGATACGACTACAAAACCCTGCAAAACTAGCTGATGAGGAAAGACGAGCATACCTCAGCAAGAAATAAGCACTAGGCGGCTCCAATCCATCGCCAGAGTTGAAGCCGATTTGCAGAACTAGAACTGAAGCAGATTTGCCGATTTGCTGATTTGCTGAAGCTGATAAGCAGAAGCCGATGAAGCCATCGCCAAAATGCCAAAGCTGAAGCAGGACAAAAAGAAGAAGGGGATGTGCACAGAATATTTTCTATTTGGTTTCCACGTAACGGGAATGTTCACTTATGTGACATTCCTGGCATGTCAACCATGCCTCCGCCTAACGGCGTCGGCATGGTTTCCATGCCAGGAATGTCACATAAGTGAACATTCCCTTATACAGAAAAGTGCTGTATGCTATGCACATTTTATGATTATAGAGCATTTTTCCTCCATGAGATCATGTGGGCAGCTATTATCTACATGATTCTGTGGCCAGGGCTACTATTGTTTTGTTAAATGACAGAACTCCACACAGGAGAAAACGATAAAATTACCCAAAAAGTTGTGATATTTTTTGTTGAGGAGGTACATCCACCAGATATCCACCCAATGAATGGTCTTGCACAACCGGCATGAATGGTTTTGCATGGAAAATAGTGGTATATAATGGAAATTCCTTTCCTATATTTCCTTAGTATTTCTAATAAACTCCACGTCACTTTGGTGAATGTTTGCATCAGCAGTGTCGAATATGGGCATTGGTAGATATGGGCACATATGGAGGCATTATTGAGTCAGATGTGCTAATTGATTCTTGGTCCGAAAATGCTAGATGAAAACTCATACAGCAACCAAAGAGGCTATATGCATAGAGGCTGTCTTGGAAGTTGTTACCAAGCTTACTTTGCCTATAGGAGTAAGAATAGAAGAGAAAGGGCGGGGAATATATCTATAACAATAGCATTCTAACCAGCTAGAGCGAATAATACAAGAGGCTGTGATATACAAGCAGGCAAGGAGGTAACTGCTTTATTGTGCCTAGTACATTATTACTGCCTTGTTATCATATCATAACAGTAGGCACATGTCATGATCCATAAACAAGCATAGAGTTGTCGCTTTACTTACAAATCAAAGAAAGCATTTTATTCCACCATCTTTTTACCAGATGAGGTGCATCCTGCAGATAGCCCAAGCAGATAGTTTACCCATCTTCTTGGCCCAAGTTCTGCTACTCATAGCGCATATCAGTGAACTATTTGAATAAAGCTAAACTACATTTTAGATTTTCTGATTCTTGATGCTAGATATCCATCCCTATGGATTAGACGTATTGAGCTCAAATTTATGATTTGCTGCAGGAGATGATTTCTATCTGCTATCCGTTGGCCCCAATAAAAACTATTTACCGTTTGTTGTAGCATTTTTCAACTTTCGTCATTGCATTTAATTTCCTTTTGTATAAGCATCTAGAAACCGCTCATTGTAGGAACTTCCCCTTGAAGGTAAAATATCAAAAAGCTGCCAGATAAATGGTAATTTTTGAACAATCATAATGCAGAAATCTTGCTTGGTGAAAGGAGCACAAAACTCAAGTCTCCATTGGTTATGTAGACCAATGCGAAAAAAAAAGGTTCCTATATATTATGAAATCTATGATAAAGCCAAAGATGCGCACATGGCTGTTGTTTTTTTTCTCTCAAGCATCTCGGATATGTATGTTAGATAAAACAACACCTTAAAGCCCCGAACATGTGCACTTTAACCATAAAATACATTTTCCTTCTAGCAATATGATTGTGCGGCCAGATTAGGGTTGCGGTGAGACAAAAGATACTCATCTGCATTATCGAATCTTGATTCACTTAAGTCTGTCGCCCAGAGCGACATTGAGTACTAAGTTCACATCAATTAGCAAAAAATATCACAATCTAAGTCTTTGGAATTGTGACACTAATTGCCAATGCAAAATGAGCTCCCAAAGGTTGAAGTATATTTTGAAGTCTGCTCCCCTTATGCATAACCATGGGTAATCTATTTCAAGTGCGGTGGGAATAAGCTTTGATTTGAATTGTAAGGGTTCTTTGCGTGTTAATAATGTGCATGCACTGTGCGAACAGATTTACTTTTGGCTTCGATACAATAGAAAGGGCAAAACATGTACATTATGGCCTACAACATGGAAGGAAGCTCTATGCAATTAATTTGAGAGATATGACAGATTTTTGCAAGTGTAAAACTTAGCCAATACAATTTAAATAGGAGTTAAATATCTTAAGCATCAGAACTAAGTTGACCATTCATAAAAAGATGAAGTACAAAATTCAAAACACAGATGCATAAGTCTATTTATAAATAAGCAACTTTGGGGGGTACATTGTGGAAAATAAAAATGACCAATAACTAGATTCTTAATCAAATATACAGATAGTACATCTCTTTAAAAAAAAATTGAACTGAATTGAATTGAACTTTATCATCCACGAAGACCAATCGGTCTGTGGAACTTAAACAAACAAAAAACAGCCAGCCTATTACTATCCAGGATTAAAAAACCCTCGCCCCAAAGGGTCTTTGAGGGAAAAACCTTAGAAGTAATAGGCTTGTTGAGTAAATTGTCACATCATCCTAAACTTAAGTTATATTTTGCTTTCTTCGCGTGTACTTTTGGAATCTTATGTTCCCGTATGGATATGATGTCTTTTCCCCTTGGTGGTGCATAGGACCAAAGAATACAACTTACTTTTTCTTTTCTTGGAGGATCAGAAGGATTCAAAACCCAAATCTTTTCCCAACAATTTTCATAAACTTCCTTTTTTCGGCTTTTTTTTTTTTTCCTCATATTCCATTTTGGAGCCCAATATTGAACTTCAATCCAATAGTTCTCTAGTCCAGGTTTATCATCATCCTTGGTAGGTGCACATCGAACCTCACCTAACCAAACTGGGTATACATCTAGATTGTCGGGTTTAATGAGAACAAAATACCCTTTTTTACATCCCTCAGAATCGACCAATCCGGTAGGCCATGCCATTGGGGCCTGCTAGACTTGCTACCAACATGCCAATTAGCCAAGGTCTTTTTTTGCGAGGTATCAACATTCAACTCAACTTGTTCTAGGGATTTCTTCTCCCATCTAGAAATTGGAAGAAATCCATCTTTCAAGCGTCCTCCTCCATCAATGTTTTGCAAGGCCTCACCCACTTTCTCCCAATATATAATCACCTTCTGTAAAGAATCTCTCTTTGCTACACTCAGTGTTGGTTGTTGTAAAATGTCTTGCCAATGGCTAATAAATTGTTTAAGTCCTCTCATCAATGCTTCGTGATCTTTGGTGTTCTTGAGCGATTGGGAGTGACAAAGGCTTCATATGAGGAATCATTACCTTACCATCTTTATCTCTTCTCCACATTTCATATCCATTTGTAGGGATCCAATCTTGGTCTGTCGAACGCATCTTACATTGCATTATAGGAACACCTTCTTTAACCCAGAATTTGAATTGTAAGGGTTTGGAATGGCCTGTCAAAGCAAGGTTTCCTTCTGGCATATATGGCTCTACAAAGGATTTCTAATCTGGAACTTCATCAACTAAGAATGATATAGGTGATGGTTTTTTTGTACGTGCAAATAACTCCATTAGTTGTGGCAACGTCGTTATTGATTCTCGTTGCAACAAAGAGGAGAACACTCCAAAGAAGGCATCCACATCATCATGTGTGTGACCAACCATAAGAAACCCAACCTTCACAACCTCGAACACATTTTTCGCTGGCAAGAATGAGCATGCTTGAAATAGCCATCTATTCTTATTTTGGCTAAAGCAATTATCAAGTTGTAGACACAATTCTTGTGGTAGCTTTCTCCCCACTACTCCGTGAGATGTCTTATCTATAGCTGTCGAAGTGATTGGTTCCCTTCCAGAAAACTTTGCATTCTTTTCCATCTGTTTAGTTGCAACATGTGCCTCATCATTTAGAAAAGCTCCAAACAAAGCATTGCTACTGCTTTGCTCATTTGTAACACCTCTTTCTAAATTTCGGAGACATTTGAATATAGAGCCAACATGAAAATTTGGTCCATCTTCCCATAGATCTAATGAGAAATGACCATACACTCCTATTCCATGTCCATGAGTCAACATTCACTAGTGCTAGTGAGAGTGAGATCTTCAAGCTGTTGTGCATTAGCACAACTTTTTAGGATTGGCTGCAATCTAGGCAAAAAGTTTTGTGTTGATCCATTTTATCGTGTATGATGCATAAATATCTATCGGGTTCCATTGAGGAAAATACCCTCCATCGATAATAGATTGCCCTACATTTTAAGGATGTTTGCTCATTCGATGTCGATGCATCTCATTTCTTAAAGCATTTCTTTGCTCTTGATTAAATATGGGGTACAACCGTACTTCTCAAAGCCTCTCGCAATTGTATGCAAGTGTTACACTTTGAAAAGCTATTATTCTTTGCCACCACCACATCCTTGAAATGCTTATTCCAGCATAATTTAAAAGCCGACCGAGAGATTGCTATTCGCCCACCTATTTGTGTTAAAAAAGCAGATTGTTGACCTCTTGTAAGCACTCCTTTTGAATGTATTGAGGTGGCAAGACACGCTTCACCTCTTTGTTCCCATGCTCATTCAATTTTGTCTTATGTGGCATTGATTCAGCCATGTATTTAACAAAGTTATCAAACACTTCAATTGCCATCATAGTATTGCTCCTAGTCTTGATAGTACCTGTATTCCCATGTACTGCTTTTCTTGCACCATCTCTGTATTCATTATGGTATCTATAAAAAGTGCTCTCCGCAAAACCAATCATGCATGTCACGGCTTCTCTGCATACCCATCTATTCTCTAATGGATATGTCATGTGACCGAACATGGAATACATTGGAATATATTCTTTTTGTCATTGGAAGTCTGGCTCCAAAACTTCTTCCGAATCATTTGTATTTCTTCGACAGAGAATCTAACTGTGCACCAAGAAGGACAACAAGGTCTTCCCCTTGTTTCTTGAACAATCTCCTTTGAAGAGTTACACATATGTTCTGCTTTTTTCAATTTTTTCAATGGTTTAGACATTTCTCCCTCATCTTTTCTCTTCAATTTTTGTTTTATTGCTTTCTTCACGGAGAAGTTAGCCTTTCTCTTCTTATATGAAATAACATTCTCTGGAGACATTGAGAAAGAATGTTCTACAAGGCCCTGACCAATGTACTTCCATTTAGATGTAGGACGTGTTCTATTGGCCATCTCATCAAAGTAGAAATCTCAACCATGCCTTTGCATACACGACAATTGTTGCTCACATTGCTCTGCCTCATTGATTTGTAATTAGGTAATAGCTGAGTAATAGCAACCCCGACAGTGTCATCTCCAAGTGGCAAATCTTCGACTGCATCTAAAGGATTGCAATTACACATGATTGCAATTGCAAATGTTTCTCCAGAACAAGAATGGATTAATCTAAACTTCTTGTTTTTCCACTCAGTCCTTTTTGAAAAAAGATTCGTATCCTCCTCAATAACTTGAACTGTATCCTCTTCAAGGACTACACTTGGCACCTCCTCAATAACTTGAACTGTATCCTCTTCAAGGACTACACTTGGCATTGGGTTGGTATTTGGGTTGGTATTTTGTTCCTACATAAGGCATAATTTATTATCATTAGAAGACATTTAAGAAAAGTAGAATTATATAAAGGGAGAATATGAACTAACCACGTCAATTTTCTTGATGTCTTTTAAAGGCCATGCCACAAAAGATCCTACAGCCTCTCCTATTGTTTTTGCATCAGGAGTCTCCTTTGGTAGATTCACATTTCCATGCACGGCCGTCTTCAGAGCTACCTTTGCCCATCCCATTTCGAATTCTTTAGAGTGAAGAAGTCCTCGTACCGCTATGATTGATCCCTTTGCAACCACGTTGCCCTCTACCAAGAGTTCAAACTCTAAAAAAAAAATAAACAACAAAAATAAAAATATATATCAAACGGACTCAAGTCCGTGAACTCCAATGAATAAAAATATGCATAATATTAATCTGGCTCGGGCTCCAAGCATACATTTCCCGTATCCATTTTTGCGCTACCCATAGCTACAAGCTATGAATTCCAAAAAAGCTCTATAAACCATAATTATAGCATTAGAAGTATATCTAGTGGATATTAGCTATAAAAAATTGAAACATGCATCTAAAAACATACCGGAGAAAACCAAAATAAAGAAAGCTAAAGAAACGTAAAGAAAAAAAAGGTGGCTACACTATTTATATGAAGATTTTTTTGCCCCACAAATGGTTCTAAATAGGTAGTCGCCCTTAGCCTTTTTGGTATAGCCTTGCGTTGCCACATCAGTTCTGCATGCATATGCATGCATCTTTTCTAACAGGTTCTCAAACTTTAGATTCGGCCATCGCCTTGCCTCAGGATACACCGCCATGGCCTTGCCTCAGGATGCCAGACCGGAGCCATCTCCTTGCCATCGCACCTACCTGGCCTATTTGCATGTCTCTGCCTAGATCGTCCACGACAAGTTTTGCATGCCTCTGCCTTGCCTAGATTTGCATGCCTCTGCCTTGCCTAGATCGGCCATCACAAGATTTGCATGCCTCTGCCTTGCCTAGATCGGCCATCACAAGATATGTTCTGAAGATAATCAAGGATACTGGATATGATCAACAACATGCTTGTGCAGAAGGTATGCTTTTCAATTAAAGCAATTCTTTTTTGCAATAGGACAGAGGCTTCAATAAGCAGATATTTGCAAAAGCCTTCTCTTGTATTATTTTGCAATAGGCAGATATTTCTTCTGTCCAGCAAATTGTATCAAGCTCTGTATCAACAAGACTGTCACCTGTCACATGGAGTATCTCCAGTAACTCCTTCCTTCTGAAAAAATTTCAAACCAACAAGCTCATTTTGGCCGAATTCTCTTGGCCGAATTCTCTGTAACCAAGCATGACTTCGTGCTTATGCAGCTTCATCAAATATAGCATGCCCACCAAATGTATTACAGAGATGTACTATAGCAGCTATAGCGGTCTAAATTTTCTCTTTCCTTTTCATCAAGGTAGAAACAGATTGATTGCAAGCATATGGGGTACAAACCACGAGCTCGTTTGACGCCGAAATCATAAAATCATACATTGCAAGTAAAAGCTAGTTGAATCCAGAGGCAAATCCTGGAAAATGATGGAGTAAAAGGAAGAATAGGTTTGAGTTTTATGTCGCCGGTTTTACGATTTTATCGCAAATAATTATTTTTTAAAGTTTGTAAGTCGGAAGGAAAAGGAAGAATCCAGGGCCGGCATTCTGGGCTATGCATTCTGGATGCATTCTGTATTCCAGAGCACTTGGATGATCCATAATATACAAATCCAAGAAAGAAGTATACAGATCCAAGAAAGAGTTTGCAAGCAAACAGATCATCAGATTCAAGAAAGCATACAGATCATACAAAACTTTAAGAAAATAACATAACAGAGAACGGACTTACCTAAGAAAATAACATAACAGAGAACGGACTTACCTCTGGCATCCAAATGCTTCTGCAAGAGAAGAAATGCTGTGTTGCTGCAAGATGAGCAAGAGAGAGAGAAGCCAAGACGCCAAAATGCAATGCAAGAACGAACACAAAATTTGAATTCAAGACATGCCATTCATCTATACCATCCATCTGTCCATACGCCATACACCATAATATTTCCCAACAAACTCCTTAACAAATTGCAGTTTAAAAAATTACTAAATTTAGTTTATTTCTTAATTGAAAACCACCGCTTCTTTAATTACTTTTTTGAATTGCTTTCTTGGATTGCTTTTTGAATTAGAATCCTCCGTAGTTTATTTCTTAATTGAAAACCACCGCTTCTTTAATTACTTTTTTGAATTGCTTTTTGAATTAGAATCCGCGGAGGAGAAGAGGAGAAAGGACGCAGGGAGAAAAGCATTTACATGCAATGGATGAGCATCAAGAATCTGTCCTTGAAGAAATTGTAGCAAGTCCACGTAAGAAGATGCCAGACAAATTGAAGGAGAGCAAGAAGAGGAAAGCAATAGAGATACCTGGCTCCGGAACAAGAAGAGGAAAGCAATAGAGATACCTGGCTCCGGAAGCGCCCAAGGATCCGCAAGCGCCCAAAAGAAGCGCCAAAAACGTGAATAATCTTCTCCTTTGTGAATAATCTTCTCCTTTGTTTCTTTTGTGTGATCTCTTCTCTTAATTAGTGGATGAGATCAAAGTTAAAAGCTTGCTTCTTGTCTTACGAAAAATTAGATATGGGTGTTCTAATTGCCCTTCCATACTTCCATAGTGGATATAGGTATTTCTAGTTGCCTTCCATAGCGTACCACTTTATAAATAAGTGAGAGATGGGTGTCTATAAGATGGGTGTCTATAATTTGCCTTGCAAAAAAATCTAAAAGATGTGCAAATTGTTTGGCCAAGCACCAATACAGTGGCCATGAAAAAATATTTAATGGCTATCCTCTTACATTTTCCTATAGTTTGATTAGTTTTCTATACTTTAATTTGTTTACACGGACTCGTGTCCGTATTCCTCCCGTTCCTCTTTACTCTTTCACAGATTATTTCTATATATTTTCCATAAACTTGGCATCTTGGCATCTTGTTTAAATCTTGTCATTTATATATTTTCCATAAACTTGGCATCTTGTTTAAATCTTGTCATTTATATATTTTCCATAAACTTGGCATCTTGTTTAAATCTTGCCATATTACTATTTCACTTTTTACGTTCATGGATATTCCATGGATATTCTTAAGTCAGTGAATAAGATCACGGACTTAAGTCCGTGATTCTTTTCTTCTTTATGTAATACTGTTCTTCTTTCATGTAATATTGTTTTTATGTTTGATATGATTACCGACTTTAAGTCCATGTACATGTTAATGTATTCACGGGCTTAATGGGAAATAAGTCCGTGATGAATAGATAGGTTCATGGATCCGCGATGGTTCTTTTTCTTGGTTCTTTTTCTTTTTTAATAGGTTCACGGACTTTAAGTCCGTGAATGGAGGTTCTTTTTCTTTTTGAGTAGGTTCACGGACTTGAGTCCGTGAACGTGAATGGAGGTTCTTTTTTTTTTTTTAATAAGTTCACGGACTTAAGTTGGAGGTTCTTTTTCCTTTTTGAATAGGTTCACGGACTTAAGTCCGTGAATGGAGGTTCTTTTTCTTTTTGATTAGGTTCACGGACTTGAGTCCGTGAACGTGAATGTAGGTTCTTTTTTTTTTTTTAATAAGTTCACGGACTTAAGTCCGTGACGGAGGTTCTTTTTCCTTTTTGAATAGGTTCACGGACTTAAGTCCGTGAATGGAGGTTCTTTTTCTTTTTGATTAGGTTCATGGACTTAAGTCGGTGAACGTGAATTAGGTTCTTTTTCTTCTTTCAATAGGTTCATGGACTTAAGTCCGTGACGGAGGTTCTTTTTCCCACGGAGGTTCTTTTTCCTTTTTGAATAGGTTCACGGACTTAAGTCCGTGAATTAGGTTATTTTCTTCTTTTAATAGGTTCACGGACTTAAGTCCGTGACGGAGGTTCTTTTTCCTTTGAATAGGTGCACGGACTTAAGTCCGTGATGGAGGTTCTTTTTCCTTTTTAATAGGTTCACTCCGTGATGGAGGTTCTTTTTCTTTTTTGAATAGGTTCACGGACTTAAGTTCGTGATGACTGTTCTTCCTTTTTTGAATCTTCCTTTTTTGAATAGCATGTGTGTGTGGAGGTTCTTCCTCTATTTATTAATAGGATCAATGACAATAGGATCAATGACAATGCTTCTTAATGTCATTTTGGTTTTTGGTCAATTTGCTTCATTTTGCCTATGGATGTTTTTTCTAACATTGGCCATTGTACAAATATATATATCAGGTGGGGATAAATCTTCAAGAGAAAAGGTGGAACCCTTCATCATTGATGATAAATTGTTTCAAGTAGATATTGGTGGTATGGAGCCAACAGAGAAAACTATTGGTGGTCTTTTTCCATGTTGGGTTGTGGAGGTTCAACAGTGTGGGCAGAAGAATGACCTTATCTTCCTTTATAAAGGAACACAATTGGAGAAAGCACAAAGAGGTGGTATTGTTTTGGGCATTCATGCCATTGGAGATGCAAGTTTAGATTTGTTGGTTGAGGATCCCAAGAAAAAACTAGTTATTTTTCGGGATTTAAATTTTGTTCACTTTGCACCACAACTGATGGAAAGTAGTCAGAATGGATTAGATCTTTCGTGTGCAGGCTTTGGCTGGAAATTAGATTCATACAAGAGCTTATTAGAAAGTGGACTAAAAGATACACAAGCACTTGCAGAGGGAATATCTATTGTACGTAGAAATATGTACAATCAAGACGTCATTGCCTCTACATTTTTTACAAGATTGAAGAAAAACATCATGAAAGGTAATCCCATAAAGCACTCAGTGCCTCCAAACTCTTTACAGGAGCTTCCAAAGCCCTTAGAGGATGTGACAAATGGACAAGAGGAGGGAGAATGGGACAGTGCAAAGGCACTAGTCATAGTGGATGCAACAGTGGATGCAACACAGGGCATTAATGATAATATAGATATGTCTTTAGCGGCATATAAATTTTCAGAGGATGATCAGTTAAAACAGGTACAAGAAGCCGATAAAGTACTTCAAAGCTATAAGAAATGGTATCCTTTGGGATTGGATGGAACTATAGATATCCATGTCAATAGATTAAGACTTTGTCAAGGCAAAGCTGCAAAGTACAACCACAGAGGATATAGTAAGCATCATATGGAAGAGATTATGAACTCTATGATGGATTTTCCTTGTCGAAACCCTGCCCCTGCAGATGTTCTTCCATATGATAAAAATACAGGATTTCCAATAATTTGGAAATTTAAAGAGGACTTGAATAAGCAAAATGTTCTCTTCTACGTTATAGAAGGACAACATTCTGCAATGGCTGCCCAAGTATTACTCAAGCTACCATCTGATATAATCTCCAATGATATGAAAAAACTTTATGAGATGAGGAAATGCAGAGTATTATCAGGGGAAACTAAAAGTAGCACTTTAGCCTTGCTCAGCCATGTTCAAAATAACATCAATGTTGTTTCACATTATGAAAGGTAATCGTGCTATTTCTTGTTTTGCTATTTCTTGTTATTCATTATTTGCTAACGACTTACTTCTTTCTTTAATGAAGTCCATATGTTGATCAATTGAAGCATGCCGGAAATCAATGGATTGCTCTTGGACGTCCAGAAAGGACACCCGGGAATTCTGGTAAAGGCACTGCTTGGCAGGTATGTACTTATATTTATTTGTATGGAATTTATATTTTATAATTGAACTCTTTAAGTTGTTAGATTTATGTTAAATCTCATTTGGATGCAATATAGGAATTTGAAGAATTGGCCAAATATACTATTATAAATAAATTAGGCAAAAGAGGAATGAGTCAAACAAACCAAGGCCGAAAGTGAACACTATGAATTTATTACTCTTTTCGATCAAGCATGGAGGAATTGGAATTTAATTTGGGATAGGTGGATGGATAAGGATTTAAATGACTGGACGGGTAATCCTCTGAAAAGCCAAGTCTTACATTCTTCAACATTCCTTTCATGAGGCTAGCAATGTGGTGCAGGTGATGACATGCTTCCACCAATGAAAAAAATATTAAGTGGTGAGGTGTTATTAAAAAGCCAAAGGAAAGAAACGATCTAGTTGATGTGGCTGATTGGGCAACTACTTGTAAGAGGAAAAGAGCAATGAAAGAAGGCATCGCCCCAATATATAAAACACAAGAAAAAGATTTGAATAGTGATTATGAGGAGCATGCAAAGTCTTACAATATAAGTGATGAGGATCTCAAGACATATATCTCAATGTCATCATGGTATCTTAAAACATTTTTTGCGTGTAAAGAATACCAAGACGGGATTTCTTCCACTTATCTCAAACAATTGTGTTGCCGATACAATAAAAGGATTCACTCGTGGAAAAAAAATTGGGAATGCAATCCGAGAATGTTCAACTCGAAGATGTACAATTTTTTGAATTATCTATAGGTTGCAAAGGCATAGGTGGTAAGGATCTTCCAAAAGCACCAATAAGTTTATTTTTTCTGGATTTGCACTCCAGTAAGAGTAAGGACATATGGGATGCTAACGATTTTGAGCGATTTTGGAGAAGTTGTTCTGATATGACATTGTTAAACATGTACACTGTATGTATCTTGTCTCCAATGGGTCCTCAATGTTGTGTTGCCATATCATCAGCTCATTCAATTGAAGGTGATAAGCAAATTGTGAATGCAAAGATAATGAGCATCCAAAGGACATCTAAATCGGATATAGCTTCCAGTGGTATCTGTTACCTTCTTATAGTCATGATTTCAAAACCGGGAGTATATGGAATGCAATCTAAACAGTGTTATCTTGGAAAAGATGCTATGGAAGTGTGCTTTACAATCGACAAAAAAATCGAACTTGATTGGGAAGCAAAAAAGTATGTTTCGATAGCCCTTCTTATTCGGATGTGGGTATGAATGGAGGGCCTTGAATGTAGTGCCGTTGAGGTCTCAAGTGGCAAAATATTTTATAAACTCTTTTGTGAGAAACAAACTATGGTATGTGAATGGTATCTTCATGGCACACTAGCTCAAGCGACTATTTGTCTCGGTTATAAAGCTATCTCTATTGTAGCTGGGCAGTCAGAGAAAATATTTTGTGATAAGTTTTTATATGATGTTGTAAATTTTGTAAAGAATGGGAGCGATACAGAAGTGGATGAAGATCATCTAAACAATAACAAAAATCTTATGGAAAGGCAAGCCATGGAAGATACCATCCAATTTGGTGATACTAATCAAGTTGTCGTTTTACCGAAGCCACTTGATAGCAATGCAAAGGCAGCAGCACTCTTACTTGCTAGGCAACAAATACTGTAAGATATCTTCTATTTCTTTTTTTTCATATATCTTGATGGGTCGGACTTAAGTTCTTTAAACTTTTAATGAATTGTTTTTAGGGAACCGCTTTTTTCATGTCCTTAAAATGGTTAAAAGTGGTGGTGATGAGTCGGGCTTGAGTCCGTGAACTTTTATTAATGAATTAAGTACCTACTCTTTAGGTTTACCTTCTCTCTTTTTTCACGTCCTTGGTAGTTTGGGTAGTTGGGCTGTTGATGGGTCGGACTCAAGTCCGTGAACTTTTATTAATGAATTAAGTACCTACTCTTTAGGTTTACCTTCTCTCTTTTTTTACCTCCTTGGTAGTTTAGGTAGTTGGGCTGTTGATGGGTCGGACTCAAGTCTGTGAACTCTTACTAATGAATTATTTTCTTAAATTGTTGTACTCCTTGGTAGTTTGGATATTTGGGCTGTTGATGGGTCGGACTCAAGTCCGTGAACTCTTACTAATGAATTATTTTCTTAAATTGTTGCTCTTTGTTAGTTTGGGTAGTTTGGGCTGTTGATGGATCGGACTCAAGTCCGTGAACTCTTACTAATGATTATTTTCTTAAATTGTTGTACTCTTTCTTAGGTTTGAGCCAGAAACTAATGAGGATGGCCTTCATCAATCTAGAGAAGATACTCCCATTGAGGATTTGGACCATCCTGAGAAAGATTTGCATCGGGTTGAGTTAGATCGTGACGGAGATCATGGTGATGGTCATGGTGATGGTCATGATGGAGATCCTAGTGATGGGGATGATGGGGATGACAGGAATGATATAGAGGAGAGAAATGATGCAAATAATTTAGAAGAATATGGTAGGCCATATGGAAGCAACTCAGAGACACGAGAAGAATGTATTGTTACTAACCCATGTGTTCATAAGAAGCTATTGATATTAAGCCTTAATGGAGTTCTTCTCTATTCGCGCTTAAAGGACGGTGCCTATCAACTTGCCTAACTCGTGGCGGCCGATCGAGAGAAAAAACCGTGCACATATTTCTTCGCCCTCGAAGTTCTTGACTTCATTCGGACGTGTTTAAAATTTTTGATGTGGCTATCCGGGTCGATCGGGATTTGGAAAGTGTCAGATCAACTCTAACTATATTTCTTCCAGACTCAGTCATAAAATCCTTTGCTTTTATTTGGTCACGTACGGAGTGTGTTGGATCCTCTATTACCCTTTGTCAGTATGGAAAGACAACTTTATTTATTAAGACCTTGGAAAAGGTTTATGATAAGTATTTTGATAAATACAACTCAGGAAATACATTTATAGTCGATAACTTTGCTTTTAAGTGCTACTACGACTTGAATAATGCTTGGTTTGTAGAACCATATGTATCTATGACAGATGATTATCTGATGGGGGAGTTGTTGCCAAAGTTACAGATTATAAGTGCATCAGAAAATCTTGTGAATGCTTTGGCATCTTTTCCAGAAATGAAGAAGATGACTCCTGATGATAATGATGTGATAGACATTTTGGATAGAAGGTCATTCAATATACATGAGCATTAGATTTCATACAAGAATCTATCTCTATGTGTATGATGGACATGGATTTATGTTGTAATAATTGTGCTATAATATCATGGAATTCTATATTTCATTATTTCACTTTTATATGTCTATCCATGGACAAGTCAATCTCAGTTGTTAAATTGACTATTACACTTTTCTTTCATATGGCATTATGAATAATGCAAAGGTTTGTTGGCCAATGAAACTTAGTCCGTGAAACTCCAATGGTAGATAAATTAAAAAGCAAATGATGCTAAACTTATAATGCCTGCTCCAATGGTGCATAAATTATTAAGTGAAACTCCAATGGTAGATAAATTATAAAGCAAATAATGCTAAATTTAGTCCGCAAATTTGAAAAATAGGAAGTGGGTTTTTTTCAATTTAATTGCATAGGTCTTATGGGCATTAGGACAAGATATCGAGTTGCCAAATTTCTCATCCTGCTGATATAAGTGTTGTGGTATAGTTGTGGTTGGAGTTCTAGATAAAATAGAAGACCGCCATCACATATCGCCATCACATATCGTTCGTCTACACTTGTACCCATCATCAGCCATGCCTTTTGAGTAAGGATCTACAGTCCTCATAGCCATCTCAGGTTTTTCACACCCACTGGAGTTGGTATATCCAGACTTGGGGTGTATGCCTCCCCAGACTTATGTAGGAGCTCGTATTCTATGGTAAAGCATGTGTGAAGGCTAATGGCCAAGTTTTTCCACAGCCTTGTCAAAATTCAGACAGGCAGTAAAACTGAAGCTGTATCTCAGAAGTTGAATGAGAGCTCTGCGTCACTTATTTCTCCACTCGCTGCAATCAATCCTTCCATTGCAACAGAAAGGTAAGCAGACTTCAAATATATACTCAATTAGCGCCACAATCCAGCACTTAAATTGTTAAATTGTGACCTTTTCTTACTGGTCGATGTGAACTTGCAATAGCTTTCTGAATTACGGCACCTGTGGCTATGTGTTTTATATGATTTCTCAGCAGTTGAATGACGAGCTCTGTGTCACTCTATCTCACAACTCGCTGCAACGAATTCTCCCTAAGGTCCTCCTTGTTAATATGCTATTGACCCCAGTCTAATTGCTCCTTGGTTTATGAAGGTCAGGTAGTGTGCAAGAAGTTTTCAAAACTGATCCTATCTCCTGGAATGTGCATCCACAACTACTTTAAGATATAAACCTTATCTTTTCTTTTCCAATATCTGACTCTGCGCATGTTTCAAATCAAGCAAGCTCAAATACACATCTCTCTATGTTTACTAACTTCTGACATCCAAGACTGAATTGGATCTCAGCATCCCAGCAGCAAATCTTATCATATTCTCACCAGATCCTAATGAATGTAAGATTTAATCTCATGTTGAGATAACAAAAATGACTAGATCTAGATGTTTCAAAAAAAGCATCTCCAAGCCTTATAAATCAAAGCCATCAAGAACTGAAATTAGAACTATCAAGCACTAATGAAAATTCTGTTGGTTCAACTGCGTGATCGCAAAAAACAGTAAAACAACTAATGGCAAGAACTTCCCTCAGAAACAAAGTACTACTAGATCGATATGATCTATACTTAGCTTTTTCCAATTTGCAATGCACTCTCACAAGCAGCAAGATCTAGTCAAGCACTAATGATCACAAAAAACTAACGGCAAGAACTTCCCTCAGAAACAAAGTACTACTAGATCAATATGATCTATACTTAAACTTTTCCCAATTTGCAATCCACTCTCACAAGCAGCAAGATCTAGAGATCCTTTATCTCTTGCATAATTTTTAAATGTGGTCTTTAAGAAGCTCGATCAAGAATATTGTGATCCTCAGGAATCACCCAAGTGCTTGGCTCTTCTTGTGATCCAGTATGTAGAAGCTCTTGCCAAATTTACTAATTAGCAAGGGAGATACAGCCGAGCAAATTGCTCTCCGCCTTTCACTTTCTCTCACTAAAATCACCATCATAGATGGCTCTGAGACCATGATAGAGATCAGAAAAATCACTATCAATAATGAACTAAGATAACAAACAATAACTAAAAAGTGGTGCCTAGGAGCTCGCTAACCAAAGTAAACCAAAAAACAATCACATGTGATTTTGCTTGGTCGAGTTTAAGCATGCCTCAGACCCCTTATTCCCCCTGCAGCTTTTTGCAGCGGAGCTACCCCATATTACTAATTCAGGAAGTCGCATTTTGATCTAGACTCTGTTATCCAACAAAGTTTAACTTCCTTAATCAGAGAAATCACTTTTCACATCTTCTATACCAGGGATGGGATTGCACGGAAGATTGATACAGACATGGCACAGAACTTGATATGTTATGAATCCTGAAAGACGTAAAGTGTGTTCACTGAGAAAAAGGCAACCAATATATATGGACATGGCTGACATGACCATCAACCTTTGAAAGTAGCAAACCTAAACAGAGCTTGCAATCTGCATCCTGCAACTATATTCACTGCAAATAACTGAGAAGAAAGCCGATGAGTAAGCAGTATGGTAAATACCCATGCAAAAAACAATGTTTGTACATGCCTAACATGATATATGAAAGGCTTAACAACTCAGCAGCTTACATAAACAGAGTTTGCAATCTGCAAGACTACTACCTAATATTATTTGAGATTAGTTTGTAGGCCGGAGCCAGAGGCCAGCCTTCCAGAAATTTTCCTGGCTCCCGTGAGGAAGCCGAGGAAGGGGTTTGGAAATAGTTTTCAACCAGCAATTGACGCGTCTCGGATAAACCTCACTAACTGCGTCATTGCCCCAAGCGCAAAGATAATGAATGCTGAAAACATACCTCACTATATACGTCCTCCTGCTCCCCTTTTCACCATTAACGCCTGTGGGATATTCAAAGGTTCAAAATGCCGAACGCCGGATCAGGAAGAAACAGGATCTGCATGCAATGGATGCAATAAGGAGCAACATGCTATAGGTACAGCAGGCAAGCCACGTGGCACGCCAAACTACTACCAAAAGTGGGGCTCCAGCACCATGAAGACCTCTGGAGTAGCTTTGAGTTTGATGGTAGCATTCATGGTAACAGTAGAAACAATTGCGCAATTTGCTCCAATGCAGCCTCGGGCTTTTGAAGAAGATCAAAATGAACCTCACGCTTTTGAAGATCGGTATGGAGGTGGCAGTGAATATGGTCCATACAGAGGTCGTGGTGGATATGGCAGAAGAGGCCATGGATATGGTGGACGTCATGGTGGATATCACGGATACGAGACTGAAGTTGTTGTAATGTTTGAAGCTGACCAATATGGTGGACATGGTCGAGGCTTTGGTGGATATCGTCGAGGAGGATATGATGGCTATGGTGGATATGGTCGAGGTGGCTATGGTGGATGGGGACGTGATTGGTAGATTTTTATGGTATTGTGCCAGATCAATTCCCATTAGAATTTTGAGAGAAAAATTGCATGCCAATGCCAATGGTGTGGAACGAACCTATGGTTCCGGCAAAAAAAAAAAAAAGGAAACAACATAAAAAGAACCCAATGGTCCGAATAAATTTGCTGCACCCAGCCCTGCCATTAATACTTGAGTGAAATGAATAAATACAAATATACAAGGAGCAACAGAATCCTTCAAAATGGACAGAAAAAAGGGAAGCGAGATAGAACAAGCATCTGTACAAAGAGAAAGGAAAGGAAAAAAAAAAAGCTGGGAAACAATGCTAGGCAGAGGCTTCTTCGCCGGAGGTTTTTTTGGCGACCTTTTTGGGCAGAAGCATGGCGTTGATATTGGGCACTACACCGCCGTTCGCAATGCTAACCTGCCCAAGCAAATTGCCCAGTTCGTCGTCATTCCGAATAGCCAGCTGAATATGGCGAGGAACAATCCTGTTTCGGGCAGCATTTCCGGCCAATTCCAGAACCTGCACAGCCCATCACCGGAAAACCTAAACCCGGCCGCCGTACCTCTGCAGCAAGCTATGATCCTTTCAGCCACAGCCCATCACTGGAAAACCAAAACCCGGCCGCCGTACCTCTGCAGCAAGCTATGATCCTTTCTTCTTCAAATTGAAAGCGAGGCGGAAGGCAGCCATATCCATGGCGAATCCGGCAGTCAAGCCTAACCTGTTGCATGCACAGAGCTCCCGCTGGCCGCCCAGACCCAAAAAAACCAGGGCTCCAAATAGAAACCACCGTCACTTCTTATCCACGCCCATGAAATTCGCTTCTTCCCTTTTTCCAACCATGCCAAGGAAAACCAAGAAAGACCATGAAAAAAGCCAGCTGCCAACCACCCAAAATAGCAATAACCATCCAAGCTCCTCTCACATGGCAAATTATACCGTTTTTCATACAATACTATACGAAAATCATAGTCCAAACCACTGCCTGAAAACCCTCCCCCAACCCAAAACGAAATTAGCACACTATATTGTATATACTTGGAAATTGGAAATAGTAAGTCCTTTTTGGAAAAGATGTTGCTCGCTTTGGCTGTGGACATGAATTTACCAGCATTGTTGCGAAATTATTGAAATCGTCTCGTGCATCTGTGTTAGTTTTGGAGAGACTTCTCCTATTTTTTATGCAAGCAAGGGCATTAGACAATGATGCCCCCTGACGCCTTTCCTTTTTGACATTGTTGCATGAGTATCTCAAGTGCTACTGGCAGCAGTGGAAGATAGAGTTATAATAGTGCTGCAAATGACAAATGGCTCGCAACACACTTGTAACCAATATGCCAATGATGCTTTCTTGTTTTTAGAAGCCTCGGAAGATAATCTCTCGAATCCGAAGCAATTACTAGATTCTTTCTCTTTAGCATCAGGCTGGTTTCTCAATTGGAGCAAATGTGCAGCCATCTGGCCATTGGATAAGCCTCTTCTGGCTCATGTTATCGCTTTTCATTGGACTACAGTGTTTGTTGGATCCTCTTCGAAGTTGTTGGGTGTTCCAATCGGGATGTGCACTCATCCTCGAGTATATGGGATGAGATCTTGCTTAATTTAGACAAACATTCGAGATGGTGGAAGGTCAGTAAGCTCTCCATGGCGGGAAGGATTGTCGTAGCTAAGTCAGTGCTAAGCAGTACTCACGTTTATGCTGCATTGGTGTTGTTGGCTCATGAATCAAAGATAGTAGAGTTATAAAAAATGGTGCAAAATTTTGCCTGGGGTGGAAATGAGGAAGGGCCAAATGTCAAAGTAGCATGGGGGAAATGTCTGAGATCCAAATCACATAGGGGACTAGGAATGCTTGACTTTAAGTTGCATAGTAAGATCTTAGTTTGCAAGTTCATGTGGGAAATTCTTCAAGGGGACTCAAAGTCCCCGGGCATTGAGCTTCTAAAACAATCACTAATTCACTATACACCATGCGGAAAGCCTTCTCATAAAACAGATCTGCCTTGGGCCCCTTTTTATAAATTGAGACCCTACGTCAGAGCCTTGCCATTTCTTAGAGGGTTGTTAAAAGCTTGGGAGACATTTAAAGTTATGTGGCATTTGGACATCAAAAATTGTACCTCTGTGTGTATGCCATTGTGGTGGGCAAGTGGACCAACAGAAGTCGCATACCACCTTTTTTGATGGTGAATAAAAGAAGTCAAAGCAGATGGATTGTGGCAGGTATCTCTTGCATTGGGGATTGGTATTGATGCAGTGTACAATCCTGGAATTCATTTCAAAGCGAGTTTAACTTTAGAGTGCGGGACAATTTGGAAAATGGCACTGGATAATATACTGCCCTTTGCCTTTCCATATGTAGGTGCTTTCTGCCTACCTCGTGAAAATCTTGATAAAAAAACATTTTGTCTCAAAGGCATACAAGATTTTGTATGTGAACAAAATGTTAAGCCTTCTTTCCCAATGGGAGGTAGCATTAGAAGATGACCAAGTCAGTTTGGAAGAGCCACTTGCCACCAAAGGTGTCCTCACTATAATGGCAAATTTTTCACAGAGCAATCAAATGCGTTAGTGAGCAAGTTCAACAGTGATGCCGCACCGAGCTGCCCAATGTGTGGGCACAAAGTAGAAACAATTGAACATTGTTTTATGCATTGTTGGGAACTCCGTCTAGTATGGAAAAATTGAAGGAAGTGTTTGAGACTTGTCTTTCAGAAAATGAGTTTTTATTAAGCATGTATCCATCATCCTGGCAAATTGGAAAAAGAGTTTCTTTGAATTTATGCAAAAGATGGTTTCTATGGGTAATATGGAAGAGGCAGAAAAAATAATGTTTTCCCAATAATATCTCCACCCTAATAATCTATGGCCATCTTTGAATCACAAGGTTTGCTAATATCTTATAGCATTTGAGGAGGAGGAGTGGGCTTCCCAAGCCCACGACTCTCTTTTATCATTCTTGTAAAAGTTCAACTTCATAGCTGAGTGGTTATCTCTACATAAACAAACATGTTGTGTAGGTGTATGATATCACCACGTTACTATCGCTATCAAGGTGTATTGTGGTGTTACCGCAACAAGTACAATAAATCAACTTTTCTATTGACACTAGAATTTGATCTCTTCATTTGCCATTTAGTTCCAAGCCTTTTAAAAAGGTACGAAGTATACATAGCAATCTTGATTGTGGAAGTTGATCTACTCTTAGAAACAAAGGATGAAGCTTGGAAAAATATTCTCACTTTTACTACAATCATCAAATAGATCTGAACTTTACGAGTGCATCATTTGTATTTTCATTATGGATCCGTAGAGCAGGTAAAAGAAAACTTTTCTGCAACTACAATTGTTTATTGATTTAAACTCTTGACTTTCGAGAATGCAATGGTTTATCCTTCATCTTTATTTCTTTTTCAAGATCCTTCCAATGTAGGATTTGTGCAAGAAAGTATAGTTGGCTCTGCAAGACTTTCATTGTTGATGTTGTGCTTAAATTATTACTTTCTTCCAATGGTTGAAATTGTCTACCTTACGGTCCTTTCCACCTTATATCTTTTATCATGAGCATAGATGGTGTAGATGGTCTCATGGGATGAGTTAGAAGATAAAACATTCAACTTGCATCTCTATTTAGAGCCATTTCACCTTCTTTTTCTGGGTTTTTTTTTTCGACCTAGTGGATGCCAAAGCTCAAGTGTGATTTTCCATTTTTCCATTTTGTCTCAGCGGTTTTATTGTATGTTGTTTGTATTTTTAGTTCATTCATAGCTCTTCTTTTCTTTTATGCAAGAGGCCTCTCAGTCCAGAAGACGATGATGGAATTGAGATAGCAAATATTTGTTCCTTTCAAATCATAAGCCCAGGGCTGCGGCTATGGCTCCTCTTTACCAGCCCAACTATTTGTCTTTCAGGAACTCCAAGACTTGTCTATTGCAGTGCCACAAGCTTCTTGGGGGTATTTTTGGAATGCATGTGTTTTGGAATGTGCCGGATTCAACATACAGGATGTTAAAAAAGCGTTGGGTTCAACCGAATGGTGGATTAACAGTTAGTTCAGGTCTCTTTTGAATCTTAGCGATAATGCAGGCTTCAATTTCTCTAAACCAAGCTTATCGCATCCAGTATAGATGAAATCGAGAAAGAATAGAGGCTCAATCTTGAGAACACAAATCCCGAGTAATCAATTTTCTTTACAAAAGTTCTATAGCAGTATGTGTGGATTTGCAACATGAAAATTTCCGCAGGCTTTGGAGCTTACAAAAGTTCTAAGAGTGTGGGTATGAAAATTTTTAATATCATAATAAATCATGACCATACATTAATGTATGATGGCTACACATTGGCTCTTAATATTAACCACACCCCCTTCCTCCCCGATACGGGCTTCTTCTTCTTCGTCTAAACTTTTAAAATCCAACAGAAGAATACTTGAGCTGTCGAAAAGCATCATGTTTGCATTGTCATATCTTGAATAACAAATATGATAGCTTGTTCTATTCATGTTGCATTTGTTTATTCATGAGTGGAATAACTTTTTACTTCAATGATTGAGTAAGATGAAGCTTCTACAATGACCATTCTTGCCTAAGATGCTTTTTGGTTTCTTTTGAAAACCTAAAGTTATATTCATTAAGAAACCTAAAATTCTGCTTGTTATTATTATATAATTTTCTCTGAATCTTTATATAGAAAATGGCTATGTAAAACTAAAAACTTGGAGGCAAAAAGCAACGCTACAACATTAAAAGCCGTGACTATGAAGACCAACCAAATCGTTTGCCATTTGGGAAGACAAGGGCAAAGGATTTTCTAGGATGCTGGAGTAGATTATTACCCTTTTTGAAAAACAGAGATTTTCGAGCATCTATTCTCGTGAAAATGGCAGTTTTTTTTCTGTTTCAATACCTTTCTTGCCAAAAACAAGTGGGAGAACTCCAATTATGCCCTGATGTGACTGATTTTCTGTCGGATTGTTTGCTGTCGTTGGAGAGGGATAGCTTCCATGCCATTTCCAACATCACAAGCTTCATATGGAATGTAAATTTTTCACAATTGTGAAAAAAGGACCTATAGTCCCTCAGTGGTGCAGGTTTGGAAGGTTCATCCGGATGTTGTGTCTTCTTGTTTTGTGCGGTCTTGTTACCGGGTGTTGGCTCTTCATGACACTCTGCCCCCTTCAGGCAAGTGGTCTCTGCAGCTTCCGGGTTCTCGATGGCGCTCGGTTTGGACGTGGACATGGAGCTCACTTCCCCCACCGAATGTTAGGGTGCTTCTGTGGCAGGTGGTGCATCGCTGTATCCGAATGCCCTTGTGAATCAGTTTAGGCCGGGAGGGAGCCCTCTCTGCCCTTGTTGTGGCCTTCATCGTGAGACTGTGGAGCATTGTCTGGTTTTATGCCCTCACTTGCAGGCTGCCTGGGATTGGGTCAGGGCTCTGTTTCAGGTGAGATTGACTAGCCAGCCGTTGCTGCTTCATGTGTATCCTAGTGCTTGGCCGCTCTTGCGGCAGCAAGCCTTGCATCTGTGCATGGCTTGGTTGGTGTGGCTGATTTGGAAGCGGCGGCGGTTGTGGATCTTTCAGGGGATTCAGCAGCCTGCAGCCTCTCTGATTCCTCGACTCAGGTACAAGTTATTTCAAAGCTTTCTGGTGTTCCCGGGATTAGTGGAGCGGAAGTTTGCCATTTGGCGGGACTTCTTGGGTGTTGTAGATGGTGATGGTCGGTTTGTACAACAGTAGAGTTGCAGTTTTTCTGTGAGTTTGTTGTGGAGCGTCGAGGTATCGCTGTCTCTTTGGGGCAGTTCTCCTTCCTCCTCACTTGCTTTGTAACATTACCATTCTTTTAATATATTGATGACACAGTTCTTCAAAAAAATAGAAAAAGAGCCCTAGGCTTAATTGCAAATTTTTACAAGGCAATGGCTTTGATCTCTGGAATGAACTAATCTCCAAGCAAACCTTCCTTGAACACCTTTTTAGTGCAGAATACACATTTATTCTCAGCTTTGTAGAATTTGAAGCAGAGATTATCAAAGCCTGTCTAGAGGAATTTGTTGGCAACAAGAATATCTCTGCTACAGAAATCTTTCGGGTGCTTAGCAACAATTCGGAAGAAAAGATATATGTAAAAGTAACAATGAGTTACTCTTGGATGAATTGGATGGAGGGTAGATGCACAAAAGGGGTAGCAATATTTATTGCATAATGATGTAAAATAAGACACTATGGGATAGTTTTTTTAAGGTAAAATTTGAATTTTACATGGGCACCCTTTCATTAATGGAACCACTACACGTGAGATATTCCCACCATTTAAATCGGGCAACCTACGAAATTGGCCCCTACCCGATTGAAGCTATGGAAGAAACGAGTTCATGAAGCTATAAAAGAAATGAATTCGTGAAGAAGAACTGGAATCGTTTCTTCAAGGGCAGTAAGAATAGGAACTCGATTCCTCTGCTTCCATGACTTATCGATCTTGGCATGTATGAAGCTATGGAAGAAACAAATTCAGTAGCTACAGATTCGAATCATGTTCTTGATGAGAGCTTACCATGCATTTATGGGGACAGTCAAGTAATATCAAAAGGAAGGAAGAGCTCGGAGGCCAGATATGGACAAAACAAATTAGGAAAAGGGTGAATGAATTTGTCAATCACATAATAAAGCAAGCTTCTATGTTGAAGCCAAAACACCGTGCCACTTTTGTTGGAAGATTGCTACAGGATATCAGATTGAACTTCTTATTTGGCCCTGTTATTGGAGGGCCTAAGGAGGTTATTGTAAAGAGAGATTTATTTGAAAACCTTAAGGATGGCCTCCAATAAGTGAACGCTGCTAATAGCAATGATAAACTTGTTGCTAAACACTATGTTCTTGCCATGGTAGTTGGAAAGGAAGGAGAGTTATAAAACGCTACATTTAGCAGCCAAATTGCTCAAATTACATCCTAGAAATATGAAGCTAGCAGTAGAAAGAAGGAAAAACATGTCACTGTGTGGAGCAAATCTATGGGCATTGGCAGGTCGGAAGCCAAGAAAAAATGCCATAGATCAAGCTATGAGAGACATGGTTGCTCAATTCTGGTTAGATAATACAAAAGTATCATCAAAAGTCAGAGATGTCCAGAAGACTGAACTAATTCAATACATTGACATTACACAGATATGCTAGAATTTTTAGTCATTTAGTAGTCTATTCCAGTTTAGGAATATAAAAGTCATGTAAATATGTTCTGCATTCAGTCCAGTGAACATCAAATGTAAGAGTTAGGAATGCATCTAGTCATGTAGATCTATCCTACATTAATTGTAGTGTAACAGTAAATGGCATTTCTGTAAATATGTTCTACATCTTATGCACAAGAAATGTTATTCAGTTTATGTTGCAGAAGTAAACTTGATATGACATTTAGTGCAACTTGAAACCAACTGTCAAGATGTGTTAGAGATGTAAGCATATAAACGTGAAGTAAATTAGTGTAGAAATTTAGTAGATGTCAACAAAATATGTGAGTGCACCCTATGGAGTAAATTTTATGTAAGGATGTGAGTTTCTGGGGAAGAATTTACATAGATGTAAGGGTGTGGAAGAGACATTTAAAATTTTCAGAATGTATATTCTAACCTTTAGAAAGATTCTGAATTTTGCAGGCTGAATTATACCAAAGCTTTATTGATCAGCATCCAAAAGTCAAGATGGGCATCGGGCAATTCGAATACTTAAGACCTTCTTGCATACGGAAGCTAAAGAAGAGAAATACATGCTGCTATGTGAAACATGAGCAAGCAGATTTATACAGGAAGGCATGCAATATGATGAGGCCAAAATTCCACGTGAATTGTTCTTGCAATTGCAATGTGTGTGCTTCAGAAGCTAATGCTGGAATTTGCCAAGCCAAGAGGAAGAATTTTGATAATGTGAGCATGTTTTGGAGAGCCACGGTATGCTAGAGGGCAGCAAGTGAGGAGTGGCACAAGCTAGCATGCATCGACTCAAAATATGGTAGCTGTGGAAAACAATTAATTTTGTGCCCTAGAGAAGAGGATGAAAACATTGAGGAATCTGTTGATTGGCAAGTCTATAATTATGTTAATGGACCTTTAAAGAAGGGAACTTCTCGACGGATGAAGTTAGTTGACAAGCAGGGTAGTGCAAAGGGTTTGTTGGACAACATGTTTGATCATATGTCCAAGTTTATATATCACAACTTTGTGGCAGATTAACAAAGCAAGCTGTTCAAGGAATCAATACGAACACTTCGTGATGACTCAATGCTATCGGTTGTTGATTTTTCAGAAAATTATACTTTGAAGCCATTTAATGAGATTCAAGCACAACATTGGTACAATGAACAAATTAGTATCTTGGTTCATATCACCATGTTCAAGATGGAAGGCAAGTTGAGAAAATGTGTGCACTTGTTTATTTTAGATGACAAGACTCATGATACACATTTCGTACAAGATGCATTCAAGATGCACCTCAAATGGTTGCAGGGTAATTGCACAGAAGGGTGTCTCATATTTCTTGTATAATGTAATAAACCTGTACAAAGGGTTAGTGTAGTTAGGGAGGGGAAATAGGTTTGCATGACCTCCCTATACAATGATGTTCTACATGACATTAGGGTTCTATATATTGGTTACAATAAATGTAAAAGATGGGCCCTGCATCTGCTTTACATCTGCCTACATATTGCCTATGTAAATGTAAAATATGGGCCCTTTTTTTATCCACCCTTTCGTGCAATTACCCTGCAAGAGAATGGTGCTAGCCATATGAAATATTATTTGGTTTGGTCTGATGGGTGTGCAACCCAATTTAAATCAAGACGAGCATTCTATCATATAACAAGATATCATCAACAACATGGGATAAGAATGCAGTGGAATTTCTTTGGTTCAAGACATGGGAAGGGCACACACGATGGGAAGGGGCAATTGATAAATTGTGGCTTGAAGTAGAATAAAGGAAAAGGATGGGAAGGTAGTAAAAAATGCTGCAACTGCATGTGAGGTATTGAGGGAGAAAAAATAAGATATAGAGAGGGTATTCTGAGAGGTGATTGACATTGATCGATTCCAAGCATTTGATGTGCTTCCAGCAAAACGGGCGCAATCACTTCATTGCGTGTCTTCAATAGACCCGAATGACTCAACAAAGTTATTGTGCAGGCCTCTTTCATGTTTTTACAAAGTATGCATAAATTTCAATTGGCCTGCTTGTGAGAATGCTAACCATTGTGGCAGGTGGGAGTTGAGGAAACTAGAGCCTACTAATAAGATCGATCTCGGAGATGGTGACAATGAGGTAGAGGATTTATGGGCAAATGACATCGACAATATCGATGAGACACTAGAGGTTGGTGACTATTTTGGATCATTCACAGCTCCCGAAAATCACGAGGGTGTCCCTTATTATATCCTTCAATGTATCGAAGTGAAACGTGCACTTGAAACTGATACCATGGATGCCCATGGAAACTTATTTTATAGTGGTGATGAGATTATTACAGGTAACTACTTTGAGCTGATACCTTGCTGCCATCAGAAGTACGAGCTAGTAAAAGACAAGAAAGTTTTGTCCCTCCCGAGTCCGTAATAGGGGTAAGATTTGCATTGGAGCCAGTCAAATACAAGATAAAAGTTGTTGCTTATGCATATGAACTGTCTCAATATTGGCACGAGATGCTATTAGGAAATCTGTCAGAGATTGTAGATGTTATGTGAATCTATGTTCTTGTACAAGTTACATCAGTACATTTACAATACATCAGGTTCACATTTATATTACATCAGGTTTACATTTATAGTACATCATTGTCATGTATTTTATTGTTGTGCAGTGCAAGTTCATATTTAAATGCATCTAAATGTGTAAGGCAGACAACCTATATGCAAAAATAAGTCCATCCATAACGTTTTATAATCAAAGTTTCGTATATTACTTTGCGATATAAAACTAGTGGCAGTTGCAACATTCCCATATTGACATAGAAATAGGGGCAGTCGATTATATTTAACCATTGACGACAAATATTCTACAAAAGATAGTCACATTGTTAAGATTACAACTCGTGCATGCACGTGCACGTGGCATCCCATGGGCTTAGCCTTGGCCATGTACATAGATATGGACATGGCATCCCATGGGCTTAGCCTTAGCGTCGAACAAACCATTGCATTGTGTGAACCTACGCCATGAAGTTGATGGAAGCATATACATATCATATGCACTTATAACAAGGTGCTGCGCACGGAGGGTTGGCCTCCATGGCCGGAGGGTGAAGTGGCTTAAATCATAGTTCAAAGTCATATTTTGACAATCAATTCAAAACGATAATCCCGAACATTTAGAAACGAAATCCTCTGTAGCCAACGAACTACCTTTATCTGAGAATCTGCAAACAGGTCCCAGCACCAGCATATGCTAGGCATATGCCGGCATATACCTAGATATGCCCACATACCCACATAAACAAGGGTTTACCTATGATATTGTCCACACTATAAATTCAAAAGTTTCTAACGTCATCCAAACATAAGCACTTATATTTAAGTATAGCAAGCTGATAAACATAATTTAATAGTGTTGCTACTAACAATGGCTCTTTGCATTAGCTTCGTATATGGGTCAAGTCATATTTGTGGGCATATTTGCATCTTCACTTGTCATCCTATTTTGAACAATCTGTGTGCATAAAAACATGTGATTTTCTACTACTTGTAATAATCCATAACGAAAAAAAAAAAAAAGGAGCAAAAAACCACAGAGAAAGATTCAAGCAGTGCCTTGCCTTATTTAAAACAGCTGGTGTTGCCAGGTATTTGAGAGGATCATCTTGACAAACATGCAAAAGAACATACTGAGGAACATCTTGACAAACATGCAAAAGAACATATTGGTTAATCATCGACAGAACCCTTGGCACACCCTTTGAAACTAAAGAATGTAATTATGGAGAAAAACTAAAAGTGCCATTGAAACAAAAGAATTTACTATTAAGTTGACACATAGTTGACTTTAACTTTGGTGTCCAGACATTCTGGACTTTAACAAAACGTCTTGAACGATTGAAAAAACGTGTTGTATTAAGAGCTTGAAACATGAAGTTTTTAAATGTGTAAATGTGATAGTTCCTACAGTGCCAAGGAGATGTCAATTTTCCTACCATGGATAGTTCCTATGGCTAGATTATTTTAAGAAAATAAAATCATTACCAAGAGGGAACTATAAAACGGGCATCTCCTATGGTTGGAAGGCATGTACAGATGAGTAAACCTTTATACCACGTTCATATGCTATAACTAGTCTCCAGCTACACAAAAATATAACATTTGAGAGAAGAACCAATGCATATACTTCTTTGGAAAGATTATAGAGCACAAAATACTACCAGAAATTCTGCATCAGAATATTGAAATAACATAGTTCTTTAGCAGACTATGTATCTTTGCCTTGGTGTAGAAGTCAACTGAAAGATAAAAGGTTAGAAGTTTCTTGATGTTCATCTCTTCCTAACATAAGACACTTAAAAGTGTTAATCTCTTCATTTGCAACCCTTTGATTTGGATCATTCAAATGCTTGCACAAAACTTCTAGCAGTTGTCTTGAGCACTTGTTGATTCTCTGCAATCCCCTTGATCCTTCTCGAAGAAGCTTCCTAACGTAACAAAATACTTCAATCCTAGTATACCAATTGGAATATGCTTTCAAGCATTTGTCCAAAATTTCCTCCAGTGATGATAAATTATATAAATGCATCGCAATGCCTTGAGAAGATGCTATTTTTCTGCTGGAAACCCAATGTTTGAGCTCTTTTGTGTTCCATGGTCTGATATTTTCAATGGTTGGAAAATTTTGTTGCAGCACGGTACATCTTGACTTATCAACTCTTTTGAACAGATCTGATTTTCTGGGCCGATACAACTTGACACACATGCCACCATCTTTTGTTGTGCAAAATGGACAGTCCAACAGATAGCTAAAGCTAGGATATCCTGAAAGAAGCACTTTGATATTAAAAAGCTTGCATGTGCACCTTTGCTGCTCACTTTTTAACTGCAATAGACTTATTATCCACCATTCTTGTTTAGCCTTCAAAAGTAAAATCATGTTCTAAGACTGTAACAAGTAAATGGTTATCACTGGAACATGGTTTATGGTAATGAATCATATACCATCACTACTCTGTTTCCTTGGCTCGTCTTCTCCAAGCTGCACTTCATTATCTTCAGCAAAATCAGGAACGTCTATAGAACCACTCCACACGACAATTTCTGCTATCTTTGTTGTCTCACCAGCAACTGATCTTTCTTCAGCAACATCATGTGTGCATTCTTTGGCAACTTCTACCATGTCTCCTGTAACCCTTTTCTCAAGTCAATCTAACCCATAACACGACCTCCTTACTATAAAGCTAAAAATCACTTGTCATTTGACAAATTAAATATATCTAGTAGAATATCATACCGGTATTACTAGCCTTTCTTGTTTCATCTTCAATCTGCACTACATTCTGTTTCAAAAACTCCAGAGATTGAAATTGCAAGGCATTTACAACATTACAAATCTCCTCGGAGATTTGTTGGCTCTGTTCAGCCCTTTCCACTACATTCCTTGGCTCCTGCAGTAAAGTGTGTGCACCTGGAATCTCAAAATCTAATTACCAAAAGTTGTTTTGTTCCCAGGTCGCCAGAGTAAAGAATGCTCTACATCACTCTGTACTTATAGATAATCCTATAGCTACTTTTTGCCTCTGAGAATAGTAGAGAAAATTTACCCGATTCATCCTTCTCACCCTGCACTCCATTCTCTTTACCAAGCCGTGTAAATTCCTGGGTCTGAATTTGTAATTCATTGATCAGATAACCATTTCCAATGTGTCTTTGTTGATCTTCTCATGCGGTAAGGTGCGCAAGACCATGCAAGCACATTCCTTATCCGTTGCAATTATGTCCCTAACTTCTTCCAGGCGACCTTGCAGAATATAAACCAGATAAACTTGTTTCCTTTTCTAAACACGAGTAATAAAGAATATAGACTACCTATGATTTTGTTGCTTTGAAAAGAAGCATTTACGTTAACTTCTTCCGTGTTGGTGCTCAAAATTTGCTGCATACTTAGTCCTGCTTTGTGCTGCTCTGAGGTCCACCGGTTTGTAATGTGCGTGATGCTTTTAAGATCATTTCTCGTGACTGTTTTTTGTCAATCCGAAAGCATTGTTCATGACTTCTAATTGCTGAAGACTAGCATTTGGTTGCCTTCCAGGTGTATGCCTCTTTTGGTCTTCAAATGAAATGTTGGAACCTATGTTGGCTACCACGTTCATAACAACCTTGGATATAGTCGATTTTATATAATTTTCTAAACCAAACATAAGAGTTTGTTCTTAGCAAGCCACGGTCAAAAAGCATTCAGGGCCATCGGCCCTATATGTATCTAGATATATGTATCACACACTATAACCATGTAGAGTTACCGATTATGTACGCGCAATTTGTTTTATACGTTACGTGAAAGGACACTCTTGATCCCCTTTGGATGCATTTCATTTTGACAACACCCATTTTGAACTCGTTTGTCATCGTTGGTCGTGTCGAACCAGTTCATAAGGTATTCAAGGGCATCACTAATGCTTTGTAATAGACTTCGAATGCTTCAATAGTATGCAAACTAGCTTCCAAGACATCTTAAATACGTTTCTCGGCAAGCTCCTAGAATTATCTATCAGGTTTTTCCCGGCATTTATTAGTTGACGAGGCGCCTTGCTTAAAAGCTCATTTGCTTCATCCATCATTTGAAAAGTACTTCCAATCATCTTTCTTGATTGACACGATACAACTCCACACTGCCGCATGGCCCGCAATCATTGGGGATGGGACCCATGGTGTTATAGTGCTTGCTTGTGAAAATCAAACATGTGAGACTAAATGCTATAACATTTGGAAATTGTATATTGAAGAGCTTAGCATTCCCTCAATGCATTACAAATCGGAAACAATATGTCGGGTTAAGGTGCATAATAAGGTGGCACATGTTTCAATGAAATATACTTCAAGATAGTATCATTTGAAAAAAAAGTAAATGTATGACTAGAGTAAGCTTGTTCTAATAAAATTATCCGAACAATTGAATCTTATCACCATGTACCATTTACTAGGCTTCTATTTGAAAGCTTAAAATAGAATGATAAAATAAATAATTCTCGAGGATTACACCAATTAATCGGATGACAAAAAGGAAGTACAAGAAGCCATACCACCATGTCCAAAAGTAAAAGGCTTCATTAAAAACGTCTTGGCGAGTGGCTATAAATTGTGGGATTGAACCACAAAGTTCATTTGCAAAATTATGATGCGGAAGATATTTGGGTAAAAGATGTCATGTCCGTTGCTTGTGCTCAACAAAACTGTAAATATTATCTTCCAATGTAGGCCAATAACCATAATGTATTGATGCACTCGTCCCGGTAATCAAGTTAGCAACAGCGCAAGCGATATTGAGACTGTAAATTTCAGCTAGAAAAGAGTCCATCAATCTACATAAGATACTGTGAAAATTCTTCGGTGGAGATGCCGCTTATGCCGCTGCTGCCCACGAAACTAAGATCAAAACCAGGACACTAAACCTCCTGCCCTAAAAATGTATATATACTCTTGCAACGACATCAGAAAGGAACAAGGTGATCAATGCTGCAGCCTCGAGCAAGGAGCGAGCACCGGTTTCCCGGTTTCCACAGTTCCTCTCCCGCAACAGGGGCAACCTAGCATTTACAGCCTATGATGGGTTTTTAGCAGTCATTGGCATATTCTGGGTATATATTGGCATATACCTAGCATATGCCACAAACCCACCTCAACAAGGGCTTGCCCCCTTAGGGGCAACCCAGATATGAGGTATTTTTCTCTTGGTCGCATTCCGGGCTCCAAAGGCAGAGTGTAATCAATGATGCTGATAAGGACCTGAATCAGGGATGTATGCTTGCATATTTACGGCCTTTTAGTGGAGCTTGCAGTCCCCAGTTTCTCCTTTTTCATGGACAAGTGCCTAATTTTTTACTGGCATCATGTCAAGCCATTGTATCTCTTGCATGTTGTTAGAAGTTTCGTTTACAAAGTGTGATTGCTTCGGGAAATGTATCAGGCCAAGAAATTGTCAACTAGGAACATGGTTCAGCAGAGGATTCAGACACCAGATCAAAGAGGTTTTGTTCCATCAGAAGTTCCAACAAATTTTGCAAGTAGTCCTGTTCCATCCTCGGCTGCTGCATCTGCAAAACAGCATCTTCGTTGGACGCCTGAGCTGCATGATCGTTTTGTTGATGCTGTTGCTCAACTTGGTGGTGCAGACAGTAAGTAATCTACGTCTCTGAACCCCCCACGCATTCATTAAATCTTCAAGAAGGGTTCAGATAGCCATAAATTTTTTAGACAGCAAGTAGGTGGTCTTATATTGAACTCTTTCCTTTTGAAAAAAATATGCTTCCTTTGAATAGCACTTTCCAGTCTGGTCAGTCTTTATCTCTGTTTAGCATTGCCATGGGTGGCGCATTATGCATAAAACCTGCTGATCCATATTACTCCACAGGTAGAAGAAAAGGTAGAAGTTACCCACAGAGTTTTTTTCGAAGTAGATATTGATGGCCAGCGGGCTGGAAGAATAATAATGGGTCTCTATGGTGACGTTATGCCCAGGACAGTAGAGAACTTTAGAAGCCTTTGCACTGGAAAGAAAGGAAAAGGGAAAAATGGGAACAAGCAGCATTACAAGGGAAGCATTTTCCATCCGATTATACCAGGCTTTATGATCCAGCAGGGAGGAGATATTACTCATGGCAATGGTAAGGGTGGAGAATCTATATATGGCAACAAGTTTGAAGATGAAACTTCTGGACTAAAGCATTCTAGCCCTGGGACCATATCCATGGTGAATGATGGTCCTAATTCTAGTGGTTCTCAATTCTTTATTACTACTGTCAAGGCCAACTGGCTAGATGGTGAACATGTTGTGTTTGGCAAAGTTTTGAGATGTTGTGTACTTGGCAGAGGGTTCTGGTAGCTACAGTGGCCAGCCAAGGAAGGTTGTGAAGATTGTTGATTCTGGCGAAATCCCCTCTTGTATAGGTGCATATTCATACGAGAGGTGACTGAGTATAGACCATTTTAGGCCGTAGATAGCAATCCTTGTTTGTGGGGGCGCAGGTTGGAGTATACAATGGATGCGTTTTTACTTACCCTATGCAAAAAAGCTTGTTGCAACATGGGTGCTAGCATACCACCTAATTTTTTTGTAGCATGTTAAGCCCTTCAGCAACCAATCATCCAAAAAACACGTTGTTTGAGTGGGAAAATTTGTCTTTTAATCCATAGAACCAGAAATATGTAGCATAATAACAGGGGGTTTTCTTTGTGTTTTTGTACGCTTTTCACAAAGGTTTTTCTAAGATTTCATGGCATATTCGAATGGATGTACTAATGCGTACATCTAGAGTGCACCATTTCTTAGTCATTGATTTAGCTTTTTTTTCCAATGGTCCAAGGGCTCACAACAAAAGCCCTCTTTTTATTTTAGAGGTTGAACATGCAAGCCTCGTGGATAGCATTTTAGGGCAAAGAATGGCGCAATGGCAGAATGGTTTGGGGGATCGAAGAATCCTATTCTTTTCAAATCCGGCAGAGTTCCATATAGTTGGAAAAAATTGTGGTAACCTTTTAGGGTTCTCGGCCAGTTTTCCTTACCAGGGGCAGGTAGCGTGAAATTTGAACCAGACGTCTATGCAGCGGCTATGGAACATATGCTTGCAGCTTGGCAGCATGCTGGCTTTTTCTCCCTGCGAAAATTCTTTAAGGCATACTGCGCATTCAAAACCCTCTTTGCATTCTGTTTTCTCAATTTCCGTTACAAGCAGAGAATCTCTGATTTCTTTTTCCAGCTCCAATTTTTTGCCCGATTCTGGGTTTCCTGCAGTGGCCCTCCCCCTCCTCTGTTCTGTTTGCCGGAACTCTGAATCCTTGGGTCATGCATCTGGTGCAAATCAACGACATTTTTAGACCGGCCAGGATTACGAAAAGAACGCAGAACACAGCGAAGGCGAAAATAAGAACCCCTTTCATGTTGCCGATCCCTTGTTCTTCCACAGCCTGTGGAATTTTATATGAAGAGATTGGATTTGAGAAGTGGGCTTGGAACAGAAAGCGAAACTGCTGTAGGCCATAGCAGATTTGAAGCCTTCGACGATTTGAGAAGAGGTCTTTTGCCTTTAGTCAATGGAAGGAACGTTCTCTTTGTTTTCTGCTGTGCAGGATCTTGAAAATTGTTCATCTGCTTCAGGTAAGGAGTATAATTTGTTGGCTAGTCCTCATCCAAAATGTAGCACTTATGTGAAAAAAATGGCCGTGGTACTGTTGGTGGCTGGAGCACTTCTTATGGCACTTAGAGCTGATAATCCATGGCGATTTCTATAGCTGCTACTTTAAACATTGCTAAGGCAGAGATTTTGGGCACTATTCTGGCGAAGACAGATAAGAAGTGTAGCAACAAAGAGATCTCCCTTGATTTTTGAATTCTGTCGGTGAGGAGCTGAAGTCATGAAATCGATGAGAGAGCCTTTTCAGTGAGTCTCTATCGCGTAAAACATGGTTATGGATTAATATGCATTCCCAAATCATCAAAAGAATATCAGCTCTGCAATTTATTCAATTCTGTATGTCCCATTTTCAAAACCTTATGTCTGATAGTTCTTTGTCACTTTCTGCAGGTAATTCTTTGGTTTAAAAGATGAACTACTGTTATCAATTATAAGCAAATCTTCTACGTTCAAGTTTTGTAAGCTTCTTGAGGCTTCTTTATTTGTATGTTGATTTGCTGTTTGCAGGATATTTCTGTGTACCATTTAGGAAGCATCTTTTACAATATTACAGGGGTAGGGAGGCAATAAGAGAATAGGAGAATCGGAAGAGAAATATGGAGGTTCCATACACGGACATAGACTATACAGTATTTTCTGATGCAGCTGCTTTCATGGCCAAAAGACAGTCCCCATATATGAGGGATACATATCGTTACTCTCCATTGCTGGCCGTAATATTGCTTCCAAATGAATGGTGGCATCGATGCAGCTGCTTTCATGGCCAAAGGACAGTCCCCATATATGAGGGATACATATCGTTACTCTCCATTGCTGGCCGTAATATTGCTTCCAAATGAATGGTGGCATCGATCCTGCAGAAAGCTTCTTTTCTCATCAGCTGGTATGTACTTACTCAACAAATATTTTCCTAGCTTTATTCCATAGATTTAAAACAAACAGTGTGTTGACATAATGCAGACCTATTGGTGGGCAATTTTATTTATGCCTTGCTGAAGTTAATGGCATGAAAGAAAAGCAATACCTGTTATCTGCAGTAGCATGGCTTTTCAATCCATTCACATTTACCATAGGGACAAGAGGCAACTGTGAAGCCATTGTGTGTTGGACAAAATATACTCCATGCTTCTTGAACCGTCAGGTTATTACTTTGCTTTCTACTATGGGAGTACGTGATGATGTTTTTATGCAGCCCAATTGGAGAATATATTCTGTCATTTGTTAACACTATGGATTATACATATATACATACTTGGTTCCAATTTTGTTGTGCTTCATATTTACATTTCACAATAGGAAGCCTTCCCATAAGTAGCTCTTCTAGCAAATTGGGACTAAAAGCACAAGCCCTAAGTAATGGCAAATATCGTTGCCATTAGTTTTACTAAACTGCTGTTCATACGAGTAGGTTGTTTAACGATTTAGGCCCTTAAAGTTTATCTACGTTTGCTTTTGTTAGGGCCCGAAGGGCCCAAAATTTTTTTAATATAGCAATCAACACACAACTACCATTAACATTATTAACACAAACCATTGCATTTAACACATTTAAATTAAAATCCCTTAAACCCCCTTTGGTTTGGGTGCATATTCACACAGGGGGTTACGAGGGGGCGAGAGCCCCAAAAATATATTTACAATACATGTACAAAATTAACACTATTAAGTACATTCTCTCAAACCTTATAGTATTTTGCAAACCTTAATATATAGTATACAAAAATTTGTACATGCATACCCCACAAACGAGGATTGCTATGTACGGTCCAGATCTTGGAATAAAGGGCAAATATGCCCATCCGACAGCTCTCGTTGCCCGGAGTAACCCCCGTGTGAATATGTACCCAAACCAAAGGGGGTTTAAGGGGGATTTTAATTTAAATGTGTTAAATGCAATGGTTTGTGTTAATAATGTTAATGGTAGTTGTGTGTTGTGTGTGCGATCCAAAAATAGACGTGCTGATTTTTTTTTAGCACGTCAGAGAATTCATCTATCATCCATAAAAGTCATTATTTAGGCATGAGAATGTGTTTGCTGATCCAAATGACGAGAATTTGCAATCTCAGTGATTCGGATAGAGGTGCTAAGAAAGTGGAATTTGGCATATAATTTAATGCATGTCATATCTGATACTAGCCCTTCAAAAATAATGAATACAGCATGTTAGTTTCATGCACCCATCACGTGGAATACATAAAAAAGGGTGCTTGACAGGTGCTGGCATGTAAAAAAGTGGCTAAGTCAAGCAAAAACATACCTCTATATAAAAAGGTTTGAAGCATATGTTTGCATGGTATTAATTCGATATATGTATTGTATAATCAACAAGGAGAGATGGAAAGGCCCTCACTCAGCTGCGTCGCCCCTCATATAAATACGCACTCAAACAAAAAAGGGTTGCATATGGAATCATATTAAAGGTGTATGTAATGGTTTACGTTGTAAAAATTTGGCGCCTTCAGAGCCTTGGGAAGCATGGCGTGGCGTGGTTAAATAAGCTTTGGACTGAGAGAATTCAGCTTCTCTCAAACAATAAGTTATAATGCTTTCAACAAGATATGAAAATAAGACAATGGAAACAAATATAAAAGTAGTTGACAAAATATCGTACAAACATCTCAATAAAGGAAAGCAACAACCATGTACAAATACAAAGAGGACTATCTTGGACGCACCTATGCAACGTTTGGTGAACATGATTAATATTGATATAAAAAAGTTCAAGCATATCTATTTCAATTTATTTAACCTGTGGCATTTGTCTCCTCCAGCCTTGTAAACCGAGAGGCTAGTTAAAATTTATGTTTTTGTATATCCATTGGAGCGGCTGACAAGGAACAGAGTTGATGGTAAATGTAGGAAACATGTGAATGCGAACAACGTAGAGACCAAGAATGCTCCTCTACAAAGAGGAACACCACGTTTACAAAATCCTAGCTACCCTTACCAAACTAAGATAAGTTTATTTACATTGTTTGAGTCTTATAGTTTTTCCTAGTTAGTTTATTTACATCGTTTGGAGGGAAAGCTAGAAGCACAACAGAGACAAAAAAGGAAACTCTCAAGAAGAAGGTTGATAAAAGAGCTTGAAACTGAAGCGTTATATAGGCAAAACAAAAGGTGCAAGAAAAAGGGCCAAGCTATTTCCGTCTTTCCAAGAATGATGGTTCTATATTGCCATAGAACCATAGAGAAGGCAACATGGGGTTTCTTGAATTCTCCCACTCTTGATTTTGCACATGAATCCTTTCTATGAGATCAATGTTTTTATTTACTTTGTAAACATGTTTTCCTTCAATATCTAGCATTATAACAGGGATTTGTTTTGTGATTTTATACGCTTTTTGGCATGGTTTTCATATGATTTCATGGGCGTATTACCGACGATACTAATCAGTACATCTAGAGTGCACTAAGTTTTTGCATGCAATTTGTGCAATTTTTGTTTCATCCTCCTCAATAGTTAAGATCAGAGGGCTTACAAAGGAAGCCCTCTTTTAATTAAAAAAGATCCAAGGGCTTATAATGAAAGCCCTTTTCTCATCTAATTTGAGAGAGCCGGAATTAGCGCACGGTTATTACAAAGAAAAAATTGCAGGCATTCAGATATGAGGTATTTTTCTCTTGGTCACATTCCGGGCTCCAAAGGCAGAGTGTAATCAATGATGCTGATAAGGACCTGAATCAGGGATTTATGCTTGCATATTTACGGCCTTTTAGTGGAGCTTGCAGTCCCCAGTTTCTCCTTTTTCATGGACAAGTGCCTAATTTTTTACTGGCATCATGTCAAGCCATTGTATCTCTTGCATGTTGTTAGAAGTTTCGTTTACAAAGTGTGATTGCTTCGGGAAATGTATCAGGCCAAGAAATTGTCAACTACGAACATGGTTCAGCAGAGGATTCAGACACCAGATCAAAGAGGTTTTGTTCCATCAGAAGTTCCAACAAATTTTGCAAGTAGTCCTGTTCCATCCTCTATTTGCTGCATGCAAAAACAGCATCTTCGTTGGGCCTTTGAGCTGCATGATCGTTTTGTTGATCTTTGTTGCTCAACTTGGTGGTGCGCGGCGATAAGTAATCACGCCTGAACCCCCACGCATTCATTAAATCTTCAAGAAGGGTTCGAGATAGCCATAAGTTTTTAGGCGGCCAAGTAGGTGGTCTTATATTGAACTCTTTCCTTTTGAAAAAAATATGCTTCCTTTGAATAGCACTTTCCAGTCTGGTCAGTCTTTATCTCTGTTTAGCATTGCCATGGGTGGCGCATTATGCATAAAACCTGCTGATCCATATTACTCCACAGGTAGAAGAAAAGGTAGAAGTTACCCACGAGTTTTTTTCAAGTAGATATTGATGGCGGCCGAAGAATAATAATGGGTCTCTATGGTGACGTTATGCCCGGGGCGAGAGAGAACTTTAGAAGCCTTTGCCTTTGGAAAGAAAGGAAAAGGAAAAATGGGAACAAGCAAAGCATTACAAGGGAAGCATTTTCCATCCGATTATACCAGCTTTTATGATCCAGTGGAGGAGATATTACTCATGGCAATGGTAAGGGTGGAGAATCTATATATGGCAACAAGTTTGAAGATGAAACTTCTGGACTAAAGCATTCTAGCCCTGGGACCATATCCATGGTGAATGATGGTCCTAATTCTAATGGTTCTCAATTCTTTATTACTACTGTCAAGGCCAACTGGCTAGATGGTGAACATGTTGTGTTTGGCAAAGTTTTGAGATGTTGTGTACTTGGCAGAGGGTTCTGGTAGCTACAGTGGCCAGCCAAGGAAGGTTGTGAAGATTGTTGATTCTGGCGAAATCCCCTCTTGTATAGGTGCATATTCATACGAGAGGTGACTGAGTATAGACCATTTTAGGCCGTAGATAGCAATCCTTGTTTGTGGGGGCGCAGGTTGGAGTATACAATGGATGCGTTTTTACTTACCCTATGCAAAAAAGCTTGTTGCAACATGGGTGCTAGCATACCACCTAATTTTTTTGTAGCATGTTAAGCCCTTCAACAACCAATCATCCAAAAAACACGTTGTTTGAGTGGGAAGATTTGTCTTTTAATCCATAGAACCAGAAATATGTAGCATAATAACAGGGGGTTTTCTTTGTGTTTTTGTACGCTTTTCACAAAGGTTTTTCTAAGATTTCATGGCATATTCGAATGGATGTACTAATGCGTACATCTAGAGTGCACCATTTCTTAGTCATTGATTTAGCTTTTTTTTCCAATGGTCCAAGGGCTCACAACAAAAGCCCTCTTTTTATTTTAGAGGTTGAACATGCAAGCCTCGTGGATAGCATTTTAGGGCAAAAGAATGGCGCAATGGCGTAATGGTTTGGGGATCAAGAATCCTATTCTTTTTTCAAACCGGCAGAGTTCCATATAGTTGGAAAAAATTGTGGTAACCTTTTAGGGTTCTCGGCGAGTTTTCCTTACCGAGGCGTGTAGCGTGAAATTTGAACCGGGCGTCTATCGTGGCTATGGAACATATGCTTGCGGCTTGGCAAAGACATCGGGCTTTTTTCCCCTGCGAAAATTCTTTAAGGCATCTTTGCGATTCAAAACCCTCTTTGCATTCTCATTTTTCTCAATTTCCGTTACAAGCGAGAGAATCTCTCGATTTCTTTTTCCAACTCCAATTTTTTGCCCGATTAGGGTTTGGCAGCAGGGGCCCTCCCCTCCTCCTCATTCGCTTTTGCCGGAACTCAATCCTTGGGTCATGCATCGGGTGCAAATCAACGACATTTTTAGACCGCGGGATTTTAAAAAGAACGGAACACAACGCCGAAGGCGAAAATAAGAACCCCTTTCATGTTGCCGATCCTTGTTCTTCCAAACTGTGGAATTTTATATGAAGAGATTGGATTTGAGAAGTGGGCTTGGAAACAAAGCTTAAACTGTTGTAGGCCATAGCAGATTTGAAGCCTTCGACGATTTGAGAAGAGGTCTTTTGCCTTTAGTCAATGGAAGGAATGTTCTCTTTGTTTTCTCACGTGCGGGATCTTGAAAATTGTTCATCCGCTTCGGTAAGGAGTATAATTTGTTGGCTAGTCCTCATCCAAAATGTAGCACTTATGTGAAAAAAATGGCCGTGGTACTGTTGGTGGCTGGAGCACTTCTTATGGCACTTAGAGCTGATAATCCATGGCGATTTCTATAGCTGCTACTTTAAACATTGCTAAGGCGTAGATTTTGGGCACTATTCAGCGAAGACAGATAAGAAGTGTAGCAACAAAGAGATCTCCCTTGATTTTTGAATTGGGCCGGGAGGAGTCAAGTCATGAAATCGATGAGAGAGCCTTTTCGGTGAGTCTCTATCGCGTAAAACATGGTTATGGATTAATATGCATTCCCAAATCATCAAAAGAATATCAGCTCCGCAATTTATTCAATTCTCAGATGTCCCATTTTCAAAACCTTATGTCCGATAGTTCTTTGTCACTTTCTGCAGGTAATTCTTTGGTTTAAAAGATGATGAACATCTTTGTTATCAATTATAAGCAAATCTTCTACGTTCAAGTTTTGTAAGCTTCTTGAGGCTTCTTTATTTGTATGTTGATTTGTTTGCTTTTGTGATATTTGCGGTACCATTTAGGAAGCATCTTTTACAATATTAGGGGGGTAGGGAGGCAATAAGAGAATAGGAGAATCGGAAGAGAAATATGGAGGTTCCATACACGGACATAGACTATACAAGATTTTTCGATGTACCGCTTTCATGGCCAAAAAGACAGTCCCATATATATGAGGGATACATATCGTTACTCTCCATTCTCGGGCCGTAATATTGCTTCCAAATGAATGGTGGCATCGATGTATTTTGCTTTCATGGCCAAAGGGAGTATCCCCATATATGAGGGATACATATCGTTACTCTCCATTCTTTGGCCGTAATATTGCTTCCAAATGAATGGTGGCATCGATCCTGCAGAAAAGCTTCTTTTCTCATCACCGGTATGTACTTACTCAACAAATATTTTCCTAGCTTTATTCCATAGATTTAAAACAAGCGGTGTGTTGACATAATGAGACCTATTGGTGGGCAATTTTATTTATGCCTTCTTTGAAGTTAATGGCATGAAAGAAAAGCAATACGTTATATCTGCAGTAGCATGGCTTTTCAATCCATTCACATTTACCATAGGGACAAGAGGCAACCTGAAGAAGCCATTGTGTGTTGGACAAAATATACTCCATGCTTCTTGAACCGTCAGGTTATTACTTTGCTTTCTACTCTGGGAGTACGTGATGATGTTTTTATGCAGCCCAATTGGAGAATATATTCTGTCATTTGTTAACACTATGGATTATACATATATACATACTTGGTTCCAATTTTGTTGTGCTTCATATTTACATTTCACAATAGGAAGCCTTCCCATAAGTAGCTCTTCTAGCAAATTGGGACTAAAAGCACAAGCCCCAAGTAATGGCAAATATCGTTGCCATTAGTTTTACTAAACTGCTGTTCATACGAGTAGGTTGTTTAACGATTTAGGCATGAACATCGTGCACAGGGGGTTACGTAGGGCAGCGAGAGCCCCAAAAATATATTTACAATACATGTACAAAATTAACACTATTAAGTACATTCTCTCAAACCTTATAGTATTTTGCAAACCTTAATATATAGTATACAAAAATTTGTACATGCATACCCCACAAACGAGGATTGCTATGTACGGTCCAGATCTTGGAATAAAGGGCAAATATGCCCATCCGACAGCTCTCGTTGCCCGGAGTAACCCCCGTGTGAATATGTACCCAAACCAAAGGGGGTTTAAGGGGGATTTTAATTTAAATGTGTTAAATGCAATGGTTTGTGTTAATAATGTTAATGGTAGTTGTGTGTTGTGTGTGCGATCCAAAAAGACGCGTCTTGATTTTTTTTAGCGTCGCCGAGAATTCATCTATCATCCATAAAAGTCATTATTTAGGCATGAGAATGTGTTTGCTGATCCAAATGACGAGAATTTGCAATCTCAGTGATTCGGATAGAGGTGCTAAGAAAGTGGAATTTGGCATATAATTTAATGCATGTCATATCTGATACTAGCCCTTCAAAAATAATGAATACAGCATGTTAGTTTCATGCACCCATCACGTGGAATACATAAAAAAGGGTGCTTGACAGGTGCTGGCATGTAAAAAAGTGGCTAAGTCAAGCAAAAACATACCTCTATATAAAAAGGTTTGAAGCATATGTTTGCATGGTATTAATTCGATATATGTATTGTACAATCAACAAGAAGAGATGGAAAGGCCCTCACTCAGCTGCGTCGCCCCTCATATAAATACGCACTCAAACAAAAAAGGGTTGCATATGGAATCATATTAAAGGTGTATGTAATGGTTTACGTTGTAAAAATTTGGCGCCTTCAGAGCCTTGGGAAGCGTGGCGTGGCGTGGTTAAATAAGGCCTTGGGAAGCGTGGCGTGGCGTGGTTAAATAAGCTTTGGACTGAGAGAATTCAGCTTCTCTCAAACAATAAGTTATAATGCTTTCAACAAGATATGAAAATAAGACAATGGAAACAAATATAAAAGTAGTTGACAAAATATCGTACAAACATCTCAATAAAGGAAAGCAACAACCATGTACAAATACAAAGAGGACTATCTTGGACGCACCTATGCAACGTTTGGTGAACATGATTAATATTGATATAAAAAAGTTCAAGCATATCTATTTCAATTTATTTAACATGTGGCATTTGTCTCCTCCAGCCTTGTAAACCGAGAGGCTAGTTAAAATTTATGTTTTTGTATATCCATTGGAGCGGCTGACAAGGAACAGAGTTGATGGTAAATGTAGGAAACATGTGAATGCGAACAAGTGAACAAAGATTAAACACGTAGAGACCAAGAATGCTCCTCTACAAAGAGGAACACCACGTTTACAAAATCCTAGCTACCCTTACCAAACTAAGATAAGTTTATTTACATTGTTTGAGTCTTATAGTTTTTCCTAGTTAGTTTATTTACATCGTTTGGAGGGAAAGCTAGAAGCACAACAGAGACAAAAAAGGAAACTCTCAAGAAGAAGGTTGATAAAAAGAGCTTGAAACTGAAGCAGTATATAGGCAAAACAAAAGGTGCAAGAAAAAGGGCCAAGCTATTTCCGTCTTTCCAAGAATGATGGTTCTATATTGCCATAGAACCATAGAGAAGGCAACATGGGGTTTCTTGAATTCTCCCACTCTTGATTTTGCACATGAATCCTTTCTATGAGATCAATGTTTTTATTTACTTTGTAAACATGTTTTTCCTTCAATATCTAGCATTATAATGAGGGATTTGTTTTGTGATTTTATCGCTTTTTGGCATGGTTTTCATATGATTTCATGGGCGTATTGCACGACGATATTAATCAAGTACATCTAGAGTGCACTAAGTTTTTGCATGCAATTTGTGCAATTTTTGTTTCATCCTCCTCAATAGTTAAGATCAGAGGGCTTACAAAGAAAGCCCTCTTTTAATTAAAAAAGATCCAAGGGCTTATAATGAAAGCCCTTTTCTCATCTAATTTGAGAGAGCCGGAATTAGCGCACGGTTATTACAAAGAAAAAATTGCAGGCATTCAGATATGAGGTATTTTTTCTCTTGGTCGCATTAGGGCTCCAAAGGGAGAGTGTAATCAATGATCTTTGATAAGGACTGAATCGGGGATGTATGCTTGCATATTTACGACCTTTTAGTGGAGCTTGCGGTCCCAGTTTCTCCTTTTTCATGGACAAGTGCCTAATTTTTCTTGGCATCATGTCAAGCCATTGTATCTCTTGCATGTTGTTAGAAGTTTCGTTTACAAAGTGTGATTGCCGGGGAAATGTATCGGGCCAAGAAATTGTCAACTACGAACATGGTTGGCCGGAGAGGATTGATTGGCCAGATCAAAGAGGTTTTGTTCCATCGAAGTTCCAACAAATTTTGCAAGTAGTCTGTTCCATCCTCGGCTGCCTGCATCCGCAAAACGGCATCTTCGTTGGGACTTTGGAAAGCCGCATGATCGTTTTGTTGATCTTTGTTGCTCAACTTGGTGGTGCGATGACGAGTAAAGTAACTCCTCACGAACCCCCACGCATTCATTAAATCTTCAAGAAGGGTTGAGATAGCCATAAGTTTTTTAGGCGACCAAGTAGGTGGTCTTATATTGAACTCTTTCCTTTTGAAAAAAATATGCTTCCTTTGAATAGCACTTTCCGGTCCCCGGGTCGGTCTTTATCTCTGTTTAGCATTGCCATGGGTGGCGATTATGCATAAAACCCGCTGATCCATATTACTCCACGGGTAGAAGAAAAGGTAGAAGTTACCCACGAGTTTTTTCAAGTAGATATTGATGGCGGTGGGCTGGAAGAATAATAATGGGTCTCTATGGTGACGTTATGCCCGTGTGATAGAGAACTTTAGAAGCCTTTTGCCGGAAAGAAAGGAAAAGGGAAAAATGGGAACAAGCAAAGATTACAAGGGAAGCATTTTCCATCCGATTGTACCGAGCTTTATGATCCGGGGAGGAGATATTACTCATGGCAATGGTAAGGGTGGAGAATCTATATATGGCAACAAGTTTGAAGATGAAACTTCGGACTAAAGCATTCTAGCCCCAGGACCATATCCATGGTGAATGATGGTCCTAATTCTAATGGTTCTCAATTCTTTATTACTTTGTCAAGGCCAAGCTGGCTAGATGGTGAACATGTTGTGTTTGGCAAAGTTTTGAGATGTTGTGTACTTGGCGAGGGGTTACGGTAGCTACAAATGGCCAGCCAAGGAAGGTTGTGAAGATTGTTGATTTCGGCGAAATCCCCTCTTGTATAGGTGCATATTCATACGAGAGGTGAGTGAGTATAGACCATTTTAGGCCGTAGATAGCAATCCTTGTTTGTGGGGGCGCAGGTTGGAGTATACAATGGATGCGTTTTTACTTACCCTATGCAAAAAAGCTTGTTGCAACATGGGTGCTAGCATACCACCTAATTTTTTTGTAGCATGTTAAGCCCTTCAGCAACCAATCATCCAAAAAACACGTTGTTTGAGTGGGAAAATTTGTCTTTTAATCCATAGAACCGTAAATATGTAGCATAATAATAGGGGTTTTCTTTGTGTTTTTGTACGCTTTTCACAAAGGTTTTTCTAAGATTTCATGGCATATTCGAATGGATGTACTAATGCGTACATCTAGAGTGCACCATTTCTTAGTCATTGATTTAGCTTTTTTTTCCAATGGTCCAAGGGCTCACAACAAAAGCCCTCTTTTTTATTTTAGAGGTTGAACATGCAAGCCTCGTGGATAGCATTTTAGGGCAAAAGAATGGCGCAATGGCAGAATGGTTTGGGGGATCGAAGAATCCTATTCTTTTCAAATCCGGCAGAGTTCCATATAGTTGGAAAAAATTGTGGTAACCTTTTAGGGTTCTCGGCGTTTTTCCTTACGAGGGGGGTAAAGCGTGAAATTTGAACGGGCGTCCTATGCAAATGGCTATGGAACATATGCTTGCGGCTTGGCGACATCTTTGGCTTTTTCTCCCCGCGAAAATTCTTTAAGGCATCTGCGCATTCAAAACCCTCTTTGCATTACTTTTTCTCAATTTCCGTTACAAGCGAGAGAATCTCGATTTCTTTTTCCGGCTCAATTTTTGCCCGATTCACGGGTTTCTGCGCAGTGGCCCTCCCCTCCTCTCGTTTCTATTTTGGGAACTCTCAATCCTTGGGTCATGCATCCGGTGCAAATCAAGCGACATTTTAGACCGGCCGGGATTACGAAAAGAACGCGAGAACACAAATAAGGCGAAAATAAGAACCCCTTTCATGTTGCCGATCCCTTGTTCTTCCACGGACTGTGGAATTTTATATGAAGAGATTGGATTTGAGAAGTGGGCTTGGAACGTAAAGTTTAAACCGCCAGAGGGCCATAGCAGATTTGAAGCCTTCGACGATTTGAGAAGAGGTCTTTTGCCTTTAGTCAATGGAAGGAACGTTCTCTTTGTTTTCTGGCGTGCGGGATCTTGAAAATTGTTCATCCGCCGGTGTAAGGAGTATAATTTGTTGGCTAGTCCTCATCCAAAATGTAGCACTTATGTGAAAAAAAATGGCCGTGAAATAATTGTTGGTGGTCGGAGCACTTCTTATGGCACTTAGAGCCGATAATCCATGGCGATTTCTATAGCTGCTACTTCAAACATTGCTAAAGGCGAGAGATTTTGGGCACTATTCAAAGTAAGACAGGATAAGAAGTGTAGCAACAAAGAGATCTCCCTTGATTTTTGAATTCAATGGGTGAGGAGTTTGAAGTCATGAAATCGATGAGAGAGCCTTTTCGGTGAGTCTCTATCAGCGTAAAAACATGGTTATGGATTAATATGCATTCCCAAATCATCAAAAGAATATCACTCACGCAATTTATTCAATTACGTATGTCCCATTTTCAAAACCTTATGTCCGATAGTTCTTTGTCACTTTTCTCGGGTAATTCTTTGGTTTAAAAGATGAACATCGTTATCAATTATAAGCAAATCTTCTACGTTCAAGTTTTGTAAGCTTCTTGAGGCTTCTTTATTTGTATGTTGATTTGCTGTTTGCAGGATATTTCTGTGTACCATTTAGGAAGCATCTTTTACAATATTACAGGGGTAGGGAGGCAATAAGAGAATAGGAGAATCGGAAGAGAAATATGGAGGTTCCATACGGACACATAGACTATACAAGATTTTCTCGATGCGTACCGCTTTCATGGCCAAAAAGACGGTCCCCATATATGAGGGATACATATCGTTACTCTCCATTCTTTGGCCGTAATATTGCTTCCAAATGAATGGTGGCATCGATGCAGCTGCTTTCATGGCCAAAGGACAGTCCCCATATATGAGGGATACATATCGTTACTCTCCATTGCTGGCCGTAATATTGCTTCCAAATGAATGGTGGCATCGATCCTGCAGAAAGCTTCTTTTCTCATCAGCTGGTATGTACTTACTCAACAAATATTTTCCTAGCTTTATTCCATAGATTTAAAACAAACAGTGTGTTGACATAATGCAGACCTATTGGTGGGCAATCTTATATTATATATTGTGTAAGTGTTGGACCCAGCCCTAATTTGGGCGGCCCAGATTTGATGAAATCAATGGAGGAGATGATGCCACGTCAGATTCTTAAAGATAACATGGTTTTTTTTTTGCTAGGGTCAGCGAGGGCGGCAGTAGCACCTTCGAGCTGTTAGCTCCTCCTCCAGAACGCTTCTTCTGGATCGCATCATCACCAAAACAGCACAATCTCCTATATCCTGTGGAATCATTCCTGATAGCCTGTTCCAAGAGAGATCCAGAGTACCATGGTGTTGTATGAAGCTCGATTCCGGTATGGCTATCTGCTGAAAATCAGCACAGATTTCAGGTGGTATGGAACCAGAGAGTTGGTTGTGTGATAGCACAAGGCAATCCAGGGAGAGAAGTTGGCCTATCTCTTGGGGAATAGAACCAGAAATATTATTGTATCCAAGGTTGAGCGTGTTTAACTGAGTGCAATTACAAAGGTGGGAAGGTATGCTACCAGACAGGTGGTTGTGTGAGATTGAAAGCACAGTCAAGTTGGAGAGCTGGCCTAATTCTGGTGGCAGTGGACCTTCTAACAAGTTGTAATCAAGAATCAGATGCTGTAATGTCTTTAGGTTCCCAACATAGGAAGAAATATGGCCTTCAAAGAAATTATTGCTTGCAAAGATTTCCATCAAGGTAGACGAATTCCAAATCTCATCTGGCAAAACTCCTGTGAAGTTGTTGGCACTGATGTCCAGAATAACCAAAGGCAGGGATTGAAGGTAAGCAGGCAGGGGACCTGTTAGCCGGTTTGAGGTGAGATCAAGATCTGTCAAATTTGCACAGTTTCTGAAAGTGTTGGTAATATTTCCTGCGAGGAGATTTTTGTTAAGTGTCAACTGTCTTAGAGAACCTGCATTGCAAATATCAGGTGGAATTGTGCCTGTGAGTTTGTTATTATCAAGGGCAAGGTCTGTGAGAGCGGTGCAGTTTCCAAGCTCTGGAGGTAAGGAGCAGGGCAAGGTCATGCAGATATGGTGGAGCAGGGGAAGGTCGCTGAGCAGGGCCATGGCAGGGTGCGGCCCTAATTTGCACGACTGGAATTACAGCGTGAAGATTTTGCTTACTTTTGTTTTCTTGGGTTTGAAAGGCGGAGAGGTTTGAACGGCCTGAGCGTTTGCCTTCTACCCAGACTGAACTATAGCAACAGGCTGCCAAATCTTCCAGCAGAATATTTTGGGAATGCAAGTGGCCTCATTGATGTTCATGCCACCATAAATGAATTTGAGTTCAAAACGAGTGGATTTTGTACCGGTGTGCAAATAGGTCTCCAATGCAGGCTCACACAGTGGTTAAGCAGAGGTTTTCAAGCCATATCTGTTTCCTTCAGCTGCAACTGGCTGTTAAATTTGAACTGTGCTTGCTTAACAGCAGCTTAGTCTTCAACGACCTACAACATGTGTTTTATTTAGACCATCTCTGTATTTTGTTTCAGTTTTATATCGGCAAGGTTTTTGTTATGTAGGCCAGGCCATTATCCTCTCACTATTGCCATATTATGCTGAATGATTTAAGTTGTCCCTGGCTCTTTTTGCAGGATATTGCTTATTGGGAAAGGCCCCTTTGTAATACTTTGATTAATCGCAATGAAGAGTATTGCTCATAATGCTAAGGGGAGTTGAGACTCTTTTACAAACAAAAAGGTAAGGGTTCATGCTTTCTTGGCATCTTTGTTGGATTGACATGCTTGATCATATCTTCTACAAGGTTTTTTGTGAAGGTTTTAAGCACTCCAAGTGCTCCAGGTGCACCGGTTTTTGGAGAAATATGCTCCAGTTTGTCAGTCTACATGTAATCAGGTGCATATGGTACATAAAAAGATCTTAAATTCTATGGCAATCCATTGCATACTTTCTCTAGCTAAGAATTGTTTATCCTCCTCCATTGCATACTTTCTCTAGCACGGTTATCATTCATGTCACTTATCCTCACAGCTTGGTCCATTTTGATTCAGATGGACATTTTATGTTGATTTATATGGATGTAGATTTTCAAGTCCGTTTGTTTGCTATATTGCACATATAATTCTGTTTTCTGAGTAATGTGCTGCGCACAGGGCAGTTGCTGGTGTAGTTTGCTTTACTCTAGCATTTCATAGTGTGCAAGACACTCACAGGTAAATATTATGAAAGAATAAAATCCCAAATGATCACGGTTGTTTTGCAGCGAGAGGTGTGTTCCTGGAACAGCATAGGCAAAGGCCTTATTAGTAACGAAATTGGGTAAGCATGTACAATAGCAAAAGCTTTAAGTATGTGCGAGATATGATTAAAAAGACTCTAAAGAAACTAACCAGCTCATTAACACGCATTGTTGTTCTAATTTCAAATTCCATTTTTGAAATATTAAATGTAAAAACTGCTGGAGAATGCAATTTGCGCAAGAACGCTTCCCAATTTCCTGTTGCTAGAATTGGTCATTTCTTGATGTGTCTAGAACTTAGAGACACGGAGAAGTGATATGGAAGAGAACCCCATGAGGTGGTAAGTCCTATTTTTTTCCAAAATATCCTGCAAATCGTATAGTTGAATATAGCTTTTTGAATAGGTTTGCTGGTATTTCAAGGAATCCCATGAGCAAAAATTCGTAGCATTTCCCAATCATCTGTTGCTGGAATGAGTTCCCTAAAAAGCAAAGACACAGAAGTGATGTAGAAGAGGACCCAATGTGAGAATATATTTTGGTCCCATTATAGAAAATGCAGCAATCCCTATGTACTCAATATGTGAAATGATGAACATATTTTTATTAATAGCTCGAAAATAGTCCTTTCTATTTCATTGTTTCACAGGCCTTAAAGAATAGGATATAGTTGGTTCATATAATAGTATGTTTTGGCACAAAGTTTAGTATTTTAAAATGAATTCTCATGTATGCAGTTGACTGCCACAAAGTTTAGTGTACTATAGTTTCTAATCAATCTTTCTCACCGAATAATCATGTTTTCTAAGAATGATTTTGAAAATGTTTTGGCTTTATCTATATTCCTATGGGATATGTGTCCCTCACGTGACTACTACAAGTTTTAGAAGTGTACTTTCATTGAATTCTAAACAATAATTGTCCTCACAAGTTTGCACACACATTTCACAATCCACAACACAATATCTTGGAATGTACACATACACAATAGCTTAAGCTCATCAATGTCCCCCACCCCCCAAAAAAAGAAAAAGAAAAAAGAAAATCAATGTCCAAGTCCTTCATACAACAACCAATATAACACGTCGTTTCTAAAGCCCAAGATCGTCAAACAACCCTTAATCACTCTTCGTATATAGATTGCCCACCGTAGGCAGACAATTTTCTAATGAGGCAATGTTGTAATCCTTGCGAAGTTGTTCTATATTTTGGGATATTATTTCTAAAGTAATAATACTACATTTTCTCTTATTTGTGGTGATTGCTCAGTGATGATAACATCAAAGTCCATATGTAAGGAAAGTCCATATGTAAGGAGGGATTAGCAATAAATAGCCATGTGAATTGAATTGAATTGAATGTATTTTCATTGTTGTTGACACAAAATCTTTATCAAAGCTTGGATATGAACTAAATTAACTCTTATCTTTATGCTCCTCTTTGAAGATGCATATAGGAACAACATGCTGACACAAAAACCATATCAAAGCTTGGATATAAATGCTCCTAATGCTCCTATTTTGCATCAAATACAACTACAGGTCATACCCACCTCGCACCGCCTTAGACTCCACAAAATAAAAACCAGCATTGGTTGGGTTCTATAGGCTTTTAATTCAATTCAATTCTATATTCTACAGAGTGGTGAGTAGCAGAGTGGTGAGACTGGTGAATGGTGATCATTTATAGGTTCTCAACTTATGCCCCGCCAAAGAATTGGGCCGATTACTATCATTGTTATGGTGTATGGCCCCTCATATAAAAAAAAAATCCATATAGCCCAGCAACATTGGGCTTGCCTTTCTTAGAAGATATTAAGAAACTACGCCAATGTATCAAACTGTTCTACGCCTAGGAACATGATTGCAGAAGCTTCTAACAGGGATGAATTGGAAAGCAAGCTAGAGACCGAACGAAAGGATAAAGCATAGAGTGTTGAGTAGCACCTTGGTATAACTGTTGCCTTTATCATTTATAAGTTCTCAATTTATGCCCAGCAACGCTGGGCACTGTTACTAGTTTTATTTATGCCTTGCTGAAGTTAATGGCATGAAAGAAAAGCAATACCTGTTATCTGCAGTAGCATGGCTTTTCAATCCATTCACATTTACCATAGGGACAAGAGGCAACTGTGAAGCCATTGTGTGTTGGACAAAATATACTCCATGCTTCTTGAACCGTCAGGTTATTACTTTGCTTTCTACTCTGGGAGTACGTGATGATGTTTTTATGCAGCCCAATTGGAGAATATATTCTGTCATTTGTTAACACTATGGATTATACATATATACATACTTGGTTCCAATTTTGTTGTGCTTCATATTTACATTTCACAATAGGAAGCCTTCCCATAAGTAGCTCTTCTAGCAAATTGGGACTAAAAGCACAAGCCCCAAGTAATGGCAAATATCGTTGCCATTAGTTTTACTAAACTATTTGTTCATAATACGAGTAGGTTGTTTAACGATTTAGGCCTTTAAAGTTTATCTACGTTTGCTTTTGTTAGGGCCCGAAGGGCCCAAATTTTTTTTAATATAGCAATCAACACACAACTACCATTAACATTATTAACACAAACCATTGCATTTAACACATTTAAATTAAAATCCCTTAAACCCCCTTTGGTTTGGGTGCATATTCACACAGGGGGTTACGTAGGGCAGCGAGAGCCCCAAAAATATATTTACAATACATGTACAAAATTAACACTATTAAGTACATTCTCTCAAACCTTATAGTATTTTGCAAACCTTAATATATAGTATACAAAAATTTGTACATGCATACCCCACAAACGAGGATTGCTATGTACGGTCCAGATCTTGGAATAAAGGGCAAATATGCCCATCAAAAACTCTCGTTGCGGAGTAACCCCAGGTGTGAATATGTACCCAAACCAAAGGGGGTTTAAGGGGGATTTTAATTTAAATGTGTTAAATGCTTGTGTTAATAATGTTAATGGTAGTTGTGTGTTGTGTGTGCGATCCAAAAATAGACGTGCTGATTTTTTTTTAGCACGTCAGAGAATTCATCTATCATCCATAAAAGTCATTATTTAGGCATGAGAATGTGTTTGCTGATCCAAATGACGAGAATTTGCAATCTCAGTGATTCGGATAGAGGTGCTAAGAAAGTGGAATTTGGCATATAATTTAATGCATGTCATATCTGATACTAGCCAATGAATACAGCATGTTAGTTTCATGCACCCATCACGTGGAATACATAAAAAAGGGTGCTTGACAGGTGCTGGCATGTAAAAAAGTGGCTAAGTCAAGCAAAAACATACCTCTATATAAAAAGGTTTGAAGCATATATTTGCATGGTATTAATTCGATATATGTATTGTACAATCAACAAGGAGAGATGGAAAGGCCCTCACTCAGCTGCGTCGCCCCTCATATAAATACGCACTCAAACAAAAAAGGGTTGCATATGGAATCATATTAAAGGTGTATGTAATGGTTTACGTTGTAAAAATTTGGCGCCTTCAGAGCCTTGGGAAGCGTGGCGTGGCGTGGTTAAATAAGCTTTGGACTGAGAGAATTCAGCTTCTCTCAAACAATAAGTTATAATGCTTTCAACAAGATATGAAAATAAGACAATGGAAACAAATATAAAAGTAGTTGACAAAATATCGTACAAACATCTCAATAAAGGAAAGCAACAACCATGTACAAATACAAAGAGGACTATCTTGGACGCACCTATGCAACGTTTGGTGAACATGATTAATATTGATATAAAAAAGTTCAAGCATATCTATTTCAATTTATTTAACCTGTGGCATTTGTCTCCTCCAGCCTTGTAAACCGAGAGGCTAGTTAAAATTTATGTTTTTGTATATCCATTGGAGCGGCTGACAAGGAACAGAGTTGATGGTAAATGTAGGAAACATGTGAATGCGAACAAGTGAACAAAGATTAAACACGTAGAGACCAAGAATGCTCCTCTACAAAGAGGAACACCACGTTTACAAAATCCTAGCTACCCTTACCAAACTAAGATAAGTTTATTTACATTGTTTGAGTCTTATAGTTTTTCTTAGTTAGTTTATTTACATTGTTTGGAGGGAAAGCTAGAAGCACAACAGAGACAAAAAAGGAAACTCTCAAGAAGAAGGTTGATAAAAAGAGCTTGAAACTGAAGCAGTATATAGGCAAAACAAAAGGTGCAAGAAAAAGGGCCAAGCTATTTCCGTCTTTCCAAGAATGATGGTTCTATATTGCCATAGAACCATAGAGAAGGCAACATGGGGTTTCTTGAATTCTCCCACTCTTGATTTTGCACATGAATCCTTTCTATGAGATCAATGTTTTTATTTACTTTGTAAACATGTTTTCCTTCAATATCTAGCATTATAACAGGGATTTGTTTTGTGATTTTATATGCTTTTTGGCATGGTTTTCATATGATTTCATGGGCGTATTGCACGACGCATACTAATCAGTACATCTAGAGTGCACTAAGTTTTTGCATGCAATTTGTGCAATTTTTGTTTCATCCTCCTCAATAGTTAAGATCAGAGGGCTTACAAAGAAAGCCCTCTTTTAATTAAAAAAGATCCAAGGGCTTATAATGAAAGCCCTTTTCTCATCTAATTTGAGAGAGCCGGAATTAGCGCACGGTTATTACAAAGAAAAAATTGCAGGCATTCAGATATGAGGTATTTTTCTCTTGGTCGCATTCCGGGCTCCAAAGGCAGAGTGTAATCAATGATCTTTGATAAGGACCTGAATCGGGGATGTATGCTTGCATATTTTCTGACCTTTTAGTGGAGCTTGCAGTCCCCAGTTTCTCCTTTTTCATGGACAAGTGCCTAATTTTTTACTGGCATCATGTCAAGCCATTGTATCTCTTGCATGTTGTTAGAAGTTTCGTTTACAAAGTGTGATTGCTTCGGGAAATGTATCAGTCCAAGAAATTGTCAACTACGAACATGGTTCAGTAGAGGATTCAGACACCAGATCAAAGAGGTTTTGTTCCATCGAAGTTCCAACAAATTTTGCAAGTAGTCTGTTCCATCCTCGCTGCTTTGATCCGCGAAAACAAGCATCTTCGTTGGGCGCTTCGAGCTGCATGATCGTTTTGTTGATCTTTGTTGCTCAACTTGGTGGTGCGCATTTAGTAAGTAATCTCGTCTCGAACCCCCACGCATTCATTAAATCTTCAAGAAGGGTTCAGATAGCCATAAATTTTTTAGACTGCAAGTAGGTGGTCTTATATTGAACTCTTTCCTTTTGAAAAAAATATGCTTCCTTTGAATAGCACTTTCCAGTCCTGGTGGGTCTTTATCTCTGTTTAGCATTGCCATGGGTGGCGATTATGCATAAAACCCGCTGATCCATATTACTCCACGGTAGAAGAAAAGGTAGAAGTTACCCACGAGAGTTTTTTCAAGTAGATATTGATGGCCAGCGGGCTGGAAGAATAATAATGGGTCTCTATGGTGACGTTATGCCCAGGACAGTAGAGAACTTTAGAAGCCTTTGCACTGGAAAGAAAGGAAAAGGGAAAAATGGGAACAAGCAGCATTACAAGGGAAGCATTTTCCATCCGATTATACCAGGCTTTATGATCCAGGGAGGAGATATTACTCATGGCAATGGTAAGGGTGGAGAATCTATATATGGCAACAAGTTTGAAGATGAAACTTCTGGACTAAAGCATTCTAGCCCTGGGACCATATCCATGGTGAATGATGGTCCTAATTCTAATGGTTCTCAATTCTTTATTACTACTGTCAAGGCCAACTGGCTAGATGGTGAACATGTTGTGTTTGGCAAAGTTTTGAGATGTTGTGTACTTGGCAGAGGGTTCTGGTAGCTACAGTGGCCAGCCAAGGAAGGTTGTGAAGATTGTTGATTCTGGCGAAATCCCCTCTTGTATAGGTGCATATTCATACGAGAGGTGACTGAGTATAGACCATTTTAGGCCGTAGATAGCAATCCTTGTTTGTGGGGGCGCAGGTTGGAGTATACAATGGATGCGTTTTTACTTACCCTATGCAAAAAAGCTTGTTGCAACATGGGTGCTAGCATACCACCTAATTTTTTTGTAGCATGTTAAGCCCTTCAGCAACCAATCATCCAAAAAACACGTTGTTTGAGTGGGAAAATTTGTCTTTTAATCCATAGAACCAGAAATATGTAGCATAATAACAGGGGGTTTTCTTTGTGTTTTTGTACGCTTTTCACAAAGGTTTTTCTAAGATTTCATGGCATATTCGAATGGATGTACTAATGCGTACATCTAGAGTGCACCATTTCTTAGTCATTGATTTAGCTTTTTTTCCAATGGTCCAAGGGCTCACAACAAAAGCCCTCTTTTTATTTTAGAGGTTGAACATGCAAGCCTCGTGGATAGCATTTTAGGGCAAAGAATGGCGCAATGGCAGAATGGTTTGGGGGATCGAAGAATCCTATTCTTTTCAAATCCGGCAGAGTTCCATATAGTTGGAAAAAATTGTGGTAACCTTTTAGGGTTCTCGGCCAGTTTTCCTTACCAGGGGCAGGTAGCGTGAAATTTGAACGGGCGTCTATGCATCACGTGGCTATGGAACATATGCTTGCAGCTTGGCGACATCTTTTTTTCTCCCGCGAAAATTCTTTAAGGCATCTGCGCATTCAAAACCCTCTTTGCATTCTTTTTTCTCAATTTCCGTTACAAGCGAGAGAATCTCGATTTCTTTTCCAGCTCAATTTTTTGCCCGGTTCGGGTTTCTGCGGTGGCCCTCCCCCTCCTCACATTACATTTGCGGAACTCTGAATCCTTGGGTCATGCATCGGTGCAAATCAGCGACATTTTTAGACCGGCGCGGGATTAAAAAAAAGAACTTGAGAACACAACGAAGGCGAAAATAAGAACCCCTTTAATGTTGCCGATCCCTTGTTCTTCCACGACTGTGGAATTTTATATGAAGAGATTGGATTTGAGAAGTGGGCTTGGAAATGTAAAGCTTTAAACTGTTGTAGGCCATAGCAGATTTGAAGCCTTCGACGATTTGAGAAGAGGTCTTTTGCCTTTAGTCAATGGAAGGAACGTTCTCTTTGTTTTTCTCACGTGCGGGATCTTGAAAATTGTTCATCCTGCTTGGGTAAGGAGTATAATTTGTTGGCTAGTCCTCATCCAAAATGTAGCACTTATGTGAAAAAAATGGCCGTGGTAAATGCTGTTGGTGGTTTGGAGCACTTCTTATGGCACTTAGAGTGATAATCCATGGCGATTTCTATAGTTGCTACTTTAAACATTGCTAAAGGCGTAGATTTTGGGCACTATTGCAAGAAGAGATAAGAAGTGTAGCAACAAAGAGATCTCCCTTGATTTTTGAATTAATCGGTGAGGAGTGAAGTCATGAAATCGATGAGAGAGCCTTTTCGGTGAGTCTCTATCGCGTAAAACATGGTTACGGATTAATATGCATTCCCAAATCATCAAAAGAATATCACTCGCAATTTATTCAATTACAGTATGTCCCATTTTCAAAACCTTATGTCTGATAGTTCTTTGTCACTTTCTGCAGGTAATTCTTTGGTTTAAAAGATGAACTACTGTTATCAATTATAAGCAAATCTTCTACGTTCAAGTTTTGTAAGCTTCTTGAGGCTTCTTTATTTGTATGTTGATTTCTTTGTTTTGCGTGGATATTTCTGTGTACCATTTAGGAAGCATCTTTTACAATATTACAGGGGTAGGGAGGCAATAAGAGAATAGGAGAATCGGAAGAGAAATATGGAGGTTCCATACACGGACATAGACTATCTGTATTTTTTTCGATGCATTTGCTTTCATGGCCAAAAAGACGGTCCCCATATATGGGGATATATATCGTTACTCTCCATTCCGGGCCGTAATATTGCTTCCAAATGAATGGTGGCATCGATCTTTTGCTTTCATGGCCAAAGGACAGTCCCCATATATGAGGGATACATATCGTTACTCTCCATTCTTTGGCCGTAATATTGCTTCCAAATGAATGGTGGCATCGATCCCGCAGAAAGCTTCTTTTCTCATCACCGGTATGTACTTACTCAACAAATATTTTCCTAGCTTTATTCCATAGATTTAAAACAAACAGTGTGTTGACATAATGCAGACCTATTGGTGGGCAATTTTATTTATGCCTTGCTGAAGTTAATGGCATGAAAGAAAAGCAATACCTGTTATCTGCAGTAGCATGGCTTTTCAATCCATTCACATTTACCATAGGGACAAGAGGCAACTGTGGAAGCCATTGTGTGTTGGACAAAATATACTCCATGCTTCTTGAACCGGGGGGGTTATTACTTTGCTTTCTACCGAGATGCGTGATGATGTTTTTATGCAGCCCAATTGGAGAATATATTCTGTCATTTGTTAACACTATGGATTATACATATATACATACTTGGTTCCAATTTTGTTGTGCTTCATATTTACATTTCACAATAGGAAGCCTTCCCATAAGTAGCTCTTCTAGCAAATTGGGACTAAAAGCACAAGCCCCAAGTAATGGCAAATATCGTTGCCATTAGTTTTACTAAACTGCTGTTCATACGAGTAGGTTGTTTAACGATTTAGGCCCTTAATGTTTATCTACGTTTGCTTTTGTTAGGGCCCGAAGGGCCCAAAATTTTTTTAATATAGCAATCAACACACAACTACCATTAACATTATTAACACAAACCATTGCATTTAACACATTTAAATTAAAATCCCTTAAACCCCCTTTGGTTTGGGTGCATATTCACCGAGGGGTTCGTAGGGGCGATGAGAGCCCCAAAAATATATTTACAATACATGTACAAAATTAACACTATTAAGTACATTCTCTCAAACCTTATAGTATTTTGCAAACCTTAATATATAGTATACAAAAAATTTGTACATGCATACCCCACAAGCGAGGATTGCTATATGCGGTCCGGATCTTGGAATAAAGGGCAAATATGCCCATCCGGCGACTCGTTGCCGGAGTAACCCCTGTGTGAATATGTACCCAAACCAAAGGGGGTTTAAGGGGGATTTTAATTTAAATGTGTTAAATGCAATGGTTTGTGTTAATAATGTTAATGGTAGTTGTGTGTTGTGTGTGCGATCCAAAAATAGACGTGCTGATTTTTTTTTAGCACGTCAGAGAATTCATCTATCATCCATAAAAGTCATTATTTAGACATGAGAATGTGTTTCTTTGATCCAAATGGCGAGAATTTGCAATCTCAATTGATTAGGATAGAGGTGCTAAGAAAGTGGAATTTGGCATATAATTTAATGCATGTCATATCTGATACTAGCCAATGAATACAGCATGTTAGTTTCATGCACCCATCACGTGGAATACATAAAAAAGGGTGCTTGCGGTGTTTGGCATGTAAAAAGTGGCTAAGTCAAGCAAAAACATACCTCTATATAAAAGGTTTGAAGCATATGTTTGCATGGTATTAATTCGATATATGTATTGTACAATCAACAAGAGAGATGGAAAGGCCCTCACTCATTTGCGTCGCCCCTCATATAAATACGCACTCAAACAAAAAGGGTTGCATATGGAATCATATTAAAGGTGTATGTAATGGTTTACGTTGTAAAAATTTGGCGCCTTCAGAGCCTTGGGAAGCGTGGCGTGGCATGGTTAAATAAGCTTTGGACTGAGAGAATTCAGCTTCTCTCAAACAATAAGTTATAATGCTTTCAACAAGATATGAAAATAAGACAATGGAAACAAATATAAAAGTAGTTGACAAAATATCGTACAAACATCTCAATAAAGGAAAGCAACAACCATGTACAAATACAAAGAGGACTATCTTGGACGCACCTATGCAACGTTTGGTGAACATGATTAATATTGATATAAAAAAGTTCAAGCATATCTATTTCAATTTATTTAACCTGTGGCATTTGTCTCCTCCAGCCTTGTAAACCGAGAGGCTAGTTAAAATTTATGTTTTTGTATATCCATTGGAGCGGCTGACAAGGAACAGAGTTGATGGTAAATGTAGGAAACATGTGAATGCGAACAAGTGAACAAAGATTAAACACGTAGAGACCAAGAATGCTCCTCTACAAAGAGGAACACCACGTTTACAAAATCCTAGCTACCCTTACCAAACTAAGATAAGTTTATTTACATTGTTTGAGTCTTATAGTTTTTCCTAGTTAGTTTATTTACATTGTTTGGAGGGAAAGCTAGAAGCACAACAGAGACAAAAAAGGAAACTCTCAAGAAGAAGGTTGATAAAAAGAGCTTGAAACTGAAGCAGTATATAGGCAAAACAAAAGGTGCAAGAAAAAGGGCCAAGCTATTTCCGTCTTTCCAAGAATGATGGTTCTATATTGCCATAGAACCATAGAGAAGGCAACATGGGGTTTCTTGAATTCTCCCACTCTTGATTTTGCACATGAATCCTTTCTATGAGATCAATGTTTTTATTTACTTTGTAAACATGTTTTCCTTCAACATCTAGCATTATAACAGGGATTTGTTTTGTGATTTTATACGCTTTTTGGCATGGTTTTCATATGATTTCATGGGCGTATTGCACGACGCATACTAATCAGTACATCTAGAGTGCACTAAGTTTTTGCATGCAATTTGTGCAATTTTTGTTTCATCCTCCTCAATAGTTAAGATCAGAGGGCTTACAAAGAAAGCCCTCTTTTAATTAAAAAAGATCCAAGGGCTTATAATGAAAGCCCTTTTCTCATCTAATTTGAGAGAGCCGGAATTAGCGCACGGTTATTACAAAGAAAAAATTGCAGGCATTCAGATATGAGGTATTTTTCTCTTGGTCGCATTCCGGGCTCCAAAGGCAGAGTGTAATCAATGATGCTGATAAGGACCTGAATCAGGGATGTATGCTTGCATATTTACGGCCTTTTAGTGGAGCTTGCAGTCCCCAGTTTCTCCTTTTTCATGGACAAGTGCCTAATTTTTTACTGGCATCATGTCAAGCCATTGTATCTCTTGCATGTTGTTAGAAGTTTCGTTTACAAAGTGTGATTGCTTCGGGAAATGTATCAGGCCAAGAAATTGTCAACTACGAACATGGTTCAGCAGAGGATTCAGACACCAGATCAAAGAGGTTTTGTTCCATCAGAAGTTCCAACAAATTTTGCAAGTAGTCCTGTTCCATCCTCGTGCTTTGCATCGCAAAAACAAACATCTTCGTTGGGCGCCTTGAAGCCGCATGATCGTTTTGTTGATGTTGTTGCTCAACTTGGTGGTGCAGACAGTAAGTAATCTACGTCTCTAAACCCCCCACGCATTCATTAAATCTTCAAGAAGGGTTCAGATAGCCATAAATTTTTTAGACAGCAAGTAGGTGGTCTTATATTGAACTCTTTCCTTTTGAAAAAAATATGCTTCCTTTGAATAGCACTTTCGATCGGCGGTCTTTATCTCTGTTTAGCATTGCCATGGGTGGCGCATTATGCATAAAACCTGCTGATCCATATTACTCCACAGGTAGAAGACAAGGTAGAAGTTACCCACAGAGTTTTTTTCGAAGTAGATATTGATGGCCAGCGGGCTGGAAGAATAATAATGGGTCTCTATGGTGACGTTATGCCGGGTGATGAGAGAACTTTAGAAGCCTTTGCCTTTGGAAAAGAAAGGAAAAGGGAAAAATGGGAACAAGCAGCATTACAAGGGAAGCATTTTCCATCCGATTATACCAGGCTTTATGATCCAGGGAGGAGATATTACTCATGGCAATGGTAAGGGTGGAGAATCTATATATGGCAACAAGTTTGAAGATGAAACTTCTGGACTAAAGCATTCTAGCCCTGGGACCATATCCATGGTGAATGATGGTCCTAATTCTAATGGTTCTCAATTCTTTATTACTACTGTCAAGGCCAACTGGCTAGATGGTGAACATGTTGTGTTTGGCAAAGTTTTGAGATGTTGTGTACTTGGCAGAGGGATTCGGTAGCTACAGTGGCCAGCCAAGGAAGGTTGTGAAGATTGTTGATTCTGGCGAAATCCCCTCTTGTATAGGTGCATATTCATACGAGAAGTGAGTGAGTATAGACCATTTTAGGCCGTAGATAGCAATCCTTGTTTGTGGGGGGCGGGTTGGAGTATACAATGGATGCGTTTTTACTTACCCTATGCAAAAAAGCTTGTTGCAACATGGGTGCTAGCATACCACCTAATTTTTTTGTAGCATGTTAAGCCCTTCAGCAACCAATCATCCAAAAAACACGTTGTTTGAGTGGGAAAATTTGTCTTTTAATCCATAGAACCAGAAATATGTAGCATAATAACAGGGGGTTTTCTTTGTGTTTTTGTACGCTTTTCACAAAGGTTTTTCTAAGATTTCATGGCATATTCGAATGGATGTACTAATGCGTACATCTAGAGTGCACCATTTCTTAGTCATTGATTTAGCTTTTTTTCCAATGGTCCAAGGGCTCACAACAAAAGCCCTCTTTTTATTTTAGAGGTTGAACATGCAAGCCTCGTGGATAGCATTTTAGGGCAAAGAATGGCGCAATGGCGAGAATGGTTTGGGGATCGAAGAATCCTATTCTTTTCAAATCCGCAGAGTTCCATATAGTTGGAAAAATTGTGGTAACCTTTTAGGGTTCTCGGCCGATTTTCCTTACGAGGAAGTAAGCGTGAAATTTGAACCGGGACGTCTATGCGTGGCTATGGAACATATGCTTGCGGCTTGGCAACATCTTGGCTTTTTCTCCTGCGAAAATTCTTTAAGGCATATCTGCGCATTCAAAACCCTCTTTGCATTCTGTTTTCTCAATTTCCGTTACAGCGGAGAATCTCGATTTCTTTTTCCAGCTCAATTTTTGCGGGTCTGGGTTTCTGCAGTGGCCCTCCCCTCCTCATTACATTTTTAGGAACTCTGAATCCTTGGGTCATGCATGGTGCAAATCAACGACATTTTTAGACCGCCGGGATTACGAAAAAACGCGAGAACACAAAAAAGGCGAAAATAAGAACCCTTTAATGTTGCCGATCCCTTGTTCTTCCACAGCCTGTGGAATTTTATATGAAGAGATTGGATTTGAGAAGTGGGCTTGGAACAGAAAGCGAAACTGCTGTAGGCCATAGCAGATTTGAAGCCTTCGACGATTTGAGAAGAGGTCTTTTGCCTTTAGTCAATGGAAGGAGCGTTCTCTTTGTTTTTTTGGCATGCGGGGATCTTGAAAATTGTTCATCTGCTTCAGGTAAGGAGTATAATTTGTTGGCTAGTCCTCATCCAAAATGTAGCACTTATGTGAAAAAAATGGCCGTGGTACTGTTGGTGGCTGGAGCACTTCTTATGGCACTTAGAGCTGATAATCCATGGCGATTTCTATAGCTGCTACTTTAAACATTGCTAAGGCAGAGATTTTGGGCACTATTCAGGCGAAGACAGATAAGAAGTGTAGCAACAAAGAGATCTCCCTTGATTTTTGAATTCTGTCGGTGAGGAGCTGAAGTCATGAAATCGATGAGAGAGCCTTTTCAGTGAGTCTCTATCGCGTAAAACATGGTTATGGATTAATATGCATTCCCAAATCATCAAAAAGAATATCAGCTCTGCAATTTATTCAATTCTGTATGTCCCATTTTCAAAACCTTATGTCTGATAGTTCTTTGTCACTTTCTGCAGGTAATTCTTTGGTTTAAAAGATGAACTACTGTTATCAATTATAAGCAAATCTTCTACGTTCAAGTTTTGTAAGCTTCTTGAGGCTTCTTTATTTGTATGTTGATTTGCTGTTTGCAGGATATTTCTGTGTACCATTTAGGAAGCATCTTTTACAATATTACAGGGGTAGGGAGGCAATAAGAGAATAGGAGAATCGGAAGAGAAATATGGAGGTTCCATACGGACATAGACTATACTGATATTTTTTCGATGCATTTGCTTTCATGGCCAAAAGACAGTCCCCATATATGAGGGATACATATCGTTACTCTCCATTGCTGGCCGTAATATTGCTTCCAAATGAATGGTGGCATCGATGCAGCTGCTTTCATGGCCAAAGGACAGTCCCCATATATGAGGGATACATATCGTTACTCTCCATTCTTTGGCGTAATATTGCTTCCAAATGAATGGTGGCATCGATCCCAGAAAGCTTCTTTTCTCATCACTGGTATGTACTTACTCAACAAATATTTTCCTAGCTTTATTCCATAGATTTAAAACAAACAGTGTGTTGACATAATGCAGACCTATTGGTGGGCAATTTTATTTATGCCTTGCTGAAGTTAATGGCATGAAAGAAAAGCAATACCTGTTATCTGCAGTAGCATGGCTTTTCAATCCATTCACATTTACCATAGGGACAAGAGGCAACTGTGAAGCCATTGTGTGTTGGACAAAATATACTCCATGCTTCTTGAACCGTCAGGTTATTACTTTGCTTTCTACTCTGGGAGTACGTGATGATGTTTTTATGCAGCCCAATTGGAGAATATATTCCAAGATCTGGACCGTACATAGCGATCCTCGTTTGTGGGGTATGCATGTACAAGTTTTTGTATACTGTATATTAAAGTTTGCAAAATACTATAAGGTTTGAGAGAATGTACTTAATGGTGTTAATTTTGTACATGTATTGTAAAATTTTTGGGGCTCTCGCTGCCCTACGTAACCCCCCGTGTGAATATGCACCCAAACCAAAGGGGGTTTAAGGGGGATTTTAATTTAAATATGTTAAATACAATGGTTTGTGTTAATAATGTTAATGGCAGTTGTGTGTTAATGGTTTGTGTTAACTAAAAAAAAAATTGGCCCCTTTGGGGCCTTAAGGATGGTGTAGGGGTGCATGTAATATTGTGCATGGGTTTCCTTAGTGCATGTAATATTGTGCATATAATATCTGTGCATGGAAATTCCTTAATGCATACAAATCATAATAGAAAATGGTAATAGAGCTAAAATCAAGCCATTACATTCAAAGTCCTAATATTAAGTGTGACATAATACCATGTAACACGAATGATTGGGGTGCTATAAAAGAAGATGCTTGAACTTTTCTTTAGAGCATTTATATTTCATAATAATAAATGGAAGTGTGTTAAGTCTTGAAACTTAGTACTTCACAATCTTTTGAACCAAAAATCTACATTTCTTCACATACTGGACGTGATACTTTCCTCTGTTTGGCCAAAACATATTCTATCTCACCAAATCAAGATTGTTAAATATTGATGTTGATGTGAACTAAACCATCTGAATATTTCAGCATTTAAACTCTCCACAATTCCTAGTTGTAGATGATAAGAAAATTAAAATAACTATAAGTAGAGCAGTTCAAAAAAAGCCTGCCCACCACTTGATGTTCATGTCCAACATGGATATGCGACCTTCAAAAATTAGAAAAATTAGAAGGCCACGACCTGAAAATCCCGTCTACTTACTTCCATTTTAAGCAATTTAGACCACTTGATTTGCCAGCTCGACATAAAGGTTTTTGCCCAAGGTTCATCACATCCCGGGGTGCTCAATTCGAAGGAACGGTAAAAGCGAACCAACAATTTGCTTGAAAATTCAGATTGGTAAACAAGCAACTAGCTTTTTAAAAGTAGTAGCAACATGGTCGACCTCAGTAGATCTGATCCTCCGGTAGAGCCATCATGCATACAGCCGCATCTTAAAAGATATCACTCCTCGAACTCGCTATTAAACAAAAAGCTCGGATTAGCAAGACCAAAAGAATAACCTACGGAAAGCATGAACATAAAAGGGACAACCTTTCAACATAAACGCGGTAATCTGGATGAAGTCTCCCAAGAGATAAATCTTGGATGGCATTTCGCACATTCTCTCTTAAAAACACATAGATTTTTGGGTAGCCCAAAGAACCATCTGCTATTAAATCAGTACCATGTTCAGAAAAACAAGTGAATAAGAAAAACATAACATACCCATTAAATGACGGCACCACAATATCCACTTTAGCAAAAATGTCGCTCAAATCAAATGGGGAAACAACCTCGCTGTTGTCCTTATCCTCGCAAAGAACACCTTCATGAGCTGTTGACAAACCAAGTAAAAGATCTAGCTCATCATGTATTAAAGCCAATTGTCTAAGCAATCTCTCTTGCTCTTCATTTGTAGTGATCTGTTGGCAAACATTTTGATGAGTAGTAAGGCAACTCAAGAATTCAAAAGAATTATAAATAAACAAGAAGTTGCTTAGGCACCCTTGCAGGCCCATCATCAAGGACCACGAACATTAAACTCAGGTCTGCTGTAAAAGTAAGCTTGATATAGTCAGAAAGGTGCTTCCTAGTTACTTCAATACAGCTACAAATTGGCTGTAAAGCCAGGGAGTTCACAACTCCTCACTTCATCAAAATGCTGAAAGAGACTCGAAATGTGAGTGAAAGTTCTTCAATCAATCCCTTACCTTATTTGCGAGTAAGGCAGATAATCAACCATCACTAGAGACCTCAATCCTTGAGAGAGAGCAACCAAATCTATGAAAAAAAGTGCATATGGAGCATTTCGTGAATCAGAAATCATAAAAGACTCAAATCCTCAACTAACCGATGGATAGAGGCCGGAAGCTAGAAACAGGAAGAGTTCACAACCAGAAAGACAAGGCAACTGGACCATTGCTTTAATGGCCACCGTAGCTGCTACCTACTTTACAGAGGCGGTTTAACCAGTCTAGTAGAAATAGGTTTGTGTGAACATATTTTCTATTATACCCGCTGAAAAGGAATAGACAACCGCATAAAACATGAGGCTGAAACAATACCGTGGATAGTAAAACCGTCAAGTCTTCTTCATCTTCAGTAAATAAAAAATACAATTAAGGGCCAAACTGTACTCTGAGACCTGCTTGAATCCGACCCACAAAACCACGCCCCCTGTTATAAGATCTGCCACCATTTTTTATGAAGAAGCTTCTCTCCCCCAACGCGGCGCGATCTCTTTAAATGATAGCTAACATATTCTGACTGCAATCTTATCTTTGCAGATTTGCAAGCCCTGTTTCGTGCCCTAAAATGCTATCTACGAGGCTTGCATGTTCACCCCCTAAAATAAAAAGAGGGCTTTTGTTGTGAGCCCTTGGATGTTGGACCATTAAAAAAAAAAAAGCTAAATCAACGACTAAGAAATGGTGCACTCTAGATGTACGCATTAGTACATCCATTCGAATACGCCATGAAATCTTAGGAAAACCTTTGTGAAAAGCGTACAAAAACACAAAGAAAACCCCCTGTTATTATGCTACATATTTACATTTCACAATAGGAAGCCTTCCCATAAGTAGCTCTTCTAGCAAATTGGGACTAAAAGCACAAGCCCCAAGTAATGGCAAATATCGTTGCCATTAGTTTTACTAAACTGCTGTTCATACGAGTAGGTTGTTTAACGATTTAGGCCCTTAAAGTTTATCTACGTTTGCTTTTGTTAGGGCCCGAAGGGCCCAAAAGTTTTTTAATATAGCAATCAACACACAACTACCATTAACATTATTAATACAAACCATTGCATTTAACACATTTAAATTAAAATCCCTTAAACCCCCTTTGGTTTGGGTGCATATTCACACAGGGGGTTACGTAGGGCAACGAGAGCCCCAAAAATATATTTACAATACATGTACAAAATTAACACTATTAAGTACATTCTCTCAAACCTTATAGTATTTTGCAAACCTTAATATATAGTATACAAAAATTTGTACATGCATACCCCACAAACGAGGATTGCTATGTATGGTCCAGATCTTGGAATAAAGGGCAAATATACCCATCCGACAGCTCTCGTTGCCCGGAGTAACCCCCGTGTGAATATGTACCCAAACCAAAGGGGGTTTAAGGGGGATTTTAATTTAAATGTGTTAAATGCAATGGTTTGTGTTAATAATGTTAATGGTAGTTGTGTGTTGTGTGTGCGATCCAAAAATAGACGTGCTGATTTTTTTTAGCACGTCAGAGAATTCATCTATCATCCATAAAAGTCATTATTTAGGCATGAGAATGTGTTTGCTGATCCAAATGACGAGAATTTGCAATCTCAGTGATTCGGATAGAGGTGCTAAGAAAGTGGAATTTGGCATATAAATTAATGCATGTCATATCTGATACTAGCCCTTCAAAAATAATGAATACAGCATGTTAGTTTCATGCACCCATCACGTGGAATACATAAAAAGGGTGCTTGGCGGTCTTTGCGGCATGTAAAAAAAGTGGCTAAGTCAAGCAAAAACATACCTCTATATAAAAAGGTTTGAAGCATATGTTTGCATGGTATTAATTCGATATATGTATTGTACAATCAACAAGGAGAGATGGAAAGGCCCTCACTCAATTGCATTAAGCCCCTCATATAAATCGCACTCAAACAAAAAAGGGTTGCATATGGAATCATATTAAAGGTGTATGTAATGGTTTACGTTGTAAAAATTTGGCGCCTTCAGAGCCTTGGGAAGTGTGGCGTGGCGTGGTTAAATAAGCTTTGGACTGAGAGAATTCAGCTTCTCTCAAACAATAAGTTATAATGCTTTCAACAAGATATGAAAATAAGACAATGGAAACAAATATAAAAGTAGTTGACAAAATATCGTACATGATCGTTTTGTTGATGCTGTTGCTCAACTTGGTGGTGCAGACAGTAAGTAATCTACGTCTCTGAACCCCCCACGCATTCATTAAATCTTCAAGAAGGGTTCAGATAGCCATAAATTTTTTAGACAGCAAGTAGGTGGTCTTATATTGAACTCTTTCCTTTTGAAAAAAATATGCTTCCTTTGAATAGCACTTTCCAGTCTGGTCAGTCTTTATCTCTGTTTAGCATTGCCATGGGTGGCGCATTATGCATAAAACCTGCTGATCCATATTACTCCACAGGTAGAAGAAAAGGTAGAAGTTACCCACAGAGTTTTTTTCGAAGTAGATATTGATGGCCAGCGGGCTGGAAGAATAATAATGGGTCTCTATGGTGACGTTATGCCCAGGACAGTAGAGAACTTTAGAAGCCTTTGCACTGGAAAGAAAGGAAAAGGAAAAAATGGGAACAAGCAGCACTACAAGGGAAGCATTTTCCATCGGATTATACCAGGCTTTATGATCCAGGGAGGAGATATTACTCATGGCAATGGTAAGGGTGGAGAATCTATATATGGCAACAAGTTTGAAGATGAAACTTCTGGACTAAAGCATTCTAGCCCTGGGACCATATCCATGGTGAATGATGGTCCTAATTCTAATGGTTCTCAATTCTTTATTACTACTGTCAAGGCCAACTGGCTAGATGGTGAACATGTTGTGTTTGGCAAAGTTTTGAGATGTTGTGTACTTGGCAGAGGGTTCTGGTAGCTACGGTGGCCAGCCAAGGAAGGTTGTGAAGATTGTTGATTCTGGCAAAATCTGTCGTAGCAAGTGGGAAGAATAAATCTGTAGCTAGGGAAACTAATCCTGTTATTCCAGCAATGATATCTTACTATTCATGGCTCCCAGGTATTAGATGACTTTTGCAATATGCCGCTTGATTTCAGAGCTTTCTTGTAGCTGTACTTAAAGGTTAACGCTCCACAAATGATTACTTCGTCATTGACATTGACATAATTGTTGAAGTCCTTCTGTGGAAAATGTATTTGAGTGTAAATGCAGCTATTGTGTTCAACATTGGCATTTGATGATGTAGAGATAGAAAACATTTTGAGCATGAGGAACATTGGCATTTTGTTTGGAGGTTCAGAAACTTGTACTAGCAATTTTGTTTGTTTGTACTTTTGACTAGTTAGCTATTGTCTGGTGGTTAACTGATTGAGTGAATGGTTCTCGCACTCCCTTATTTTGAGGAAGGAAGCAATGCTCCAAAGGACCTTTGGAGGATATAATTTGTCATCAAGTCAGTTCTAGAGTATAGCATTATAATTGATCCATCATATGAGCTCACGGCCCCTGCCCTCTTGTATTAGCGGCGTGGAAATATTCCTTTTCTGGAGCTGGATTCTCTACCCTGCTATAAAATGCCCATTATTTGATGCATCATATGAGCTCATTGCACTTGCTACTCGGGATTTGCTTCATATAATTGCTTGTATGATATTTATATTTATAAATGTGTATAAGAGGTGCTTGAATCATATTGTAAATGTGTTGAAGAGGTCCTAGGATATAAACCATGTTGTGTTGCATGTTCAAAACGATATGCCAACGACTTGGTTTATAATAAGCAACCAAGACCCAATTTTTTCTAAAATAAATACAATTCGTTACATTCGGCCCTTTGGTTTGTTGGTAGGTATAACACAAACCATTACATTCCACACTTAAAAATAAAATTCCCCCTTAAACCCCCTTTGGTTTGGTTGGGGGTGACGTAGTGCATTACTGGAAGAAACTACACACAATGTCCTTTCTTGAAGTTGTTTTCCTGGTTCAGATCAATGAAATCTAATGTTTTACAAGAACTAGACTGCACTCCAGAACTAGCCTCCTCAGGGCAATAGAGGCAAATTTGAGGATAAATCAAATAAGCAAATCTAGATAAAATATAGTCGAAATTGAGAGCTAAAAGCAAATGAAGGAACATCTATTGATTGACATCCAGAGGCATTTTGGAATGGAGAAGGGCATTTTCACAAATTCGAAAAAATTAGGGGCATGTTTATAAATGCCCTTTGGGGTATTTTCACAATTCTCCCTATAGTTTATGACTGTCTGGTATCCTCATTAGATTTCAGAATCATTGTGGACATCCAATGCATATGGTAACACACTAGTCCTAGAACAAATATGTCTCGAGTTTAAAACCGTCCAGAGTCGCATTCAATGTAAGGTGGTTGGGGGCAGGACACAATAATTACATAACAAAGCAATGTTAGAGTGGTGTATTCATCGTATATATTATAGGACGCATTGCCAAGTGGCATGAATGGTGTGTGCGTCATATATATCCTATGGATATTGTGTTAGAGTGTTATGTGCGTCGTATATCCTATGGGATGTTGCCAAGTGGCAATGTAAAGACCAACAATTCCACAACAAAACAATGTCAGTGGGTTTGGCATGAATGGTGTGTGCGTCCTATATCCTATGGGATGATGTGTTAGAGTGGTGTGTGCGTCGTATATCCTATGGGATGTTGCCTGGTGCGTGCGTCATATATCCTATGGGATATTGTGTTAGAATGGTGTGTGCGTCATATATTCTATGAGATGTTGCCAAGTGACATGAGTGGTGTTTGCACCATATATCCTATGGGATGTTGCCAAGTGGCATCGTAAAAACTTCAACTCTCGCAGGACCAACAACTACACAACAAAGCAATGTTAGAGTGGTGTGTTCGTGGTATATCCTATGGGATGTTGCCAAGAGGCATGAGTTGTGTGTGCGTCATATATCCTATGGGATGTTGTGTTAGAGCGGTGTGTGTCTCCTATATCCTATGGAATGTTGCCAAGTGGCATTGAAAGCAATATTAGAGTGGTGTGTTCGTCGTATGTCCTATGGGATGTTGCCAAGTGGCATGAGTGCATCATATATCCTATGGGATGCTGTGTTAGAGTGGTGTGTGTGTCGTATAACCTATAGGATGTTGCCAAGTGGCACGGGTGTTGTGTGTGTCATATATCCTATGACATGTTGCCAAGTAGCATTGTAAAAACCAACAATTACACAACAAAGCAATGTTGTTGTGTTCGTCATATTCTCTATGGGATGTTGCCAAGTGGCATGAGCAGTGTATGTGTCATATATTCTATGGTGTGTTGTGTTAGAGTGGTGTGTGTGTCGTATATCCTATGGATTGTTGCCAAGTGACATGTGGTGTGTGTGTCATATATCTTAAGGGATGTTGCCAAGTGGCATTGTAAAAACGTCGCCAACCTCCTCCTCCTCTTCCTCCTCCCCCTTCTCGCAGGACACAACAATTACACAACAAAGTAATGTTAGGGTGGTGTGTTTGTCATATATCCAATGGGATGTTGCCAAGTGGCATGAGTGGTGTGTGCATCATATATCATATGGGATGTTGTGTTAGAGTGGTGTGTGTGTGTCGTATATCCTATGGGATGTTGCCAAGTGGCATGAGTAGTGTGTGTAGTATATATCCTATGGGATGTTGCTAAGTGGCATTGTAAAAGCTTCAACTTCTCCTCCCCATCCTACTCTATCATCATCTTCAGTATCTACATTTTCTTCTTTGTTTAATATAGTCATTTTTATTGCAAGATGGAAAAACTGAGAATCTTGGAAAAAGACTACAACTCTGGAAGGGCAAATGACAGGGACTGGTCCTGGAATACCCTAGAATTGCTCCAGGATATGGACAGAAATCTATGCAAGCTGATCACGGCTAAGCAGGGTCACACAGAAATGGATTGCTGTAGCCTAAAAGCAATATTTTCCAAAAATCTATGAATGAAATGCTCAATCTCGCCAAGATGTCCCTGATGGACCTGGAAAATCTTCAATGGAACTCGAAAGCCTCAATCAAGCTGATCAAAAGATGGAAGAAAGCGGAAGATCATGTCATTGAAAGGCACCAGAAACAAGTTCTGAGCAAGATGCCATCGGGAGCAGATCAGTTTCTCGGGAAGGTTTCTCAGAAATATGAAACTTTTCAAACAAGGCTCAAAAAAGATACTATTGCATGCAAAATCAGGGATTCCAATGGCTATTTCAATCCGTTAGAGACCGAGTAGTGCAAATGCAAGAACTGCGAAGAGATCGACGGTTCTGGGCTGAACAAAATAAACACCAAAATTGGGGACCATCGTATCAGCAATCGGATTCCAGTTACGGGCAAGAGCGACAAGGCTAAAGGTCAAATTCTTCCTTCTTATAAGAATGCTTTGCTTAATATTGTTTCTTATGATGTTCCGACTGTTAACCAAACCTCTGAAAACTCGGATTTCATTGATCTCTCGAACATCAAATATCCCACTGCTGTTAACCTTTATTCTGAGAAAGGGCTTCTTATTCATTTCCCCATCAAAAGCCCTTCCATTGGAGAAGTTAAATTTTGGATTACCAAGACGCACAAAGTTCCGATTCAATCCCTGCTTAAAATCGATGACAAAGCCTTTCAGATCTTGTGCAGGGATAATTATAGTGTAAATTATATGCTAAAAAAGAAATTGGGCAAAATTAGCAACAACGATTTCTATATCATGAGATGGAGCCCTTTGTTCACCCCGGGTAATCCCAAACATATCTCGACATTTACCTGGATTACCTTCCCTAATTTGCCGCCAGCTTTATGGACCTTATCCCACCTCAAGGCCACATCTGGCAATCTCGGGAAAATTATCTACATTAACATCCCTCAAACAAATTTTTCCTCCATTTGTATCTCTAAGGAAATCGACTCTAAATGGTTAGATGATGTTAAGATCAAACTGTCTGAGACAGGATTCTTAACCTCAAAATTATCTACTCTAAACATCCAATCCAGAAGATTTCTAAAAAAGATTCGGAAGATTGTGACTATAATCCCTACAACAAACAGCCTCCCCTTATTATCCGGCAGGAATGGCGTCCAAAAAAGAAAGAAGAAGATAATGGGACTGTTAAGGACGTCAAGGAAATTAACAGTGATGAGGTTGAAGAAAGCAACAGAATAAAGGGTATCGATAACAGGGAGTATTTTATAGACCCTGAGCCTAACTCTTTGTATTTAGACAACAATTGGAATCTTATATTTAAAAATGTCAACCTTGCTGTTAAGTTTAAGACAGGTATGATGACTCTTTCCTTCCCCCTCAAGGGAGAGAACTATGAAGAGGCTGAAATAGAGGATCATATTTCAGAGAATGAATTCATTCACTCATGTGATGAGAGGGGATGGAAACAGATTACTTCAAAGAGAAGAGGAAGAGGTCAGAAAAAATCTTATATTGGACCTGTTAGACTTAGCTCGAGGAATTCAGCCATCCAATCTAGGATGGCCAAAGGTTTGTATAAATGTTAATGATTAACTCTGTGAAGATAATTACCTGGAATCTCCAGGGTATCAATGTCAAAAGGGATCGTCTGAAGGTTTGTCTTTCTACTCTCAATCCTGATATTTTATTTATCCAGGAACATAAGATCCATGATCCTGACCATGGTAATATTATTTCCAAAGCCCTACCCCCTAATTTCAAAGTTTGGTCCATTAGTGCTAATGACTCCTCTGCAGGAATCGCTATTGCCTAGAATCACAAAATTAATTTGGAAGTGAATCACATGATCCATGATAACAATGGGAGGTAGCAGATCCTTGTTGGCAGCATTGATTCTTGTAAGATTGCCGTAGCAAATGTCTATTCTTATCATAATCCCTCTGATAGGATTATTATCTGGAACAAAATCAACCAGAGCCTGGCTAATCTAGAGGTTGATGACCTGGTCCTTGGAGGAGACTTCAACATGGTTACTGACAGCTTCATGAAGAACAGAAACTTCAAGACTCCCCCCCCTCAAGAAAACTGTGCTTGGTTGAATCTTCTCACCCTTTAGCTAGGACTAAGCCCAATGCCTATAGCTGGTCAGACCATAGGGCTGATCCTATTTGCTGCCTTAATGACAGGTTTTATATAAGTGAGAATCTTTGGGCTAATTGTAGGAGAGTTGAAAATTTGACAGGCTATACTCTTTCGGATCACTACTCTCAGTTGATCACAGTGACAGGAAAAGATAACAAAGGGAAAATGAAATCCTATTTTAAAATGAATGTTAGCCTCTTGGACCAGGAAGACTTCTTCACCAGGTTACAGGACATTGTTAATTGTCATTCTATGCTTGGTGGTGATTTTGGTTGGATGTGGTGGTGGATTAATCTGGCAAAGCACATCAAGAGTTGGCTTAAAGAATGGGGAGGAAGCATTTTTCACCAGAATTAAGCCCGTTTATTAGACCTGAAAAAAAGCTAAGCATTGCTCCCTTAGAGCAGTAGGATAACATTAAAATTCAGATTGAGAAAGAGGAAATTAATATAGCCAAGGCAATGGAGGGTGAAGGCCAAGATTAAGGAGCTCAAGAAAGATGAAAGATGCAACTCCAAATATTTCTTCCTTAAAACCAAGACAAGAATCAAAAGGAACCAGATATATGAAGTCAAGAATGGGGATGATCTCATTTCAGGGGATCATAATCTTAAAGGGCTGCAGTTGACCACTTTACTACTATTATGGGAACTAATATGGATTGCTCAGAAGAGATGATGGGCACGTTCATAAATATGAGGAAAAAGGTCAATAGCAATCATAATGATATGATAACCTCTCCCTTTGTCAATGATGAGCTTTGGAAAGTGATCAAAGGCATGGATAATGGGAAACCCCTGGACCAGATGGACTGTCAGCTGAATTCTTCAAGAAAGCTTGGCCCATTTTTGGGGGATGGCATTACCAGGCTAGCCAATGAGTTCAGAATTTGCGAATGTCTGGATGCTAGAATTAATACCAACCTAGTAGCCCTCATCCCAAAAATTGATTCCCCCATATCTTTTGCTGACTATAGACCCATCTCTCTGACTAATGTTATCTACAAGATTATTGCAGGTGCTCTTGCTGCTAGACTTAAGAAGGTTCTGGATTCCATAATTAGCAGTACCCAATCAGCCTACCTCAAAGATAGATACATCCTTGACAATGTGGTCACTGCTATATTAGGTTTGCAATGGGCGAAAGACTCAGACAAGAGATGGCTCTTCTCAAATTAGACATCACCAAGCCTTTGATACAGTGAGCTAGAGCTTTCTCTTCAAAAGCTGCAGAGCCTTGGATTTTAATGAAGAAAGTATTGGCATTTCAGAGCTATCCTCAGCGACTCAAGATCTGCTGTTCTAATAAATGGTGAATGTAGCCTTTCTTCTCCATTCAGAGGGGAGTAAAACAAGGTTGTCCTCTTGCACCCTTTCTTTTTTCTGATAGTTATGGAGGCTCTTCACAATAAGCTAGATGTTGGTAAGCTTACTAACTCAATTAAAGGTCTTCAGCTCCCTGAGAACTCTCAGACAGACCAAATCCTTAATGGACATTTTGCAGATGATACCTTCATTTTAATTTCTATGGATCATAACTCGATTATCAATACTCAGCAGATCCTTCAGGATTTTGGAAATGCCTCAGGATGTAAAGTCAATCCTCTCAAGTCAGCAATTCAGGCAAGAGATATAGACAAAGGTACACAGGCTGCCAGCCTCCTAGGCTGTAAGTATAATACCCCTTACACTAAATCTAAGATCTTGGAGATTCCCTTTGCTATAAGATGTAATGCATCTGACTTGTGGAGTGACGTGATTGATAAATTCTATAAAAACTTGATTCTTTAAACTCCAAATATCTATCCAAAAATGGCAGAGCTATTATTGCCAATTTTGTGATCTCATCTTCTCAGGTTTATCAATCCTCAGTTATTTTGGCTCCCAAAAGGTTTCTAATAAACTCCAGAGTATTATTGGCAGGTTCATTGCTTGTGGTCAGAATAAAAGATGCTGGCACCCAGTGTCTATGGAAGAATGTTGTAAATCTAAAAAGGAAGGCGGTCTTGGTACTATGAATATTGGGAAACAGGGATTGGCCCTAGTCGCCAGATACTTCTACAAAGCTTGCTATGATAGAATCAAGCACCGAATCTCTATTTTATCAGACATTACATTAGCAAATATCATCCATACGGCTAGAGATCTCTGAAGATGGAGCTTCCACACTCAATTTATTTTCCTTTCTCTGTCCCAGCAAACACTCCAGGAATTATCTAGAAGTGGATAAAGGCTTGGCTTGAAATCAAAAACATGTATACATGGAAGAATGGGCTTTCAATGGAGCAGTCAATTTTTTGGAATTCGGCTCTTATCCTAGACAATCCTAATATGTGCCTTGCCTGCCATTTTCCTGAGCAAACTAAGTTGTGGAAGGCGAGGGGGATAATTCTTATCAGGGATCTTTTTGACAATAATGGAATTATGACCTTTCAAAACTCTGTCCCTTGCTGAAGAAGATCACCACACTAAAATGCTCTATGAGGCAATTACTAATATTGTTTTTCATGGCAGATGGTCAAATTCTATGGACTCCTGGCAGCATAATGGTAAAAATGGTTACTCAGTTAAAATGGCATATAGGTTCCTGATGAGTAATCAGGAGATCACTATCCATTTGAAATGGGGTGTCTCCCCTGATACTGCTAGAAGGAACCTGAAATTTATGTGGAGTAGCCTCAAAGCCTTTATGTGGCATCTTTGGCATAGAGGCCTAGCAACCAACTGTAAGAGATACAAATTATCAATGACTAATTCTGATATTTGTGACAGGTGTCTGACTGATAAAAAGGATGAAATTCATCTTTTCAAGTTATGCCTCTGGTTGGAATGGATTTTGGAGCTTGCCTCTGACATCTTCGGCTCCAATTTGGTAGCTTTGAATGAAACTGAATTCTTTATGCTCTCTAACCCGGATGACTGGAGGATTTACGTCCTCCTCTGGAGAATTTGCAAAGGAAGGAATGCTTTCATTTTTAATTGTGAAATTATCCCCCCTGGAATTATTAAGCAGGTATTATATGATACTAGTAATGGTGCCCAGCGTTGCTGGGCATAAGTTGAGAGTCTGTAAATGTTTTGGGTCGTAATGAAATAGCGTTTAGAAGAGTCCTCGTAACCTCTGAAGAACCTTGTTGTCTTCTTCAACATATCTTCAGCTTGGTGTCAAGGTGGCCATGTCATACAACAACTGCGCATCTGTCATACAACAACTGCGCATCTGCCTCCATTATTTCCTTGCCCAAGATGTTGTCAATGAAGTTGCCTTCCACAATGCATTCTTCGGGTATCTCAACCAAGTCGTGATTGAACCCTGGCTGCTGGTCCTACATATGTTGGTCCTCACTCTCTTGGTTTTGTGGTTGTTGCTCTTCAGTCTCCAGCTGTTAAAGGATGTGACTTTTTACCAAGCGCCTTTGTGCTCTTTTTTATTTTGTAGAACTAATCTAGACTCGCGATGCGAGGGGTCATCCTCACCATCCAAATTAGGGCAAAAGTGTTGGAATCTGTCAATAATGCCACAATATTATCAACATTGGGCTATACGGAATTTCTTTTCATATTCACAGATGCCACAATACCATTGGGCTATAAGGAATTTCTTTACATATTCACAGATGCCACAATACTATCAGGCTATAAGGGATTTCTTTTCATATTGACAAAAGCTTGGGTTAAAAGCATAGTGAATATGTTACATTGCGGGGCTTACATTGGGAGCTTGTACTCTGTAATTCTTATTTTCGTATGAGTATGGTTTGTTTTGCAAAGTAAGCTCCTCTACCATACATATACGCACGTTATTTGCATGTGACAATTTTAGCAAATAAAGCAAGGGCACTGTGTGATATTTATGGGTGCACAACTCTACATTCAATAGCGATATAACTTACTACCAAACCAAGCCCAGATATTTATAAGTTATTATTTTAAATATGCACAACTTGATATAACTTACTAACAAACAAAGCCCAGAGGCCCAGCATTGGTTAGAAACTTGTAAGTGAACATATAAAGTTTGTACTTACGTAAAGCATTAATGAATGGTTTGGGACAATAGTATAAAACGTCTCGAACTTAAAATCTTTAAACATTTTGTTTTTAACAATTTTGCATTTTATTGCAATTTTCACAACTTCACTTTCCCATAGCTTTGTTATATGTTGTTATAGCAGTTTTGCCAATCACGGTAGCCTTCTGTTTCTTCTTATGTGTGCTTCCTATATGCAGTTAGTACATAATGGCAGAAACCATTTCACTGAACTATAAATGAAACATTACATGAAGGGGGAATACAAAAACAAAGTAGGGTGGTTTGTTTTTCATCCTTTGCACTTAAGTCCCATATGAAAGAAGCCTAAATGCTGATCTGAAATGTTCTAGGATATGAAAGAAGCCTAAATGTTTATTTGAAATGTTCTAGGATGGGAGACAGCGTAACAACATTCACAAGAATAAACTTTGCTCATGTGATATGGTGTTCCAAGATCTTCCAAAAGAGCATCCATCTCTCTCATATTTGGCCACAGATTCCACTACTTCAAAGTCAATACTTCTGCAAATTGTTGTTTGTGTAAATGGTCACCTGCCAAGATGCACCTCTGCCCCTGTTCCACAAACTCATATCAACTTTATATTGTGACTATAAATCAGAAGAAACACAGACCTTTAATATTGTTTTCCAATATAGGCGACCTCCATATATAGCTTGTGCAGCGTCATCAATAATGACAATGTCAAAGGCAACATCCGATTGAGAACCTATAAGAGAATATACTTTTTAACCATGATCATGAATTCAACTAATTTTATGAAAATGAAGATTCCAGGTATGATGTGATGGCCACCTGAAATTCCCTTCTAATGTCATTTGCAATTGCCTTGCTTGCCATCTTCTTTAAGCACCTGGAAATACAGTGGTTGCAAACATAAGAGCAACATAATTCTCATCATTGGATCATAAAGCCAGTCAAAAGGCAGCAGCACAGACCAAAATTTGGGATCCACGTTGCACTTCTTGCACTTCCTGTAAAATTATTTCAACTATTGTTGTAGTCTTACCAGTCTCAGCAGGTCCATGGAGCAACATTACATCCTCTTCATTTCATCCTTGGAATCAAGCGCCTCTAATACAGATGCAACTTGAATTTAATATAATATATGCGGTGACACAATACACAGGCCATCTAATAAATAAAATAATTTTTCTTGATTGTTTTTTATCACTTCAGTTGTTTTAGAAATAAAAAGAACACCATAAGCTTGAGTAGAAGTGCACGTATTTCAAAAGCACCACTGACCTGTTGCAGATGTTCAAGGGAGTTCAGACTTGTTATAAGTAGGACCTTTATTTCCAAATAGGATAGCTGCAACTCAGCTGCTGGTTGCCTTTCAATACCATCCCTAAGCTCAATTAGAGTTTCCCTCAGCCTCTGGTATGTAACGTTTAAAATGCATCCAAGTATGATTTTTACAACAATAAAGACCCCTGAGATCATCACATCCAGGAGAAACATATGTACCTTGCCAATGCATGAGCTTCATGGAATGAACACATAATACCTATGGCTCTGAAGATAAGTTACCTCATTAGCAACTTGATGCAATTATTGGATCTGTCATTTCCCGTTCGCTTTTTGTTTCCAACTGGCTACAACAATCGCTAGAACTGAGGGCCACATAAACTATCCATGCTGATGTAGCCAACTCGAGAAGCCTCTTGGTTCCTTCCACAAAATCAAAGCAATCAAAAGAAGAGTAGAGCAGCCGAGATGATGAAGCGCTTTCTGCATTGCTGAGATGATCATACAGTTGTATCTGTCTGCTTCTCTGTGGCTGTCGTCGCCCAACTGCTTTCCACGCCATATCCCTGTGCTAACTATAAGAAAAGGGTTAGGGTTAACACATGGCCTAAAACGACAACAATTTTTTTGAAGGTTTGCATACCAAAACCATGCAAACTCTACCTCAGAACCTTCTCTGAAGCATAAGATGAACACGGTCCACTGCTAGAAGCCCCGAATAAGATCCCGAGGTAAGAATTAGATCCGGAGGTAAAAGAATTTTTTGCCCTTTTTTTGGACTGATCATGGCCATCCGGGTTTGGGACCTCTCAATCTTAAAAGCCCGCACAAAACCGTCAATTTCTAGAAAACCGTCGTTGCAAGGCACAAACCATCTGGCACAAACCCTCTGCACAAACCAAATCCGGCAGCCCTGGGGTCGATGTAGACCTAATCGATTTTTAGCCTAATCAATATTGACCGTGCAATGCATCGATTAATCTGAGCCGCCCAAATTAGGGCTGGGTCCAACACTTACACAATCTTATATTATAATGTTATAGCGTAAGTATGTCATGAATGAAACCCTAATTTGGACGGTTGAGATCATCCAATTGCATTCGGAGGCCAAGATTTATCTGACTTTCCACCATTATGATTGGCCATGCTCTAATGTCTGAAGAGGAAAGGGAAAAGGGAGGAGAAAAGGGCAAAGTGAAAGGCAAAAAGGCACGGGTAAATGGGAAAGAAAGAAAGAGAAAAAGGAAAGCGAAAAGAGCACAAAAAAGGGAAAGGAAAATAAAGCAAAAAAGGACACGAAAAGGAGAAGATGGAAAGGATGAGGATAGGGGATGAGGAAAAGGGTAGAGAGGAGGGAAGGGAAAAGGAAAAGGGAAAAGGAAAGAAAAGAGAAAGGGAAAGGTAAAAGAAAGGGGAAGGAGGAGGGAGTGAAAAGGAACACTGGGAAAGGGGAAGAGGAAAAAGGTGGGGAAAGGAGGAAAAGGGAGGAGAGAAGGGAAAAGTGAAAGGCAAAAATGCACGGGTAAAAAGGAAAAGGAAATGGAAAAGAGCACAAAAAAGAGAAAGGAAAAGAAAGAGAGAAAATAAAGGAAAAAAGGGCACTATGAAAAGGAGAAGAGACAGGAGTAAAAGGGAAGGGAAAAAGGGGATGAGGAAAAGGGTAGAGAGAAGGGAAGGGAAAAGGAAAAGGGAAAAGGAAAGGAAAAGGAAGAGGGAAAAGAGGGAAAAAAGGGGGAGGAGGAGGGAGCGAAAAGGGACAGTGGGAAAGGGGAAGAGGAAAAAGGTGGGGAAAGGAAAAAAAGGAAGGGAAAAAGGACCCGAAAAAAAAAGGAAAGAGAAAAAGGAAGGGAAGAAGGGATGGAAAGGGAAAAAGCGAGGGGAGGGGAAAAAGGGAAAAAGGGCATGGGGAAAAGAGGAAGAGAAAAGAAGGAGAGAAGAGAAAAAAATGAAGAGAGAAAGGAGGGAGGAAAGGGAAAAAGAAAAGAACAAAGGAGGGAGGAAAGGGAAAGAAAAAAACTACGAGAAAAAGGGAAGAGGGAAATGGTGGGCAAAAGGAAAAGAGGGAAGAGAAATAAAGGGAAGGGAAAAAAGACATGAGAAAAAGAAAGGAAAAAAGGAAAGAAAAAGGAGGCGGAAGAGAGAAAAATGGAAGGGAAAAAGGACACGAAAAAAAGCGGAAGAGGGAAAGGGTCGGGAGAGGAGGAAAAGGGAAGGGAAAAAGGCCATTGGTAAAAGGGAAGGGGGAAAGGGAAGCGAAGGGGATGGAATGAGAGAAAGGGAAAATAAAATAAGGTAAAAGAAAAAAGGAAATGTGAAAAGGGGAGGGGAAAAAGGGGAAGGGGGAGATAGAAAAAGGGAAAAGCAAGGAGGGGGGAAATGGAAAAGGCAAACGTGAAAAACGTGGAAGCAAATGGAAAAAGGCAAAAGGGAAAAAACGAGGGGTAAAATGTGAAAATAGAAAAGGGAGGTGAACAAAAAGGAAGAGCAAAATAGAAAAAAGCAAAAGAGAAGGAAAAAAGGGGAGGGAGAGGAGGGAAAAGGTGAAGAAAGGGGAAAAGAGGAGCGAAAAAGAGCATGAAAAAATAGAAGAGAAAAGGGACATGGCAAAAAAGGGAAGAGGGAAAGGATGAGGAAAAATGGACATGGAAAAAGGGAAAGGGCGAAAGAGGGAAAAGAAAAAATGGAAGATGGAAGGGCTGGGCAAAGGAGGAAAAGGGAAGGGAAAAAGGGGGAAAAAGAGAAGGTGGGGAGAAGGAAAGGGAAAAGGGAAAAGAAAGGGGAATGCGGAAAGGAAAACTTAGAAAGAAGGGCACGAGGAAAAGGGGAAGAGGGGGGAAAGGGCACATGGAAAGGGAAAAAGGGCAACCACAAATTGGAGAAAAGGGAAGGGGAAAATAGAAAAGGAAAAATGGGGAAGCAGAAATAGAAAAGAGAAATAGAGGAAATGGAATAATGGAAAAAGAAAAAGGTAAATTGGAAAATGTAAAAAGGGAAAAGGGGCAAGGGGAAAATAGAAAAAAAAATAGTAGACAAAGGCAAAGGGAAAAGGGAAAAGGTAAGGGGAAGTGCAAAATGTGGTCGAATGCTCTTGATTATCCAATTTTAAAAACATGAATCCATTTAACAATTGCTCCAGTATATCATTCACAGTTTCTAGCTATGCCCAGCAACGCTGGGCACCTTAACTAGTAACATTATAATATTATATATATATGATATTAATTGGATCCAGAGATGACTTGGTTTTGATTTAAGATACATTATTCTTGTTGACAAGGAAGCTCAAATGGAGGAGAATTAGTATCAACGCTAACAATGATTGGATAAAACTCTTTGGAGCAGCCAACGCCGCGGATCATGGAGAAAATATCTATACCTGTGGCTGCTGTTGCGATCAAAACTATAATGTTCGAAGAGAGTTGCTGTGTCACGCCAAAGACTCCAAAGGCAGATTTCACATGGCTAAGGCGGAAGTCTGCATGTGCATTTACTGCACTTTCCATACAGTATTTAAGGGAAAAGCAAGGAAGTGCAAGAATATGAATCTCAGATCAGTCCACTAGAATTCTCTCTGATCAGAACACCTAGCTTTTGCTATTTAACAATCTATGCTTATGTCAGTCATAACTTTTCATACTTTCAGGGTTATACTTCCTTTGCAAAACGTTATTTTGTAACATTTTCTAATACTTTAATATAAATATAGACAACCTTCAATAAAAAAAAAAAAGAAACCTTTACCAAAGCAACTAGGTATCAAAAGGGTATAAAGTAGGCCTCAAGATTTTTGTATGCTCCAGAATGTTTAGTATCTACATTTTCTTCTTTGTTTAATATGGTTATTTGTCTTCTTCGTCATTAGTATCTAAATTTTCTTCTTTGTTTAATATGGTCATCTTTGTTGCAAGATGAAGCCTTCATCAAAGCTTTTTAGGTTTCAAAAGGCTATAACGTAGGCCTCAAGATTTTTATATGCTCCAAAATCTAGCTCGCAATTATTGATTTTACAAAGAATCAATAGTTAATACCAGTTTGCATTTACTACTTCATTAAAGGCCTAAAATATCACCATATTTTCTTACTTTTTGATCAAAATTTCAAACCATAACGGCATAAACCATTAGATACACTACTAACAAGATCCCCAACAACCCCTCTTGTATAGATGCATATTCATACGAGAGGTGACTTCGAGCATAGATAATGTTAGGCCGTAAATAGCAATCCTTGTTTGTGGGAGGCAGGTTGGAGTATATGATGGATGTGTTTTTACTTAATCTATGCAAAAAAAGCTTGTTGCAGCACGGGTGCTAGAAAAGTGCTGGCACACCACCTAATTTTTTTGTAGCACGTTAAGCCCTTCACCAATCGTCCAAAAACACATTGTTTGAGTGGGAAAATTTGTCTTCTGATCGTAGAATCATGATTAGCCACGTCTGCGATCCAAAAATCGAGGTGCTAATTTTCTTCAACACGTCCAAGCATTCATCTACCATCCATAAAAGTCATTATTTGGCATAGAATTGAATGCCTGTCATATCTCGCACTAGCCTTCATCACGTGGAATGCATAAAAAAGTGTGCTTGACAGGTGTTGGCATGTAAAAAAATGGGTAAGTCAAGCAAAAAACATACCTCTATATAAAAAAGTTTGAAGCATATGTTTGCATGGTATTAATTCGATATGTGTATTGTACAATTAACAAATAGGGGTGGAGAGGCCCTCAGTGCCCTGCGCCGCCCCTCATATAAATACGCACCCAAACAGAAGGAGGTTACATAGGGAATCATATTAAAGGTGCATGTAATGGTTTACATTGTAAAATTTTGGCGTCTTCAGATAGTTTTTTTTATTTGGTCATCCGTTGCTATAGGGTATGGTCTCCATGTCTCGCGCACTTAAGAGGCATTAATGTGGCAAATTGTCAAAACAACTCTAATTTGCCTGGCCAAGGTATCTCTGGATATCTAATCAGATACCTAATGCAATGGGAAAAAAACTGCCTTGAAAAAATCACAGGTCAAAGAGATATATGCCATCGAAGATTGGAGGGTTTAGGCGCCCCCATCGCCTGACATGTAGCCCTGTGTCGCTATGCGTGAACCTTCTTTTCGAAGCCCTCCCAACCCCCCTCCCGCGCGGACGGTTTCCCTAATGATCGCGTCGTCAAGAACACGCTTGCATCAACCGCCGGTCCCCCTTTTGCCACCCCACATTCGCCCCCCCCCACGTCCCCTCTCGAACTGGCATGGCCTCACACAAGTCTTGCGTCCGCCGGGCCCAAGATGGCCATCATGGCCCAATGGTCCACAGACCACGCATACAAAAGCCATCGACCGCTACCAATTCTGGCCCTATTAGCCTGTGTTTGCCCCCATCCCATGGACGAAATCACTGGAATTACCCCTAATCCGACCCAGAATGCTCTTCTCTACTGAATTGGAGATGCATTTGGGTGGACGCACCCCCCACAATCGGGCAGAGGCCCCATCATTCGGATGGGGCTTTAAAAGGGGAGAAGGAAATGTCATTCGATCAACATCCCCAGCTCGGTTCGAAGGGTTGCTCCAGCCATCTCAGTTTGAAGTTAGGCTAAGCTCCGGCCATCTAGGTAAACTCCTGATCCCTTCATTTGGCTTCATTGGGCTTCTTCTTGTTTTCTTGTTAAAATGCAGCGCCATGGAAAGTTGGAGGAAGACACCAGGCTCCAGCCCATATCGGAAGCCGCCTCCCTCTCCAGCAAAGAAGAGAGAGCGCCGAGACTCTGGTGCCTCTCAGGGAATCGAAGATCTCGGCTCCTTCACTCTGAAAAACGTCCTTGTGACACACACTGAAATCTATGATGCAGTGGGTTCAAACTTGGTTGTGGAAGTTACACCAAAAATTACTGATCAAGTGCAACACGCAAAGGATGATAACGACATGGTCCATTGCCGTGTGACAGTTGCTAAAGGGGATCGGGTTAAGTTTGAGAGCCCGGTTAACCCATAGCTCATTTGCTGCTTCTGGGCCAATTGTACGCTTCATACCTAATCTATAGCCCTCTGATATGCCTTAAGTATCTAGTTGTCTGCGCACCCTATTAGAAGGGTTTTTTGTTTTATTTTGTAATGCCAAACTTCATAAGGCAATTTTGTGGACATATGCTATGTAATATCCTTGAAGACATCCCTAAGAAAGGTTGTTTGTGCATTTAACATTGCATTTGTATTCAACAGAAAATGATTGTTATGTCCATCTACTTCCTAAACATTAAAAAAACAACTTAAGTCTCCCTCCCATTGATTGGTAGCACAGATTATTACTCTTCTATGGTCTCGTCCGAATCATATGCATCCTGCATCAATGGACTTATCCAATTAGTGTATATAAATACCAACTCCACATGCCAAAGATAAATACATACCATTTCTGTTGTGTTTGTGTTCAAAGATAGTGCTAGTGTTGCCTCATTTACCTGCATTACCAAAAGTGTGTTAAGAAAAATGGTCACAATTGCTGCTGCATACCTGTGCAGACCTCCATGTTTTAAAGAAGCCCTCGTCCATGCCCCTTGCTGTAGCAAGGGCTTCGGCATCCACTCCAATCTCAACCATCTCTCGAATATGTCTGGCCTTGTCAATGGACTTCATCATTTCCTGGCCCTGTGTTTGCTGCTGCACAGCCTTGTGTGTCCATCCTCAAAGAGTTAGCTAAAGAATTGAATGTTTTTTTATTGCTGGCAAGGTCCCATCTCTTCAAAGGTGAACGGATGTCGCTAACTTTGTTAGGTGTAGGCCTGACCAAGGGGATGCAGCCCTCTATGCTAATTGGCTGAGGATGCACCCCATCTGCCTCACATAAGTGTGTGTCTTCAAGACTGCATCCTATGTCATGTGTTTGTGTTTGAGGGGCTACCATGCTATCATGAAATGCCTGCTCTCTAGATACTTGCACAATCCCCACCTCTTCATTCTGGCTGCTTGGCACACAGGCCTCCCAATTGTCATCCTCCCCAATGACTTGCCTTACCTTGCCTTGCCTTTCTGTCATCCTGTTCCTAGCAGCCCACCTCCTAGCTTTTGCAGCCTCATTCAATGGTCTTTGGCAGCCAAAGATGGCTTTCACCCTGGATTGGCCTGCTGGATACATAAATGCCCTCATCCTTCTGGTGCTCTCCACATACAAAGCTTCTACTTGCTTCCTACTTTCTCTCTCTAGCCTGTTTGCAACAGCCCGCCTAGTGGCTTCTTCTTTTTCAGCCCTCCTCCTTGCTGTCTCCACCTTCTTAAGGGCAGCTTGCTGGCTCTTCAGTCTTCAGCCTCTTCCCTTCTTGCCTTCTCTGCTGCAAGTGCTTGACAGAATTCATTGCTGCTAATGTGCACTCTTCCATGTAGATTAGGTGCAATGTCCCTTCTCCTCCTTGTTGCCTCTTGTGTGCCTGAATTGGAGGAACTTGACTTGATTGCTGGCATAAATCCTCTAATGGTCTATGGAGTAGGACTTGCTGCATTGTTTCCAAGCTATCTTCTGCATGGTCACATGTTGCTTGCACATGCTCCTCCCATTGCAAGTCAACCTCTTGCATGTTGAAACCCTCCATGTTCAACCCTTGGTCACATGGTTGTTCCATTGGTTCATTCCCATCAACTTCATCCATTAGTGCATTCTCATTTGCTGCAGGCTGCATAGCGGGAACAACCAATCCATCTTCAATTCCAACTCCACTTGCTGGTTGATCAAGTGGTGGTGCTGGCACATAAACTTCCTCCCGAGCAAAGCTATTGCCTTCCTTTCCAGGCACCACCTTTGTTGGATTGAATGGCTATATCCCTGTAGCCATGAAACCAGCCTTTATATTCGACATTGTTAGACCCGAGCCATGGACATAGATATCAATTTAGCTATGTCTTCCCTCTTAGGTTCAGACCTGCCTTTTTTGACCATGTATTCTGCCCTCAATCTTTTGAATGCTGCCTTGAATGGTGCAAAGCAAGACATATCTAGTGGTTGGAGCTTATGTGATGTATGTGCAGGTAATAGTGCAAAATGTATTCCCATATCTTTGGCTGCCAAAATGATATCCAGTTCTACATGGCTTTCATGCCCATCAAGCAAGATCAGATGTGGTCATTCAGATGATACTCCTCTAGGCACTATAGATTAGAAGTGGGACAACCAAAACTTAAAGGGTTCAGTTGTCATCCAAGCTGATTGCTGGACAGCTTGAGTTGCTCCCTCCTCACATCTAGCTATGTTGTCCTGCCTCATCCTAGTTCTCTTGAAAATGTATATACTAGGTATTTTAAACCCTTGCATTGACACACACTAAGATTGTAACCCATTCCCTTGTATTGATGACCAGCTCACTAACCCTATTCTCACATTTCCTTGCAATTATCTTCACGCCCTTTACTTTTCCAGCTTGGATCCCGGTCTCATCTGCATTCCAGATCCTCGAAGGGGGAAGATATACTCATCATATATTTCTTTCAAGCCTGAGTAGAACCTATCCAAGTTTTCTTGATTCATAGCCCAGGCACGTGACACATCTAAAGTTTCTGCACTCCTGAGAGAGATTTCAGGATGGCGTGCTTGAAGAGTTTCCACCATTTTTCCCCTGGAACATCTTCGAATGTTGGATTATTCTCCTTGGCTAGGTCTGCAGCACGTTCCTTCATTGAAGCCAGTGTCACGCCGATCCCCTGCTCTGCTCTTCCTATGGCCCAATCCAGAAGTTCCTTTTCTTGGGACGGTGTTAGGATCTGTGGATGTCTCTCCATCTTGTGGGAAATTCGTCCATACAACCAGTCTCTAATGGATGATTCTGGGATACCAGATCATCTAGAAGCTTTACTAATTGAAAAAGCATGTTCACTCACCTCATCTAGAGTGTCTAGCATCTCCTACTTCGTCCATTGGCCTCTTTTTGTTGGCTTGCTCATCATTCTAGCTCCCAATCTGCTGGCCTGAGGATTTCTTCTTTGATTTGGGCACACAAACTCGTTTGCTGGGCGTTACTGTCGATCTGCTGCTGCCTGGCATTGTAACAACGATCCCTGGTTGGGCTCTAGTGGACACATTGGTCTAGCCTTCGGCAAAAGCAGGGGTTCAATTGAGTCCCAAGCCAGAAGGAAGGGCTTGTGCACGAATTTCTTGATCCTCCAGAATCACACTGATTGCCCATCTCCTTTGCATGCATTGAGGCTAAAATTTGCGCGTGAATTCCTCGTGGCGCCGCCGCCAGGTTTCTTCCAGAAACCTTCAAGTGGCGTAGGTTTCTTTATACATTACGACAGTTTTTTTTAATCGAAGTTTTAGCCCTTCGCTTCGTAGTGCCTGCCTTCTTTTTTATCTGCGATGGGCTTTCCTTAGCCCACCAATGAAACCATGCCACTTCAACTCCATTTTTAGCCAAGCTTTACAGGGCCTCTTTCTTGGCTCAATTTTCGTGATTTCAATAGATTTGCACGTGTACAGCTTTTACCCCCCAAGCCCCTCTTCCACTGGATAACACACCTTGCATTAATTAGTCGATTTGGGGTACGTTGGTTTGAAACAGTTTTCAAGTTATTCTTGCTTTTGTTTATTCCTTTATTCTTGAGCATTGCATGCTTATATTTTGATGCTAATTTATAACGGTTAGTTTAAACGCCCTTATCCCATTAAATTGCTACGTTGAGTTTATTCTCTGAAGTTCTTATGGTATTTTTGCAAAGGGCATCATTATGTTTATCAAGGTATGGTTTGTGCTGGGTTTGAGATTTCAATTTTGATGGGTCTTTATTACTTTATCTTCATGTGTGCCTCTCGTGCTATATATCTTACAAGGAACCTTAGCCTCAGAGTAAGTTGGGGTTTGCCTTCGCTGTCTATTATGCGTTTATACCTTATGGATTTATGTTTACACTAGTTAAGGTGCCCAGCGTTGCTGGGCATAGCTAGAAACTGTGAATGACATACTGGCGCAAAATAGATTCATGTTTTTAAAATTGGATAATCAAGAGCATTCGACCACATTTCGCATTTTCCCTTACCTTTTCCCTTTTTATTTTGCCTTTGTCTACTATTTTTTTTTCCTATTTTCCCCTTGCCCCTTTTCCTTTTTTACATTTTTCAATTTACATTTTTCTTTTTCCATTATTCCATTTCCTCTATTTCTCTTTTCTGTTTCTGCTTCCCCATTTTTCCTTTTCTATTTTCCCCTTACCTTTTTTCCAATTCGTGGTTGCCCTTTTTCCCTTTCCCTGTGCCCTTTCCCCCCTCTGTTTTCCCATTTCCCTCTTCCCCTTTTCCTCCTGCCCTTCTTTCTAAGTTTTCCTTTCCGCTTTCCCCTTTCCTTTCCCTTTTCCCTTTTCCCTTTCCTTCTCCCCACCTTTTCTTTTTTCCCCCTTTTCCCTTCCCTTTTCCTCCTTTGCCCAGCCCTTCCATCTTCCCTTTTTTCTAGTGCCCTTTTCCCTTCCTTTTCCCCCCTCCTTTTTTCTTTTCCCTCTTTCCCATTCCCTTTTTCCATGTCCATTTTTCCTTCGGTTTTCCCCTTTCCTCACCCTTTCCCTCTTCCCCTTTTTGCCATGTCCCTTTTCTCTTCTATTTTTTCATGCTCTTTTTTCGCTCCTCTTTTCCCTTTCTTCACCTTTTTCCTCCTCCCCTTATTCCTTTTCCCTTTTTTCCTTCTCTTTTTCTTTTTCTATTTTACTTTTCTTTTTATTCAGCCCCCCTTTCTATTTTCCCATTTTACCCCCCGTTTTTTTTGTTTTGCCTTTTTCCATTTGCTTCCACTTTTTTCATGTTTGCCTTTTCTATTTCCCCCCTCCTTGCTTTTCCTTTTTTCTATCTCCCCCTTCCCCTTTTCTCCCTCCCCTTTTCACATTCCCTTTTTCCTTTTACCTTATTTTATTTTCCTTTTCTCCCATTCCATCCCCTTCGCTTCCCTTTCCCCCTTCCCCTTTACCAATGGCCTTTTTCCCTTCCCTTTTCCTCCTCTCCCGACCCTTCCTCTCTTCCATTTTTTTTCGTGCTCCCTTCCATTTTTCTCTCTCATTCTCTTCCGCCTCCTTTTTATTTCCTTTTTCCCTTTCTTTTTCTCATGCTTTTTTTCCTTCCCTTTATTTCTCTTCCCCTTTTTACAGTGCCATTTATTCCTTCCCTTTGCCCATCCTTTCCCTCTTCCCTTTTTCTCGTAGTTTTTTTCTTTCCCTTTCCTCCCTCTTTTGTTCTTTTCTTTTTCATTTCCCATTTCCTCCCTCCTTTCCCTCTTCCTTTTTTCCGCTTCTCTCCTTCTTTTCTCTTCCTCTTTTCCCCATGCCCTTTTTCCCTTTTGCCCCTCCCCTCGCTTTTTCCTTTTTAACTTTCCATCCCTTCTCCCCTCCCTTTTTCTCTTTCCTTTTTTTTCGTGTCCTTTTTCCCTTCCTTTTTTCTCCTTTCCCCACCTTTTTTCTCTTCCCCTTTCTCACTATCCCTTTTCGCTCCCTCCTCCTCTCCCTTTTTTCCCTTTCCCTTTCCCTTTTCCTTTCCTTTTCCCTTTTCTTTTTCCCTTCCCTTCTCTCTACCTTTTTCCTCATCCCCCTTTTCCCTTCCCTTTTACTCGTCCTCACTCCTTTTTTCCTTTATTTTCTTTCTTTCTTTTCCTTTCTCTTTTTTGTGCCCTTTTACATTTCCTTTTCCCTTTTACCCATGTCTTTTTGCCTTTCACTTTCCCTACATCTTCTCCCTTTTTCTCCTTTCCCCACTTTTTTCCTCTTCCCCTTTCCCAATGTTCCTTTTCACTCCCTCTTCCTCCCCCTTTATTTTACCTTTCCCTTTCCCTTTTCTTTCCTTTTCCATTTTCCTTTTCCCTTCCCTTTTCTCTACCCTTTTCCTCATCCCCTTTTCAACTTCCCTTTTACTCCTATCCTCATCCTTTTCATCTTCTCCTTTTCGTAGTGTCCTTTTTTTCTTATTTTTCCTTTCCCTTTTTCGTGCTCTTTTCGCCTTCCTCTTTCCCTTTCTTTCTTTCCCTTTTACCCGTGCCTTTTTGCCTTCCACTTTGCCCATTTCTCCTCCCTTTTCCTTTTCCCTTTCCTCTTCAGACATTAAAGCATGGCCAATCATGCTGGTGGGAAGTCGTGCGATAAATCTCATCCTTCGAATGCAATTAGATGATCTCAACCATACAAATTAGGGTTTGATTCATGACATACGCTAAAACTTTATAATATAAGACTAGTAATGGTGCCCAGCGTTGCTGGGCATAAGTTGGGAACTTGTGTGAATGAAACATGTTCAGTTCAAACTCCTTGTCCTAAATTCAATATAATTAGACAAATCCATAGAAGTTATTACTGGTTGCCACGAACTTTAGTACTACACATTTAACTTGTGCCTAAGGGCTCTCAAAACCTTTAGGCTTCATTAACTATAGGAAGTTAGAAATATGTTAATGAACTTATCAGCGCATGTTAATCAACGTTGGGCTCAGTTAGAAACACGTCAATGAACTTATTAGCTAATGTTAATTCGTTCATATTGTAAGAGGTGAATGTTTTGCATAAGTAACCTTGCTTAAGCACATGAAGTTTCATGTACATTTTCAGTAATTATTGTTTGTCAATGAACTTACTACATTCAATCCAGCATTCCAGCAAAGATCAAATATTATTAAATATTAATAACTAATTTCTTTATGTGTTGTGCATGTTTAATAAAAAAACCCAAATTCCGGGTAGGTTCTTATGATTGCAGAGTTATGGCAAATCAGAAGAAGCCATGTCGGGCATGATTTGAGAGAAGGAAAAAAAATATTTTTAGAGAAGAATTGGTTACAGCGGAAATATAATGATGAAATTTTATGAGAGCGTAAAGGCTATGGCGTCATCTAAGCAGGACGGTTCACATGATCCATGTCCTTTTTGAGCTTCTGGGTAAAAGCGGAGGCGGTCTGTTATCAGATCCAGCCTGCTCTGCAGCATGTGGCCAAGCTATGGCTATGGCTAAGCATTAAGCAAGGCAAAATAAGACGCCGGACCGGAGTACCTTATTCACCAATGGGTTGGAGCTTTCATGGCAGAGCATGTAAAACAAAGACAACCCACAAAACAGCAGTCTCCTATTCACAGAAATCCGGTGATTTTGATCGAAATCCAAGACCCAGAAAAGACTAAAGCAATTTCTTAAGCCATTCCGACGCCATTGTCAAAGCTTGAATTAGAGCTAAACGACAGGATTAAAAGTTCAATTTGTTTCTTGCCAGAACTAAATCCCAAAAACCCAAAACCCATATTCGAATGCCCTCATGTCTATAATAAACAGATTTACCAATTAGAATGCCAGAGAATTTAATGAAGGCTCATGCTTCGAATTTTGCTCTCAACTTTAATCTACATAACTTTCAGATGAGTCTTTAATCTTTGCCTAAGGCACTGGGCTACCATAAGCAGAAACAATTAAACACAAAAGAAAGAACAGATTTGCAAAGAACACTATATTCGAGTAATGGACCAAAGGGCTTCCATACCCCTCTGTGCTCTCCTTTTTAGCTGCTTCAAGGAAGATTTGATAATGTTGTAGCTCAGATACCAACTGTTTATATTCTACATGCAGCTTTTCCTGCTGCCCTTTTTCCAATTCCTGCATTGGCATAACCTTAGTTAAAGAGGGCATAATTTTAATAAAAATCAATAAGCATACCCATTCACGAAAATATTCGTATGCATAGCAACGATTGGCTTCTTCTCTTGCATCTTTCAAATCATTTTTCAAAGAGTGTAAGTTATCTTGGCATTGTTTAACCTAATCACTGCTCATCAAATAAGAATTTCATCTACTCCAATGAGGTAAAAACAAAATGTCAAAAGATTTAGCATGAAAACAAGGTACCTGCATATTGGCAGCCTGTAAGGATTCCAAAGACAGAGCAAGCTGCGTGCGTAAGCTGTTACTTGAAGAAAGCATTACACACTGCTTACCATAGTGTTTTTCTCTATGTGTTCAATATTGGATTGGCATGCAGAGAGATTTCCTTTCTTTGCTCTATCTGTCTAGGAAAACTGTATTCCATGAAATCGTTCTTTTCTTTTATCCTTGAAACTTTATAAAAATCCATGATCTTCGGCTCTATGTCTTCTTAGCCAGCTTATTTCTTAATTTCGGTGCTACAGAACCCTAACATACAGTGTTTTTTGTATCTGGTATTTCTGCAGACAAATGTTTATCCCTTTAGCTGATCCGGCTTATTTCCAGCCTGTATGCTTCAAACCTGGCTTTGACTACCAATCTAGCGTTGTGTCCAACTTTGAAACATTCGTTTTAAGCTGAAGAATAGACCCTGCTTGCTCTTTTCCGAGTTTGTATGCTAAAAAATATCCAGCTTACATTTGAACTGCCTGCTTGCTCGAATCCGGCCTTGATAGCTCTAAATCCGGCCTGAAAATCTTCTATTCTGTTTGTGCATCCGGTTCTTCCTCAAACGCGCTATCTGTGAGATTAGGCATCTAATCCATAAATCTACTGTTGCAAATCCACCTATAAATCTATAAATAGGTCTGTATCTTCCATTCTTGGCCGGATCTTGCCACTTCTGCGATAGAATTTTACCCTACTTAGAAACATGCAGATAAGATGAGATGAGAACCCTAAATGTCGAAAATAGGGTTAGGGTTTGGTTGACGACATACTTACCCAATAACATTATAATAGAAAAGATCCTCCCAACATTTCAATTTGGCATTTTATCATATTAACTTCAGTATAACATTCCTCTAGAATTGGGACGTAGAGAAGCTTTTCAGTTTGTACTATCAATATTACAAGGTGGTTTCAAGGTGTAAATTGTTATTTTTCACTCATCTAGATTTAGGGACATCCGCGTTGTTTTCCCATTCTGCCCTCAACCTGTAGGACCTTCACTCCGACCTAGACTGAGCTGCCGGCTTCACACGTTTCAACCTTGTTAGATTCTAAGCAGTACTCTGGCTTGCCACAACCGCACTCTTCTGCTGTATGTACAGCCGAGAGCCCAAGCTCTATCCCTTCAATGATAAACAAGACTCCACCAAAAGCCACCTGCAATTCAGCTGCTTCACCTCTCAATCCAATCACTGGATTGTTCCACCCAGGATGCACCGCTCCCTTGCTTCTCACTCCCCGCTTCCGCTTCCGTGAGTCTCCTCTTATACTATCTGCCATGCCCGCATGCAACTATCCCGCATGCCATGTCCGCATGCATGGTTTCCCATTTGTTGCTTCATACTGCTCCTACATGACATGTGTAAAGGCTATATATGCAACATACTCCCCCTTAGCCTTTACACTCCACAACTCCGACCTGGGTTTTAGCATCTATCAACTTAGGTTCAGATAGAGCCTTAGTGAACATGTCCGCCTGCTGCAATTTTGTGGGGATATAAGTCACATCTATCTCCCCTTTTTCGACTTCATCCCGTATGAAGTGATGGTGTATTTCAATGTGTTTGGTACGAGAATGATGAACTGGATTTTTAGTCATCGCCACTCCGCTCTTGTTATCACAGTATAGCTTGGTAGCACTCGGTAACAAACATCCCAACTCCTTGAGCATTCTGCGTAACCAAATTATTTCAGAGGCCGCCTGTGATACTGCTACATATTCTGCTTCTGCGCTAGATTTGGCTACACATTCCTGCTTCTTACACCCCCAAGATATAGCAGCATTACCTAATTTGCACACATAACCTGAAGTTGACTTCTGTCATCGGATCTCCTCCCGGTCTGCATCGGCATAACTGTTAAGCCCTTTTCTTCACTCTTGGTGAAGAGAATACCATCATGCAAAGTACCCTTCAAATATCTCAATACCCTTTTGGCCGCTATCCAATGCTCGTCCCGGATTGTTGCAAAACGACCGAGCAAGTTAAGCGCATAAGAGATATCGGCCTTGTCTTTGTTGGCAATATGTAATAGCGAGCCTATCAATGCACGATACGACACCTTTTCCATTTCCCTTTGTTCAGCCAAGTTTCTCGGGCACATCTTACTGCTAATTTTTGTACCTGGTACAAGGGGTGTTTTTGATATATTGCAATCTGCCATTCTGTATCGGACCAAAGCCTTTTTGATATTCTGCTCTTGCGTCAAAGCAAGCTCCCCCTTTTTCCTATTCCTTCTGACCTCCATACCCAACAGTTTCTTGAGCTCACCTAGTTCTGTTATTCGGAATCGTCTCTTCAATAACACTTTGCATCTCTCTAGGTATGATTTGTCATTACTGACTATGACACAATCATCAACATAAAGTGCCATAATCAAGCACTTGTCCCCTTCTTTCCACATGTATAGATTGCCTTCCGTTTTCAACTTTCTAAACCCAATTGAAAGCAAAAACTTATTCATGCAAACATACCATTGCCTAGATGCTTGTCTCAAGCCGTATATCGCTTTTTCGGTCGCACACCATATTCTTCCCCCGCTCATATCCTTCAGCTGCTCCATATAGATCTCTTCTTCTAGTTCTCCATTTAAGAAAGCCATCTTCACGCCCATATGCTCTATCTCCATATCGATTCGAAACAAGCTAATGCTATCAGGGTTCTTAGACTAGTCACCTTGACTATGGGTGAAAAAGTATCTGTATAGTCTACTCCTTCTTCCTGAGTGTATCCCTTTGCTACTAGCCGAGCTTTATACCTTTCTACTGATCCATCAACATTTTTCTTTATTTTGAAGAGCCACTTACTGCCAACCACATTTTTGCTCCTCGGACGTGACACTAATTCATATGTTCCAGTTTCTTCAAATGATTTCAGCTCACTCTCCATAGCCTCCTTCCATTTGAGGGAATCAGCTCCCATCACAGCTTGTTCTACTGTCTTGGGCTCCACCACACAAGATATTATCTTCGGTTTTGGAACTCGCTTTGTTCTGCCATAAGCATCTGCATCAAAAGGAAGTTCTGCCTTAAGCCGTTCCACCTCTGTACGACGTGTGGATCTCCCCCTTGTTCTACTTTCAATGTCTTCTTGCCTTCCTTCATGCACTTCTTCTTGCACATCTGGCACACTATCAGCTCCAAGAGCCTCATGCACCTCCTCGTGCTCTGCCTCCGGTGTATGTGGTGCACTGTTGACCTCTATGGTCTCACGCACCCCATCCGGCTCATCATCTGAGTCATCGCTTATTACTACATCTGGTTCCGCTACTGTCTCCTTGATCTTCTCCGCATCTTTCTCTAGATCGTCTATTGGTATCCATTCTGCTGCTTCCTGCACTGTCAAAGATTTCCTATCCTTATAGAGTATTCTTTCATCAAATTCAACATCCCTGCTAACATAAACTTCATGGGTCACAGGTTCATATAGCCTATAGCTGTTCACCTCCTCATCATACCCTACTAGAAAAGTGGGGATACTTCGATCATCCAACTTCCTCCGCAGCTCCTCTGGCACGAGCATGTACGCTAAACATCCGTAGACCCTCAATCGATCGACGGACTGCCTTCTTCCAGACCACTTCTCCTCAGAAACTGCTCCCTTCAATGCGTTTTGTGGGCAACCACGTTTTACGCACATAGCGGTGCCGTCTGCTTCTCCCCATAAAAAGTTAGGCAATCCTGCATGTTTTAACATGCATCTAGCCGCATCCATTATGGTGTGGTTCTTACGTTCTGCTACCCCGTTCTGCTGCGGTGTATATCGACATGTGTACTGTCTTCTAATACCCTGCACATGACAGAACTTTGTGAATTCACTCGACCTGTATTCTCCTCCGAGATCTGACCTCAATGATTTTACACGTTTGGATGTTTCTCGCTCTACCTCCGCGACATAAAGCCGAAAAGCATCATATACTTGATCTTTTGTGCGAAGATAATAACATTTGGTGCGTCTGCTACAATCATCTATAAAAGTGGCAAAATATGATTTTCCCCCAAGGCTCTGTGTTTGCATAGGTCCACACACGTCAGAATGCACTAATTCAAGCAACTCAGTTGCTCGCCGTCCTTTATTTTTAAAGGGAAGTCTAGCTTGCTTTCCAAGCATACATGCCTCACACACGCCATGATCTTCATTATTAAATATCAACCCATCTAACAACTTATGTTTCTGTGCAATTTGAATACTGTTATAATTGACATGCCCCATTCTAAGATGCCATGTATGCAGATCATCCATACCGTAAACTTTATTGATAACCCTCGCATCCAATTCAAACGACTTTTCCGTTCCTTTGTGCCTCAAAGGTCTTCACACCATCTTTTATGAACTTGCACCCAGTCTTATGAAATCTTAATTCATAACCATCATCTACTAAATCTGCTACAGAAACCAGATTGAATAACATACCCGGGACATATAATGCTCTCGGCACATTAAGAATAGTTTTACCTTCCCTTGTCAATTCTAGATTCCCGTGCCCATGTACACCCTGAAGAACTCCATTTCCCATCTTGACTACATGCTTTTCATTGGTTTATATGACGGCATTCTTGGTGAGCTTACCATCGAAACTTACGCTCCAGTCGATGGTCAATACATGAGTTCTCCTTCGCATTTGCAATTGCTCCAATCATTCCAGGTTCTCTTTCTCAATTGCAAGTTTTCTATTGAATTCAACCATCGCCGTCCATAAGCGGCTCCACCTATTCTCCCTTACACACATTAACAAGCTACTCAGAGGCTTGCCATGTCCTCCTTGAAACAGGGTAACAAAAACAATCCTCCGGTCTTCGGACAATGCGTGAAGATGACCGAAGTGTTCTTGTGCTCGATACCTTTGTTAGATTCTAAGCGATTGCTACGGCTTGCCACAACGCACTCTTACAGTATGTAATATGCGGTAGCCCAAGCTCTATCCCTTCAATGATAAACAAGACTCCACCAAAAGCCACCCGCAATTCGGTGCTTCACCTCTCAATCCAATCACCGGATTGTTCCACCCGAGATGCACCGCTCCTTTGCTTCTCACTCCCGCTTCCGCTTCCGTGAGTCTCCTCTTATACTATACGCCATGCCGCGCATGCAACTATCCCGCATGCCATGTCCGCATGCATGGTTTCCCATTTGTTGCTTCATACTGCTCCTACATGACATGTGTAAAGGCTATATATGCAACAAACCTTAGGATCGAGTGGACTTTAGCCTCGAGCTTCCCTCCTCCCCCCCCCCCATTTTCAATGCTTGTTGCCTATGTTTGACCTTGTCCGCCGATTGACTATGCCCTTGACCTTGGACTTGAGCTGGGATGTGATTCTTTGTTGATGGCATCTAGAGGTTCCCTGTCCTCCATGAAGTCACATTTTCAATTTGTCCAAACTAGTGGTTTTTTGTTGTTTCGATTTCATCCCACAAGAGTAGGATATAGCATCAACGTGTGTGCTTCGCTTAGAATTCTTTGTTTTCGGGATGCATAGGATTTTTCTTTTGACATCCACATTGGGAGAGAGAGTTCGTTTCATAAATGTTTATAGATTTGCCACAATCCAGCACCTGCAAGCTGGATCGAGCCTCTCTAGGATGCCGATTTGAAACCGAATTCTTTCTTAGACACAAGTTTCCACAGGTTCTGAGGCTGGATCGGGCCTCGTTGGGATGCCGATTTGCAATCAAATCTTTCCTTAGCCATCGGTTTTTACACGTTCTTCCTTAAGCATCAGTCTTCCGCAGGCAATCCCAATTTGCTTTGGTTTCTTCCAAGTCTTTTTTTGCAAAAGGTAGGAGTTGGGTTCTGACTTGTCGGGCTGCCCAGCATGCAACCAAGTCAAGTTGTTCACTAGCACAGCCTTTTTCCAGATGAAGTGTTGGAAAACATATCAGCTATGGACTGATACAAACCTGCAGCACAGAGTGAGCCAAAGCGGAAGCAAGATCGGAAGAGACACAATAGGAATAGAAATAGGAACAATCTGAATGTTCTCTGTATTACATGTAATCTATAAGTACATGGAATGAATGGCACTGAAAGGCCAACAGCCGGAAACAGAAGGCCAAAGGCCAGAGATGTACATGATGTACTTCTAATGTACTCTAATGTACATCAATATATCTAACGTCTAAATGTACTCTAATGTGCGACTTGAATTCTAACACTCCCCTTTCAAAATTTGGATAATCTGAAGTTTCCGCAATGGTATAACACCAAGTCTTGATCTAAAAGCTGTACAAACTTTTGTGTGCCCGGTGGCTTAGTAAAGATATCTGCAACCATTGCACCGATTGGGCTTAATAGATTAATGAAATGATTGCTTTCTCCACCAGATCACGGACATAATGATAATGTATTGGAATGTGCTTTGTCCGAGGATGATGTCCTGGTCGCTCTGCCATTTTCATGCAACTTTGGTTGTCCACATAAACATGAATAGGCTGCTGCGCAGAAATACCAACATCATTAAGCAAGTGGTCATACCAAATCAGATCTGCAACTCCAGTAGATAAGGCAATGTATTCTGCCTCTGCTGAAGATCGGCGCTACAGCAGATTGCTTTTTTGCTGATCCGACCCTCTTTGCACCTCCATAAAACATGCATGTGCTACCTGTAGTGGAATGAGAATCCCTGTTGTTGCCCCAACTTGCATCAGTATATGCATGAAGACTTGCTGATCCGTTATCACAATAACAGATTCCATACTCTTTTGTTCCTTGCAAATAGCGAAGAACACGCTTTGCTAGTACCGCCAATGCTTTAACTCATACTTGATTGGTTAAACCGACTCAATGCAATCACAAACAAAACAAAGATCAGGCCGTGTTATGGTCATGAGATACATCAAACTCCCAACAAGCTGCCTATATGGTAGAGAAGATGACCGCACATTATCACAAAATGGGCTCATCTTCAAACAATTTGAGGCCAGCTTCCATTGGCGATGGAAAGGGCTTACAATCCGCCATCTTGAAATTGCTCAAGCAGAAATTCAGCATACCGAGGGTTGGCTGATATGAATTAGCCTCTTCTTCCTATCACGATGTATCTGCATACCTAAGAAAGAGCTAGCTGCACCCAAATCTTTCATCTTAAACTTGCTAGCTAGTTTAGATTTAAGTGCTTGAACATCAAGAAGATTGCTGCCCATTGCAAGCATATCATCCACATATAGCACTAAAATCAAATACATACCTCCGATGCACTTGATGTAGACATTAGAATCTGTTGTAGCAACCAGAAATCCTTCATGCTTAAGTGCATCATCAAACTTCTTGTACCAAACCCGAGATGCCTGCTTTAAGCCATAAATGGCCTTCCGGAGTTTACATACCTTGTTTTCCTGTCCGGGTACTTCAAAGCCTGGAGGTTGCAGCATATAAAATGCCTCAAGAAGATCTCCATTCAGAAATGCCGTATCCACATCCATTTGATGAATTTCCCAATCCAATTGGGCTCCTAAGGCAAGCAAAACACGCAAGCTATTCATTCTCACAACCGGTGAAAATGTCTCATCATAATCAAGACCTTTGACTTGGCTGAAACCTCGAGCAACTAGCCTAGCCTTATACTTGTCAAGACTGCCATCAGCCTTGTACTTTTTGGTGAATAGCCATTTGCAATCCACTGCTTTGCGCCCAATGGGCAAATCAGCAAGTTCCCATACCTGGTTTGCGTCCATGGATGCGAGCTCTACCTCAGCTGCCCGTTTCCAATGTGGAGCTTCAGAGGAAGCCCATGCATCCTCAATGCTTGCTGGTTCACCTTGCACTGCCAAGCAACACCATTCAACCAAACTAAGTTCAGCATTTTCAAGAACTTTACGAGAAGGTGTTCTGCTACGTGGTGACAATGGTTGATCAGGAGGAGGGGGCATTCCAATGAGCCGAGGATCAGGAAGAACTTGATTATGAGGTGGATCATCATTGATGGATTGTTGCTCATCCATTGGCAAAGGCACATCTTGCTGCTGGTCCAGCCTCAAATCTTGAAGCTCAACGAGTGGAGGATCATCAAGAACAAGATATTTGTCTTGAATGAAGTTTCCATCTGCAAGTGGATCAATACACATAGAATTTGACTCATCAAAAACTACTTCTGAGCTGGTGTATACCTTTTTCCGCTCTTGATCCCACAATAAGTATGCTTTATGATTAGGTGCATAGCCAATGAAAGTGCATTTGGTGCTACGGGCATCAAATTTTCTGCGCAAATGCTCAGGAACATGTACATAAGCGGTACATCCAAAGGTGCGCAAATGAGAAACATCTGGTTTCTCGCCAGACCAAGCTTCTTCTGGAGTCATCTCATTATCCAAGGCAACTGTGGTCAATCTGTTTTGCACATGAACTGCTGCAGCAATTGCATCAGCCCAAAAATACTTTGGCAAATGACTTTCAGCAAGCATACTTCTTGCCGCATTGCACAAAGTGCGATTCTTCCTCTCCGCAACACCGTTTTGTTGAGGAGTAGCCCTCGTTGTGCATTGACGCTGAATCCCTGCCTGGTCACATGTATCATGGAAGAGATCACTAAGATACTCTCCACCACCATCAGTGCGCAATTGCTTGATCTTCCTCCCTGTCTGATTTTCTACACATGCTTTATACAATTTAAAAGCCTCAAGAGCATCACTTTTCTTGGTTAGAAAATAGACAATTGTTTTCCGACTAAAATCATCAATAAACGTGATGAAATATACTGCCTTACCAAGGCGTGCAGACACCTCTGTTGGTCCACAAAGATCTGAGTGGATAAGCTCCAGCACTTGCTTAGCTCTGCTGCCTACACTTGCAAACGATCTGCGAGGGTGCTTACCAAGGATACATGCTTCACAAAGATCCGGGTCTGCCTTCATAGTTATCTTCATGCCATGAACCATGTTCTTCCGCTGCATTATTTTTAAAGCTTGAACATTAGCATGACCGTACCTTTTGTGCCAAAGTAGCACTTTCTCCTTCTCTTTTGCTGATACAACTAGGGCCTGATTTGGATCAGACACCTCCAGCTCATACAAATTGCCATGTCTTGAGCCCTTGGCCACTATATCCCCTTCAATCCGTGCATTCTTCAAAAAAAGAACTTCCTTATCATCAAAGAAAACTTGCAAACCAGCATCTGCTGCACATGCAACTGACAAAAGATTTTTTCGCAATTCCGGGACATGTAAGGTTTCTGGAAGCACCGTATTTTCACCATTCAATAGCTTGAAATTGTATTGACCGCTTCCTTGCACTTGAATTTCACTGTAATCTCCCAATTGCACCAGACTTTTGTCATTTTGATAACTTGAGAATAGATCCCTATCCTTCAACATCACTGATGTGCATGCAGAATCCACTGTAAGAACCTTCTTTCCAGCAGTAGTACATGCACTTGTTTCCACAACAGAAGCCTCCCCTTTAATTCTGAGACTCCGGTCTGATTGGATAACAAGAGAAGCCTCTCCTTTGATGACTTGTGCCTCAACTAGGTGTGCTTTCTCTGATTTTTTCTTTCCCTCCGGACAATCGGCTGCATAATGACCATATTCAAAACAGTTTCTGCATTGCCCTCTCTTGGCATAAACTTTCTTCGGACATGCTCCTTTTGATCCTTCCATCTTCCCATCTGATTGCTTTTTATAATGAGGCTTCTTATCTTGCCTTCCTCGTGCAAGCATGGCTTGTGATGGCTTGGAATCCTCCACTTTGTCTTTCAAACGCATCTCTTTCTGCAAAAGCTTAGAGACGGCGTCATCCCATGAAAGACTACTTTGAGCTGTCAAGAAATCAACAAAGTTTTCCCATGAATTGGGAAGAGAAGCATATAATCGGAGCTTTTGTTGCCCCCTCGAATGCATACTTGAATCTGGCTGCACGCCAACATATCAAACATCTCCTTCATTTGATTTATGTGTGTATTCAGATCAGCTCCTTCCACATACTTGCAATTCCTAACTGTGTATACAAATGCATAACTTCACCTTCGCTTTTGGTGCCATACTTATCTTCAAGCTAGATCCAAAGAGAATAGCTGCCCTCGATCCACATCTACTTGCATGACTATGGCTCGAGAGACACATACATATGCAAGCCATTGCTCTATTATCCGGGCATTTGCCAATCCTTTTGAAGCTTGATTTGAGCTGCTGTCCCAAAGATTCTCTCGGTTTAGTTTCAGACCCATCCACTATATCCCGGACATCCTGCGCCATTAGATATAACTTCATGGATTTCTTCCAGCCTTGAAACCCTTTGCCATCAAACATAGGTGGCTTCGTAATTGCCGAGGCTGTGATCTGGTCTCCATGACCTTCTCCCTTTCCGATAAGTATTCTTCCAGAATCGTTCTCCCAAGTTCCTCTATTGTCGAACTTCCCTTCACATGCCAATAGGCTCTGATACCATGTTGGAAAACATATCAGCTATGGACTGATACAAACCTGCAGCACAGAGTGAGCCAAAGCGGAAGCAAGATCGGAAGAGACACAATAGGAATAGAAATAGGAACAATCTGAATGTTCTCTGTATTACATGTAATCTATAAGTACATGGAATGAATGGCACTGAAAGGCCAACAGCCGGAAACAGAAGGCCAAAGGCCAGAGATGTACATGATGTACTTCTAATGTACTCTAATGTACATCAATATATCTAACGTACAGAAATGTACTCTAATGTACAGCTTGAATTCTAACATGAAGTTCTCTGTTCCTTTCATCAGGAGGCAGCCCAAAGTAAATAATTTATGAATCAAATGACGCCAATGAATCGTCTTCAAATTTGTGGTTGGATGATGGTCGACCGTTGGTCGGCCGCTTCTCCAACTGTACCTCGACCAATCCTTTTTATCATCGTTTTTTTCTGAGCATGCATACCATCTTTTAGTATTTCTTATTATTATCTAATTACAATGTAGTTGCGTAGCTTGTTTGTTAAGGTGTTTGTGTTGGTAGGATATAGATTATGGTTCGAGACATTTTCTAGGCTTTTTGCCTCTTCTTTAGTATAGACTTCGCATTTTTCCTCGTTATTGGGTTGCCCCTAGGGGGGCAAACCCTCGTTTATGTGGGTATGTGGGATATCCAGGTATATGCCGGCATATGCCTAGCATATACTTGTGACTGCTAAATACTGGCTAGTGCCTGTAAGTGTTAGGTCACTCCCAACAACGTGGCAGCTAGAATTAGTCTGGATGATGAACACGAAGATGGAGCTGATCGCAATCACCATGGCAAACGATCCCCTGCGAAGCTTAAATACAAACCGGTAAGCTCTACCCCTGCAGAATCTTGTTGTCGATATGGCACCCCTTTGCCTCGAGAAAAAACCGCTACCCCTTTTGGGATAGAAGACCTAAAACCCATTTGCTAGATAAAAGGCCTCAAAGCGTACCGGGCGGTTTTGAAGCAGTGATATTGAGTACGTTTCTAATAGTTATCCTGGTAGGCCCGCCATACACAATTATTACAAATAAGATTTTTCTTCGGGAAGAGTGTCCCCCGTTAAGAAGATTGTTTTACAGGCGGTGGAGATAATTTTTCCTCACGTAATGAGGAGGCAACATAACTTGAGCATAATCCACATAGCCGGGATGAGGAAGATTATTCCGTGCAATGAATCAATGCTCCAAGAACATAATCAAAGATAGTCATGATGAAGAACATGATGCTAGGGTTTTGGTTCCTCATGCCTCTTCTAAGAAAGACAAGGTTTTTTGGAGTTTAAAAACCGGGGAGGATGAGTGGAAGCGGTAGGGTACCATGAACAGGCCCCTTGGCCTCTCAATAAGTTAAACCCCGACCGGAGAATTGACACTAAGATTGAGGCCGCAGAAGAAGCTCGCCTTTTGACAGACCATGATTTTGAGAAGGTACAAAAGATGGTTGATGCTACAATTGATGATAAACTTGGTGAGATTGTTAATGATGGTATAGAAAAATTGATTCAACCTATTTTGGAAGCCAGGTTGCATGACATGGAGGAAAGATTGAATTCTAAGGTTGATGGTATTCAAGATAGGATTCAAAAGAGAGTGGACAAGGAATACGATGGCAAGATTTATAGAAGTGTGCAAAATGCCATAGAGTCTAAGTTGCTCATTGATCCGCAATCCGATAAAATTCAAAAGGTCGTGGAGGGTCGCAAGTGAATACCGATGATGAGAGAGACCCGGAGAATATTTCCAAGGATTTGCAGCATTGGAAGCTCAAATATAAGTGACCGATCCGCTCAAACCGGATTTCTCTGTAGTTCTTTCCCTCAGGTGTTTTAACATCCCCTTATATTTCTTGATTAAGTCAATAATTGTGTGTATTTTATGTTATATTGTTCCACTTAAAGGCTTTGTGAAAAGATTTAATTCTGGTTTTATGTAGTAATTGAGGTCCACAGCTATAAGCACACTCTTACAAAAATCATTGCATTGACTTTTTTCCTTGTTTCTGATAGGCCAGCTAGATTGGGAGTACGATATGTGTCAAAGATGCAGCGTTTGTAAGGCCATGCATGTATAGGCACGTTGGACTCAAAACATTTTTGGAAAAATGGTTGAAAAAATCGGAAGGCCATTGCCCCCATTTTTTGTATTCATACCTTGTATATCCTATGTTCCTGTATCTCAACTCACCAAGTGAAGGAAAACAAATGTATTTGTACACTATTGAAAGCAGCACTTTGTCCACTTGCACCTTAGTTGTGCATAATGTCAATTTTCCAGCATCTCAACTTTATCATCTGTGTTGTAATATTTGCCCCTCGAATAAAGGTATTTTGCAAGATTTTTAGGATCATGGAGTTAGGGAGCAACAGTCTGAGGTGGAGGTCTGGCTCTACAGGTACGACGAAAATTCTTATGAATAATGCACAAGATCTGGTAGTAGCAAATGTGGGAGATTCTAGAGCAGTCTTGTTAAGCTCTGGCAAGGCTAAGGAGCTGTCTGTAGACCATGATCCTGACAAACCACAAGAGCGCGAAATGGTAAGAAACTGAAACAAGCAACTCTATTATTCATGATAACAAGGAAAAATCTAAAGGTCTCATTACTTCTGTCCTAAATCATAATAATCTCATATTAAACTTGTGTGCCAACTGCCAAAACTATTTTTTTTGAAAATGTATAGAATTTCCAGAGATTTTGTAATGCCTATAAATTTCCAAATATGTGGTACAGGTGGAATCTAAGGGTGGCGAGGTGAATTTGACGTTACATGGGATTTATAGGGTGGACAACAAACTGGCGATGTCGAGGTCCTTTGGGGACTACTCCCTCAAGGAACACCTTACTGTAGAACCTGATATATGGGAAGGAAAACTAACAACAGAAGACAGAATGTTTGTGATTGCAAGTGATGGTTTATGGCACCAAATTAGCAGCAATGAAGCGATTAAGCTTATTAAGGATGAACCAGATGTAGAGGCCACTGCCAACATTCTGGTTAAGGCTGCCATGGAGAAAAATGAAAAAGATGACATTACTGTCACCGTTGTCTGTCGGGATTAGCCCTTTTAATTTGAGTTGTTCTTGAAGGTGAAAGTGAGTTGAAGCCCAAAATCTGTATTGCATTTTCGACCATTTTTTTGGCCAAGAATCTTAAATTTCAATATGAGGCTTCGTTTGGAAGTTGAGCAAAAGTTGGAACCCGAAATTGGTATTGCATTTTCGACTACTGTTTGGTCAATTTTGGGGTATTGTATTCTCGGCCACTCTTTGGCCAAAAGCATAAGTTATATTTCGTTAACGGTGGCTAAGCCATATCCTATATCTTTCATCTATTGTGTGTAGAAAGAGATAAATGCTAACATACTAAAATAGTGAAGGACCACTTTTTGCCCAAAAGCCATAAGCAAAAGAGGAAATCCAAAACGTGTACTCCATTCTCGACTACTTTTTGGAATAACCATTAGTACTTCATAAAAGCAACTTGGGTTGTGTTATGCCTTTTTAGTCCAATAACATTGTGCCATGTGGCACAAAATTTTCCCGCCTAGTTTCTAATACATTATGCTGTGTGGCGTAAAATCTTTAATTGGATCCCTACTATGTGGTGGCGTAAAATCTTTTCCTTGAATCCCTACTTTGTTTAACAGTAAGCGACAGTTCTTGGTTTTTAACAACTGTGCGAAAGGGATGGTTTTGAAACTATTCTTGGATTTATTCTGCATTCAAAAGAATTTACCCCTCATTTTGAAGATTTTACCTTCTATTCTAAAGATCTTACCTTTTATTCTAGAACTCTAATCTGCCAAATGCAATCCAAACCCAAGTTGCTTTCTTGTGATGTGGAACAGGATGGGGAAGGATATTCTTGCCAGCCCTTTGACCTGCAGACCTGCAGAATCTTGCTGCATGTCAGGGTGCAGTCAGTTTTCATTCTTGATAAGAATGATCTTGAATCAGGCAGGAATCTAGATCCACTTACCTTGACGTAACAAGAATCCTCTCAGTATGTGGGCAACATTCTCAGTATGTCAGCCATGTCTCCTCACTCCTTGCGTCGGCATGGCTTCCACACCTAGAATGTTGCCGAAGCCACACCTAGAATATTGCCCACAAGGATATTCTCTTATACATAATGGTTTTATATAAACAGACTAATTTTTTGGGTTGCCACTTGGGGGAGGGGGGCAAACACTTACTCATGTGGGCTTTTGGCATATTCCAAGTATATGTTGGAATATGCTTAGAATATGCCAAAAACTGCTCCGAACGCATTGTTTCCTGTAAACTGGCGGTCACCAGTGTTGCTGGGCAGAACTACCTCAGCACCAAACAAGCCGAGTATCTGCCATATCCAAATCAAATAATTAATACAGAAGAAATGATCAAGAACTGAAATGCCAGCCAGCTAATGCAGAAATTGATCACCTGGCATATCATGCCAGTAATTGGCTCAGCCTGATAGCTTGAGACATATTTAAAAGAGGCAGAAGAAAGTGTGTAGACGCAAACAAATAGAAAGGTTACAGTGGTAAGTGAGTTTGACTTTTCAAAAAACCATTTCATTTTATGTCATCATTATTCTTTCATATATGTGGCCCTTCTACTGACTAGGATAATAAATCTCTTTTACCAACCTTCCTACCTTTCAAACTTTTGATATAGGCACTGGCCAGATTTTGTATAATGTGGTATAACGAAATCTCATTGAAGAATATGTATTTCTAGTTGTTGGAATTTTTTATGGAATTGAGAGCTCAGGTTATGAATCGGCAACAAGAATCAGCAACAATGCAATAGGATCGTTTAATTTCCTTATAGTATACAGAATCGACTTCTCTTTTGCAGTACAGAATCGGCCTGAGCAGATTTGACCACTTCTGGCTCACAGAAACTACGCATCATTTCTAGCATTTTCGGAATAATAATATGCATGGATTTTAGTTGTTGTTTTTTTGCAAAAAAAAGGCAACAAAAAACTACACATAGAGCAAATTTTGCGGTTGTTGTGATGACGTGGACTGGAGATTTCTTCAGGCCAATCTTCATAAGGTCATGGTATCAAGTATTGTATTGTCTGAAGTAGCAATTTTGATTGATTGTGAAAACATGACTTTGAAGTATGATTTAAGCCACTTCACCCTCAGGACACGGAGGGGCAACCCTCCGTGCGTAGCACCTTGTGTATTGTAGGGACCTTAGAGCATTGATGGTTATTTTTCCATCTAGCATTTACATTCTCCCTCTGTATATATGGCAGGGATTTTTGATCAATGACAATTATTTTAAGGAAGTATATTTTAACGTCCATGGAGAGCATTAAGGGTTATTTTTCCACCTAGCATTTCACATTTTCCCTCCATATATATGGCATTGATTTTAGAGCATTGATGGTTATTTGTCCACTTGGTATTTCTATCATGTGGTATAACATAGCTTTAGTTTTAGTGTAGACTACGTGCTTTTCCTCTTTATGTATAGTATTTAGACCATTGATGGTTATTTTCGTCTTATATTTAGTTTTCCTAGTAGCATTCAATCACGTTAACTTCAGTATAATAGCTGAATGTCAACTTCAGATTCAACAGCAGATGGACTTCGTGTTTGACTTCGACTCCAATATCTTAGCTCCAAAATCTAGTCTCACTGTTTTTATTGCTCGACTTCATTCTTGGGGTTCTTTTCATATCCATCCAATTCATTCTTGCCGTGTTTATTCATTTTTCTTATGGTTATTTTTCTTGTGTCTATGAACCCCTCCCTCCCTCCCTTCTCCCTCTCCCTCCCTCCCCCCTCCCTCCCTCCCCCCTTATGATCTTGACTTTGGTCTCTGGTTAATTATTTTATAGCGCTTGGCTCCCTCGGTTAGAAAGCTTAGCCTCTGTTAGACCTTAAGATCATTGATTTGTTTTTCATACATTATGTTGCGCCCACTAACATAGTATCTTTTATATGAACCAGGTTAACCATAAACATAATGTATTCTCGTAAGTTTTTTAGCAACTTTTTGTAGTTGTTTTTCTCGTAGATTATTACCTATGTTTTTATCACGTGATCTCTAAAGTGCATTTTAGAAAGTCTCATATTGCGCAAGTTGGTTCCTTTGTTTTTTCTATCATAGTTCCTTTGGATATTGTTCCTCCTTTTTTTCCCCATCTTCGTGTATATCTTTTTAAGCACAATTTCATTAAAATGAGAAATTTCGTGATTCCAATTAGGAACGAAAATCCTTTTTAGTCAAATTTATGCCAATTTTTTGAGCAATTATGGCGCCATTTAAAAAAAATATGCATCTAAAGTGCCATTTATTGGCGCCATTAAAAATTCTAGCATTGCATAAAATGAAGCTGGAGAAACATAACATCACAAAAATAGTTAAAAATTCCGAATTCATAGATTTGCATATTAAAAAATTTGCCAAAACAGGCAAGGACTCGGAAGAGGCAGCCTGTATACAAGAGTATTAGTGTACAATTTAAATTATTTGCATACAAAATTCGGGGTTCCTCATCAGGAACAGGCTCCACAATAGTATCAGTTGGGTATGGCGTGGCCATGGCTAGAAGAAGCAACCATAGGATCTCCCGAAAAGCTCTCAACGCCTGTGGCGTTGAAATTGGGATCATCAAGAATGTCCATATTGAATTGTGTATTCTTGATCACATCATAGTCCACATCGGGTGGAGCTTTCGCATCTCTGGATTTGGTGGATCTACACCTTCTTCAACTACAAAGCAGTGGTCTCTCTCGTCACAGAACAAAGGCTGCGATGGTAGGATTCAAGAGGGCGGTCAAGCCTATCAAGAATCCCCTTTAGGCACTCATGCTTGCTGGTCACTTTTCGAATACAATGCAAAATCTCTTATTCAAAGAATGAAGCCCCGCCAAAAGAACCACGTGAGAAGTAATCAAACACCCCTGATTTCGGCGGTACCATTTTTCTCGCGACGAGGTAATGAAAAGCATGTAGCGAGGACCCAATTTGGTTTCTCATAATTATGTCCCCCGGCAAGCCTTGCGGTACCTGAATCTGTTGTTGCAGAGCTTCCCGCCATAGCCTCGGTCTCCCGTCTTCGTCTTCTTTCGTTAGGCAATGTGAACCGGTGGCGTTCTTGAGGATGATCGTTGAAGGGGAACTTGAGGTCAATAACTTCGACAGAGGACCTTCGCTGGCTTTCAATCTTTGTGGCATACACTAGTGAATGGGCCTCCTGAACTCCCGGGGGGAGGCGGATTCTTGTATTCGCCCCTCATACATGCCAATATAAACTCGGATCCGGAATCCGGATCATCCAATCTGAGATGAAATCAAAAGTTGTGCTCCGCCTTGCAAAGACCACTATCCAAAAAGAATCACCGTGGTGTTCTTTTGGTACCAGATTAAAGAAATTTGTTAGTGTGGTTTTGTCCCACATTGGAAATATGCCTCTAGTGTCCGTGGCAATCAAGGATACCGGGTGGAGTGCAAACAACTTGTCCCTTTGTCGTCGTTAGTTCAACTTCGCGAACGGAAGTCTTGATCCTCTCTCTTCAAGACGGCATTGCGTATGAATCTTGCCAAGGCGGGTGGCACGTTATCAAAAATGCCTTCCTTGCCCACTCGGTTTCAACCCACTTACTATGCAAGGTGGCCATGGAAATCAGGTTGGTATCCTCAAGCCCGAAGATGCAAGATCGGTGGGAGATCGCTGAAGGACTTGAACTTCCTCGAAAAATTATCCTTCACGATGCAAAAATCTCCTTCTTCAAGAAAGATATGGATCTTAGTGTCTTTGCCCTTGCCTTGAAGAATTGCTTACCAGATAATCACTAGTGACCTTGACGAAGGTCTTCCCATCCAAAGACTTCCTTCGAATGTAACCCGACAATCTTCGTAGTCCATACCCCTCATGCACCTCGTAGGTCCGACCGAAGTAGTCGATTCTTTTGCCCGCCATGTGTAATAGTTTGTCCCTTTGTTGTCTTTTAGCTTGCAAGATTTCCACAAGTTCCATAGGGACACCTTAATAACTGAAAAAATATCCTCCTCGCATGAAGACCCACCGGGTTGAAATCTTTAGGATGCTTACCACGCATGGTAACTTCAGCCAAAGCCGATACTTATTTGGAAACAACAAGAAGTTAGACTTGAACATTTAATGAGCAAATGGGCCCGCGGGGCCATTTGGTGAGGAAATGGCGCCGCGGGCGCCCGTTTAGGAACAAATGGCGCCACGGCGCCATTTCATAATCTTGCGTAAAATTAAAACATGTACCTTTGTATGGTTCTCGAGCGAGATTGCCCGCGCCCCGATGGATCGGGCTTCCCCGCGATAGAGCATATTGCTGCCGCAGGTGGGTTATGTTATCAATGAATGGCTCTTTGAAAATAGTCTTCGCAGTGATATCATTGACTTCACAACCGAAGCCGCAGCAGGCATTCTCGTTGGATCGTGTGCGCACAACACTCGGCAATTCCGTTGAAGATAAATCTTTGACATTTGCTCTTGGGACTTTGGTGTGCCGAAGTCTTCTACATACAAGTTGAGCAGCCATAATCGAATGATTACCATTCACTATATAATAGTGCATCCCCATGAGGTCATCCTCGGTTTTCCAAGGGACCGGTTTGTTTGTGAGGGGATTGAATGGAATCACATCAGGGGAGTGAAGACCGGATGTGGGTCTCTGAAAGGACTCCACCAAAGTTTTGACGTGCTCCATATTCCTTGGTCTAGATGTCAGATTTGCTGGTCCTTGATATAATTTGAACACGTCTATTTTTTTTAATGAATGTGACACCGGAGAGGAAACAGATGCCCTGTGGATCGTAAATTTTTGCGGTGTATTCTCTGCCGTCTTTTCCTCTTTCGACCTTTCCACCGAAGATTTGCAGGCACCTCTAGCAAGTGCCGAGCTATTCTTAATGTGAGCTTCTTTGGCTCTAGCTTCTTAATGGGGACCCTTTTGGCGGTGTGTCCGCGGGATCCTCGCTATGCCTTGGGCTCGGAGGTTCACCACCACTTCTAGGACTTCAGCCGAGGACTTGGAGTCCCAGGCGCTCTCCTTTGTTTTTGGTGTCCTCTCCTTCTCAAGGGTCTCCTACCAGGCTTCTTCTTTTTTCCCATCCGTTTCCTCTGTCTCCACTTCCTTTCCCTCCGTTTCTCGTGTCGCCTTTCCTTCCTTACGCCCTTGCCTTCCCTATCCTTTTCTTTCCTTGCCCTTTTCTTTTCCTTCTTTTCCCTCTTTTTTCTTTATCTTCCTTCTCTTTCTTTTCCTTCTCTTCCTTTTCCTTCTCTTCCTTTTCTTTAGATTGTTTCTTTTCCTTCTTTTCCATATCCGGATCTTTGTGATCCTTTCTCCGAACTTTCCTCTTGCCCCCGCCTTTTCCTTCCTCCTCCGGTTCCCTGGACATCCTCAGTAGAAGATGAGGAGTCTTTGTCGGCTGCAGGTGTATCCCTAGGTTGTCTTGTCTTCTTCTTGCTCACTGTTTTTAGCCAGGCCGTGTCCACAATGGCGGGTAGTTTCTATTGGCTATTGCCTTGACAACTAATGAAGGCGAAGTTTTTCGACTCGTTCATCCGATTGCGAAGAATCATAAAGCCCCTCAAGATTTCTTGTGGACCTTTGATGTCGGCTTCTTCAAAAGTTGTTATACGACGGCTTCCGGCCTTGCTTTGCTTCCCGAACCGGCTACATTTGCAATGCTAGCGAGACATTACAATGGGATCATAAAACTTCCAAATCCACATAGTATACAATTATTCTATGCTTCAAAGTATCTTCACAGACCACCCGGATCCAATCCTCGCGGACCGCTCTTGACAACCAACTTCATTTGAACCAAGATACCGGGCGGTAAATCTGCATTTTGTTTACGCGGTTCCGTCTCCCTTATAAGGAGGCGTGAGCTCTCTTCTAGATCTCCTTTAGAGCCTCAGTAGCGAGTAGAGGGGCTCACCCGATTACTTCCATGCACCCGCACTGCCTATCGGCATCATAGTCCGGTCGGATTGAAATTGTGTTTCCGCGACGAAGATAGCTGCAACAAAGAGGCATCGGCAACAAAGAGGCATCAAGAAATGGTTGGAACAAGCAGCGCACAATAGGTTGTGGTTGGCAAATGGCGCCCGGGCGCCATTTTATCAGTCGATCGAGGCATAAGCACGCGAGGTCGATCGTATGCCTATCCCCGCGTTTGGTCGAAGAGGCCTCCACCTAGTCAAACCACTCCCTTCGCAATATTCGAGGAAGATGGTTCAAGGAGAGTGGATCGGACTGGTGGAGGCACCGCCATTAGAGGGAGATACCACAAATGTAACAAGCAAAACGTACCAGGATGACTAGGCAAACAACAAGTTCCCAATGTATGCTAATAGACATCAAATGGCGCCATGGCGCCATTTGCCCAACAACAAGGCCCTATGGTAAGTTAATAGACATCAAATGGCCATGGCGCCATTTGCCAACAACAAGGCCCTATGGTAAGCTAATACACATCAAATGGCGCCATGGCGCCATTTGCCAACAACAAGTCCCAAATGTATGCTAATAGACATCAAATGGCGCCATGGCGCCATTTGCCAACAACAAGACCCTATGGTAAGCTACCAGGCATCCTAAAGTAAGCTAAGACTCCTAAAGTGCACTCAATCATCCAAATGGCGCCATGGGCCATTTGTCAACTATAAGACCCTAAAGTGGTTACTGGGCATCTAAATAGCGGTGGCGCCATTTAGCCCAAACAAACAATGCAAGTAGGCGACATACCGCCCCTTGAGGTAAAGCTAGCTTCTGTCTCCACATTTTGTTGAGCTCGTAATTGTCCATTTCCATTTGTGGCGCTTTGAATTTGGTAGAAAACGGTGTGTATCTAGATGTGTTGAGGCGGTGAACGCGGGGAAATGGCCAGAAATCACCGAAAAAAAAGGATGAAAAGGGTTGCTTTAGGGCGCTAATAAGCCCATAGGCGCGGTATTTGGCTTATACCGGGCGCCGGGCGGCTAAGGTCGAGGTACTGAGCTGGAATCGAAAAACGAATAAAGCGAATGAGAAGTTTTCCGGGAAAAACAGCGGCCAACTAGGGCCCATATTTGCCCAGCGCCCATGCCCGGTGCGGTCCAGCCCATGCCCGCCAGGCCATGCGCCCCACGCCAAATGCCCGGCCGCCCCTCCCGCCCATGCCGTGGCGTCCAGCGCCATACCGCCACAATTGAATTTTGAAATTGAATATTTCCCGCCTAAACGCTAGCCCACCCAAATTTGAACATAAAATTCAAAATTCCCGCCCGCCCGCAATTAACATAAAAGTCAAAATTCCGCCCGGTATATTGAAATTTGACGCCCACTGGCCCAAATTTGAATCGTCCGTTTTGAAAATTGTACTTTGCCTTTAAAGCTCCCCTCTTCTTTGCCCGTGCTCCCACTTAATGTGACCATGCCACGACGGCGGGCGTTTTTCGTGCGGTTCGGCTTTCCGAATCCGCTTTGTTAGTCTCATGGGGCTTCGCATAAAGTGGCGCTTCTTTCTCGGCCTAGGCGTAAACTTTGCAAAGGCGCATCGCGTCTTTGTCGGCGCTTTCTTCTTGGCTCCGAAATCCCGGTGATTCTTGGGCTTTCTTCTTGCGCTTTCTTCTTGGGCTTTCTTCTTGGCGAATCCTCCTTCTTCGAATCTTTCTTGGCGCTTTCTTCTTGGCTCTTCTTGGCGCATTCTTACGCCAATATATCTGCTTTGGGATCGACTTCATTTTCTGTTCTATCTCTTTGCTCCGGGACATACCACTATGGATCTATCTAATATCAAGTAAGTCCACGTTTTTACGGTATAAATTACGTTCTATTCTTTGCCATGTGTATAGAGTGTTCAAATGCTGACATTAATGCTGCTAGGACACAGATCCTTGGTTTCAATTGCAAAGTTGGCATGGGGTGCCCATGTTATGCATGCCTGCTCTTATTGACACATATACAGCAATGGGAGCAAGAATGCATAACATAGGCACCTCGTGTAGATTTTGTGATGGAGCTAAGCCATTTGGTCCTAAATGGTTTGGATCAAATGGCCATGGGCCATTTGGTCGAAATGGTGTTTGGATCAAATGGCGCCATGGCGCCATTTGATCCAAACACCATTTCGACCAAATGGCGCCATGGCGCCATTTGATCCAAGTGTTCACCGTTACACCAAATGGCGCCATGGCGCCATTTAGCTCCAAATTTGGACCAAAATTTATACTTTTGTACTAAATAGCGCCATTTTCGCTTATTTTTTGCTTATTTTTCCTCTATTTCATATGTTCTGAAAAGTATCGCCTTGCTTGATTGAAACAGGTTTAATTTTCCCCTGTACAACCTATTCTGGCTTGAAGGACAATTGTTGCCCGGGGACATATTTTGAATAGAACCACTCTTCATGGGAAGGAAATAGATCCTTCAAATGTAGCAATTGAGGTCACGGAGTCCGTGATCCCATCGACAGAGCTTCCAGTCCCCTGCGGAGGGGCAGATAACATTGGTGAAGCAGTAGGCACATTCATTCAGTGGCCTAAGAGGGATGTAAAACCAAATGAGTGGCCCTCAAGTGAAGATACGTCCTCGAGATCCCTCAATTTGCCCTCTTCACAAGAGGATTCATCTAGTAGTCCATCACAAGAGCATGGGACATCAATTTCATCAGCCACCGTGGTGAACCAAGCAACACAGCAACAAATGAAGAAGACGAGATAGTAGAGGAGATTGGAGGTCATGAGAATCTAGCTGCCCGTCTTGGTCTCAGGTTGTTTAAGCCTGAAGATGAGACAGTCTACTACTCCAGAACAGATCTACTAGGTTTGCCATGCTACATTCTCTTCTTCACTCCCTCGCACGGATCTAAATATTCGAGGCTTAATATAGTCTTTAGTGATCCTCAGGATGCTATAGACGATGAGTTCTTGGGTGTATCAAAGGTCGGGCTTTCAGTTGGTAACATAATAGATCCAACGGGAAACCAAAATATCAGGTCATGTCATGCTTGTGCTGAGAGGCCTATAGCTAACAGTCTAGTAACCTGGGAGAGCCATGCTGTTTTGCTTCATGATGGTAGGACAGTTTCACAACATTTACAAGCTCTTGCTGCTCTCGAACATGATGATTTAGAAGTTGAGTGCTTGGAAGGCGATGTTGAGAAGCAATTCAAGAGGAAAAGGAAATATACATATGTGAAGAGGGTCGAGGGAACCAAAGGGGATGGCAAGGAGGAGAGGATGTGCGCCCAAGGCAATCAAGAGTGATCTAAAATCAACATGCCGCAAGGACTAATGTGTCAAAAACCGAGCCGACGGCAAGTATGTGCCTTAAGAAAAGAATTTTATTCTCAATCAAGCAAAGGCTGTGGATTACGCTTTTGTTTTTGATGTGTTGAGTGTAACTTTATACAGGCGGTCGGAGGCTTAAAGTAGTGGTCTCTACGGGAGTGGGAGTGTGTCACCCGCATGGCGTGGCTTTAGGAGTTGCTTTCGGCCTACGTTTTATAGTTGGAGGAAGAGGTTCGAAAGTTAGGTGGAAAACGGGCGGAACATGGTAATCTGTGCTCTAAGAAGCCTAGATCCGTGACACTAGCTACGAGAAAGTGTGCTTGATACCTTCATTAGTGAGAATGCAGAGAGCATTCCACATAGAAGCAAAAAGGAAAGGATGATATAAGGGAGAATGTTCAAGCAAACTTCCTTCCATCCTTAATAAGAAGAGCATACATAAGGAGGTGGGCTGCCGTGGTGGAAGAATTGACAGGGAAAGAGTGTAACCTTGCCCTCTTTTTACAATATTTGGAAGAAAGAGTTTCATCGGCGTCAAAGATAGCAAAAAATACAAAGATTCTCCAAGTGTAACATATGTGTAGTCATCAAGCAGTAAATTGGAAAGAACAAAAGATATAAGGGAGAGGCGCAACCTTTCAATTCAACGGGCGGGCACATATGTTGGAACAACGTTCTGTAGGGAGTCAATATTGGCATTGGCGTGCATTATCACATCGTTCGCCGTAAAGTCACCTCGCATAATACATGATAAGATGGATCAGGTCAAAACACTCACACCAAGAAGTCACCATCTCGCAAAGTCCTGTTTGGAGAGGAGATCGCTTGAAGAGCAAGCTTTTGACAGAGCATTGACACATGGTCATGGTGGACGGGCTTATGGCCATTTCTCTCTTGATCTTTGGAAGGATGACTCAAACTTTCATGTTGGATCACTTTCTAGGATCCTACACTATCTTGAGTTGCTTGGGAAGAAGACAAGTGTGGTGATTTGTGTGGAAGCGTAACTACTGATTGCAAATTGATGCAAGCCCTAAAAGATACTCGACCACTGCAACATAAGCTAGTGCAGACACAAGAGAAGATGCCTTCATCTTCTAGTGCCAACTTAGAAGGCTTCAATCCTCTTCCTCGAAATCTCTACTTACAGTTGGATAATGCATCGGGTCAAAATAAAAATAGATATGTGTTCTCCTACCTCTCTTATTTGACATGGCTTAAGGTATTCGATGAGATTCAGGTTGGCTTCATGATGGTTGGGCACACTCATGACGATATTGATGCATTGTTTGGGAACTTTTCGACGTTAATGAGTTCATCGGATGCTCTAACTTTGCCTGAGTTGCTTTACTTGTTTAGCAAGTGCAATGCAAAGTCTCCTGTTCCATATTTTGTGGATGAAGTTCCAGATTGGAAAGGCTTTGTCAAGGGATATATCCCTGATAAGGGCCAACGTCTAACAGCCATACCGAGCCATTGCTATTCCGATTTAAAATGGATGGGAAATGGCCCATTATGCAATATAAGATGCGGCCAACCCATAAAGAGTGGATTCCAGAAAATGGAATAAGAATGTGGAAGGAGGATGAAAATGGTGAGCCAACGTTACCAACAGGGGTGCCTAAAAATATCCCTCCAAGGAAGACATTGAAAGATCTCCCTGGCTTGGCAGACAGATCAGCAAGTACATAGCATTATGGAATTCCTTCGCAAAAATCAAGAAGATAGTGTGTTTGCAACGACAAAGACAAAGCAACTATGGATTCTTTGGAACGAGATTCTTTTGTGTTTGGAAGATGTATCTCCGGGGCGACCTCAAAATGATAACTTTTGGTTTGCGCATAAGGCAAGAACCTCTACAAGCCGCATTTACTCCAGAGGTCGATGAAGCCATTTGTGCTTGTAAGACCTTTGCCTACATATTGTGGGCGCCAGGAGATGGGCCCCGGTGTTGCCTATGGATGAGTTCGATCCTCATGCACATGTTACTTAAAGGTATGTTTGTTTTAGTCCGACTGAGACGATGAAACTCCAACGTGGTTGGGCTTTACGTAAGAAGATGCCATCCTAGATCCGAGTCTACCAATTATGGTCACATTTATGTATCATGGTGGATGCCCTGTTGGTCGTGACTATACTGTGTTGCTTAACTAAACGTTGGCGACCCAATCCATCAGATCCATCAAGGTATGAGAAGTTAGATGCCATACATTATGCATGGGATGCAAATGGCAAAAGACCGAAGATTGTTCAGATTCCAAAATACATTGTTGACATGTGGGGGGACATAGCATTAGCTAAAAGCTCTCAATCTCAGTCATGTTCTCGATAATCATGTATGTAATTTCTTTTGCTATAATACTTAAGCATTTTGGACAATTAATACGTTGTCGATACATCCTAATTTATGCTTATACTAACATCCTTACATCTATTATAATAGGTGTTTAATACACATCATTACATCGATGCACACATTATTGATGGCATACATATAATTTAGATGCACATATTATTGATGGCATTATAGAGTCGATGATTCACTCATCATCAATCCTCGCTATTGTGATCGTGATTCATTTCGTAGGCATGGCTCGGGGAACCCAAAGAAGATGGATCACAACATGAGTAAGGCCGGGCAATCACACTCACGACCTTCCGCTTTGGATTGTAAGTAAGGATCCATTTTAACACCTTTATGTATGCAAATGATTAATATCATTGTAGCTCATGGAGCAAAGAATGGTCTCAAACCGATCATCATAAATATTATAAAGCCATGGGAGATGAATGACTTACGAATGGAGCTGCTTTTATAGTCGTTATAGAATTATTGGTATAATACTTCAGCATTATTGGTATTATAACGTGAGCATTATTGGTATTATCGTCAGCATTATTGGTATTATACTTCAACATTATTGGTATTATACTTCAACATTATTGGATTCGTGAGCTATAAATTCTTTTACCTTGTTTTCATTTCTCACTTTTCATCCTTGCTTCTTGCTCCTTCATCTTCCTTGTTCCTTGATCTTCTTGCTACTTGATCTTCCTTGTTCCTTGATCTTCTTGCTACTTGATCTTCCTTGTTCATTGCTTCGGCTACTTGATCTTGATCCTTGTTCCTTGCTACTTCATTCCGTGCTCCTTCCTACTTGATCTTGTTCCTTGCTCTTGATCTTGCTTTGCTACTTGATCTTGATCCTTGTTCCTTGCTACTTCATTCCCGTGCTCCTTCCTACTTGATCTTGTTCCTTGCTCTTGATCTTGCTACTTGATCTTGTTCCTTGCTACTTGATCTTGATCCTTGCTTCTTGCTCCTTGATCTTCCTTGTTCCTTGATCTTCTTGCTACTTGATCTTCCTTGTTCATTGCATCTTGCTACTTGATCTTGATCCTTGTTCCTTGCTACTTCATTCCGTGCTCTCCCGCTACTTTATCTTGTTGCTTGCTCTTGAACTTGCTACTTGCTGCTGCTCCGTGTTCCTTGCTCCGTCGGTGATCCTTGCTTGCTTTTGCAAATGATTGGACCCAATCCTCCCCGGGCTACTCCGAAGGCCCGCAAGCATGCCCCGTGCATTCTCAGGCGGCCCGGAATGGATGAGCTATGGGACCATTTCTTGGAGTGGAGGTTGCGCCACGGCCCCACCAAGGAGCTTACAATGGAGTTGATCAACTTCATTCTCGAGCGATTTGATTGTGGTCATGAGCCACCGATGGAAATTAATCCATCCTGAATGTTATAGGAGACTTGCAATGAGGGGAATGCTTGAACCCCCTCCTTATTCGGGACGAGATGCTACAAAGAATTGAGGCCTCTTCTTCGTGCTGGATATTTAGCACACTCTCTGGATGCATACATATCAGAGTTCATTCATGAAATTTGTAAGGGACAGATGTATGGCCTTATTAGGGTGTACTACAATGAGTACAACGGTTTTGTGGAGTTGGGTCCGCTCTTCTTCCGTGAGTATTATCCTGTGGAATTACTTTTTCTAATGACTAGGTACCCCATATGGTGGGAAGAATCAGCATGGGATGAGCGTGAGCTCTTGACTCCTAACCCAGATGCGTGGGTTAGACCTCGCAGGCGAAGGGAAAGGGGAAGGGGAAGGGGTTAGGAACCTGGGGGAAGGTTACTAGGGACATACATAGTTCATACTTTGGTCTCTATTGTGTTTGGAAGTTGGTATATGATACCGTGTTATTATGTTCTATAAATATTCATGTATGTATGGTACACGGGTACTGCACGTGTATAGAACCCCTCCATAAGGTCTATGATACAGGGTACTGTACACGTGTATACAACCCCTGCATAAGGTCTATACAACCCCCATAATAAAAAAATTCCAGTTTACTAAAAATTTTCCCATTATAATGAAATTGTGCTTTTTTATATTTTGTTGTGATCCTTTGTTCAAATTTTTTTTCTGGTCAATGATTTTACTGGTGGTTATGCATTTAGTTTGAGTTGGCTGTGCATCGTGATATTTGATTCCTCACCTATGAATCTCATACTTGTCCTTTGTGTCAGCAAGTTAGAAGTTGGTGGCATCAAGGCCTTTATGAGCTGGTTATTGTTCGCCATATACTCATATCTATGACTTGGAATTTGTTCTTCTCATTATGTGTGTTGTTCCTTAGAGGATCATCTTCCTTCGAATTGTGCATCTCCATTCCGGTTTGATTCTTGTTCTCATTTTCGCTCATGTTTGTGGATTTTTACAAGGTCATTTATGGCACATCATCATGGGTTTTTTTTACAGTCCCATATCAAATTCTACAGCAGGAGACATGATTCTTGCCTCTTCAGAGGGCGGGCCTTGATCACCACATTGTCTATTTTCAGAAGGTGGTCAATATGGACGATGCTCGTCTCCCTAAACTAGCTTATCTCATGGAAATGGGGCCTCAGTGCCTCAAGGCCTGCTGGAGGGAAAAGAGAGCTCAATGGATGGCTAGATGGAATGTGCAGGAGCACAGGTGCATACATGTGCAAACAGAGGCAAATCGCCATAGCTTGAGGCAATATCTTGACGCTTGCTTCATCAGCAAGCTTTGGGATGCCAGCGCCCTTGAGCAGTCAAGACAAAGACACTACCAGCGCCACATAAATCCCACATTGGAACGAGGCCCGCAATGCTACCTGCGCACCCACTTGCCCATGAAAAAGATGCGGACTCATTGCCTCCATTCGCGCGGGGGCACATCATCTTCGAATTGAGACAGTGTGATGGATTGGTGAGCCACGTCGGGGACGAGGGCTCTGTCAATGCCGCCAAATGGAAGTCCTTGAGGATGAATCTCATACCCTTCAAAGTTGCCCAAAGATATGATCAAATCCGGACGCCGCTTATCCGAAGTTGGTCAGGCCTGGCCAGCCGCTACATGTGACATTGAGCACGGCATCCGTACGGGTGCTAGGATCATACCTTCAGGAGGTCATGGACATGCGAGATCAGCTATGTCCTCGGGCACGTGCTTGACATGTACATACACATTTATTTCCTAATGATGTATACTTGTACAGTTTGATATCATTCTTATTACTGCCACGGTTTTCCCTCGAAAACCCTTCGGGGCGAGGGTTTTTTAACCCGGACAGTAATAAGTTTGCTGCGCTCCTTCTGGGTCCCATAGGCCGATTGGTCTCAGTGGACGATAAAAAACTATTCTTATTCTTATTCTTATTCTTATTCTATTATCCTTGTTAGTATCCTCTTTGATCATTCTGAACTTGCGTCTTCATTGCTAAGGGCATGCTGCTAGCTTGATAAGTTTTGGGGCGTCCTTATCATGTCATTAACAAGGGTATTACTATGTAATGGGGATCTGCATTCTTCCCTGGTTTAGTGGAATTTTGCTAATATATTCTGGGTGGTTTAGTGACAGGAGTAATTTCTTGTAACAAATTACTCCTGTCACAAATTACTTGTTGTTACTGAATTATTTCACACAAAGCTCAAGATCCCACGGTTGCAGAACCTACAAGTCGTCCCCAAACCCCCAAGTAATATGTTGCGGTCTCCCTAAGCTACGGGTCTCTAGCTCAGGGGAAAACCTTCACCTAGAATCAACTCAACGTGACTAGCATCGAGTCTGCACTAGCGAGCCTCATCAGTGCCCACTTACTAGTGTTGAGTGCTTAACACTCGTGGCCTCGGTTTCTGCTTATTCTCCCCGGAGAGTTGTGGGCAGACCAAGGTGCAATCCAGGCTATCAACATGCGATTTTCTAGTATTTTCTATGGATATGCTAACTCGAGAAAACTATTTATGAACGTGTATTTAATTATAAGATCTGATGCAAGATCTTCTATAGAAGAAGGTCCAAGATATAACCACATCTTAAAAGATGCAACCGTAAGATCCGTTATTACAAAAACCTTGTTAATGCTTAAGGATATTACTAGAACGTGTTTGCTATCCATTAACAAGATGTTCACGCCTTGAATGGTTTGAACTTTTTTTTTTTTTTTTAAACAATTAGTACCTATCTCTATATCTAGCATAATAACAGGGGGTTTGTTTTGTATTTTTATACATTTTTTCCTATGATTTTTATATGATTTGATGGCAGTATTCCATGAGACGTACTAATTGGTACATTTAGAGTGCACATACCCTCAAGTTACTTTTAGTGGCATTTTCTAATGGTTTCATCTATGATTTTTTAAACATATGCCAAATCAAACATGCAAAACTCGAACAGGGTTTTTAGGGTTTCGATTGTCCATTGTTCTGCTTCTACGTTTTCTTTTGAGGCTTGGCGAAGCAAAGGCGGTGCTTCCCTCATATAACTTTTCTTTCTTTCAATCCTTTAGTCCACAAATGCATCCTGCTGCGCATTGACAGCATGATCCGATAGGGTAGGGGCCGCAAGGACAGTGCCTCCGGTCACCTATAGGTTCTGGGCAGGGGTCTCAGCTAGTTTTGGAAGCCTGGTAGAGAGTTAGAACAGCGATGAGGTCTAGGGTTCTCTGATGTCAGGTGAGCAATTTCCATATTCTTGTGTTTCCATGCATTCTTTGTTCTAAAAAGGCCGTGGAATACAGAAGCTCTCTATCCTTATATTGGCCACTAACCACATCATGGTATTCTGTAGCTTACGAGATAAATTACAGGCTTGTTCTATCAAATATCAAAATATGGATCGCATTTGTGATTGCTAAAGGTTTGTTGTTCTGCCTCCCGTAAATTCCTAATTCTAGCAGCTTGCTATGTTTCATGCTTCTTTACATGATGGGAGGGCATAGCAAGTTTCGCAATGGAACCTAGAAGCTAAAGCTAGCAAATATAGGTTTTAGCAACAATAATCTCAGCGGCCCTGTGAAAAAAGTGACACTTGCCGTCTCTTCTTATTTTTGGCAGTAACCACATCCTAGTATTCTATTGCTTTTATAGGATGGATTTCAGGCTTGTTCTATCAAATATCAAAATATCATGTATAGCATTTGTGATTGGAGATGGTTTTTTTGTCCTGCCTCCCTTAAATTCCTTAATTCTAGCAGCTTCATATGTTTCATGCTTCTTTACATGATGGGAGGCATAGCATGGCAATGGAACTCAAAAGCTGAAGCTGGCAAATATCACTTTTGACAACAATAATCTTAGCAGCCCTGTGAAAAAAGTGACATTTGCCGTCTCTTCTTATTTTTGGCAATAACCACATCCTAGAATTCTGTTGCTTTAATAGGATGGATTATAGGCGTGTTCTATTCTATTCTATTCTATTCTATTCTATTCTAACAAAGATCAAAGTATCATGGATAGCATTTGTGATTGCAGATGGTTTGTTGTTCTTCCTCCCTTAAATTCCTTAATTCTAATAGCTTGCTATGTTTCATGCTTCTTTATATGATAGGAGGGCATAGCAAGTATGGCAATGCAACTCAGAAGCTGAAGCTGGCAAATATAGGTTTTAGCAACAATTATCTCAGCGGCCATGTGAAAAAGTGACACTTGTTGTCTCTTTTTATTTTTGGCATAACCACATCATAGTATTCTGAAGCTTATAGGATGGATTACAAGCTTATTCTATCAAATATCAAAAAATCATGGATAGCCTATATCTCAATGTTCTTTTTCATATTCTATATATGAATGCCCTATATAAACAAGTTGATTGGGACATTAGAGGAAAAATCTAGTGTGTGTTTTTTTCTTAGCAATAAACCTTCTTTATCATATTATTGTTATGATCATTATTGTTCTTCATCTCCAAATCTATTTGTCCTCTTCTGCATTGGAGTAGTAAATCACCCCCTTGTTTTTTTTGTGTGGACACGTTTCAAAGTGCACTTGGAATAGAGGCAAAGACCATCACTTGGACATGACAAAAGTTCTCAATATTTGGATCAAACTATAATTGTTTGTGTTATCCTAGATAATATTCTTCCCTAAACACACGTGCTTGAATGGAGTTTCTCATATATTTTCAAGAAGTTGTGTTTCCTTTGAAGTTGAAGTGCCTAGGTATTTACTAGGGTCCAAAGGGCCGAAATTTTTTTTCAGTATAACAACCAACACACAACTACCATTAACATTATTAATACAAACTATTGCAATAGCTAGACAACAGAGTTAACTAGCTTGCATGTTAAAAGAATATTCAAGGCAAAATATTAAAACATGGATATGAAATAAACTTCTTATGGGAGGTGATATGGCATCACCCGATTGGGTGGGTCATGAAGAACTTTGTTACGGCTTAACGCCGGCTTGGGAAAGTGGCTCAGGCTCAATACACTTTAGAATTACTGTTTTATGGCTAGTAAATAACTTATGGGGACTTGTCAAGGATTAACCCATTTAAAAAGTTAAGAACCTTATGTTTAAAAATTAAAACATAACAGAGGCTGATAACGGGGTCGACGACCTCGTTTACATCAAGACCTGTAACAGAGCGGCAGTTCTGCCGGATTGGGCATAAAAATGGTCGATCGAGATCTGTATATGGCCGAATCTGTGCTAATTGCAGCCGATGTAATAATACCCACATCTGTTTACCTTTTTCTATGCTATTTGCAGCCAGCGAAGACGATTCCATAAAAGGGACCGATCCTTCCTAATAAATACAATTGTCGTTTCTGTTTGAGGAGAAGAACTTCGCCTAAATCTTTCATAATCCTTGTACCTCTGTTTACTATTAGATCCAGCCTAGTTGACTTATTCTTCCTGAATTATTTGTGTTCATAACTTCCCTTGGTTCTGTTCAGCGTAGGCAGCAGCCGGATGGCTTGCCTTGCACAGTGAGATGATAGGGATCCATAAGATCTGGAGATGGAGTAAATAGAGATTTCGGCCCTTGGGCTTAAATGAGAACCCATCAGTTCGTGATTTAAAGCAAGATTTAAGAATCGAGATTTCCCAAGCCCACTATTGTTTTTGGATGCAGCAGCTAATAGCTATTCCTCCTCTTCTATATCTTGTATCAGATGGATTACCCCTTTTTTTTTTTAAACATCAAGCATAGTCTTACCTCCAAGGCGCTTCTTCAAATCTCTATTTATCTCTTTTTTTTTTTACTCCGTTATCTCTTTCTTCATTCTTCTTTCTTACATTTCCTTCCCTAATTCTAACTTCCTTGAATTATTTTATTGCCACGTCATCCTTATGCCATGTCATCTCCTCTAATTATTTAATATAATTTAAAGATACAAATACAATAAAATTCACATCACATTCTTATTCCCTTAGGATTCGACGTCCTCGTCGAATAAAATTCACATCACATTATTGCAAGATATACTCCTTCACAACTTCATGTATTGTTTATACTTAACAAGTTTGATACATCTTTTAGATAGTCATATTCCATGGCATGATATAGATTGAAAAAGGTTCGGAAAATCCTTAGCATATTTTGCTTCGACCTCGTTTAACTCCATCCAAGTTGCATCTTCTATAGGATAGTCCGTCCATTGTATAAGGATTTATTTAATCGTTCTACTACGCAGCTTCGTTCCCGATACTGCACTATTTGGGATGGCATTACTTCAAAGGTATTGTTCTCCTGGATTAATTGCAAATCCGGAAGCAATTGATCTCCGTGATGTAAAGAGAGTTTTAACAAACTGACATGAAAAACATCAAGAATCTTTACATGTGGTGGCAGCTCTAATTGGTAGGCTAGGTTCCCCATCCTTTTAATGATTTTGAAAGGACCAACATATCTTGGAGCAAGTTTACTACACTTTCCAATTCTGAGCTGACTTTTCTTTGGTTTTACACAGAGATATACAAAGTCTTCTGTAATGTTCCTAACCGACATGCCCTTAACCAACTAGGCAAAATCGTCTAGACATTTATGAGTAGTCGCTTCTACCCATTTATGCCGGTGTCTCGGGAATGCCCCACAGGCACATTCAAGGTTCGAATACTCGAGCGGTCTACCATGGGCCCATTACAGTCTCTCCCACTAGAACTATGCTCGTCCTCGAGCATCCAAGGCTATACCATGTCACAATGATTATCAAATCTTTGCAAATTACCCATGCATATAGGCACCACATCCTCTCATCACAAATCATATTCTAATCATGCCTAGTTGCAGCATATGTCACCTCAAGAATCAATACAAACCCTACCTGATAGAAGAATATTTGATGTCGTTCCCAAGCTTTGGCATCCTCACTTGATCCGCCAATCCTCTCAGTGCAATCCTTCTTTGTCTTCATGCTCTAGGTTGCCTTCTCTTGCAAAAAGCTTCACGTCTCCAATCCCCACTAAGCTCTCCAAAAATAACTCTTGCTTATATGCTCTTCATGTTGCATGCATGTTCCATCTTGGATGCATGTCAAGCATGCATATACGCACATGAGTACGTATACTGGCCCATCAAGTGGCCAGGATCGTTACAGTCCCTCCTTCTAAAATTTAACCCATGTCCTCATGGGTCACTATGGATATACTGAAGCATTCTATGATTCAAATGTCTCAAATGTAGCACAACTTTAACTCAAATCAAAACTTCACCTTAGAAGTATAACTGCTATCCATCTTACTGAGCATACTACGAGAAGGATCCTTACCTCAACATGATCTATGATCCACCATCTCAATAGCTAAGGATCCAACGAGTAATCTATAAATCAATGTCAAGACCCAAAGATCGAACATGCTCTGACATCAACTGTGACGTTCCTAACCGATATGCCCTTAACCAACTAGGCAAAACCGTCTAGATGTTTATGAGTAGTCGCTTCTACCCATTTATGCCGGTGTTTTGGGAACGCCCCACAGGCACATTCAAGGTTCGAATACTCGAGCGGTCTATCATGGGCCCGTTACATCTTCCACCTTGAATTCTCGATGTATTCTATGCTTATCTGCAAATTGCTTCTGTCTATGTTGTGCTTCTGCTAGCTTACTTCTTATAAGCTGCACCTTATCTGCATTTCCAACATCTGTCTAGAAATTTCAGATTTAACCATGTGATCATACCAATTTATTGGAGTATAACATTCCTGTTTAGAATTATTGTAAGCAAGCTCTGCTAAAGGTAACAAACCTTCCCATTTCTTTGGATTGTCTTGACAATACATCCGCAACATATCCTCAAGGACCCCATTTATTCTTTCTGTTTGCCCATCGGTTTCTAGGTGATAGGTTGTGCTCATCTGCAATTGTATTCCAACTCCCTTGAAAAATGAAGTCCAAAAGTTACTAGTAAACCTTGGATCTCTATAGGAAACAATACTTATAGGAATGCCATGTAAAAGAAAGATGTCATGAATAAAGATATTAGCAGTTTTTTTTTTTTTTGAAGGTACAAATTTTTATATTTTATATATTAAAAAGATTAAAAAGTACAATGTTACACTACTTGTAGAGAATTACTACAGGAGTAATCTCGACATCTTCATTCTCTACATGCAGGAACTTATTAATTGCTCTAGAAGCTGATACCCTTGAGAAGCTCATAAGGCCTATCCGCATCGTAACCAGATTAAGCATGAGGGTCTGTAGTTGCCAAGAGGCACTTGGAAATAATTCGTCTCATCAAGGGCACTTACAAATAATCTGAACAACCAAAATAAGAGGATGCACCTTGCTTCACAAGGCCTAGGTATCAGAGTAGCCAAATAGAATGGAATTCAGGCATCAGTACCTGATCTTAGCACACACCTCAAAGGTAGCAATATTTGAGCAAACCATAAGTTATCCATCAGTGGATTGGTATCAAAGAAAGATTTGGCATCAGCACCAAATTGTCTTCAAGCTTCAGAGCTTGAATGGCTTCTTCAATCATAGCAGTACTTGAAAAAGCAAATAAAGTGCTAAGAAATTCCAAGTATTTGCCAATAACCTGTTTTCATTACTCTAGCATAAATCAGTGTCAGACCTTGCAATTCCTTTGACAGAAGAATCTTCCTGATACATCAAATTCAAAAACCCCATTCTTCCTGCTAGCAAGAAAGAGCAGAAAAGGAAGGGCGATAGACTTACTTCATTCCAAAAGAATGAATTTTGTTGTTCTCTGATGAAAAGATTCAAGGAAACATCTTTACCTAATCTTGCAGATCTGTTCTTCGCCTTATGGGTCGGCATCCAAATGGATCTACCCTTTCGGCAAGTCTTTATCAAAGACTTTGAAACAGTAAGGAGCGCAAGATGTCGATTGTGTTTGAGTCTGTCTGCATAGACTAGAGCATCCTGGAACCCATTTCTTGCAGGTCGGATTGCAGGCAGCACCTTCAAAATGCTCCTGCTCCAAAACAATGGCAGCAAGAAACTAACTCCTGGTGCAGATCGTGAAGACTAGCATAGACTACAGCATCCTGGAACCCATTTCTTGCAGGTCGGAAAATGCTCCTGCTCCAAAACAAAGCCCAGCAACAAGAAACTAACTCCTGGTGCAGATCGTCCACAAACACCGAACCAATCATGCTCAGATTTTGCTTGTTGTTTCTGTCCGGTGGCACAAAAGGAAAAGCCCTAGAACTCTCTGTACCAAAGCGAAAAAACCACAAGACAAATCCTACCTTACAAAGAACACATCCTCGTTAGAGGATACATGCTGCAAGAAAGCCACCGAAAAGATGCATTGAATCCCCCCAACAGATTTTTTTCTTTCCAATTCTCCTGGAGAGCAAATCCATCTGCCCTGCTAGCCACAAAAACCACAACTATTTCTTCAAGGACCACCGCTGTGATGATCGGGCGAAGGGAGGGCGAAGGGAGGGCGGCTGCTCCCTAGCCGGCCAAGAACAGCGCCTAGGGCGCCAACGGCATCTTTTTTTTTTTCCCATATTAGCAGTTTCCTTTGCTGTTATTGTTTTTCTAACTGGAAAGAAATGAGCATGTTTAGTGAACCTGTCAATCACCACAAGAATAGCATCCTTTCCTGTTTGTATTCTTCGCAATCCTACTATGAAATCCATACTAATAGATTCCCATTTTCTTTCTGGAATAGGCAACGGCTACCTATTGTCATCCGTGGCGACAAGTTGTTGTTGTCCTTCCAGCTCATGTTGTTCCTGCTCCCTTTATTCTTCTATGAAATACATGCAGTTGTTGTTGTTGTCCTAGTATGGGGGATTGTTCTTCTTCTAGGTTGGAGTTGGTCGTCGTGGTTATTGTAGTTCGCGCGATTCTTGATTCCCCATGCTTCGTAGTTCTGGGGATGTTGTTTTCATTGACATGCCATCATTTCTTTTATGTTCATCTCTTTTGTTACTATCTTTCTCTCGTGGATTTGAGGTTCAGTACGTCATTGGGCATTGCATTTATCTCGCCTCTTAGGTCTATGAGCAGAGTCCTAGGTCTACGAGGAGAGCAAAGTTCTCTTCTTTTCAGCCAATGTTTTGTTGTGCGTATATCGCGAGCCCTCATCACGAGAATGCAGATCAATCTACACCGTAGATCGTGATTCTCGTGAGAGGGCGAGTGATATATATTCGCTCTTTTCATCGCCCTGGGCCATGATATTGCCGTCTGGATGAACATGAAAATGCCGGTAGCTGCACCCTTGGCAATCGTTTTTCCAGCAGAGATTGCATGAGCGGCTGCCGTTTTGGTCGATCTTGACGTCGCTTTACTTTGCCATCAAAAACAGCCTGAACCTTCTTTCCCTATACAAGACGAGACAGAGCCAAGCTCTTGAGATAATTTTTGTACGATAATTGTATTGCCATCTTGGGCACTATTACATTTTGTAGCCATAATTGACAACATATTTTGTGTTATATAAATATTTATGTTTAACAATGGTCCCATTAGAACCCTCTCTATGTATTGATGATGATGCTAAATACCGTTAATTTAATTTATACACAATTGTCATCTATAACTAATTTTGTTTTCCATAGATGGGGTACAATATGCTCCTTGGGCCACCCTAGTTGACCATGGATATCCGAATTCTGAGCAAGAGCTCATTCTTATGAAGTGGTAGATGGCAGAACTGCAGGCTTATGTTTTGTAGAGTAACACATCGCCTATGGCTTGGCGTGTACCTATGAACCAAGGACGTGCTATGCGCCCACATCATTCATCGACCTCCAGTTCGAACTCAGACTCCACTGACTCCTCGGATTCTGATACTGAACATGAGAAGTCGAAAGATTATCACAAAATGGTTGCCTCCACAAAAACTAGCATATGGAGGAAATGAAAGCTCACCCAGTTCTCTGGCATGGATGCCGAGTCTTGGTTAGATGAGATTCGTGAGTTTAGCACCTCGTATGGAATGACTGATAAGGACACCGAGAAAGTTGTTATTAATTACCTCACCAATCCTACGCATATTTGATGGATGGGGTATAGAAAAGATGACGACTTGACAAGGAGTAAGTGCAGGTTCAAGACATTTGCTAAAGCTTTTAAAGCTCACTATGTTCCACGTACCCATAATTGTCACCAAATCCAGACTTTCTGTAGGCTGGAACAGAAGCGATTAGTACAAGCTTACACTAATGAGCTCCTGTGCCTCCGTTTATATGTATCGGCTATTTCAGAGAAGCGAGCTATGAAGAGTACATTGACGGATTGTCCGGTAATCTCAAGAAAATGGTATGTGCAATTGACTCCAAGTCAGTAGCTGAAGCCGCAACAAGAGCCCTTAGCCTAGAGGGGAAGTACTTATGATCTCAGATCCGAGACCCTCCAGCTCTACTAGAAGCAAAAGTCCACGACTTGCGTAGCCATCATTATGTAAGAGGCTTCAAGAAGGATAAGGCATGCCAGATAGATCACGCGGCCATAGCAGAAGCGGATGGTGACCAATTAACCCATTTGACTGACTCATCTACCGTGAGTGGTGGCAAGCCACAGGATTATATTGACGGTGAGTGCCACATTTTTGCAGCTATGCAAATTGCGGACGCCAATAGCAAGGTCTTTGATCATAATTTTGCATTCCTTGGATGCTAAAATTGTTGCATATTGCACCCTTGAGATATCCAAACCCAGAACAATGTGTGGCAAGAGGGGCCATCCAAACTACCCAGGGCCCTGCCTCAATTTGGATATACAGTTGCCAAAGGCTCGCGATTAGGAATATTGGATGATATCACCTCATTATTCATATATAATTCTTGGTTGCAGCTAAGGCCAACATTGTTTCTAAGCCAAGGGAAGTGACATACACTCTATCAAATGGTACACGCGTCACCATTTTTCTCTTTTTTATGAAAGTTATTGTTATTTATATGCGTCTGGCACACTTGACAAGCCCCTCCTTATTATAGATGTTTTGTTTGCCGCGTGGCACGCATGACCAGCCCCTCCTTCTTATAGAGGTTTATTGTCGTGTGGCACGCATGATCCGCCCCTCTGGAGGTTTTCCAAAGTTCTTTCTGTTATGTTGATATTTGTTATTTTATGTTCTGTGGTTTTTGTTGTCATCGGCATTCATTACAGGACACATGCGAATAGCTTCACGATAGGAGTTCAAGCCATCCATACATTGTGCTTATTAACAAAGCTTATGGGTGCTTGGATTTATATTTTCAAGATTAGAAAAATAAAGGGACATGCACATTTCCTCGTCGCTCGGTACCGGTCCTTTGCTTTCGCGCATGGATGCTCCAGGAAATACCTCGAGAACATTGGCGACCGTTTCTTATTAGGGTTTTCTCCGAAAACCTGAAAGGGCAAAATTTTTTACCCCTATAAGAAGTTGTCGCCACTATTCTCACCTTTGCCTCGCTCTATCATGATATTATTGTCATTTTCTCTTTATATGGGGTAGTCGGATATTGTGCCTATAGTCGGCTACCCCACTCACTTCAAAAATTATAAACCCAATGTATATTGCTGCTGTGATGAATGAAAAGCCTATCTATGCATATATTGCGAGTCCTCATGAGGAGAATGTTTGTTATGTGCATGAGGATACTTTAATACTTGTGCAGCTGCTCGGCTAGCGGATTTTCGTCGCTCAAATCTTCTGGATAGCTCCGTGTTTGATCATAATCCACAACTTCTAACTAATGATGTGGCTAATTGTCATCGACCTACCAGGACCTACTTTAAGCTTAATTGCAAGTATTTGGAGGATGATGAGTTCAAACTTGGCTGTAGTCGGGCTTGGTCCCGGGCCTTCTCACCTCGTAGGGGCATGTCTGGAGCTGTCGCAGCGTTGTCTGCAGTGAAGTCCTTTGCAAAAGAATATGGGAGAGTCAGAGTTGTTGAAGCTAGAGGACTATTGACTGCATTGTACCAGGAAAAGGAGTTATTATCTCATATCAAGGCTATGGAAACTGTAAAATTTACTGAAGCCAAAGTGAAGGCAGGGTAGTAGTGGTTCAAGGACGGAGATAGATGTACCCGGTTCTTTTTTGCGACCGCAAGAAGAAGGAAACTCGCCACTTCTATACATTCTTTGGTGTTGCCAGATGGCGCTCTTATCTCCGATTCGGTGAATCTTAAGCAGTATCTTCATCATCACTTTTCTTCATTCTTTGCACGACACCCATTGCCCTTTCAGAAGGACATGCAATTGGTCGTGTTGACTAAGGTGCGTCGCATTGTTTCTGAAGAGCAGAGGTTGCTTCTTGAGTCTAATGTCATGAAGGAGGACTTAAAAGCAGCTGTGGCTCTCTTGAAAAGGGACAAATGCCCGGGTCTTGATGGCTTTCCTATTGAATTCTTTCAAAAGTGCTGGGACTGGTTGGAGGATGACATATATGATGCCTTTTGTGAGTTTCAGAGATTTAGGAGCCTTGATAAGATTTTGAATACAGGTTGTATCTCTCTCATTCCAAAGAGCAAGGAACCCAAGACTATTTCTGACTGGTGACCTATTACATTGCTTTCCTCTGTGTACAAGATCTTTGCTAAGACATTGGCAGAAAGAGTCCGAGATATCTTGGCTGACGCTATCTCGTCAACACAATCTGGCTTTCTCCCTCGTCGTTGTATTCTCAACAATGTGGCTGCTGCATATGAAGGAATATATTGGGCCCGGTTGCAGGGTCATAGAGCAGTGTATCTTAAACTTGATTTTGCTAAAGCTTATGATAGTGTTGATTGGGGTTTCTTGGAGAAGTGTCTTCTTGCACTTGGATTTGGGGAGATTCACAAGGAATGTCATGAAGCTCCATACATCAGCCAGATCTACTGTCCTTTTCCAGGGCGAGCCATCTGTCACAGTGGGTAGAGGAATTCGGCAAGGTTGTCCCTTAGCACCCTTGCTTTTCACAATTGTGGCAGAAGTATTATCCCAGCTCTTCTCCGTCGCTACCCAAGATGGCATTATTCAAGGCCTCCCAATGGACGATGGTTCTCAAAAGGTATGTAACCAATATGCCGATGATAATCTTTTTTTTGTTCCTAATTGCCGAAAGGCCGAGAATCTTCGTAATGCTAAGCTATTATTAGACACATTCTCCTTAGCATCGGGGAGTTCTTGTAGGGTGGCAAAAATGTACGACTTTGTGGACATTGGGCGGTCCCATCCCTCCCTCGTATTTTGGACTATCCATGGAAGATTCTTCTGCATGGCAATACCACAAAGTTGCTTGGTATCCCAGTTGGAATTCACGTCTCTGCTTTAGATGCTTGGGATGAAATCATTAGTGGATTGCAAAAGCACTTGTTTTGGTAGAATACAGCTAAACTGTCCATGCCCGGTAGAATCACTGTGGCTAAATGTGTTCTTAGTAATACTCATGTCTATATGGCGTCGCTCTATTAGCTCCTTGATGTAAGATGGAGGAGATTGTGCATATCGTCAGAAATTTTATTTGGGGTGGAAATGAGTTAGGAGCGGTGGTCAAGGTAGCTTGGGCGAAATGCATTAGACCTAAGGCAGCTGGTGGTCTTGGTATGTTGGATTTTTACCTCCAAAGCAAGGTGATGATATCAAAGTTCATTTGGAGGATTTTCATTGGTAAGGATGATTCTCCTGGCCTGAGGTTGTTGGTGCAGTCGATTCAGCATTGTCTCCCATTTCATAAAGCAACCATTAAGCCCCTCCTTCCTTGGGCTTTGCTTTATCATATGCATCCGTATCCTAATGCTTCTCCCGTTCTGAAGGGGTTGCTTGCTGCTTGGGACACTATCAGGTCTCTTTTCCATATTAATCCTGAGGCATGTCTTCAGTTGTCCGCTCCATGCTGGTGGATTCCGTTGCAGGACACTCCAGAGAATGTGCCTCTAAGTGTGGTTGTTCATCCAAAGGCTCAACGACGATGGGTAGCAGCTGGTATCAGCACTATTGCAACTTGGTATGAGTCTGGTCATCTCATGTCATGGGAAGCATTTAGAACAAAGTTCTTGTTGTACAGATGGGACAGAGTAATCTAGAATCATATTGCTTTGCATTGTTGCCACGGGATTACGGTCCACGATTGAGGTAGTCGTATGGGGTTGCCATCGGGATATTCACCCGAGGCGGTTTGTGTCTTCGTGTATAAATTGCTCTTGCATTTCAAATCCCGCCTCCATCTAATAGGTGGCATCTTGGTCCCTCGACCACAATGGAAAAGTGTTTGGATATGTGTATGGGATAAGCTGCTTCATCCCAAAGTAGTAGTTCTGTGGTGGCAAGTGATCTATAGATGCCTCAGAGTCAACAAGTTAGTCCATAAAATGGATAATTGGATTTTGAGCTCATTCTTTATGCCAGCAAAGGGTTGAGAGTATTGAGCATTGTTTTTCTTGTGTGAGCGGCTCCGGCGGGGCATGGTCTTGGTTGTTGACCCTATTTGGCACGTGTAGATCTAGTCAGCAAATTTTGCTTGCTATCTATCCTGATGCTTGGCCCAAACTACGGAAACGAGCTTTTCATCTCGCATGTGGCTGGCTTTTATGGTCAATCTGGAAGAGAAGGAGGTTGTTTATCTTTAAGGGCGTAGATACTGCAGATGAGATTGTTCTTCAGTGGGCGCAAAATAAAATTGTTATGGCTTACAATTGTTCTTCTCTTGATCAAGAGAAGAAAGTACTGATCTGACATACTTACCTTCAGATTCATTCTTTTGCATAGGCAGGTGGTTGTGCTCAGTTGGATCGGTTTGTCCACTAGGGTTATAATCCTGTCTTTGCATTTTTTGTTGCTCTGATTTTTAGTTGGTGAATAAAGCTTGTCGTCCTTCAAAAAAAAAAAAAAAAAAAAAAAAAAGAATGTTTGTTATGTGGTTATGCTATTAATTAAAAAAATTTCTGGTGGCCACTTTGGTGTTAAATAAGCATTGAACTGAGGGAATTGGGTTTCTCCCAGACAATAAGTTATACAGATACAATATGGAGTATAACTTAATAATATAAGATATATGCTTTTAACAAGTTATGAAAATTATACAATGGAAATAAATATAAAATTGACAAAATATCAGACAAACATCTCAATAAGCAAAGCAACATCCATGTATAAATACAAAGAGGACTATCTTGGACACACTTGTGCAATGTTTGGTAGACATCATTGATGTTTATATCAGAAAGTTCAAGCATATCTCTTTCAATTTATTTAACATGTGACATTTGTCTCCTCCAGCCTTGCAAACCAAGAGTTAAAATTTACGTTTTTGTATATCCATTGGTGCAGGTGACAAGTAATAGAGTTGATGCTAAATATAGGAAACATGTGAATGGGAACTAATAAACAAAGATTAAGCACATAGAGACCAAGAATGCTGAGGAACCCAAGAATGTTTTGAGATGCATAACGTCACAAAAGATGAAGAAATTATATTTGATTCATGTGTGATCAATCTTATTTTGGCTGGAATTGCTAACTTATTATTTAGAACCTTGCTTGCATATCATGCGAAGTGTTGGGTAAACCTTGAAGGTTTTATAATAATTGTTCCTTCTTTTTACCAACTGCACAGAGAATGAAAGAGTTGGTTTTCCTCTGAATGTTTACTAGAACTTGCATAGCATTGTGCTGACTTGCAGGGCTCAAATCCGGTCGCGTCAAGCTTGTAATTAAAGGTTCTACTTACCTTTATGACAGCCTCACTTTTTGTTGTACTGCTACTGTTGGTTAAGATCCTAAGAAGTTGTCAGTTCTAAACATAGGTCACGCGAATAAGAATGCGGTCCCTCGCTTCTGACCATATGTAGCAGAGGAAAAAAAAGACACAGATAAAATGAACATGGCATGAAAAGAAAGAAAAGCATGTCAACTGCACGACCCTTTTCGGTCCAGAAATATTAGGCTAAAAAATTTCCAAATAGAAAATAGACTGCTTTATTTATGTATATGTAGTGATAAGAATGTGTATGTCTATCCTACCGCTTGAAAATATTATTTTCTAGTTGTGCCTTGAGAGTGGGTGCATAGAGATCAATAGAGGTGTAAAGTATTTGTTAGGTTAGGCAAATTGCTAAAGTATCCATCTAACTTTTAGCACCTTCGCAAAGTAGGTATATCCCAAAAGCTTAGATAATAATGGCACTATGGTTTCTCTAGTCTAGTTAATATAAAAGTTTGATAAATAAAGAATATCCTTTCTCATTGTTTTGAGGTAAGTAGTATAGCTTGTGCTCTTTTTAACCCTTAAGGTATATATATTTATGCTTCGTGGAGGAACAAAGCATTTAGGTCTTTTCAATATGCCTCTATTGGGGTTGATCATGTAAGACTTTATAGGATGGAGACTAAAGCATCAACCTTACTCCCCTAGGGTGGATTGTTAGGAAAATAAAGATATGAGAGTAACTTTCTCAAAAACAAAGTAGGAATACAAAACCGTGCATCTGAAATGGTTTGTGCCTTAATTCCTATTATTCTAGGTAATATTACCAGAATACCATTAATGTTTAACATTTTTTCAAAAAGGGCATCTCTTATGCCATTGAAATTCATGTCATGTTTAATTCCAACGTCTATTGATAGCCATTGATATGGTTTATGGATAGACATAAATAAGTTTTTAATGTCCAGGAGAGGCTGAAAATTATGGAACACACCCAGAGAAAGAAAGGATTGAAAAATAGATAGGATGAGTACAAAACTTTGATCATTAGAGACAATCATGGCATGTGAGTAGACCAGAAAGCCATTCTAATTTCTAATAAGATTGTGGGTGCAAGAATATTTTATCCATAACCTGGATAAGCATCAACAATCTTTACATGTATTATACATGTGATACTCATAACTTAGAATTTTAACAAGAAGAAGAAGACATTTCAACAAAGATGCTGATAATAATAATAAATGTCTTATAGAGAGTGAGTAAATATACTTTACACAATGGAAGACCATGCTCATGCGTTGTTAAATCTAGTGCAATCTCGTCTGATCTCACCCTGAAATCCAGTCTTAACACCAACAGTACTGAATTTGATCATGGCTTGAGCAAAGGCCTGGAAGAAGAGCTGCTGATTTGAGGCAAATTGATTGACAAGGCCCCGGGTAGATCCTTCATTGAATAACACTTGATCAGAAGTGATCAAGCCCTTTCCTTGCTGCAGGTTTTTGTAGTAGGCATTATCAAACGCAAAAGGACTTGTGATATCCAAGGATTGTATGATGCTGCCGTCTGAATTCAAAGACGGGCACTGCGCTTTCAGAGTGCCCACAAAATTTGGATTGATGGTTGGATCAGTCCTGAACGTGTTGTTGAAATTGTACAGACGATTGGTGAACTTGTCACAGTGTGCAAATCCAATTGTATGGGCTCCTGCAACAAACAGGCATGTAATTAGGTGCTAATTAATAGGATTGAAAGCCTTTTAATCACCTGATAATGCAACCATTTGTGCTGGGGATAATCCAAGCCTGGCAAAGTATGAATTAAGCTGTGCTAAATTGAAATTGGCTCCTGGCAGACTGACACGAGAAGCCTGAGAAATGAGGCCATCTCTGCGCCCTTTTAGAACTGTCCAAGATGGTCCTCCACTCTAAGTATTCAAAATTGGATCATGGTTTAGCAAAGAATTAGCAAAAGATTAACTTAAGACATTGATTAGCAGATAATTCTTACGAAAACAACAGCATCCCTGACAGCCATTGCCAGAATGTCTGCACACGAAGCAACGCCTCTGCAGGATGCTTCCACGGCATTTTTTGCTGCTACAATTGCATCAAATGGGTTCTGCGGAAAATCCTGATTATCATGGTGGTCTCTTTCCGCCCTGTTTGTGCTTGTAGATGATATTAATATGGATGCATCACATCCCTGTCACAAAAAATATGCCCACTAATTTATCAATCAGTAAAATTTCCTCGTTCTTCTGTGCCTACACCCAAAATTAATCACCTCTACAAAGCAATCATGGGCGAAGAGCCTGAGCATTGCAATTGGCACCACGTTTGATGCTCTAGATGATGCGACTATGGAATTTCTGACAATGGTCTCGACATTCGGGCATGATCTGCTATAAAAATTTGCATTAAGCTGGGCGATAGCAGGAAGAGCCAGAAAAATAAAAAGGAAGAGAAAATGAAGAAGAATAGATCTCATATCTGTTCAAATTAATTTGCAGACTAGTATAGTGAGAATATTGAGCGAGTGCATTGCTCTATATAGCAGGGTTTGGTAACATGAGGTGTTACCGAGGGTTGGTGCATTTATTACCTAACAAAGTCGATCTTTTTATCTTTGGTTTTTTTTTTTGCTTTGTTGAAAACAAAGTTGCTTCTGTCTCCTTGCTACATGGGTTTGTGGACCCTTGTCACAAGGAATAAGTGCACTTGCAACTTTTGTATCTCTACCACGTGTTCCCTCCTAGTAGTTTATACAAGGTTCCTTTTGACCCTTGCCCCAATAAATGAAGCCAATTTGGTATTCTCCCAATCATGCCCCTAAAATGCTCTGTCTCTTCTCCTCTCTTAGCCTGGCCTCCCTGTCTTCTTGCTTGGATATATTTTTTCAATGATAAAAAAAAGTTGATGGTTGGATTTAGTTAGTGTCCAAGTGTCTTTTCGCCTCATATTCCAAGTCTTTTGTTGCAAGCATGAATGACATTTACCTTCGTTTTGCAAAGTAGATGAAGTTCTAGAACTGTGGAGGGAGTTAGATAGTTAATTTGTCCTATTCTACTCAATTCCCTTCTATGCCCCTTTCTTCCTCATCAGCTCCTCATTGTACATCCTCCTTTGTTGCCTGTGTACGACCATTTCCCTCCCCTCGCCAGGCCCAACCCCTTTTCTTTTCATCCTATACATTGTTCGGGTGCATAGTTGAGTCCAACCGTGCCTGCATCTAGCACTCGGTTGAGAGCCCTCATGACAAGATGCAGCCCTAGTGGCTTTTGGGTTCTTTGTTGTATGCAGGAAGCAGGTCGGGAGCATGCACCAGATGGTTTCATCTTGGTTAAGCAAGTCATACTCTAGTGACTTTGTTGAAGATCAATAGAAAAGATGATGCAAACATGGATTATTCATTGTACATTCCCACCCAACAAGAGTAATGACCATGAGGGTATAGCTTATTGCATTATGTAATGGTTTCATTAACTCACCAGCATGACCCTACATATGTACCTTCTGCAAGCAAAGATGACGTTTCTAGAATTAGAATCTAACTGTCTTTGGTGACAGCTCCACTTAACACAACAACCATTGAATCACGTTCGCAATGAAAGTCGACATTTCACCTCTCTTCTATTTGTTTGCAAATGAAGACATCTAATGCAATACCATTATTATGATGGTACTGACTACACCACCTTCTTTTTATGATAACATTGACAAAGACCAGCAAGTACATAATCTGCATTTTCCAAGAAAGTCAGTCAATCAGACTCCTCAAGAATCTTGTTGACTCAACATTAGAAGGACCAAGATTAGCACGTACCTCAATTTCATTGCCTCTCTGGGTAATGGACCTTAGCAACCCAAAGAGGCAAAAAAAGGAGGCCGAGGAAACTCAATGCTTTCAAAGTGAGGTAACAAGATTGCCCAAAATCTTTCGATTAAGCACACCCCGAGAAAATGCATCCTAGTTAGTTGACACGTTTCACACAGGTTTTAAGGTAACAACACACAAGGAATAGCGAAAGTAACTAAGTTGCATCTTCCTAGGAAACAATCAAACAAAGTACTAAAAAAACTTCAACATTAGAAGGGCCAAGATTTCCCCTGCCTTAGTTTCAAAGCCTCCCTGTGTAATGGAGCTTAGCAAGTACCTAAGCTACATTGACCCAGAGAGTCATCAGAAAAGAGATAGAAGAAAACTCACTGCTTCCAAAATGAGGTAATAACTCTTTTGATTGTGACCCCGAAGAATTGTAGCCTAGCTAGTTGCCATGCCTCACTCAGGTTTTTGGGGTAACAAGTAATTAAGTATAGGAAGTTACCAAGCTTAGCAAGTAACATCAGTGAAGCCTAGCAACTAACTAAACTGCCTTTCTCTGAGTGGTAATCAAACAGAGTCCTCGAAAAATGAGCTTTTCATCTTGCATGTGGTTGACTTTTATGGAAAAGAAGGAGACTATTTATCTTTGAGGGCATGGATATTGCAGAAGAGATAGTGGACACAGAATAAGATTGTTATGGCTTATAATTGTTCTTCTCTTGATCAAGAGAAGAAAGTACTGATTTGGCATACTTACCTTCAAATTCATTCTTATGCATAGACAGGTGTTTGTGCTCAGTTGGATCAGTTTGTCCGCCGGGGTTATAATTCTGTCTAAGCATTTTATGTTGTTTGATTGGTAAATAAAGCTTGTCGTCTTTTCAAAAAAAGAGGGAAGGGGGAGGTACTAAAGAGCCTTGGCAGAGTGTTAATTTGAAGAAGGTTGCAAGGAAAAAGTCAGTTGCAAATTCATGTGAGTCTGCTTTTTCTAGTGTGAACTTATCAGGAAGCGGTGCTTCTACTAGCTCGCTTCTCACCGTACCATGTGGAATTAGATACTATGGAGTATGTTGATCTGGATGAGGTGGTCAAACGCCTCAAAATAGTACAAGAGAGATGATGTTTTACTGTGTATAGGTGGTTTTGCCTACGGAGTTCGATTGCCTTCTCTAGGTTTTTATCCCAGATTACAGAATCTATGATGTATCTCGATCTTTATTCTTGAATATAATCTTTCGTCCTTCCAAAAAAAAAAAATCATATGTTCTTTTATTAAAAACAATGTGCATCTGAAGGGGTAATAAGAACATATACGTGGAGAGAAATTGACTCTATTTATATTATATGTTGCTATATTTTCAACCAAATGTGAGTTAGAGCATCTATTGAAAATGCATTAATTTAATTTTATATAAACTTGTCATGCTTCAAATGAAAAAGAACAATATTCTTAGAAAAATATGTAATTCCATGCATTTGAATGGATTATCTACATGTGTATAATGTCCTTCAAAAAGTTGTACATTTTCTACTATAGACCCATGTGGAAAAGGTGTGTCATGCTAATTTAACCTTTTAGTAAGTTTCATCAATACATCTAGAAAGGACCATGCTTATGTTTATCAACAATACTAGATTTGTAAGGACTACGTTGGGAAAAAAAATTCAAAGATACGAATACAATTCCTAAATCGTGTCCTATATACCCTAGGATTTGGTTTTCCAAAGGGGAGATAATATACTTTTAATTTATTCTTATATATTCTAAATCTTATGCCGGCATAGGATTTTGGTTTTGATCCTATGCGCACATAGGGTTGCTTCTCAAATTTTTTTATTTTTCAGCTTCATGGCTAAATCGTGCATTATGGCTAAGAAGGGCTAGGAGCTTTATGGAATATTCCATATGAGGCTAAATCCTAGCCTCTATGATGGAAATCCTAAAACTGGAATACCAACAGTATGCTTAAAAAAACAAACCCATTTAATGAATACTAATGATTAGTGCTAATGAATTGGATAATACCACTTCCTAAGCATCAAAGATGCAACTAGCAAATTGCTCCTCGGGAGTCGAACCTAAACATTTCCACATAGCCAAAAAAATTGCAATCCTATTCGGTATTTTTGCATGCGCTCTTGAAGGCCTCCAACATTCTAAGTTCTGCAACCTATAAGTTCTAGGCTTTCCATTCATTCTATTCTACCGCATTTAATGAAACAACATCGCCAACAAAAATTCACCATCACAAATAAACAGAATGCAAGTTAACCTCAACAAGAATTCAGTACCACAAACAAACACAATACAGGTGTGATGCACAATCACTTCTCCACCACGTTATGGAACATCAGCATTTCAAATGAAATTAGCAATGTCAAGTGTAAAGTCGTCGAGATTAAAGGGTTTGAAGTCCGTGCCTGCGTGTATGGGCGGGTCTTCTGGCCTAAAGATGTCATCAGGATTTTCACATTCCAATGAGATATCTGCCTCATAAACTGTGAGCGCATCATCCCAATACCTGCGTCTTCTCTTCCAAATCTTGTCAATCGACTTGATGCACTCACCTGAGCCATAAATCGTATAGGCCATGTCCTTAGCAGAAGCAACGTGTGGATTACAAGCAACTCTCTATGACACGGTTCTTTTGGATATAAGCAGAATTGCTTGGGATAATCTAAGTAGTAGAGAAGGAAAAGGCTCCCCTCCCAATCATTTCTGTGAGAAAAAAGGGATAAAAGCCGCTAGTGAGAGACGGCTACAGTAAGAGTTGAGATCGAAGCTCTCCGATGAGATGGGATCGAGCTCTCAAGCTCCCCCATCCCCTTTTTCTTACTGTTCTGGATGGCTCTGGCGTGAGGCAGATGGCCCCCGCATGAGGTAGATCCTTGGTCGATGAGCTGAAATGATCTATGAACAGAGATTTGCCGTATGAATGTGATACTTTAGCCAAGGGGGGTGCACCTAGAGTACACGTATTGATCAAGTGAGTGCACGTTTAGGGTTTTCTTATTGCCTTGGTCGACCATATATGGTCAGGAGACTATACGTCTACACTACTCATTTTCCAGCTTTCAAAATAAAGGGAGAAAGGCGGGAAGGAGAGATTTTCGTAGATGATCGATTTGGGGAGCTCGATCCATCTGAAGGAAGGAGCATTGTATCCTTATATTTCCAGCTTTGTTTTTACCTTTCTAGCAGATTCATCTCCGCACTGTCCATTCCAGCTATTCTAGGTATTGCACGTTTCTTTGCATTTTAGTATTTTATTCTTGATTCAAATCTAGGGCTCTAGGTTTCTAAAGTTTTTGGTCTTTTTTTATCATCTCATTGAGAGTTTTCTTTTCTTAGGTTGCTGTTTGATTTGCAAGGAGCCTCTGTCTGATGAAAATCGTGTTCAAAGGAAACTTGTTGCAAGTATTATCCCCGCTGTTTTTTCACTCATTTTATCTTTGGCTTTTGAGCCTTGCATGTCTATTAAAACCTGCTTCAAATGCCTTAACCCGCTTTTATTGTCTGTTTCCCGGAGAATGCCTTGCATTTTTATTGCTTTTATTGTCTTCAAATGCTCATTAACCCGCTTTTATTGTCTGTTAAATGATGCCTCATCTCACCACTGTGTCTGCATCGATGGCAAACAAATCCACTGTACAATAAGTTAAACATTTAACTATCTTTCTTTTTATTTCTAGTTTGGGGTCCGAGGTGGATTTAAATGCTAATGATCAAGTTGATTGAGTCTATGTCATGAATTTAGAAACTTCGTACATGTCTTGCTGTTTATCTTTCTCTAATTTGTGGTAAATGATGATTCAAGTTTTCTTTAACTGACTTGCATTTTCCAGGAATTTATTACAGTGGAATCAGTCAGTTTAACGATTTTTCCCATATTGATCCTTTCACAGGTAACTCTCTAACTATAGTCTGCTACACGGCTCTTAATCTACCAGATTAGAGATATAAATAAATTTCAGTGTAACTTTTGTGTTGTCCACGGTTTATTTTCCATTTCCTTCTAATTAGCAACAGGGACCATGCTTTATCATATCCAAAATATATATATATATATACAAGAAATTTAATGCGTCCTACGGTGCATGTTCGAGTTTTAGCATATTCCTATGTGCAAGTTCTTGTCGTGCCCTACATTCTAAAGGAATCTCTTGAGAATAGTCTAAATTCATAGATTCTCTAAGATTCTACCAAGTTTCTCTTGGAGGTTTCGTGAGCATTCCTTTAAATTTTATAAGATTCCCTCTAGATTCCATTAGATTTCCCTAGATTCTCCAAGATTCTATGAAGATCCCCTTAGATCCCTTTAGATTTTATGAGATTAGGTTCCCTTACATTACATGAGATTCAAAGAGATTCTATAAAGATTTCTTTAGATACTCTAAGATTTCGTCAACATTTTCTTAGATTCCCTTAGATTTTATGAAGATTCCTTTAGATCCCCCAGATTTTAAGAGATTCCCTTAGGCTTGTAAATAATTTCCTAGATTCTCTTACATTTTATAAGATTTTCTTACATTCTATTAGACTCTTTTGGATTCCTTTATATTCTAGAACTTTTTAGAACATTCTAAGACTTTCTAAAACATTCTAAGACTTTCAAAATATTCTAGAACTTTCTGGAAGTATTTTCCTAGATTTCCTTACATTCCCATAGATTCCCCTACATTCTAGAACATTCTAAAACTTATTAGAATAATTTGGAACTTTCTGGAAGAATTTTCTTAGATCCCCCCTAGATTCTCTTACGTTTTATAAGATTTTCTTACATTCTATTAGATTCTTCTGGATTCCTTTACATTCTAGAACTTTTTAGAACATTCTAAGACTTTCTGAAACATTCTAAGGCTTTCAAAATATTCTAGAACTTTCTGGAAGTATTTCCCTAGATTTCCTTACATTCCCATAGATTCCCCTACATTCTAGAACATTCTAAACTTATTAGATCTCCCCTAGATTCTTTATGTTCTAGAACTTTCTAGAAGATTCTAGAACTTTCTAGAGCCTTCCAGAACATTCTAGAACTTTCTTGAACTAGCTAGAATCTTATAGTCTATTTTATCTTAATGGGAACATTACCCTTAAGTATATTTGTAACATAAATTCTTCATGGAATTAATGCTTGGTCTAGTGGTTAGAGTGGGGGGTTTGGGGGGTTGAGGACCAGGGTTCGAATTCCCCCAATAACATAAAAAGTTTTAAAAGCCTTTCCTTAAGGGACGAGCATTCAACATGAGCCTTAGGATCTTAGACTCGATCAACGATCAAGATCTCATCATATAAAAGCAATATGAGCCGTAGGATCTATTACATATAATTCCCAAAGCTATGTGGACCGTAGGATATGTGCTAAGCCACCTTAGCCGTAGGATCTCGGATCGACGACCAGGATCAAGAGCAACCTGGGCTGTTAGATCGATTACATAGAATTCCCAAAGCCATGTGCACCGTAGGATCTGCCCCAAACCAACGTGAGCCGTAGCATCTCGGATCGACGGTCAGGATCAAATCAACCTGGACCGTAGGATCGTTACATATATATAGTCTATATAAGAACCCCCGCGACAAACATATATGCACCGTACCAAACCTCCCAAAGCCACGTGAGCCGTAGGATCTCGGATCAACGGTGTTACAAACATAAGAACATATATATGTTATGATATATCTAACATATATATGTTCTTATGTTTGTCCTCTTGAATCCGACCGTTGATCCGAGATCCTACGGCTCACGTGGCTTTGAGACGTATCATGCGGCCCAGATGGCTTGGGAGTTTGTGTATAGACTATATGTAAGCGATCCTACGGTTCAGGTTGATTCGATCCCGATCGTCGGTCCGAGATCCTACGGCTCACGTTGGTTTGGGACACATCCTACGGTGCACATGACTTGGGAGTTATATGTAATCGATCTAACGGCCCAGGTTGCTCTTGATCCTGATCGTCGATCCGAGATCCTACGGCTCAGGTGGCTTGGCACATATTCTACGGTCCACATGGCTTTGGGAATTATATGTAATAGATCCTACGGGTCATATTGCTTTTATATAGTGAGATCTTGATCGTTGATCGAGTCTAAGATCTAAGGCTCATGTTGAATGCTCGTCCCTTAAGGAAAGGCTTTTAAAATTTTTTATGTTATTGTGGGGATTCGAACACTGGACCTCAACCCCCCAAATCCCCCACTCTAACCACTAGACCAAGCATTAATTTTATGAATAATTTATGTTTCAAATATACTTAAGGGTAATGTTGTAATTAAGATAAAAAGAAACAGTGCCCAGCGTTGCTGGCATAGCTAGAAACTGTGAATGACATACTGGAGCAATTGTTAAATGGATTCTTGTTTTTAAAATTGGATAATCAAGAGCATTCGACCACATTTCGCACTTCCCCTTATCTTTTCCGTTTCCTTTTTCATTTTGCCTTTGTCTACTATTTTTTTTTTCCTATTTCCCCCTTGCCCCTTTTTCCCTTTTTACATTTTTCAATTTACTTTTTTCTTTTTCCATTATTCCATTTCCTCTTTTTCACTTTTTTTTGTTTACCTTCCATTTTTTCCTTTTCTATTTTTCCCTTCCCTTTTCTCCAATTTGTGGTTGCCCTTTTTCCCTTTCCTTGTGCCCTTTCCCCCCTCTCTTTTCCCATTTTCCTCTTCCCCTTTTCCTCGTGCCCTTCTTTCTATGTTTTTCTTTTCTCCTTTCCCTTTCCTTTCCCTTTTCCTTTTCCCTTTCCTTCTCCCCACCTTTTCTTTTTCCCCTTTTTTCCCTTCCCTTTTCCTCTTTTGCCCAAATTTCTTCTTCCTTTTTTTCTAGTGCCCTTTTCCCTTCCCTCCCCCCCTCCTTTTTTCTTTTCCCTCTTTCCCTTTCCCTTTTTCCATGTCTATTTTTCCTTCGGTTTTCCCCTTTCCTCACCCTTTCCCTCTTCCCTTTTTTGCCATGTCCCTTTTCTCTTCTATTTTTTCATGCTCTTTTTTCGCTCCTCTTTTCCCCTTTCTTCACCTTTTTCCTCCTCCCCCTCCTTTTTCCTTTTTTCCTTCTCTTTTTCTTTTTCTATTTTGCTTTTCCTTTTTATTCACCTCCCCTTTCTATTTTTCCATTTTACCTCCCGTTTTTTCCCTTTTGCCTTTTTCCATTTGCTTCCACTTTTTTCACGTTTGCTTTTTCCATTTTCAACCTCCTTGTCTTTTTTTCCCTTCCCTTTATTTCTCTTCCCCTTTTTACAGTGCCATTTATTCCTTCCCTTTGCCCACCCTTTCCCTCTTCCCTTTTTCTCGTAGTCTTTTTTTTTCCCTTTCCTCCCTCATTTGTTTTTTTTCTTTTTCCCTTTCCCCTTTCCTCCCCTCCTCTCTCTTCCTTTTTCCCTTCTCTCCTTCTTTTTCTCTTCCTCTTTTCCCCATGCCCTTTTTCCCTTTTTGCCCCTCCTCTTTTTCCTTTTACCCTTTCCATCCCTTCTCTCCTCCCTTTTTCTCTTTCCTTTTTTTTTTCGTGTCCTTTTTCCCTTCCTTTTTTCTCCTTTCCCACCTTTTTCTCTCCCCCTTTCCCACTGTCCCTTTTTGCTCCCTCCTCCTCTCCCCTTTTCCCTTTCCATTTTCCTTTCCTTTTCCCTTTTTCCTTTTCCCTTCCCTTCTCTCTACCCTTTTCCTCATCCCTTTTTCAACTTCCCTTTTACTCCCCGTCCTCACCTTGCCCTCTTCTCCTTTTCATAGTGCCATTTTTTCCTTTATTTTCTCTCTTACTTTTCCTTTCTCTTTTTGTCCTATTTTCTATCCTTTTATCCATGCCTTTTTTGTTTTCATTTTTGCCTTTATCTCCTCCCTTTTTCTCCTTTCCCCACCTTTTTTCTTCCCCCTTTCCCAAAGTGTTCCTTTTCACTCCCCTCCTCCTCCCCTTTTTTTTACCTTTTCCTTTCCTTTTCCCTTTTTTTTTTTTTCTTTTTTCCTTTTCCCTTCCTTTTTTTCTACCCTTTTTCTCATCCCTTTTCAACTTCCCTTTTACTCCTATCCTCATCCTTTCCATCTTCTCCTTTTCATAGTGTCCTTTTTTTCTTTATTTTCCTTTCCCTTTTTCGTGCTCTTTTCACTTTTCTTTTTTCTTTTCTTTCTTTCACTTTTACCCGTGCCTTTTTGCCTTTCACTTTGCCATTTTCTCCTCCCTTTTCCTTTTCCCTTTCCTCTTCACACATTAGAGCATGGCCAATCATGGTGGAGGGAAGTCGTGCGATAAATCTCGACCTCCGAATGCAATCGGATGATCTCAACCATCCAAATTAGGGTTTTCATTCATGACATACTTACGCTATAACATTATAATATAAGATAGAATATAACATTCTAGATAGTTCTAATAAGTTCTAGAATGTAGGGGAATCCGTCGGAAATGTAAGGAAATAGGGAAATAGAAAGTTCTAGGATGTTTTGAAAGTTTCAGAATGTTCCAGAAAGTTCTAGAATATTCTAGAAATTTCTAGAATGTAAGGGAATCCAGGAAAATTAAAGGGAATATAAGGAAATATCATAAATTGTAAGAGAATGTAGGAAAAAAATCTAGTTGAATCTAAGGGGATCTTCATAATATCTAAGGGAATCTAAGAAAATCTTGATGAAATCTTAGAGTTTTTTTTTTTAAGATTTTGCAAAGAGCCACAATAGAATGTTTCAAAATGTTTCATAATAAAGATGTACAATATAAATCTTAAAAAAAAAATGTTCTAGATGCTCAGGACAAGCGCCTCAGTCTAAAAATAGAAAGTGTTTTAGAAATGTTACACAGATCCAAAATAGATTATTTTGGAAGGTTCTAAATGCTCATGGGTAAGCACCTCAACCAAAATAGAAAATTCTAAGAGAATCTAAGGGAATCTTCATAAATGCTAAATATAGTACATAGAATGTTGAAGAATATAGAGGAATCACAAGAGAATCTCAGTAGAATCTTTGGTTACTTAGAGCGCGACAGGGCCTTGCACCGTAAGAACATGCTAAAATTGGAACATGCATCGTAGGACGTATTAATTTTCTTGTATATCTACTCTATATCTTATATTATAATGTTGTGTAATGGACCGCACCCTAAATCGGACGGTCGAGGATTTGATTGACCAATGGTGGAGATGATGTGTGCGTGTCTTCAACTAAAATTTCATCTTGACTATGGCTTCAATATGAAAGGGAAAAGGAAAAGGGAAAAGGGAAAAGGGGAAGGGGAAGGGGAAGGTAAAAGGAAAAATGATGAAATGGAAAAGGAAAAGGGAAACGAAAAGGGAAGGGAAAAGGAAAACGATGAAAGGGAAAAGGGAAAACGATGAAAGGGAAAAGGGAAAAGGAAAAGGGGAAGGGAAAAGGAAAAAGACGAAGGGAAAAGGGAAAACGGAAAAGGGAAAACGGAAAACGGAAAAGGGAAAAGGGAAAAGGGCAAAGAAAAAGGGACGGAAAAGGAAAACGATGAAAGGAAAAAAGGGAAAAGGGAAACTAAAAGGGAAGGGAAAAGGAAAATGATGAAAGGGAAAAGGGAAAAGGAAAAGGAAAAGGGAAAAGGAAAAAAGGGAAAAGGAAAAAGGGAAGGAAAAGGAAAACGATGAAAGGGAAAAGGGAAAAGGGAAAAGGAAAAAGGAAAAGGAAAAACGATGAAAGGGAAAAGGGAAAAAAGGAAAAGGAAGAGGGAAGGGAAAAGGAAAAAAACGATGAAAGGGAAAAAGGGAAAAGGGAAAAGGAAGAGGGGAAGGAAAAGGAAAACGATGAAAGGGAAAAAGGAAAAAGGAAAAGGAATAAAGGAAAGGTAAGAGGAAAAAGGAAAGAGAAGGAGAAAAGGAAAATGGAAAGATAAAAGAAAATAGAAAAAGGAATAGAATAGGCGAGGGGGAAAGGGAACGGAAAAAGAGCAACCATGAGAAGGGTAAGAAGTAAAGGTGAGAAAAGGAGAAAAAGGTAAGGGAAAATAAGAAAAGGTTGCAAAGTCTATGGGAAAAGAAAAGTAAAAAGGAAAAGAGAGGGGAAAAGGGAAAAAGAGAACTTGGGAAAAGGAACGAGAAAAAGAGAAAAAGGAAAGGGCGAAAAAAAGGGGAAAAGAGAAAGGGTGAAGAAAGAAAAAGGAAAGCAAAAAAGAGCATCGAAAAAAGAGAGGGAAAGGATGGAAAAATGAGGAAAAAGGTGGGGGAAATTAGAATAGACAAAGGGTAGGGAGCAAGGAATAGGAAAAGAGGAAGGAGAAAAGGGCACGAAAAAAAAGGAAGAGGGAAAGGGTGAGGAAATAGAAAAAAGAAAGGGAAAAGAGTATGGGAAAGGGAAAAGAAAAAGAAACAAGAAAGGAGAAAGTGGAAAGGGGAAAAGGGGAAGAAGATGGGGAAAGAAGGAAAAAGGGTACATAAAAAAGGTTGAGAAAAGGGAATGGAAAGAGGCATATGAAAAGCGAAGGGAAAATGTAAAGGAAGGGGAAAGAGAAAGGAAAAGGAAAAAGGAACATCTAAAGCAAAAGGGTGGGGAAAGTATGAAAAGGGAATGGAAAGTTGAAAGGAAAAGGGAAGCGGAAAAGGAGAAGGGAAAGCAAAAAGAGCATGAGGAAAAGAGGAGAGAGAAATGGGAAAAGAGATGGGGAAAAAGGGCACGGATCAAGAGGAAGAGGGTGGGGAAAGGAAGAAAAGGGCACATGAAAAGGTAAGCAAAAGAGAACGAAAAAAAAAAATGCATAAGAAACGGAAAGAGAAAAGGAAAAAGGAAGAGGAAGGGGAAAAGGAAAGGAAAAGAGAGTGGAAAATGGGAAGAGCGAGGGAAAGATAAAAAGGAAGGGAAAAAAGTGGATAAGAAAAAAAAAGAAAGAAAAAAGGGGAAGGGGAAAGGGAAGGCAAAGGGAGGGAGAACGGGGTTAGAAAAAAAAAGGGAGAATAAAAAAAGAAAGAAATTAAAGGTTCCTAATTTATGCCCAGCAAGGCTGGGTACCATTACTAGTATGTTCTTATGTTTGTCGCGCTTATCCGACCGTCCATTCGAGATCCGACGGCTCGCGTGGCTTTGGGACATATCCTACGGCCCAGATGGCCTGGGAGTTTATATATAATCCGGTGATAGACGCCGATCCCACGGCCCGTGTTGATCCGGATCCCCGATCGCTCTGGTCCGAGATCCTACGGCTCACGTTGCTTTGGGACACATCCTACGGTGCACATGGCTTTGGGAATTATATGTAATAGATCCTATGGCTCATGTTGCTTTAATTATTGTCACGTGCCCCTTAGGAAAAGGCTTTTAAAATTTTTATGTTGTATGGGGGATTCGAACCCTGGCCATTGATCCCCCAGCCCCTCATTCTAACCACTAGACCAAGCATTAATTCCAAGAATAATTTATGTTTCAAATATACTTAAGGGTAATGTTCCCATTAAGATAAAATAGACTATAACATTTTAGCTAGTTCAAGAAAGTTCTAGAATGTTCTGGAAGACTCTAGAAAGTTCTAGAATCTTCTAGAAAGTTCTAGAACATAAGAGAATCTAGGGGAATCTTCATAAAATCTAAGGGAATCTAAACAAATGTTGATGAAATCTTAGAGTATCTAAGGGAATCTTTATAGAATCTCTTTGAATCTCATATAATGTAAGGGAACCTCTAAAGGGATCTAAGGGGATCTAGGAGGATCTTCATAGAATCTTGGAGAATCTATGAAAATCTAATGGAATCTAGAGGGAATCTTATAAAATTTAGAGGAATCTCCACGAAACCTCCAAGAGAACCTTGATAGAATCTTAGAGAATCTATGAATTTAGAGTATTCTCAAGAGATTCTTTTAGAATGTAGGGCACGACAAGAACTTGCAGCATAGGAACATGCTAAAACTCGGACATGCACCGTAGAGATCCGACGGCTCGCGTGGCTTTGGGACGTATCCTACGGCCCAGATGGCCTGGGATCCTACGGTCCAGGTTGATCTGATCCTGATCGTCGGTCCGAGATCCTATGGCTCACGTTGCTTTGGGACACATCCTACGGTGCACATGGCTTTGGGAATTATATGTAATATCCTATGGCTCATGTTGCTTTAATTATTGTCACGTGGTAAGATCTCGACCCTTGATTGGGTCCAAGATCCTACGGCCCAAGTTGAATGCTCATCCTTTAGGAAAAGGCTTTTAAAATTTTTATGTTGTATGGGGGATTCGAACCCTGGCCATTGATCCCCCAGCCCCTCATTCTAACCACTAGACCAAGCATTAATTCCATGAAAATTTTATGTTTCAAATATACTTAAGGGCAATGTTCCCATTAAGATAAAATAGACTATAACATTTTAGCTAGTTCAAGAAAGTTCTAGAATGTTCTGGAAGACTCTAGAAAGTTCTAGAATCTTCTAGAAAGTTCTAGAACATAAGAGAATCTAGGGGAATCTTCATAAAATCTAAGGGAATCTAAACAAATGTTGATGAAATCTTAGAGTATCTAAGGGAATCTTTATAGCATCTCTTTGAATCTCATATAATGTAAGGGAACCTCTAAAGGGATCTAAGGGGATCTAGGAGGATCTTCATAGAATCTTGGAGAATCTATGAAAATCTAATGGAATCTAGAGGGAATCTTATAAAATTTAGAGGAATCTCCACGAAACCTCCAAGAGAACCTTGATAGAATCTTAGAGAATCTATGAATTTAGAGTATTCTCAAGAGATTCTTTTAGAATGTAGGGCATGACAAGAACTTGCAGCATAGGAACATGCTAAAACTCGGACATGCACCGTAGGACGCATTAAATTTCTTGTATATATATATTTTTTAAGGACTTGAGCCTTTATTATCCAGAGAAAGTTACAGAGTACAATGGGGGACTAATAACTCAGTTGAGAGAATGTCCACCAGAGCAAAACCACCCCACTCAAATACAACATCTAAACAATAATATGAAGAGCAAGCAAAAACTCATAAATAAGTACGAATCTGAAGATAGTGCTCCCAAATACGGCTCTTCACCTCATTAGCAATTGATGAGCACCTGAATGCTTTGACAATTCGTTGTTGGGCATTAAGAAGGATCTGTGCATCTGAACAAGAAAGACCTTGAATACGAGAAGATTCCTTCTTTTCCAAATGGACCAAATGATCCATGCAGAAGCCAAATGAAACGCCCTTTTTGCCAAATTATCCCAACTACTTGGATAGACTACTAATAACACCTGTTGGCTATTCAAATTGCAATGAAAGAGGCCTTGAAGCCACAACCAAGCATGTCTGACATGTCTACATAGGAAGAAGCAATGCTCAATTGCTCGTCCCTCTATCCACATAAGGGACAAAGTGCAGATACCTCTGGACGAAATCTGTGCACCAGAATGTTAACGCGCAAACAATGATGAGTGACTTGCCACCATAAAACAGATACTTTGGGATGGAGTAGTTTATCCCATACCCATTTCCATACTGCTTTCTGCCGATCCCGAGGAATGACCAAAGGCCACTTGGACGAAAGAGGCAAGACGTCAGCATCAAGCAAGGCCTTGTACATGGAATTCACCAACTTATCTGCTTTGACACGCTCATGAACTACCCAAGGCTGGGGGCCATCCACTTGTGCTACTGGAGGAAGAATTGAAGACACCTTCTGCCAAATAGCTCGATCCCACCTTAAAAGGAGGAACTTAGCTCTAAACTCTTCCCATGTCAGCAACTGCCTTTGATTATTGTACCAATCAGATATCGTATGCACACCTACTGCTCTCCATCGACGCTGCGTCAATGGGTGGACTGAAGCTACCAGGGACCACCGTCCAATGGAATCCACCAACAACTTGCAGTAGTGCTAGCGTGCGCAAGATGGTGAAAATGAAACAGAGATTGTACAGTCTCCCATGCAACTAGCAATCCTCTAAGAAATGGGGATGCATTAGGGTATGCGGTCAGTGGATAAAACAGAGCCCAGGGGAAGAGTAGCCTAAGAGACCGAGACCCAAAAGAAATGCACATTTGCAAAGACTGATAAACAAGACGGGAACCCGGGGACTCATCCACATTATTCAAAATTCTCCAAATAAACTTAGAAATCATCACCTTGCTCTGCAAAAGAAATTTGATCATTCCAAGGCTGCCAAAATGCTTTGGCAACATGCACTTTTCCCAACTGAATTTGACAGTAGCACCCTCCTCTGTTCCCCTCCAGATGAAGTTCCCGACGACGTTGACGAGAAGTTGTATCTTTGACTGTGGAGCCAACATGAATGAAGCCATATACACATGGGTGCTGCTTAAAACTGACTTAGCCACAACGATTCGTCCTGCCATGGAAAGCTTCGCTGTGGACCACCAGAAAAGGTGCTTTTCCAAGCCCTTAATCACTGCCTCCCACGCATCTCCTGATGAGATATGAACACCTATAGGAAAAGCAAGAAGTTTGGTTGCTTTACCATGGGGAAGGATCTTCCATGGATAGGCAGCTACACATGATGGAACTGGAGAGTCCAATGCCCATAGTGCTGTACACTTCTGCCAACCCACAAAAATACCAGATGCTAGGGAAAAAGAATCCAACAAGGAAACAACATTCTGCAAATTTTGCTCATCTGCCCTCAAAAAAAGGAAAGTGTCATCCCACAGATCTCCTGTGACCCATTGTTCATAGGAAGTCCATGCAAGATTCCCTCTTGTGCGGCAAGAGAGAAGACCTGGGCAAGGACCTCTGCCACAACTATAAATAACAATGGAGCTAAAGGGCAGCCCTGGCGGATGCCACGACCCACCTGAAAGAATGCTGAGGGTTTCCCTTGGAAGAGAATAGAAGAGCGAGCAGAATAATGAAGCCTCATGACATCAGCTGTGAATTGTGCACCAAAACCAAAGCGTAAGTTCTCTAAGAAGGCCCAGTCGACACTGTCATATGCTTTTACAAAGTCCAGCTTCAAATAAACAATTTCATGCCCCTGAAGTCGAGCCCAGTAAATACCTTCATAGGCAGCAGCTACATTGTTTAATATGCATCGTCGTGGCAGAAATCCTGACTGTGTAGAGGATATGGAATCAACAAGAATATCCCGAAGCTTTTGTGCATAAGCCTTGGCAAAAATCTTGTACACAGAAGATAGTAAGGTGATAGGGCGCCAGTCCGAAATTGTTGAAGGATCCTTACACTTGGGAATAAGAGAAATGCAGCCCGAGTTAAGAATTTTATCTAGACGCCTTTGCCTCTTGAAATCCTGAAATGCATCCACGTCATCGCCAACCCAATCCCATAACTCCTGAAAGAACTCCACAGGAATACCATCAATTTTAGGACACTTTCCTTTCTTCAAAAGGAAGGTAGCATCTGCTAAATCATTCATCGTAATCTCTGCTTCTAGAGTAGCTCTTTGTACCTCCGATATAATAGGATGTATCTTTGCCAGTAATGCCTCCTGAAAATCTGATTGGAAGGGAAGACGACGAGAAGCAAAAAAAGAAGAAAAGTGGCCACGCAGAAAGAACTTAAGTTGCTGAGGATCAGAGATGAGAGGCCCATCTTGAACTTGGAGAGACACCATCGCAGAAGCTTGTCTCCGAATTTTTGCAGCTCTAAAAAAGAAGCATGTGCAATGATCCCCCTCTTTGAACTATTGCAGGCCCGCTTTAACTCGAGCGTGATGAACTTGCTCTGCTTCCATCTGTCTAATGCTGGCCAAAATCTGCTTCTCCTGCTGGGCATCTGATGGTACAACAGACCTGCAAGCCACTAATTGTTGGTACAGAGCAATCAAAATTCCTCGATTAGCAGCAACTCGCTGACGACCCCCATTCTTAGCAAAGGACTTCGCGGCAGCTAGAGCATCAACAATTCCAGCCATTCCTTTCCTTCTCACAAATGCAGAGGACCAGGCGTGCTTGCATCCATCTTTAAACTCCTCATCCTATGAAGTATTTAACTTGAAATAAGTCTTGGTCCTACTATGCGCCGTATCTTGAGAACAAGAGAAATACTGCGGATTGTGATCTGAAATAGAGTTGTCAAGCATGTTTTGGCGAGAGAAATTATGCAAATATATAGCTGCCACTGCATTATAATAGCCCATGTCATGACGTGCATATGCTCTACCAGCTCCAAGCCAGCCATTGCACCAAGTGAAGGTTCCATCGCCATTCACCTCTACGAAACCACAGTCATGCATCAACCGCTGCCATTGTTCACGTTCAAAGCCTTGGATGACTTCTGATCCTCTGCCGCACCGATCAACTTCCAACTCCACCATATTGAAGTCACCCACCAGCAACCATGCAACATGAGCCCCCAGTCGAACTAGTTTAGATCTCAAAGCAGCCCAGAGTGCACCTCTTTGATGAGGTCTATTGTGCGCATACACATTCACTAGTCCCCACTCTTATCCCTGATCAAACCACTTGATAATGATCCAGCGACCAAATCTGTCAACATGACTGAATGTGACTGCTAGATCATGTCTCCATGCTGTAAGGACCCCCGCTTTTGCCGAGTCTGCTGCAGCCACCAAGACGTTATATTTCCTACCGGCCACAGAAGCTATCTTTTGCACATCCTCTTTCTTGCACTCTGAATTCAACCTAGCAAGAGCCATGGAAAGTCTGCTCCTTTTAGTTGGGGAGGAAGCAACACCCCGAACATTCCAAAAAACCAGCTTCATAACGCAGGGGGGTCCGGAGGTCGATGTTAATCCAAAATATAGCTTTTGGCATTCACCAATTTGATTTAATTACCCTGTTTCTAGCATCTTGTCTTTCTATTTCTCAAGTTTACTATTTTGTTTTCTATTTTGTGATTTACAAATATTCTATGACATGAATGGCTAATCTTTGTTCTTTGCATTTCGTAGGTTCTTAAACTGCAGATTCTGGTGCAATTTATTGTAATATCGTGAGGTAGCACACATAGGCTTCACATAAAAGGATGATACACAGCCCACATCTTTGTAAGGCATATAAACAAAGAATTTTTAATCTTGATGTTGCAAGCAGTGTATTTGCCAAGGAGGAATCAGCCTGGTATGGTTTTTCAACATATGACATTATTATCCTTTTCCCTATAATAGGCACACTGATTTGCAAAATGTCGTTCTTTAAATCTTTTGAGTGTCCAAACTTATTCAAGTATGAAGAAATAGAGTAAAATGTTGTAACTGGCCGTGGCATCTGATTTACTCGTCACTCTAATCAGAGGACTAGGTTAAGTTGCTGCTCTAGGCTGGGCTGGAGGAACAACATCACAGCTTTTGGAGGCTATATAAAGAGGTATACAATCAGTATAATTGAAAGAAGAATAACTAAAAGGAGCCTAAGATGTGCATATTTCATTGCTATATTGTTTTCCAGGCTTTGTGTTTATGAGCTTCAGATGGGCTTCATTCTTGGTGCAATATGGCGCAGACATTTGAAAAGCTAACGACTGATGTCACAACGAATATGTTGTTAAGCAAATATGTTGTTATGCTGTCAACAATAGATAGTGAATGTGTCAATATGTTGTTCACAACGAATATGTTGTTATGCTTTCAACAACAGATAGTGATAAACATGTTGAATGGGAAGACTTCGATCTTTCACTAGTTTAGTTTTATTAAATCTAGATATTTAGATTTGTCGGTTGCATTTTAGGTCAAATGGAAATACCAGGGTTCAAATCCCTGGGCCCTTTTATATGAATTGATATTAGAAAGTTCAAAAATTGTTTCTTAGTTTGTTGTATGAATCGTGATTTATAATGGAAAAGGAAACAATATCGTTTGATGAAGAAATTCATATTGATTGACTGACCACTTAAGTTTGCAAAATGATAATGCTTTCCAAGTTATGGTTTAGTAAGTGCATTAATATCAATTGCATCGCCCAAAATTACATCAATTACCATTTTTTTTTTTTTTTGTTAATTATGAATATGGTATGGCAGTGCTCAATAGTTTGAGAAACCTCTATGGTTGATTCTATGGAGCGAACATTCAAAGGTGTGGCTAAGTATAACAGTCCAATGGTGTAATGGGGCAAACATTTTGATTTTTCACCTCCTCCGTTGCCTAGACCCCGTGATCAAGGTCAATATGTCATGTTTACCCTGGAACGTGACCAAGATCAACGTGACGAAGATCCATGGGGATCCATGCACGCATGTGTGGCCTCTAAATGGAACCCTAGACCTATGTCCTCAAAAGGTACAAAGTCGGAAAGGGATTATATAATTTGGCACAATCAATCGTAAATTTATGGATAGGGGCTATACTGTATGTTAATTCGAAAACCCGTATGGTATGGATTTTTCTACTCCAAAAATCCGTATACAGGGGTTTTTTTTGTGACCCCTCGAACGCACATGCCATCTGTCCATATACAGAGGTGCACCCCCTGGAACTTTAGCAAGTACAAGAAAGATTCACACACAGAGTGTTTTAATATCAAGTGTTTCAATATCAAGTGTTTAAATTATACTGGCAACTACTGTAAGGAACTAGTGTATGGAACAAGTGTTTAAATAATGAAGTGTTCAAGGATGAAGTTATATAAGTAAATAGGTCCATCATTTCCTATCACCCTAGATCAGTCATTGTTTAATAATGTTTAAGTGTCAAGATTAAAAGTGATGTTGTTTAAGTATTTCGAGTTCAATAACTTGTGTACTTATATTGTATTTTGTGTTTGTAACTTAAAAGAGTTTCAGAGTAAGTGTCAACACTCAATATTGAGTGTTTGATTGCATGTTCAAAAGTGTTGAATTCAATATGTATAGTGTTTAAGTGTCTTGTGTTTACTGTTTATTTGTATTTACATTCTAATTGCTAGATTCTCAAGTATTCCATTGTCAACCAAGTATTTAAGTGAACTGAATGCAACAACAAGGCCAATCCTCAAAGTTTCAACTCATGAAACCTGTTGCAAACCATATATTAATGAAAAAGACTGCTCATAAATTTGAAAACCATAAATATTGCATTCAATGACAACTTATTTACATTGTAGAAGGTTCAAGCGTACTGGCTTTATAAAATAGGCAATTCAAAATCATTGACATAGTGTCAATGGATGCTAGCTATAGTTCAACATGCACATTCATGCTGTACAAAAAGAACATTGAAGTTCATGCGCATTCCAAAAGGGATCTTCACTCTGCATAATTGAAATTTGAAACTGAATTAACATACACATAACTGTAGTTGCAAGATCAATAAGTTGCAAACCTTGTAAGTGTAAAGAGATCTTCTGTTTAACAAACTGTTCGAGTGTCATGGTTTCTTCATCACTGTCATCATCACGAGCATCAGCAACTTCGGCAGCAACAGATGGAATTGAGGGTACTGCAACTTGGACAGGAACAGGAAGAGATGGACATGAAGGTGCTTGAACTGAAGGGCTTCAATGAAAGGTATTACAACTTCAAGTGAAGGAGCTTGTACTAAAGGTATAGTGGCTTCACCCTGTGCTGGAACTGAAGTTGTTGGAATAAAAGGTGTTGGAACTGAAGGTGCTGGAATTAAAGGTGCTGGAACTAAAGGTACTGCCATTACAGGGGCTGGGAAGGTGGTGCAGCAGCAATTGTAAATAATTCTAATGGTTCAAACCACATATTTGCAATCTGGCTAGAGTTGAAGGACTCAGCTTGGTTGGTTAAACTATCATCTAACAGAAGACAATGAAGATCAGTAGTTGCGATTGTCCGTAACTTTATTTGGGGTGGGACTGAGGAGCATGCTGTGGTCAAGGTTGCATGGTCCAAATGCACCAAGCCAAAATTTGCAGGTGGTTTGGGTATGACAGACTTCCATTTGCAGAGTAAGATTCTAATTTCTAAATTCATTTGGAGGATCCTTAAGGATATGGTTGACTCACCTAGAGTGCGGTTGGTGAAGCAGTCACTTGCACAGTGTGTTCCTTTTGGGAAAGCTTCATTAAAACCGCTTCTTCCTTGGAGTCTCTTTTATCAGCTATGCCCTTTTCCTAATGCCTCTCCTTTTTTGAAAGGCTTGCTGGAGTCATGGGAGACAATAAGGATCCTATTTCGGATTGATCTTATTGCATGTCATCAGCCGAGTGCCCCTTGTTGGTGGATACGTGTGGAAAATAATCTTCCACTTTGTGCCTCGGTTCATCCATTAACTCAACGGCGCTGGAGGTTAGCAGGAATCTTGACAGTTGCGGCATGGAATGATTCTGGCCAGTTAGCGACATGGCAAATCTTTCAAACAAAATTCTCATTGTCTCGATGGGACAGACCTATTTGGCAAAAGGTTGCTAGTACTCTGACATTGGTTGCTCCAGAGGCTAGTGAAGGGTGCATGTGGATTTGGGTAGAAGCATAAAAGGGTGATTGAATTTTTTTGTATATTAATGTAAAAAATTGAACTGGGCTAAAGTATTTGTAATGTACATTTTGAATTTTACATGGAGTTGCCTATCATTAATTAAGGTTGTTGACGTCCAACATTCTCCATAATTATATCAAATTCTCCCGAAATATTGGCGCACATTTTGAACTTTCCTCAATCCTTACATTTTGAACCTTACATTTTGAATTTGTACACTAGACTTGAATTCCTTACATTTTGAATCTGTAAATGTAAAATACTGGCACTTTTTTTGCCCACCCTTTCATGCTTCTACCCATTTCCCACCAGAGTATTCATGAGCATAGGCTTGTGAATTCTATGTATAGGCTGCTTGTCAACAGTGATATCCTTCCGCCATCCACTAGGTGGTCCCTTCAGCTTTCACCTCCCAATTGGAGACGTATGTGGACTTGGGCTTGGGATAAACTACTCCATCATAAGGTGGTTGTGCTTTGGTGGCAGATTCTTCACAGATGCCCTCGTGTGAACGTGCTTGTCCACAGATTTGATCCTCGAGTGTCACCACTGTGCAAGCAAAGGGACGAGACCATTGAGCATTGTTTCTTTTTATGTGTTCATCTCCAGCCTGTTTGGTCTTGGTTGCTTTCTCTTTTTCATGTGACATTGACAAGTCAGCAAGTGCTTCTGGCTATCTATCTGGATACTTGGAATAAGTTGCGGAGCCAAGCATTTTATTTAGCATCAAGATGGTTGTTGTGGTCACTGTCTATCTTTCAGGGTTTGGATATTCCTCCTGCAGTTATCCTCCAAGACGCACAAGCTAGAATTGTTAAGGCTTACCATTGCTCTTCGCTTGCTCCTGCCAAGCGACAATTGATATTTGAGTTCTATTTGAGTGTGTTGTGTTATGCATAGGCTGGTGGTTCTACTCAGTGGATCATGTTTATCCTCTGAGACTTTATTCCCGTTTCTGCATTTGTATTTTTCTTTTGGCTTGGAGTTTCAATAAAGTTTGTCGTCCTTCAAAAAAAAAAAAAAAAAAAAAATCAGTAGTTGCAAATTGAAAGCACATAATTATTTGAAATCAAATGTAGCACATATCTGTGGGAGCATCCTGTTGTGGGTTCTTCTTAGAATCCTTTGGCACTTCTTTGGCAGGTGTATTCTTCTTAGGATGTTTTTTGGTAATCACTGGCAGCTTACTTTTTTATCCAGCCTTCTTTGTATTATTTGTCTTATCTGTAAGATAACTAAGTTAGAAATACAAACAAATATAACATTATTTTATAGCTATAACACTCACCAGAAACTGTAAATACATGCTCACGTGCATTCCGTTTACTAGGCCTACCTTTACGAACATTAGGGAGTTTCTTTTGACCAACTGCTTCTATAATTGGTAAGGATTCTATTACTATTGGTGCAAGTTCAACCTCAGAAATCCGTGGACTTGTTTGATCCTTAGCAGCTTCATTGTCCTCTACAAGTGTAGCATGTTCTTCTCCTTTCCTCTTTCTCTTAGCAGCAACTGCAAAAAACACAAGGCTGTAAGGCAAAACTGCAATCAATATACACATTAGTCAACATACTAACCTTTCTTGGATGATGTCACAGACCTTGTTATACGTCTCTTAACCTTTGCAGGTTCAGGTTCAGGTTCAGATAGTTGTTCATCCTCTATGTCTTCATCCTCTTCTTCCTGAGCAAGATGTTCTTCCTTACTCTTGTTGCTAGGTAAGGAATCCAGGTAGCCAAGCTCAACATATAATTCTGTAGGCACTTCTCTCTTGCAAACAATGCAAAGAAGGTTCTCCATACAAACTTGGAAACAGAACAAGTGATAGTTGTGTCCACAATTTAATTCAACATACAATGTATAATCTGGATTGAAATCAAAACCACATACCTGACAACCATGAAGAAGATTAATCATTGTCAGCTTGCCAGAACTCGTTCTAATAATGCTTCTGCTAGCATAATACTCATGAAAGTGCTGCAAATTTTTAACCTTCTCTTTGTATTCAACAAAAACTAAAGTTTTGGTCTGCAAGGCATTGTTCAATTCTGTTAGCTTCTCCTCCATTGCTTTACTGTTGTTAGCCCATTTTTTCCTTTTCAGAATTGTGAGCAGTGACAAACCAAGCTTGGATTCATCATCACAAAGCTTAACAATAGCATTGTCCTCTTCTGGAAAATCTTCAACCAAAACCTCAATATCAAGTTTAACATTTTTAGTAGACTTCGAGACAGAGGTTGCAACCTCATCAAAACCTGCAAGCAAGCCCTGATTTCTAATTTTCTGAACTTTAAACTCTTTGATTTGCTGCTGCAGAGATTTAAAAGAATCTTCAAAGGCTAAGTAGTCAGTTTTTTCTAAATAAAGAAACACCCATATTAATATTCTCCAAAGTAGTGTCTACTTGATCTGTTTTATGCCTCTTGTTCCTATTTGAAATCTCAATTCTTTCAAAAGCAAAGGTAGCCCAATCCAACAAATACTTACTTGGGTTTAATTCAGCTCTTCTGGTGTGCTGCCAAGCAAATGCACGGGCAAAAATAGTTCTGGCCTCATTGTTTTTCAAACCATCTTGATATACCCTGTTAATCAAATCCTTCAGACGATGTTCAAACTCTGGCCTAATTGCTGACACTTTTATCTTGTTGTCTTTCTTCACCTCCCCAGTCCAAACTATCAAAAAATCACTCCTAGTGCAATCTGCCCAAGTTATAGTGCTTGGATCCTTGCCCTCATTGCACAAACCACGATATTCTACAAACTGTTGGACTATGTAAGCTTTCTTCATCTGCAAAACAAGCATCAAAAAAGTTAGGCGCTTCCACATAAAAAAGAACAAAACAAATAAAGATCATGAATCTTTTTTAACTTCAAAAGAGAACAGAAAAATCAGGAAGCAGAACACAGACATGGATCTTTACGTCTTGTTTGGTAAGCAGCTTGCTTGGTTCTTTGCTGAGGCGCCGATCTTCAACTAAATCCTCTATAGGGTTTGTACCCAGTGGCAACATCATAGCAGGCATGACAATAATGAAAATGTACCAGTGATTCATTAGCAGCAGAAAATCTTAGCTCTGGCCACAAATCATAGCATGAAATCATGGCTCCAACTATACGCATAAAAGGTGTGCCATTAGAGTTTTCGGGTAAAGCAAGAACGCAAGGAAAAAAAGGGGGAGGGGGGGAGGCTGAAGGGGTGCTTGCCATGCATGTTTTTCCCCCCCAATATTGTGCTTTTACCCTTAAGTGGATATTGGCTTAAGTGAATTTATCTATCTGACAAAGTGAATCTGCGAATGAATACAGGTAACTTTTTGTTCTATGAAATTCTTCTGCTTGCCTACGGAATATGGAATTCACGTCCATTTTAACCTCAACCATTGTTGCATAGCCATGCAGTACATTTTGGCAAGCATTAACGCCCTTAACCCCTAGCCTGAACGTATATATACTACTACATTACTCAGGGTTTATTTTTAATAGTGGTGTACAAAAATGCGAAAACTCGGCACGTCTTCAGCACCTTACTTTTTTTGTGCAAGCTTGTTTGAAGGGCTCAATGGGCATAATGAAGTCTGGTGACGGCCATTATGATGCTCTGATGATGGGCATTTCGAGATTCAAAGTAAGATCGAAGCACCAAGAGTCGTAGATCATTGAAATCAACGTACTTCCAAAATTCGTCAGTGATCAATATAGTCTGGAAAAACAAGCATGATGATGTCCAAACGATGAAAATTTTGAAATTTGAAGCATGATTGAAGCAACAAGAAATCACAGAATGATTACATAGCCGTATCTCCAAAAATTGTTAGTGATAAACTCAGATCCGAAGGTCATCACTTTTTGACGGATGATAACAATCTCTGACATGTTGTTGAAGTTCAAGTTTAAGGGCTATCAGCGCTTCATCAGTACCCAATGTCACGATGTACTCCCATGATTATATATTACAACATCACACTTCACAATGTTGATAGATTCATCATCACAAGCCTTGAATCTGTGCATTGTCAGAGTTGCAGAAAGGGAGGACTCTTCAGATATAAATGAGGTGGCACATTTCTTTACAAAGGTCGTGCATATACAAGCTAAGGGCATTATAAATGCTACTAGACTTGAAGCAGCCCATCCAGATCACCTTGACATCTTCTAGTGCACACCGAGATAAAATTTTCTGGCTACATGTTCTGTGACACGGTAGTTATCTAAAGGGTACTCATTTTTCAGTTCAGAAAGACCTCACTCCGCTGCAACTCTGTAAAAGAAGAGATGAGTTAGGCAAAGCCATAAAAGGACAACAACAAAAGGCAGTTTATCAAGGAGGCATGACTATAACTGGGATCATTGGCCTTCTGATCCTTGCACTGGTTATGCGTAACTTTATCTTTCCTTCATTTTTTTTTCGTTTCGTTTTGTTTTGCTTTGTACATTGATGGAACCTCATCCCTTGTTTGTTTGTGGATTTAATGCCTCTGCTCATTGTATCGTCCTATGGCTCTTGGTAGTCTCCTTGGACGTTAAGAATTATATCTATCCATCCATCCTAAAGTACAAGTCAGGAAAGCTTTCTAAGCACATTCCAAGCTAACTAGCTCAACTATCATTTGAAACATGTGAGCCTGATTGAGACTAATAGAAAGGATGCTGCCTTGAAGCAAATTACTTTCTATACCATAGAAAGTTTTCCATCCTACAATTACTCATTTTTGAATACAAGCATTTAGTTGCGAGGTCTATGTTGCATAGCTACTTACATGTTTGTAGTACATCGATTAACCGCCATTGCTATGGAAACTCAAAGTCTGCTTTGTCTTAATATTAAAACAATCAACCTTTGCTTTGGAAAATGGACATGCATGCTACCTTCTTGATAAACGCTACTTAAGCTAGGAGAAATACATAGTTTGCATATCATAACTGTCGATTACAATGGAAAAGGTTTGATAACGTTTATAAATGCTTTTTACAAAGTTTCATTGTAGGGAAAAGAGTTTTTAAACGAAAAAAAAAAAAGTTGATGGACCATTGGTTTTACGGTTGGCATGCGAATATTTTCTCTCTTAAGAAAGGGCATGAGATATTATTAAAATATGTGCATCCAGAAATGTGTATAGGTGAATTCGACGAAGAAATTCGGGTTTCGACTAGGGTCCGGTTATCAATATAGGAATTTGATGCCACAGAGGGTGTCAATGAGGCATTTCTCCAGTGTGTCAAAAGAGGCATTTTAGTTCGAGAAAATGTGTCAAAAGAGCTTTCAAAAAGTATGAAATATGTCTTGATCAATATATGAGCCAAAGAATGTAGGAAACAGAGGACAGCCTTGATATACTCCAATGTTGCTATTGATTTGGGTACCTGATGTGGAAAGTAAGCAAATACCCTTTTATAAGCCCTATAAACTGTGTTTTGAAGATGTAATCAACATGTAAGAGATAAGTACTACTCTGCGTCAAGGAGATTTACTCATGTATAAGCGAAGTATGCCATATGCATTCAAAAGAAGTGGCAACCTTCCTCCCTCTCTCCATCCCCCTCCACCCCCGCGACCACTCTCAAATAAATTTACCTAGGCTAGTGCAAAAAAAAGAAAAAAAATAACACTACACTGAAAGATCTAGAATATGCTTCATCATGCCGGCTTGGTTAACATAATGTCTTTTTCTCTTCGCATGAGTAAAAGCCATAACCATCTGTGTAGGCAGTATGTTTGGATGGAGCACAGGTATTTATCAATAATCTTCATATGCACAAAAAATTTACTTAAAGCACAACATTATGCAAGGATATGGAGAACAAGAAAATACATCTTATCAATTAGTTCAATTGAGACCAACAATGCAATGACACAATCTCTTAAATTAAGTGGCTATTATCTGTTCAAATTGTTCACGAACCACAACTTGCTCTTCTAAAAAAATGCATCTCGCTGGTTACGACATGTGGCAAGTATTCTTTGTCTGAAAGTCGAGCAAGAACAGCGGCAGATTTTTACCCTCCTTCCGTCGATCTTACCCTGCATTCCATGGATCTTACCCTGTCGTCGATGTTACCCTGCATTCAGTTGCAGAATGAAGCCTAATGGATACAAAATAGAAGTAGGGTCGCTGTTATTCTCTGGCGCCCAATCCTAAGGCAACGCGTGTCATCGCCTACTACGGAATGGAAGTTGGGTTGCTTCATTCCGGCTGACCGGCTGCGCCTGTTACTCAGCAAGAACTTCCCCGACAGATCTTCACCGGAACAAAAACAGGGTTCTTCCCGGATCTGTTTTTCTTTTCACCGGATCTTCTCTGTTCTGTGCTGTTCTTCAACTATTCTTGGGCGAAAAGGCTTCGGAGGGGTCAGATATTCTTGGCCGAAAATGCTGCAAAGAATTTGTAGGGCAGGGTACCAAAGAACCTCTAGAACATCTGATTTTTGCCGGATCTCTTCCTAATCTGTTCAAGACATCTTCAAATCTGTGTGAAATTCAAAACCTAACTTCACTACTTCTATTTTGTAACTGGATTGATACAAAAGACTCTGTGAGCAGACCCATATGCAAATCTCTTCAAATCTCTTCAAGAACTACCTGTTCTTCAAATCTCTTCAAGAACTCTTCAAAAAAACCAGATTGTTTCTCTGTTCTTCAAGACCCATCTGCGAATCTCTTCAAGAACTCTTCAAAGCTGTTCAAATCTGTGTTCTTGGCCGGAACCGCTTAGCTCCCCTACTTCTATTTTGATGGGGAAAAGAAATGGGTTCCCCTTTTCCGATTCAGCCGGTGACCCGCTCCCGGCTACCGCCGGTCGCGGGACCCCACCGGCTGAATCGGAAAAGGGGACCCCATTTCCTTTCCCCCATACATACAAGTTCTTATTTGTATGCTATACGTTAAAATGGACATGTGTTTAATTCATGGTGCATACAAGAAGTTCATATTTGTATACTATACATTAAAATGGACATGTGTTTATTTGTGGTATGATGAATTTTAAAGGTATATTTGTGGTATGATGAAGCTTGGCTATTTTAAGGGTATGTCTATCCTTAAGAAGCATTTATTTATAAAATCGAAGGAGAGGAAACATCATATGCCACTATATAGGCAGAATCTAGGTGCCTTTTATACACAAAAAAGGTTGACGATGGTGGTGCAGCCACAGAATCATATTAGATTTTGTGCAAGCGTAGGGCATCTTAGAAGAAAGCTAGAGGCTAAGACCTAGATTGGAAGTGGGGGAGACACTTGTGCAATAATTTGAAAGCACTGTCACATTTTTAAACTTGCACTTTCTTAGAGTGCTTCTTCTATTCTATTCTAGTCCAGTCTATTCCAGCTAAGGCTAGTCTAGTCTATTCCAGCTAAGGATAGAAACCCTTGAACCCCTTGTTTGTAGGTGGCCTTAACCCCTTATTTGTAGGTGGATGCCATTCCATCAGAGCACGCCACTATATACTATATGGACACATGTTTCTAATATTTCCTATAACTTGTTATATAAATATACTATATGGACACATGTTTCTAATATTTCCTATAACTTGTTATATAAAGCTATGTATGCCATATTGCCCTTTGCAACATTTTAACAATGGTTAGGTGTGTTGTTCTTCCTTTGATCTTCTTAGAGCTCCTTATACAACTTGCAGTTGCACAACTTTCAGCAAACTTCTACCAGAATTCATGTCCGAATGTTGACACAATTGTGAGCAGCTCGATAAATGCATCTTCGAAAGCGAATAATGTGGTGCCAATTGCAATGTTGAGGCTTTTTGCCCATGATTGCTTTGTGGAGGTATAGAATTGTGATGCCTAGACGAAATATAATTTGATATGGTGTGAATTGAATTGAATTGGATTGAATTGAATTGAATTTGAACATAAATATAATTTGATATGATGTGAATTATAGAGAATTGAATTGAATTGAATTGAATTTGAACAGGGATGTGACGCATCGATACTGATATCTTCTACAAGCTCAAACACGGCGGAGCGGGACAATCCGAACAATCTAGACATGCCACAGAACCCCTTTGATGCACTTATAACAGCAAAAAAAGCTGTAGAAGCAGCTTGTCCAGGAGTAGTTTCGTGTGCAGATATTTTGGCCATGGCGGCGAGAGATGGTGTTGCGTTCGTAAGTCCTGCTAAATTTAGACCTCTTTTTTCATCATAGGGACTACTAAATTTGGCGCCGATATTTTACTTCCAAATAGAGTGGGGGGCCAAGTTGGACGGTCCTGAAAGGCCGCAGAGATGGGACGAGATCTCAATCGTCCAGAGTTAACCTACCAGGGGAAAACTTCAACGTTGGACAGCTGAATGCCTACTTTGCTAACATCGGCCTAACTTCAGCGCAAATGGTGGCATTATCAGGTAATTAAGATTTAATCACACTCTTAATCATGCTCTTAATCCATGGAACCAACCATGAATTCATGCTTGAATTGCAGGAGCTCATACTATCGGGTTCGCGCACTGCGACAAATTCACCAACAGGCTCTACAATTTCAGCAGCACCACCAAAACAGATCCAACTTTGAGTTCAGATTTTGTGTCTACTTTGAAGGCCCAATGCCCCTCTTTGAACTCTGACACTAGCACCATACAGGCCATGGACATAACCAGCCCCTTTGTCTTTGACAATGCTTTCTTCCAAGACCTGCAACAGGGGAAGGGTCTCATCACATCTGACCAGGTTTTGTTCACTGATTCCTCCACAAGAGGCCTTGTGAACCAATTTGCCTCCAGCCAGCAGCAGTTTTTCCAGGCCTTCACCCAGGCCATGATCATATTTGGGTCTGTGGGTGTCAAGACTGGTTCCCAGGGTGAGATCAGAAAAGACTGCACTAAATTTAACAACTCTTAGTAACTTACAGGCCTTCCTATTTCCACTTTGCCTTGGCTATCTATTTGTCTATTCTAGACCACTATGCAGTGGCCCCTTGTCCAAAATGGACATGCAAAAAGATTGGAGAAGTTTCTGCTCGTTCCAATAATGTTGACACCTTGAACCTTGTCAAACTGTGATCCTTTTCAGTATCATACTTTAATGCTTTGAAGATAAATCTTTGTGTATGGGAAGCAATGCACTGAAAGCTACTTTCTCCATTAAGACAAGCATTTCTATCGTGTCTATGTCATAGATGAAAAAGTCTGACTTTATTTTAATACGCAATTTTTGGAATACGACACCATAGAACACATAATAACATGGATAAGCTTAACACCGTATGAGCCCATTGAGCCGTGACGCATGAGGGATGGAGCTGGAGGAATATTTCAAGGCATAATTTTAAGGGGTGAATATTCTCTTATCTAATCAACGAGAGGTTTAAATTTATTTTTCCTCTACTACACTAAGCTTATGGGATTATCAACCTTTTTACATGCATGCTAAACTACTCCACATGTGGAAATGTTACTAGGTAAACTTGAGCTATTACTTAAGAATCCAATAACACATTTAGCCAATAGATTAAGCCTCAAGCCACTTACTCTTTTATTCCCACCATAGAATAGCAACCCTCTCTACAAACTTCAGATCTAACCCATTACACCACACTAATGACATTTTTACACCATATTAATTCAACTCTAGATTGTCACCCTTTGTCCCAACCATGTGCTGGCCCAACGCTCATACTTGAGTTCACTCCAAAGGTGTGCAGGGTGCTGGCTAAATTCTTGTACACATATACAATGAGTAAGACTAAGATTATTAGTTTACTATTTAACCACTACCCATTAATTACGGCATCAATTTAGCGCCAGTGGTCAGTGCTGATAATGTGTTGCCTTCTGTACAATACATTCTCAGCACTCGTGTGCTATGTGTTGAATCGTTGTTGTTTGAACACATTCTATACATATCATTTTGTACATATCAACACATTCTGAGCACCTGTTTGCTAAGCGCTGAATCACTGCTATTTCAACACATTATGCTGGCTCCTGCTTTCAAATATGTAGCTATCTACGGACGTGAATGTCGTGATTTGCCTTTACTTTAGCAAACATATTTATGTTGCAGACGTGAAGGTCGTGATTTGCCATGCCGAAGGTCACGGGTTCAGGGCTTCATTGTGAAAGTGGCCATGATCATTGCAGAAGTTATTGGAGGGAGGACCCACTTCAACTATGTACAGTGGTGGGGGCAGATGCCATCTAGGTGTGTTGTGTCCCATAAGCTACGTGAGCTTCCCATGAATGTTAAAAATTTCTCTATCTATCTCTCTCTATATAGTAGTTGACCAACATATTTATATTCCAATACTTACAAGTATATCTTTTAACACACAACCTTATACATTTATCCCTTTTTTTTCTCCCAAAAACAATGGCATTATTGGATAAATAGCATGAAATATAACATGCTATTATTCCTAAACTTTCTTCTCTTTTTTCTGGAGTAAGACCAATGCAATGTTATACATATTGAGATGCAGATGTAGATTTTCTAATACTTGGATCAGAGGCAATCTTTGTACATATCATCTTCATTTTCTGCATTGTTTGCCACATATTTTTTCCATTGTTAGTTGAGCATCTGCAAGCTTTGTTTTCCTGTTCATCTTCATTTGCTGTATTATTTGCCACGTATTTTTTCCATTGTTAGTTGAGCATTTGCAAGCTTTGGTTTCCTGTTCAGTTAGACAACATTCATTAATGCAACGCAAATAAATTTCAAACAATTTGCACTAACTTTTGTAGGTAGATGTTGCATTTTATGTGGCGAGCTGTGCCTTTAGTACGTGCGCAACTCCATGGAGGACATCTAATGTTCCAATTGGCACCATTGCATACCCTCTTGCCATTTTGCCTTTCAAATTTGTGCTCCCCTTAGTCCTCAAGTAGAGGGAACTATGAAATGTGACAATGTAGGGGTAATGTTCCGACCAGCACATGCCTTATTATTGCCTGCTTCAACCACTCAGCAATGCCTGCTTCAACCAGTATGTACGGGCTATTGGTATGATGGTCTTGAAGGCCCTCTTTTAAGCTTTTTACAAGATCACCGTTTTGCATGTACCCTGTAAATCCTCCTCCGCAGATCTTTGTGATCTTGTAATCCTTTACAAGATCGCTGTTTTCCTCCTAATAGACCTTTAAGAATTATGGCTGGTAAGAGGACAAAGCCTTGAATGTGGGTGTTTTTGAGAGTGCTGCTAAGGACAAGACAACCGAGTCATCTGGTGTTTTTGTGCGGCATCACATGGCTCTTCTACAACAGTCCTACAAGTGGATGCTGCCATACTCTCTTTAAATCACTCATTATTAAACCAAAAAGATTGTTGGATTTTGATGGCCATTACCATGGCCAGCTCCTGCTGAGCCTTTGAAAGACCAATCATTTCATCACAGACTGGAAGTCATAGTTGATGCAATACTCTTGTGTCCGAAGGGACGCCAATGAGGGCAAATATATTATGTGTCACTTATACGCCTGTGTCTCTGTATATTGCTGATAGCAGAAAACATGCACCTTTGTTGTCTTTATACTAAGGTAACGTATAGAAACCAGCGTAGTCCAATTCTAGATGTACAGCAGGAGTTGTGAATCTTAAACTCGCATTGTGTCTCTGACAGTTGTTAATAGCAGGACATAGTTTTCTAGTGCCCTTTGACCTGCTGCAAATTTTCTCTGTTCTAATTCCCAAAAATCACCATCTTATCTACAAATCCCTGAACCTGTCCATTCATCTACGTCTCAACTACAAGTGTTGTGACATGTTTAAGTAAAAACCAGTCTAGCATAGCTTGGCAAGGACAGTAGAACTAGAACCAATTAAAGATAAAAATTTTACGCATTTTGATCATTCATAGAAGAAATGCTTCCCACCTTTTCTGGGAATTTGGTAAAGCTGAAATTATTGCTGTTGCCTTTACCACTCCCTTAGATATACAACATGAAGGAGGTGGTAAAGGCAACAAGAGAAGACTGTCGCATCAAAACTGGTTAAGACATCAAGGGGAAGACTCTGGCCACAAATGCAGAAAAAATATTCTGATGAAGGATAGTGAAAATACCTGCAGTTTCCTAGTGTGAAACAAGTTATCTACCAGTGAGTAAACAGTTAGCAAAAACAGAAAAAGAAAATACTTTCAAATTTCATTTGCCATACAAAATAAACATAGCCCAAAAACTTTTCTTGTCGCGTAAGTAACAAGCTCTATCTGTGATGTTTAACAAGGTAACTCATTTATCAACAGCAAGAACTCTTCCGCAAAACCACTTCAAGCTCTACTTGAGTGGAATAAACCTTGAAGAATGTGTAGCACCAATTCCAGGGCGACCATGCTTGACAGGCTTGTAGCTAATTGAAAACTCGGCCAAATAATGACCAATCATTTCAGGCTGTATGGAAAGAAATTTCAAGTTAGAAGTATCTATATACAGAACATCTGGCAAAAATAAAAAAAAAAAGATAAGCATACCCTGATTTCAACTTGATTGAAAACCTTGCCATTATAGACTCCAATGACGCTTCCAATCATCTCTGGAACAATGATCATGTTTCGAAGATGTGTTCTCACTGGTTCAGGCTTTTCACCAGGAGGAGCTTCACGTTTCTGCTTATTCAGAACACAAGATAAAGTTTAAGAAATATAGTTCCTAGAACACATTATTTCATATGGGCTTCTCTTCCAAGACCAATAAATTACTCTCCATTTCACGCATTAAGACATGAAACGATCTTATCAAACTTAGGATGACAACATACTATAAGTAGAGCAAACAAAACTCTCCTTTCAAAAGAAGTTTCCTCGGGTTTATTACGAAAGATGACGTGACAAGGCCAGGAAGGTTAAGTCTCCATTTCAAGCATTAACATATGGAACCATCTTATCAAAATTATAATGGTCAAGGGATGACAACATACTATAATTAGAGCCAAAAAAACTCTCCTTATCAAGTCAAAAAGAAGTTTTCTTGGGTTTGTTATTGGAAAATGACGTAATGAAGCCAAGAGGACTATGTCTATCTTGCTAAATAAGAAAAAGGAGGACTCACAAGCTTGGTAGAGAGACACCGAGAGGGGAAAAACATACAGCATTTTAGAAAAATCATACCGCTTTACGAAGCTTCTTGATAAGAGCCATTGGCTTTCTTTTTAGACCGCGCTGAAACCTGAAGCAATAAATCTTAAGAAACTAGCTACGCTGCAAACAAACAGAAAGAAGGAAAATGAGCAATGACCTCCTTCGAGCACGAGCATGAAAAAGCTTGACAAGGTCATCCATGGACATGTCAAGCAAGGCATCTAGATCGACACCTCTAAACGTAAACTTCCTAAACGTTCTCTTCTTGGGCGCTCCAGGAACCTCCGTTTCCGGCTCCATCGTAGAGGCAATTTCCCAAAACCAGCAAGCAACCAAGCTCAAAGAGGCTGCCGGACAGTCCCTTTGCTGAGCCCTATTAGGGTTTATCTCGAAACCCTAGAAGTCGAATGGTTGGGATCAGACTATTGCCAGAATATTTTCGATAATTGTTGGCGTCACGCTCGAAATCCCCAATAGCTCTAACCAATAATTTACCGCCACCGGATTTTGAATATAAACTCAAGATTATCTGCCGGATTTTGAAGATAAATAGATTTTAACGTCACACCACTAGGCAACCCCACAATTTGTTTGCCGGTAAGTAAAAATTCGAACTGGAAAATAAGGATTTTGACTGGAAATTTAGGAGGCTAACTCCTAGTTTTTCGATGCCTGGCGTCGGTTTGCTTAAGAGTAAGGTCACATGAACCTGTCAACATCGACTCCTTCATGCCGATATAAACTCCTGAATTTTGAGAGGGTCGCATGAAGATCTAGAGTCTTGCTGAACTTCTTCTTCCCACTAATTTCTGGATCGCTGACGTTGGTAAGCCCAAAGGCATAACTGTGTACTCAAAATGGCCATATACCGAATACGAAATGTTGTCTTCGACTCATCACCCTCTCGGATCCGGATGAGATTGTAGGCACCCCGAAGATCAATCTTCGTAAAATAGTGTGCACCCTGGAGCCTCTCTAACAACTTTGGATTTTAGAGGAAGTGGATAACGATTCGGCACTGTGATCTTGTTGAGGCCAATGATAATCAACGACGAGGCACAGAGAATTATCTTTCCTTTTGACAAAGAATATGGGTGCTCCAGCAGGAGACTGAGAATATCGAATGAAGCCAGTACCTAGATTCTTCTCAATATAATCTCACAAAACGTTCAACTCAGCAGGAGATATGCTATATATCGGACCATATGACAGCATTGTCTCGGGCTGCAAATCAATAGGACAATCATATCGACAATGCTCGAGGGGTTTGCTGGCCTTGGTTTTGTCAAAAACATCAAAGAAATTGCCATATTTATCTGGAAGCATTGGAGCAGATTTTTCCTGTACCGAGCTAGCCGACCGATGAATCTGGATTGCAAAGACTGAATTTTGATCTTGCCTTCTAGATTTAATAAACTCGCAAAGAGAAATCTTCGAGATTTTGAAACTGAAGGCGTGAAGAATCCTCCACAGAAATAGGAATCTGGATAGGAGCAAGATCAAGAGGAGAAATAAGAGCAGGAGCTGGAGCTGGAACTGGGACATCATCTGCAAGATGGTCAGAATCTGGGGCATGAACTGGAGCTAGACAAGAGCCAAATCAGGGCATGGAGCAAAAACAAGAACTGGAATATCAGCAAAAATGAAATCAGGAGCCCATGATACTGGATGGACTGAAATAGATATTGGTGGAGAGGCTTGAACTGCAGATGAATTGGAACTAGGGCTAGAACCAGCAAATCGAAAATATCTAGTATACCAATCAACCTGTGGGTTATATAGCTCGAGCCAGAGTATAGATCTAAGGCTACTGGCGCATGTGGACTAGCGATAAGATTGAATGAAATGCTACAAGAAGCTCACTCAAATAAAACTTGAAGAGGTGCAGTATACTCTGTGACTGCGCCCAAGGAGATCTCACGTGCATCAATCAAACCAACATAACTGGGATGCTCAAACTTACTTCTAGGGATGGCATGCTTAGTAATGAATGCACTATCTATAAAGCAAGCATTTACACTATTATCATGTTGCGCCAATGCTTCCAACCTCCCAAACTCTGACTCCAATGATGTAAAGATTAAAAATTCCTTATCTTATCAGATGGAATATATGCTTCATCACATGTGGGAGGAGTCTGAGGAATGGCGGTCAGCCGTTAAGAGACTCCTATTACTCAGAACAGCCCCTAGAGTTTTACGACTGATTTGGTCCTTAATAGGGCATCCATAAGCAATATGGCCAGCTCCTCCACAATAAAGGCAAAGATTACCCTCTCTTTGGTGCTACTTCTCAGCTGCCGACAAGGAGCCTCGAACTGCATGATCGATCTACATGGGCCTGGATTATCTGCCTCAGAGATGCCGGACAGAGCAAAGACTGGTACTACAGGTGCTTTTGAGAAAAAAGTCTGATGGTGTCTTTCCTGTCTCCACTCAAATAGACGATTATCACAACAAACTGCAAATCTGATGGCTTCTTCTAGCATTTTGGGGTCCTCTATATACAATACTCATGTAAGCCCTTTTAAAAAAAATCTCGAAGTGCAACATCATCCCAGGCTGTATCTACAGCAATTTGATGAAATTCTGATGCATATACTGAAGCTATACGAGAACCTTGCCTGAGATTACTGAGTTTCGTAGTAGTTGTGTGTTGTCGATTGTATCTCCAAAACATGCCTCGAGCTCATCAGTAAGAGCAGCAAAGTCTTTTGAGAAGAGAACCGACCAATCCAACTTGTTCCCGATCTGTGGGATACTTATGAGGATAGAGATGAATGACAAGCCGAATCTGATTCAAAAAGCCGCGAAGCTTGACCAGAGTGCCGTCAAAATTCTCTTGCAAGCTAATCTTAGATCTGATGCCCTCAATCCAAAACTAGAAACAGATTCACGTAAAGCAACCCATTCTGCGATCTCTTTATTGTCCAACTGCAACTGCTGACATCAGGGTATAATTTAAGGGGCCTCCATGTTCGCAATATCAATTCTAACATGGCTAATCCCTATATCTATTTATGTTCTTGGCTAAAGTTCCAAAAATAATTGTTCTAAAAAATATTTCAATTTGGCTATTCTAATAGCTTAGAATATTTTCAAGGACATAACTTTGGCGACTTTAAGCAGCAAAAGAGTGCTTCATTTTAGCTTGGGGTAAATACACGAAATCTACCTCAATCTCTACTTTTAACTTTGATCTTCGAGCTTAGCTTTAAAGTGGATGTGCTTTAAATATAATGGACTTATAATGCATTTAAACAAATAGGACAATGCAATTTGCACTACCATCAATTCTACTGTCTAAGGGTAAAATATTCTAACCAATCAACATTATTTACCAAAATTGCTACTTGTCTCAATATTATCAAATTTCTTAGATGAATGTTTAAATTCAACAGATCTTCCAACAATCAATTAAATTTCTACTAGTGTCAAATATGCACATTACATTGAACATATGAGCATATTTAAATATGTGATTTCCATCTCCCTTCCTTAAATGCCATCAATGGTTTAAAGGCAAGGTATAAAGCTCGTTGCTTTGTGCACATTGGCCTGTATTTTACCTGTACAAAGAAATGACTTGACAATTTCAGAAGATGGTGATAGTTCTTAACAACATTTGTCTACAAGAGAATCATAAAACTAGCAATAATCTTAGCTTTAAACTGTATCATAGAATAAAGAATAACCTAAATCCTATAGATGTAAGAAGGATTTGCAACCTAAAACCGATTCCATGCTAGAACCAATGTCAAGGCATAAACTGCAGTATGCCCAATGAAAAAACATAGTTGCAAGTATTCTGATTTACCTGTTGTTGCCCAATGAAAAAACATAGTTGCAAGTATTCTGATTTACCTGCAACGGCAGCCATTGCAATGGGCTAAATCTAAAGTGCATGGCTGAATGGAAAATGGGAACAATGGAGAAATGACAATTTCTTTAATATGATCAATAAATGCAGAACATGTAATAAATTAATGAATACCTGGAATTATGGCAGCTCCTAATCATCTTCGACAACATCATCTAAAGACCATGTTCTCACATTCCCATCCATGTGCTTGTCACCTTCATCCGCAATGGCAGAGTGGCTTGCTTCAATATCAGTTTTATGCAATTTACTAGCACCTCTACGTCTGCAACTATCATTCCAAATTTGGAATGCAACATCATATGGAAAATTTTCCATCGTATAATCACATTCATACAGTCTGATGGTAGCATCAAGACTGCCTTCAAGACGATTACGCAGTTTGTTCTTCACAAAACTTAAAGTGCTAAAGCACCTTTCATCTTGTACGCTGCCTAATATCATGCACAAGCACAATTCTGCCAGTTTAAAGTATTCCGAAATTGTTGTGCGCAAAACAGTATTAGAAGCAAGCTTCCTCCACAATCGAGTGGCTGCACCAAATTTTAATGGTTCTTCAAGCTCTAAAAATTGCTGATACATTTTTCAGCAGAAGTTCAACTTTACCAACAAGCGGAAAATCAGATATAATTTTATAAGCAAGATTTGTACGATGACTCATGCAATGCAAGACCTGAGCATAGGGAGCAATTTGAGATTGAATGCGAACGCCTAAACCTGTGACCTTTCCTTGCATCACACTTGCACCATCTGCACCAAAACATATTAATTTATGTGCACATTCTTCAAGTGACAAGCTTGCAATATTAGATAAATGGTGTAGAAGGACATCAAATAAGCTCTCAGCTGTAGCATCATCATTAAGTTTCTGAATGCCAAGAAAATGGGATCTTCGTTGAAAATTATCTATACTGTATAGATGCATAGCAACCCATGCCGTATTATCAATGGATGTCACCTCATCTAATGAAAGTGACAAAAATGTACTGTCTCTAAGGGTTGAGCGAAGATCCTGCTTCAATGCTTCAGCCATAGAATCTGCAAAGTCCCAAGCTGAAGGCACCGACCAATGAGATAAAGGACAATAAGGAATGTTATTACAGAGGAAGAGATCTCTTAATTTGGGGTACTGTCTTAAAGGTGGAGCAAGTGTGTTGCATTGCATCCATGCATTTGCATGCACGTGTCAAAGGCTGAAGATATTTTATCCGCAATAGAGTAAGCAATGATCTGCAGTTGTTAGGACAAGGCTATTCACATAATATCTGGCTGACAGTCTTGGACACAAGCTTATTAACTTAAACAAAGGAATGGTTGGGCTGACACTGAAAAAAAGCTACTGCAAGAAATAGACCAAGATCTCATGGAAGGACTAAAAAGGTAATGTGCAAAATTGTATGCATATGTTGCAATATAAAACCTTAGAAAATGGAATATATGCAGGGCCAATAAACTTGAAAGATAATAGAAATGTAACCTGGGATTGCCTTCAGACTTGTATTAGTTGTGTTGACTTTAATGCTGCTTTGTTGCTTCACTGCTATGGAGAATATGAACTGAAATTATGAACATCAACTAATTGTATCAGTGTAAGAAGAGCTCTATTTGAAGGATATTATGAAGAAAATTAAGGGAGACTTACTTCTTCACATCTATTTCCAAATTTGTATTGCCATCATAATCCAGTGCAGACAGTCACAGACAGGTAGAACAGGTTTTACCATGAAACTAAACCAGGTAGTACAGGCCTTCATTGCAATGGCAAATGTAATTGCAAGGGATAGATAGCGTTGAAATGCCGGAATCCAGCGTGAAAGGCTAAAAATTTGCACGAAAATCCAAGAATCAGGCACATAACATACCCTAATGGAACCCGGCCGATCACACCAAAGCATAACTGGCGATTCTGTTAATGCTCCTCCAAGATCTTCTGTGGTATACTAGCGAATCATGGGAGCTACTGGCATAAGAAATGGCATACAAAATGATGATTTTTTTCCCTCTGTTACGTTACAACAGAGGGTTGGGATGGCTATACCCGAGGGCGGAGTAACCCTCGAGTAAAAATTTTTGCCTTTTTTTTTTTCAATTTCGAAAAGAGGACATTTTCGCCAAAAACCTAATGCCTTGGTCCAAAATTTCGCCATTTGGCTATTAATCGCCATTAATTTACACCATGGCTGACATACTTGAACAAGTTGCTAGACTTGTTGCAATAAGGTCAAAACCTCCTCCATAGAGATGAAATCACCAAATATGAGCAAAAAAATGCTTAGGATCAGAGAAGGCAAGAACTGGTAAGGGATTCCAGTTGTCATTCACTTACGCGAAAACTAGGAAAATACGTGAAGAATATGAAAGAAATACGTCAAGATTGATAAAGGATCTGATATATGATGAAGAAACAAGAATATAATGGCCCGAAGGCAAGCAGAAACACGAGAAAGAGACCTAGAAGGCTCAACATTGGCATTGAACTGGAATGGTTCTACAAGGAGGCGCCTCTACATATATCTGGGTGATCAGGACCACTCCACTCCAATAGACAAGATCGTGTCAAGTGTTGCACATGCATGTGGGTTTTAGAATATTCTAGAACCTCTTGGAAATAGCTATACATATGAAGAACATGTAAGGGAATGGCTTCAATAAGTATTGATAGCACACTTGGCAAAGGTGCATCATTCATAGCTAGAAGGTTGTGAGTTTCAATCTTGCCTTGTGCAATTAGTTTTTTTGCATCCGTGTTGATGACCATCTTTTTTACTCATGTGATACGCGTCACAAATTTTAGACTTAATACTAGATGCATTTCACTTCTTCTTAGTGAAAGATCCTACTTCATCTTTGACTGGCGTCCAATTACATTAATACCTTCTATATACAAGATAGTTGCGAAGGCTCTATCTTTGAGGCTTCAATCAATGCTGATGGACACGATCGATACTATGCAATCTAGTTTTATTCCCAAGAGACACATCCGTAACAACTGTTATGGCTAACTTTGAAGGTATTCAATGGGCACGCAAAACTAGCTAGAGTATAGTTTATCTTAAGTTAGACTTTGGTAAATCTTAACTTCTTACTTGTGCAAGGGCAATTGTACTTTGTTGTGACGAGTCTTCCCCTATCTTTAGTGTTGGCTATGGTATTCGTCAAGGTTGCCCATTAGCTCTTTACCTATTTACCATTGTGGTAGAAGAACTCTCTTAAATTTTTTATCTCCACAGTGGAGGATGGCATCATATGAATGATTTGAGGATGAAGTGTGGTTCCCACCAAATTGAAAATTAGTATGCAGGTGATTCTTTTCTTTTCTTACAAGCCAACAAGAAAAATTGGATAAATGCAAAAGAGCTTCTAGATATGTTTTCCAATTCTTTGGGCGTCTTCCTAAATTGGGCAAAGTGCTCGGCTTTGTGGCCCTCATCAGAGCCATTGCCAGTATGCTTTCTCTTGGCAAATGTAGCCGCATATTGGTGCTTCAAATTATTGAGTATCCCATTTGGCATTGACATTTCTGCCAACGTTATCTAGAAAGACATTTTGACAGTTTTGCACTGATACTTCAATTGGTGGAAAGGTGATAAGCTCTCAATGGCCGTAGAATCACAGTGCAAGGTCAATATTATATTTCGTGTAAGCTCTCGATGGCCGATAAACTTAAAGTAGCAAAGTCGGTATTATATGACACACATATTTACATGGCTTCTATGATTTTGGCTCTAGAGAGCAAGATGCAGGAAATTTCCTTCATTTGGGGATGAAATGAGAAAGTGGTTAAAGTGGTTTGGTGGAAGTGTGTACGTCCCAAAGCAGCAGTAGGACTTAAGAAACTATACCTTTCTTATGATAGCAAGGTCCTCATCCCTAAGTTTATTTGAAAAACTCTTAGGAACGAGACTGATTCACATGGCTTGATGCTACTTTATCAGTCTTTATCCCACTCGATCATTTTAATAAGTTGGAAATTCATGTGCAACTCCCTTGGGGTGGTATTTTTAGATATCAAATTGTATATCAATCCTCTTTTATCTAACTGACATGCCCTTAACCAACTGAGCAAGTTATCTAAACATTTATGAGTAGTCGCTTCTACTCATTTATGGCAGTGTCTCAGGAATGCCCCACAGGCACATTACTAAGATATCTCAAACAGTCTCTCATGAGCTTGTCACCACCTCTCCCACTAGACCTATGCGCGTCCTCAAGCATCAAAATGCCATCAAGAACCTTTACAAGATGGACCCCATACATATAGGAACCCATGGACATACGAACTCGAGACCTGACTCTGATACCAAATCTAATGGTCTTAACCAGCATGTCTTTAACCAACTAAGCAAATTCGTCTAGACGTTTATGAGTAGTCGCTTTTATCCATTTATGCCAGCATGTCTCGGGAATGCCCCACAGACATATTACTAAGATCTCTCGAATGGTCTCTCATGGAGCCCGTTTCTTCTCCATTCCTGAAGGATCTTTTGCGAGCTTGAGTGCGGGCTCTCCTGTTGTTTTATATCGATGTTCCAGTTTGCATCCAATTGAGTTCGTTGCCGTGGTGGATTCCACTAGCACCAAATGCATTGCCCTCCTTGTTGGCCTCTAATGTTGATCCTCCCATCCAGTGCTGGTGGATACGAAATGAGGTTTGCTTTCTAGCAGACTGGTATTGAGATGTTCGAATACCACCATAGCAATTGTTCGTGCCCGATTCCAACTCAAGGAGTGGGATCATTTGATTCGGGCCCGAGTGGCTAACAATCTTCCACTCCATCCGCCACAAGGTAGATGATAAATATGGCGACGTAGTTCGAATATTGATCCCTCTAATTTCATCAAGTCTTGATATGGCAAAGTACCAAAATGCCCCTCCATTTGCTAAAATTGATGAAATTTCAACAAAGATAGGGTGTGTAGCTAAAGATATAAGAACTTTCTACCATTGATGAAATAAGAAAGTGCCCTTCACAAAACTTTCCACATTGTAATTGCCTGATGGCGAGATTCTTCATCTTCCTGCTGATATTAAACAATTTGCATTTGACCATTTCCCAGGAGAAAGTATATCAATAAGCTATCGATTCATAAGATGCAAGAGTTACAGCAACCGCAAGCAGAATCTCTAAGAGGCATGTTGCTTAGTGGCTCCTCACAAATGCCTTGGTCTGGATAGGATCCCTATAGAGTTCTTTTAGAAATACTAATAATGGTTGGGAGATTGAATGTTTGCAAAGACTCTACCTTTGAGGCTTCAATCGGTGCTGAGTCCCGAGAAGACAACCTGTAACAATGTTGCGGCTACTTTTGAAGGTATTCACTGGACATGTAGAACTGGCCAAAAGATAGTTTATCTTAAGTTAGACTTTGCTAAAACTTAACTTCTTACTTCTGCTTGGGCAACTATACTTTGTTATGATGAGTCTTCCCCTAGCTTTAGCATTGGCTATGGTATTTGTCAAGGTTGCCTATTGGCTCTTTATCTATTTACCATTGTGGCACAAGCACTCTCTTACATTTCTGATCTCCACAGTAGAGGATGGCGTCACATATAGGATTTGAGATGGAGTATGGTTTCCACCAAATTGAAAATCAATATCGTTTGCCTCCTTTTAGCATAATTGCACTTGACCTATATGGTGATAACCTATATGGTGATGACTTTAGCATAGGTTATCAAGTGAGTCAGATATTTCTAGTGTTTGTGTGTAGAGTAAAGCTTGTGTCCACCATCTCTAGCAATTTGATGTTTACGTTTTCTCTGCTCGTGATCATTTCCTTGAGTGCATTTGTTACTGAGTCGGTAACTCAGGTCAGTTCCTTTCATATAGCTTGTAATTATTATCTAAGCATTCAAGTCCTACAGCTTCATGGTTTTGCATGACATGGTTTTGATCCATTACATCACTTTGGTGTTCCTTACTATAGTTAGTCATTACGGTTTATCATGGATGCATCTTTCTTGTTTGAATGTTATGCACCATTCATATGTTTAGCATCAATGATGTTAGACTAGTTTTCCTTTGTTCTATATGGTTGCATATCTTTATTTGATTTTAAACATACATCCAAACTCGAAACGACTGCAGATCAAACTACATACAATACATTAGCTCGTATTTCACCAATGGAGGGAGAAATGGAGGGAGTCATTGTTGTTGATCAACTATGTAAGGAGTAGAAGAATGGAGGAGCAAAGATGCTAGTAGAGGAAGAATGCAAAAGATAGCGAAATTATGTCAAACCCTAAAATGGGCTTATATGTGCATATTAGAGTAGGTGAAATATGAATGTACGTAGAAAAATATTATATAAAGGTGAAAGTTACATTTAAAAATGCGCAATGACTGAAATGGGACCCAATATCACCATGACTGGCTGATATGGATCTTGGCAAGATGGGGAGTGTTACAAGGTTCATTCGAAGCTTGATTTAACATCTCCAGTCATTTGCTCAGGCCATGATCAAATTCAATGTTGTTGTTATCAAGACTGGATTTCAAGGTGCAACCAATGATATTGCACTAGATTTAACAACTCATGAGTATAGTTTTTTATTTTATAAAGTATATTAAGTTATCATTGCTTAATACATTGTGAGTTTTTCTGTTAGATGAGCTTCTCCTTCTCCTTCCCTAGGCCAACCCAAAGTTTTGTAAAAGCAGAAGTAGCGTCAGTTTCAGAGTTTTTGAAATATATGTTTGGAGTGCAAAAGAATATGCAGGAATTTTCTGAGTTCAAGGAAACTTTCAGGGGTGATATAAAACAGTTGAGGGGTGACATCAAGGCAGATATGGACCAAATGAAAAAAGAATAAAGAGCCAAACTTGAGCAAATGAGAATAGATGCAGCAAATGCCTCAGTTCCGATGCAAACTCTGGTGAAGGGCAGCATTTGCTCTTTGCCCCCTTCAATTTCAAAATTACCGAATTCCATGTTTTCGTGATCCAATTGGCACTAACGTCTTGGTTCCATGAAAAAAGTTTCAAATTGTGTTCTAGTTTCTTGTTTCGACCGAGGAAATCTTCTCGGAAGGAAATTTTCCTGGTGGGAATTTCCTCCAAGGGTTTCACAACAACAATCAGCCTCTACTCGTTATAATTACAAACAAATGGGAATTTTGTCCTATTTAAATATATAAGACAAAAATGTGGCTGTCCTTTATGCATCAAATAAGTACATTTGAAATTCAAGAACTAGTTCAAAAATTTACATTTTATCCCCCAATGTATGATACCTTAACATGCTTTTACTCAGTTGCCCAATTGAACTGAAATCCTCCAGCTCTGGCTTGGCTATAACCAGACTATTGTACACATTATTGCATATGATATGAAAAACAATACAAATTCACTTTCGCTTCCAAAACTTGCATTGACTTGTGGCAAAAAACAGAGGCCTAGAAGTCGTATACATTTTTGCTCTTTGCTCTTGGAATACAGAAAAGAGAGATGTGTGTGAAACCAAAAAAGAAAACAAATCCACAGGCTAGAGGAACCAAACCTCTATTTAGCACTATCATCTTAGTTCGTTCTATAATCCTGAATCTATTTTCTCATCCTAAAGATTTGCCCCTCCTGCAGCTAATGATGTACCTCAAACCCACAAATAATCCTGCCAAAAACAAAACAGAGAGAATCTTCCTCTGCCTTTGCTCTTCCTGCAAAAGCATCAAAGCAAAAATGGCTCCTGGTATTCTGTGCTGATGCAGAAGATAGATTGCATCATGTGGAGGCCACATCGATTTCATGGAGCAGATAAACCGCAGACTCAAAAGCTCATCCCTGACCTTTGCATAGCTGAAAACAGAAAGGAGCATGCAGTCTCATCCACGGTTTAAAAATTCGGCAAGTTATCTGCTCCAGCTCTAAATCCATAAGCTCCAGGCTTCTAATCTCAGATTAATGCTCCTAGGCTGCCCAAAAATAAACAAGGTGCTGCGCACAGAGGGTTGCCCTCCAGTTTCTTGAGGGTGAGGTGGCCTAAATCTAAACGTGAAGTCATGTTTTCATAATCTATATTTAAATTAAAGTAGACCCCTCCCTACCATGTTCTTACAATCAGTTTGTAGTTCTCCTACATTCATGTACAAGCCCGTCCACAAGGGCCCCTCGATCGAATTGTGTATGTAACTGAGTAGTTTAGTGTTCTCGTGGATAGAATTTTGAATTTATGTCTCTGTGGCATCGCATCACCATTTTTGGTCAACAACTGGATTGACCATATAAGATAAGTTTGTGCTCCTATCCTCGTAAGTCAGCTCTGCATCACGAAACTTCCAAGCAAGGAAAAACAACTCGCCATAACCCATTTTATAGCCGCAACTTTATCTTTTTATAGCATCCTGCATCAACTCTCTGAAATAACTTTGTGATGGCTTTCTAATGATTTATTATTCTGGGAAAGGACTCGCAAGAGAGACAAAACCGGATAGATAGGCTTCTCATCCATCTCAGCAGATTTTCTACAATGGTGGACAGTGGGTAGCCGCACACATGCGAACTACCCACGAAAAATAAAGGGAAAATCCAATTATATCACTTGGACCCCAAAAAATACAATGCTAATAGATGAGTGGCTGATGTACCTGCCGAAAGCTTATCACCGGGATTAAAAAACCCCTTTCGAGGAAAAACCCTAGTGATAAGCCTTCGGCAAGGGGCTTAGACAAACGTAAGGCATAGACACCGCTCCCAAAAACCCCCGCATGGAGAAGTCGAAACAGATGCCGCTCGCCAACCTGTACCTGCACATCACCAACACAACAAACGAGACAACACAAACATACTAGAGAATAGCATCACCCGGTGGGTGAAAAAAACATCACCCGGTGGTGGAAAAACATGATAAACAGAAAATTGTGCACAATACAATAAACACTGAAGGGGAGGGAGGGTTCAAAGAGAATAAGGTATGCTGGCGAGAGAAGAGGAAGCGCCGATGAGGCGTGGATGCGGCGCTACTGAAATAGCGAACTCCCAACCCAAAAGCGGGCATGCGTCGCCGCATGCATGCAAGACATGCATGCTCGTCCCATACTAGAATGGCGATCCGATGTCTCGGATCGATGCGATTCTAGAATGGGACTCGCAAGAAACCAACAAACCGCCCGGAGCTACTAGAGAACTTCCTTACAAACTAGGATCGAGGGCCGAAGGTTCTGGGGGCGAAGGTCGAAGGGAAAAGGATATGAAAAAACGCCAAATTGGCTAAACCCGGCGGGGAAGAAGCCCCTCCCCGCACGGAAACAATTCAAAGAGAATAAGGTGCTTTTGATTTGTTTCCTCTTCGAGGGCTTCTTCTTTGATTTGTTCGGGTTTGGCCAATTTGGCATTTCTTTTCCTGTTGTCCTTTCCGCCTTTTAGCCTTCATCCCTGTGACCTAGATCCCCCATCCTAGTTTGTTAAGGAAGTCCTTTGGTATTCCGGCTTTTGTTGGTTTCATGCGCGGTCTAGGTCTAAAGAATGTCGCCGATTACGTGGCGAAATGCCATTCTTGCTCAAGACGAGCATGCATGCATTGCATCGCGCCGCATGCATGCATCGCATGCGTTTTGGGCGTTCTTCGGGTTGGCGTTTGCTACTTATTGTGGAGTTCTTCATCGGCGTTTTCATCCGGCTTCCTCTTCTCTCGGCCCAGTACCTTATTCTCTTTGAACCCACCCTCTCCCCTTCTTTGTTTTTTATATTTTGTACAAGTTACGTTTTATCATGTTTTTCCACCCGGTGGGTGATGCTTTTTTCCACCCATTGGGTGATGCTATTCTTTGGTATGTTTTCGTTTGTTGTGTTGGTGATGTGCGTGTACAGTTGGCAAGCGCCGTCCGTTTTTGACTTCTCCATGCGGGGGTTTTGGGAGCGATTCTATGCCTTATGTTTGTCTAAGCCCCTTAGAAGGCTTATCACTAGGGTTTTTCCTCGAAACCCGAAGGGCGGTTTTTTTAATCCGGTGATAAGCTTTCGGCGGTACATCACCACTCATCTATTAGCATTGTATTTTTTTTTGGGATCCAAATGATATAATTGGATTTTCCCTTTATTTTTTTTCGTGGGTAGTTCGCGATGTGCGGCTATCCATTTGTGAGGCTTCTCATTCATCTCGCAGATTTCTACAATGGTGGACGGTGGATAGCCGCGCACACGCGAACTACCCACTAAAAATAAAGGAAAATCCAATTATAACATTTGGACCCCAAAAAATAAATACAATGCTAATAGATGAGTGGCTGATGTACCGCCGAAAGCTTATCACCGGATTAAAAAACCTTTTCGGGTTTTCGGGGAAAACCCTAGTGATAAGCCTCCCGGCAAGGGGCTTAGACAAACGTAAGGCATAGAATCGCTCCCAAAACCCGCGATGGAGAAGTCAAAACGGATGGCTTCGCCAACTGCACACGCACATCACCAACAACAAGCGAGAAACATACCAAAGAATAGCATCACCCGGTGGGTGGAAAAAAGCATCACCCACCGGGTGGAAAAACATGATAAACGTAACTTGTACAAAATATAGTAAACAAAGAAGGGGGAGGGTGGGTTTAAAGAGAATAAGATGCTGCGAGAGAAGAGGAAGCGCCGATGAAACGTCGATGAAGAACTCTACAATAAGTAGCAAACGCCCAACCTGACGAACGGCCCAAAACGCATGCGATGCATGCATGCGACGTATGCAATGCATGCATGCTCTTCTTGAGCAAGAATGCCGATTCGCTACGCGAATCGACGACATTCTTGCACTGCGACTCGCATGAAACCAACAAAGCGCCCGAATACCAAAGGACTTCCTTAACAAACTAGGATCGAGGACGAAGGTCACAGGATGAAGGCTAAAGGCCGAAAAGGACAGCAGAAAAGCAACGCCAAATTGGCCAAACCAGGCAGGAAGAAGCCCCTCCCCTGCCTGGAAACAAATCAAAGAGAATAAGGTACTGCTAAGAGAAGAGGAAGCGCCTTTCATTGTTTGTGTTCTCTAATGTCCTTCCTTTTTTCAGGTCATTGCGCTGATGCCGTCTAGCCGGGGCGCTTCCTTAGATTCGTCATCGGCGCGGCGTCCTTGTCTTTTTATTGTTTTTTTCTAATATCCTTTCCTTTTTCAGGTCATTGAGCTGATATCGGCCATAGCCGGCACTTCTGGTTTTCGTCGTCAACGTGTAGCTTCCTTCTCGCTTGAACCAGACTCTTCCGATCCTGGTTTCCTTTCTTCCCCTACCCGCTTGCCTTCATTCGCATCCCCCGTCACTATCCTTCAGCGCCTAATTTCTACCGGTTCCTTTCATCTCCTCGATACTCCGTCCGGCGGCCCTCTTTTTCGTTCCTCTCTTTTCTCTCTGCGTCCTTTATCCCTGCGGAGCTACTTTCGGGGTGGTGGTGTGGCGTGTCTTCTTGCTATCGGCTTCGGCTGGCGGTTTCGCGGCGTTTGGCCTTCTAGTTGAGGAAGTCCTTTGGTAGTCGGCCGGTTTTGTGTCTCTCGCGAGTCCCTTCCCAGAATTCCATCGATCCGAGCCATCGGATCGCCATTGAAGGGAGGAGGGGCCATATTTCAGCCATTTCCATTTTGGCTCGGTTATCGGCGTCTTCTCACGGCGGCTTCCTTCCTTCTCGTAGCTTCCCTCCCTTCCGGCCACGCTTTCGATGGGGGGGCGTCACGTTTCATTGTGTTTTTAGGCCTTGCACTTTTGTTGTTGTTCACTTTGCATTTACTATAATTACATTTTTTCATATGTTATTTTCCACCCGTTGGGTGATGCTTTCTCCACCTTTCAGGTGATGCTATCTCCGCTTGTGGGTGATGCTATTTATTTCCACCTTGAGGGTGACGCTATTTATTTCCACCTTGAAGGTGATCTTCGTTTTATTTCCACCTTGAGGGTGATGCTGTTTATTTCCACCTTGAGGGTGATGCTATTTATTTCCACCTTGAGGGTGGCGATAATTGTTTTCCACCCATTTGGGTGATGCTTCTCCACCTTTTTTGCGTCTACGCTTTTTATGTTTCTCATTTGCTCTTCTTTACAGGTTTTTGATTGTGCGGCTTGCCTTGTCCCTGCCATGCATGGTCGTTTTTCTAACCATTCACGGGTATTTTTTGGGTTCATTTGAGTTGCTGCAGGTTTTTCCGCAGTCTTCTGGGGTCCTACTATATTTGTGTTCGCCATCAACCCACCTTTTCGGCTCTCCAGCAACACATTGGGGGATTACGCGTCCGTCGGGGGGTCCCGCTATATTTCATTTCGCCATCAATCCATCTCCTTCGGTTTTCCGGGCAACACATTCAAGGTTGTTGGCGACCATTTCTCATTAGGGTTTTCCTCGAAACCCGAAGGGCGGGTTTTTTATCCGGTGAGAAGTTGTCGCCGCATACCCTTCTATATTGCTGTGCACATTTCTTTTACGGGGTAGTCCGATATTGTTCCTATGGTCGACTACCCCTCTCTATTCTTCAAAACATTGTATACTGCTGCTGTGATGAATGACAAGCCTATCTATCCTCTTCTCTCAGCAGTACCTTATTCTCTTTGAATTGTTTCGTGCGGGGAGGGGCTTCTCCCGCCTAGTTTAGCCAATTTGGCGTTTCTTTTTTGCTATCCTTTTTAGGCCTTTGGCCTCGTCCCGTGACCTTCGGCCCTCGATCCTAGTTTGTAAGGAAGTTCTCACGGTAGTCGGGCGGTTTGTTGGTTTCTGCGAGTCCCATTCTAGAATCGCGATCGATCCGAGACATCGGATCGCCATTCTAGAATGGGACGAGCATGCATGTCGATGCATGCATGCGCGGTGGCGCATGCCCGTTTTGGTTGGGGAGTTCGCTATTTCGGTGGCGTTTACGCATCCACTTCTCATCGACGCCTTCCTCTTCTCTCAAAGATTACCTTATTCTCTTTGAACCCACCCTCCCCCTTCTTTGTTTATTGTATTTTGTACAAGTTTCGTTTTATCATGTTTTTCCACCCGCTGGGTGATGCTTTTTTTCCACCCGCTGGGTGATGCTATTCTCTGGTATGTTTGTGTTGTCTTGTTTGTTGTGTTGGTGATATGCAGGCACAGGTGGGCGAGCGGCATCTGTTTTGACTTCTCCATGCGGGGTTTTTTGGGGCGATTCTATGCCTTACGTTTGTCTAAGCCCCTTGCCAAGGCTTATCACTATGGTTTTTCCTCGAAAACCCAGAAAGGGCGGGTTTTTAATCCGGTGATAAGCTTTCGGCGCAGTACATCAACCACTCATCTATTAGCATTGTATTTTTGGGGTCCAAATGATATAATTGGATTTCCCTTTATTTTTTCGTGGGTAGTTAGATGTGGCGGCTACCCACCATCCACCATTGTAGAAAATCTGCCGAGATGAATGAGAAGCCTATCTATTCTCATCTCTCATGGCTTTCTATTCTTTGATCCATGGCTTCTTCTTATTCTTTTTGATCTCTATCTTTGCCCTTTTTGTCGAGGAGGGGGCGCGGGTCTAGTATTTTTCTCATCTCTCAAAGGCAAGAATCCATGGCTCCCATTCCCCCCCCTTAAAATTGTTATTTATATATTCATATTTGTTATAATTGTCGTTTCATACGCTTTCTCATCGCTCGCCAGTATCCATGGCTCCCCCCTTCCCCCTTTTTCGAGGTGTAAATGTTATTTTTTGTCGCGTGACCGGCCCTTTTTTCGAGGGTAAATGTTATTTTTATGACCACCCGCCCTCGTTTTTCGAGGTTTTTCTCTATTGGTTTTTTTTGGTGATGTGCGGTCGAGGGGTGATCGCGCGACCGGTATTCTCCGTGGGCGTGGGTTTTTTGTGGGAACGTTTAGCAACCTTGCATTGTCCAAGCCCCTTGCCGAGATTTTATCGCTAGGGTTTTTCCTCGAAAACCGAAAGGGCGGGGTTTTAATCCGGCGATAAGCTCGGCAAATTGTACACTAGCCAACATATTCAGCACACAATTTTTTTTTGGGGTCCGGGTGTTATATTTGGATATTCCCTATGTTTTTCATTTTTTGGGTAGCCTGCGATGTGCAGCTACCCACCCTATACCATTGTAGAAAAAACTGCTGAGATGAATGAAAAGCCTATCGGGATGTTGTTGTGTTCATGCGAGTCGTAGTGCAAGAATGCCATCGATTCGCGTAGCGAATCGCCATTCTTTGCGGAGACGCGAGCATGCATGTATTGCATGCGTCGCATGCATGCATCGCATGCATTTCTAGGCCGTTCATCAGGTTGAGGGATCGCTATTTATTGCATAGTTCTTCATCGACGTTTCATCGGCGCTTTCTCATCTCTCAGCAGTATCCATGGCTTCTATTCTTTGATCTCATGCGGAGGAGGGGCTTCTTCTTGCATGAGCTCACGCTTTCTTGGCCTTTCCTATCCTTTCTAACCACCTCTTCTATCTTTGCCCTTTTGTCCAGCCTAGGACAATCTTCAACCCTTTTCTCCTCGGATCTAGTATTTGAAAAGCGGTATCGGGATGTTGTTGTGTTCATGCGGTCGTAGTGCAAGAATGCCATCGATTCGCGTAGCGAATCGCCATTCTTGCCGAGAGCAGCATCGCATGCATCGCATGCATTTCTAGGCCGTTCATCGGGTTGAGGGATCGCTATTTATTGCGAGTTCTTCATCGGCGTTTCATCGCCGCTTTCTCATCTCTCGGCAGTATCCATGGCTCCCACCCTTCCCCCCTTAAAATTGTTATTTATATGTTAATATTTGTTATAATTGTCGCGTGGCACGCGGCGTGACCAGACCCTCGCTTTTCGAGGGTGTAAATGTTGTTTTTGTTTGGCGCGCGGCGTGACCACCCTAAGCTTTTTCGAGGTTTTTTCTCTATTGGTTTTACGTTGGTGATGTGCGAGGTCCGGGGTGATGCGGCGACTTGATTATTCGGTGGGCGTGGGTTTTTGGAGCGTTTAGCGACCTGCGTTGTCAAGCCCCTTGTCGAGATTTTATCGCTAGGGTTTTTCCTCGAAAACCCGAAAGGGCGGGGTTTTTAATCCGGCGATAAACTCGGCAGTACACTAGCCAACATCTATAGCACACAATTTTATTTGGGGTCCAGGTGTTATAACTGGATATTCCCTATGTTTTTCATTTTTTGGGTAGCCTGCGATGTGCAGCTACCCACCCTATACCATTGTAGAAAAAACTGCTGAGATGAATGAAAAGCCTATCTAACGCGAATCACCATTCTTGCGCGAGGCGAGCATGCATGCATTGCATCGCCGTGATGCATGCATCGCATGCATTTCTAGGCCGCTCATCGGGTTGGGGGATCGCTACTTATTGCGAGTTCTTCCTCGGCGTTTCATCGGCGGCTTTTCTCATCTCGGCGGTATCCATGGCTCGCACCCTTCCCCTTAAAATTGTTATTTATATGTTCATATTTGTTATAATTGTCGCGTGGCACGGCGTGACCGCCCTCGCTTTTTCGAGGTGTAAATGTTGTTTTTTGTCGCGTGGCGCGGCGTGACCCGACCCCGCCGAGGTTTTTTTCTCTATTGGTTTTTGTTGGTGATGCGGGTCCGGGGGTGATGCGACTTCGGTATTCTTGGTGGGCGTGGGTTTTTGGGAGCGTTTAGCGAGCCTGCGTTGTCCAAGCCCCTTGTAGAGATTTTATCGCTAGGGTTTTTCCTCGAAAACCGAAGGGCGGGGTTTTTAATCCCGGCGATAAACTCTCGGCAGTACACTAAGCCAACATCTATAGCACACAATTTTATTTGGGGTCCGGTGTTATAATTTGGATATTCCCTATGTTTTTCATTTTTTTGGGTAGCCTGCGATGTGCAGCTACCCACCCTATACCATTGTAGAAAAAACTGCTGAGATGAATGAAAAGCCTAATGCATAGACCCATTTAAATAGTATGGTGCATCGAATCCATGATAAAAACACAATTGCAAAGGATAAAAATCCGAAAACAACCATGAAAAAGCCTCAAATTCAAAGGATAATCATTCATCACAGCAGCAGTATACAATGTTTGGAAGAATAGAGAGGGGTAGCCGACCATAGGAACAATATCGGACTACCCCGTAAAAAGAAATGTGCAAAGGCAATATAAAAGGGTAATGGCGACAACTTCTCATCGGGATAAAAAACCCCGCCCTTTCGGGTTTTCGAGGAAAACCCTAATGAGAAATGGTCGCCAACAACCTTGAATGTGTTGCCTGGAAAACCGAAGGAGATGAGTTGATGGCGAACACAAAATATAGCAGGACCCCAGAAGAGGGCGGAAGCCTGCAAGCAACACAAAAACCCCTAAAATACCCGTGAATGGTTAGAGAAAAGCAAAATCATGCCCCCACGCGGCGAGTAGCGGGAAGGGAGGGAAGGAAACAGCGAGAATAGAAGAAGAAGCTGTGAGTGAGAAGGCGATAACAACCGGTCCAAAGAGGAAATAGCCTTATATAGCAGCTCGTCCTTTCCCGAATGGCGATCCGATGGCTGGCTCGGATCGATGCTATTACGGGAAAGGACTCGAAAGAGACAAAACCCGACACTACCAAAGAACTTCCTTAACTATAAGCCGATGGCGTAAAACCTGCAAGCAACACAAAGAACTCGAAAAAACACCCGTGAATGGTTAGAGACAATTCAACATGTAGCAGAAAAAGAGAGCATCACCCCAATAGGGTGGAGAACAGCATCACCCAACGGGTGGAAAACAATCACGTAGAAAGAAATATGCGTCACCCTCGAGGTGGCAGCATCACCCGCAGGTGGAGATAGCATCACCCAACGGGTGGAAAACAATGCATCACCCAACGGGTGAAAAATAATTACGTAAAAAGAAATATGCGTCACCCTGGAGGTGGAAATAAACAGCATCACCCGCAGGTGGAAATAGCATCACTACCCATGGTGGAAAAAAGCGTCACCCAACGGGTGGATAACAATCATGTAAAAAGAAATATGCATTGCAAAATAATGCTAGACAATGGTATGTACAACATCACTAAAGATAATAAATAGACATGAATGTCACCATCACGGTGGAAATAAACAGCACCACCCAACAAAAAATGGTCCATAAAAAAACGCGACATCTAGAGAAAGATAAGCATCAATGTAAAACCATAAAAAAGAACATCAAGAACACGAAACAAACTAAAAGTGGCCATTAGAATGTGCCCAATATAACAGCTTGTGTATAACTACGTAATACACGCCATGTCTAGCTAAAGAGAAGCATAAAAAGGGAAAAATGATCCAATAGAAACCCATGTCGCAAAATCTCAATGTGGTGCCAAACGCAATATGTATGATATCCAGATAAAGTTAAATAGCAACACCATGCACAAATTAGAATGTGCCCAATATAATACCTTGTGGACAACAACGTAGGACACCCCATAGCTAAATAAAGAGAAGCATAAAAATGAAAGATAATCCAATATAAACCCATGTCGGAAAATCTCAATGCAGTGCCGAACGCAATATGCATCCTATCTAGATAAAGCCAAATAGCAAATATGCCAAAGATATGTAATGAGCATACCAAATAGAAAAAGATCCGCTACAAGTGAAAAAACCCTCAATAGACAGCTAGAACCGCCAGGTGTGGAGTTGGGTCGCAAAGCACATAGCGGGAGGAGAAGAAGAGGAGGCGCCCGACCGCGGAGCGCCAAAACATCATGTGGAACCCCGAGTGGCGTACCGCCGAGGCCTGGGCCATGACGGCAGCGGAATGAGTACCGGTGGGGACGGATTTAAGCCGAAAGCAAGAAGATACTCCCGCCACCACCCCCAAGCAATCGAATAGGATAAAGGACGTAGAGAGGAAGGAGAGGAGCAAAAAAGAGGGCCGCCGGAGGCGCTGAAGGATAGTGACGGGCCAGGCATGCGAACGAAGGCAAGCGAGCTAAAGAAATCATATGAGCACGGGCAAGTGGGTCTCGTTTGGAGTGGCAGGGGGAGAAAGGGAACCAGGGTCCGAAGAGTCTGGTTCAAGCGCAAGGGAAGCTTCGCGTTGACGACGAGAACCAAAGGTATGGCCGTGGAGAAAAAAAAAGCGGGTTGAAGAAGAAGAGCCGAAAGCGCTTTGCTATAAATTGACATCGGCTCAATGACCTGAAAAAGGGAGGAACATTAGAGAAAAAACAATGAAAAGAAAAGGACGCCGCCACGATGATGAATCGAAGGAAGGGCCCGACATAGTTGACTGATTTGAATACAGATTCCGGACCGAAGTCCGTGATTGTGGTTACGGAATCAAGTCCAAGAATGTGGCTATTATGCCTTAGAACACGTGGCCAATATCTAGAGGGAGATAAGTCAACAAAGGAACCCTTCATCATGGACTCCAAAAAGAAAAACAATAACGATAAATAAAAAAAAGAATAACAAGCTTAGAGATAATAAGGCAAAGAGGAAAAACTTACACATAGGAATGTAAAACGCATAGACATAAAGATCGAACGAGAAACATGGAGATGTTGAGTAGAGTCGACACCAATGCGAAGGCCAGAGAGGACGAGGACCGCCAAAGAATAAAAGAACATGAAAAGTCAACCATGTCTAATAAAGCAACGTCTCGAAACTTACACAATGAGTATGTAATATCATATATAGGGAGCAAAGCTATATGCCGCGAAAAATCAGCCTATCTGCCGAACATGACAAAGTGGAGCTAACGAAAACAAAAGAAGCTCCCAAATCCATAAAATTGGTACACAGAACAATATCACCCGTTACCCATGTTCAAGAATAGAAAATATAACTTCCGCACGAAGCAACAAATAAGTGCGCTAATAAAGTGAACAAAGAAACCAACAAACACTAGAGCTCCCCCGATGATCATGCCAAAAAAGAAGAAAAATCTTAAACACAACCCCCAAATATTCAAAACCCAAGATCGGACCAAACCAAATATAGAATATACATATAAGAAATTTAGCCACAAAAGGACAAAGAGGTGGAAAACATGTCACAAAATACTTGAATGGGATGTAAAAGATGCATAAAAAATTTTTAATAGAACGACAAGAGGGGAGGGGGGGGGGAGAGAGAGAGAGAGAGAGAGAGAGAGAGAGAGAGAGAGAGAGAGAGAGAGAGAGAGAGAGAGAGAGAGAGAGAGAGAGAGAGAGAGAGAGAGAGAGAGAGAGAGAGAGAGTCCAAACTCCAAGCTGAGAGTCGGTCACGGTTAACGAAATAATGGAGCACAAACAATAAAAAGAGGCGACCGCATAAACTATAAGCCCACCGCCACCTAAAAACTCAGTGGGTCTTCGGGCATGAAGCAAAAAATGCGGGCCAAAACATAAACAAGAAAATCAACCGAATAACCTGCATTAATCTGTTGAAGAGCGGGTGCATCAAAAACAAGATAAACCACAAGTGCAAAAAATAAAACCCAACAACTATGGGAAACCTAGAATATAGAAGATAATACCACCCAATAACGATACCACTTCGAGAGTAAAGTGTAGTGCAAAGACACATAAGATACAAAACACAAGTGCAAAAGATAAAAGCCAAACCACCATGGGGAAATCCTAAACACAGAAAAGAATGCCACATATAACCACATGGGAACCACATTATAAAAATAACATACAAAAGAGATACATGTCGGAGAGATAACACGCAATTGAAGCCATATTGCAACCTACCATGGAAATGGAATGCATCAATGTAAAAAAGACAAATGCAACTTGGGAAGATGGTGGCCACAAATCTATAGGCAATAAAAAGATAATAAGCTATGGGACTGCAGCGTAGAATTATGAAAACAAGGCAACATCCCAAGTAAACGACCACAAGATGAAAATGAGGTAAAAAAGTGAGCGAACACAAACAAGAGAAGAACAACTAAGGAGAGCATAGACCCATTTAAATAGTATGGTGCATCGAATCCATGATAAAAACACAATTGCAAAGGATAAAATCCGAAAACAACCATGAAAAAGCCTCAAATTCAAAGGATAATGTCACATATATAAAAAACTAGATGTCCATCAACTTGGAAAAAGTAACATACTTAAAGAGATAACATGGAGGGAAAAACCACCCCTAAAACAAAAAAGCCCCTAGATGCCTCATATTCTAATGCAATTATGAATAAGACATGAGAAAAACATAGAAAGAGCGTGTTTTTATATCAAGAAACCCCATGATCCACTCAAGCGAAAAAATGTAAAGAGAACAGAGGAAAAAGATTCATAACCAAATGAAGCACCCTATTACAATCCCTTTAATTGCCTTGTACATGAGAGCAACAACAAATAAAGAGGCAGCCCCTCAATAAAAAACACTTAGGAACCACAATAAAACCAAGATTCTTATTAAGGATCCAAAAAACATGAAAAGAAACATAAGACAAATGTTGTATTGCATATTATAAGGAACATCGCCCAAAGACAACGTAACCAAACACCAAATGTGAATCAACAAATGTAGCATCGGATGGGCCAACTACATGGTGAGAAAAGTTTAACCAAATATAGACTCTATGGCTGATCACAAAGAATGCCCATATGTAAATAATGCATGTGTGGAATATGAAAACCCCGAATGTATGCAAATAAAACCCCTAATGAAGGAAGTAAGTCTGCTCAATCAGCGTAGATATGGATCGTTGCAATGAAATGCCTAGAAAAAAGGGCCCGAATGCAAAGGAATATAACTCATGAGTAGACAAATAAAAAGCTAGCTCCAACGAAATAGTGCAAGAAAACAGGGGATAAAAACATCACAAGACCATACCATACCACGACAGCCCGGAGGGAGGCCGTGGTTACTATGTCCCAAGTACAAACCGCATTTAAGTCTAGACCATGCAAAAATAATAATAGCGAGGTAATGTGATAGCTAAACAGGAGAAACCGCCAAACATAGACAAAAGAGAGGAAGAAGATCCTGGAATGATGATGAAGGATAAAGACCCCGGACCGATGTTTGAAGTCGCTTCTTGTCGATTCTTTGCTCTGGGCCCAAAAGCTCTTCGGTGCGGATGGTCGTTAAGCCGGGTTGAAAACCCCTTCAAAAATCGCCCAAATAGCTCGGTGCAAAATGGTTTATCGTTAAGTTGGCAGCTAAGAATCGAAAAAGCTAGAAATGAAATGGCCCATAAGATTAGATTTAGGCTCAAACTCCTACCGAACAAGGCGAATACTCTCTTATACAAAATGCTTGCTTTATGTCAGGAAATTGCGTGAAAAGGGCGACTTCCAAAGAAACGAAACAAATTTCAAGCCTTTCTCGTGGGAATCCGGAAAGAGTTTTAAACATCTGAGGTGATACTTACGTGGTCCAAAGCTACAATACCATGCGAGAATAGTGCCCTCAAAAAAATATTCAAACAGAGCGGACATATCGGGCGAAGTCACCGAGGATGAAGCTTAATTCGATGGAGCAGATTCGTCATGAGATGGAGAAGTTCGAATTGGTTGCACTGCCTCGGCAAGTTGCCGTGTTGCTTGGATCTCCCACATGCACCACCGATAGCTCGATCATCGAACGCAACGAGATGCTTTTTTCGCAAGTTCCCGGTCTTACCTTCAGCCCGACGAGCCGAAAGCGGATCCTCTATGAGATCGATTGATCATCGGAGAGCAAAACCATGGCCTGGAGCGAATGTAGATGCATGCAAAGCCCCAAACTACAAGATCAAAGAATAGTATGCAACAAAGTAAAAGGAGCCAATCACCCGTAACAAAATAGTATCGATCACATATGAAGCTCGAGGCAGCATGAATTTGGGGAGAGGATCGATGGTGTTCCCGGGGCGAATCCTAAAAGATGACAAGAAATCCAAAATAAAATTAGCAAGAGATAATTTATGAGAAGATTGGCCCGGATATCCCGCAAAATAAAAATGTAAGGGCAAGAAATCGTTCGACCCCCAGACAAATGATGAATCGAAGCAACTTGAGAGATGAGGCCATCGGATACCATGGTTTGCTTTGAGCAGATGTCTTTGTGTGACCGGTTGTGTACCTCCGATCAACATACCGGATAGAGGCCAAAAGGTGCGGACTACAAACAATGGATTCAAGACACCGCCAAGGGCTGATTGGATCCAAATTGGATTCCATGGAGCAAAGCAGTGAGCCACGATAACAAGTACGAATTGGGTCGTGTTAAAAGATTGCCCAACCCAATGCAACTACAACTGAAATTGCATCACATTCTCTGAGGTGAAACCAAAACGAGCATAATCCCCGAGACTATTGTGGAAGCAATGTACTGGGCAAAGAAAAGAGAGTTCATCCGTCCGGAATAAGCTTTTAGAGAAAAAGGAAAAAGACCGATCCCTTGCATGTGGGCCATCAGATGTTACGAAGTTCCGCATAAGTGAATCCTCGCGATAAGTGGATTAATAGTGCGGTGCAAAAGCCGCCGCTTGGAGGGAGGGCCCTCCCGAACAAACCCGAGGGGATCAAAGGGGATGCCCGGTGTAAAACCGTAAACCAATCCTCCTGTAGATTCTGTAACAAAAATTGCAACCCTCAAATGCACAAAACAGGGATCAAAAGAATTTGCCAAAGTAGCATTGAAAGTAAAATCCATATCATGCAAAACTCAACCCCAAAACAATCCGGATCTCAAGATTTCGCCGTGATCTCTCCCCCACGTAATAGGACTATGAGCATGCAACATTTTGAAGAAATCATACCTCACTATGGGCATGCATCAGAATCGGGAAGAAAGCCATACCACATACCTTGCAAATCGGGAAGAAAGCCATACTGCATACCTTGCCAAGGATCGCTATAACAACATGCAGAAATCCAGCACAGGATTGCGAAACATGGCGGAAGACATCTACAAACGGATGAACCGACCGCATTATGGTGGATGCACCAGAAAAGAGTTGAAAGATCGGATCCATGTAGAGCCATGGAAAAAGATGGGAAAGGAAGATTGGATCAGTGGAGAGTCGGGAAAAAGAATTGAAATGAGGATTGACCGCATTACGGTGGATTCACCGGGAAGGAAATGAAAAAATTGGATCAAACGAGAGCCAGGGAAACCGGATTGGAAAAGGCGATTAGATCATTGGGAAGAAGAACCGAGAAAGGAGGATTGAAGCAACGAGAATAGAAGAAGAGCTGCTGTGAGAAGACGCCGATAACCAGTCCGAAAGAGGAAATAGCCTTATATAGCAGCTCGTCCTTTCCCAGAATGGAGATCCGATGGCTCGGATCGATGCTATTAATATTTGCAGTAGCATGGTGAAAAATAGAAATGATAGTATTCATCTCTCAATGGCTTCTTAACTTAGATGTTTCTCGCATGATAAGCTAAACTGCCATGCGGTGGATTACGTCACAAAAGCTACGCCCTAGGCAGTTCATGATACCACTAAACATTAACACCCACACAGAAACCATGCTCAAAGCCTCCTCTTTCAAATTCTTAAAGCAAAGAAAGTAAACATGCATTATTTCTAGCACGGATAATGTGATTAGATTAATAATGTAGACTCTAGTATTTTGAGAAGTTAATCTTTAGGACTTTTAAGTTTATACAGAGAAAAGCTTGACAAAAGTGACAGAGAACAAACCTTTCGTAGAAAACTTACTATAAGAGGTAAAGCTACAAATACTTCTTTGGAAGAATTCATAGCCCATATATTAATTCTCAGCATGGTTGATGATGATACTTGTGCACTTGCTGAGGACCATCTTTGAGCCATTGGCTGAATATCAGTTTCTCTATAGTCAAAAACTTTATGATGCTTGCTTGCCAAAATTGACATACCTCCTTTGGTGGCTTTACTACTTAAGTAGCTACAAAGATTGCTACAAACTACCAAGTTGCTTACTTTCTCTTGGACATGTGCAGCATAAATGTTAGTTAGTAGCACAAATAATGCAGAATTATTATATATTCTAGAACATGCATGATTTGAGATCCAAATGGATGCCACACTAGCCAAGAAAGGCTATCCAAGATGCACAGTCCGGCTTGTGGGGAAGGCTACCAATTCAGATTTCTGCTATATCAAGCCAATGTGCTCGTCCAAGGAGGTCAACCATTGAATTGCAATGCTCTAGAGTTACTGAAGTTACATAGTCACCACTTATAAAGTTGTGCCAACCTTCACCTATTGATCCAGCATGACTGCAGGCAAAAACAACACTAGCGAAACCAACAAAATCAAGCGATTCCTTCTGTATGCATTTGATTGATTTGAAGTACTTCAGCCTGCTTGTGTTGACCATAAATTTTAATCTTAGATGTCTAGGTGATAATGTCTTGATGTAATACTCTATCGAATACTAGCATTGCCGCATCCAAACTTCCACACCTGGCATGCATATTGATTATAACAGTTTGGACGAAAATACGTAATTTGTAAAGTAGAATTTTAAGACCTGGCTATGCAACCATCTATCTACACATGAGACTGCTTGTTTAGAACATCCACCAAGAAGGATGGTGAATGTTGTAGCATCTGATGTGATTCTCTGAAGCAACATCACAGAAATGGAACGTTTTTTGCTTTTTGCAAGAAAAGCTTAAAGGAAAAGCTTTTTGGTTGCTGGTCTGGTTGTATCAGGTAATTTCTTCGTAAGCCTAAAGTTCTTTCATTCCCGAATCTGTCATGTGCTTTCAAAAATCTTCCTCCAGTCTGAACATTCACTGTTTAGAAGAGTTGCATTTGAGTTAACAAATGATGTTGCTTTGTTTTAATCAATGATTTTCTTCTCTTTAATGTTCCTGATCTAACTTGATGTAGCTACGATGTCTTGCAGATCTGTTGCATGTCTCGCTCTGGCACATGCTGCTCAGCCACGTAGGCATCCTGTTGAATATTGAATATCCATATTTTTTGTGCTTTGAGGTATATACATAATACATTTTATGAAGTTCTATTTTTTGTACTCTCTTTTGTCTATGCATGCCAACCTTTTTGTGAATTGTAATTTCGTGCTCCTCATTACATTGCATATAATATCTTGCATTCTATGTGGATATTGGGCATTGTATATGTATTGAAATTGCATAAAGATTGGGCATTAATATGTCTTCTTATATGCTATATGTTATACACTATTCCGTACTCTTGCATGCACGCTCTAACTCACTCAATTTTTGGGTTTTAAGTGTTTGCAATAATCTGCTTTATTTGCCGTGCATTTGGGCAATCAGGTAAGTCTTACAAAGTGAGTTTTTAAATTTTATTCATGAAACATATAATGCATATATGAAAAATGTATGAGAGTAGGTACGTTTTTGTTCAATTTGTTGTGTCTTTTTGAATGGGATACAAGTGATATAATGTGTGACATGATATCTCTGGGTCTTCTTGTTCGAGTTTAATCAAGTTTAATTTGAGTTTAGTCAGAAGCATCCGATCTAGAAATCAATAGAAATGAAATAACCCCTGCTTTTGGAGCAATGTCGATATCGTTATATGATTCTTAAGGATTTTATTTATACGCCAGTAATAAGGAGTGGCATGATAAGGATTTCTCGTGACAATACTATTAAATGATATTTAGATAGATAGATAGATAGATAGTATTTTAACGCCACGCCACTAGGTAGCATCCAACCGGGACATGTGACCACACACCACACTACATTGCTTGGTTGGGCCCCGCCTCAACCACTTTACATTCGCGCCCGTGGGTTTTGACACCCAACAGCTTAGAGGCGATTTCGGGCGGTCCAACTCGAGACCTATAGTTGCTAGACCTAGTGTATTACCACTAGACTAAACGCCTGTGACGCCCAAATTTGCTAAGTGCAATATTAATTTTAAAATGCAAAAGTTTTCATCTTATTCTTAAACATGTATATATGGCGTGAAGAGGATGCAAGAACCGAGAAGAATGCGTAACGTCAAGAATGAATACCTATTAAAATTCAAGAGTACCGTACATTCAAGTTAATGTTTAGGCAATGACATAGCTTGTCGGGCCTCCAAGTTGATTGAATGCACCATGTGTACTATTTATTGTTCATGTCAATTTAAACAGTGCATACCAATTGTTGGGAACACCTCTAATTTTGTCATATTGCCTTAAAAAACGTCGTTTTTTGCATTAATCAAACCATGGCAAGATGTTTAGTTGATTGAAAATCATTTGAATTTGTTCTCTTTTCATATAAGCAAGAAGTGAATAAATAACTCCACATTTCTAAATGCTCCAACTAGGATGAGAAGTTAATGCTTGGTAAGGTGCCATGGCGGTATATTTTAATAGTGTAATTGATATGGAAGATTTGTTTATTAGCAGGTTTGAGTAGTGCATCGAAATTATGTCTCGATTCAAAAAGGCCAAAAACATTGTTGGCCGCTTATTAGAGATCCTCAAACAAATTTGTGACAAAGATCTCCCAAGGGGCGCCTTTAAATATTTGCAAGCATATTGTTTTTTGCTTTCATTCATTCATGAGGGGCCAAATCTTATGACAAAGGCTTTTTTATCTTTCTAGGTGGTAGATAAAAAGTATCCGATTTGGCCAATTTCCTCTCAGCGCATTTGCTCTTTCCAGGTAAAGGAAGCTTGAGGGTTTCTATTTTGTTCCGGTTGGGGGCAAGTTGGGGCCAAAAATGCGAGAAGAAATCTGATCAGACCAATGCTGGCAAATGCAAAGTAGAAATAGAACTCTCATTTGTTCAAGCTAATGGAATGGTGGATCTGGAACTTAATTATGTCTTTGTTAAATCATATAGGACCACAACCTTGGCATCATGCATGAATATATCTGTACAACATAGGGGGGAACCATTGTGGTGTCCCAACGATCATACATCGGGTAAGAAATTTTCTGATATGTGAACTTCATTGAAGGGGCTTTATCTCCGGGCGTGAAAGTTCAAGTTTGTTCCAGAGGCAGTACTCCTTTCTAGGCCATCTGCAATATCCATTTAAACCTTCTTTCATCTCAATCTGCATTGTTATTCTATTCTTAGGTTAGATTTGTGTGCAAGCCTTCTGTTTGGCAATATTTTCTTTGCCATCTTCTGATTAGCACAACCTTCTGATGCACTTAAGCTTTTGAATGTCCAAGCTGTTGAGTTGATAAACTTTATTCTAGTTGCTGTATTGAGTTGTTTCCAATTGCATTAGGTTACCATTATGCTGTATAAATGTAAAGCTTGGCATACCTACTTTTAATTGGTCCTTTCAGCCATGTCTAATAAGTGCATTTGATGAGAGAACATTCCTGCTAACTTTCATTGTTTTTTAACAATCTCTTTTAACTTTTAAACAATGATCTCTTTTTTCGTTTCTTTTTTTCGGTGTTTCTACTTTTTTATCAGTGGTGGAGGGAATAATTGAAGCTATATCTTTGCTTTGATGGCTGGAGAAATCAATAACTCTATATTCATTGCAGGTTGCATCACATGAATAATAAAAAATGATGGCGTTAGTAGCAGAATACATTTATGTCTTGATTTATGCAATTCATAATGATTGACGTCTTTAATATTATAGATATAATATGTTGAAGTAACATTCTGGGCAATGCTATAACAAGGTAATGTATGATCTGTTTGTGAAAGCCCTTTCTTTGCATTATCACGACCATTTTGGTTGTACCTTTTTGTTTTGTTCTATATTCCTATTCATTGTGCTCAAATATTGTTTATTAATTTGAGATCTGACTCTCAACTATTTGCCGTGACAAGGAAAGTGCAAATATATGCACATGGGAGGGTAGCATTGAAACAATGCAGGATTCAGTCATAACAATGGTTATGTTTGGAATACAAGGATGAATAACTGTAATTGAGGTTGCTTTAATGTGGACGTAACAGTTGCATCGCAGGTTGTTTGATGTATGGCATGGAGCAATGTGGAACAATTGAATGCTGAGAAAACACCATCTTGCTTGATGATTTTGGAGCTTTCCAAGAGCCATTGTAAAACTGGATAACATATAAAAGTACCGGTCTGCTTTGTTGTAGATGTTTCATTTACATTATAATGTCTGGAGGATTTTTTTTTAAGTCGGTGAGGTGCCATTATTTGGATAAATAGTTTTGCACAATTTAAGTGTGTTATATTCTTTTTGCTCAAAGATAAATAACTGTAACTGTGATTGCTTTGATATTCCATTACAAAATTACCTGTAACAATTCCATCATATGTTATGCACGGAGCAACAATTGAATGCTGGGGAACACCATTTCTCATTGCGCCATAATTTTTATGAAGCTCTAGCCTTTTCCGTTTCTCATTCTGTTCATGTTGACTTATATTGTATTGAGAGTGTTATGGTGTTGTTGTTTGGATAGAGATGGTTCAAATCCCTGCCGTAATAATATTTTCTATATTTCCTTGCTGATACTAACCCTTTGATAATTCACATATTCGTATGTACTAAAATGAGCAGCCCTTGACATATTATATTGTCAACAATTCAGTATCAATATTTGAAAATCCATGTCATCCCCAAATGTTCGAATAGTCGGCATCTCATCATGTCAGGTTCATACATGATCCTACGTATAACAGCCACGTTTACTAGATGTGCCTTGAATGAGGATTTTAAAAAATACTTTGATGTGAATTATACTTAGAAATTTTGGCAATGTTATGTGCCCCATACATGCAACAATGCTATTGTTGTTGGATAGGATAATGTGTCTAATCCTTCTTTATTTGCATATCCTGAGGGTGATTTTAGAAGATGCAGCTATGATTGTCATGTTATTAAGGCCTGTTTTTACACATAAGGGACTCTACAATGGCACATGCCTCATTATATGTTCATTGGAAAGATGTGCTATAGATGCTAAGATTGTCATTGGAAAGAATATTGGAAGCAGAGTGTTCATATTTCAAATTCCTTTGGTGCTTAAATGCAGAGCATCCAACAAAGTACAAAATAAGGGCCTTGGTGATGTGCACCATGTGGGATCATAGTAGACCCTTGGGATCATACCTTCAGGAGGTCATGGATATATGAGATCAGCTATGTCCTCGGGCACACACTTTGACATATCATTATCATTATTATATATATAAAATTATTCTCATGTGTCCCAGGAAAGGATGTACCCATGCTATATAGAGATTAATGCCAGCCGTCCAATTGGAAATGGAAGGCCATGATGCCGCCACCTCATGGGAGAGGTCATGCATGGGCATAGAAATATGATGGGGGCATGCATAGGGGCATGCACCATGTCTTTAAGCCGTCGGATCAAAAGGGGAGGAGAAATCATGGCCCTTTATTTTTTATAGAGAAAGTGCAAGGAAGCTTCCTTAAAAGTGGATTTGGTGCAACCAATCTTAACCGTTAGATCAAAAGGGGGAGGATAAATCCTAGCCATTCATTTTTTTATTAAGTTAGAATTTTTTTATATTAAATGAGGTGAGGTGGCACCCTTTATTTAATGAAAAGATAGTGAGGTGGCAACTCATTAATTATGAAGCTTTCTTGGAAGCTTCCTTTTTTGCGTCGCCTTCAAACGACTTTATCTTGCGGTGGAGGTCTCGGATCAAAGTGGGACCCACACCTTGGATTCCTCTCATCAAATGCTTTCCAATGAGTACTGGTTTGGCATCATTTCATGCAATGTTGGATAATCTAGGGGAATATTCATAGAATCTAAGGGAATTTGAGAGATATTGGGATAATATTTGAAAATCAAGGGAATCTCAAGAGAATCTTAAGAATCTATGGGAATCTCAAAAGAATCTATGGGAATCTAAGAAAATCTTCAAAAAGGTTTAAGAATCGAGGGAAATCTCGATGGAATCTTAGAGATCTAAGGGGATCTTCATAGAACTTAAGGGAATCTATAAGAATCTACATAGAATCTTGGGGAATCTAAACGAATCTTCAAATAATCTTTGAAAATCTAGGGGAATCTTTATAGAAGCTTAAGAATCTAGGGGGATCTTTGTGGAATCTTAGGGAATCACAGGAGATTCCAAAGGATCTAGGGGAATCTTTGACAGTAGGTGCGTTCTACAGGGGAATCTTCATAGAATCTACGGGAATCTAGAAGAATCTACATGGAATCTTGGAGAATCTAGAGGAATCTTAGGATAATATTTGGGAATCTAAGGAATATCAAGAGAATATTTAAGAATCAAAAGGAACCTAGAGGAATCTTGGGATAACCTTTGAATCAAGAAAATGTCAAGAGAATCTTACTTAATCTATGGGAATCAAAAGAATATAGAGGAATCTAAGAGAATCTTCAAAAATTGTTTGAGAATCAAGGGGAATCTTTATGGAATCCTAGAGAATCTAGTGGAATCTTGATAGAATCTAAGTAAATCTAGGAGAATCTACATAGAATCTTAGGGAATCTAAAGGAATCTTCAGATAATCTTTGAAAATCTAGGGGAATCTTTGTAGAACCTTAAGAATCTAGGGGATGTTTATGGAATTTTAGGGAATGTAGGGGGAATCCAAGGGGATCTAGGGGAATCTTAGACACTAGGTGTGTTCTACATGGGGATCTTCATAGAATCTAAGGAAATCTTGAAGAATCTACATGGAATTTTGAGGAATCTTAGGATAATCTTTGAGAATCTAGGGGAATCTCAAGAGAATCTTTAAGAATCTAAAGGAATCTAAGGGAATCTTCATAAAATCTTTGAGTATCTAGAGAATCTTGGTGGAATCTTGAAGAATCTCTATAGAATCTTCATCGCATGACTTTAAATTTGACCTCTACTCTAATTTGTACAATTCCTCGAGGAATAATCCCATGGATCTTGGGGAATATAAGCGCATTACTGATGGAATCTCATAGTATCTAGGGAAATTTTTCTAGAGTCTTTGGAGAATCTTGGAGAATCTTTATAGGATCTTCGTTGGATGGCACTGCATTTGGCTTCTAGTCGAATTTGTACAATCCCTCATAGTACAATAACTTGTATATATATATGTCTATTTCATGATTTTTGCGAATATCTAGATGTGTTGTTGATGGAAGTTGCACATACTGACGTGAAAGGCCGAGCAAAACACATGCCAGGACATTACCCCCGCAATCCCGAGCGCACATATTTACTAGTTTAAGGCTTCAAAAGAAGGAAGGAAGGAAGTATATTTTAACGCCCATGGAGGCCAACTGACCTATGAGATGGTCACAATACAATATATCGGATAGTATCCAAACACAAAAGAAAACCACAAAAGCCCTATATAATGTGTCTCTACTACTGGGACGAAAAAACCCCCCATGTGGGAGGAAAAACCCTCGTAGTAGGCGTTCAAATTCCCTATCTGGGCGCTCAAATTCCTCGGTGGTCGCGGAGGGACTCTCTCTCGACCGTGGAGACTTGCGTAATGTAGGACGCGAGACGGCAACCATTGGTATGCCAAGCAATTGATGAATTGCTATCTCAGAGCATCTGAGATCGGCATGAGCTGCTCGGATGTGTGCATATGTCGGACACTCCTGTAGAGCATGGTGTTCATCTTCTACTATCTGCATATGACATCACTGACATAATCTCTCATGCCGGGATTCCTCGCCTCCATCCGCACCCCGGCCCTGCCCCACTCGGAGATGGTGGGACCGTTCTCATTGCAGCTATGGCTCTCCGGCGCTTGGTAGAGATGTGTGCCTTCAAATATTGGTGAGGGCCATGTTCGAAATGACGGATTAACTGCGGTGGTGGTAGTGCGCTTTGGGCTTTGCAAAAGTGAGCACATCCCACGTAGAGGCAAAAGAAAGCGCCATTCAAGTGCGCCTCTGCTCGATATCCCAAGATAGCCATAATTTGTTGATAGTCTATGGACCATCTTGCGAACCCCCCTTACAATGCTCCCCGCCACACTCTCTTCAACCGCTAGGCCCTTGTGCCAATAACAGAGCTCTCGGGGAGGGAGACGTTGTGCATCCATTCGCCAACCTTATGGAAATACGCGAAGATGCCTCGCCATAGCGTATCGCCGCTAGGGCCAAAAGCCGGGCCTCATACAAGAAAATCGGATAAGGCACCGTGGTCCTTGACGCTTAGGCTATATGTCGTGAAGGCCTTCCGCTCTCTCTAGCTTATCCTGTGTGCTCTTGCTAATCGGCCGCCCCCTGCAATTCTCTACCCCATACAAAGAATACCGGGTTCAACTAGTGCTCGAACAGTGTGCTTTATGTGCTCAATCGCAGAGATCTATTCTCAGAATGCCTATTCTCAAGATTGCACACTGGGGCTTTCCATCCCGCTACCGAACCTTTCTTTCCGCCCTCCGTAATAGAAGTCTAGGATATCATGTTGCGCCGGACAGGATTGCCAACAGCCTTTGGTTTTCTTGGTTGACGGTCATTCCTCGCTATGTCACGTAATCCACTAAGAGCGCCCAAATGTTCCTCGTGATACTCCTAGATGTATGGGACAATAAGCCCCGGATCGCCCGTGATAGAGCAACATCCCTGCTTAACACCTATGGTGCTATTCACTGATCCGGACGCAGCAAAGTGGCATATATTCGGCCATAGAGCCCGTAGATGGCATTCTCGCAAATCCTCGTGGGACATGTAACTCCCCGCAGCGTTGCCACAACAGTCCCGAGGGACCGTGATCATATGCCGTCTTAAAATCCACGAAATAGCAATACAAGTCACGTCGTGCATTGCGGCTAGCTTCCATAAGGATTCTGAGAGTAAAAATATGATCAATCGTGGAGTGGGCGGCTTAAAACCCGCCTCGCCACCGCGACGCATCGGGCCTCAGCCCATTGCGTTAATCCTCTTCTCTAGCACACCTGCTAGAAGTTTTGCGAGTAACGAGGCTCACCATGATCATACGGTAGTTGGTGGAGTCATCCCTACTTCCCGTCTTATGGATAGGGGTGACCTTGCTAACCATCCATTCCTGTGGGAGGCCCTCTCTAATGGCCTGATTGATTATCATTGTCAAAGGCCCTAGCAAAGCTGGCCCACCCCATTTCAACAGCTCGGCCCAAGTCCCCGCAAGTCCTTTTGTTTTTACCATTAGCAAGATGTCTAAGACCCCGATGGATGTCCTCCTCTGAAAGCTCTGTAGCATTTCTCCTAGCCGATCCGGGTACCTCAACATCGCTTCCCGGGGGTCATACAACTCCTCCAACTGTTGTCTCCACTGGTCTGAGGTAACATTGCCAGGTGGTTGATGCCTCTTATACAACACTCTACGCCAAAAGGCTCAGTCATTAGTAGATCAAACATGCGCTGCTGATTTTTTGCAATATACCGATGCTTTTTGGATTTCAAGAATGCCTTATAGTCCCTAATGGCCTGTTGCCGAAGCTGTGGATCTAAAATGGTGCGTAGCTAACTCTTTAGAGCCTTACATTCGGCGTCAAACCAGGGGTTCCGAGGGAATTATGCAGTGTCCCTTCGTGGGGGCTTTCTTTGTCGCAAAGCATTCACCGGGTCTGCCGCGAAAGTAAGGCCTTCACCATTCACACTTATCATACAATGTATAGAGGAAAACTAGGGGTCCCATTTAAGGCTTGCTTGTGTGGTCTTCATGTAATCTACTTATTTAAAAAGTTTTTTGGGGGTGGGTGTCCTCTTTAATTTGTTGCTCATATTTAATTGGCATATCTAAATCAGACATAATATGAGCTGTGCATAACAGATCTTACATGTAAGTTCCGATGATGGTTTAACAGATCTTATAACAGTGGGATTATGCTACATAATAGCTCTAGAGATTCAAACAATGGGCCTGTTAATATGTGCAGATGCAATACAAGATACATTGTCAAGAAATCTCATGTGCTTATGCTTTCTATTTGCAGTTGTTGAAGAATAGGAGTTGCTGAAGCATAGGAATCGGTGAAGCAAAGGAAACTTAAGGTACATTCTTTCCTTCTTTTTGGCGCTAACCAGCTGTGGGGACTCTGCATGATTGGAAAACACATGATCCAGCGCATGATTTTTTTGCCCTTACCGGCAATTTCCTTCTCACGTTTTCATTTTTTGAGCGTTTTTCTTCCCGTGCGTTTTGCAGTGATGATCACCAGAGATCATTCGGCATAATAGAGATTATTTCGTAGAGGAACCTAATCTCTCAAATTCGAAAACCCAGTCTGAGCCCTAAAAATGGAGCCGGAGTTTATGGCATTCTCAGAAGGTCGGATTTTTGTGCTTGCTACTAAGAAGATAAAAAACAATTGCAGAGCCACAATTTTTCTTTACTTGGCCGTGGATCTTATAAAAACATGTAGGGACGAGCCATTTGGTTTGCTTCAACATTCCGTTTGCAAAATCACAGTTCCACTGGAGCGATCGTGGAGCGGTCATGCAAGGCAAGGTTTTAGCTTCTTTTTTTTTTTCTCTTACATTTTATGGCATGATATGGACAGCTGCATGACTTAACATTTTAAGAATCTGAGGTTACGATAGTGCTCCTCAGACTTATATATGTCTTATGCTTCTCAGACTTATGTAAACAAACTTTTTTAAGTATGTAAGGATATGGCGGGGGATTCTCCTTCCTTCATTGGTTTCTGTCGCAGGAGCAAATCGCAGGAACAGAGATCACAGGAGCAGATCGTAGGTTTTTCTGTGTTGCCACGTCGTTTTTTTCATATTTTTGCATCTTTCTCATGAAGTCTTATTCTCTTTTCCAGTTTTTTTCGTGATTCAGCATATTCTAATCATTTTCTTTGATTTTGCAGCTACGATTATGGGTAAAACCCAACTATGCCATCTCCCTTGACATATGTAAGAGGTTGTAGATCTGGTTTCTCTTTCACTTTCAACAGCTGGAAAGCGAGGAGGAACAGAGATCACAGGAGCAGATCGTAGGTTTTTCTGTATTGTCATGTCGTTTTTTTCATATTTTTGCATCTTTCTCATGAAGTCTTATTCTCTTTTCCAGTTTTTTCGTGATTAAGTATTCTAATCATTTTCTTTGATTTTGCAGCTACGATTATGGGTAAAAACCCAACTATGCCATCTCCCTTGACATATGTAAGAGGCTGTAGATCTGGTTTCTCTTCCACTTTCAACAGCAATCTAAAAGGGAGGAAGCTTGCAGGTAAATTAGGTTACAAAATTTTTCTATGATGCAGATTAACCCCTGCTCTTGCAATCTATGAATCAGGTCTCAGGGGAAAATCCCGTTGGTAACGAGGCCATTCTCCATTTTTAACTTTCTCTTTTGACGTTGAGTCATCTTCTTATCTTCATTCAAGCAGAGGTAAGACTCCTTATTTATGTATCATCATTTGATGCTATTGAATCTAGCAATCAAATTCTTCAATTACATAATCCGGACTTGTAGCATTTGAAATATTTAACAGATTAATTGCTATCAAAGTACATGTAAAATGTGTGCATTCATGGTCTGCTAATGACATCAACATGAGACCAACAGCTACTACTTCAGCTGAAACAAGTAGCTGAATTGCAACAGTATGCAGACACTGTTGGTAAGTTAATCTATGCTTGCGAAATAAGGTCTCAATTATTTCATGCACATTATATTGCAAAGAGGGCAAGTTAGTGCTTCTAGAAGCTGTTGCTGTCAGTGTTGTATGTGGCCATTGGAATTGTACACACGCTCACTGGATTCCATAAATTTGTTATTGACGTCCTATGTTCAAGATCTATGAGCATAGCTCCTCTTTAATTTGTTGCTCATATTTAATTGGCATATCTAAATCAGACATAATATGAGCTGTGCATAACAGATCTTACATGTAAGTTCCGATGATGGTTTAACAGATCTTATAACAGTGGGATTATGCTACATAATAGCTCTAGAGATTCAAACAATGGGCCTGTTAATATGTGCAGATGCAATACAAGATACATTGTCAAGAAATCTCATGTGCTTATGCTTTCTATTTGCAGTTGTTGAAGAATAGGAGTTGCTGAAGCATAGGAATCGGTGAAGCAAAGGAAACTTAAGGTACATTCTTTCCTTCTTTTTGGCGCTAACCAGCTGTGGGGACCCTGCATGATTGGAAAACACATGATCCAGCGCATGATTTTTTTGCCCTTAACAGAAGTTAGAACTCTATATCTGCCACGCAAATGCGCTTAACAAAAATCAATACCCAGACTTTGCAAGCAGGTCCCAAAGAATCAGAGTTTGGAAACAGAGCCAGCAAATTATTGTGATATTTTTCATAATTGGACAATTTGTTAAGCCAAGTAGCAGCATAGGGAAAACAAAGTTACTATTACTTGGTACACCGTCTAAAAATCCTGAAGTTTAATTGTACATATGAACCTGTTCATAAAATTTGTTAACAATTAAGTTTTGAAGGAGCTCAGAAGTATGTGCAAGTTTGTCAGGTGGTGCAGCAAATGGCTTATGTCTTATAGGTGAGGACGTTGATAAACATTCATAAGAGTTTGTTGAAGATATGTTTCAACGCAGGGTATAAAAGAAAATTAAAATACAAACAAATTGTGTTGCTAATTTTAAGTGGCATACATCTCATTCGTGTTCGCATCTAATGTGTCTGTATCTAAGGTGTCCTATATGGATATGTAGAGCATGAACATGCAAAATATTGTGTTATCTCCGGTTGTCATTCTTTATTATGTTTTCTGGATACCTATTCCGGAATTAGGGAACCCGTGTTCATCAGCATTTGAAAGATAGAGTGCATGTTTTCTTCTTCCCTGGGAGGTGGATCATTGTATGGGTATAAGTAGTAGTTATATTTTTTCAATTGAACAGATTTTGTTTGAAGTATGTCCTTTTGAGTGACACTATGCTGATGATATGTTAGAAATAGGTCTTGCAATGCTAATGTCTGCTTATATTGTCAGGGCCAAATGCCAGTAGATATGCCTGTTTACTGGATTCCAGCACTTATTGTTCAACCACAAGGATTTTTTGTAGGTATACACCATATGCTGAATCCCAGTGGCTTATGCAGGGAATACCATCACACTATTGTGTATTGCAGCCATCTTAACTCATAAGAAGTGCTCTGAGACATGCTTGCTAACTGTTTCGAATTTTTATAGGTTTTTAGACAAGATGGAAAAAAATTGAACGGAATGAAAGAAGAGGTTGCTGCCTTGCCGGACATGTAGCGGTGTCTTGGAATACTTATCATTTATTGAAAACTCCAGTTTTCATGTCCATTTATGGCAAAAATTTGGCACCATTTGTTACAACACTTAAGTGGGGTGATTGGACAATTTGTTAAGCCAAGTAGCAGCATAGGGGAAAACAAAATTAACTATTACTTGGTATCAAGTCTAAAAATCCTGAAGTTTAATTGTACATATGAACCTGTCCATAAAATTTGTTAGCAATTAAGTTTTGAAGGAGCTCGAAGTACGTCTGAGTTTGTCAGGTGGTGCAGCAAATGGCTTATGTTGAAGATCTGTTTCAACGCAGGGTATAAAAGAAAATTAAAATACAAACAACTTGTGTTGCTAATTTTAAGTGGCATACATCTCATTCGTGTTCGCATCTAATGTGTTTGTATCTAAGGTGTCCTATATGGATGTGTAGAGCATGAACATGCAAAATATTGTGTTATCTCCTGTTGCCATTCTTTATTATGTTCGATATATCATAGGATAATAGAAGCTATTCTTTCTCATTTGAATTTGTCACAAATTCTTTTGTGTAATTGTCACAAATTCTTTGTGTAATTGTTGAGGGCTAAAATACGCTTTTATGTATTTTGGCCGGTATTTGAGGTTCAAATTGTGGTAAGCGGCATTTGAGGTTGAAATTGTTGTAATTAATCCAGTTTAGTTGATGTTGCAAAGGGAATGGAGATGGTGATAACCCATTCCTAGCTAACGGGACCCCACCTGCAAACTGAGATTTGAGTCCCAACCTTCTAATCTCCATTCCCCTACATTGGTATGAGAATGCGTTAGAGCAATAATCCAGCTAAAGTTTCCAATGTGTCTTACAAACCTAGAGGTTTTGGAGCCTAGCTTTCATTGTTTCTGAACTTAGAGCCTAAAGCATTCCTTTTATGATTATATTAAGGAAAGACAACGAACAACTGCAAATTTTATGTGCAATCATTAGCTTTTGGGCCAAGCTTAGTTCTAAAGTTAAAGATTGATCTTTTGATGTGGTATGCCTAAGGGTATACTATAGTATAGAGAAGAATACAGTTTGGAAGAATAGAGAGGGGTAGCCGACCATAGGAACAATATCGGACTACCCCGTAAAAAGAAATGTGCAAAGGCAATATAAAAGGGTAATGGCGACAACTTCTCATCGGGATAAAAAACCCCGCCCTTTCGGGTTTTCGAGGAAAACCCTAATGAGAAATGGTCGCCAACAACCTTGAATGTGTTGCCTGGAAAACCGAAGGAGATGAGTTGATGGCGAACACAAAAAAATATAGCAGACCCTTAAGAGGGCTAAGCCCGCAAGCAACACAAAACCCCTAAAAAAATACCCGCGGAATGGTTAGAGAAAAGCAAAATCATGCCCCCACGCAGTTGTAGGGGAAGGAGGGAAGCAACGAGAATAGAAGAAGAGCTGCCGTGGAGAAGACGTAGATAACCAGTCGAAAGAGGAAATAGCCTTATATAGAAGCCGCCCTTTCCCGGAATGGCGATCCGGATGGCTCGGATCGATGCTATTCGGGAAAGGACTCGCAAGAGAGACAAAACCTACCACTACCAAAGAACTTCCTTAACTATAAGCCGATGGCGTAAAACCCGCAAGCAAACACAAAGAACTCGAAAAAAAACACCCGGAATGGTTAGAGACAATTCAACATGTAGCGTAAAAGAGAGCATCACCCCAATAGGGTGGAGAACAAAGATCACCCAACGGGTGGAAAACAATCACGTAGAAAGAAATATGCGTCACCCTCGAGGTGGCAGCATCACCCGCAGGTGGAGATAGCATCACCCAACGGGTGGAAAACAATGCATCACCCAACGGGTGAAAAATAATTACGTAAAAAGAAATATGCGTCACCCTGGAGGTGGAAATAAACAGCATCACCCGCAGGTGGAAATAGCATCACTACCCATGGTGGAAAAAAGCGTCACCCAACGGGTGGATAACAATCATGTAAAAAGAAATATGCATTGCAAAATAATGCTAGACAATGGTATGTACAACATCACTAAAGATAATAAATAGACATGAATGTCACCATCACGGTGGAAATAAACAAAGACCACCCAACAAAAAAATGGTCCATAAAAAAACGCGACATCTAGAGAAAGATAAGCATCAATGTAAAACCATAAAAAAGAACATCAAGAACACGAAACAAACTAAAAGTGGCCATTAGAATGTGCCCAATATAACAGCTTGTGTATAACTACGTAATACACGCCATGTCTAGCTAAAGAGAAGCATAAAAAGGGAAAAATGATCCAATAGAAACCCATGTCGCAAAATCTCAATGTGGTGCCAAACGCAATATGTATGATATCCAGATAAAGTTAAATAGCAACACCATGCACAAATTAGAATGTGCCCAATATAATACCTTGTGGACAACAACGTAGGACACCCCATAGCTAAATAAAGAGAAGCATAAAAATGAAAGATAATCCAATATAAACCCATGTCGGAAAATCTCAATGCAAAGGTCAACGCATAATATGCATCCTATCAGATAAAGCCAAATAGCAAAATATGCCAAAGATATGTAATGAGCATACCAAATAGAAAAAGATCCGCTACAAGTGAAAAAACCCTCAATAGACAAAATTTAGAACCGCCGTGTGTGGAGTTGGGTCGCAGCAATATAGCGGAGGAGAAGAAGAGGAGCGCCAGCGACCGTGAGCGCGTGCAGCATCATGTGGAACCCCCCGAGTGGCAGCCGCCGAGGCCCGCCGCTGACGAAAGCGTAATGAGTACCGTGACCGACGGATTTGGTTTAAAAGCAAGAAGATACTCCCGCCACCACCCCCAAGCAATCGAATAGGATAAAGGACGAGAGAGGAAGGAGAGGAGCAAAAGGGTCACGGAGGCCAAGGATAGTGACGGCCAGGCATGCTAACGAAGGCAAGCGAAGCTAAAGAAATCATATGAGCACGGGCAAGTGGGTCTCGTTTGGAGTGGCAGGGGGAGAAAGGGAACCAGGGTCCCAAGAGTCCGGTTCAAGCGCAAAGGGAAGCCGCTGCTGACGACGAGAACCAAACCGGAAGCGCGAGCCGCGGGAGAAAAAGCTTAAGTTGAAGAAGAAGAGCCGAAAGCGCCGCTATAGATCGGCATCACCAATGACCCAAAAAGGGAGGAACATTAGAGAAAAACAATGAAAAGAAAAGGACGCCGCCACGATGATGAATCGAAGGAAGGGCCCCGAACATAGTTGGATCGATTTGAATACTGATTCGGACCAAGTCCGCGGATTGTGGCTACGGACCGAAGTCCAAGAATGTGGCTATTATGCCTTCCGAACCTGTGGCCAATATCTAGAGGGAGATAAGTCAACAAAGGAACCCTTCATCATGGACTCCAAAAAAGAAAAAACAATAACGATAAATAAGAAAAAAGAATAACAAGTAACCGAGATAATAAGGCAAAGAGGAAAAACTTACACATAGGAATGTAAAAACGCATAGACATAAAGATCGAACGAGAAACATGGAGATGTTGAGTAGAGTCGCACACCACGTAGCGAGCGCGAGAGGACGAGGACCGCCAGCAATAAAAGAACATGAAAAGTCAACCATGTCTAATAAAGCAACGTCTCGAAACTTACACAATGAGTATGTAATATCATATATAGGGAGCAAAGCTATGCACGAAAAATCAGCCTACTGCGAACATGACAAAGTGGAGCTAACGAAAACAAAGAAGCTCCCAAATCCATAAAATTGGTACACCGAACAATATCACCCGTTACCCATGTTCAAGAATAGAAAATATAACTTCACGAAGCAACAAATAAGTGCGCTAATAAAGTGAACAAAGAAACCAACAAACACTAGAGCTCCCCGATGATCATGCCAAAAAAGAAGAAAAAATCTTAAACACAACCCCCAAATATTCAAAACCCAGTATCGGACCAAACCAAATATAGAATATACATATAAGAAATTTAGCCACAAAGGACAAAGAGGTGGAAAACATGTCACAAAATACTTGAATGGGACAGAAAAGGTCGCAAAAAATTTTTAATAGAACGACAAGAGGGGAGGGGGGGAGAGAGAGAGAGAGAGAGAGAGAGAGAGAGAGAGAGAGAGAGAGAGAGAGAGAGAGAGAGAGAGAGAGAGAGAGAGAGAGAGAGAGAGAGAGAGAGAGAGAGAGAGAGAGTCACAAAACCTCCAAGCTGCTGAGTCGGGTCACTTAAGCACGAGCTTAATGGAGCACAACAATAAAAAGAGGCGAACTGCATAAACTATAAGCCCAGCCGCCACGAAAAACTCCAGGGGTCGACTCGGGCATGAAGCAAAAATGCGGGCCAAAACATAAACAAGAAAATCAACCGGAATAACCCAGACAACTGTTGAAGAGTGCGGTGCATCAAAAAACAAGATAAACCACAAGTGCAAAAAATAAAACCCAACAACTATGGGAAACCTAGAATATAGAAGATAATACCACCCGAATAACGTATACCACCTGAGCCGAGTGTAGTGCAGCACACATAAGATACAAACACAAGTGCAAAAGATAAAAGCCAAACCACCATGGGGAAATCCTAAACACAGAAAAGAATGCCACATATAACCACATGGGAACCACATTATAAAAATAACATACAAAAGAGATACATGTCGGAGAGATAACACGCAATTGAAGCCATATTGCAACCTACCATGGAAATGGAATGCATCAATGTAAAAAAGACAAATGCAACCCGGAAGATGGTGGCCACAAATCTATAGGCAATAAAAAGATAATAAGCTATGGGACTGCAGCGTAGAATTATGAAAACAAGGCAACATCCCAAGTAAACGACCACAAGATGAAAATGAGGTAAAAAGTGAGCCAGAACACAAACAAGAGAAGAACAACGCAAGGAGAGCATAGACCCATTTAAATAGTATGGTGCATCGAATCCATGATAAAAACACAATTGCAAAGGATAAAAATCCGAAAACAACCATGAAAAAGCCTCAAATTCAAAGGATAATGTCACATATATAAAAACTAGATGTCCATCAACTTGGAAAAAGTAACATACGAAAGAGATAACATGGGAGGGAAAAACCACCCCCTAAAACAAAAGCCCCTAGATGCCTCATATTCTAATGCAATTATGAATAAGACATGAGAAAAACATAGAAAGAGCGTGCTTTATATCAAGAAACCCCATGATCCACTCAAACGAAAAAATGTAAAGAGAACAGAGGAAAAAAGATTCATAACCAAATGAAGCACCCTATTACAATCCCTTAATTGCCTTGTACATGAGAGCAACAACAAATAAAGAGGCAGCCCCCTCAATAAAAAACACTTAGGAACGACAATAAAACCGCATTCTTATTAAGGATCCAAAAAAAACATGAAAAAGAAACATAAGACAAATGTTGTATTGCATATTATAAGGAACATCGCCCAGCACAACGTAACCAAACACCAAATGTGAATCAACAAATGTAGCATCGGATGGGCCAACTACATGGTGAGAAAAGCGAACCAAATATAGACTCTATGGCTGATCACAAAGAATGCCCATATGTAAATAATGCATGTGTGGAATATGAAAACCCCCGGAATGTATGCAAATAAAACCCCTAATGAAGGAAGTAAGCTCCGTTCAACTGTATATGGATCGTTGCAATGAAATGCCTAGAAAAAGGGCCCGAATGCAAAGGAATATAACTCATGAGTAGACAAATAAAAAAGCTAGCTCCAACGAAATAGTGCAAGAAAAACAGGGATAAAAACATCACAAGACCATACCATACCACGTACAGCCCGGAGGAGGCCGTGTTACTATGTCCCAAGTACAAACTGCATTTAAGTCTAGACCATGCAAAAAATAATAATAGCAGGGTAATGTGATAGCGAAACAGAGAAACCGTCAAACATAGACAAAAGAGAGGAAGAAGATCTGGAATGATGACAGAAGGATAAAGACCCCGGACTGATGTTTGAAGCTGCTTCTTGTCGATTCTTTGCTCTGGGCCCAAAAGCTCGGTGCAGATGGTCAGTTAAGCCCCGGGTTGAAAACCTGCTGTAAAAATCGCCCAAATAGCTCTGTGCAAAATGGTTTATCGTTAAGTTGGCAGCTAAGAATCGGAAAAGCTAGAAATGAAATGGCCCATAAGATTAGATTTAGGCTCAAACTCCTACCAGAACAAGGCGAATACTCTCTTATACAAAATGCTTGCTTTATGTCAGGAAATTGCAGGAAAAGGGCGACTTCCAAAGAAACGAAACAAATTTCAAGCCTTTCTGTGGGAAATCCGGAAAGAGCGAAACATACAGGATACTTACAGGGTCCAAAGCTACAATACCATGCAGAATAGTGCCCTCGAAAATATTCAAACAGAGCAGACATATCGAAGCAGAGTCACTGAGGATGAAGCGAATTCGATGGAGCAGATTCGTCATGAGATGGAGAAGCTCCGGAATTGGTTGCACCTGCCTCGGCAAGTTGCCCGTGTTGCTTGGATCTCCGACATGCACCACCGATAGCTCTGATACTGGAACGCAACGAGATGCTTTTCTGCAAGTTCCCTGGTCTTACCTTGTGCCTGACGAGCCGAGCAGATCCCTCTATGAGATCGATTGATCATCGGAGAGCAAAACCATGGCCTGGAGCGAATGTAGATGCATGCAAAGCCCCAAACTACAAGATCAAAGAATAGTATGCAACAAAGTAAAAGGAGCCAATCACCCAGAACAAAATAGTATCGATCACATATGAAGCTCTGACAGAGCATGAATTTCGCTGGGAGAGGATCGATGGTGTTCCTGGGCTGCGAATCCTAAAAGATGACAAGAAATCCAAAATAAAATTAGCAGAGATAATTTATGAGAAGATTGGCCTGGATATCCTGCAAAATAAAAAATGTAAGGGCAAGAAATCGTTCGACCCCGGCACAACAGTGAATCGAAGCAACTTGAGAGATGAGGCCATCGGATACCATGGTTTGCTTTGAGCAGATGTGCTGTGTGACCGGACTGTGTACCTCCGATCAACATACCTGGATAGAGGCCAAAAGGTGCAGACTACAAACAATGGATTCAAGACACTGCCAAGGGCTGATTGCAGTCAAATTGGATTCCATGGAGCAGCAGTAGCCACGATAACAAGTACGAATTGGGTCGTGTTAAAAGATTGCCCAACCCAATGCAACTACAACTGAAATTGCATCACATTCTACAGGAAACCAAAAACGAGCATAATCCTGAGACTATTGTGGAAGCACAGCCTGGGCAAAGAAAAGAGAGTTCCGTCCTGTCCGAATAAGCTTTAGAGAAAAAGGAAAAAGACCGATCCCTTGCATGTGGGCCACTGTATGTTGGCGAAGTTCCTGCATAAGTGAATCCTGCATAAGTGGATTAATAGTGCCAGGCAAAAGCCGCTGCTTGGAGGGAGGCCCCGCGAACAAACCAGGGATCAAAGGGGATGCCTGGTGTAAAACCGTAAACCAATCCTCCTGTAGATTCTGTAACAAAAATTGCAACCCTCAAATGCACAAAACAGGGATCAAAAGAATTTGCCAAAGTAGCATTGAAAGTAAAATCCATATCATGCAGCTCAACCCCAAAAACAATCCGGATCTCAGTATTTCGCCAGATCTCCCTCCCTGTAATAGGACTATGAGCATGCAACATTTTGAAGAAATCATACCTCACTATGGGCATGCATCAGAATCGGGAAGAAAGCCATACCACATACCTTGCAAATCGGGAAGAAAGCCATACTGCATACCTTGCCAAGGATCGCTATAACAACATGCAGAAATCCAGCACAGGATTGCGAAACATGGCGGAAGACATCTACAAACGGATGAACCGACCGCATTATGGTGGATGCACCAGAAAAGAGTTGAAAGACTGGATCCATGTAGAGCCATGGAAAAGGATGGGAAAGGAAGATTGGATCAGTGGAGAGTCGGGAAAAAGAATTGAAATGAGGATTGACCGCATTACGGTGGATTCACCGGGAAGGAAATGAAAAAATTGGATCAAACGAGAGCCAGGGAAACCGGATTGGAAAAGGCGATTAGATCATTGGGAAGAAGAACCGAGAAAGGAGGATTGAAGCAACGAGAATAGAAGAAGAGCTGCTGTGAGAAGACGCCGATAACCAGTCCGAAAGAGGAAATAGCCTTATATAGCAGCTCGTCCTTTCCCAGAATGGAGATCCGATGGCTCGGATCGATGCTATTAATATTTGCAGTAGCATGGTGAAAAATAGAAATGATAGTATTCATCTCTCAATGGCTTCTTAACTTAGATGTTTCTCGCATGATAAGCTAAACTGCCATGCGGTGGATTACGTCACAAAAGCTACGCCCTAGGCAGTTCATGATACCACTAAACATTAACACCCACACAGAAACCATGCTCAAAGCCTCCTCTTTCAAATTCTTAAAGCAAAGAAAGTAAACATGCATTATTTCTAGCACGGATAATGTGATTAGATTAATAATGTAGACTCTAGTATTTTGAGAAGTTAATCTTTAGGACTTTTAAGTTTATACAGAGAAAAGCTTGACAAAAGTGACAGAGAACAAACCTTTCGTAGAAAACTTACTATAAGAGGTAAAGCTACAAATACTTCTTTGGAAGAATTCATAGCCCATATATTAATTCTCAGCATGGTTGATGATGATACTTGTGCACTTGCTGAGGACCATCTTTGAGCCATTGGCTGAATATCAGTTTCTCTATAGTCAAAAACTTTATGATGCTTGCTTGCCAAAATTGACATACCTCCTTTGGTGGCTTTACTACTTAAGTAGCTACAAAGATTGCTACAAACTACCAAGTTGCTTACTTTCTCTTGGACATGTGCAGCATAAATGTTAGTTAGTAGCACAAATAATGCAGAATTATTATATATTCTAGAACATGCATGATTTGAGATCCAAATGGATGCCACACTAGCCAAGAAAGGCTATCCAAGATGCACAGTCCGGCTTGTGGGGAAGGCTACCAATTCAGATTTCTGCTATATCAAGCCAATGTGCTCGTCCAAGGAGGTCAACCATTGAATTGCAATGCTCTAGAGTTACTGAAGTTACATAGTCACCACTTATAAAGTTGTGCCAACCTTCACCTATTGATCCAGCATGACTGCAGGCAAAAACAACACTAGCGAAACCAACAAAATCAAGCGATTCCTTCTGTATGCATTTGATTGATTTGAAGTACTTCAGCCTGCTTGTGTTGACCATAAATTTTAATCTTAGATGTCTAGGTGATAATGTCTTGATGTAATACTCTATCGAATACTAGCATTGCCGCATCCAAACTTCCACACCTGGCATGCATATTGATTATAACAGTTTGGACGAAAATACGTAATTTGTAAAGTAGAATTTTAAGACCTGGCTATGCAACCATCTATCTACACATGAGACTGCTTGTTTAGAACATCCACCAAGAAGGATGGTGAATGTTGTAGCATCTGATGTGATTCTCTGAAGCAACATCACAGAAATGGAACGTTTTTTGCTTTTTGCAAGAAAAGCTTAAAGGAAAAGCTTTTTGGTTGCTGCTCTGGTTGTATCAGGTAATTTCTTCGTAAGCCTAAAGTTCTTTCATTCCCGAATCTGTCATGTGCTTTCAAAAATCTTCCTCCAGTCTGAACATTCACTGTTTAGAAGAGTTGCATTTGAGTTAACAAATGATGTTGCTTTGTTTTAATCAATGATTTTCTTCTCTTTAATGTTCCTGATCTAACTTGATGTAGCTAACGATGTCTGCAGATCTGTTGCATGTCTCGCTCTGGCACATGCTCTCCAGCCACGTAGGCATCCTGTTGAATATTGAATATCCATATTTTTTGTGCTTTGAGGTATATACATAATACATTTTATGAAGTTCTATTTTTTGTACTCTCTTTTGTCTATGCATGCCAACCTTTTTGTGAATTGTAATTTCGTGCTCCTCATTACATTGCATATAATATCTTGCATTCTATGTGGATATTGGGCATTGTATATGTATTGAAATTGCATAAAGATTGGGCATTAATATGTCTTCTTATATGCTATATGTTATACACTATTCCGTACTCTTGCATGCACGCTCTAACTCACTCAATTTTTGGGTTTTAAGTGTTTGCAATAATCTGCTTTATTTGCCGTGCATTTGGGCAATCAGGTAAGTCTTACAAAGTGAGTTTTTAAATTTTATTCATGAAACATATAATGCATATATGAAAAATGTATGAGAGTAGGTACGTTTTTGTTCAATTTGTTGTGTCTTTTGAATGGGATACAAGTGATATACGTGTGACATGATATCTGTGTCTTCTTGTTCGAGTTTAATCTGAAGTTTAATTTGAGTTTAGCTGTAGCATCTGATCTAGAAATCAATAGAAATGAAATAACCCCCTGTTTTTGGAGCAATGCTGATACTGTTATATGATTCTTAAGGATTTTATTTATCAGCAGAATAAGGAGTGGCATGATAAGGATTTCTGGTGACAATACTATTAAATGATATTTAGATAGATAGATAGATAGATAGTATTTTAACGTCACGCCACTAGGTAGCATCCAACTGGACATGTGACCACACACCACACTACATTGCTTGGTTGGGCCCTGCCCCCAACCACTTTACATTGCGTCTGTGGGTTTTGACACCCAACAGTTCAGAGTGCGATTCTGGGCGGTCTCGAACTCGAGACCTATAGTTGCTAGACCTAGTGTATTACCACTAGACTAAACGCCCAGACGCCCAAATTTGCTAAGTGCAATATTAATTCAGAAAATGCAAAAGTTTTCATCTTATTCTTAAACATGTATATATGGCAGGAAGAGGATGCAGAAGAACTGAGAAGAATGCAGAATGCTGAAGAATGAATACCTATTAAAATTCAGTAGCAGCTGCATTCAAGTTAATGTTTAGGCAACAGATACAGTTGTCAGTCTCCAAGTTGATTGAATGCACCATGCAGGTACTATTTATTGTTCATGTCAATTTAAACAGGTGCATACTCAATTGTTGGGAACACCTCTAATTTTGTCATATTGCCTTAAAAAACGTGCGTGCTTTGCATTAATCAAACCATGGCAGTATGTTTAGTTGATTGAAAATCATTTGAATTTGTTCTCTCTTTTCATATAAGCAAGAAGTGAATAAATAACTCCACATTTCTAAATGCTCCAACTAGGATGAGAAGTTAATGCTTGGTAAGGTGCCATGGCGGTATATTTTAATAGTGTAATTGATATGGAAGATTTGTTTATTAGCAGGTTTGAGTAGTGCACTGGAAATTATGTCTCGATTCAAAAAGGCCAAAACATTGTTGGCCAGTTATTAGAGATCCTCAAACAAATTTGTGACAAAGATCTCCCAAGGGGCAGCTTAAATATTTGCAAGCATATTGTTTCTTGCTTTCAGCTCATTCACGTAGGGGCCAAATCTTATGACAAAGGCTTTCTTATCTTTCTAGGTGGTAGATAAAAAGTATCTGATTTGGCCAATTTCCTCTGAAGCGATTTGCTCTTTCCAGGTAAAGGAAGCTTGAGGGTTTCTATTTTGTTCCGGTTGGGGGCAAGTTGGGGCCAAAAATGCGAGAAGAAATCTGATCAGACCAATGCTGGCAAATGCAAAGTAGAAATAGAACTCTCATTTGTTCAAGCTAATGGAATGGTGGATCTGGAACTTAATTATGTCTTTGTTAAATCATATAGGACCACAACCTTGGCATCATGCATGAATATATCTGTACAACATAGGGGGGAACCATTGTGGTGTCCCAACGATCATACATCGGGTAAGAAATTTTCTGATATGTGAACTTCATTGAAGGGGCTTTATCTCCGGGCGTGAAAGTTCAAGTTTGTTCCAGAGGCAGTACTCCTTTCTAGGCCATCTGCAATATCCATTTAAACCTTCTTTCATCTCAATCTGCATTGTTATTCTATTCTTAGGTTAGATTTGTGTGCAAGCCTTCTGTTTGGCAATATTTTCTTTGCCATCTTCTGATTAGCACAACCTTCTGATGCACTTAAGCTTTTGAATGTCCAAGCTGTTGAGTTGATAAACTTTATTCTAGTTGCTGTATTGAGTTGTTTCCAATTGCATTAGGTTACCATTATGCTGTATAAATGTAAAGCTTGGCATACCTACTTTTAATTGGTCCTTTCAGCCATGTCTAATAAGTGCATTTGATGAGAGAACATTCCTGCTAACTTTCATTGTTTTTTAACAATCTCTTTTAACTTTTAAACAATGATCTCTTTTTTTCGTTTTTTTTTTCGGTGTTTCTACTTTTTTATCAGTGGTGGAGGGAATAATTGAAGCTATATCTTTGCTTTGATGGCTGGAGAAATCAATAACTCTATATTCATTGCAGGTTGCATCACATGAATAATAAAAAATGATGGCGTTAGTAGCAGAATACATTTATGTCTTGATTTATGCAATTCATAATGATTGACGTCTTTAATATTATAGATATAATATGTTGAAGTAACATTCTGGGCAATGCTATAACAAGGTAATGTATGATCTGTTTGTGAAAGCCCTTTCTTTGCATTATCACGACCATTTTGGTTGTACCTTTTTGTTTTGTTCTATATTCCTATTCATTGTGCTCAAATATTGTTTATTAATTTGAGATCTGACTCTCAACTATTTGCCGTGACAAGGAAAGTGCAAATATATGCACATGGGAGGGTAGCATTGAAACAATGCAGGATTCAGTCATAACAATGGTTATGTTTGGAATACAAGGATGAATAACTGTAATTGAGGTTGCTTTAATGTGGACGTAACAGTTGCATCGCAGGTTGTTTGATGTATGGCATGGAGCAATGTGGAACAATTGAATGCTGAGAAAACACCATCTTGCTTGATGATTTTGGAGCTTTCCAAGAGCCATTGTAAAACTGGATAACATATAAAAGTACCGGTCTGCTTTGTTGTAGATGTTTCATTTACATTATAATGTCTGGAGGATTTTTTTTTAAGTCGGTGAGGTGCCATTATTTGGATAAATAGTTTTGCACAATTTAAGTGTGTTATATTCTTTTTGCTCAAAGATAAATAACTGTAACTGTGATTGCTTTGATATTCCATTACAAAATTACCTGTAACAATTCCATCATATGTTATGCGGACAACAATTGAATCTTTGGGGAACACCATTTCTCATTGCGCCATAATTTTTATGAAGCTCTAGCCTTTTCCGTTTCTCATTCTGTTCATGTTGACTTATATTGTATTGAGAGTGTTATGGTGTTGTTGTTTGGATAGAGATGGTTCAAATCCCTGCCGTAATAATATTTTCTATATTTCCTTGCTGATACTAACCCTTTGATAATTCACATATTCGTATGTACTAAAATGAGCAGCCCTTGACATATTATATTGTCAACAATTCAGTATCAATATTTGAAAATCCATGTCATCCCCAAATGTTCGAATAGTCGGCATCTCATCATGTCAGGTTCATACATGATCCTACGTATAACAGCCACGTTTACTAGATGTGCCTTGAATGAGGATTTTAAAAAATACTTTGATGTGAATTATACTTAGAAATTTTGGCAATGTTATGTGCCCCATACATGCAACAATGCTATTGTTGTTGGATAGGATAATGTGTCTAATCCTTCTTTATTTGCATATCCTGAGGGTGATTTTAGAAGATGCAGCTATGATTGTCATGTTATTAAGGCCTGTTTTTACACATAAGGGACTCTACAATGGCACATGCCTCATTATATGTTCATTGGAAAGATGTGCTATAGATGCTAAGATTGTCATTGGAAAGAATATTGGAAGCAGAGTGTTCATATTTCAAATTCCTTTGGTGCTTAAATGCAGAGCATCCAACAAAGTACAAAATAAGGGCCTTGGTGATGTGCACCATGTGGGATCATAGTAGACCCTTGGGATCATACCTTCAGGAGGTCATGGATATATGAGATCAGCTATGTCCTCGGGCACACACTTTGACATATCATTATCATTATTATATATATAAAATTATTCTCATGTGTCCCAGGAAAGGATGTACCCATGCTATATAGAGATTAATGCCAGCCGTCCAATTGGAAATGGAAGGCCATGATGCCGCCACCTCATGGGAGAGGTCATGCATGGGCATAGAAATATGATGGGGGCATGCATAGGGGCATGCACCATGTCTTTAAGCCGTCGGATCAAAAGGGGAGGAGAAATCATGGCCCTTTATTTTTTATAGAGAAAGTGCAAGGAAGCTTCCTTAAAAGTGGATTTGGTGCAACCAATCTTAACAGATTAGATCAAAAGGGGGAGGATAAATCCTAGCCATTCATTTTTTTATTAAGTTAGAATTTTTTTATATTAAATGAGGTGAGGTGGCACCCTTTATTTAATGAAAAGATAGTGAGGTGGCAACTCATTAATTATGAAGCTTTCTTGGAAGCTTCCTTTTTTGCGTCGCCTTCAAACGACTTTATCTTGCGGTGGAGGTCTCGGATCAAAGTGGGACCCACACCTTGGATTCCTCTCATCAAATGCTTTCCAATGAGTACTGGTTTGGCATCATTTCATGCAATGTTGGATAATCTAGGGGAATATTCATAGAATCTAAGGGAATTTGAGAGATATTGGGATAATATTTGAAAATCAAGGGAATCTCAAGAGAATCTTAAGAATCTATGGGAATCTCAAAAGAATCTATGGGAATCTAAGAAAATCTTCAAAAAGGTTTAAGAATCGAGGGAAATCTCGATGGAATCTTAGAGATCTAAGGGGATCTTCATAGAACTTAAGGGAATCTATAAGAATCTACATAGAATCTTGGGGAATCTAAACGAATCTTCAAATAATCTTTGAAAATCTAGGGGAATCTTTATAGAAGCTTAAGAATCTAGGGGGATCTTTGTGGAATCTTAGGGAATCACAGGAGATTCCAAAGGATCTAGGGGAATCTTTGACAGTAGGTGCGTTCTACAGGGGAATCTTCATAGAATCTACGGGAATCTAGAAGAATCTACATGGAATCTTGGAGAATCTAGAGGAATCTTAGGATAATATTTGGGAATCTAAGGGAATATCAAGAGAATATTTAAGAATCAAAAGGAACCTAGAGGAATCTTGGGATAACCTTTGGAATCAAGAAAATGTCAAGAGAATCTTAACGAATCTATGGGAATCAAAAGAATATAGAGGAATCTAAGAGAATCTTCAAAAATTGTTTGAGAATCAAGGGGAATCTTTATGGAATCCTAGAGAATCTAGTGGAATCTTGATAGAATCTAAGTAAATCTAGGAGAATCTACATAGAATCTTAGGGAATCTAAAGGAATCTTCAGATAATCTTTGAAAATCTAGGGGAATCTTTGTAGAACCTTAAGAATCTAGGGGATGTTTATGGAATTTTAGGGAATGTAGGGGGAATCCAAGGGGATCTAGGGGAATCTTAGACACTAGGTGTGTTCTACATGGGGATCTTCATAGAATCTAAGGAAATCTTGAAGAATCTACATGGAATTTTGAGGAATCTTAGGATAATCTTTGAGAATCTAGGGGAATCTCAAGAGAATCTTTAAGAATCTAAAGGAATCTAAGGGAATCTTCATAAAATCTTTGAGTATCTAGAGAATCTTGGTGGAATCTTGAAGAATCTCTATAGAATCTTCATCGCATGACTTTAAATTTGACCTCTACTCGAATTTGTACAATTCCTCGAGGAATAATCCGCGGATCTTGGGGAATATAAGCGCACATTGATGGAATCTCATAGTATCTAGGGAAATTTTTCTAGAGTCTTTGGAGAATCTTGGAGAATCTTTATAGGATCTTCGTTGGATGGCACTGCATTTGGCTTCTAGTCGAATTTGTACAATCCCTCATAGTACAATAACTTGTATATATATATGTCTATTTCATGATTTTTGCGAATATCTAGATGTGTTGTTGATGGAAGTTGCACATACTGACGTGAAAGGCCGAGCAAAACACATGCCAGGACATTACCCCCGCAATCCCGAGCGCACATATTTACTAGTTTAAGGCTTCAAAAGAAGGAAGGAAGGAAGTATATTTTAACGCCCATGGAGGCCAACTGACCTATGAGATGGTCACAATACAATATATCGGATAGTATCCAAACACAAAAGAAAACCACAAAAGCCCTATATAATGTGTCTCTACTACTGGGACGAAAAAACCCCCCATGTGGGAGGAAAAACCCTCGTAGTAGGCGTTCAAATTCCCTATCTGGGCGCTCAAATTCCCTGTGCTGTGAGGGACTCTCTGACTGTGGAGACTTGCAGAATGTAGGACGCGAGACGTGCAACCATTGGCGAAGCCAGCAATTGATGAATTGCTATCTCAGAGCATCTGAGATCGGCATGAGCTGCTCGGATGTGTGCATATGTCGGACACTCCTGTAGAGCATGGTGTTCATCTTCTACTATCTGCATATGACATCACTGACATAATCTCTCATGCCGGGGGATTCCCTGCCCTCCATCCGCACCCCAGCGGCCTGTCTCAATTCTGAGATGGTGGGACCCTGTTCTCATTGCAGCTATGGCTCTCCGTTTCTTGGTAGAGATGTGTGCCTTCAAATATTGGTGAGGGCCATGTTCGAGCGACGGATTAACCTGCGTGTGGTAGTGCTCTGTTTTGGGCTTTGCAAAAGTGAGCACATCCCACAGAGAGGCAGCAAAGCGCTCATTCAAGTGCAGCTCCTGTTCCTCGATATCCGGCATAGCCATAATTTGTTGATAGTCTATGGACCATCTTGCGAACCACCCCTTACAATGCTCCTGCCACACTCTCTTCAGTCGTTGTGGCCCTTGTGCCAATAACAGAGCTCGGGGAGGGAGACGTTGTGCATCCATTCTGTCAACCTTATGGAAATACGCAAGATGCCTGCTCATAGCAGAATGCTGCAGGGGCCAAAAGCCAGTCTCATACAGTAAAATCGGATAAGGCACCGTGTCCTTGACGCCTAGGCTATATGTCAGGAAGGCCTTCCGTACCCTCTCTAGCTTATCCCAGGTGCTCTTGCTAATCGCTGGCCCCCAGACCTCTACCCCATACAGCAATACTGGTTCAACTAGTGCTCGGAACAGGTGTGCTTTGCGTGCTCAATCGCAGAGATCTATTCTGTAACAGCTATTCTGCATTGCACACAGGGCTTTCCATCCCGCGCTGACCCTTCTTTCCGTCCTCTGTAATAGAAGTCTAGGATATCATGTTGCGCGGACAGGATTGCCAACAGCTTGGTTTTCTGCTGGTTGACGGTCATTCCTGCTATGTCACAGAATCCACTAAGAGCGTCCAAATGTTCCTGCATACTCCTAGATGTATGGGACAATAAGCCCAGATCGTCTGCATAGAGCAACATCCCTGTTTAACACCTATGGTGCTATTCACTCAGTGATCTGACGCAGGCAAAGTGGCATATATTCCGTCATAGAGCCTGTAGATGGCATTCTGCAAATCCTGTGGGACATGTAACTCCTGCAAGCGTTGCCACAACAGGTCCCGAGGGACCGTATCATATGCCGTCTTAAAATCCACGAAATAGCAATACAAGTCACGTCGTGCATTGCGGCTAGCTTCCATAAGGATTCTGAGAGTAAAAATATGATCAATCGTGGAGTGGGCAGGGCGAAAACCTGCCTGGCCAGCTGCACGTACTCCAGTTTCCTCAGCCCATTGCGTTAACTTCTTCTCTAGCACACCTGCTAGAAGTTTTGCGAGTAACGAGGCTCACCATGATCATACGGTAGTTGGTGGAGTCATCCCTACTTCCCGTCTTATGGATAGGGGTGACCTTGCTAACCATCCATTCCTGTGGGAGGCCCTCTCTAATGGCCTGATTGATTATCATTGTCAAAGGCCCTAGCAAAGCTGGCCCACCCCATTTCAACAGCTCGGCCTGAAGTCCCTGCAAGTCCTTTGCTTTACCATTAGCAAGATGTCTAAGACCCTGATGGATGTCCTCCTCTGAAAGCTGTAGCATTTCTCTAGCCGATCACGGTACCTCGTGATCGCTCACTGGGGGTCATACAACTCCTCCAACTGTTGTCTCCACTGGTCTGAGGTAACATTGCCAGGTGGTTGATGCCTCTTATACAACACTCTACGCCAAAAGGCTCAGTCATTAGTAGATCAAACATGCGCTGCTGATTTTTTGCAATATACCGATGCTTTTTGGATTTCAAGAATGCCTTATAGTCCCTAATGGCCTGTTGCCGGAGCTGTGGATCTAAAATGGTGCGTAGCTAACTCTTTAGAGCCTTACATTCGGCGTCAAACCAGGGGTTCTGAGGGAATTGCGCAGTGTCCCTTCGCGGGGGCTTTCTTGCTGCAAAGCATTCACTGGCTGCTGCGAGTAAGGCCTTCACCATTCACACTTATCATACAATGTATAGAGGAAAACTAGGGGTCCCATTTAAGGCTTGCTTGTGTGGTCTTCATGTAATCTACTTATTTAAAAAGTTTTTTGGGGGTGGGTGTCCTCTTTAATTTGTTGCTCATATTTAATTGGCATATCTAAATCAGACATAATATGAGCTGTGCATAACAGATCTTACATGTAAGTTCCGATGATGGTTTAACAGATCTTATAACAGTGGGATTATGCTACATAATAGCTCTAGAGATTCAAACAATGGGCCTGTTAATATGTGCAGATGCAATACAAGATACATTGTCAAGAAATCTCATGTGCTTATGCTTTCTATTTGCAGTTGTTGAAGAATAGGAGTTGCTGAAGCATAGGAATCGGTGAAGCAAAGGAAACTTAAGGTACATTCTTTCCTTCTTTTTGGCGCTAACCAGCTGTGGGGACTCTGCATGATTGGAAAACACATGATCCAGCGCATGATTTTTTTGCCCTTACCGGCAATTTCCTTCTCACGTTTTCATTTTTTGAGCGTTTTTCTTCCCGTGCGTTTTGCAGTGATGATCACCAGAGATCATTCGGCATAATAGAGATTATTTCGTAGAGGAACCTAATCTCTCAAATTCGAAAACCCAGTCTGAGCCCTAAAAATGGAGCCGGAGTTTATGGCATTCTCAGAAGGTCGGATTTTTGTGCTTGCTACTAAGAAGATAAAAAACAATTGCAGAGCCACAATTTTTCTTTACTTGGCCGTGGATCTTATAAAAACATGTAGGGACGAGCCATTTGGTTTGCTTCAACATTCCGTTTGCAAAATCACAGTTCCACTGGAGCGATCGTGGAGCGGTCATGCAAGGCAAGGTTTTAGGCTTCTTTTTTCTCTTACATTTTATGGCATGATATGGACAGCTGCATGACTTAACATTTTAAGAATCTGAGGTTACGATAGTGCTCCTCAGACTTATATATGTCTTATGCTTCTCAGACTTATGTAAACAAACTTTTTTAAGTATGTAAGGATATGGCGGGGGATTCTCCTTCCTTCATTGGTTTCTGTCGCAGGAGCAAATCGCAGGAACAGAGATCACAGGAGCAGATCGTAGGTTTTTCTGTGTTGCCACGTCGTTTTTTTCATATTTTTGCATCTTTCTCATGAAGTCTTATTCTCTTTTCCAGTTTTTTCGTGATTAAGTATTCTAATCATTTTCTTTGATTTTGCAGCTACGATTATGGGTAAAAACCCAACTATGCCATCTCCCTTGACATATGTAAGAGGCTGTAGATCTGGTTTCTCTTCCACTTTCAACAGCACGAAAGGGAGGAAGCTTGCAGGTAAATTAGGTTACAAAATTTTCTCTATGATGCAGATTAACCCTGCTCTTGCAATCTATGAATCAGGTCTCAGGGGAAAATCCGTTGGTACGAGGCCATTCTCCATTTTTAACTTTCTCTTTTGACGTTGAGTCATCTTCTTATCTTCATTCAAGCAGAGGTAAGACTCCTTATTTATGTATCATCATTTGATGCTATTGAATCTAGCAATCAAATTCTTCAATTACATAATCCGGACTTGTAGCATTTGAAATATTTAACAGATTAATTGCTATCAAAGTACATGTAAAATGTGTGCATTCATGGTCTGCTAATGACATCAACATGAGACCAACAGCTACTACTTCAGCTGAAACAAGTAGCTGAATTGCAACAGTATGCAGACACTGTTGGTAAGTTAATCTATGCTTGCGAAATAAGGTCTCAATTATTTCATGCACATTATATTGCAAAGAGGGCAAGTTAGTGCTTCTAGAAGCTGTTGCTGTCAGTGTTGTATGTGGCCATTGGAATTGTACACACGCTCACTGGATTCCATAAATTTGTTATTGACGTCCTATGTTCAAGATCTATGAGCATAGCTCCTCTTTAATTTGTTGCTCATATTTAATTGGCATATCTAAATCAGACATAATATGAGCTGTGCATAACAGATCTTACATGTAAGTTCCGATGATGGTTTAACAGATCTTATAACAGTGGGATTATGCTACATAATAGCTCTAGAGATTCAAACAATGGGCCTGTTAATATGTGCAGATGCAATACAAGATACATTGTCAAGAAATCTCATGTGCTTATGCTTTCTATTTGCAGTTGTTGAAGAATAGGAGTTGCTGAAGCATAGGAATCGGTGAAGCAAAGGAAACTTAAGGTACATTCTTTCCTTCTTTTTGGCGCTAACCAGCTGTGGGGACCCTGCATGATTGGAAAACACATGATCCAGCGCATGATTTTTTTGCCCTTAACAGAAGTTAGAACTCTATATCTGCCACGCAAATGCGCTTAACAAAAATCAATACCCAGACTTTGCAAGCAGGTCCCAAAGAATCAGAGTTTGGAAACAGAGCCAGCAAATTATTGTGATATTTTTCATAATTGGACAATTTGTTAAGCCAAGTAGCAGCATAGGGAAAACAAAGTTACTATTACTTGGTACACCGTCTAAAAATCCTGAAGTTTAATTGTACATATGAACCTGTTCATAAAATTTGTTAACAATTAAGTTTTGAAGGAGCTCAGAAGTATGTGCAAGTTTGTCAGGTGGTGCAGCAAATGGCTTATGTCTTATAGGTGAGGACGTTGATAAACATTCATAAGAGTTTGTTGAAGATATGTTTCAACGCAGGGTATAAAAGAAAATTAAAATACAAACAAATTGTGTTGCTAATTTTAAGTGGCATACATCTCATTAGGTGTTAAGCATCTAATGTGTCTGTATCTAAGGTGTCCTATATGGATATGTAGAGCATGAACATGCAAAATATTGTGTTATCTCCGGTTGTCATTCTTTATTATGTTTTTCTGGATACCTATTCGAATTAGGGAACCCGTGTTCATCAGCATTTGAAAGATAGAGTGCATGTTTTCTTCTTCCCTGGGAGGTGGATCATTGTATGGGTATAAGTAGTAGTTATATTTTTTCAATTGAACAGATTTTGTTTGAAGTATGTCCTTTTGAGTGACACTATGCTGATGATATGTTAGAAATAGGTCTTGCAATGCTAATGTCTGCTTATATTGTCAGGGCCAAATGCCAGTAGATATGCCTGTTTACTGGATTCCAGCACTTATTGTTCAACCACAAGGATTTTTTGTAGGTATACACCATATGCTGAATCCCAGTGGCTTATGCAGGGAATACCATCACACTATTGTGTATTGCAGCCATCTTAACTCATAAGAAGTGCTCTGAGACATGCTTGCTAACTGTTTCGAATTTTTATAGGTTTTTAGACAAGATGGAAAAAAATTGAACGGAATGAAAGAAGAGGTTGCTGCCTTGCCGGACATGTAGCGGTGTCTTGGAATACTTATCATTTATTGAAAACTCCAGTTTTCATGTCCATTTATGGCAAAAATTTGGCACCATTTGTTACAACACTTAAGTGGGGTGATTGGACAATTTGTTAAGCCAAGTAGCAGCATAGGGAAAACAAAATTAACTATTACTTGGTATCAAGTCTAAAAATCCTGAAGTTTAATTGTACATATGAACCTGTCCATAAAATTTGTTAGCAATTAAGTTTTGAAGGAGCTCAGAAGTACGTACGAGTTTGTCAGGTGGTGCAGCAAATGGCTTATGTTGAAGATCTGTTTCAACGCAGGGTATAAAAGAAAATTAAAATACAAACAACTTGTGTTGCTAATTTTAAGTGGCATACATCTCATTCGTGTTCGCATCTAATGTGTTTGTATCTAAGGTGTCCTATATGGATGTGTAGAGCATGAACATGCAAAATATTGTGTTATCTCCTGTTGCCATTCTTTATTATGTTCGATATATCATAGGATAATAGAAGCGCTATTCTTTCTCGCTGAATTTGTCACAAATTCTTTGTGTAATTGTCACAAATTCTTTGTGTAATTGTTGAGGGCTAAAATACAGTTTTATGTATTTGACGGTATTTGAGGTTCAAATTGTGGTAACTGGCATTTGAGGTTGAAATTGTTGTAATTAATCCAGTTTAGTTGATGTTGCAAAGGGAATGGAGATGGTGATAACCCATTCCTAGCTAACGGGACCCCACCTGCAAACTGAGATTTGAGTCCCAACCTTCTAATCTCCATTCCCCTACATTGGTATGAGAATGCGTTAGAGCAATAATCCAGCTAAAGTTTCCAATGTGTCTTACAAACCTAGAGGTTTTGGAGCCTAGCTTTCATTGTTTCTGAACTTAGAGCCTAAAGCATTCCTTTTATGATTATATTAAGGAAAGACAACGAACAACTGCAAATTTTATGTGCAATCATTAGCTTTTGGGCCAAGCTTAGTTCTAAAGTTAAAGATTGATCTTTTGATGTGGTATGCCTAAGGGTATACTATAGTATAGAGGCAAAGGGAAACAATAGCTTTCGAGATATCGTGTGCAGTTCGAATCAATGCCTTGCATCTGCATTTCATTCCTACCTCGGTTAACATATTGTAAAACGTTGTTTTCTCTACTGAAACTCAAAGTTAATACATTGATGATACTTTTATTAAACAATTTCAATAATGTCCATTCTTGCCAATATCAACATATGCTATTTTGGAAGTTGCACATGTGAATGTTAAACCCGAGTAAAAGCACATGCCCTATTTGGAAAGTTGCACATCTGGACGTTAAAGTGGAGTAAAAGCACACGCCCAGGACATTAGCCCGGCAACGCCGGGCACACATTTACTAGTCTACTTACTTAAAATGGCACACATTTACTAGTCTACTTACTTAAAATGTTTTTGCCATCATTTCTTGCCGGTGTCCGCATTTTTCAGGCGTGATTTTCAGGGCAGAGCCGCTTAGTGTGATGATCGAATCTGTAATAATGTTTGATTATCCATTCCGGCATAATCTCTGCCGATTTCTTCAGGAATAGATTTAGGGTTTAGATTTATAGACAAAGCAGAGCGGGCAAGCAAGCGGCAGATTTTCGTCTTCGACCTTGAGATTTTTGAAGCCGATTTCAGAGTGCAGAGGATCACTGAAGCAGGTATGAAATCTATCAGAACAGAAATTCTATTTGCGCTTCTATTAGGGATTCGCCAGCTCCAAATCTCAGTGTTTTTGCTTTCTATTTGCAGTTGTTGAAGCTCAGGAGTCGCTGAAGAATATTTGGTTAGCATATAAGAGTTCCAGCAGCTTCAGATTTTGGAAAAAATCCAGCTCCAAATCTTAGTATTCTTGCTTTTTTTTTGCAGTTCTTGAAGCTTAGGACTTTGTTGAAGAACAGGAATCCGTGAAAAAAAAGCATCTAGGCTGAGACAAACGTTTTGGTGCAGGCTTTATGCAGGTACATTCGAATGAAAAACTCTGATCTGCTGACGAGGTTTTTTCACGGATCCTCTGCTTTGATCTATAGCGCTTTCCCTGTAAAACTACTTTTTCCTGCTTGCTTTATGTCTTTTAATGTTATGTCCACTGTTTTTCATCTGTAAAAACAGGTTCTTCGTTTCTGGATTTGATCTCTGGAGCAGCTTAAGATGCCATGAAATCCTTTATTAAGCTATTTGCTAATCTATATTCTCTGTGCTAGCACCTCTTCTCCGCAGAATATTTTCTTCAATGCTTTGACATTCTGTATTCTCTTCTTCGGCCTCTTCTTGAGCTAGACTTTGACATTTTTAGGTTGTTTTCTGTTAAAATTGGCTGGAAATGTAAGGTTTTAGATCTGGAGCCGTGAATTGAATTCTGGAGGCTTTAGTATCTGCGCTGGCATCCCCTTGGCTCCCTGGGATAGAAATGGCACTTTGAGCTTGAATCAGGGCATGACGAATGCCGTTAGAAAGCCCTAAAAATGTGGAGGAAGATTTCTGAAGTCCATTCCTGTTTCACCTGCTTTTCTAAAAGCCAGACCTTAAGGGTTTTATTTTCGTCTTTAGAAGCTAATATAGCAGCTAAGCTACCAGACCCATCTCCTACATCACAAGGAACAATGTTTTAGCAACAACTTTGCTCATATCTGAGACAAAGAATTAAAATCAGTAAGAGCTGTGTGTTTCTGCTGTGTGTTTCTTGGTGTGTGTTCATACCTTAACAAGATAGAGCCAGGGTTTTTGTCAACTGGAAAATAAGTTGAGATGTGGATTTATCAAGTTCATGTGAATGTCATGGTTTTTTATTATGTAGTTTGGCATGCAGGAGAATTTGGGATGCCTTAAGAGGGGAGTTGCTACACTCATTTGAGCACAAATACATAGTTTAGAACTGTGCATTTTCTAAGGTCCGTATTCTCCTTTCTTTTCTATTTTTATGTTGTAGCATATGTTTTTTTGTTTCTTGCAATTGCATTCAAGATTTTGCACATATCTGCTAGATGCAGCAGAATAATCCATGCCTCAGACAGCCTGAAACAGGTGCACATATTAACAATTATGGGTTCATGAAAAAAAAAATGCATAGTGCCATTTGTGCATAGTATTTGAGCATCCCTGTTTAAAGTTTGAGTTTTCTACTTTTAATAATTTTTTGCTGTTCATGCAGGCACATTATCCTCACGAGAATCTAAGGTGGTTATTTTTATTCTTAGGGGCATCTAACTAGGCACATCGATTTTTTCTGGTATTTAAGTTTGTTATACTTTTCAAATGTGACTAACCAACCAAATAACTTTTGACATCAACTAAACTACAATAACCAGATCACTTTTGAACCTCAACTAACTAATCAATTTCTTCATCCACAATAAACTTGATCGTTCAACATTCTAAACATTCAATGTACCTCTATTCGCAATGACGTAACTATTACATTAAATGTGATGTCATCACGTGCATAAATTTTTTAAGAATCGTTTAATGTACATTTAAATAGATTAATGTTATGAAGTTTGAAAGCAGAATTGTTTGAATGAAGACATTGATAATAGCTCATCTAATGTCATGAACTATCTAATCATGAAGAACCTCATTAATAAATAGATCACACTAACGAACTTTGAAACCAATATAGCTCGAATAAAAACATTGGTAGTTTGCATAAAAATAATGCACTCACAACATACTTCCCGCCATGCAGATGGTGGTTTTAAATGTTCCATGGGATTCTTATCCAAGATTTGTGGAACAATTCTTTAGAGACGGGCATTGGGTTTGGTTGCCACCAGTTGATGATAACTTTGATGCATATTTTCAATACCTTGCAGAAGAAGAGGATTTTAAGAGCATAATGGAAGATATTGCAGAAAGTTCTGCATTGGGAATTTTGGGAATGCAAGTGCACATTGATCACCTGATATGGGTTGTGAATTTTTATGGAGAGTGGTATAAAATCCTACAGTCACTCGGAGTTGAAATACGTCCAGGGTTTAAGATTGAGCTAGACTTTGAGAATTTTGTCAAGCAACTGGACAAACACTTTCGTAAACGCATCTACGTGAGACTCCATAAATTTCTTTACGCTATGGAAACTATCTTGCATGTGCAATATCTTATGCAACATGGTTTGGACATGTCATAAGTTTATTAGTATTCTTATAACAAAAGACCATTGGGTTTGCTTAATGTCAACACTATATTCTTTTTATATGTATATTGGGTTAACAATGTTTTTGAAGGAGTTTCCTAAACAAAATAAATCCATAACCCTAATGTGTTTAAGCATTGTTTTCTAAACCATTCTTTAAGTTTTAGTTATGTTCTTAATGTATGGTGTAACAATGAGTTCTCATGTTTACAGAACATATTTTTCTCCTTGACATCGAAGGAAAATATCTCGCTACATCAAAGGTGAGTCATGTTCTACTTTAGGTTAGATGTGAATGCTTATAATATTGTGGATATCATTTACACACTAAAATTAGCCTAAATTATAATGTTGCAATAAACCTGAATTGATATAGGGTTGCGCGTACCAGTCACTTGGAGCTGAAATACGTCTAGGGTTTAAGGTTGAACTAGACTTTGAGAATTTTGTCAAGCATCAGGGACTCCTATGGGGAGATCTCATAAAAAAACGCCACCTGCTGTGGCCAACAACCCGTCATATATGACGCCCGTGAATGAAAGCAGGTCTGGTAGGAAAAGACGTTTGGCACGGAGGCGTGCTGCAAAGGCTAGAGCCTTGAGACTTGAGTATGATGTAACAGAGGTAGTTCATGTTGGCCAATCATCAAGTGCACTAGCAATTGGAGAGACAATCACGACAGAGCCAATGCATTGTCTGCCTGGTCAAGTGGATGAGCTACCGACAGATAGCCATCATTTGAATGACATGGTTGTGGAAGGAACTATTGCACATACGGGAGATTCACATCACATCACATCAGAAGTAAATGATATCAGGATGCAATTAATTTCCACCAATCAGGAACAAGTGGATGCTCATGCAATGTTGCTACAAGCTAGGGATATCCCACACGTACACGTACCAGGGACTCATATGGGAATGTCTCACAAAAAACGCCACCTTCTGTGGCCAACAACCCCTCATATATGACGCCTGTGGATGAAAGCAGGTCTGCTAGGAAGAGACGTTTGGCACGTAAGCGTGCTGCAAAAGCTAGAGCCTTGAGGTCAGAATATGATGTGGCAGCTACAGAGATAGTTCATGCTGGCCAATCATCCAGAATACTAGCAATTGGGGAAACAATCACCCCAGAGCCAATCTATAATCTGTCTGGTCAAGTAGGTATGCTAAGGACAAGCCACCAGCATCTGAATGACATGGTTGTGAACGGAACTGATGCACATAGGGGGGATTCACATCTTATCACATCAGAAGTAAATGATATTAGGATGCAAACTACGGACATGAATGTTGATTGCTTTAGCACACCATGTCAAGCAGGAGTCAGCAGTATCTCTTATCGACTAACACCACCTACCATAGCAAATAATCCCTCCTATAAGACACCTGAAAATGAGAGTAATACCCAGAGAAGAAGACGCATTGAGCGCAAAAGAAAGGCAAAGTGTAGATCCTTGAGGTCACAATGTAATGATGATATAGGATTGATAAATGCTGAGCCATTGTCTACAACAATAGAAAATAACCCATCTTATGTGACACCCCCGGCCGAGAGCAATAGTCAAAGGAGAAGGCGATGGACCGACAAAGAAGGGCAAAGGACACGGTGTGAGGTTGGATTACAAGTCTTTCGCTATTGATCCTAGAGAACGCCCCTCGATGAAAGCAGTTTCAATAAGATAGCATGGACGTGGAATTTACCTCCTCCCCATGATCTTGGTAACATGGTTTATAGATGTTTGCATTGTGGGGCTATGCAATGGATAGCGAGCTCTCGGTTAAGAAGAAATGCAAGGCATGTGCAAATGGAAAGATTCACCGCCATTGATTCCGTAACCACCACGTGCATTGTTTGACTTATATACGAGAACAAGATAGTTTGGGTGATCATTTTCGCATCTAACATTAGAAAGTATAATAATATATTCTCATTTGCTTCAAGGCATGGAAAATCGATGAGGCGCTAGCAAATGCCGTTGGTGGGGCCTATACTTTTAGGGTCAATGGGCGATGTGCCATAAGATGGGAACGCTATTACCACCACAAGGGCATCAAGAGCATGCAAAATTCGCGACAAAATATACATTATGGATGGTGACGACATGCAAGTTGAACGTAGGGATGTCTATTTTTGATGGATTGAAGCAAGAAATAGTGGTGCGATTGTGTGCCCTTATGACAGAAAGCACAATCCATTTGTTAGCATATTCTTGAGTGCGGCACAAATTATGCGTATTCATCCAACCATGGATATCCGTTTGCGTATATCTTCTTGCAACGTGCAGAATCCTGTGAGGAGGCAATATAATGCTCCAACTGCAAATGAGGTGGCTGTCTTAATGCCTATTGATGACAAGCCCGAGGATGGTCAGAGGGATATTATTATACACTCTAAAGATGGTGGCTTGAAGCTTATAGATGCATATCACTCAGCATATGACCCATTGCACTTTGTGTTGCTTCTTCCCTATGGTACAGATGGATGGCATTTTAAAATACCCACCGGGGACGAGTGGTGCAAAGGAGGTAACTATTATGGAATACTACAGATATCATCTATTCACACGACATGGACATGCATCCACCCTTCACATGGCTGGCCGGTTGTTTCAAGAATACATTTGTGATATGTTTGCGAAGATGGAACAAGAAAGGCTACAATTCATTGTGTTGAATCAACACACCATTCGAAAAGACATGTTGCAGGGTATTATGGACTTTGAAGGAGATGATGCAAGTGCTATTGGCCGAAAAGTTGTGTTACCATCCTCACATGTAGGTGGTCCGAGATACATGACCCAACGGTATCAGGATGCCATGTCTATTGTTCGTGAACATGGCAGGCCGGACCTCTTTATAACTATGACTGCCAATGCAAATTGGGAAGAGATTAGGAGGGAATTGTTGTATGGCCAATCGCCGAGTGATCGACCAGAGTTAGTAGCTAGAGTATTCCATATGAAAGTAAAGGAGCTGGTAGATCTGATAACTAATCGTGGTATATTCGGCCGCATAATTGCAAAAGTCTATGTTATTGAGTTCCAGAAGAGGGGCTTGCCACATGTACATTTGTTGACTATGTTGGATCAGGCCGACAAGCCCTTCACAGCCGAAGAGATTGATCAAATCATTTGTGCTGAAATACCAGACAAGGATGCATATCCTGAATTGTATGATGTGGTCACCCGTAATATGATGCATGGGCCATGTGGTACTGGATATCCGAATAGTCCGTGCATACAGGATGGTAAGTGTACAAAACATTATCCACGTGCATTTTCAGATGAGACGACAGTTGTTGACGGATATCCATTGTACCGAAGAAGGGATGATGGTCGAAAGGTGAAAAAGGGGATATACATTTAGACAACAGATGGGTCGTGCCATACAATCCGTGGCTGACATCCTACTTCAAGTGCCACATCAATGTTGAGGTATGTGCTGCTGTAAAGGCCGTTAAATATCTATACAAATATGTCAACAAAGGGCCGGATATGATCAATGTGAACTTAGAGGCAGCAAGTGATGGTGCAACTACTAGCAGGGCAACCACCATAAACCATGATGAGGTTGAGCAATTCTTAAATGCACGCTATTTTTCAGCTTCTGAAGCATCGTGGAGAATCCTTTCATATGATATACAGCAACAGTTTCCTCATGTCACTAGATTGGCTGTGCATCTCCCAATGCAACAAGATGTATACTATCGAGAAGGTATGAGCATGGACACGATAAGAAGTAAGAATAACGGAACAACGTTGACAGCTTTCTTCGAGAAGAATGCATCTGGAAATAGAGAGGCTACTCAATTGCTCTACCATGATTTTCCTAAAAATTTTACCTATGATAAACCCAGTAGGAAATGGATGGGTAGATCCAACAATCAGAAGTTTCCCACGATTGGACGCATGTACTTTGTTAATCCTTCAGAAGGAGAGCGATACTATCTACGTCTCCTATTGACCCGTGTGACAGGTGCGCTTAGTTTTGAGGATCTGCGCTCCTTCGATGGGGAGTTGTGTGCAACATATAAAGTAGCTTGCATTCGTCGTGGGTTGCTTCGGGACGACACAAAATGGCTCGAGTCTCTTCAGGAAGCAGCAGCATGGGGCATGCCGCCACAATTGCGACATATGTTCGCCATGATACTTTTAAATTGCGAACCATCGAATCCACAGCGAATCGTGGGAAGAAGTCAAGCTTTCTATGGTCGATGACTTCTTGCATGAGGCAAGAAGGGTTGCGGAGGATCAAAGTGTGCAAGTGTGTGATCGGTTTTTTGACGTGGCACTTCTAGACATTGAAGACTACATGAATTCTGGCGGACGATCTTTGAGAGAGTTTGAATTCATTCTTCCCGAGCGTGCAATAGATCCATATATGATATTTCGGGATGAGGTGTTTCAAGAACACATGGCAGAGGTGCAAGAAGTCGTGGACCGCCTATATAACGACCAACGATTATCTTTGACCGTGATCCATGAGCACGTGATGTTGGAAAAAGGACGGGTGTTCTTTGTTCATGGTGCAGGTGGATCGGGAAAGAGTTTTCTTTTTAACACCATGTTGTCTTATGTTCTTGCCAGAGGTATCATTGCACTTGCAGTAGCTTCCTCTGGAATTGCATCCACTTTATTGAAGGGCGGCGACCGCATACATTCAAGGTTCAAGATACCGATAAGTATAGATGAGACATCAACGTGCAATATTCCAAAGCAGTCCGAGCTGGCAAATTTGATAAGAGCGACACGTATGATTATATGGGATGAGGCCCCAATGATGCATAAACATGTTTATGAAGCAATCGGATAGAACGCCCGTGATGTGATGTCATGTGACAAATTATTTGGAGGACTCATTGTTGTTTTAGGAGGAGATTTTCGTCAGGTTCCACCTGTGGTACCACGAGGAAATCGACCCCAAATTGTGCAAGCTTCCTTGAAGTACTCTTACATATGGGATCATGTCGAGGAACATAAGCTCAACACAAACATGCGGGTAATGAACAATGTGGGGAGCGATCTGGAAGAGCAAAGGGCATTTGTCGACTATCTTCTGTGTTGGAGATGGACTCGAAACCACATTTTCCAACATTGGGTCAGACGTAATATGTCTTCTGGAAGAGATTTGTGTCAAGTCATGTGTTTTTGGGGTTTTTGGCTCACGCCGGAGTGACGCCGGAAAAAGTGTCAATTTCCGGCTAAAACGTCAATTTCCGGCGAAAGCGTGACTTTTGGAGGATTTTTTTGTTTTCCGGCTGATATTTCGGCATCATCAGCTTCGAGGCCTATCTGTTTTCTTTCCTCTTCGACAGAGGTGCTCGCCGTGTTGTGATAGGATCTACAGTCCAAAATTTCGCATCCGATCCAAGAAACCGTAGCTTCAGAGTTAGAGTTCTGGTCTTGGGATTCATGGCCCCGATAGCTTGAGGTAAATTTTTTGGGTTAATTTGTTCTTCTGATGTATGTGCTTGAAGTATGGTGTATCGGCGCCCACCCTGCTCTGTAACGATCGGCCCAGAGTATGATTTCGATGTTCCTCAAACCAGTGCTCCGGATCTCTGTTATTTCCTTTGGGCGAAACCCTGAGTTTCTTCTGTTGGAGGCTTTTCTCATTCCATCCATGTTTAGATTTCTCTGTTAGAGGCTTTTTTCATTCCATCCATGGTTTCTGCAAAAGGCGCTTCTGCAGGTCTAAGAATAATGCTAACATCTTTTCAGTGCAGATTTTATGGGACGTTTTTCCTCCTTTTGCAGTTTCGGTTTTGCTCAAATGTAGTTTCAGGTATTATACTTGACGCTTTGAAGCTGCCATTCGTCTCTTTATCTCCATGTTGTGTTTTTCCAATGCAAAAATTTGCTTAAGATCCATTGTTGCATGGTTTTTTCTATAAGGCTCTTTACCCTGGTTAGTTATATCTATACTTGATGCAGCTAATAGTTTGTTTTGTACAGGAGAAATGGGGCTTATATAGGTTAAGATTGAAGTTGGTATCACGTAGGCTTTTAATATTAGCTATGAAAATGGAATAGCTTTGTTTGTCATGTTCAGCTCTATTATTTTATTTGCTTGCAGGTTTATTTACTCCATATTTGAATCTCCTTAAAGCTTTGGGTAAGTTCTTATAATCCAAGAGTCTGAGATCACAAATTTATTTCGATAGTCTATGTTAAAACTGGTGTCGTTGCGTGTATCAGAGACAACCTCTTCCATGAGAACAAGGTCGAAAATGCTTTTCTTGCTTTTTAAGTTGAAACTGTACTGATCATGGGAGTGCAAAGCTGGACTGCACCACTTATTATATAGTCTTTCCGCTCCTCAATAAGTCATTTATTATATGTTTGTTTGTATCGTTATCTATACAAGTTCTCTCTTCCTTTTTCAACAGGCTGGCGGATGACTTTTCATCATTCGCAGGTTATTTTATGAGTTAAGAAGGACAGAGGGCATACTATGATCACCAAATGTGCAATGAGGTAAGAACGTCAAATTAAATCTATGTTTTATTCAATATTACCGGGTATTTATAAATGCAATGGCTAATTGAGGGCATTGTGTAGGTTTCTATCTAATTTCTTATTCAATCCTAGAAAAACATAGATTCTTACGCGTCTGAACTGGCAGCATCTAGCATTTTACTGAATTAGTGTATAGCTTAAAGGCCATTGGCACAATATGTGTGTAATCTTCCAGTTAGTTTATAGTGTTTATATTTGTTTGTGTTCTGGGAGCTCTGCCATTATAGAGATGGAGTTTTAGGTTCAATATGACGTTGGAGCTGCAGATTTGGCGATGTAGTTGAAGACGTCTATGAAATAGCAAAAACGTGTTGAAGACGTCTGCAACAGTCTATAACAGCATGCATGCAGCAGATTTTTCTGCAACAATTCCCATTTGACAGTAACTTCCTATTTCGTTGTTCCTAAATCCATTTTATCAGTTTTGTTCTCGGATCATTTCCCAGAGATCATGCCAGGAACGAGAATGATTTCGATTAGCCAAACACGTCTTTCCGTCTGCAATTTTTGCTTGCATTCTTCGCCATTTCATGTGTTCAATCCTTTGCCATGCATATTTCAGCCAAACTTTGGGTCCTCCACTCTTCGTGTGAAACGGCAGCTTGATTTGATATAGTATGCTCTGATTTACGTACGTATCCTACTCCACGTTTACATATGCTGTTGCTGTTACATATCACGTTTACTCTCTATTTTGCAGTATCTCTTTCTATTTTTGCAGCTTCAAGAGCTTTTTGCAGTAAGTGATTGGCAGAGTACGAAAAATGTTCAGGTAGAAAAATGTTCAGGTAAATTTTTTCTTCAAATGCACCCTCTGTTTCTTCTGGCATTTTAGTTTCAGAGGTCTTCATTTATCCAGAGAAGTATTTTTGGGCAAAAGCTATCCAGACTCAGAATAGCGAGCTTTGAAGAACTCAGTATCCATTTCTGCTACCAGAAATCATTTTATAGGTAAAAAACATGCAGGGTTTCTATTTTTGGTATCTGGCATTTCCCTCATCACGTCCAATATGATGGACGCTGTTTTTGCCGCTTCTAGCTGTGTGAAGTAACAATGGCCATACGACAATGGTGGCCACACTGTAGCTTGAAGAGGATTCAAAAGCATCCAGGATCAAAGCATCCATTCAGCCACATCAAAACATTCGGTGACAAAAACGTTCAGGTAAATTCTGAGGTAAATTCTGTCTCACATTTTTGTTTCAGATGGTCTTAAATCTTGCCTCATTGGGCTAATTCTGCCAGGTAAAATTTGCATTCTGTAGCCGATTGGAAGCTAGCTACAACAACAAGCAAGGTAATTTTTGCGGTAATTTTTGCATTTGTGTGTCCACACCTCAACCAACGGGTTCCATTTAATGTTGAGTAATTATGATTTTCAACTTTATGTCTAACTAAGTAAATTAAGTCATGCACCTGACTCAAGGAGAATGCTGGAGAGTCTGTTATTGTCTCATGGAACATATATGTACTTGGATTTTAGGCTATCCAAAATATTCTACAGATCATATTTTGATGTTTAGTTTGATATCTGGACTATTGGGTGCACTGTGAAATGCACTTATTTTAGATGGTAAAGATGAAGATCATGGCCCAAAATGCAGCCACCTTTATTGCCATTAGCAATTTTCCATTAGCAAAGTCACTCTAAAATGGGTTTTCTTCAGATTTTGAGTTGCAAGTTTTACAAAGCCTATTATAGCTCAACGATATGCTGATCTTAGAGATTTACATAATTAAAATATTTAGTTATTTTCTAATTTCAGCTGTTGCTCAGGTAAACGATTGTAATGCAGATGCATATGGAGTGTTATAAAAAAGGCATTGCCTTCATCTGTATATGAGTCCATAGAGAGAAGTATTGATGCTCTCTGTCGGGATAGGAAATCTGAAAGGTATGATCGTTTATGGCACCAAATGAGATGCAGCAAGTATTTTACTATTTGTACACATGTCATTCTTTGTGCATATTGTTTTGTGCACTTTATGCAAATTATTGCAACCTGGCTTACATCTATCTTGCAAGCAACTGGTCAAACATAATTTGTTTAGCCAATTACTAAGCTCCTATCTTGAAGCCAATTACTAAGCTCTAAAGCGCCTTACTTGAGCTCCCTTTTACTTTTGCCCCTGCGTTGATAATGCACACAAGTTTTTGCATATCTTTGCTTATATGCCGTGTTCAAGTTGGCTCCTATCGTACCATGTACGAGAGAAGAAGTCATGTTAGAAAAATGAACTAATTACAAGGATTGAGGTTGTTGGAAATGCTTTAAAGGGAAATCTTTTTCTGTTGAGATGGAGGTTGTGATGCAATTCTGGGCTCCCTATGGGAATCTAAAAAGTTCATATGGCACTCTTTGTTTAGAGGCTGACTTGCAAAATGTCAACACAATGCAACTCGAATGAAACATTTGTGAACTTACCACTTGCTGCTCCAAGCAGCACGATTGATAAAGGAGAGACACTCAAGGGTATCCCCCCTTATTTGGATTTGTAAAAGCTTTCCATGTGGTAGTAAATGATAAACATGTTCTCATCCTATTGCCATGATTCAAATGTTCAAATGTTTGTAATTTCAGAGTCAAAATCCAGATAGACTATTGATTTGCGAGGATATCCTTCTACTACAATTTCATGAAATATTCAAGACCCCTTTGTTTTGAAAAATATATTAAAGTTACAACATGCATACACATCCATGTAGAGACACACCTTGGTGCATATTCAAAGACCACTTTAAAGTTCATGGGTTACAATTGCATTAGAGGAAATTTGAGATCTCATTTCATCCCCATAAGAATCCTCCAATGGAATGGCTACCCTCTATTAACTGCAATTAATGCAGCACCAACAACTTCATTGTTGTTGTTTTTCCCCCATAACTTTTGATCCACTTGTCAAAATGTTGCGGCGTTTGTTGCATTAGATGCGGAATGAAAAGATCTTTCCAATGATATATGGTTATGATGTATTTCAATATGGTCATATGCGTTAACCTTAAAAAAATATGATTTTTTGCTTATTTCTTATATATTTATATCATAAAAGATGTATGAATGGGTTATCACTAGATAGATCTTGTGAAAACGAACCCATTGCTACAAAAAGTTTTTGAATCGGAGTTCTGGATCAAAAGTTATAATGAAAAAATGATACTACAGAAGTTAGTTGCAGCTGCATTAATTACAGGCTGCCACATAATACTGGAATGAGATATATTGGAGCTCTTCTCTTATTGGACGGTTTAAAAAGCTGACATGGCATTTTAAGCATCCCTTAATGGGACAAAATGTGATCTCATTTTTCCTCTAATGGTTTTGAGGGTCTATACGTGTGTGGCTTTTCTTCATAGACACTTCAATGTTTTAAATGCCCCCATAGACACCTTACGTTAACATTAACATGCTTTCTAATATGTTTTCAAGCATGTGTGATGCAACACAATCACCAGTACATTATGTGTTAACATTACCATGCTTTTGAGGGATCTCCGGGCACCCGTTTACCATGTAGGTGGAGGATAGAGTATATATATCTATCTATTGAGTAATATAATGCGTTGATACATTGATAATACTGTCATTAGACAATTTCAATAACAAAAATAATTGCAAAAGCATATAAGGTCCATTCTTGCCAGTATCAACATGTACTATTGTCAAAAGTTGCACATATGGATGTTAAAGGTAGAGTAAAAACACATGCCAGGACATTAGCCCGGCAACGCCGGGCACACGTTTACACGTTTATTCTTGCTTTTTTTTTTTGCAGTTCTTGAAGCTTAGGACTTTGTTGAAGAACAGGAATCCGTGAAAAAAAAAGCATCTAGGCTGAGACAAACGTTTTGGTGCAGGCTTTATGCAGGTACATTCGAATGAAAAACTCTGATCTGCTGACGAGGTTTTTTCACGGATCCTCTGCTTTGATCTATAGCGCTTTCCCTGTAAAACTACTTTTTCCTGCTTGCTTTATGTCTTTTAATGTTATGTCCATTGTTTTCATCCGTAAAAATGGGTTCTTCGTTTCGGATTTGATCTCCGGCGGCTTAAGATACCATGAAATCCTTTATTAAGCTATTTGCTAATCTATATTCTCTCGTGCTAGCACCTCTTCTCCATGAGAATATTTTCTTCAATGCTTTGACATTCTCGTATTCTCTGCCTTGGCCTCTTCTTGAGCTAGACTTTGACATTTTAGGTTGTTTTTCTGTTAAAATTGGCCGGAAATGTAAGGTTTTAGATCTGGAGCCGTGAATTGAATTCTGGAGGCTTTGGTATCTGCTATTTGGCACCCCCTTGGCTCCTGGGATAGAAATGGCACTTTGAGCTTGAATCGGGGCATGACGAATGCCGTTAGAAAGCCCTAAAAATGTGGAGGAAGATTTCAAGTCCATTCTGTTTTCACTGCTTTTCTAAAAGCCGGACCTTAAGGGTTTTATCTTCGTCTTTAGAAGCTAATATAGCACTAAGCTACTGGACCCATCTCCTACATCACAAGGAACAATGTTTTAGCAACAACTTTGCTCATATCCGAGACAAAGAATTAAAATCGATAAGAGTTGTGTGTTTTTCATTGCGGTGTTTCTTGGTGTGTGTTCATACCTTAACAAGATAGAGCCGGGGTTTTTGTCAACTGGAAAATAAGTTGAGATGTGGATTTATCAAGTTCATGTGAATGTCATGGTTTTTATTATGTAGTTTGGCATGCGAGGAGAATTTGGGATGCCTTAAGAGGGGAGTTGCTACACTCATTTGAGCACAAATACATAGTTTAGAAGCGTGCATTTTCTAAGGTCCGTATTCTCCTTTCTTTTCTATTTTTATGTTGTAGCATATGTTTTTTGTTTCTTGCAATTGCATTCAAGATTTTGCACATATCGCTAGATGCGAGAATAATCCATGCCTCGAGACGACTGAAACAAAAGGTGCACATATTAACAATTATAGGTTCATGAAAAAAAAATGCATAGTGCCATTTGTGCATAGTATTTGAGCATCCTGTTTAAAGTTTGAGTTTTCTACTTTTAATAATTTTTTCTTTGTTCATGCAGGGCACATTATCCTCACGAGAATCTAAGGTGGTTATTTTTATTCTTAGGGGCATCTAACTAGGCACATCGATTTTTTCTGGAATTTAAGTTTGTTATACTTTTCAAATGTGACTAACCAACCAAATAACTTTTGACATCAACTAAACTACAATAACCAGATCACTTTTGAACCTCAACTAACTAATCAATTTCTTCATCCACAATAAACTTGATCGTTCAACATTCTAAACATTCAATGTACCTCTATTCGCAATGACGTAACTATTACATTAAATGTGATGTCATCACGTGCATAAATTTTTTAAGAATCGTTTAATGTACATTTAAATAGATTAATGTTATGAAGTTTGAAAGCAGAATTGTTTGAATAGAATAGAATAGAATAGGTTTTTAGCGTCCACGGAGACCAATTGGCCTATGGGACCCAAACAAAAAAGAGAGCAGCAAGCATATTACTGACAGGATTAAAAAACCCCCGGCCCCGAAGGGTTTTTGAGGGAAAAACCTTAGCAGTAATAAGCCTGCTGGCACACTGTACAATTGCATAGGACAGTTCAATACCGTCCCGTAGGACACAAACGAGTCCGTGCATCCATAACCTCCTGGAGGTATGACCCCAACAAACCCACTGACGCCGTAGCCAATAACTGATGCAACGGCTGGCCAGGCACTAGTAATCGAACATATCGCTCTCGGATATGGGCAAATGCTGCGCAGGTCTGGAGGGCATGACATTCATCCTCAATCGCATACTGGTGGCAACATTGGCGAGCCTTTGCTCCGTGCTTCCGCGAGCCCAACGCCTGTTTCAATGCGGAGGCGATGTGCCCCGTCTTGAATGGAAGCTATAAACTGCGTTTCTTCATGGGTAGGCTGGGTGTACAAATCTTTGGTGTGGGCCTCTTGTGAGCCTAGGATTGACTTGCTGCTGATAGTGTGCCAGCTTAACATGTGTCAGAGCCTCTACATCCCACAGCCTGCGAAGGAAAGTAGCATCAAGGTATAGTTTAAGTGCCTCGCGATCTTTCTTTGTCGACACGGACACATCACCGTTTTTGCACACCCCGTGAGAACCAGCGGCACGCTTGTCTTTCAGTGAGGATTTGGCGTTAGGGGACCCATTGCCGTGGCCAAAGCAAGGCGGGGCAAGCGTGTATCAGCCATAGCGACCACCTTTTGAATGAGGACATTGATAATAGCACATCTAATGTCATGAACTATCTAATCATGAAGAACCTCATTAATAAATAGCTCACACTAACGAACTTTGAAACCAATATAGCTCGAATAAAAACATTGGTAGTTTGCATAAAAATAATGCACTCACAACATACTTCCCTCCATGCAGATGGTGGTTTGGAACATTGGTAGTTTGCATAAAAATAATGCACTCACAACATACTTCCCGCCATGCAGATGGTGGTTTTAAATGTTCCATGGGATTCTTATCCAAGATTTGTGGAACAATTCTTTAGAGACGGGCATTGGGTTTGGTTGCCACCAGTTGATGATAACTTTGATGCATATTTTCAATACCTTGCTGAAGAAGAGGATTTTAAGAGCATAATGGAAGATATTGCAGAAAGTTCTGCATTGGGAAATCGCATTACAATGCGTCCTTGTCTGAAATGGTCTCCTGGAGAGGGCATCTGCTACAACATTAAGCTTGCCGGGTTTATATATAATGTCAAAATCATACTCCTCAAGGAATTCCATCCACCTCCTTTGCCTTAAGTTGAGGAGTGGCTGGGTGAAAAGATACTGAAGACTCTGGTGATCAGTATCTAACTGAAACTTCCTTCCCAGCAAATAATGCCTCCATATCCTCAATGCCCTGACAATGGCTAGCAGCTCCTGATCATGGGTTGGGTAGCGTTGCTCGGCGTCGTTCATCTTCTTCGAGTCGTATCCGACTACCCTTCCTTCTTGCATCAAGACTGCTCCTGTTGCTATCTTGCTCGCATCTGTTGCTACCAACTTATCTTTACTCGGATCCGGGAGAACAAGCACTGGTGCTGTTGTTAAGGCCTCCTTAAGCTTCTCGAAGGAAGCTTGGACTTTCTCTAACCAATGGCTAGTCCAATCCTTAATCTTCTTGGCCTTGATGAGGTCCGACAAGGGGGACGCCCACTTAGCAAAGTCCTTCACGAACTTTCTGTAATATCCCGCCAACCCGAGAAAGCTTCTTACCTCTGCTACGTTCCTTGGAGCTGGCCAATCAACTATTGCCTCAATCTTAGATGGATCTGTGGAGATTCCCTCGGATGTTACTACATGCCCCAAATATTCCACTCGGCCGGTTGCAAGGTGGCACTTGGAGAGCTTCTCGTACAACCGATGACGTCTCAACTTCTCCAACACTTTCCTGAGATGCTGACAATGCTCCTCAAGGGACTTGCTGTAGATTAGAATGTCGTCGAAGAAGACAATAACAAACTCATCCAAGAAGTCTCTGAAGATGTCGTTCATGAGGCGCATAAACGTTGCTGGAGCGTTCGATAGTCCAAAGAGCATTACTGTAAACTCAAAATGACCATACCGCGTTCTGAAAGCGGTCTTATGGATATCCTCTTCTTTTATTCTTATCTGATGGTATCCTGACCTCAAATCAATTTTAGAGAATACCTTTGCTCCTTGTAACTGGTCCATTAGGTCATCTGCCCTTGGCAATGCATACTTGTTCTTTATCGTCTGCTTATTGAGCTGGCGATAGTCTATGCACATTCTTAAGCTCCCATCTTTCTTCTTCACAAAGAGTATAGGTGCTCCGAAGGGAGACACACTTGCTCTTATAAATCCAAGCTCGAGCAATTCCTGAAGCTGCTTCTTAAGTTCAATCAATTCCGGGGTGCTCATTCTATATGGCGCCTTACTGGTAGGCTTCGCATCCGGAGCCAATGTGATCTCACATTCCACACCCCTATAAGGTGGCAGCTGCCGGATTTCATCCGGAAATACATCCTTGAACTCTGAAATAAGCCTTGCTATTTGCCTGGGCAACTGATTCCCCTTTGGGTCACTTCCCTCCTGCTTGCCTGGCTCAACTGATTCCATCCTCAAGATGTAGTCCACCTTATTCCTTTCTATACTCTTCCTTAGCTGCTTCAAAGAGATACACTGCATGGGAGAATCTAGCTTCTTAACTTTCACTATCAATTTGCTGCCGTCTGGTGCCGTCATGGTGACTTCGTTCCGATCGCAATCAATCATGGCTTTGGCTGGCTTCAAGAATTCCATCCCCACTATAAGATCATATCTTCCGATATCCATGACTTCCGCCCCCATCGGCCACTTAGCGCCACTAAGGTCTATGTCAAAGATGATTCTCCTGCCCTTAGTGTGCCGAATGGCGCCATTTGCCATAGCGACTGGCCTTGGCTTAGACTTCAATACCTTGTTCTTCATTAGGGCAGCCAACCTAGGAGATGCAAAATTATGAGAGCTACCTGTATCTATGAGGACTACATATGGATTACTATCTATGATCCCATCAGCCGCGATGACAGTCGACTGATCACCTGATATGGGTTGTGAATTTTTATGGAGAGTGGTATAAAATCCTACAGTCACTCGGAGTTGAAATACGTCCAGGGTTTAAGGTTGACCTAGACTTTGAGAATTTTGTCAAGCAACTGGACAAACACTTTCGTAAACGCATCTACGTGAGACTCCATAAATTTCTTTACGCTATGGAAACTATCTTGCATGTGCAATATCTTATGCAACATGGTTTGGACATGTCATAAGTTTATTAGTATTCTTATAACAAAAGACCATTGGGTTTGCTTAATGTCAACACTATATTCTTTTTATATGTATATTGGGTTAACAATGTTTTTGAAGGAGTTTCCTAAACAAAATAAATCCATAACCCTAATGTGTTTAAGCATTGTTTTCTAAACCATTCTTTAAGTTTTAGTTATGTTCTTAATGTATGGTGTAACAATGAGTTCTCATGTTTACAGAACATATTTTTCTCCTTGACATCGAAGGAAAATATCTCGCTACATCAAAGGTGAGTCATGTTCTACTTTAGGTTAGATGTGAATGCTTATAATATTGTGGATATCATTTACACTAAAAATTAGCCTAAATTATAATGTTGCAATAAACCTGAATTGATATAGGGTTGCGCGTAGCAGTCACTTGGAGCTGAAATACGTCTAGGGTTTAAGGTTGAACTAGACTTTGAGAATTTTGTCAAGCATCAGGGACTCCTATGGGGAGATCTCATAAAAACGCCCACTTTGTGTGGCCAACAACCCGTCATATATGACGCCCGTGAATGAAAGCAGGTCTGGTAGGAAAAGACGTTTGGCACGGAGGCGTGCTGCAAAGGCTAGAGCCTTGAGACTTGAGTATGATGTAACAGAGGTAGTTCATGTTGGCCAATCATCAAGTGCACTAGCAATTGGAGAGACAATCACGACAGAGCCAATGCATTGTCTGCCTGGTCAAGTGGATGAGCTACCGAAAACCAGATAGCCATCATTTGAATGACATGGTTGTGGAAGGAACTATTGCACATCACGGAGATTCACATCACATCACATCGAAGTAAATGATATCGGGGATGCAATTAATTTCCACCAATCGGGAACAAGTGGATGCTCATGCAATGTTGCTACAAGCTAGGGATATCCCCACGCATTACGCATTACCGGGGACTCATATGGGAATGTCTCACAAAAATGCCACCTTCGTGGCCAACAACCCCTCATATATGGCCTTTGTGGATGAAAGCGGGTCTGCTAGGAAGAGCGTTTGGCACGTAAAGCGTCTTTGCAAAAGCTAGAGCCTTGAGGTCAGAATATGATGTGGCAGCTACAGAGATAGTTCATGCTGGCCAATCATCCAGAATACTAGCAATTGGGGAAACAATCACCCCAGAGCCAATCTATAATCTGTCTGGTCAAGTAGGTATGCTAAGGACAAGCCACCAGCATCTGAATGACATGGTTGTGAACGGAACTGATGCACATAGGGGGGATTCACATCTTATCACATCAGAAGTAAATGATATTAGGATGCAAACTACGGACATGAATGTTGATTGCTTTAGCACACCATGTCAAGCAGGAGTCAGCAGTATCTCTTATCGACTAACACCACCTACCATAGCAAATAATCCCTCCTATAAGACACCTGAAAATGAGAGTAATACCCAGAGAAGGAGACGCATTGAGCGCAAAAGAAAGGCAAAGTGTAGATCCTTGAGGTCACAATGTAATGATGATATAGGATTGATAAATGCTGAGCCATTGTCTACAACAATAGAAAATAACCCATCTTATGTGACACCTGAAGCTGAGAGCAATAGTCAAAGGAGAAGGCGCATGGACCGACAAAGAAGGGCAAAGGACACAGCTGTGAGGTTGGATTACAGTGCTGCTATTGATCCTAGAGAACGTCCTACTGATGAAAGCAGTTTCAATAAGATAGCATGGACGTGGAATTTACCTCCTCCCCATGATCTTGGTAACATGGTTTATAGATGTTTGCATTGTGGGGCTATGCAATGGATAGCAGAGCTCTCAGTTAAGAAGAAATGCAAGGCATGTGCAAATGGAAAGATTCAGCTGCCATTGATTCCAGAACCACCACAGGCATTGTTTGACTTATATACGAGAACAGATAGTTTGGGTGATCATTTTCGCACGAACATTAGAAAGTATAATAATATATTCTCATTTGCTTCAGTGGGCGTGAAAATCGATGAGGCGCTAGCAAATGCCGTTGGTGGGGCCTATACTTTTAGGGTCAATGGGCGCATGTGCCATAAGATGGGAACGCTATTACCACCACAAGGGCATCAAGAGCATGCAAAATTCGCACAAATATACATTATGGATGGTGACGACATGCAAGTTGAACGTAGGATGCCTATTTTTGATGGATTGAAGCAAGAAATAGTGGTGCAGTTGCAGGCCCTTATGACAGAGCACAATCCATTTGTTAGCATATTCTTGAGTGCGGCACAAATTATGCGTATTCATCCAACCATGGATATCCGTTTGCGTATATCTTCTTGCAACGTGCAGAATCCTGTGAGGAGGCAATATAATGCTCCAACTGCAAATGAGGTGGCTGTCTTAATGCCTATTGATGACAAGCCCGAGGATGGTCAGAGGGATATTATTATACACTCTAAAGATGGTGGCTTGAAGCTTATAGATGCATATCACTCAGCATATGACCCATTGCACTTTGTGTTGCTTCTTCCCTATGGTACAGATGGATGGCATTTTAAAATACCTCACGGACGGAGTGGTGCAAAGGAGGTAACTATTATGGAATACTACAGATATCATCTATTCACACGACATGGACATGCATCCACCCTTCACATGGCTGGCCGGTTGTTTCAAGAATACATTTGTGATATGTTTGCGAAGATGGAACAAGAAAGGCTACAATTCATTGTGTTGAATCAACACACCATTCGAAAAGACATGTTGCAGGGTATTATGGACTTTGAAGGAGATGATGCAAGTGCTATTGGCCGAAAAGTTGTGTTACCATCCTCACATGTAGGTGGTCCGAGATACATGACCCAACGGTATCAGGATGCCATGTCTATTGTTCGTGAACATGGCAGGCCGGACCTCTTTATAACTATGACTGCCAATGCAAATTGGGAAGAGATTAGGAGGGAATTGTTGTATGGCCAATCGCCGAGTGATCGACCAGAGTTAGTAGCTAGAGTATTCCATATGAAAGTAAAGGAGCTGGTAGATCGATAACTAATCGTGGTATATTTGGCGCATAATCGCAAAAGTCTATGTTATTGAGTTCGGAAGAGGGGCTTGCCACATGTACATTTGTTGACTATGTTGGATCGGGCCGACAAGCCCTTCACGGTCGAAGAGATTGATCAAATCATTTGTCTTTGAAATACCGGACAAGGATGCATATCCCGAATTGTATGATGTGGTCACCCGTAATATGATGCATGGGCCATGTAGTGCTTGGATATCCGAATAGTCCGTGCATACGGGGATGGTAAGTGTACAAAACATTATCCGCGTGCATTTTCGGATGAGGCGGCGGTTGTTGACGGATATCCATTGTACCGAAGAAGGGATGATGGTCGAAAGGTGAAAAAGGGGATATACATTTAGACAACAGATGGGTCGTGCCATACAATCCGTGGCTGACATCCTACTTCAAGTGCCACATCAATGTTGAGGTATGTGCTGCTGTAAAGGCCGTTAAATATCTATACAAATATGTCTACAAAGGGCCGGATATGATCAATGTGAACTTAGAGGCAGCAAGTGATGGTGCAACTACTAGCAGGGCAACCACCATAAACCATGATGAGGTTGAGCAATTCTTAAATGCACGCTATTTTTCAGCTTCTGAAGCATCGTGGAGAATCCTTTCATATGATATACAGCAACAGTTTTCTCATGTCACTAGATTGGCTGTGCATCTCCCAATGCAACAAGATGTATACTATCGAGAAGGTATGAGCATGGACACGATAAGAAGTAAGAATAACGGAACAACGTTGACAGCTTTCTTCGAGAAGAATGCATCTGGAAATAGAGAGGCTACTCAATTGCTCTACCATGATTTTCCTAAAAAGTTTACCTATGATAAACCCAGTAGGAAATGGATGGGTAGATCCAACAATCAGAAGTTTCCCACGATTGGACGCATGTACTTTGTTAATCCTTCAGAAGGAGAGCGATACTATCTACGTCTCCTATTGACCCGTGTGACAGGTGCGCTTAGTTTTGAGGATCTCAAGGCTCGCCGATGGGGAGTTGTGTGCAACATATAAAGAAGCTTGCATTAAATGGGTGGGTTGCCGGGGGGCGACCTCGAGTCTCTTCGTGAAGCGGCGGCATGGGGCATGCCGCCACAATTGCGACATATGTTCGCCATGATACTTTTAAATTGCGAACCATCGAATCCGCTGCAACTGTGGGAAGAAGTCAAGCTTTCTATGGTCGATGACTTCTTGCATGAGGCACGAAGGGTTGCGGAGGATCAAAGTGTGCAAGTGTGTGATCGGTTTTTTGACATGGCACTTCTAGACATTGAAGACTACATGAATTCGCGGGGGACGATCTTTTGAGAGAGTTTGAATTCATTCTTCCCGGGCGTGCAATAGATCCATATATGATATTTCGGGATGAGGTGTTTCAAGAAGACATGGCAGAGGTGCAAGAAGCTGTGGACCGCCTATATAACGACCAACGTATTATCTTTGACCGTGTGATCCATGAGCACGTGATGTTGGAAAAAGGACGGGTGTTCTTTGTTCATGGTGCAGGTGGATCGGGAAAGAGTTTTCTTTTTAACACCATGTTGTCTTATGTTCGTGCCAGAGGTATCATTGCACTTGCAGTAGCTTCCTCTGGAATTGCATCCACTTTATTGAAGGGCGGGCGCACTGCACATTCAAGGTTCAAGATACCGATAAGTATAGATGAGACATCAACGTGCAATATTCCAAAGCAGTCCGAGCTGGCAAAATTGATAAGAGCGACACGTATGATTATATGGGATGAGGCCCCAATGATGCATAAACATGTTTATGAAGCACTGGATAGAACGCTCCGTGATGTGATGTCATGTGACAAATTATTTGGAGGACTCATTGTTGTTTTAGGAGGAGATTTTCGTCAGGTTCCACCTGTGGTACCACGAGGAAATCGACCCCAAATTGTGCAAGCTTCCTTGAAGTACTCTTACATATGGGATCATGTCGAGGAACATAAGCTCAACACAAACATGCGGGTAATGAACAATGTGGGGAGCGATCTGGAAGAGCAAAGGGCATTTGCTGACTATCTTCTACAGGTTGGAGATGGACTCGAAACCACATTTTCCAACATTGGGTCAGACGTAATATGTCTTCCGGAAGAGATTTGTGTCAAGTCATGTGTTTTTGGGGTTTTTGGCTCACGCCGGAGTGATGCCGGAAAAAGTGTCAATTTCCGGCTAAAACGTCAATTTCCGGCGAAAGCGTGACTTTTGGAGGATTTTTTTGTTTTCCGGCTGATATTTCGGCATCATCAGCTTCGAGGCCTATCTGTTTTCTTTCCTCTTCGACAGAGGTGCTCGGCGTGTTGTGATAGGATCTACAGTCCAAAATTTCTGCATCCAGTAAACCGTAGCTTTCAGAGTTAGAGTTCGGTCTTGGGATTCATGGCGCCCAGATAGCTTGAGGTAAATTTTTTGGGTTAATTTGTTCTTCTGATGTATGTGCTTGAAGTATGGTGTATCGGCGCCCACCCTGCTCTGTAACGATCGGCCCAGAGTATGATTTCGATGTTCCTCAAACCAGTGCTCCGGATCTCTGTTATTTCCTTTGGGCGAAACCCTGAGTTTCTTCTGTTGGAGGCTTTTCTCATTCCATCCATGTTTAGATTTCTCTGTTAGAGGCTTTTTTCATTCCATCCATGGTTTCTGCAAAAGGCGCTTCTGCAGGTCTAAGAATAATGCTAACATCTTTTCAGTGCAGATTTTATGGGACGTTTTTCCTCCTTTTGCAGTTTCGTTTTTGCTCAAATGTAGTTTCAGGTATTATACTTGACGCTTTGAAGCTGCCATTCGTCTCTTTATCTCCATGTTGTGTTTTTCCAATGCAAAAATTTGCTTAAGATCCATTGTTGCATGGTTTTTTCTATAAGGCTCTTTACCCTGGTTAGTTATATCTATACTTGATGCAGCTAATAGTTTGTTTTGTACAGGAGAAATGGGGCTTATATAGGTTAAGATTGAAGTTGGTATCACGTAGGCTTTTAATATTAGCTATGAAAATGGAATAGCTTTGTTTGTCATGTTCAGCTCTATTATTTTATTTGCTTGCAGGTTTATTTACTCCATATTTGAATCTCCTTAAAGCTTTGGGTAAGTTCTTATAATCCAAGAGTCTGAGATCACAAATTTATTTCGATAGTCTATGTTAAAACTGGTGTCGTTGCGTGTATCAGAGACAACCTCTTCCATGAGAACAAGGTCGAAAATGCTTTTCTTGCTTTTTAAGTTGAAACTGTACTGATCATGGGAGTGCAAAGCTGGACTGCACCACTTATTATATAGTCTTTCCGCTCCTCAATAAGTCATTTATTATATGTTTGTTTGTATCGTTATCTATACAAGTTCTCTCTTCCTTTTTCAACAGGCTGGCGGATGACTTTTCATCATTCGCAGGTTATTTTATGAGTTAAGAAGGACAGAGGGCATACTATGATCACCAAATGTGCAATGAGGTAAGAACGTCAAATTAAATCTATGTTTTATTCAATATTACCGGGTATTTATAAATGCAATGGCTAATTGAGGGCATTGTGTAGGTTTCTATCTAATTTCTTATTCAATCCTAGAAAAACATAGATTCTTACGCGTCGAAACTGGCAGCATCTAGCATTTTACTGAATTAGTGTATAGCTTAAAGGCCATTGGCACAATATGTGTGTAATCTTCCAGTTAGTTTATAGTGTTTATATTTGTTTGTGTTCTGGGAGCTCTGCCATTATAGAGATGGAGTTTTAGGTTCAATATGACGTTGGAGCTGCAGATTTGGCGATGTAGTTGAAGACGTCTATGAAATAGCAAAAACGTGTTGAAGACATACGCTTGATCTATAATAAAAGATGCATGCATGCAGCAGATTTTTCTGCAACAATTCCCATTTGACAGTAACTTCCTATTTCGTTGTTCCTAAATCCATTTTATCAGTTTTGTTCTCGGATCATTTCCCAGAGATCATGCCAGGAACGAGAATGATTTCGATTAGCCAAACACGTCTTTCCGTCTGCAATTTTTGCTTGCATTCTTCGCCATTTCATGTGTTCAATCCTTTGCCATGCATATTTCAGGCAAACTTTGGGTCCTCCACTCTTCGTGTGAAACAGCAGCTTGATTTGATATAGTATGCTCTGATTTACGTACGTATCCTACTCCACGTTTACATATGCTGTTGCTGTTACATATCACGTTTACTCTCTATTTTGCAGTATCTCTTTCTATTTTTGCAGCTTCAAGAGCTTTTTGCAGTAAGTGATTGGCAGAGTACGAAAAATGTTCAGGTAAATTTTTTCTTCAAATGCACCCTCTGTTTCTTCTGGCATTTTAGTTTCAGAGGTCTTCATTTATCCAGAGAAGTATTTTTGGGCAAAAGCTATCCAGACTCAGAATAGCGAGCTTTGAAGAACTCAGTATCCATTTCTGCTACCAGAAATCATTTTATAGGTAAAAAACATGCAGGGTTTCTATTTTTGGTATCTGGCATTTCCCTCATCACGTCCAATATGATGGACGCTGTTTTTGCCGCTTCTAGCTGTGTGAAGTAACAATGGCCATACGACAATGGTGGCCACACTGTAGCTTGAAGAGGATTCAAAAGCATCCAGGATCAAAGCATCCATTCAGCCACATCAAAACATTCGGTGACAAAAACGTTCGGGTAAATTCCGAGGTAAATTACGTCTCACATTTTTGTTTCAGATGGTCTTAAATCTTGCCTCATTGGGCTAATTACGCTGTAAAATTTGCATCTCAGAGCCGATTGGAAGCTAGCTACAACAAACAAGCAAGGTAATTTTTTGCGGTAATTTTTGCATTTGTGTGTCCACACCTCAACCAACGGGTTCCATTTAATGTTGAGTAATTATGATTTTCAACTTTATGTCTAACTAAGTAAATTAAGTCATGCACCTGACTCAAGGAGAATGCTGGAGAGTCTGTTATTGTCTCATGGAACATATATGTACTTGGATTTTAGGCTATCCAAAATATTCTACAGATCATATTTTGATGTTTAGTTTGATATCTGGACTATTGGGTGCACTGTGAAATGCACTTATTTTAGATGGTAAAGATGAAGATCATGGCCCAAAATGCAGCCACCTTTATTGCCATTAGCAATTTTCCATTAGCAAAGTCACTCTAAAATGGGTTTTTTCTTGATTTTGAGTTGCAAGTTTTACAAAGCCTATTATAGCTCAACGATATGCTGATCTTAGAGATTTACATAATTAAAATATTTAGTTATTTTCTAATTTCAGCTGTTGCTCAGGTAAACGATTGTAATGCAGATGCATATGGAGTTATAAAAAAGGCATTGCCTTCATCTGTATATGAGTCCATAGAGAGAAGTATTGATGCTCTCTGCCGGGATAGGAAATCTGAAAGGTATGATCGTTTATGGCACCAAATGAGATGCAGCAAGTATTTTACTATTTGTACACATGTCATTCTTTGTGCATATTGTTTTGTGCACTTTATGCAAATTATTGCAACCTGGCTTACATCTATCTTGCAAGCAACTGGTCAAACATAATTTGTTTAGCCAATTACTAAGCTCCTATCTTGAAGCCAATTACTAAGCTCCTAAGCGCCTTACTTGGAGCTCCCTTTTACTTTTGCCCTCTGCGTTGATAATGCACAAAAGTTTTTGCATATCTTTGCTTATATGCCAGGTTCAAGTTGGCGCTCCTATCTATACCATGTACGAGAGAAGAAGTCATGTTAGAAAAATGAACTAATTACAAGGATTGAGGTTGTTGGAAATGCTTTAAAGGGAAATCTTTTTCTGTTGAGATGGAGGTTGTGATGCAATTCTGGGCTCCCTATGGGAATCTAAAAAGTTCATATGACACTCTTTGTTTAGAGGCTGACTTGCAAAATGTCAACACAATGCAACTCGAATGAAACATTTGTGAACTTACCACTTGCTGCTCCAAGCAGCACGATTGATAAAGGAGAGACACTCAAGGGTATCCCCCCTTATTTGGATTTGTAAAAGCTTTCCATGTGGTAGTAAATGATAAACATGTTCTCATCCTATTGCCATGATTCAAATGTTCAAATGTTTGTAATTGACCCGTGTGACAGGTGCGCTTAGTTTTGAGGATCTGCGCTCCTTCGATGGGGAGTTGTGTGCAACATATAAAGAAGCTTGCATTCGTCGTGGGTTGCTTCGGGACGACACAGAATGGCTCGAGTCTCTTCAGGAAGCAGCAGCATGGGGCATGCCGCCACAATTGCGACATATGTTCGCCATGATACTTTTAAATTGCGAACCATCGAATCCGCTGCAACTGTGGGAAGAAGTCAAGCTTTCTATGGTCGATGACTTCTTGCATGAGGCACGAAGGGTTGCGGAGGATCAAAGTGTGCAAGTGTGTGATCGGTTTTTTGACATGGCACTTCTAGACATTGAAGACTACATGAATTCTGGCGGACGATCTTTGAGAGTTTGAATTCATTCTTCCCGAGCGTGCAATAGATCCATATATGATATTTCGGGATGAGGTGTTTCAAGAAGACATGGCAGAGGTGCAAGAAGCTGTGGACCGCCTATATAACGACCAACGTATTATCTTTGACCGTGTGATCCATGAGCACGTGATGTTGGAAAAAGGACGGGTGTTCTTTGTTCATGGTGCAGGTGGATCGGGAAAGAGTTTTCTTTTTAACACCATGTTGTCTTATGTTCGTGCCAGAGGTATCATTGCACTTGCAGTAGCTTCCTCTGGAATTGCATCCACTTTATTGAAGGGCGGGCGCACTGCACATTCAAGGTTCAAGATACCGATAAGTATAGATGAGACATCAACGCCAAAGCAGTCCGAGCTGGCAAAATTGATAAGAGCGACACGTATGATTATATGGGATGAGGCCCCAATGATGCATAAACATGTTTATGAAGCACTGGATAGAACGCTCCGTGATGTGATGTCATGTGACAAATTATTTGGAGGACTCATTGTTGTTTTAGGAGGAGATTTTCGCCAGTTCCACTGTGGTGGTACCACGAGGAAATCGACCCCAAATTGTGCAAGCTTCCTTGAAGTACTCTTACATATGGGATCATGTCGAGGAACATAAGCTCAACACAAACATGCGGGTAATGAACAATGTGGGGAGCGATCCGAAGAGCAAAGGGCATTTCTTCGACTATCTTTACAAAGTTGGAGATGGACTCGAAACCACATATTCCAACATTGGGTCGACGTAATATGTCTTAGGAAGAGATTTGTGTCAAGTCATGTGTTTTGGGGTTTTGGCTCACGTAGGAGTGACGCCGGAAAAAGTGTCAATTCAGAGGCTAAAACGCCAATTCCCGAAAAGCGTGACTTTTGGAGGATTTTTTTGTTTTAAGGGTGATATTTTGGCATCATCGGCTTGAGGCCTATCTGTTTTCTTTCCTCTTGAGGATGAGGTGCTCGGCGTGTTGTGATAGGATCTGGTCCAAAATTTTACGCATCCGATGAAACCGTAGCTTTTCGAGTTAGAGTTCGGTCTTGGGATTCATAAGCCAGAGATAGCTTGAGGTAAATTTTTGGGTTAATTTGTTCTTTGATGTATGTGCTTGAAGTATGGTGTATATGGCCCACCACCTTTCTGTAACGAAGGTTGTAGTATGATTTCGATGTTCCTCAAACCAGTGCTCCGGATCTCTGTTATTTCCTTTGGGCGAAACCCTGAGTTTCTTCTGTTGGAGGCTTTTCTCATTCCATCCATGTTTAGATTTCTCTGTTAGAGGCTTTTTTCATTCCATCCATGGTTTCTGCAAAAGGCGCTTCTGCAGGTCTAAGAATAATGCTAACATCTTTTCAGTGCAGATTTTATGGGACGTTTTTCCTCCTTTTGCAGTTTCGTTTTTGCTCAAATGTAGTTTCAGGTATTATACTTGACGCTTTGAAGCTGCCATTCGTCTCTTTATCTCCATGTTGTGTTTTTCCAATGCAAAAATTTGCTTAAGATCCATTGTTGCATGGTTTTTTCTATAAGGCTCTTTACCCTGGTTAGTTATATCTATACTTGATGCAGCTAATAGTTTGTTTTGTACAGGAGAAATGGGGCTTATATAGGTTAAGATTGAAGTTGGTATCACGTAGGCTTTTAATATTAGCTATGAAAATGGAATAGCTTTGTTTGTCATGTTCAAACTCTATTATTTTATTTTGTTTGAGTTTATTTACTCCATATTTGAATCTCCTTAAAGCTTTGGGTAAGTTCTTATAATCCAAGAGTCTGAGATCACAAATTTATTTCGATAGTCTATGTTAAAACTGGTGTCGTTGCGTGTATCAGAGACAACCTCTTCCATGAGAACAAGGTCGAAAATGCTTTTCTTGCTTTTTAAGTTGAAACTGTACTGATCATGGGAGTGCAAAGCTGGACTGCACCACTTATTATATAGTCTTTCCGCTCCTCAATAAGTCATTTATTATATGTTTGTAATAGAATATAATATAGTTTGTAACGTTTTTTGTAACGGAAAATACATTAATTAGTATTTTTTTATTTGCGTCACAAAAGGTGATTTGTGACGCGTTACCAACGAAGAACCACTTGTAACACGTTACAAAATATTATTTTGTCACACGTTACTGATGCAATATTTGCGACGTGTGACAAAATTTAATCGTATTTGTCGCGCGTCACCAATTAATTTGTATACCATGTGTAATTGCAGTTGTCGCGCGTTACGAGTGATTTTTAATTGTACCCATGGTTCGTTGTCACGGGTGTCAATTGCAAATAAATTAATTTAAAAAAAAAATAGAGGGGTGGGGGAATGGGGGAGGAGGGAGAATGAGTATCTCCAAGGATTAAAAGAATACAATAAAAAATTGATTACATGATACAAAATAACGTATACAAAAAAATATGGTTCAAATTGTTTCAACGTGTTTATGCAGCATAGCTACTGCTCCTATCGTTGTCTCCATCAAAATAATCCCGGCGCATGCGTATCTCATCACCCTCTATGCCAAGGGGAATGCTATCGTTAGCAGAATACATGTTAGGAACATCAATATCGCCCCCTCCTTCGCCTAGTCGCGCCATAATTCTCTGCAAAAGATTTAACATCGAGGATCAAGGTCATTGTTAATAATGTCATATAAACTTACTTCTTGATCAGCATGGTGCACAAGCCATGTGTTATGACGAGCAAGATAAAGCTCCAACTCAGCAAAAGACATTCTTTTAGCGAATTGGGCTTGGTGAAATGTTGGCTCTTTTCCATATTTTTGGTACTGAAATAAAATAATATAAAACATTTGTTAGCTTTAGTACGGTACATATGACATGGTCTATATTTGTGATTAACAACTCTCTTTCCAGTATTGCAACACTTAGTTGGGATCAAAGATATTGCATCTCAAAAATCACAGCTCAACACAAATAACTTTACTCTATGACAAAAGATCAAGACGACAACTAAAACTTCAGAACGGCTGTCACTTCAGGTTTAGACAGGAACATACCTATTTAATTTTGCACAATCCATCAAATTTTATGTCAATTTTCTGCAGATCCTGGACAAATGAACCAATTGATGTCATTCTAACTCTAAGAGGATCACCGGGACGGACTACAAGGGCTTGAAGAAAAGCAGGCCACTGGGATTCAAACCATAGATGAAGATCAACAACATGGATATTTATTATCTTCAACAGCATCTAAAATAACCTGAGAAACCATCTACTTGAGATTTTTAAGACCACATTCTATATGCACAGACCCCCTATACAGTGGCAGCAATTAAACCTGATAGAAATATCATCAAGCTCCAAAAGATCTTCATAGACAACTAAACAATAACGGCAAACATATTCATGCAAAGCGATGGCCTTTGTGGTCCCCTAAGCCACAAATTCGAACCAAATGATAATGTACCTTGTCAACAGAAGCGCTGTTCAATAGCAAACTGCCAACCGGAACAACTCCATGAAGGAAGGCTTCCACAATACCTTGCTTGAAAGAGAGAAGAATCAAATACAAATAGAAAATTGTAGAATCAAATAAAAAACGAGACCATCAACAAAGAAATTTACTGAAAGACATCATATATGGCTTCCATCACACGGATGTCAGAAAGAAATGGGCAAAAACTCTTAAATGCAGGAAGAAACATAACAATGGAGCCCTAACAGCAGACAGATCTTGCTAGTGAACTAAGCTAGTTCTGTCACACAAGAATATGCAGCTCGGATTGCCTTGCCATTATGTTTTCTATCTTAGATGCATTTTGAACCCTGTCAAAATAGCTCAATCAGAATTACAGAGTTCAACACTAGCTCATTGTTGATCATGTCTCTACTTGCTTCACATCCAGTCATCCAATTCAAGCTCAAAAATTAACAAAGGGTTATCTTCAGTACGGTACAATATGACATGGTCTATTTTTGTGATTTGTCACTTAACATGCCTTATCAAACAATAGCCAACCAGAACATTTGAACTCGATTCTACCTCCATATAAGGCACATATAGTTTTTCCTTCCATAAGCTACGGCTTTCTTTTCTGTACTACCATCTATCTATCTTCTTTGAAATACCTCTTCGATCAAGTAGAATCAGGAGGTAAAGTTTAAACATAGAAACTTCTTCCTGCTGTTTAACAAATTTCAGAGAAATCAAAGAGAACAAGAATCACTTATCTAAACACATCTATCTTGTATACACATCTGTAACAATTTGAACCATATCTTACATCAATCCTCATGGAATGCGTCAGATGGCTGGAAACTGCAATCAGGACCTTCTTTCACTGGGAAGTTTAAATTGGCATGTCACTTATCTGGCCAATATGGGTAAAACAAACTGATAGGAATTGAAAAACATGTATTTATTCCTCGTCTATGTTAACCTTTGCCTTTGCCTTGCCACTTAATAGAAAGTCTGTGAGATGGTAAATACCTCTCTCGCTTTGTTCAACCAAAAGGTTGCACCTCTGAATAAGAGCTCTTGCATGTACATTATTTTCAGAGGGGTTCGTATTGATCCAAGCAATGATGGTACCATAGGCTAATCTATGCTGCTGTAATCCACATAAAGCTCTAACTTTTCGCAAAAGACTCTTGCAGTGTGCAGGATCAAGTGCTAATGCTCTATCTGCATCCCTAACTGCTTTTTTATAAATGCTAAGCTTGATCCATGCTTCAGCCCTGTTAGAATATATTGGCACCAGATTAGCCATGTTCGAAATAGCAAGGCTATAGTACTGTATTGCAAGCACTAGTTGGCCTGATGAATAAGCAGCATTACCTCAGCATGATAAAAAATAGGCTGCCAGTGGAACAATCTTCTTCATTATTTCATGGCCAGTGATTATAACTTTTGTGAATAACTTTTAGAAGCAAGGAACCAGCTTACACCTTATTAGAATTCTAACCTGTGATCAAGAGTTTAGTGGCAAGACCGCAATGGCAGCACCATGGATTCTGCACCACCTTCTTTTTTCAAAGCCGATATTGCTCCTTGCTTTCTTGAAAATTGATTTTCCTTCCCTCAGAAATTTAAAGCCCGCTTGAATTTGCCTTAGATAAAAATGCAAAAGGTTTTAGCATTTTTGCCACATAGAACTGTACAAATCTCATCAAATTTTGTGGTCTTTATGCATGATGCATGAATTTTGGATCAAATGTGAGAGATCAAACATACCTAGAAGGATGATTGAGGAGCGCCTACAGATGGATCGGATGGACCGCAAACAAGATCGTTCAGAAATACTGGCGGGAATCAAGAAACCTCATTTCGGATGCAGTTTGTAACGGATCGCGCCACCTGTGACTCGTTACAGAAATAATCATCTCTCCCTATTTTCCTAACAATTTTCCTAACAATTTTTCCAACCTTGATCTTTGCAATTTACAACGATGGCAATTGCCACCCTTAATTCACAAGTTCCTTTGCAACAAAACCGACTATGAAATCTTGAACTGAATGTACAAATGTATAGGAATAAAGGTTCGAAGAAAAATATGAACTTTCTACAAGATGCAAACAAGGATTTGATTGCATATCGATTGCAAGTTTGACAAGATATTTAAGAAATAAAAATGATGTGAACCAAGCACACCATTGTATAAGTTTTTCCCTATTATATAGAAATGTATAAAAGTGGTTAAAATGTGTGCACCAAGTTCTTCATGTCTATAGCTTCTCATTTAAAGGGGTATAATAGGACCTATAGATATATCTCGTTGTGTTAAATTCTAAGCAATTCAAGGATGTTTACGCAACAAGCAACAGTAACGAACAGTGACCAAATCATATGCTGTGATAACCAAGAGCCCATCGAACCACTAGGGATTCTTCCGACCAATAAATGTGATTCGATAAAATCGCATTTTCCAGATTGATTAGCTCCTTGTCTAAATGCCCAATCCATCGAGACTAATTCCGATGTCGTATCTTTATCTTGAAACTCTGGTATGATTTATGGCCACAAATCTGGCTATGTCTGACTCGTTTTTATTTTTTATTTTTTGCTTTTTTTACCTGATCAATATTGTGGGATATCGGAGTAGATCTTTATGCATAAACTTCATATTAACCGACCATTGCATTATGCATTAAGATCACTAAAAATCAAACCATTGACCATTTCTTTCTACGAGAATGTCATATGGTAAAACCCTGCACTTAAATTTTATCTGTGACCTAGGTTAGATATCTATGCAAATATCTAACATTGATACTTTTCACATTCGCAACTTATGCATGCATCTTGTATAAGTCTTGCATAATGTGTTTTAGAGTGCAAGTCCATGGGGTCTATAGGTAACCCTAGCCTATAGGTGGAACCCCTAATTTAAGTGTGCTCATTTTCTTGTATGTCTACATATATAAGGTTCGCTATTCTTGCCCGGTGGTACGAATCCTAAATGTTACCCCTACAACTACGTTAATATAAATGTTGAGTCAACAATAATTGTCAAAGCATTAATACCTGAAAAACATATAATAAGAAGAATATTTGTCAAATATCAAATATGGTCTATTTGCCATATATTCTTATGAGATCAATCATCGTCTTCTACATTATCATTTTCATGCAATATTGCCTGACATTCTTCTGGGTTTACATATAAATCTTGACCAATACAAATTTCTTACTCTAGAGTGCCATCATCCCCATCAATATCAAGAAAAACAAACATCCCACCATTTTTTATGTCCTCACCCCTGTCGTCCTCTTCATTTGTCAATGTTTCTTCCATACCAATGCCTGCTACCTCAGCCGCCAAGGGTACCTCACTCTCATCCTCCATACCTGCAGTATGATCATCTAATGAAATAGAAGGTGGTTCGATAACTGCTTCATAATCTCTTCGTTGTCGTGGATTGACATGTATCACATATAGCCAATCTCGATCATTAGGTGTCGGATGTAGGTATACTTGTTCACACTTCTCTGGAAAAATATACGGTTCGTTGTCTTCTGGAATCAACCGTTTGGAATTGATGAGCACTAAACCATTGGGACCTTGACGAAATGTGGCACCTTTGCCTCGTAGTTGTGCATCATACCATCTAATTCGAAACAAGACTTTAGTAAAATTTCTAAAGTCAAGCTCTATTATTTGTTGTATCTTTCCAATATACGCAATGTCAGCCTCAATCATATTCTTGTCTTTTGCACTTGCACGACTTTCAACTATGAAAGTAGACATAACTCCACAGTCAAAGGTGACACGAACTTCATCCCTTTTTTGCACACGAAAATGCCGCCCATTGCAAATGTATCCATTATACAGTGAAACCTACATATTACAGAAACCAAGTAAAGTCATTTTTAATAAAGTATCTTAACAAAAAGACTATCTTACCCATGCTGAAGGCCCATATGCAATCTGCCTCTCCTCGTCGGTCACTGAACCAACTTCATCTCTTGTTGAAGCCAAGATTGTGTTTAAAAGCCAATCTTCGGGTATATGATCTGGTAGTCTCTCTAGCTCAGGAGGATATGTGGCTCGTGAATGTTGCCGAAATAATTGCTGATCTAATTCTCTCGCTTGCTTTAAGTCATTGTACTTTTGCACCCATTTGGACATGCATTGCTCATTCTGTACTATATACAATTTGATCGCCCTAAGCTCATGGGGTTTTAGTTTGTAAGTGTGCCCTTTGCTATGTAACCTATCCAAGCCTTGCTCAGGTTGTAGAAACGAAAGAAGATAAACAATAATGGTGGAACAAACATAAGCATTTCAATAATTTGAAATAAAGGATATTGATTAATATAGAAAATGATCAGGTACATTGGATGGCAATTCATAGTCCAAAATCAACTCATCGCCCGCTTTGAGTGTTTTTATGGCCATTATCATGACAAAATGCTTAGATGCCTTTACCGTGAACTCCTCACGATCATTACTTCTTTCCTCAAAGGTACAATTGATTGAGTCCTTATTACTACCACATTTATCAACCCTTCTATATTGTCATGTTCTTCAATGCGACCATCAATGAAGGTTCTCTTATCCTCGCCACGGTCCAACCTCATCTTGTTATTGCAGCCATAAACCATCATGCGGAATGAATAATAAGTTAGTGCCTCCCACTCTAATGCATTATATTCTGGCCCTCCATAAATCATCAAAGGAATAACTGTACCAAAGCGAACTTGAACATCTTGGGCAATGAATAACCCTCTTCCGGCACCAGGGATCATTGACTGTTTTATTATATATCGACGACCCCAATAACTGAATTCCTCACCTAAACTCGGTAATGGACCATTATACAGACCCAATCTTTTTTGGTCAACATGCCTTATTAATTTTTTTTTTGTTTTTTTTTTGTTTTTTTTTTTTTTGAAGAAATGGCAGATTTTTGTATTCATTAATACATGAGATACATACTTATAGCTATAGTACTATAGCTACAAAAAAGCATAGTCATCTCCTTTATAGATAGGCAGATGAACGATAAGATGCCTATGTTACTCTATTATAAGGAGAATAAGAAAAAGTATTCAAAATAAACAGTAAAGTTTTGGTAATGTGGCTTCTTTTCAGAAGATGTTGTATTCAGCTTGGATGAGGTCGCCAATGGAGAAATCCTCAATCCTCCTTCTGCCAAAGATTTGAAGCCATTCATCTAATTCACGCACTGTATTCATTGTTTTATTGAGGAGTTCAAGTAGAATCCTCTCCTTTTGTCTCAGCTCCCTTTCATATAAATTCTGGAATATTGGCTTCAGAGTGTTGTGTTCCCAAACCGCATTGTCTTTCAGGACCTTCTTTATAGTCTTGGCTCTAACCATAGCCATCTTCAGTTTGATCAAATTCTCCTCAATTTCCATTCTGCTAAACTGCCCATCCGTGTCATATACTCGGCCTGTATGTTGTGCTATCATCTTGTTTAGCTGGGCTGCAAAAAAGAAAACACTGGAATTAGTATTTAGGTAGAGATCGGCCATGGTTCAGCTCCCTGAATGCTAAAATTAAGCATCCCCTCTTGCTCTTTCAGAATCAGGTCGAAAAAGTTATATAGACCCTTGAAGGATCCTACTTTATCCCACTGCTTATCATATCCCAATCCTTTATCCATTTTGTGAGCAAGAGCTGTTTCGATTAGTCTCCCCATAAACTGTTCTTTTAACCAGTTCAAGGATGGTCCCTGGTGTTGAAAAGTCGGGTAAAAGCATGTTAGGGTGTCCCTTAAAAAGTATTATTTAGTGACCAAAAAAGTACCTAAAAAGGTACCCAGGACTGGGTACTGGGTACTTGTGTAATATCTCAATAAAAGGTACATTCTAGAACTTTTATATATATTTTGGTCTCCAGTAGCATTATCTTTATCTTAACTTTGAATATTAATGCGTCCTTGACTTTTATTTTGGACTTTTGTACTAGTTTTAATGAAAATAAAAATGAGAAAGTACCCAGTTCTGAAGTACCTAGTGTATGTACTTTTGCAGGTTCCAAAAGTGGTACACCCTAACATGCTTTTACCCAGTCACTCTATTTCTGTGTAGCCAAATGCACCATAGAGCTATGGTTCTAATAGTAGCCACAAATCTGTCTCCCTCCTCAAGGAATTTCAGAAAATCTCTCTCATTGGCTCCTGTTAAGTCATTAGTGAGTTTCTTAATCCAGTTCCAAAAGGGGCCAAGCCAGGGGCATTGGAAAATATGCAGAGGAGTTTCATTACTACCACATCCTAAGCTGCATGACTCATCAATGACATCTCGAAATTTTGCTGCTCTGGTGTTACAGGAAAGGCTTTGGTTCAAAATAAGCCATCTAAAAATAACCATTTTCCTTGGGCAGTAGAGTTTCCATCCAATTTTAGCTAGCTTGATAGCCTTTTTTTCATGACAATTCCATTTAATAGCCATCTTCAATCTCGGTTTTTCCAATAGAAGTGGGTAAATCCTTGAGACTTTGTATCCTGGCTTATTCTGAATTGTCCACATTGGAACTTCATCCTTCAGGTTTTCAGCATTATGAACTTTAGCCATAATGGCATTGTAAATTTTTCTATCTGTTCCTGTTCCCCTTATCAGTGTTTTCAGCTCTTCCCAAGTTATCCATTCCTGACCTCTTTGAAGATCATAAAGAGTTTTTAATCCTGCTCTACACCAAGCTTTATATCTTTGGGGGTGTTTAAGAGCCAGACACCCCTCTTCCTGAGAAGCTAATCCCATATGCCAGAAGAAGTGGCAGTTGCCATTTTCTAAATTATCTTCTTTTTCCCTGAAGAGGAGAGAGACTTCATTCCAGGCTTCTAGAATTCTTTTTACTAGGGGGGAGGTGTGGCTGCCTGTGTTGAACTGAATGAATGCTGATTCAGGTAGTTGGTGCTCCATATTCAAACTTCCAACAGGCCTAGATTGCAATATCCAGTACTTCAATAATTTCATAGCTGGAGATTTCGATCCATGAATGGCTCTCCATACTAATTTTGCAGCCAAAGCTTGGGACTGTTTAAACATATCTTTGCAGCCCAAACCTCCCTCCTTTTTTGGTCTCACCAGGTTATGCCAGGCCACTTTATGATCCTTATTCCAAATAAAGTTTCTGATAGCAGATTCCAGCTGATTGTAGGAGGCTTTGTCTGCTATTATGACTGAGGAAAAATAAACATGCGTGCGGGTAATAACATTATTGGCTATCTCAATTCTGCCAGCTATAGAAAGGGAAGTAGGATATTGTGCCAGCTTTTTTTTAATCCTATTCACTATTGAAGACCACATTCCATGGATATTCATGTTCAAAGCTAGGGGCAGGCCAAGAAGCTTAGTGGCTGAGTTTTTTGGGAGGACTTTGACATCTTCCATAACTGTATTATCAGTCTCCATCACCACCAAACTTTTTTCTTTGTTAAGGTGAACACCTGAGGTTTTCCCAAATATGCTTAACATGTTTAAGAAGTTTTTCAAGCTATGACCATCATCCTGTAAAAAACAGAATGTGTCATCAGCATATTGCATCAATGTTAGGGTTTCTCCTTGTTGAGGAAGTTGCAAACCCCTGAGATGGCCTTCTTGCAACATGCTCTTGGTAGCACGAGTTACCATTTCTGCTACTATAAGGAATAAATAGGGTGCCAGGGGGCAACCTTGTCTTACTCCTCTTTGAATAGGAAAGAATTCTGTTGGATCCCCATTCACTAGAATAGAAGAACATGCTTTAAGGTTAAAACCATGTATCTTCTTAATGAAATCTTCAGCAAAGCCCATTTTTTCCATAGCTTTATATAAAAAGGGCCATTTGATTGTATCATAGGCTCTGCTAAAATCCAGTTTAAGTAACATGCAACCTTGCTTTGAAAGCTTGTTCCAGTGTAATCCTTCATGAGCTCCCACAAAGTTGTCAAGGATGCTTCTGTTTGGAAGAAAACCAGATTGGACTGGGTCAATCACATTCATCAAAGTCCCTTTCAATCTTTCTGCCATGATCTTAACAATGAGTTTGTATGTGGTGTTAGTGAGTGAGATTGGTCTCCACTCATTAAATTTCTTTGGATTCTCTGTCTTAGGGATCAGAGCAACCAGGCCAGCATTGATTGAGGGATGAAGACTTTGTGCCTCCCATGCTCCCTGCACCAAGGTGATAATATCTTCCTTCATCATGTCCCAAAATTGGACATAAAATTCAGGGGGCAGTCCATCCGACCCTGGACTTTTACCATGGTCCATCATCTTGAGAGTATCAAAAATCTCTCTTTCAGAAGGGGTTTCAAGCAACTCTTCAGTATCAATATGAGAAGATTCAGGGATAGACTTGAAGAAGGTGTCCATGCTGTGTAGATCCACCTGCTCCTCCTTAAATAATTCAACATATTTTTGTCTAAAGAAATTCTTTATTCCCTGCAGGTCCTCTATAATTTCCTGTTTTTCATTCTCAACCATCTGAATCCCATTGTTTGCAATTCTGTTTTTTGCAGCTCTAAAGAAGAAAGAGTTATTGCTTTTATCCATGCAATTAGTGTAAATGCATTTACTTCTCACAGCCATGGACTTTGCCTCTTGTTCCTCTATGTGCTTTACCTTGATTTCCAGTTCACTCTCCTGCTGTTGCAATGCTACATTTGCTTTATCCACAAAAAGTTTTTCTCTGACTTCTTTCATTGCCCTGTAGATAGAATTTTTTTCTTCTTTCTTTCCCATTGTCCACTTCTTTCCCCATTCCTTGATCCAAGCTTTGACTTTTTTGTACTTCTTGCTGAAATTCCCCATACAGCCACTGTTTCCCAGTCTAGGTAAACTTAAGAAGAAGTTCTTAAATTCTTCCACAAATTTTGCATTTGAAAGATATGAAGTGTTGAATCTAAAAGGGGTAGACATTCCTCTCGGGGCTGTAGTGTTATCCTTGGATTGCAAAATCTGAGGAAAATGATCTGACAGTGAGTTACCAAAATCAGAGGTAACTATTGCACCTTCCCAAGGGCTCATTCCTGGATTAGTAATATAGTATCTATCCAAGAGGCAGAAAATTCTATCTTCATTTTTCCTCTTGTTGCTCCAGGAAAAGGTATTTGAGGATGAAGGGGCCTGGTAGACAAAAGGGAGCATCAGAAGCTCCCACTCTTCTTTTTCTTTTCTTGTCATATTAATTTTCTTGCCCACTTTCTGATCCCAAGATGGAGTATTGTTAAAATCCCCACTTAAGATCCAATTATCAGCATTTTGACTTTGGAGCCAGATCCTCATTTCTTTCCACTGATTTTCTCTTTCCCCAGGGTCTGTAGATGCATAGACATTTATTATTCCCAAGGAGCCATACTTTGTATCCAAAACAACACATAACCATCTACCTGTTGGATGCACAAAGGCTGAAATCTGTTTCATTCCCTTCCAAGCAATGAGAGTGCCTCCTTTTGTACCATTTGCTTCTGCCCAGATGGAGTTGTACTGAGGGTCAATCCATTTTCCCAGGTTTGATGCTTCAAAACTAGGGAGTCTATGTTCTTGCAACATTAGAATGTCAGCTTTCAAGTCTCTGATTGCAATAATGGCTCTTTTTCTCTTAAGAGGTCCCTTGATCCCCCTAAGATTCCATGTGACCACCTTCATTTAATTTATTTCTTGTGTTACTTGCCGGCCCATCCTTGACAAAAGTGAATTGTCTCTTCTGCCTCTTTTTGACAGACCCTGGCATAGGTGTCATAAAGACTTCCTCTTCCACAGTTAACATTTGATCAGTTAGGGCCCTGATTTCCTGTTCAGGCTCCTCGCTTATTGTATTCTGATCCATGTCATTTGTCTTCTCTTTTTCTATGTCAGTTGGAGTTTGAGGCACAAATTCAGTGTTATCCTCATAATCCACTGGATCAGTAATTTCCTGGGAATCAGGGATAATTGTTTCCATATCTGGCTGCTTGTCAAAAAGTTTTTGAGCCAGAAGTGGTGAAACCTCAAAAAATTTTGAGCATTCTCCAATGTATTGATTCCCATTAGGCTCTTGTTCAGATTCAGTTTCAGAGTCCATCTGTTGGACATCAATCCTTTCCCTTATTGTAAGTTTAGGATTTGCACTGACATTTTCATTGAAATTTGGGTGAAGAGGATCTTGCTGATCTTCAATCTTTTTATCCTTTATCTTCCCCTTCAATTTGAGGTTTTCCACAGGTGGGGGTTTATTTAACACTTTTACTTCCCCCATCATTTTTTTTTGTTTTCTTCACCCATTCCTTATTAGCCTTTTTCTTTTCCCCCTCCTGCTGTCTCTTTTGTTGTTGTTTCTTGATCCTTCTGCTGCTACCATTCCTGTTTTTATTTTGTTTGGCTCTCTTAGTCACAGGAGTAATCCATTCACCACCCTGCTGAATCTGTTCCTTAAAAGCCACCTGTTTGGGATAGATCCTTTGTCGAGCAATTTTGCATATCTCCTCCATGCAATCTGAGACCACAGTCCTCACAGATCGGAGGTAGTCCATTTAATTGGATCTTTAAATACTGGTTGTTTCCAAAGAAATCAATGTATGATTTCTCCCGGGATCTTCTTTTGCAAATCAACCTGTATCCATGCTCTCGGGGCCTTTTCAGAAACAGTTTCCATTCCAATGTATTCTCCTATCTCAGAGAAGAGAATCTTGAAAATTTCCTCGTGCCAATACATTGGATTTAAACCTTCTGTTGACACCCAGGCTGGGTGATGCACTTGTGAAGGATTTTGTGGGTCAAAGGTCGGGGTCCATTTCTGAAAGAAAAATTGCGTGTTTGCTCTTGAGATAGTACCCTGTTTTAAGAGAAATTTTGCTGATGTCTCACTCCAGCACTCCACCATGAAGTAAGAAAATTCCAGCCAATAAATCCGCGTAATTTGAACTTCCCTACTCATCTTAATGAGTTCTAGCTTGATGCTAGAAAGATTTACTCCCTCATGCCTCACGCATCCAATTAATGCTCTGGAGCTGATACCCATTTTTTCTTTTGAATAGGAGTGATTTAAAACAGGTTTTTTACCTCGAAATTCTTTGGGGGCCGATTGATTCATCTTTGCTTGAACCTCCCTTTGGATCTCGTTCACCCTATCAATAATAGGCTGCACCACCGTCCCATTCTGCATCTCCACCATCGTAAGCCCTGCCTGCTTTCTTGTGCCCACCATTTTCTTTCTCTCCGGCTCCGGCTGCAGGTAAACCAAGAAATCTCCAAACGCAACAGTCTTTCCCAGACCAGAATTCCCCTTTTCAGTATAGCCCTGTAACAGTCGAATGATGTCTTCTTTCTCCTTAGGTTCTAGCTTGTGGAGTAGCGTTTCCAGATCCCGTACTGTGACCTCTGTGTCCTGGCCCACCTTATCATAGTTTTGTCCCAGGTCTGTGGAAACTGTCACTGTTAACCCCACATTTCCATTTGCTGCCGAGATACCCGACACATTCTCTCGCAGCTGTCCATCTTCTTTCCCTTCATGTTGGCTCTGTCCCTGTTGCACACCCTCCGAGGCAGATTGTTTTATCTCCCCCTCTTCCACATCTCCTGATGCGACCGTAGGGGCCACATTTCCATTTTCCTGACCTATTTCCATCTCCCTCACCTTCATGTCGCTAGGCGCTCATTCCCGCCTCCCCGATTCGATCAGCACCTTTATCATGAAGCCTCGCCTGTTAAATCTCACCCCTTATTAATTTCTCAATGTCATGCGGCATAACTAGATCGGGTATATCACAACCTATAGCATAGTTTCTACTTCCACTACTAACATCCATATGCAACTTCTTGCAGTCCTATAACGAGAGTTACTTTGTGCAGAATCCATCTCATCATCAACAATGGGCCTCCAAACTCCCCTCGAAAAATTAATTGTGGCTTGTTGTGTTGAAGTCTGTTAGAATACCAATAAATATATTTTATAATACAAACAAGAAGTAATGTGCATATTCTAATGGTTGATGCATAATAGATAGATAGATAGATAGATAGATAGATAGATAGATAGATAGATAGACATGCCAATAAACCAAACAAGGGGAAATTACTAACCTGTCCCTCTAGTGGAGCCGAATTGTAAGGTATACCAAAACGACTACAAAAGTTCTCAGGAGCTTTCCAATAGGTACCAAATGACTTAAGATGTCGCTCAATCGTCGTAGGCAATCGATTATATTGGCCCACACAAGATGCACACCAACATACTTCAAACTCATCAGCACGATATCCTCTAGGCGCTCGTGATATTGCACTAGGATCTAGCATACCTGCGTCAACAAGCTCTTTCAATCTTCTTTTCCTAGTGGTTGCAGGCAAATCTGCAAATAGATCATCCATGGCACTTGGGAAAGAAGCTCAATTCCTCAAGCGCCTACAAGAACTCAAATGGGCGCCTAGAAGAACTCAAATGGCAAGTTTCGAATGACTATATTTACTAAAAATCTTTGTAACGTGTTATAAAATGGTAATATTTGTAACATGTTACAAAAGGTGGCTTGTAACGCGTTACAGATTTTAATACTTATCACGCGTTACAGATTTAATTTGTAACCCGTTACACAATTTAATATTTGCCACACGTTACAAGCAGGTTTATACAAATTTTAGTAACCCGTTACAAGTATACATGGTGTGTCACACGTTACAAAATACAATATTTTTAATCGCGTGTGACAAATCTAAAATTGCGTTGCAAATCAATATGCGTCACAAATCAAGACGTTACAAACCCCCATTAGCCCTTGTAGTGTGGGTCATGGTATGATTGGGAACGAAAATACCACGCTCATATGCATGGGGTAGCAAGCGTGGAAATTGAGGAGCTTATTGGAAAGCTCAAGGATATATTTTGCACTGACGAGGTTGTCAAGTTGGAGCAGTTCATCCAACTAATTGATGACTTCCTATTTGATCAAGCCTATCCAAGGGAACGTTGTTTACGAGGATGTGCTTTGAGAGAGGTAGGTGGAGGATAAAGTGCATGTATCTATCTATTGGGTAATGTAGTGCTTTGACTAACCTGCAATGTTCTGTCTTTTTTATCAGATGAGAAACGATACCGTGCACTGGCGAATTGGTGTCTTAGTAGCAAAAGAACTCACATGTGTTGGAATATGTAATGGAACCCATTTTAGGGTCTACAAATCATTCTGAGGCGGTATCTGATTCCATCATACGAGTCTACCTTCGGGATGAGTTGTCTCACGTGCTTGATAGTCGTGAGACGTCGTGGGCAGTTCGAATCAATGACTCGCCCGTGCATTTCACTTTTACCCCGGCTAAGATGTTATCTGTCGAAGAAGTTAAGATATCACGGGAGTATCCAACGAAGTACAATATTAGGTCCTTGGTGATGTGCGCCATGTGGAGATGCATATTTAGAGTTCCATCATGAACTAAAATACGTCAATGAGCTAGGACAAAATTTTGTGTTTTGTATTCCTGTACCTATTTTTTGTTCGTGGACTTAACTACTTATAAGGGTGACATTTTGAGCATAAGTTTTGGATCCAGCTTTCCAATGTTACAAAGCATTGTTTTCTCTGTTGAAATTGATAAACACAAAGTTAATACATTGACGATACTGTCATTAGAGAAATTTCAATAACAAAAAAATTACAGAAGCAAATATTGTCTGATCTTGCCTATATCAACGTGTATATGGACGTTAAAGGCCGAGGAAAAACACATGCCCAGGACATTAGCCCGGCAACGCCGGGCACACGTTTACTAGTCTACTTACTTAAAATGTTTTTGCCATCATTTCTCACGCCGGTGTAACACTTTTTCCGGCGTGAGCAGCGTGAGTTTTGGAAACTTTTTTTTGCTTTCCGGCAAATTTTTTGCCCGCCACATTTTCGCTCATTCTCCCCGTTTAGGTTGTGTCCGTTTCTTATTGCATCCTCCACTCTTCTCTCCAAAACGGCAGCGGCTCGCTGTGATGATCGAATCTCCATTAATGTGTCCCTATTTCATCAGAGATGCGTTTAGGGTTGTTAGATTTATAGGCAAGGCAGAGACGACAAGCAACCGGATTTTTGGGCAACACTTTCAATTCTGCACCAAAATTTTTGAGTGTGTGAGCTTGTGTAGCGGATGTACAGTGCCCTTCGGGTATAGAAGCGCCTATTTGTGCTTCTCTTGGGATTTTGCAAAGCAGAGACCTCTAAAACAGAGGATTCTTTGAAAAAATGCGTATAAAAATTCCTCAGTCACTCTTTTCTCTCTTAATCGCTCTCTTTTTCTTCAGGCTTCAGGCAACGGGAGTTTGAGTCACATGCATCTCCTTTGCTAGCAGAGGAGTTTGGCTGGATGGAAGCATTGTGCAGAGCCAGTGGCATGTTTTCACCTGCTCGAAGAATGCCAGTCCATTTTTGAAGATTTTTGCAGGTACTTTTGTAAGGGGGCTTCCCTCAATGCGGTTTTTTCAACTTCGTATTTGAGCAGGGCCATTGACAAGCCTCTACATTATCACAACATATAGCCATGGATTGCTTGACACTGTACTAAAGAAACAAAATGATGGCACACGAACAAAAGTTCAAGTCTTCAATTAGAAAATTCGACCATCATAATGCCAGTCATCTTGAGAAAATCGCTTATCCAAAGCACTGCCATTAGCAAGCCTCCATTGGAGCTCAAGTGTATGTTCTATGTCTTCATTGCAAAGGTCAGAGAAATATTTTGCACCGACGAGGTTGTCAAGTTGGAGCACTACATCCAACTAATTGATGACTTCCTATTGGCTCAAGTCTACTTAAGGGAACTTCGTTTACGCGGATGTGCTTTGAGAGAGGTAGATGGATGATAGACTACATGTATCTACCTATTAGATAATATAGTGCTTTTGACTAACCTTCAATTGTTTGTCTTTTTTATCGGATGAGAAACAACACTCTGCACTGGCGAATTGGCATTTTAGTAGCAAAAGAACTCACCTGTGTTGGAATATGTAATGGAATGCGTTTTAGAGTCTACAAATCATTTTGTCCTGAGATAGTATCTAATTCCATTATACGGGCCTACCTTCGGAATGAGTTGTCTCACGTGCTTGATAGTCATGTGAGACATCGTGGGCAGTTCGAATAAATGACTCGCCCGTGCATTCCCTTTTACCCCAGCCAAGATGTTATCTGTCGGAGAAGTGAAGATATCACGGGATCATCTAACAAAGTACAACATTAGGCCTTTCGTGATGTGAGCCATGTGGAGATGCATATTTAGAGTTATGTCATGAACTAAAGTACGCCAATGAACCATGACAAAATTTTGTGTTTTGCATTTATGTACCCTTTTTTTGTTGATGTACTTAACTATTTCTAAGGGTGACATTTTGAACATAAGTTTTGGATCTGTCTTTCCAAATTTTCGTCTTCAGAGGTAGACGCCTCCCACATTCCTTATAAAACATTATTTTCTCTACTGAAATTTATGAACGCAAAGTTAATACATTGATGATGTTGTGATTAGACAATTTCAATAACAAAAATAATTACAAAAGCAAATAATGTCCATTCTTACCAATATCAACATACGATGTTGTCGAAGTTGCATATGGACGTTAAAGGTCGACTAAACACACGTAAGGACGTTAGCGCGGAACGCCGGGCACCCGTTTACTAGTTTGTTTTCAAACCCGTTTACTAGTTTGTTTTCAAATGTTTTAGTTAGTAGCCGGTTGAGGATGGAAATGGCGCGAGGAGGATGGTACGGTCCCCTCGTCGACCTTTCCAGTGCAGCGGAACATATTGGTCATTTCGTACAGCTAATTGTTCTGGTGCTTCAACGCCGTCCTTCAGAGGTTTTCCTCTGTCCCTTTGATTGAGCATCTTTACTTGTATTCTTGGATGGTAAAAGAACCCATCAGTCGTTTGCATTAACACTCTTGCAGCATTAGATTACTCTAGTATAGCTTCAGGTTTTCGTATCAATAGCATGACAAAAATCTGATCTGTTACCAAGGATGTCAGTACAACAAAAGGTCCGTCGACAAAGGCAGTCATGTTTGTTGGAGACAGGTCCCGTCTTTATTTCAAGGTTACACTTTGGCAATCTCTTGCTTCCTGTGAAGTATCTGCCGGGGATGTCATATTGTTAAAAAGTATGATATTCTAATCTCAGATTCCTGTTTACTTGTTGTTCTTATGATAACTGTGCTACCTGCAAGCCATGGAATTCCGGGGCAGGCAAAGATGAAAAGCCATGATCCTTCAATATCATAGCCAAACATAGCATGTATTTCATGGTCCTTCCAGAAGACACTTCATCTGTGGGGAAAGGCACGGGACAGTTTTTTCGTTGGCTCTTGTGTCATAAATAGATGAAAGCATTACTTTTATTCAATGCCATCAGTATGAGTGAATTCAAGGCTATGGACCCTCAAAATGATCTATAAATCATAGGAAAGTCATACTAGGCTTTATAAACCACAATACATAGGACATTGGTTTTTATCCTCAGACAATATCCTGGAGAGTGCTTGTACAGTGCCCTACAGTGTGTACGCCATTCTGTTCTTTCAAACGTAGCTGCTGCTGTAATCTTGCCACTCATAATAGTTTTACTAGCTTTTCTATATCCATCTACCAAAAGATAATCAATGAAGAAATAGTCAATGATAAATATTTTATTGCATCGGGGGAAGTGAGGTGGGAGAGGCATCAAGTGTTTACAGATTTATAGGGAGGTTGCCTTATTGCTCTGTTCTATGTTGGGAACTGTTTTTGTGTCAATCTCCGATGTGCATGACATCGTTTTGCTTAGATAAGACCTGAAGATACGAGAATTCCATGGCCAGTTGGAGGCAACAAGTTTGCAGTATTCTTCTCTTGCAGTTTTAATCAACCGCTTCAATCTTCTTTCTTGTGCAGGTTAGTACTGATTTATTCAGTAGCATGTCAGCACATATTGTATTTGTGACTGAAGAGGAGGGATGCATACAGTAACATCTGAAGGGTATTGATGTTTTAGTAGAGACAATACATCTTTTTTGGCAGCCATCTTAGTAGTAGTTAGCAAGGTTGACCTGCCTGTACAGCTGTAGAATCTCTGAATGCATATTTTCCCATCTCAAGAAATAGCAATATGCTTTTTGCAATTAGTCTCTTTGTCGTTGTCGTCTGAAAAGGTAAAGGTTTGGTGTTTCTCAGAACTCACAAAGGAGGTATGTATGGAAGTGGCTGCTCAGGAGGCAAACTTTATGATATCTGGATGCAAGCTTCTTTACGTTAATCAGATTGATACATCATTACCAGCACATATCTCTTTGCTTCATTCTACATTGCTATGGCTAAATCAACTGGTCAAATTCTGCGGCTTGTGCATTTGTTGAACTTCATTTATCATTATTTCTATTCTGGGCTGTACCAGTGTTATCTTTTCTCAGTATAATATTTTACACTCTTCTCATATTTCACATGTAGATGACCTCCAACATCTGCAATTCAGTTCTGCTGTCAAAGATAAATTGAAGCTTATTGTTCAATGGGCAAGGGAAACACAGTCTACATTTCTTACCTTTCTTTCTGGCATATCCAGGAACAATGTATGTTCTTATTTTGGATTGCATTTCTTTGAAGCTTTGTGCAAATAGTACACATAATTGCATAACATCAAAGCAGTAAAGATTCTGTGTTTGATTTACATTTCATGCTTGTGTTGAGGCAAACAGGGGCAATGAAATAGATTTTACAATGCGATATGGTAAAATATCAGGAATAGTCAAGTAAAGGGCAATATCCGTGTTAGCTTGGATGCATTCTTATATTAATCATTTTCAATGAAATTTCTCATTTGCCGCCATTTTCACAGAAGATTATGATGGGTGAGGGTATGTATATGGAATCTGGGACAAGCAAGCAAGCTATTCAAATGCAGCATATAATTAACCTTGCTTGCATTAACGCGCCATGTGATGTAATATTTTCTGCACGTATTTCTGAAATCTTACTGGTACCTCCTAGTAGCAATTCTGATTCACATCCAGATATTGTAAGCATGAGCAAACTTCCATTTGTTAAAGAAAGTTTTGATGTCATGGGAAGGATGGTCTGCATCGGTTGTACAAATTGTGGAAGGCCTCTGGAACTTGACCAAAACAGGTTAGTTTGCATAGTCATGAGCTCTTAAGTGTTTGGTTTTAGGAGGCAGTGAGGCAGGAAGATGGCATTCGTGTTTGCTATTTGTAGATAATTTATTTGCTATATATTTCTAATGAGCCTGAATTTTGGCATGTTCCACTGTTGCTATAAGCTCTAATAATAACAATCTTATGCACCAGAGTGTTTGAACGATGCAGCTGCCTTAAGCCACGAACTAATAGGGCAGAGTCAAGTTCTGCCGGCTACATTTATTGTCCCTTCCTGGTATGCATGTCACTCTCCGGAGCTGTTTGTCAGATTATACGCATTGCTGCAGATTTCTCATTTGTCCTAAGACAGGTACATGTGTGGGACGAATCTGCCCAACTTGCTTTGAGAGTGACAAATTCTGCAGCAGAACAGATGTTTGCAGGGCTAAGCGCAGAAAACATTTGGAAGGAAATGCAAAACCAAGAGACTGGGATGAAGGGAGCTATTAATAAATTGCTAGACAATGATGCAGTGTTCAGTGATATAGGAACATGTGTACCAGAATCCATTTTAGGTAACCCTTCTGGGTCAAATCAAGATGAGTTGAATATGAGCTCCATGTTTAAGTGGAGAATGATTTTACTCACTTTGTTGAAAGCACTCACAAGCAACTGGAGAAACAGTCCATTTCAATTTCGTGCAGTTTGTCAGGTAGAAGGTAGCGGAAACTTTAAAGAACAGTATTTTGAACTGGTCTCCTTTTCTCTATAACATATGTTGTCGTCGTAACCTTATTGTTAAGGGCTTGAAAACGATGTGTTCCAGTTATCGAGCTGTTCTGTTCAAAGGGTGCGTAATAGAGGTGTAAAGTATTCTTGGGTTGGCAAACTGTCGAAGTACCTTGTTAAATGATTTGTAGAGTATGATAAACATGCATTAGATTGCATGCATGCGCGTATATGATTGCATGCACAACACTTAGTATAACATGCATGTGCATTGAGATTTATTTATTGAATGTGAGTAAAGAAGAGAATGTCTTGGTTTAGTGAAGCATCTTGTCTATTGTTCTCCTCTACCTATTTTCGATATGGTATGAGGATATGGTATGAGCTGCAGGTCGATCTTGTCTCGTTGTTCAAAATGTCTAAATTTATGAAGATTGAGTCCACTCAAGCTTTTTGATGGAACGCATTGGTATTCTTAGAAATTTCAAGTGAAGGGTTTGTTGGAAGCCAATTGATCGTTGGTTTATGATTGGAGAGTTCAAACCACAAACTTCAAAAGATGATTGGAAGGAGAAAGATTGAAGAGTGTTGTTTTATCAAAGAGTGCAAAGATGATTGGAAGGAGAAAGATTGAAGAGTGTTGTTTTATCAAAGAGTGCATAATAGAGGTGTAAAGTATTGTTGGGTTGGCAAAATGCCGAATTATACATCTATCTTTTATGGTCTTTGCAAAGTAGGTATATTCCAAAAGTTAATAATGACACTATAGTTCAGCTAATAAAAGAAATAAAGATTAAGTTTTCAAAATGTTGCAAGGGAGGGTAGTTTATACATAAGATTTAGTAAGGTTGGAGGGCATATTGGTATGTGAAATCCGTAGAATGCTAATGTCAGCATATGGGGTTTGAGAATTCCATGGTCTTGTGTTTTTTGAAATCCGTAGAATTTTTTATTGTGGAGTTTGAGAATTCCATGTTTCTTTCTTTGGAAGTTTTTAGGGTTCGATCCAGGTTTTTTGTTTTGGAAGGTAGGGTTAGGGGCAATTTTGTGGCCATGGCGACGTTCTTTTGGCAGTTTCGGCAGTCCTTTTTTCTTGTTGTGGCTTTTCTTACTGTGCCAAAACTGGCTTTTCTTACTGTGCCAAAACTGGCATGATCTTGTGCTGAGCTTTTTCTTGTTGTGACAGAGCTTACTTCTTATTCTTATTCTTATTCTTACTGTTGCATAGGTGGCCTTATGCTGATTTTAGGCATATGAGTCGAATAGGGAGTGCCTAGATTTACCTCTGTTGTTGATGTGTAGACTTTGTAGGCAGAATTCATGTAGTCGTGAAGAAATGTTTCTATAGGCAGGAAGTTCTGATTCTTCGCTCTTGGTGCATTTGCGACTATGGGGTGTACTGCATGCTATGGGGAGGTGCTGTTTGAGAAGGTAATGTATTTCGAATTTCATCTGTAGCCCATGAGACTTTCCACATTGCAAAGAGTGCGAATTAATTTTCGCAGCAACATTCGCCAGTTGCTCCAGACTCAGATCCCGAAAGGGGGAATAAACAGCCCAGAAACAGAGTAGTTTGTTCATATCTTTATCTGATCTTCCAGGCTTTTCTTAGCAAATGCAAACTACACAGAAATGACAAGATGCCATTTGAGCATTTGAGCTATATTTCCACATTTATGTATGATTTAGATGGATAAGAAGTTTGGCTATGTCAGATCTTATAGTTGAAGTCCGGCAAGAGCTTGGAGACGAGGGAAAGGGCAAAAAACAGAGGAATGGTCTGTACTTATATTTTCATCATTGACTTTAACAATATAAATACTTTTACCTGTAAAAATGGAGACCCAACTTCGATGTTGAGAATGTGGGTGACCTGGTACTAGAGCGCCCGGAGTTATGGCAGGGCTGTTTCAGCATTTGTTGATGTACAAATGTTTTCTTTGGTCTATTTCTTTGTGGGCAGCACATCACATATAATATGCTGCTATTGTAATGCAGCACAATTGTTGTGTAGTTGTTGATGTGAGATGGAATGGAGCGTCCTGATTTATGGTAGTGTTGTTTGAGCATTTGTTGATGTACACAATTTATGAAGCATAGCACATGTGATGTGCTTGTATTGTACTTAGATTCAGGTCGATTATGAGCAGACCTAATATTAATGAATAGCCACTTTGACATGTTGCATCTTTTCTTTTTGTAATTGAATGTAATCTGTTTAAATCTGAATGATGTAACTGGGAAGTCAATTTCTTAAAAATCATTGACTTGGGGACCATTGTCTCCAAATCATAGTGTGACGTGGAAAAGGGGGTTTGACCCCATCTTATTTTTCAGCAAAAGGGCCAGGATGATGGAGAGGAATATTCTAGAGAATATTCCCTGCATCAATGGCCAGGAATGAACGATTATAAGGAATGCGTGGTTATTTCCCATAAAGAGTTGTTGTATAATTTGTGCTTTTTTTATCCCTTAAGACATACATGTGAACATGTGAATAAATATTTACAGGAACAAAGCATTTCCTTTTTAGCATGAATTCTCTTGGGTGGTTGATCATGTGATGACTTTAAAGGATGGGAAAGGTAAAGGTATGAGAGTAACTTTCTCAATAATAAGACTGTGCATTTGAAATGAAATGTTTGTAATCCCTTAATCCTCTATAGAGATCACCAAATACCATTAACATATTGAAAATGGCATCTAATATTATCATAATGGCATTGAGAGATTTATGTCATCTTTATACCATCAACATCTATAAGATTCAGGAATAGTTAGAAAGAATGCAAAATTTTTGATCATTTAGAGAACAATCATAGTATGTCATCACTTGTGTCTAAACAAAAAGTTAATTATTCAAATTTGTCATTCAAAACAAGATGGAATGGATGTTTCAAAACATTTGCGCATTACAAAATTAGCATCATGGAGGTTGCATATGCCAAAAATATCTTATTGGATAAGCACACATTGTATGAATGATACTAGAATTCATAAAGGCCAAGATAGAGATAAATGAAGGGGACAAGCATCTACCTCGAGCAGGTGATGGGGTGCCCCAGATAGGTGAGCCAATGATATGCAAAAGGGGGATGCTTATCTCCTTTAACCGACAAGCCCCAAACTTGGTGCCAAAATTATCTGCAATTCGGAAGGAGACCTGTTTATCAAGATAAATTGGCCGATGACAGATTTAATAAACTAGCTACAGTAGACGCTTCAAATCTCTTAGATCAACAAAGTTAAAGGAGTAGCTACAGTAGACGCTTCAAATCTCTTAGATCAACAAAGTTAAAGAAGGAGAAGGAGAAGGAGAAGGAGAAGGAGAAGGAGAAGGAGAAGGAGAAGGAGAAGGAGAAGGAGAAGGAGAAGGAGAAGGAGAAGGAGAAGGTAATCTAACAAAAAGACTCACAACGTTTTACACAACGTATTACACAATGATAACAATACAATTTACAAAATAAAAAACTATACTCATGAGTTGTTAAATCTAGTGCAATATCGTTTGGTCTCACCTTGAAATCCAGTCTTAATAACAACAACATTGAATTTGATCATGGCATGAGCAAATGTCTGGAGATGTTAAATCAAGGCCTAAATGAACCTTGTAATACTCCCCATGTTGTCGAGACCCGATATCAACTAGCCATGGTGATATCGGGTCCCATTATCAGTAATTGCTTACTTTTAAGTGTAACTTTCACCTTTATATAATATTTTTATACATATATCTATATTTTACCTCCTAACCTAATATGCTCATATAAGACCATTTTAGGGTTTGACATAATTCTGCTATCTTTTGCATTCATCATCTGCTAGCATCTTTGCTCCTCCATTCTTCTACTCCTTATTACTTGTGATCAGCAGCAATGAACTGTAATAGGTATGGATTCTCTCTCCGTTGGTGAAATACAAGCTAATATATTGTATAAATCTCAAAATGTGTTACTCTAACTATATATATACTCGAGTTGACAAGATTGGTGGCTCATCGCTCAATTTGAGGGGCCTTTCTAGGAAGCTGATCTTAGGCAAAGTCATTAACAAGCTATAAAGTCACTAATCAGGCATACCATTTACACAAATGGGGCCTCAAAATGGGCTCAAATTGGGTGATCGCCCAATTTAAGGAGCTCTGGCTGCTTAATAGGCTTTTTGGCATAACTCCTGCTTCCGGACTCCGTTTTTAACATGCTTTAGCTCGTTGAAAAGCTTGCTTAGAGGGCTTTGGAAACACTAGTCAAGCATACTATTTACACAAATGGGGCCACAAATTGGATTCAAATAGGGCGGCCGCCCAATTTGAGGGGCTAACTAGTCGCTGACTATGATTTTAGCATAACTTTTGCTTCCGGACTCTGTTTTCGGTCTTCTTTAGCTCGTCCGTAAGCTTATGTAGAGGGATTTAATAAAGACACCAATCAAGTATACTATCTACACAAATGGAACCTCAAAATGAGCTCAAATTGGACGGCCGCCAAATTTGAGAGGCTGTGGTAGTATAATGGCTTTTTTGGCATAACTTTTGCATCTGAACTCCGTTTAGCGTTCTTTAGCTCATTGCAAAGCTTCCTTAGAGACCTTTGATAAAGCAATAGTCAAGTATATTATCAGCAGAAGTAGAACCTTAAACTAAGCTCAAACTGGGTGACCGCCCAATTTGAGGCGCTGAATAGTGGTAATTGTCATATATTTTGCATTTGAACTTCCTTTTCAGCGTTCTTTAGCCTTTTGAAAAGCTTGTTCAGAGGCTTTGGTAAAGCAATAGTAAAGTAGAACCTTAAATTAAGCACAAATTGGACGGCCGCCCAATTTGAGAGGTTGACTGATGGTAGAATGGCTTTTTGGCATAACTTTTGCATCTGAACTCCGTTTTCATCATTCTTTAGCTCGTTGGAAAGCTTGTTAGAGGGCTTTGGTAAAGCAATAGTGAAATATATTCTCTACAAAAGTAGAACCTCAAACTGAGCTCAAATTGGGTGGCCGCCCAATTTAAGAGGCTGACTGGTGGCAGAATGGCTTTTTGGCATAACTTTTACATCCGAACCTTTTTACGTTCTTTAGCTCATTGGAAAGCTTGTTCAAAATCACGTATACTATCTACACAAATGGAAACTCAAATTGAGCTCCCAATTTAAGGGACTGACTGGTGGCAGAATGGCTCTTTGGCATAACTTTTGCATTTGAGCACCGTTTTCGGCGTTCTTTAGCTCGATGGAAAGCTTATTTAAAGAAATCTTAATGACACAAGTATCTAGACAAATGGAATATCAAACTGAGCTCAACGCCCAATTTGAAGTGTTAACTGGCGGCAGAATGGCTTTTTGGCATACTTTTGCATTTGAACTCCGTTTTCGACATTCTTTAGCTTGTTGGAAAGCTTGTTTAGAGGGCTTTAATAAATATAATTAAACATACTATATATATAAATGGGCCCCCAAATAGGGTTCAAATTGGGCGGTCACCCAATTTGAGGGGCTCTACGGTGGCAGAATAGCTTTCTGATATAACTCCTGCAATCGGACTCCTTTTTTGGCGTTCTATAGCTCATTTGAAAGCCTATGTAGCGGTCTTATGAAGGGCTCTATGTAAGCAAGTGTTCTCTGTCAGTGGGAAACATGCATGCCCGTAAACACGGTAGTAGAAAAGCATGGGATATGCATGCCCAAACAGGTCATGCCAAAAAGCAAGGGAGCAACGTTTGATATGGGCATACAGAGTATATAGAAAGGACAAAATAAAAAACATTAAAATTAAAATAAATAAATAAATAAAGAAGTGAGATGTGCTAACCTTTTCACAAACTTGGACATGCAAACGCGCTTCTAAAAGTCTTCTAAAGGATGGGCACCTTCCTGGAAGAGGACACCTAATGGAGGAGGAAGAAACCAACAACCTTGAATCTCTCAAATGATGTCCTAATATTTGAAAAGCATAAAGAAAAAAGGTTACATGCAGAATGGACATGTGGCATCATAATGAAAGATCTTGGCTATATTTGATGGACCCATAATGCGTCATAAAATAAACCCCACTTTTTAGTACCATTTCAAATTTAAATTAAAGTTGCCACGTGGACCATTCACGTGGTTGTTGAAATTCAAAATTTGAATTTGAATTTTCCCCCTCAATTCAATATCGCCACGCTCTTGGTATCCATTCTATATGCCAACGTCTTGCCATCCATCATTGCCGCTCTCAACCAGGCGCTTTGCCTCCACAAGGTAGATTTTGGTTTTCTTATAAGCATGCAACATGCGCCAGTGCAATGCACTACTACTTTTGTAGTTTATGTCTCAATTTTGTATTGCACTTTTACCGTTGGTTAGTGCTCTTAGTTGAGTGTTGTAGCATGTATTGCCACACTGGTGATGACACACACCTTATGCATCAAGATGAGGTTTGAGGGGCTCCATGATGCCCATATAGTCTCTTCTATATACTTTCGCATCTAAACTTCATTTTCAGCGTTCTTTAGCCCATTAGGAAGCTTGTTCAGAGGGCTTTGATAAAAGATCGCCCAATTTGAAGGCCACCAGGGTGGCAGAACAGACTTTATGGCATAACTTTTGCATCCGAACTCCATTTTTGATGTTTTTTAGCTTCTTAGAAAGTCTATTCAGAGGGGCTTCCATAAAAATGTTAATAAAGCATCTTATTTATATAAACGGGGCCCCAAATTGAGCTCAAATTGGACAGCCACCCAATTTGAGGGGCTGATGGATTGTAGAATATGTTTTTGCCATAACTTTTGTATCCAAACTCCGTTTTCGACGTTTTTTAGCTTCTTGGAAAGCTTGTTCAGGGAGCTTTGATAAAAAGACTATTGAAGTGTATTATTTGCACAAATGGAGCCTCAAATTGGGATCAAATTGCATGGCTGCCCAATTTGAGGGGTTGATGAGTGGCAGAATATGCTTTTGCCATAACTTTTATATTCGGACTATGTTTTCGATGTTCTTTAGCTTGTTGGAAAGCTTGTTCAGAGGACTTTGATAAAGAGACTATTCAAGTATACTATTTGCAAAATTGGGCTCAAAGCCCAATTTGAGGGGCTGATTTGTGGCGGAATAGGCTTTCGGCAAAACTTTTACATTTTGAATTTTGGCAAGATCCTTGGGCAGTGTTAGCCACATCCACGCAATCAACAAGGCATCCCTTCAAGTAAAGAGAAAATGCCCGAGCACTTTCGTGCAACACATGATTCCTTATAAGAAAAACACAACTTTTATTATCACAGTGTAAAATTGTAGCATTTTGTTATTTGATGCCTAATTCATTTAACAACTCTCTTAACCAAATAATTTCCTTTGTTGCCAAAACTGCAGCAGCATATTCTGCCTTCGCTGTTGATAATGCTTTTACAGTTTGTTTCTTACTCTTCCACACAATAACTGCTCCATTTAGCATCATAGCATATCATGAAGTAGACTGTCTGCTCTAGGGGTTTCCACCTTCAAAAACCTGTATGGCACACCGCAATGACTTGGTAGGGGGTTTTTTTTTAGGCTCCCGTAGGCATACGCCACCAAATTTTCATAGGTAGTAGTGAAGGGGGGGAAGTTGAGGAAAGAAATTTTCATAGGTGGTAGTGAAGGGGTGCTTAAGATCAAAAGCTTAGGTGAATGGCTCTTGCAATGACTAAAAAAAATACTCAAAAATGATGTGGTACCCTATGTGTTACAAGGGCTGCAACGATGTTGTGTTCCATGAACGGGTGTATCTTGGTCTCTATACTACATTTTCCACTATGCCCAATCAACACATTGCATTGGGCATCTGCCCAATTTCATGGCGACACCAAAGTATATCTTTTGATATAATAAACTGGTCCAGTCCCACTTTTTTCTCCTATTTATAGTGTATTTTAGACGTTATGTGCTAACTTGGGATGAAATGGACTAGTGCAGCCATCGACTTATCGCATGGCCATCAAATTCAAAGATGTCTGGAGCAAGAAAGCAACCTTGAACAAGATCGGGCATGGTAGAAGCAAGTGCTGGGGGAAAGGGAGCAACATACTATATATAGGTAAACGATTTTTGAAGAAACGACCGGGCTATTCAGACACGATTCACCAAGATAAACCAAAGGGAATTTAGAAGAATACAACACAGATATGAGCAGAGACCTGAAGCAACCTCAAGCAAAGGAATTAGACCGTGAGCAAGGCCGAGCATGCCGAAAATTAGGCGACAATTGAATGGGAGCAACGATAAAGGAAGACGATTTTTCAAGAACCAACAGGCCTATACAGAAACGATTCACCAAAGTAGACCAAAGGTGTGACGCTCCCTACAAAATATACGGCGCCCGGCCGTACACTCCGTAGGAAATCCCCCATCCGGTCCATCGACCGCACGGGTCCTCCGTCTATCCCGCACTCCAGGGTACCCCTAGTGCGGGAAGGGGACACGAAGGTGTCTTGCACGCCCTTCCCCTATGGGCTCCTATCACAGCGGAAGCATAAACAACATCAGAACTAGCAATGACAATATATCCACTACCTCGAAGGGTAGCACTTCCATACATCCATAGATACAATAGAGATAAACATATACCATACAACATGAGAGCTCCTACCCAAGGCTCAGACACATGGGGAGGTAGACTGACGGCTATGCCTCAAGATAGAGCAGACCGAGTCATAACAATGGCATGGTTGGCTATAGACAATGGCTAAGGTTGACCACTCCATCCGCCCCTCCCATGCATACTTTGCAGATAGGCTAGATCGGGCTCTGGTACGACTCTAGCCTTCCAGATACGCAATCTCATGGCATCACCCCTCGAGACTACTCCGGGTTGCATCTCCCCGGTCCGCTGAGGCAGGACGGGTTCCATCTCCCCTTCCTGGGGTCTTGAGGTTCCACAGGCGGCTAGAGAATCGTGGCATCACATGATTCTTCCCCGACTTAACCCCCCAAAACAAGAGCCAGGCCATCCCCTGCAACTCTTGAGAGGCAGGGTGGCACCATTGCCCCAGGAAGTGTCGGACCCATGCCCGGCCCACTCGAAGTGACTGGCCATAAGCCTAGCCCGTTATGGGGTCCCTAGTAGCCACGCTCTGCAGGGACCCTCCCACCGTCTCGCCTCTAGCCCCGTTATGTAGTGCTGAGTCATACCATAGCTCCCATAGCCCGGTAGGTTCCTATGCATAGGCCGCATAATAATAGGAACTAAAGGGTCTAACTAGGAGCATTACTAAGTAATGGCTACTAGGTCTCTACCCCCCTTGCCAATACAAGAGGAGCAAACATGATCAACCAACATCACATATCCACATAACATAATCATAATGAGAAGAACATCTAAACCTAATCATACATATCTAACTTACAGTTAGGCTTCCTTGATTAGGGTTCAAGATGTTGACTACGTGTTCTAGGAAGGCTTTACTAGAGACACGAAATGCTGACCCATCTGGAGTCTTAACTTCCAGATGATCTACCAAGAACTCTAATCCAAATACCTGCTCCCAAGGAACTCCCTCCTACTCTTGCCGTCTCCATGATCTTCGAGGTGGTCGAAGTAGTGCTCGCTCCAAGATCGTGCACACGCTCTAGGGGCTGGTGTGCTAGGCTATGCCACAGCAAATGACTCTCGAAACGGAGTTTCGAGTGCGAAGAAGGTTCCCAAGATGTTGGAGCCAGAAAAGAGGCCTAGTTAGGGTTTAGGCCTATATAGGTTAGGGTCCACATGTCATGCCACGTAGCTCCAATGGGATATGGCCGTGTGGCGGTTGCCCAATAGGATAAGGCCACGTGGAAAATGGCCTTGTCCTAAGGTTATCTAAGTTATATAACTAACTTAGATATGCACCCTATGCCACTACCTAAGGTATACAAGGCTACAAGGGTAGACTTGTATAGTGACGGACCCGGAAATATAGGTATTTATAGCGTATATATCCTTGGAACGTCACAAAAGGCATTTAGAAGAAGGTATCATAGGTACGAGCAAAGATATCCAAAGAAAAGACCAATGACCAATTATGCAAATTCTTTATGTGCTTGAATCTCGAAAGGCACCATCGAGCTGCTTTAGAAAGCGGGTAACTTCTTGAGCTCAATCCAATAAAGCAAGGTTAGCTTGGAGAAGTAGGAAAAGTTTCACGCCAAGACCAAACAATCCAGCTCAAAGAAAATGCCGATGAAGAATGGGAGAATCAATAGGGATTTTATGGAGCACAGGGCCAAAGAGGGTCTGAGCCAAAGAAGGTTTGAGTCAAAGAAGAAAAAACCAAGGATGGTATTCCTTTCCCTATAATGATGGTTATATCCATATCTGAATAGAACCATTGCGTTATGTACAACTTTGACTTTGTATAGATAATTGGTTTCGTGAGCTCTTGAGAAGCAACAACAATATGACGACTGCATTACAACAAAACAGTTTTACTACACAACTAACCATCATAAAGGCCTAAGTCTGTGTAGGCAAAGGAAGGAGGGAGGGATAAAAGAAGTTTCCAAGGCCACATAGCCAACAAAGCTCTCCTTAATTTTCAATCCACAAAATAGTAAGTTGAAGAAACTACGGTCTGCTCCATGGAGGCTTCAAAAACTTTGCCATGGTTATTCTTCAGTGTGTAGAAAAAAATGCTAAGAAAAAAAAAAGCTTCTTCTTGACTGTTGTAAATGATGAGCTAAGGAAATGATGGCCCGCTCCATGAAAGCTTCAAAAACTTAGCGATGGTTGCACTTCAAAGACATCGAAGGAACCCTAAAAATGAAAGAACTTTGGTAGGAAACTAGTGGTTGCACTTCACCTTGGACGGTTAAGACATCGAAGGAACCCTAAAAATAAAAGCCCTTTGGTAGGAAACTGGTGGGAGACATGGAACTTTGATAATAAAGTATGGTGCAACTCTAGATGTACTCATTAGTAGACCTCATGTAAGATGGCAACCAAATTATACGAAAATCATGTTGAAAAAACTTGCAAACATGTGATACCCCAAGTTATTGTGCCATAGATTCGTCTCAGACCACCTCTGTTTTAAAATCATCCACATGTTTGCCACAATGAAATAAAGATCTTCGAGCAAGTATCTTTGATGCTAATTTGCATAAAACTACACGCACATTGAGAAAAGAACATGGAGGACACTGCTAATTTTTGTATACAGGAATGACATCCCCAAATGACATCCCGATCTGAACTTCAGGGTGGAAGCATTGCCAATGTGTACACTGCTCTGACACCCCAAAATTTAGACCGGGTGTCATTCCTGCAACGGGAAAATAGGCTAGCATTGATTCACCAGGATAGAAAACACTGAAATGTCGGAGGAAAACACTAGAATGCCAGGTTGAATCAAGGAATGTGCAGTAATAATTATCACGTCCTTATGTAGGCTAGAACTTGCAAAGAATTACCCCAGAAAAGAAATAGTTAATGTGTATAACTTCACTACAAGCCAAAGGAGGCGTAAGGAAAGTGGATGAGAGCACGGGAGTTTATAAGTTGTTTGATTCCAAGGGGACAAAGTAAAGTGACGCACTGATAGAGGATGCAAAGGCCAAGGGACAGTTTCCATATTGGGGCTCACCACCTGATTCACGAGTTCGAGGGTTGTATGATTCCAAGGGACAAGTGATGAATTGATAGATGTGGCAGAGAAACAAATTATATACATTGGGACTTACGTGATGCAGTGATGGTTCAAAGGTTGTGAGTTAAGTGACGGAAGTGATAAGAGGACAAAGAAACAGTGCGCAAACTTATCGAACATGATACAGTGATACATCTACCAGGTGTGGATGATATGATATAGTGTAAGACGAAGGGATTAGGTACTGTACATATCTGAGGCACAGATCAAGTGTAGAGAATAGAATAGAATAGCATAGAATCTGAGGAGGAGGAGTGGTGATGGGGTCATGTCCTTCAGAAACATGGCAAAAGAATGAATACAAAAGCAAGGAAAAAAGGGGCACCATGTGGCCTCTAAATATAGGTCTAGAAAGGTCCACGCGGGAACGCAAAACACGCTGCACGCACAAGGCATTTGCGAACCCAAAAACGCGCCGCATCTCCGCCGCACGGCAGAAGATCGACGGTCCAGAATTGCCGCCCTCTCCCGCCCGGCGGCTGCCGCCCCGAGGCATACATATGCAGCAAAGCGGGCGCATTTTTTTTTTATTCGCGTTTTTTAAAAACCCTTTCGGGTCCATGGTTTTCTCCAGTGCAGCAAAAATCCCTTGTATTTTTTCTTCTCCGGCCATGCCTCTGAACGCAGAGGACCAGTCCTTCCTCCGGCGGTCTTTCTCCCGCAGCCTGAGCTCCACCAAGCTTCGCACCTTCATAGATCGGCTATGGGGTTCCGGTAAAAACCTTCTTGACGACCAGGAAATAATTTCTCCTTCAAATCTTTCCCCGCCCAATTCTGTCCATCCCATCGCAAAATGCCCTTATTCTACCATCGCCCAGCATCCCGTCCCTTGTGTCTTCCAAATGCCCCTCCATTATCCAAGATTTAGCAAGATCCAGTATGAAACCATGCCGGAATGGCAGCTCGATCGTCTTCTTGAAGAATACGGCTTGCCTGCCGCCGATATGGGCAGCCTTGAAGAAAAACGACAGTATGCCATTGGCGCATTTCTTTGGGGAAGTGATCATTCCTTGTGACGGTTTTTTATTCTAGACGAAGCTTTGTTTGCCGTAGCTTCTAAGCTGCTTTAGGTTTGAAAAGATAATATTATATTGCTCGAAGAAACTGTCTAAGATCATGTAAATTAGTAAGATCTGTAAGCTTTACTTTCTGATTCTGAAGCAAACGGGGCAGAAATGCATCATGTGCATGGCTGTTTCTGTTGAGAATTATTTTTCTAGGATCTTGTGCATAATCCTAGGATTTATATATGATGAGACCCGGGAATGAATGCCCTGTCTCTCTGACTGTCTGTAATTTTTTTTTTCTTTTGTAAGAAATGAAGAAGAGCTTGTTTAGTTCACCATACTGTCTAACATTTCTGATCCGTACGCAGAGTTCTTGCACTTGATATTTCGATTTCCGCACCGTTCACAGTGAAATTGTCCATTACTGCCATTTTTTGTACATTTGGCTGATCAGAATCAGAAAGAGTTTCTAGAATCAAATGGGTTGTTTTGTTTGTCAGAGTTTGTGAACAATATGATTGGATTGGATGCAGAGTTCTTCTGGATCAAGGTTTGCTGTACAAACTGATCTATCGCGTTGTGATTTAAAAAAGGAATAGAAACTGACACATGCTCTTCTTAAACCCTTCTTCTACTGTTTTATTGAAGGGGTATTGTGCTATCATATACAATATAATTTTGTGCACATGATTTAACAGTGGCGCAAGTTCGCAAGTAATTGTGTCCCAATCTGACCGTTGAACCCAGAAAAGTAGAAACAATTCCCTTGACACAGTCATGTCGCTTCATCTGACAGATTATTTTATCTAGTTTAGTTTATATGTGTGATTTCATCACCTTGCCATTTATGCTGCATAATTTCTCTTCTGGAGTCTATTGCCATTTACCGTTTATGCAGCATTGAACAGTATGATGGGTAAGCTATAAAGAGTTGCACTCCACTGCATGAGGTCTATTCTACTATACCTCTTCCCTCGTGATGTAAAGTTGGGTTAGGGAAGATTCTGACTTATCCACCACTAATATGCAGCCAGGTGGCATACATTCTTTTCCAAAATGTCACGTTATGAGATATTTCCAGTTTTTTACTTCATTCTCAGATCTTCCTTGCAATCCAAGATTTTTACTTCCCATTCTAGAGATCTTTACTTGTATTCTGGAATTCTTAGTGCTATTACTTTCATTTTACCTCACATTCTAGTTTCTTTTTTGAAAGTTTAGAGCCCCGGGGAATTGAACCCAGTTGAAACCATAGCTGTGATCTTCAAATAAGAATATTGCCTTCTTCAAACAAGAGTGGTTGTCATCTAGTACCTGCCTGTGCTTCATCGCCGGTATCATGAAAAAGCTTACGTAAAGTTGGGTTAGGGAAGATTTTGACTTATCCACCACTAATATACAGCCACGTGGCATACATTCTTTTCCACAATGTCAAGTTACGAGATATTTCCAGCTTTTTACTTGCATTCTCAGATCTTCCTTGCAATCCAAGATTTTTACTTCCCATTCTAGAGATCTTTACTTGTATTCTGGAATTCTTAGTGCTATTACTTTCATTTTACCTCACATTCTAGTTTCTTTTTTGAAAGTTTAGAGCCCTGGGGAATTGAACCCCGTTGAAACCATAGCTGTGATCTTCAAATAAGAATACTGCCTTCTTCAAACAAGAGTGGTTGTCATCTAGTACCTGCCTCTGCTTCATCGCCTGTATCATGAAAAACCTTACAAAACTGGGAAATGCAAAAGAAAATCTTAGCCTAGCAAGAAGCTGCTTCAAACAATCTTTACACAGAACTGCCTAACAAGAAATCTTACCGAGAACCGCCTCGCAAAAAAAGCTGCTTCGAGGCCTTGACAAAGGCATTGCCTAACTATGGTTAAATCACGAAAAGAAAAGGATCAAACAGGTCTTCGCCATAGGAACTAAAAATCAAAAGAAGCAAGTGTAAGGAAAGAAAAAAACAGCAGAAGAAGATCGCCGGAGAAGATATGATGCTTTGAGCTTGCCGGAAAACAGAGATCTTTAACCTGTAGCAAGAAAACAAGATTCTTCGGGATTTCTGTAAAAAAAAAGGGGATATTCGTTAGACTGAAAAATCCAAATTCAGTAAGTAAGATGGTTCACGAAATTGAGCATATTCAAGTCATAAGGTATTCCTTTATGTCCCATGTATGGCTATTGTGAAAAACAATTGAGCATTGCTTTTATCTTTTGTGCACAACTGGTGTCCATTTCGATTTTGATTCAATGCTTATTTTTTATTAACATTAATAGTAAAAAGAATTTGTTGAGGTTGTTATTGCGTTCTTGATCAAAGATGAAGAAATTGGCATTTCTTGTTTGTCGAGCTAAGGTCATATAAACAGTTTGGAATAGGAATTGTTGTTATCCCTTCTTGAATATATTCAAGAGATATTTGACATGCAGGCTCAGTTATACCTCCGATCATCACACAGTCATATACAAATGGTTTATCAGCAAGCCTATCTATATATAATACTAAAGCCAAAATAAGAGGATAGTTTGTGCAACATCTTGCCGATTGATTTTTTTAATTTATTTTGATCCCTTGGATTTAACGATTTATTTCACGTGTCGGCTCTGTGTAATAAGATGCCATTGGCAAAAACTAAAATCGGGATTTAACGGTTGTGTTTCACATGCAAGCCCTGTGCAATAGGAGCCATTGGCAAGAACTAAAATTGGAAGAGATTGGCAGTGTAACTTTGATTCTAATGCATTAAGTTTGCACAATTCGTTTGGTATTGCGAGAGGGCTTTTCAGGCATGGTTGGGACTATGATTCCTGGCACGTAATGTATGCGAAACCGTACATTTTGCCATGTTTGAGCAGCTTAATTTCATTTCAAGGTCATGTTTTCTTGGGTTTTCTGGACAATTTTTTTGCAATGGCTAGAAGGAAGGTAAAAAGAAAGAGTCAATTTCTTAGGGCATGGACAAGGATGCACACTGCTTTCTTTCTTGGGCAGGGGCGGGATATATTCCAGCGAGGGTTGTGGTGAGACGGGCTTCAACACAGGGCTTCCGACCATGGCTTCCTACGACCAAGTCTATTTTGTCCCTATGTCCATTTTGGTATAGGGATCTGGATTCCGGCAATAGATTTCATGGAGTCTCATGCGCAGGTATCGAGGAGTTGTGTTTCGTCTGGATTTTGTGTTGTTTATGCAGATATAGACTGTTTCCTCTCTCTGTTGTTTTAATTTGAGACTTCTTGGTGCCTGTGGGTTCAAATCCCACATTGTAACTCCGCAGCGAGGGTGAGAAATACAGGGCTCAAGATCTTCGTTGATCTCTTTCATGGCTTCTCTTCTTTCGCTTCTGGTATGCAGTTTGATATTCTAGTCTTTAAATTCGCTGTTGATGCAGGGACTGGTGTTAGTGGTGAATGCCATTGGCGCACAAGCATGAATGAATCTACTATGAGTTTTCTGAAGGCTGGGATTGAGAGTTTCCTTGTTTTTACGGAGCCAAATCTATGCAAGTTAGCGGAGTTTTTGTTTCAACCTGGGTTAGCAGGGTTTTTGTTTCAACCTGGAGAAGCTCTTGTTTGACGTTAAGAGGAGTATCAATAGTGTTAAAAGCTCTATGTGTAAAACCCAAGTTTTTTGGGACCTGTATTGTGAATACGTGATGTAGATAATCTGGTAGTGTTTTCAACCATATGCTCGATGTGCACCATTGGATCTTGTTTTTTAATGGGAAATTTACCAAAATAACCTTAATTGTTCACTTAATTCCCAAAAAGCCCTTTGTATTTTTGAAATTCCTAAAATGCCCTTAATTCTTAAGTATTTTCCCAAATAGCCCTTTGTATCCAAAAAATCACCAAAAAGGACGTATTTACGAGGATCATTTTTACAGAGAAATTGTTTCTTATAGAGACAACAATGTGGAAAATAAATTTCAGAAAATCATCATGACAAAAATATGCAACAAAAATGTCAAATAGGATTTCTGCAACTACGTTCATTTTGTCCGACATTACCACAATGTGTGCGCTTGTACACATGTTTTTCTCTATCCCTATCTTCTGTCTTATCCCGTTTTCTTTTAGGTATGCCAAGAGGATCACATGTTGCAGAGGCAGCATTTCATTATTTTCAAGTTCGATATTTGGGGGATAAATAGCTCCAACATATCAATAGCAAAATAAGCTCTACAAGTAATCTGGATGGGTATGAAGCAGCTTCTCCACAAGATGCCCACAAAGCTTCTCCTTCAATACGATTTTTGTAAAAGCATTAAATTAGTTGGCTTCGATCATTTCTGGTATTAGAATGATAGGCTTATCTCTAGTGATTTCTAAATTACAAAGGGCTATTTGGGAAAATACTTAAGAATTAAGGGTATTTTGGGAATTTCAAAAATACTAAGGGCTTTTTGGGAAATAAGTCAACAATTAAGGTTATTTTAGTAAATTACCCTTTTTTAATTTTGGGCCAAATGTTAATGGCCATTGATCTGGTACAATACTGGGAATATTTCGCAGATCAATGGATCGGAATAAAAGAAATAATTGCCCTGCCTCATTCCTGTAATTCTGATCGACACTTCAAACAGGCTTGGAGTTGAGTGGCATCAGGTAATAACTTCTCTATTTTTTAGGATTTATACCTTCAAGACGTGTTGTAAGTCTCCGACTTTAACAAAGGTAGAAATTGGTAAAGCGATGGCTATTCTTGCTTCCACAACGATCCAAGCCTAATCGCCAAGTGCAAGTATAATTTCTATTCTTAGAAGGAAACCTTCATGTACGAATTGATATTAGGGTTTGCAGTTTCTTTCTCTTTGATTAGGCTATTCGCTTCATAATCTAGAGCAAATCTGAGCCTATCATAACTAGAGCTTCGTATTCTGATGCATTTCTCTGCTGATAGTTGTAGGACATCGTTTCTTGGCACATTGGCTCTGAATTTTAAAAGCAGTTTAAAGGAGCGGTTTAAAAAGATGAGTCTGACAAGGCCAAATTTCTAGGAGTCTTCAATCACATTTAGATGCATGAGATTAGTAGTTGTTAAATGTATTATGACAGACTGGAACAGTTGTTCCTGTGACTATTAACCATCATTCAATTAAATTGGGTTTATGTCTTAATTTTGGGACAAATTTCATATTGCATGTTTTTAGTAGCATATTCAAATTCACACATTTCACCTCAAAATTATGAAAACGTAATATCATGTTATTTACAAAATAGTCAATATTTCACAATATAGCACCATATCATAAAAACGTGATAACAAAAATTTACATAGTTATTCAACTTTCTTCAAGCACCCCCAATGATATCATAGCCTTCTTCCTGACATCCTGAGGTATTGTAATTCTCGCATTTCTAGCTGGAATAGTGTTTGGAGTCCATGAGTACAAAACACTTTCATAGTCTAGCCAAAGATCAGGATCACTCGGATTTCTCCTCCATCTCTTTGTCTAACAACTGAAAGTACCTTTCTTTTATCCGATACGTTGGTCAACCGATGCACCTTTGGACACCACCATTCCACCCGCACATGGTTGAAGTTAATATTACCTTCTTCTTTGCAAATATCGAGATAGTGAACCCCAACCACTTTGGATATGTATCTAAATCTGATGGCTTTTACTACCACAAATTGGTGGCATTCCAAGTCAGTGGAAGGTTCATAAGCATCCATGCCTAGAAACTTTGGCCTATTGTTCTTAGGACCAACATAGTGTTTGTCAGAAGGAGGAGGAGCATATTGCTTGCGAATGCTACTTACAGTGTCATCAAAATCCTCAAGACTGCTAAGGTCTTCCACCTAGTTTTAGGCAACCACCTTTCTTTCAGTTCATCTGAGGATGTGTCTATCTCCCCCAATAGGTTAATCACCTTCTTCCAGTAAGCCACCAAGGCACGGTTGGTGTCATCTGGATTGGTTTGCCAATACTTTATATAGTCTTGGATTCCTTCCTTAGTCAATCCCAATTGCTTCACTTCTTCAGTAGGGTTTTAAAGCTTTTGGTTGACCTAGAGGTATCATAGGCTTGCCATTCTCATCTCTACGCCATATTTCCTCCCCTCCTCTCCACTCATCCTCTGAAGGTCTCATCTTCCATTGGAAGATTGGAATCCCATCTCTCACCCAAAAAGTGAACTGCAGAGGCCTGGAATGACCTTCAAGATCCAATGTATAACCATCCACAAAGCTCTTCCAATCGGGCACTTCTTCTATGAGAGAAGCTATAGGGTTTGGAGTAGTGCATTCATGCAAGATTTCCATTAGCCTAGGAAAGTTGGTTGGTCGTTTGTTTTGCTTCAAGATATACAACTATATTTGCCAAATAATGCATCCACATCCTCATGGGTATGCCCGGGCATAAGAAACCCTAAATTAACTCTTTTCAAATATCCCCACAATGTTGTTAAGTAGGATAGGAAAAAAAAACATCCACCTGTTCTTATTTTGGCCAAAGACAATTATCAAGTTGCAAGAGAAACCTTTTGGGTAGATCTTGAGGTTTAGCACACGATGAAGTTGAAGCTCCAACATGTTCATTAGACCCATGCTTCCTAAACCTTGCCTTGCTGAACTTTTCAATATTGTTAGGGTTTCCATCTAACAATGCTCTATGTAGTGCCTGGCTAGCTGTAGGGTCCTGGAGGTGACCATTGTATCCATTTTCATAGTTTCTCAAACACCTCATGATACTCCCAATATGAAAATCTGGACCATCACTCCACAACTCCAAACTAAAATGGCCATAGTAGGTTTGATTACGCCCATGCAAGATTGCCCCGATCATTGAGATCTCAGAAGGGTATGATCTTCCACATGACTTTGGTATGTACTTGAATTGTGGAAGACAAGTCTTTTGCTGGTCCATCTTGTCATGTATAATACATAAGTAGTTATTGGGTTCCAATGCAGATAAAGTCCTCCACATCCAATAACATGATCTACATGATAGTTGGTCAGTCATATGGTCCTTCATATGCTCCCTTATCCTAGCCCTTTGACTAGGTTGCACAGTCTTATCAAGAGTCTCCTTCAACTTAGCACATAAATTGCACTTTGCAAAGTTGTTTGAAGTTGCTATGGTGACATGATTGAAATGCTTCTTCCATAACCTACTAAAGCTAGGTTGGGATATTGGAAGAATTCCCAATTCTCAAGTAGGGAATTCACTTCTTCCAAAAATACTCTTTTGAGTACAATGTGATGGCAACCTTTTCTCAACAACCGCTCTTCCCTTTTCATCCCTTCGCTTTTTGTGTGGCATAGACTCGTGATTGAAATCAATATATTTTTCAAATATCTCCTGGCAGCCAAGGTCCTAGCTGTTGGTCTCAACAAACCATTATTTCCATGTAAAGCAATCCTGTTCCCCTCACACTTTTTTTTTTTTTGCCAATTATGCCATGAAGAAGTTGGAATTGCATGGATACTCTGCCATGCTTTTGCACATATCCATTTGCCTAGCAAAGGGTATCCTTTTCTGTTTGGGTTTCTTTCATCTTGAAGTGCATGCTCGAAGATTGTGTACATGTAGGTCCTCCTCTCATCAACAGTGTACTCTTGAAAAGTGGCTCTTGCTTCCACCAATTGTTCTATTGTGAAGAATTGCATACAATCACTCCAACAACAATCTGAGCCCCTAACCTTCACCATTGTGTCACGTTTGGTGTCACTAATCAACTTGGCTCTTTTGCTAGGATAATGTCTGGCAACTGATACTTCTCCCCTTTTGCCTAGGTTTAGAGTTCCAACTGCCAATGGATCAATATCAAGACAATCATTGTCCCCAACAACCTCAGGCTCTGGAAAAATATAATCCTCCATAAATTGAACACTACTTATAGGCCATGCCATGATGCAAGGAACCTCCAATTGCTTGACACAACCAAAACATTCCTTGTCACCCAAACCTTTACCTTTCCAGTTGTCTTCCAACATCGAAATTGCAATACCAATATTGTCTTCCCAGAGCCTTTCATCATTAATGACTTGACCGGGATGCGCTAGCACAATGACTCCTTGACCTACTATTTCCTTGTTGCACTTGTGCATGATTCTCACCTTCTTGTTCCTCCATTGCACCCTACTATAGAAGACTAATTGTTTTTCTTCAACATTCTTGCTAGGAGTTGGTTTTTCATTGATATTGCTCTTTTCAATATGTTGCACACCATCTTGAGTTGGAGAGGCACCATTGACCTAGGCAAATTGCACCCTTTTTAGTCAATGAGTAGGAAAAAATTATTACACCATAAGATAAAAAAAATACGTACATTTATGGAATATGTAGAGGTAAATCAAATTTTTTTAAAAGCAAGAAATTCCTTGGAAATAGGTTTAATATAATAATAACAATGGGCGTAAACGAAATCATTTAAAACAAGAATTTTCGTAGCAACAACAAGGAAATGACATTTATATAAATATATCCAAATTTTAATTATCGAAAATTTGGATATATGATTACGAAAAGACATATAACTAATAGACGTGAGAATTTATTATCCATAATAGTAATAATATACCCTAGATGATATAGCTGGCGGGAATTTCGTACGCCTGGCGTGTTATTTGAGGCAATAAATTATTCACGCTAATTTCTAATTAACCCTATATAAATCCGGTTCACGCTCTCAAGACCTCCATTCTGTCCCAATTTTTTTTTCTGTCCGCCATGAAGCGTTCAGCCTCAGCGCTCGAACTTCATGAAGAACCCGAGGTCTCGTCAAAGAGACGTCGGGTTGAAGAACCCCTCTCTTCCCCAATAGATTTTCTTGTCCAATTCTCCTCCCGATTCCGATTCGGAGGATGATTTTGATTTCGAAATGGAAGAGGAGGAGTTGAGCTCCTCCGATTCCTCCGGATTCAAGAGGAGGAGTTGGAGGAAGAGGAGGAGATGTCCTCCCAAGAGCACATGATCGCTGCCCGCCTGGGGTTGGCTTGACCTGAAATAGAGAATGAAATCGAGGAGGAGGAGGAGGAGGAGGAGGAGGAGGAGGAGGAGGAGGAGGAGGGAGGAGGAGGAGGAGGAGGAGGAGGAGGAGGAGGAGGAGGAGGAGGAGGAGGAGGAGGGAGGAGGAGGAGGAGGAGGAGGAGGAGGAGGAGGAGGAGGAGGAGGAGGAGGAGGAGGAGGAGGAGGAGGAGGAGGAGGAGGAGGAGGAGGAGGAGGAGGAGGAGGAGGAGGAGGAGGAGGAGGAGGAGGAGGAGGAGGAGGAGGAGGAGGAGGGGCGGGGGGCTGGGCGGGGGGGGGTCGACAATTCGACCAGTTTTTGGAGTGGTTGAGAGAATGAACCAGGTTTGCATGTAATTTCTTTTTTTTTTTTTTTGTTTTTGCACCTTTCTTTCTTTTCTAACACATTTCTTTCTTCTTTGTTGCAAAAGCGTGGAAGAAGAGTGATGCAGATCCCGGGCCCATTTTTGTTTCCATTCTTACGTGTTTTGGACACGCCAGGGGCATTTTTTTTCTGTAAATTGTGTGAAAAGCCTTCGGGCAACTGCTTCCAAGCCTTCGGGCATCTGTACATACAACTGTTTTTAATGAAATCAAACAGTTTTCTTCATAAACTTTGTCTTCAAACAGTTTTCATCAAAGCGCTTTTTACGTACATAAATTTTTTTTGAATAAAATCAAACCAGTATTCTCCAATTATTTTGGCTCCAAGTGTTTTTCTCTAAAATTTTGTCTCTGCAAATTTTGTCTCTCTAAAATTTTGTATCTGCAAACTTTGTCTCAACAAAGTCTCGGGAACACTATAAATCAACCACATGAGAAATCTCTGATGCATCACAGTAACCATAGGAAATTTTCCTATACGACCTAAAACAATTCCCCAACCTTACAAGTCATTTTTTAGCCTTGATAACTTTGCCTTTAAAATCATTTTTAAGTTAGCCTATATAAAATTTCTAAATTCTATTTTTTCGAATGCAATAAATGGAATAAAATGCCGTGAGAATTTATTGCATGAAATGCAATATTCTCCATATATACCATATACATGTCATGTCTACCGTACGCCAGGCGTGTTAATTCAAGCAATCAATTATTCACGCCAACTTATTTCTAATTATGCCTATATAAATCCATTTTACGCTCTCAAAGTTCCTACATTTTCTTCCTTCCTTCATAACGATTTGCGGTTTGGTTTTGCAACCTGTTTGTGTTTGGATCCGCCCTCCACGAAATCTTGGTGAGTAGATTTATATTCAAAGAATGTTAGATGTTTGGTTTCGGCAATTCCTAACTTACTAAAAGACTCCTTTTAGTTCTCAGAGCATCCAGAAAGGGAGAGGACTAAGGTGCGAATCAAAAAAGCCTCGGAATTAAAACCACAAGCATAGTCCTCCGTTCTTCGAATCCTTCCAGCCTCAGGACTCAGGGTTAGTTTTCATTTAGTTTTAAGTTGCATCTCAATGGCAGGTTTAATCCAAGAAGACAAGCTTTTGCATTTGCTCGAGGCAGAGGAAGCAGATGATGTTTATGAAAACCAGAATAGTTTTTTATAAACTTCATCTGCTTCTTTTTGTTTCGAGTAAATTCTTGAGTTTCTCTTCCTGAATTAATCATGCTATTGCATGCAAGTTTCTATTATGAATAAGTGTAGTAGAAAGCATTAGAAAAATCTGAAAGATAATATTTGAAACACGCTAAGCGTGTTTTATGCTAACCTTAGCCTTCAACATGAGCCGATGCCGGCATGCAGAGAGGGAGAAAAAAAAAACCTGTACAGATAGATAAGTAAATAGATAAAGGCCAGGCAATTATTTATCTAATTACTTATCTATCTGTACAGGTTTTTTTTTTCTCCCTCTCTGCTGAATGCACGCCGAGCGTGTATAGTTTTTCCTATATAGCAGTTTACACGCTGAGCGTGCAAACAATTGTATCCCTACTTTCAACTTTTACGCTAAACACGCCGGGCGTGTCTCTTAGTTTCTAAGTTTATAAATAAATAAATATAACACGCCAGGCGTGAATACTGATACTCCGCTCACTTCCTATTGATAGATGCCAAGTTACATTAATCACCCGGTTGGTGACGAAGATGCATTGGAATTACATTTGGGCCAGCAATCACACAGCCCAGCTCCAGTTTCGGCTCCAATCTCCAGTCCGGTTGAACCGCAGCCGAGCACCAGTCCGGCTGGAGCACCAGTCTTGCAACCCCTGGAGTACTTGGATCAAGTAATGATGATGGCAGCAGAGCGCAGGGCAATGATAGATCTGGGCTCTGGGGCCCTTGCAATCGCACGGAGGCTGGCCCTCTTATCTAATCACTTCGAGAATGCAGTACATGCATTGATCGAGAGTGAATCTCGCATCCGTCAGCTCGAGATTCAAAATGAGGAGCTGCGTTTCTTAGTGGTTAGCCTCTATGCCCGGATGCCCCAACACGAACCATCGCCACAAAGGTATAACGATGCAATGGAGATGGCTCAACCAATGGAACCACTACCGCAGGCGCTATACGATGCATTGGAGGTTCAACCAATGGAGCGGGGAGGTGGACCAGGAGGAGGAGCGGGGAGGTGGAGGTGGAGCGGCGGGGGGTGGTGGAGCTAGAGCCCGGTGTTTTTCTTTGGGGTTTTACCGGAAGAATTCACTATGCCCCCGCAATGGAAATGGGAGATCGATAGCCCAGCCTACTCAAGATGGATCGGGCTTGAAGCGAAAGAGTCCGGGATTTTGTCTAGTTCATCCGGTTTATCCAGATTATATACAATTGTAAACTTTTTCCAATGAATACAACAAATTTTGTCTACTTCTATATTTCTACAATGTAATACATGTTACATACCTTTTTTAAGCGGTTTCTTGGCCATGCAACAAATGTTCCAACACTTTCTCCAACCGTATCCCCACCGGGTGTCTCATGAGGTAAAGCTTCATCCATAGCGCAATAGATTAATCATCAGAACTTTCGGACATACTTATCCCCGAGCGGAATTCCATGACAGTTCTGATCGGATCGATGGAGTCGATCTTGCATAATCCTACTTTTCTTTTCTCGATTTGTAGTTAACATGAAACATTCATCTTCGACCTTTGCGAGAAAATTGCTATTGAGACACCTACTATTGGAAATTAATGTTCAAGCTATTGGAATGAGATGAGTACCCGAGTGCTGAGCCATTCTTGAGAAGCTGATTTGAGTCTGAAGCTGATTTGAGAAGTCAAGGCGCTATGGAAACTCTCCATGGTCGAGAAAATCGAATTAGAAGAAAGATTAGGTTAACTACGTTTAGGCGGGATAAATTTGGCGGGATACTTTTTGGGTAGATTGGTTTTTAAAAACTTAATGAAAGAAGTCGACGGACGGGTCTTCGTCATTATTATTTGTATGTGTCAAGAATATTTTAAATTTGCATTTTGTGTTTTCTTGAAATTCAAATTTCTCTATTTCTCGTACAGGTAGAAAAAGCTATTTCTTCGAGCAGCTCGAGCGCGTATCCGAGCGACCTTCCGACTCTGTTACTAGGCGACTCCAGAGATGTCTTCTAAAGCGAATCGAGGTCGAGGCGGACGGGGCAGAGGAAGCGGTGGAAGAGGAATCTCTAAACCCGGCTCTTCTCAAGTTTCAGAGGACGTTGATCAGAATACACAGAATACACAGAACCCTATTCAAGGTATTTAATTTGCCACAGAATACACACTGTGTGGAGAGTATTATGCTTGCATGAATTTGAGATATTTCCTTGCCTTCAGATAATATGCTTTGCATGAGTTTGAGTTATTATGCTTTGCATGAATTTTAAGTATTAACATCAGTTAATGCTCTGATTGTCCGTTCTGTAGAACATAATTTTGCTCTGTTTTATATATAGAATATAGCGGTGTTAGACAGTTGGAGATAGCAATGTTCAATGAGGTTAAATAGTGTGAAATATGGATTCATGAAGGGTATGTAGCTTAAAATGTGGATGCAAAATAATTTAGTTTCAAATTCACGCATAGCATGGTCAATAATAGGAGCTACCAACACGCCAAGCGTGATTTGTACTAATTTAGGTTTAAATGCACGCCAAGCGTGATCTCTTGTTCTGAAAAGTACTCTAAAAAGTGCTCATCTTCTTTTGCAGTGCTCAAGAGGAAGAAAACCCCTAATAATTCGGGTTCTAATCCTGCCAAGAAAGCAAGGGCAGACGACCCAGATGCAGTACCATATGATCTCACCTTAGATGATGAAGGGCCGATTCTTATAGCAACCACTGACCCTGCCTGCCCTGAAGAGGAAATGGACGAGGGTGCCGAGTGGTACGTTGACCTTGCCAAGACAAATGGCAAGCTCGACTTAACTCTCTTCTCGAGGAAAAAGGAAGCAGACAAGATGGCCAAACAAGGGATCCTAATCTCTTGTGAGGAAGAGGATGACACCAACTGCAAATTGCTCTTGAAGATTACACGTAAGCGTAAGAAAGATCTCGCCGGACTTACTCACTGTAGAGCTACTGCATACAAGGATACGTTCATGAAGACAGATGTGAATGGTGAGACATGTTTTAAGTATGGTTGGCCAACCAATGTAGCAGTTACGCCAATATCTATTTGCCAAGGGGTTACAGCTGTGCGTAGAGGCATGTTCACTAAACCGACACCAAGTCACTATTTGCAGCAAGCTAGGGAATTAGCTGACTTGAAAGCTTCTAAGAGGGTCCTAGATCTAGGGAAGGATGTTCAACCTGCAGTTGTCGAAGGCATGGAGGCTTCTGTTTTTGAGAATGAACAGGACAGAGTGGCGCAGCTAGAGGCCATGAACAAGCTGAATAAATACTCTGACCATTATCCATTGGGTCTTAAGGAAACTTTTGCGATCCATGTGAAGTCCCTCATCCGTTCACCAAGCTCCATTTATGTTAGCAGAAGATATGATCCAGCACATGCCATGGAGATTGTTCAGAGCATGAATATGTAGCATAATAACAGGGGTTTTTTTTTGTGTTTTTGTACGCTTTTCACAAAGGTTTTCCTAAGATTTTATGGCGTATTCGAATGCATGTACTAATGCGTACATCTAGAGTGCACCATTTTTTAGTCGTTGATTTAGGTTTTTTTTTCCAATGGTCCAAAATCAAGGGCTCGCAACAAAAGCCCTCTTTTTATTTTAGGGGCTGAACATGCAGATTTGGATCAAGCTGGGGGCTGCATCCCAATCATGCAAATCAATTGGTCAATCTTTCTGCTTGAATCTTTTGCAGATCTAATGTGAGATTTTTTTCGTTTTGCTTCAATTCAATCTGTCCACGATCTGCGCATTTTAGGTCAAAATTTGCATACAATGGCAGCTGCAGCCGTTCATCCGATCTGTGGAGCAGTTCTGGCATCATGGAGAGGTCTAAATCCAGATTAAAATGGTGGAAATTCTTCTAAATCTTTGTCCTTCGGCAAGGCAAGCGTTCCAAAAGCTTTATGAGCTACTTACGGTCTCAAATATGCTTGGAGTTCTTCTTGGGCAGAACCCATTTTCGGCAATGCTGATCTTCTTAGACGCAGGAAGCATCAGAGCTCAGAACCCTAGCCATGGCAACGAGTTAATCTCAAGACCCTAGCCCTTTCTTTTGCAGTAGGTATTTCTCTTTGGTTTATTCCTCCACCTGCGGGTGTGACAGAAAATGCATGGCAGCTGCTTGCCATATTCTTGGCCACCATAGTGGGTATTATCACACGGCAGTTGCTCGGGTCTTGGAGACAGAGTTGCTTACCAATTTGTGTCACTCTTTGCTAAAACAACTCTAGGTCTTGGATACATACAGTCTTGTTTTTAGTGAAGCTCTGTTGGCTAATGACTTTAGTTTGAACGGAACCTGAAACGGGAAGCCAAAGATCAATCGTTTTTGGGCCGAAATTGCAGAACAGCTTCTAAGCTTTCCAAAAACTAAAAGTCCAATAGGGTTTAACGGATGATGGCGCCGACTGTTCGAGTCCGCCCTGCCGGATGAGGGCTTCCAACGGCTTTGTCGCATTGCTTGCCCCATTATTTCTATATGAAGCTCGCTGGTGTGGATTTTGACTTGGCATATTGTCCCAGGCTTCCTGATTCCGGTGAGTTTTCAAACCAATATTCATTTCTTCCTGTGGTAGAATATGGATCACTAGCAGGCATTGCGAATGAAGCTGATTCTTATTAAGGAAGAGATTGCAGATCTCGATGCAGACCTAACAGAGACTTAGAAATCGGATTTGCAGGCTTATAAAGCGTTAGCTTGTTCATGGCTTGCAGATGCCAGTAAAACAAATATATTTTCCAGCGCTTCCATGGCCCGTAAATAAGGCTTTAGAAGACTATCACATTTCAAGCTTTTGATTCAGGGAAAACACGCCTCTATAGATTGCATTGCATGGATTTTGCTTCTATCATTCGTCATTGTGGTAACACTAAGGATTTGGAAGGAGGCAGAAGGGTTCAGAAGGATATTGATGAGTATGGTTATGGAAAAGTTAGGTTTTTGGAAAACCTTCTTGTAGAAATGTATCGCAGATGTGGAGCTTTGAAGGATGCTCAGGCAGTGGTCTCCTGGAATTCAATGTTAGCAGGATTTGGCCAGCAAGGGAGCATCCAAGAGGCCCGGAATATTTTTCATAAAATGCCTCTGCATGATCTAGTGTCATGGAACTCCATAATTGCAGCATGTGCACAGAATGGACATGAGAATCAAGCACTTGAATTTTTTAGGCAAATGTAGCTGGAGGGCATAGTACACAAGTATGCTTGGAGCGTATGCTTGGAGCATATGTGCAGAATGGAAATAATAAGAAGGCTTTGGAGTTTTTCAATCAAATGAATGCTGAAGGGGTGAAACCAGATAAATATACTTTATGCGACTGTTTTGGATGCATGTGCCAATCTGGCAGCTCTAACAGATGGCTTGAACTGGCCCCTTTTCTGGCCTCATGGTAATTTTTCTTTCTTTAACAGTGGTGCACAATATTACATGCACCCCTACACCATCTTTAAGGCCCCGAAGGGGCCAAAAATTTTTTTAGTTAACACAAACCATTAACACACAACTACCATTAACATTATTAACATAAACCATTGCATTTGACACATTTAAATTAAAATCCCCCTTAAACCCCCTTTGGTTTGGGTGCATATTCACACGGGGGGTTACGTAGGGCAGCGAGAGCCCCAAAAAAATTACGATATATATGTACAAAATTAACACCATTAAGTACATTCTCTCAAATCTTATAGTATTTTGCAAATCTTAATATACAGTATACAAAAACTTGTACATGCATACCCCATAAATGAGGATCGCTATGTACGGTCCAGATCTTGGAATAAAGGGCAAATATGCCCATCCGACAGCTCTCGTTGCCCGGAGTAACCCCCCGTGTGAATATGCACCCAAACCAAAGGGGGTTTAAGGGGGATTTTAATTTAAATGTGTCAAATGCAATGGTTTATGTTAATAATGTTAATGGTAGTTGTGTGTTAATGGTTTGTGTTAGTAATCCAGGTCAAATGCCTATGCCAGCGGATGTGTTACCTTGGGATATGATCTCGAACAAGCCTGCTGTGTGGACGAACTTCCAGGAGTTAATGTTAAATGAAAATATTAAATTCGTCGTCATCGACGGGCAGCATTCTGTTGAGGCACAGAAGGCCCTCATCAGGCAGGCAGAACAAACAGGCCAAAACGCGTTCTACAATCACTATGCGTATAGGAGGTGTCGTATCTTGGATGCCAATACTTCACCTGCAGATTTGGCTGAGATTAGTGCAACTTTGAATGAAATGGGGAAGACATTTCTATACAAAAGGTAACTAACTGCATTAGGATGTTAGCATTTTAATATTCACGCCAGTCGTGCTTTCAATTCAATTGAATTCACGCGCGGCCTGGTTTCATAAATTGAATTCACGCCAGGCGTGTTTTCAAATCAAACCAATTCACGCCAGGCGTGTTTTCAAATCAATCGAATTCACGCCAGGCGTGTTTTCAAATCAACCTGGTTTCATAAATTGTATTCACGCCAGGCGTGTTTTCAAATCAAACCAATTCACGCCAGGCGTGTTTTCAAATCAATCGAATTTGTTTTCAAATCAACCAATTGATCTGAAAACACGCCTGGCGTGAATTCGATTGATTTGAAAACACGTCTGGCGTGAATTGGTTTGATTTGAAAGCACGCCTGACGTGGATTGCATTAGTAACTTTATTCATTTCACGCCAGGCGTGATTTTTCTCTTGATCAATTCTATTCAAATCGCGCCCGGCGTGTTTCTATTCTATGATACTGATTCAATGTCTGTACTATTGCAGTCCATACGTTGAACAACTGCGCCACGCCCGTCAACAGTGGGTGGAATATGGCTGCCCATTGCCCACCAGACAGGGCGGGTCAAAGTCTGAGGCATTCAAAGGCTGGCTTTGAGGCGGACTCGCCGCAGACAATTATACTGAGGAGAAGAAGAAGACCGCAAGAAAATCAAAGAAAAAAGGTGGTGATGACATTGCAGATCTTCCAAAGCTCATCCAAAGAAGTCGGGACCACGACTTCGTATAAGATTGTGTTTTGTAAGGAGGCGGTATGGCTCAAGTGGAATGAATTCAGGGGACGCTTATGCACAAGGGAAGCCGCCGACACTATGGGTAGGGTGCCTCCCGTTGATGTAAGCATCTTTGACTTGAATGTGACGAGAGATGAGAAAGACTCGGGGGCTAGACGCAGCTGAGACCATTTGGGTTTTAGACCAAGTGCTTAAAGAAGGAAGTCTTATACAAGAAGGGTGCTTTCACCAAGGATAGGATGTCCTTCGTTGAGTGCTGCAGACCATGTAAAGGATGTGCGTGACAATGAAGTCAGTAGGGAGCTGAGTTACAAAGGCTATCGGGGGATGTGGCATTATCCGAAATTGGATTCCGGACAAATACAAGGTCAAGAATGATGACATCAAGAAGTTTGTATTCTGGTCAAAGGACTTCCTAAACAATTGGAAGGCTAAAAATACAAAACATAAGGAGACTCTACCCCTAAGGTACTGGCTGAGTTGAGAAGAAAAGTGGCCCTTGTGAAGAAGATTACTGGAGAAGACGACACTGTCCAGTATTCAGTCTCCATTGGGTACAAAGGTCTCTTGCCAGAATCAACTTCTGGCCTTAAAAATATATCACTCTTTGTGTTGGACAGCAGGGTGGGAGAGGAGATATGGGCATGAACGGAAGGACTGGCAGACTTCTTTACCCGGTGTATAGGATTGACAACCGAGAGGTCCTTCACTATTGTCATCATTTGTCCTTGGTGAGTCACATCTGCATGCACTATCCCGCTGCTCATGATCTGGAGTGCCTCAAAGTTATTAGGGAGGGATGCCTAATATATGATGTTAAGGATAATGAGTGCCGAACGGCCACGAAAAGATGGCACATGTGATCTTCATTATGATAGCCATGCTATCGGGGCGGCATCTAATATGATATTGCTAAGGCCAAGGGTGACAATAGCGGTGCATGGGAATGTTTTCTTCTAGATGATCCGGACTTAAGAACTATATTCTTTCATACGGATCGGGGATCGAGTCGTAAGCAGGATGAGTCGAGAGAGGATGAGGATGGGGACCCCTCCTAAGTGGGGAAATCAAGTCACGAGCTACAAACTAAGGAGAAGGGCCCCTTAAATAAAAATGGATTTCCCCCATCTATGGCTGCTTACCTCGTCGAGGCATTTGCTCCAATTGATACAACCCGCTTGGAGCTTCATGTTGGAGGTTATATTGCCGAGAGGCTCTTATGGGTGCAAGAAGATGTCGCTTTGTGAATGATGAGCAGGCCAAAGACTTTCTTGAACCAGTCCTCATGCATGTGCTTGCCAAGTCTCCTAAAGGCCCTTATGGCAACTGAAATCATCGCAATCAAAAGTCTCGTAGACTTGTCCAATTCGAAAGTGGACGCTGTTTACGGTGAGGGATCTAGTAATCTATGACCGATAAGGAAAGCGATAATGAACAAATAGCTGCTAAACTGGCTGCTCAAAGTAAACTTGTGATGATGGCTAACTTAGGGAATATTTTTGCCCACATTGCGGGTGATGCAAGCAACAAATGAGTAGATTCACAGGTTAACAATGAAGTAATTGATGTGGAAACCGAAAATGAAGGCAACGAAGGCGGCTCTAGTGATTCCACAGGTTTGCCAAATCAATAGTAAAATAATGTCGAGTTGTGAAGGACCTTGAGTGGAACTAATAGAAAATAACAATTCTAACAAATGTAAGAAGGCGAAGATTAAGGGTGGCGAAGGGGAGAATGATGCCGATGATGGCAGCCAAACCGAAGATGATAGGTATGGCCTTGCCCGCGAAATAAGCCACGCGTGATTTAATTTGTATTACCTTTTAATTAAATCGCCAAGCAAAGTTTTGATTATTTTTCGTTGTCAAACTAAATCACGCCCGCCCGATTTGGTTATGACTATTTCAAATCACGCTTTGGCGTTTGTATTGTTTGTGTTATCGTATCTTTGCTGACCGGATACATGTTTGATGTTTCAAGCTTCCATTGCGTTTCTAAGAAGGTTGTGGTGTTCGACCTAAACGGAGTCCTTTGCAAGACTTTTTAGAAAAATAAAGTGGCTAGAGAACGGTTTCATCGGACACCGGTAGAATCAAACACCAAGTGGATCTATCACGCGACTTGAAGGAGATGCTAGGCGAGGCATTCATGTTATTTCGAAGTTGGTATTTGGTCATCCATGGAACTAAGGAACATCAAGGATACTTTGGAGGCATTGGGGAAATGTGTAGACATTGGTTGACCCTTTGGGATCAGAACAAATGTGTGAAGTTCACTAATTCCAAGGATCCAACAGGCAAGCCTATCTTCATCAAACACTTGAGTAACATGATGGACGAACTTGGTATCGAGAATAAGGATGATATAATCATAGTGGATGATGATGCTCTCAAATGCTTCTACAATCAAACGCAGGCCCCTGAATCCACCATCTTACGATCCAAAAACTTTTGCGACGGATGATTTTTACGGTGAAGTTTGTGTCTATTATGCATAATTTGGCTATGGGGAAGACGGTGGGTGAAGTGTTAGATTCGTACCCAGAATTGGATAGAACGGCTGACATGGAACCACACCTTGTTAAACACGTGGAAAAACATGGATTGATCCCTTAATGTTTTATTGGAATATATGATATTTTTGTATGATATTTGTGCCATGTATCGATAATTTCGAGTCTGGAATTGCCTCGCAAATAATGCAATCTGTTATTATCAAATCTAATATTATCATCTATCGAGCAATCAATTTTGGTCTCATCTATGTTAGCAACTTGCTCTTCATTTCTGCATATTTCAATTCGCATATGAAAAGTCACACGTGAATCGCAACCTTATGTTATTTTTGAAGTCCAAAAAAAAAAGATTAAAAAAAACAAAAACCCCCTAGAAGGAAGGAAGGAAGGAAGAAGGAAGAAATTTTTAACGTCCGCGGAACCCAATCGGGTTATGGGACCCAAGTACAAAGCGGGACCGAAGTCCCTAACCAGAACATGGACCGAAGCCCTTACAAACAAAATAAAGTATAATCACCATGGCCCAGATTAAAAACCACATGGGAAAAAACTGTTGCCAGGATGACTACATATCCAAAAACCCATGCTATTGCAAGAAGCAACAAGCATACCTCCAACAAACAGAAGAACTTCACCAAACGCCTCCGAACCGTAACCTCTTCACAGCTGGGTGCTGAGGACTGGTGCAAGCTTACGCACGCGCTAAATCTCCATCTTCTCGCTAAAACCAGAGCAAATAGATGCTGGTGCAAAGATCCTGGTGCTGACCCACTGAAGGAGCTCGATCAAACCACTAGACCATAAGAGCTGCCACCAGGAACAGGTCAAGTCCCTAAACCCAGAGAGCAGCTACCTGCAAAAAGGCGGTGGCCCTGAGGGCACCGCTGAAGTCGGAAACAGGCGCATCCAATAGGCCCGAACGCCAATCACCCAGGCGCGCAGGGAAGGCAGCGTTCAGGAAAACGCCCAGGGAAGTCGCTTAGAGGAGGTGCATCCTCACTAAGCTGAAGCGCTCCTTCCCAGGCGCCACCCATCACTGCACCTCCCAGGCGCCACCCTTCACGGCACCCAGACGACCAAACAGGCGCCCAGGTGCTCAGGCAGGCGCTCGGCGAGGCGCTCAGGCAGGCGATAGCAGGTTGGCGTGATTTTGGAGTTGACATAATCCCAATTTAATTGGATGATGGTTTATTGCTTTCTTTGGATTTTAGGGTTTTCTGGAATTCACTTTGGGAAAGACGGTTTCTTTTCAAAGGATCATGTAGGTCTTTTTCCCCGAACTAAATCAAGAAATGCAAGTCAAATATTTGTAAGCCAGCTTTGCAACTGAACTAATTTAGGCATTCCAGGTTTTCTTTTTGTGCATCGATTCTTATCCAATTTTGTTTTACGTGCATTAGCCAGAGCTGCATCTTGGTTCTAAGTTCCTTTATGTATGTGTTTCTATTCTTTTTGTTGCAATATATGCAAAGTGTCCAACAAAATCATATTTAATGCATACAATAATATACGAGCCTGTCAAATCAAATGTAGCATTCTTATAATTTCTAAGAACACCAAACGAAGATTGTCACCCATTTGGAATTATACGTATGAAACTTTGTATCGGTGCGATAGCATTTAAAACTCTTCTTTCTAAATCTGACAAATCATATGCTTAAAATCACAGGCATAATTGAGGTGCATATTCCTGGCTTGCAATTTGCTGTTATAAAGCCCATGTATTTGATCTTGTAATGCCATAAAAGAGAAAATTTGGAAACTCGCAAATAATACGGCATTGTGCAATTTCTGGGTTCATAGCAATGTATAGAATGTAGAACATTGCCTTTGTCTGAGCAGCATTCTCTTTGTGGAAGCATTAGCCTACAAAAGCTTGAACATAAGCTCTCTCATGTGGCAGGTGATGATGAGCAGTCCAATTGATAATGGCTACCAATATTCACTTTGGTATCCTATAGACTGTACATACTATTCTGAACTATGGGGATCCTGTGGACGGCTCAGATTGTATGAAGAGGTCGTTATTGGTTAACACATCTCCCACATTGTATTTTATTTATGCCCTACCTGATATAGTATCAGTTATATGTCTATTCTGATTCTATTTTCCACTAATATTAGATCACAATGGATCATTTAGACTATATAAAACAGTATTTTCCTGCCAGCTACTATGGATTACCATTACTTGACAGATAATCCATGCAATTATCCGTGTCTGCTAGGCTCTCACAGGCTATTTCATATACTTGGTACTCTGCATTTGCTTGCACGACCTATTTGAGGAGTATTCCTTTTAAGGAAGTCCAATGCTTTTGAACTAGGCAAGGAATTGCAAGAGAGGGCTATGATGGGTTTTTCCTCGAACTAATCAAACACGCCGTTACATAGCAATGTTGAAGCATTCTCATCACTTTTGTAGAACCATGGGAAAACATGGATGGTGTTAAAGCCCGTTTATACAGAACAAGTATGAAGTTTTAGTGCAGTGATTCTCCCTTTGCTGATTGTAATAAAAGCTTATTTGTTTGGTTATGAATCTTTTGATCAAAACACTCTAGATGTGTATTTGTTTGTTACTTGGATACAAAAAGTCTGCCTCTAATGCTTTTTAGATAGTGTGTTGCTTAGAAGTCTAGAGTTAACATTTTTGTTGCGTATATCTGCTTATATTTTTGTTTGGTTGTCTACTCTGATTAATCATTTTTCTTTGCAACTTCCTTTTTTTTCTAGCCATATAGCAAAATTCATTTCTTTGGTATCTCAATATGGCTTGGGATTGTTGTTTTGTGCAGTCTTGAGTCACATCTTTGTTGAAGTTGTGCCATTTGTGACTGTTGTACCTGAGTTTTGGTAAGTGGTTACTGCCTTACTTCGAACTATTTACAAGTTTGCATGATCAAGCACAAGCATGTTGGCCCTAGGCTTTGGTCTGGGTTGATGAAAGCTTGCTGCAGTATATATAGTTTAGCAGCATTCCCCTTAGTAGCGGTTGCTATGTTGACCTAGAGTCCATGGTTACGTGGCATTAAGGGGTTGCTGCTATTCTATCAAATTGCATTATTGAATAGATTTGCATTTCTAAGGTATCACACTCATTATTGCATTATTTCTAATTACTAGAAATGGATGTGGGAGAGTCTGAAGTATTTGGCAAGATGATAGGAAAAAGAAAAAGATCATCCCATGGCACCCGTCAACTTAGGGATGACATGCGCATTTGGTTAATTGATAAAATTTGTCAACATTCGTATGCAGAGTTGGAAAAAATAAATTCAAGCGATGACAATTGGGTCGCAAAAGTGGGTGAGATGGTTAGAGTAGCCTTGAAAACGTGGAGTTCCCATGCAGGAATAATGTCCAATAAGAAAACTGAAGTTGAGATGTATGATTGGATCAGGGATAGGTTCAATACGCTGTACGTTTTATACGGAATACGTATGAATTGAATGATACGGCACAAATTTGCCGTATAAAACGCAAAAAAATGGGCGGAAAACAATTCCTGCCGAAAATTTTCGGACGTCTGAAAAGCAACAAACCGCAGCGACGCTGAAAAATTTTCAGACGACGAAGATTACATTTGCGTCGCGAAACCATTTTTTTTACGTCGAAAAAACGACCTTACCGCGTCTGCATTAATTTTTCGCGCACGCGGTTAAGAGTTTTTCGCACGCGAAATAATTTGAACCGCACGCCGAAACATAATCTTTGGCGCACGCGAAAATATTTTCGCAGACGCTGTTTTTGTTCCTTTCGCAGACGGGAAAAATTTTCTAAGCTGTTTTGCCCGATTTACTAAGCAAAAAAAAATATTTGCCTAATTGTTTGACCTTTGTTTTGTGGCAATCGTTAATAGTATATATAAGAAAAACGTGATTAGCCCTAGAATTCACCTCGAACGTTGACCGCCGGGTTGAGTCAAAATACTCCTTGGGGAAGCGGTTTGCCTTTGAGGTGTTAATTTTTGAGTCCACGACTGACGTTGGATCTTTGGGCGTGAGTTTACTCCGTCCCCGGTGGTTTCCAGCCTTGGGTTGGCATCCGCTTCCATAGAATATCCTATAGGGTCCGTCAACCCCCCTTGATTCTCGCACGGAACGTCGACGTAACATATGCATTGTGAGCTTGCTCCTTTGCATATATACGTCTTCCTTTAGTTCGTGTAATCAAGGAGTCAGATTAAGAGACATTGTCAGCCGGGTCCGAGCAATGGTGGCTACTGGTCATGCATCTACCTCTGGAGGTGCAGGCAGCGGTCATGCATCTACCTCTAGAGGTGCGAGGACTGCGTGTGCCCGTGTGGCGGGAGCCGCGAGGGACCGCAACTTCGTGCACATGGTCGCTGAGATCGGAGTTGCGGGCTGGAAAAGAGGCCCGAATGGGAGTTTGTGAAAGAGTTTGGCGCCAAATGAGTGGGAATGTGTGTTCGTGGATACACATCGGTAAATGGTTCGCGAACAAGAATTGAGCTCACATCTTACGTGAACGAGACGCCGGTGTCGCGAACTTGTACCGGTGATCTGCCGACTTATGAAAGGATGCCATCGAGATTGTCTCGACCGGATGGGATACGCAAAACTAAGAATAATATGAGAAAAGACGAAGTTACTTAATACTCAAGAGCAGGGCCGGGCGAAGGGCATTTAAGATAACTATACCACCCCTGTTGGGACAAAGATACCGATCGAGGGCGGACTAGGTCAATAGGTACAAGCACGGGAAACGAGAATGATAGAGACAATTGAAATAGTGGAAAGACGCATTAAGCAACAGAGGGTTGATCATTGCTTAACATCGAAAGCAATTGAAGAAGACACAACCGAAGGTTGTAGAGGCATTTTATATCTTTGGGCTGTCTCCACATATTCGGAGCATAAAGCAATGAAAGAAGCCTTCCAAGAAGTTGCCAAAGCAGACCGGCTTTTAGACGCCTTCATACAAGCATGCCAACAATAAGATGGTTGATGAAATACATGGAAAAATGGTTGAGAGGGTGGAGATGAAGTTGTGTCGTGTGACTCAAGCGCCGCCGACTTCATTAGTGATGATGGTTGGAGCAATGTAAACAAGGACCATCTTATTAATTTCATGATCGTGTATCCGGGGGTGAAGTATTTTTGAAAACCGTGAGAAACCAAAACCGACCAAGTGACCGGAGATTGGATTTTTGAGAAAACAAAGGCCGTGATAGAGAGTTTTGGACCGAAGAGAATATTTCAAGTTGTAATGGATAACGCTGGCGTCTAATTGCAAGCTAGCGGGTCAATTATCGGAGGCGAATTTCCAGGGGTTGCATGCTACTAGTTGCCAATGCCATTGCCTCGAACCTATTCTTTGAAGGACTGGTTCTCACAACACACGTGGTTCAAAGATCCCATTCAGAAAGCGCGTCGGCTCGTAAAATTCATCACAAAGAAGCCGGTAATTTATGCCATTTACAAGTCATTGCGTCAGAAGAGCCTAGCACTCATGAATCCTGGGCAAACTCGGTTTGGTTCCAATTATATCTGTCTTGAAAGAGTGCTGAAGTGTCGTGATTGGATTATCTCAACCTTTAATCATACAGAGTTTTTTGATTGGGAAAGAAGGCAGAAAGGGAAAAATGCCGCCAAACACCGACAAAGAAGCTGCTGCCTTCGAGAAATGCTTAAGGGAGACATTTTGGAAAGGTGTAAAAAATGTTGTGAGGTGCATGCAACCTGTTTGTCATGCCATCAAAACCCTTGATTCTTCGAAGGCAAGCACTGGAAAGGTCTGGAGGTGTTGGCACTCCATTCAATCCTTCCTAGAACGTGATGGTCCCAATGCGCCATTTGACAATGCTAAAAGCAAAGACTACTCGAGAGACTTCAATGAGCGATGGAAGAAGTCATACAATTGATCTTCATGGCGCTGGCGCATGCCTTAGACCCACACAACCACGATATGGACCAGCATACGGATAAAGAAGTGATGGGGTCGTTGAAGAAGGTTGCAAAATGTTCTATCCCAACAGCTTCGGACTACAAGCTTTTCATTGCCGAAGTTAAGCGAATACGAACCCGAAAGTGGAAGGTGGGCGGATGAAGAGCTTCACGACGCATTGGAGAGTCATAAGAAGGAACCAAATATGGAATCATATGCATGGTGGCAAGCCCATGGGCAAGTTACTGATACCTTGCAGGCAATTGCAATGACTATCCTCTCTTTGGTATCTTCCAATAGTGCAAGTGAGAGGAATGGAGTGCCTATAAGTACATACATTGTGTCTCCGCAATCGCTTGCTACATAAGAAGGCGAGACAAACTTGTATACAACTTCTCAAACTGGCGGCTATTGAATCGTAACAGTGGTACATCCGCAATCGATAAGCTACTGGTTTCCTTTCATGGATCACGATTCCCGAAGTGGAAGAGGGCGGCTCGAAGGCGGTGAGGGCGGGATGCTTGCAATAAATGCTGCAAGCCATGTTGATGAAGACATTCAACGTACCCACTTCGTTGATGACGAAGATGATATAGACCAAGCCATATTCTCAGACGGATCAGCCGACAGCGAGGATACCGAGGAGTCTGATACAGAAAGGCCAGGTTCGAGCAATGCAGTTGATGACGTGACTGGCTTACGTGATCCAACGGACTCACCTTTGCGCTTTACCTTGACAAACAGAGAACGGGCTAGGAAAAACACGTCTCGAGGACGTTTCACTAAAGGAAAGGGTCATCGGAGGTTGAACCTAGGTTCCCAGCAAGAAGAGGATGGAACTGCAAATGATGAAACTGATGAAGAAGGCGCTGCCTAGAAAAATGATGTGATGAGTATCTTCAGTGTAATTGGTCTTGAGGATTTTCATACTATTGTAACCGTCCCTGGCACTATTAATAGAAAAGAAGTTTTTGGTTATAATATTTTGTCACAAATGTTTCGTTAATGTATGATAGTTCTTTCTATGTTTCTTTCTATGTTTCTTTCATGTGTAACCGCAGTGCCCTGAAAACCTTCGTTGGATCAGACCCGTCTCGACCTCCGTTGTTGCTTGCCTCTTCGCATGCGCCAGAATCTTGCTGATGAGAAGTAATCTACGCATGCGAAGGGGCCAAACAGCCTCGGACCAGCCCGGACAAATCTGATCCATCAGAAGGTTCACAAGGTACTTCGGTACCCAAGTCGGGAATAACTTCGGTATGCCAAATTGGGCTTTGAATGCTATCTGGACCTATAATCTGTACTCTATTCCTCTGGGTGGCACATGCTCTGAATACCCAAATGGGTTTGCATGGCATGTGCCACCCAAAGGAATGGAGGTACAAATTATAGGTCCATCTTATCATACCCATCGGCACGGTCCTTCAAGCGAATATTCTCCTCAGAAAGTGTCAGGTTCCGACTTCTCTCATTCTCTAGTTGGGCCCGAATATCCACAAGGTCATTCACGGCTCCAGCCGCGGCTACCCCTGTCACCTCCAAAAGTTGGATAGCGTCAGCAACAAGGTATGTAATGGTGATGGGCTCACCATGTGGCCCTCTCGCTATCTTAGATAGCTTGACCCTCTTCGTCTTTGCCACTACGCTTCCTTGCCTCCATTTCCTACTCCCATAATTCACGGGCACTTCCTTCACAAGCTTCGTAGTATACTTGCTGGCGCCAAAACTCTTACTAAACTCACCGTTGTGGGGTAAATGTCCCTTCACTTGGACATGGACGCCGAGTGCTTTTGCTCGAACCACGGCATTCTTGCACTCGTGAGCCTTATACTTACCCCCGATCTACTAGGCCACTCACTTTCAAACTCATTCTTGTCCAAATTTGTGATTACATCGCCGTAGGTGATCCGCTCCACTTGGACAATAGCAATGCCCCGCCGCCGGCTACATTATGCACCCTGTGATGGTGCAATTATCCCTCTTTGAAACTTCATCCATCGCGACGCAACCTTCTTAACTCGCCGCGCGAAACTCATTCGCCCTTGCATGTCTGCTTTGCTCTCTCCATTTGCCGAAAGCGGTGACATCTCAAGCTCGTTCTCCAACCCTTGATGCCAAGGAGACTGAGTAGAGGGGGTCCTCAAATTAGAGGGAACAGAAAATCCATCTTGATCTGCTTTGCTCGGCCTTACCAGACATTCCGCGGTGTCGGGGATTCAATTCTTAGATCTGTTTAGGTGGGACATAATTTGGACTCTTGACTTCTATAGGTGCACGGCCCGACTTGTATAGGTGTGCTTTGACTTCTTGTCTTTATAATGTTAGTTAGTCTGCGACATATAAAAAGCATAGAATAAATAACACAAAAACACACGAAAAGGAAAACTAAGCTACACAACACACATAGACAATAATCTTTCATGTAGCATCGGATAAGTGTTTAATGAATTTAGTTGGAATATTATGTAATACAAGGATGTTTGAATGTAAGTGAATATGCACGCTAGGCGTGACTAGGACCAACTTGGTCTAATGCATCGTCGCCACCACGGCCAAGTTGAAGAATCCAATCTGATTCCAATTGTGGCCTCGTGCGGAATTTTAATTGGAGAGCAATGAAAATCGCCTCGCATTTGTGTCAAGTATTTGGGCCATATCAAATTTTCGTGTTTTGTCCCTCATTGGCGACTCAACGCAATGTTTCAAATAGTCGCACATTCTCCGATGCTTGCCTTCTTTGCTCCAAGTTTCCTATTGACTCCATGTAGGAGTGCTTACTAGCAAAGTCGACTAAGTAGTAGACAAATGTTTTGCCAAGTGTAAATCAAAGTCAACCCTTGCGGGCCTTTGTCTTGAGCCACTACCAAAAAAGATCATCATGCATATATGGATGCCCGCCCTTTCCATCTCAATTCTTTTCTTACCTTCGCCATCCATACCCTTGTAATGCCATCGTTTTACCTCCATTTGTCTCGTGGATCAACTGGATTCACCCCAATCACAAATGCCAATGTATACTGACCGAGGATTAATACATCCCTTCTCCTTTCCATAATCAAAATGGAGCAATATATTGCGGGATGCAAGTCCATATGCAAATATCTTTCTTGATGGAGCTTTAAGAGCCAGCTCTGAGAATGACATTGCTAAGTCCCCAACCCTAGAGGCAACAAATAATTCTTTCTCAAGGCTCCTCAAGCAGACCTCAAGTCCGTCTCAACTCACGGGGACAGCTCCCAACTTCTTAAATGCAAGCTCAAGAAAGGCATTGGACCCATGACTTGTAAAGAAGGTTGCCAACGAACCTCCATTCCAAAAAGGGAAAATTAAGCCTTGTCTTTCTAGGCCGGTTGTGCTACCAATGCAGATATATACACCCGTGCCTAACTTGCATTCGACTCCCTCATGTTCTTCAAAGATAGCTTCCACTAACTTATTGGGTTACGTACTATGCTGAAAATTATTATGTTGAAGTTTTACACAATAAGGTTCATCCTTAATAAAACTAGACCCTAAAATATTGCACTTATACATCGCACCATATGAACGGAACCAATTCGTTGTCCATTTTATTATTTGTGATGAATCTACCATGGCAAACCAAGTAGTCTTGGCATCCGCTCTTCTGAGCTTCCCACTCCTATCTATCCGTCTCACCGGGACGTTTGGCTTTTTATGGTTTGCGCCAACACTTTCTTAACAAGATGGGGAGGTTGATGGGCCTCTTTCTTCAATTTTTCTGTTGGTCCACGCCGCATTCCATGTCTTTGGCTTTTTCTTTCAACTCTAGCCTCAAGCGATGACTACTCAAATTTGCAACTACGCGGATCATATTGCGGTAGTGCGGCTAATATTACCCACTATCCATGTATACCTCTCTTGCTCACTCTTTTCGGGCTCTAGCTCCATCATTGAAGCTTAAAAGCCCCTCAAAGATCTTTTACCAGCCCCGCATGGTAGTCTAGCCATCCTTCCTCACCGCTAGTAATCAATTCCAAATCCCGGTGAGGCATTGCACGTACCGGATTACACAACCAGTTCATGAAATCTGGTCTCAAAGTAGACCATGCTTGTTGTGGTCTACTTCTTTTTCTACGTGGCGATCTTTGCGAGAAGATGACTCAGTTGCGACTCAGAGCCCTGCGTGTTTGAGACACCAATGCCTCTTGGTTGCGGCTCTATCTCGAGACACTAATGCCACATTTGGTTGCAAGTTAACTTCCGCTCTCTCTTGAAGTCATACTTCTTGTTTTAAGGGATTGTCTAGCGGGCTAGCAAAATGCGACTCGCGATAATAACGCGAATCGACAACAAAGAACACCTACAAGTCAAGCAAAGATAAAACTTTCAATTTAGTGCTTAGCACATGAGGGTAAATCAACTCACTTTAACCAAAACAAAACACTAATTTTATGCTTCCCTACACTAAGACCCTAACATGAGTATGTATGTGCAAGGCCAAGGATAGGGTAACAAAAAAAGGACCAAAACACGATTTATGATCTATAGCCCGGCTACTTCCAAAATGCAAGGCTAGCAAGTTTTAAATGCATTGCACTTGTCCTAGGTCACGCTTTTTTTCAAAAGGCGAGACCAATCGAATGCTTATCAAAACATCGCCAGTTCCTATATTAGTGTCGGACTTTCATCAACAACACCATCGGGAACTAGGGTGTGAATTGATAAAACATTCTCCTAACCCTTAATAAAAGTACAACGCACACCTTCGACAATTGCGTGACCAAGGCCAACAAGCGGCGTCAGCGAGGGTTATACTCTTACTAAAGGGAGACCCTAGTTGCCTTAAGCTTCGGAAGTGCCACCCACCCTCGGCATGGCGCCAAATAAATGCGGCAATACCGGGGCAAGGGGCATGCCTATGCTCTTGGCAACACGCAACCCTAAAAAAGCCCTCTCGGTTGTTGTTTAAGGGAAGGCAACCAAGTTCTTTTTTTTTTTTTTTTTTTTACTCTTAAATTATTATTTGCTTAAATTATTATTATTATTTTTTTTTTTTTTTTTCTAAAATAGGCCAAGCTTCACCACGAACAAGGCACTCACCATCGTTCGCCCTTTACGGGGGCAACAGCGAGGGCCTAACTCATGGACCTAACGGCCTACCTATCAAAAAAACAACAAAAAAAACCCTAAAAACTAAGAAAAAAAAAAAAAAAGGTTTTGGGTGGCAAATTGCAAGGTTGGGCGCAGGAAATACCTTTGTTTGCGGCGCAAAAAAGCGAATCCGAAGTTGCATGAATATATAAAAATTTCGCGTCTGCTGAAAACTTGATTTTTCAGACGCTGAAAACTTTTCAGCGCTCAAAAGCGTGAAAAAAACCAGTCTGTAATTAACATCGCCGGTTTGGCGTGCATTATGAAATAGTTTCAAAGTCTGACGAAAAAAACTTTCAGCGTCTGAATCGAAGTTTTCGCTGACGCCAAAGTCGAACTGCAATACTTTGGCGGGGGTTGAGAAATTTGTATTTCGGCGTGACGCGAAAGTTTTTTTCACAGACGCTTTGCGAAGCTTTTCGGCGACGTGAAATTTTTTTTTTCCGGCCGGCGAGGTTTTTATACGTTAAATACGTATTTTATTAAAAAATACGTATTTTTTGACTTTATACGTCAGGAATTTTAATTTTGTACGTATAGAACCTATCCCTGGATTGGATGCATGGAAATATTTTACAGTATATGACACACATGAAAACTGAAGTCCAAGAAATTAAAGATATAGAGTTGAGGAATCAATATATAGATAAAGTAGGAATATGGAATGAGTTGGTAGAAAACAGGAGGAGAAAGAGCATAAATAATTCAAGATCACAATTATATGTGATTATAAGACAATTACAAGCTAGACATCATGAAGGCGAGAGTGTAGAATCTTACACAAATCAGCGCATTGCAGATGCTCGAAGCACAATTTGTCTAGAGATAGATAGCAGAGATATAATAGAAGTAAAAGGCAGCATGCGCTTTATGGATTGCAGAAGGTATAGATCAGTTGTCAATTGTAACATTATTGGCTCTAGATTTTACACTGATCGCTTGTACGTCGCAAAAGTTTTAAGCATTAAAAACTGGGATGAAACTGATATGGCCCAAACTTGGATGGATTTGATGTTAAAAGATAGTTTGATGCAGTTACGGCATGGAGCCTTGATTAGAGTAATTGCGCCAACACCCACGACTAGCATTGATAACACCATAGTGGAATGGTGGCTCCCTAGCAGAGCTTATGAGGGGCCATACACACGATGTTGTTGGACGCTTTTGCAATGAAGCTCAAAAGGAAGGATACATTGATGCATTAATGAATCCTGAACAACTACAGCAAAGGAGGTGTAGGCATGATATTGTGCGTGCAAATTATGGGCACATTGTGGCTGCACTTTTAGATGCATTATGCAAGCGTCATGATGAGGGTAAGTCATGTCACATGGACATTAATCTCAATAATATTTTGCTCCACTTTGATGATACAAACTTCAAAGTGTTCGTGGGCATATGTGAGTTTGGAGAAATGAAGAGAATGAAGTTCAAAGTGCGTTCAATGCATAAGGTGACAGCTAACATAGAAGAATTGAAATTAATTGAGTGTGATCGATTGACGAGGCCATGGATCCATCCGCACACTATTTCTATGGTGGAAGTGATAACAAGAACTTCACATGTGTAAAAGCGATAATCCATTGATGTATTGTTTGAATGCTCTAGCAACTTTTGTAAAAGGAGATAAACAACATCCTTCATCATTTGACGAGCAAAGTGTATGGTCCATTTGCTATGGAATAGAACAAATGTATAAAAGGGTCATCAAGAAGAAGCCGTATGAAAGTGACTTGAGCTTGCAGATGATGTTAAGGCACTTTAGTACACGATACAATAGAAGTAACTTCTCCACTATCAAAAGTGTTAGGGCACTTTCAGAATTGGAATTAAACATGGATAATGTTGTAGGAATGGATTCCTTTTTGTAAACTTATGAACCAACTATGTGTAAACAACCTCAGCTAGATAAACGAAATTTATCTTCACATTAAATTTGTGTCATTTTTATTGTTCCTAATTAAATTTAACTTTCAATTAAAAGTTATTTTTTGATGTATGATTTATTAAACATATGTGATCTTTATTGTCCCTAAGTCAACATATAAGTCCACGAATGAGTCACAAACTTGAGCGTACATGGAATCGATATCACATTGCCATGATGATAAGATGAAATTGCATGCGCTAGAGTAACACTACTCAATGTAGTATCGAATTTAGTTCCATTATGTTATGCAAATTGTGAGAAAAAATGGAACAAGAACCAAATTATGCAAAACATATTTTCAAATATAATAATAGTGGTTCCTATTGCAACTTTGAATTCAACTTTTGAAATTTTGTTATTGTAGGTGCATAACATTTGACGTTACTTAGTACTTTTCTTAGTCATATTGAATGGCTCACAACAACGAAATTACATGAGACAACGTAGGCAAGAGGAATCAGCAAGAGAATACCAAAGGCAATATGTGAGATCACATCGTTTGCAAATGAGAGAAAACCAGAGACGGTATATACAATTCCAGTCGTTGCAAAGACGGGAAATAAATTTCATGCCAACAAAGGCGCATTATTGCGGTCCATTGCAACTGTCATGTAAACTTCATTAGGATTTGTTGCAATGGAAGAAAAATGTTGTTCTAATGGTAAAATCCATTTGCCAGACCTTATGGAAATGCCTCCATTTATTAAAGAACTACTCACATAGCAACATATCAAAAGTAACGAATTCCATAAGAATATAAGAAATTATAACAGTGCACTGGCATTTACATCACTAGGTGAAAATATTGAGCAATTCCATGGACAAGGACCATACTATTTTAAGATTCATGGACAAATCTACCATAGAGTAGGCTCAATTGCTCCAAATGAAGGAATTCCTCCTACATATGGTCAGTTATATATCATGGATTCTGATTCTGCAATGCGAGATAGACAAGAAAACTCCCAAAATGCTGAATGTGACTTCCAATTGATGTCTGAACTAGATGCAATCATACGACAAGTTAATCCATATGCACAAGCATATAAGATGATGGGAGAGGTGTAACGACAAGCTGAATTAGCTAATGAGCATGCTAATGTGAGAATGTTCATACACACAGATAGGACGCAAGATATGCGCAGATACAATGTTGCATGTAGCAATGAAGTCGCACTCATATTCACAGATCCAAATGGAGAGCCTCCAACTGACAGAGATATATGCATACATGGTAGATCTGGTAACTTGCAACATATAGATGTCACTAATCCTAATTGTGATCCAATGACATATCCATTGTTATTTCCCTTTGGAGACTAAGGTTGGAGTCCGTTGCTTGAAAGGGATAATCCGTCAAGTCGAAGAACAAGAATCACAATGTTGGAATTCTATGCATACAGGCTAGCAATTCGTATCAATCAGGGTACCAATGCTGTAAAAATAAATCCCCTTTTATGTGCTGGTAAATTAACACAGCAATATATTGTTGATGCATATGCAAAAGTTGAAGGAAACAATCTAAAATGGATTAAACATAACCAAAAGACTCTAAGGGCTGAATTATATCAGGGTCTCATAGAATACATAACTCAAAGATCTTCTGAGCAAGGCTTGCCCTCTGGGAAGATGGTGATCTTGCCTTCAAGTTTCCAAGGATCTATACGTGCATTGCAACAAAACTACCAAGATGCAATGTCATTAGTCAGATGCCATGGTAAACCAGATCTATTTATCACGTTCACATGTAATCCAGGATGGGTTGAAATCCAAGAGAACTTATATCCACATCAAATAGCAAGTGATAGACTAGATCTTGTGGCTAGGGTCTTTCATTTAAAGCTAGGAGAGTTTTTAAAGGATATAACCAAAAGACATGTGTTTGATAAGGCTAAGGCATGGACATACACTATAGAGTTTCAAAAAAGAGGCTTGCCACATTGTCATATGCTACTCATACTAGATGAAAAAATTGATACAGTTGAACATATAGATAAAATAATTAATGCAGAGATACCAGATCCAACAACCAGCCCGTACTTGCATGATCTTGTAATTAATCACATGATCCATGGACCATGCAGTCCTGATCATCCAAACATGCCATGCATGCAAGCGCAATCAGATTTTGAAAGTGCTAAATGTAGAAAATGCTTCCCAAGAGAATTTTGTGATGCCACAAGCCTCAATGAGAATGGCTACCCACAATACAGGAGGAGATACACAGGTAAAAGTTACAACCATCCAAAGCGTCCAAACATAAGCATTGACAATAGCTGGATAGTGCCTTATAATCCGTATCTCCTTGCAAAGTACGTAACTCACATAAATGTTGAGAACTGTCAAGGAATTAGTGGCATAAAATATATATACAAGTACATCCACAAGGGATATGATTGTGCAAGTGTTGGGCTTAGCCCCACAGATGATAGCTCACTAAATTGGGATGAGATCCAAACGTACTTAGATAGTAGGTACATATTTGCACTTGAAGGAATGTGGAGGCTAAATAAATATGAGATGCATGCAAACTCACATACAATCATTCGTCTTCCAGTACACTTGCCATTTCAATAACGTTTGCAATACATTGCTGGACAAGAAGAAGAAACTATAGAAAGAGCAACAAGAGATGGCACAATGCTAACTGCTTGGTTCATTTTGAATGCTACAGATGAAAAAGCAAGATCATACACATATACAGAGATTCCATACCACTACAAATATACCTGTTGTCAAGAGAGCAAGCAAAGCACAAATAATTTCAAAGTGCGTAAAGAAAAATCCATTGTGGGCAAAGTTTACATTCCACAAACTCATTCAAAACATGTGTGTGTCACCAGCTGAAAGAGATTGGGCAACATATCTTTTGCGTCTAGGCAATGGTGAGACAATGAACGATGACAATCTTGGAGATGATATAGTACATATTCGACCGGCTTGCACTGCTCAAACCGATATAATTGATTAGATATATGGTGCTCACATATCACAGGAAGAATTGCCAAAAGTCCACAAGAAGGCAATACTTTGCCCAAAAAATGACGACACTTTGAAAATCAATGATAACGTTATCAACCGCATAGAAGGCGAAAAGGCTGCATGCATAAGCACTGACACCTTAAATTTAGATGATGATCGTGATGACTTAAAGGATTTTCCAATTGAGTGTCTACATGAATTGACAGAGTCTGGAATGCCTCCTCATGAACTAAACATAAAAAAAAGAGTCTGGAATGCCTCCTCATGAACTAAACATAAAAAAAAGGAGCAATCATTGTCTTTCTACATAACATGTGCCCAAAAGATGGGTTATGCAATGGAACAAGATTGCAAATTGACAACATTCTATCACGATCGATACACGCACACATAATTATAGGAAACCACAAGGGCAAACAAATCTTCTTGCCAAGGATAAACTTGACACCATCAGACATGCATATCCCATACACACGACGACAATTCCCCGTCAGAGTTGCATTTTCAATGATAATTTCAAAATCGCAGGGACAGTCATTAGATCATGTTGGGATCTACTTGCGCGTGCCAGTCTTTTCACATGACCAGTTATATGTTACATTATCTAGGTGCACGTCAGAGAACGGCATCAAAATGTATATTCAAAACACAAGCAAGCAAGGCAACCTGACTGAAAATGAACAAACTTACACCGTAAACACTGTGTACAAGGAGGTGTTGCAAGACAAAATCGCATAGCTTTTATAAAAGTAAGTATCAATACTCACCCATTTAAGAATTTAACTGCTTCATACAATGGCAAGATAAAAGAATAGTTATTGTTTTTTTTTTTTTTTTTGAAGAACTGTGTCGTCAATATATTAAAAGAATGGTAATGTTACAAAGCAAGTGAGGAGGAAGGAGAACTGCCCCAAAGAGACAGCGATACCTCGACACTCCACAACAAACTCACAGAAAAACTGCAACTCTACTGCTGTACAAACCGACCATCACCATCTACAACACCCAAGAAGTCCCGCCAAATGGCAAACTTCCGCTCTACTACTCCCGGGAACACCAGAAAGCTTTGAAATAGCTTGTACCTGAGTCGAGGAATCAGAGAGGCCGCAGGCAGCTGAATCCCCGAAAAGATCCACAACCGCCGCCGCCTAAATCAGCCACACCAACCAAGCCCACGCGACAGATGCAAAGCTTTATCGCCGCAAGAGCGGTTCAAGCACCAGGATACACATGAAGCAAAGAATCGCCGGGCTAGTCAATCTCACCAAAGCGAGCCCTAACCCAATCCCAGCAGCCCGCAAGTGAGGGCATAAAACCGCACAATGCTCTACACGCCTCTCACGATGAAGGCCATAACAAGGGCAGAGAGGGCTCATACCCGGCCTAAACCGACTCACAAGGGCATTCACCCGATACGAGCAGGTGCACCACCGCGCCGCAGAAGCACCCTAACCTTCGGTGGGGGAAGTGAGCTCCATGTCCACGCCCAAACCGAAGCCATCGAACCCTAAGCTGCAGAGACCGGTTGGCGAGGGGCGGTGTGTCATGAATAGCCCGACACCATGTAAGAAGACCGCACAAAGCAAGAAGACACAACATCCGGATGAACCTTCCAAACGCACCACCACATCATCCTCGGGGACTATAGGTATGTGTAGCGGAATACTTCCCCGCCACGTGTTCCCGTGATAGCCCTGGCCACGCCTCAGCTAAAGCGAGCTCGAAAAGAACTCCACGGCTAGCTGACCACCCCAATACCAATCCTCCAAGATGAGCACAAGAAGCTTCGCCTCCAACGGGCGGCAAGGTCCCCGAAGCATGCACAAGTGGCGACCAAGGGCAAGTGCGCAGGGGTAGAGGAACCCACAAGAAAGGAGAAGAGTGGTGATAAACCGAGGCATAATCTAGCCGGAAGAGCACACGCACATGATCCCAAGCCCGCAACACTCCCTGTGAGAAAAGGGGATGCATGTGGGAAAGGCGAGGAGGCCATACAAGCGGTGCCGTGGCAACTCCACATGCACGCACGGCTTCCCAAATGCCACACAATGGCTTAAGAGATCGCAACAACAATACAAGCACCAGGAGAAGATGCTCCATCCTGCAGAATGCTCCAAACAAACTTGGAGACCAACACCTTACTATGCAGCGCCAAATCCAGAATAGCCAAGCCCCCATCCTCCCGGGGGCGGAGACACTTACACCAAGCCACTTTAACAACCGCCCCTTCATCATCCCTGCCCCACACAAAATTTCGAACAATCTTATCCAAAGCCTGTATCTTACCCTCAGGAGCTAGCATCGCAGATGCTGTATACACATGAGTGCTACAAAACATATATAATGCATATAGTTATTGTTGCTGACTATCAAAACATATATACTGCATACACTTTGATTCTATTCTTCGAGATTCTTTGATGCTCCAGTGCATGCATGCCAAGTGTCGAAAAATATTTTTGAGGAACATTTTTTGTATTTTCCTAGTTAATATTTATTGAGGAGGAGCCACAGCCACGTGACTCCCCTTGCTCAAACAATCCATCTAAGCTTTCTTGAGCAAAGAATGAGCAAGTTTGCACCCACATTCCTTAAAAATTATCAAAGCACGACATGTGTGCACTTTGCATTTATTGCGGCCATTAATACACTCTAATAACTTGATGAGACATGTGTGCACTTTGCATTTATTGCGGCCATTAATACACTTTGCATTTATTGCGGCCATTAATACACTTTGCATTTATTGCGGCCATTATTCCGACGTCGGCCATAGCCAGACCTGTGCTTGCCCCTGCATACAAAACTCCGGCGCCATTGCAGTCCACAAGGCAATTCTGTGGACCAATGCGGCCATGCGAGCGATGATGAGACAACCCGGCAGATCCACTTCCATTCCATGCATACTTCAAACAAGGTGCGGCTCTATATCTCTCCTCATCCCATCCCCTTTTCGCCCATACGATAGATGGCATGTCGTTTGATTACCGTGGAGGTTCCCCACATCTATTCTTCAACAAATCAAACTAGAAACATTAAACAAATAAATTACATTAAACAAAAAATGAGGAGATAAAAGATGCTCACCGTTGGACGCCAAGTGGTTAAGCTAATGGTTATGGGAAACCCCGCCCGTGCTCAAAGCCCACTGCCCATCATCGGGTGCAGCTAAATAAACAAAAAGGTCCATCATGTTGTTAGCCTAGTGCTCAGGCCATTGGTTCTGGGCATCACCCATCCAGGCTCAAAACCCACTGACTAGCAAAGGATGGGGAGAAAGAGATAATGTCAACGTATTTGTTAGCCTAGTAGTGGTCGCCATTGGTTCTGGGCAGCACCCATCCAGACTCAAACCCCACTGACTAGCATCGGGTGATAAAAAAGAGAGGATAAAAGATAGAAAGGGATACCAGCGTTGGGAATCTCATGGTCGTCTCGCAACAACTATCTATCGTATGGGCAAGAGGACACAAGGCAACAATGTGGGTTCAAATCCCGCCTGTTCGGCAATTCATAAATGCTACTACATGTGGTCTCACACCCTTGTGAATAGAAACCCATTATTAAGCATGCATTGCATTGACAGGTTGAATGTTAATAGTGGGCCAAACCTCAACAGGTTGGAACTAGAGAAATGTTCGCGGCGGCCTTGGCCGCCGCGATAAGTTTCTTGTAATTAAATTCAAGGCCGCCGCGATAAGTTTCTTGTAATTAAATTTATATTGTTCAAGTAAAAGAGAAAACGACCCGGGAGGAGAAGAAAAAAAAAAACCCCCGTTAGGGCTAGGTATAGTGCACAAAAGATATTCCGTCAATTCTCTCACAGAGGCGCATGAAGAGCTCACTCACAGGTAACAGTGCCGGTTCTAGAACCTCGCTGTCGATCTTTATTATCAAGATAATCTCTTTAGAAAAAACCTATATTTCCTCTCAATCATTGATATTCTCTTTATGGCAAATCATTGTGTTGCCACAGGTCTCGGAATTCGAGCTTCATGTGCTGAATTTGATTCTCATGTCTGATACTTTTCAATTGCAAAACCATTTCTGGTATGTAGAATCAACATATGTAATTTCTAATTTTCCATAGATTATATGTAGTACTCTAAAGCTGGAAATCCTTTCTGCAATTGATTCTAGAAGTTGGTGCTTATGCTGGAAACCTTCAATAAAACCAATTCTATCATGTTTGCAAATACTCTCGCACACCAAATACCTGCCAAAAGGATCCAAACCTTGAGAATCAAAGGCTCTAGATCTGCCAAGCAACATTTTTACATGGAAGTCTGGCACTTGTGCCCCATAATCCATAGAAAATAAAGATGTACTTGATCCATAGTGAACAAAAGAGAATGAGGATCATAAGCCATTCAATGCTCTTCTTAGAAGTAATAGCAAATCCAAGAAGGATGATAGAGATCTAAAGGAAGAGGAATAGAGTTTGTTACTGCCTACAACTTGTTCAATTATTGCAACAGACTTATCACCATTGTCTCAATTGTTTGTGGATGTGAGAATGCACACAGGACCGTCATTAATATGTCAGAGTTGAAAACCTAAGAAGGAATATATGGAGGTTGGTCTAAAATCTCCATTTGACATGTCATAAAGTTCCTGAAATGGACGAAAATACAGTCCTCAATCATGGATCAGGCCCTACTGATATTCAAAATCATCGCTTTCTTGCTATACACTTTGTTGCACAATGCTTTAACTTTCTTGGATCTGAATTAGGCCTCCATAGAATTTTACTCAGGGATCTATAACCTTTCAAGTGTAGAATTATACTCCAAAACAAATCTCACTTTGAATCCATAAACAATAACTTGAATACCTATTTTTCTTTTTGTATGTTAATATATAAATGAAAGCAAATACAGTTTCATTTGTTGGTATTGTAAATGCATGTTCCCATGGCAAAGATTTGGAAGGTGGTAAGCTTGTGCATGCCCACATCATATTCTTGCAATACAGATATCAATGTTGGAAATACGCTCATAGATATGTTATCTTTAACAAAATGGATGGTCGAGATATTATATCATAGAATGCAATGATAGGTGGATATGTGTACCATTCAGATGGTAAGAATTCTCTGGGTCTCTACCAAAGTATGCAGTTTGAGGGGATAAAGCACAAAGACAAAGACCATAGCAGTGCCTAGAACCCAGCAGATTTAATGTGCCATATGATTTGGGATTGCTTGCAATTGCATTGAGCATAAGCTCAGAGGCTGAATCAATGCGGTTATTTCATGCTTTATATTTATGATTGGTCTAGAACTTCCTAGAAATCCTTAGTACAAAAGATCAAGAAGAATGAATAAGGCTGCACTCTGGATCATCGCCATTGTTATGGCTTCAATGGGAGTCAAACACCTGGTTTATCAGGGCTCTGTTTAGCATTAAGCTACGGCCTGGCATCTCTTCAGACCATAGATGTGCACGACCATTTTGGATATTGATTTCAGCATATTACATCAAAAAGACACACAACAGCGTTGAAACTTTATATTTTAATGGTCTGCTGAAAGAGGCAGTTAGTATGAATGCATTTTGAAAAAGGCATTTGTGGTAGGAAAGCAAGTACATGCTCACCTTATCAAAACTGGATGGTGTATGAGGATTTTCCTATGGAATACTATCTTGGCCATGCATGCTAAGTGTGGCAGCGTGAGTGACGCAAACCATGTTACTATTTCGTCAACCCCGTTCGCTTGAATATAGATAATGTCATTTCGCTTTCAGAATTTCTGCAAAAAGAAGCAACTTTTATGCTGGTGGACCCATTGTTTTCACAAACATTTACAGTTAATAATAAGTCTCCTTTAATATTTGTTAGAGCATGCAATAACCTCTCGATATAGGGCTTCTAAAGTGAATGATATTCAGTGTCCAGAGCTACAACATAAGCTATGTCTGTAGCACAATCTTTGGTGTTTCTCCAGCCTAGATTCCATGCCCTAGCATTGACGTCAATCTTTCTGTATTTTCATGCAGACCCACACAATAGGCTGAAGATAACATGGCTGAAGCTGCACGATGCACTGCAACATTTTATGCAGATTGAACAATAAGAAAAAATCAGAGGGTTGCGCATAAAAGGTAAGCAGATTATCAATGGCCATGTCTTACCAATCTAATCACTGCATTTTTCGCATTATTCTTCATCTCTGTATGCAGCTACTTCCTAGCTTCCATTCTGGTATTCCCAATTCCGGAATACGGCGCTCCATTCCCAATGGTGCGTGTGCAGAAACTTGAATCCCTTTTGGATGGCAAATCTTAACCAACTCATATTGCCTCCAAAATGCAACTCTTCCTAAGAAGGTAACGTAAAAATTGAGACTGCCAGAGTACCTTCGACCAGAGTGCATTATGATTACAATCCCTGAGAAAACCGCAATTGAGAAAACCCGATCATCATTATAGTTAGCATTATTTGGGACTAAAGATAAAACCTCGACTGAGCAAAAACAGGATATATTGTTGAACGGTTGTAGATAAATCCAAATTGCACTACGTATGAGAATGCCTGAATAGGGCCCTGGCATGAAAACCATGATGCAAGGCTCTTGGCATGAAAATCATGCTGCGTGAACAAATTCCAGAAGGTTACCATTTCAAATTTGACAAGACTCAAATTTCTTCCTATGTTTTAAGCACCTAAAAAGGTTGCCTCAGGGCAGAGATCGTCAGGGTACAAATTATAATCCAAGCAGCAGCAGCAAGCTAAAGCTGGCCAGAATCTGAGATAACCACAGGCTTGGACGTTTTTCCACCAGAGCTACCAACTGCTTCACCAAACTATTAAACAATAACTTGGAATACCCTTTTTTTTTGTATGTTATCTCTCCTATATATATGATTACTAGCAAAATAAAAATTTTTGGAATTAGTGACTTTTTGGAATGGTTTTTTCAGCCATCTTTTCCGGCTGAAGCTGGCCACACCACATCCTTTCGCTTCTGAACAAACTCGCGTGCTGTAAAAAGCCCCTGATGCCAGGCCGCTTTCCTATCGTCACCAAAGCAGAAGGGCAGGAACAAACTTATAGAATCGCCCACTCCTGTTTCCACTTATAGAACAAACTTATATTTCCACTTCTGTTGGATCCGCGAACTATATTTTTATTATGCTTTCCGTGTTTCTGATAGCACTCAAAGCTAACTAGTTCAGTTCAAAATTGAAAACCTTTCTCTGTTTGGAAAGCTGCTTCTTGATCTTCTGAATTTCTTATCTGCTTACATTAAGGAAGGAGAAATTTCACTCACCTTGAAATTTCTCCAGGAAATTTCAACGGTGAGTGAAATTCTCCGACGAAATTTTGTCCACCTTAAAATTTGGCCTGTTCATGATTGATTCCAGTCTTGGCTTTGCGTTTCCGGCATTTCCAGCGGTTCCATCTAGCTTGGCTATGGTTCCAGCGTTTCCGACCTTGGCTATGGCATTTCCAGCGTTTCCAGCCATGGCTATGGCATTTGCATCGTATCTTTGCCCGATGGCGGCTCTGATTTTACACTCTGCACTCTATTACATTTGATAGGTGTTTACACTGTATGCAGGAGGCCTTCATTCTGTGGATTGGACTCGTCTGCAAGAATCGAGCTATGAGCTCCTGAAGAATCAAGCTGAAAAAACTCCCGATATTAGGATCATTGCGTTTGGAAGAAGATAGAAAGAAAATAAAAACAAGAATCGGCCCGGAAAGGGGAAGATCATGGAAGAATAGTGAAAAAAATCCCATGTTTGCACCTTGTTTTTGCTGTGAAAAATCCCAAATTTCCTCTGTTTTTTCTTCACATCAGTGCAAGAAAGAATCTGGCCCTTTTTGGACCATCGTCCATCCAGTTCCAGCCGACTACAGTTCCAGCCGACTACAGGGCAACCGCAAGCCTATGACTACATGACGTGCTACAGTTTCAGCCGACTATAGGGCAAAGCTATGGTTGAAATTGACAAGCAGAGTGCACAAGCAGAGGAGAAGGCGCAGTGCAAAAGCAGAGTAGAAAGCGGCGCCGCCAAAACCGCAAAGACAATCGACAAACTTTTTCACTGTAAAAAAACGAGTCGAAAAAGGGCGAAATTTTAAGGTGGTCAAAATTTCGCAAGTGTTGCAGCCTGATTAAGCATTTAATTTCAATCTCCTTGCTTCACATTTGCCTACAAGTGTTTCAGCCTTCCAGTTTCTCCCAGATTCTACCATCGCCTCCTGTTCGCAAGCCATCATTGGTGAGCTACCCGCTTATCCGATGCTCGCCTTTTTACTACATGGTATTTAAACCATTAAAAACTAAATTAATCCTTTAGGGAATATTTTCGATGCTACATTATTTTAAATACCCCCAAGATAACATGTTAGCTACTACAACAAACAACCTAGGGCAACAACCATGCTTTGCGGTCGATCTATATTTCAAGTTTTAACCATTGAAAGGATCCCATTTTTGTGCTTACGAGTTTTAAGAATTAAAGAATAGAATAGAATAGAATATGATTTTATCGTCCACGGAGACCAACCCAAGTACAAAGAGAGAGCAGCAGGCGTATTACTACCAGGATTAAAAAACCCCCGCCCTGAAGGGTTTTCGGGGGAAAAACCTTAGTAGCAATAAAGATGCTGACATACTGCACAGTTATATACATAATCACAAGTACAGCTGAGGTTAATGTCGGACAGGGGGGCATAACTGAGTCCGCGTATCCATTACCTCCCGGAGGTACGATCCCAACAAGCCTACAGAGGCCGTGCTTAGTAGCTCATGCAAGGCCTGATGGGGCACAACTAACCGAGCATACCGAGCCCGGATATGCTCGTACGCCGGACAGGCCTGGAGGGCATGACTTTCATCCTCAATGGCGCCTTGTTGACAGCACTGACAGACTCTGTCCTCACGCGGCTCCCGAATCCATCTCCCTGTCTCAATGTGCGAATGGAAGCAATCATCGTGCGCTTTTTCATGGGTAGATGGGTGCGCAGGTAATGGTGTGGGCCCCTCGTGAGCATGGGATTAACCTGCTGTCGATAATTTGCCACCTTGACATGTGACAGGGCCTCTGCATCCTAAAGCTTGGCCATGAAGCAAGCATCCAAGTACTGCTTCAAGGCAGCGCGTTCCTTTGGTGTCAAATCAAACAGGTTTATGATCTGCTCAATAATAAATTCAAATTGATACCTATAGTCCTAGTGGGTATCGAACCCACAACCTTCGGCTCATAAGACCGATGCTCTAACCAATTGAGCTAAAAAGGATCCCACCTTTGTGCTTAAGCTTTAACGTCTCTTAAAACTGTTCACATTTGCTTTGAGACGCAGCATGATCCCACCTTGCTTGATACTCAGGCCCAAATTCTACTAAACTGGCAGTTGCTGTGAGGACGAATCCACGAGAACAAATAAGCGATTGATGCCACTATTGAAATTCGACTGTGAGGTGGAAATTCTTGAGATGGAGTCAGTTATAAGGATTTTTTGTGACGGGAGATGTTGCCTGGCGGACAGCCGACAGATGCAGGGAAAGCTGCCACCTAAGCTGAAGAAAGCTTTGATCTAGAAACTACCACGACTTATGTGGAATGCTGATTCCAGCACTTTAGTTCCAACCTGGTATTTGTTGCACGCAATATTACAATCTATCGGTCTAGTGGAATCTGGGCATCAATGCATGTGGAACAATGTTAATACTTTTCCTTATTACATACTAGGAACGGTGCCCAACGTTGCTGGGTATAAGATGATGTAAATGATACATTATAGTAGTGAGAGAAGAGAGCATAAATAACCCAAAAGTACTCCATTGTTAAAATATGGACACCATTTCTCTTTTCCTTTGCCTATTGCTCTACCCCACTTTTACTCTTTTTTCTTTTCCGTTTTCCTCGTTTTCCCTACTTTTTTTTTCTTCCCTTTTTCTCATTTTCATTATACGTTTCCTTCTTTTCTTTCCCTTTTTTCCTTTCTTTACACCCTTTTTAACTTTCCTTTTTCTGACGTACTATTTTCTGTCCCGTTCCCTCCTTTCCCCACCCTTTCCCTCTTCCCCTTTTCGACGTGCTCTTTTCCCTTTCCTTCCACCTTTTTCCCTCTTTCCCAAACCCAACACATTTTTCCTCTTTGTTTTTCTCACACCCTTTCCCTCTTCCCTTTTTCCATTCTCTTTTTTTTTATTCCCTTTGCTCATTTCTTCACCCTTTCCCTATTACCCTTCTCCCATTTTTCTCTTTTCCTCTTTCCCTTTTCCTCGTGCCCTTTTTTCCTGGTTCCCTTTCACCCTTTCCCCCTTCCCTTTTCTTTTCCTTTTTTGACAATGCCCTTTTTCCCTTCCTTTTTGGTCTTCCTTTTTCCTCCTCTCTCCACCCTTTTCCTCTTCCCCTTTCCCCATCCCTTTCTCCTCGTCCCCTTTCCCCTTCCCTTTTCCCGTTTCCTTCTTCCCCTTTTCCTCGTGCCATTCTTTCCAAGTTCCCTTTCACCCTTTCTCCCTCCCTTTTTTTTTTCCTTTCCCCTAACATTTTCTTTTCCCTTTACCTTTCCCTTTTCTTTTTCCCATGCCATTTTGCCCTTCCCTTTTCCCCTTTCCTCACCTTTTCACTCTTCCCCACTTTCCCATGCTTTTCTTTGCTTCCTTTTTTCCCTTTCTCCACCCTTTCTATTTCCCGTGCCCTTTCCCCTTTCTCTCTTCTCCTTTTTTCTCGTGCCTTTTTTACCCGGTTCCCTTTTCCCTTTCCCCTCCCCTTTTCTTTTGCCTTTTCCTTTTTCCATGGCCTTTTTTGCCTTTTTTCTCCTCACCTTTTCCTATTTCCCCTTTTTCCTTCCCTTTTCCTCCTTCCCATGCCCCCCGTCTTTCCCTTTCTCTCGTGCCCTTTTTCCCCTCCCTTTTCCCCTCCCTTTCCCCCTCCCTTTTACGTTTTTCTATTCCTTTCTTTGTTTCTATGCTATTTTTCCCTTTCCTTTTCCCTTTTCCTCATCCTTTCCCTCATTCCCTTTCTTCCATGCCCTTTTCCCCTTCCCTTTTCTCCTTTCGTTCTTTTTACCTTTTTTCCTTGCCTTTTTGCCTTTTTTCCTTTCACATTTTCAGTTTCCTCCTCCTTTTTCCTTTTTCCTTTTTCCTTTTTCCTTTTTCCCTTAAAAGATTAAAGTATGACCAATCCGGTGGTAGAAAGATGTGCAATAAATCTCGGCCTTTGAATGGAATCAAATGATCTCATCCACTCAAATTAGGGCTTGATGCAACACGCTATAACATTATAATATAAGATAAGATGTCTCCACCATAAGAACGCCCATCCATTGGCGCTGGCTCCGCCAGCGCTAAATTCTTGTATAAATATGATGTCAAAATACAATCCATGCTTGCTTTGTAACTATAGTGGCCAATGCAAGGAGTGTGTGGGCATTCAAGGGTTGGCAACGAAAGACAAGTTCCATGGCATAGATTCTCAACTGAAGGCATTATGCAATGTGGGGAAATTAAAGCAGGCAATTGGGCTTTTATCTGCACCTTTAGGGTTAGTGTTTTCGCTGGCCTTTTACAGGCTTGTGTTAGATTAGAAGCTTGTGAAGGTGGAAAGTTATTCTTACCTTATAAGAAGTTCATTTAAGCCAAGCATATTCCTAGGGAATACGCTTATCAATGCATGGTATTGGTATAATTTGCTACTATTACCATTGCAATATTCCACTTGAAGGGGACCATACCAAATGATGTGCCCTTTGTTTTAATCCAAATGCATAAAAGAAAATGGAAAAGAAAATATAAAAGAATTATATTTCTTATGTCGCATTCTCATTGTTTTGATCCATTAATGAGCACCGACCCCATCTCTAGGCCAAGTCACTCCAGTAATCTACCAATTCAGCTTTATGATCCTCTCAATGGGAATGCATAATATCATTATGACTTTCATGCAATTTTCATAAGATTATGTAAGTCTAATATTTCCAACTTATGTTTGAACAAAAAGCCTACAACAGTGTTCATCAACTCGAATCCTATAAAACTAATGCAAATGGCTCTGGATCATTTACTATAACTTATCAAATTTTTACAAATATTTGTTCGCAGGAATCCTTGAACCGAGAAAAAACATAGCAATGGGTCTCAAGAGAGGAAATATACCTAGACGAACAAGAGCTACCACAAGTCCAGAACCACCAGTTCAAAACAAGAAGACCAAACGGAAAAAAGACAGTCCAAAACAAACAAAGACCAATCCAACACATCTCGAAACACCACCAACATTGCACTTGAATACGAAGCAACATAATTTGTTATTTGCTTATACAAATACTCAACTTTACATATACATATTTCATACACGGTCGTCTATATGCAGGAAAAATGCAAAAACAAACAACCAAAAACACAGTCCGGACCCACCAACCGAAACCATCAAAACAAAACAGAAGAACAAAAGCCCAAAAGGCAAAGGAATCAACCTACAGGAAAACCAAGCCCATGTGGAGATACGACATACTTATAGGAAGCGCATCTCCACAATTCATTACAAAAGAAGGTATGGTTAAATTACTCACCATAATCTCGATAATCTCATGCTCTTCATAGTTCAATTGTAATCACAAGAACAAGTTAAACTTGAAGCATTTAAATCTTAAATCATATGTTTTAGTAAGTTCTGTCTACAAGTACTAACCACATCACAACAACGTCAACTTCAGGTCTTCTAGGAAACATTCCTCAACAACCAAGTACTAGCAACATAACAATACCAACATGTTTACACCCAAAGACGTATCAAGGTACAAAACACCACAATAACAAAAGCTTTGAGTAACATTTTAGTCAATTTTTGCACATCATTAAGTAGAAATCTTTCCTACATAGGAATCGTGCTTTAACAAGCAAGCACTACCCACGTAGCAGGGCCATCAACTTCACGAATGAACATGATTCAAGGTATTATACTTACTTACTCATACTTGAATCATAATCAAGACTAAGACTTGTACTTTTTATAACGTATATCTTGGAATGCCCTTGCTAGACGTGCATGCAATACAACAGAAAAAATCATGTACCATCAGAATCAAGCCCATAATCCAATTAAATCAATACGATACAAATTGGACGATCAAAGTACGTGTAACTGGAAAAGGCCCCCTAAGAACTTACAATAATAAAAGTGGAAAGGGCACTGTGCTAAATGTCGAACTCACAGACAAAGATGTAAGCTCATATGCTTAGATGAAAGTACTATAAGATCTATTGGTCCTAAATTTCGTCGTAACGCTCAAGGGAACACAAATCCAAGCAACATCATTCAAACAAACAAACCGTTCCTAGTTGAAGTTTTGCATGCAACTTTTCTGCTGTTTGCTTGAACGATGTTGCTTGGATTTGTGTTCCCTTTTGCATTACGACAAAATTTAGGAGCAATAGATCTTACAGTACTTTATCTAAGCATATGAGCTTACATCTTTGTCTGTGAGTCCGACATTCAGCAGCACAGTGCCCTTTCTACTTTTATTATCGTAAGTTCTCAAGGGGCCTTTTCCAGTTACACGTACTTTGATCGTCCAATTTGTATCGTATTGATTTAATTGGATTATGGGCTTGATTCTGATGGTACATGACTCTTTCTATTGTATTGGATGCGTGTCTAGCAAGGCATTCCAAGATATGCATTATAAAAAGTACAAATGTTAGTGTCGATTATGATTCAAGTATGAGTAAGTATAATACCTTGAATCGTGTTCATTCGTGAAGTTGATGGTTCTCTTATGTGGGTAGTGTTTGCTTGTTGAAGCATGATTCCTATGTAGAAAAGATTTCTAGTTAATAATGTGCAAAAATTGACTAAAATGTTACTCAAAGCTTTTGTTATTATGGTAATTTGTACCTTGATATGTGTTCGAATGTGAACATATTGGTATTGTTATGTTGCTAGTACTTGGTTGTTGGGGAATGTTTCCTAGATGACATGAAATCGACTTACAAACAAAACTTATGATTCAAGATTTTAAACACGTGATTTAAGATTTAAATGGTTCGAGTTCAACTTGTTCTTGTCATTACATCAAGATTATGGTGAGTAATTTAACTGTACCTTCTTTTGTACTGAATCGTGGACTTGATGATTGTGGAGATGCGCTTCCTATTGAAGTATATTGTATTTGCACATGGGCTTGGTTTTCCTTTAGGTTGATTCCTTTGCCTTTTGGGCTTTTGTTCTTCTGTTTGGTTTTGATAGTTTCGGCTGGTGGTTGTGGACTTGCGTTTTTGCTTGTTTGTTTTCGTGTTTTTCCTGCATACAGACGGCCGTGTATGAAATATGTGTATGTAAAGTGGAGTATTTGTATAAGCAAATAACAAATTATGTTGCTTTGTTTTCAAATGCGATGTTGGTTCTGTTTCGAGATGTGTTCGATCGGTCTTTGTTAGCTTTGGGCTATTTTTTTTGCGTTTGGTCTTCTTATTTTCGACTGGTGGTTCTAGACTTGTCGTAGCTCTTGTTCGTCTAGGCATATTTCGTCTCTTGACACTGGCTGCTATGTTATTTCTCGGTTCAAGGATTCCTGCAAACAAACATTTGTAACATTTTGATATGAAGTACATTTCAAAACACATGCATTGGGAATGCTTTATCTGAAGACTTTATCTTAATTCCTAAGGCCGCTGTAGTGTGGTTTATCTGTTCACATTTTGACACTTTGCACTAAATTGTCATATTTGATGTATGTTTGATGATTTATTTGTTGAAGTTGAAGAAGATACTGTATTTATTGGATAATTTGGTGTGGGCACTTGTAATTGGACTTGAAGGTGTATAAAAATCCCTTTTAATGGTTGAATATTTGATGAGGTGGCATGATCTCAAAGGGCATGTGGTTATTGAAGATCTAATGGTGAAGAAGTATTATGGGATCGATGATGAGGGAAACCAAACAGCGTCTACATCCGCAGGAGTTGAATAGTTCCTCAGGACGAGGAACAATTTTCCCCCCAATAATGTCGTCTGTCAATGAAGGTACAAAAGTTGCAAAATACTTTTAAATATGCAAATTACCATGGCAAATTGCTAGCTTGAGAAAGAAAAGCTAGGCAAATAGGAAAGAGGAAGCAAGTAGCCTGAGAGATGTGCTATGAATGACCCATGAAAAAGATATGGGAAGAACTGTCATGGCAACAGGGTTGTCGGAAGAAGAACCCCATAGAAGAAAAATACCTATGGTGGGAAAATGGAGATAAGGTGGCAAAATAAAGGCCTCGAATAAGAAGGGGTTAAGTCACGAAGATTTAAAGAAGAAAAGATGTCGAGGGAGAGAACCTTGGGAAGAACCATGGAAGTGGAAATAACCATGGGAGACGACATTATTGGGGGGGGGAAATTGTTCCTCGTCCCGAGGAACTATTCAACTCCTGCGGATGTAGACGTTGTTAGGTTTCCCTCATCATCGATCCCATAATACTTCTTCACCATTAGATCTTCAATAACCACATGCCCTTTTAGATCATGCCACCTCATCAAATATTCAACCATTAGAATAGGGACTTTTATACACCTTCAAGTCCAATTACAAGTGCCCACACCAAAATATCCAATAAATACAGTATCTTCTCCAACTTCAACAGATAAATTATCAAACATACATCAAATATGACAATTTAGTGCAAAGTTTCAAAATGTGAACAGATAAACCACACTAGAGCGGCCTTAGGAATTAAGATAAAGTCTTCAGATAAAATGTTACAAATGTTTGTTTGCAGGAATCCTTGAACCGAGAAATAACATAGCAGCCAATGTCAAGAGACGAAATATGCCTAGACGAACAAGAGCTACGACAAGTCTAGAACCACCAGTCGAAAATAAGAAGACCAAACGCAAAAAAAATAGCCCAAAGCTAACAAAGACCGATCGAACACATCTCGAAACAGAACCAACATCGCATTTGAACACAAAGCAACATAATTTGTTTTTTGCTTGTCAAAATGTGAACAGATAAACCACACTACAGCCGCATCCAATGAGTTAAAGATGCTGCCCGAGCCAAAGATAGTTAAAGGTTTGAAAACTCTCGCCTTTCTAGAATGTCGCCTTTGTGCAGTAAGTATTCTATTAAATATTAGGTATTAACTATTTGTTGATGATTGATTTCCTATAAACTATCTTTTTTAAGTATTTTCGTGGTGCATATGACTTTGTGTCATGCAGAGAGGGTCTAAGGTTGCTCATCATTTTTGTGATTCCAATTTTTGGAGCATGCTAAAAAGTTAACTCATGAAGAACTTGCGAAGCATCATTTTGAATGGGCATAACAAATAAACCATGAGATCTAACAATGGGAATGGGACGAATAAAATACTTGGTGAGGCATTAGATATGACATGTCAGTTTCGTATTCGTATCGTACATATGGCAAAGATATAAGCTTTAAGGATGAACTGTTGTGTTTAAACACATAATCTCGGAAATAGCCATTGAAATTCAGCTATAACTGGTTCCCAAATTTGATTCTTTGTCTTTTCCTTAACACTCAGAGAGGGTCTAAGGCTGCTCATCAGTTTTGTGGTTCCAATTTTTTGAGGATGCCAATGTTATTCATGTTCAGGTACATAACAGTCCTGAGCGATTCACTTTCACAAGAACAAGAAATATTGGCATCCCTGTTTGTTTTTGGGGATATACATACGTAGTTTGCAATGTTGTTGGAAAATATTGGTTTTGTCAAATTTCCTAAGTAATCCCATAAAGGATCATCAAACATAAGAAACAAACAAATCTTTCAACTCCATCCATTAGACTTCATTTTTCACCTTATAGCCACTATTCAAAGCCATGTCTATTCAAAGGCATTATATGATACTTACTTCTTGTATTTACATCCCCCGCAGTCTTAAAGCTTTTCGTAATGCAAGCACGACGTCCTTATAATGCTGTAGGTCTGGAATTATAAAAAAAAAAAGGCAAGTAGGTCAATTACTTAATGCTATGAATAGCCTGCAAAATAAAACACAATTGAAATCTTAGCTTGCAACACAATCCAGCCTAAATTTAAATACAAACTAGTAAACTAGTAAATGTCATGGCATATGTTTTTGCTCAATTTTTTACGTCCATATGTGCAACTTCGCAGGTTGATATTGGCAAGAACAGACATTATTTGCTTTTGTAATAATTTTAATTATTGAAATTGTCTAATGACAGTATCATCAATATATTAACTTTGCGTTTATGGATTTCAATAGAGAAAACAATGCTTTGTAAGGAATGTAGGAGGCAAATTGAATCTACGTCTTAAAATAAAAATTTGGAAAGACAAATCTAAAACTTAAGCTCAAAATGTCACCCTTAGAAGTAGTTAAGTTACATTAATAACAATTATAAAAAATAGGTACATAAATGTAAACAATACCAGAGCATTATTCAGTTATTATTCAGTTATTCAGGCACTGTGATAGGGCTAAGATTTGCAAAGGTTTTAGGTGAGTGATATTTTGCTCACACGTTGCCCAAGCTAGAAATGTGAGGGTTTTGACAAAACTGTTAAAATGCTTGTGATATGTCCAAGCATTGCCCGGGCTACATTTGCGACGGTTTGCTTGAGCATTGCTTGCACTATATGTGCTCAAGCTAATTTGACTATGGTGCATTGTGGCACCGGACCAAATTGATAATAATTGAAACGGAAAGGGTACATTATTATAGGAAAGGGTACATTATTATAGCACATAGGTGCTTTTTTTATGGTTGTCACTTGAGATTATGATTCAAAAGATAGCAAAGCCCTGCAATGTAGTAGATCTAAATATCCAGCTCACTAAACATGCTGCACTGAGCATAAAAATGCATACACAACTTGTTTCTCACTTCGATATTCAATGTGAGAAAATAACTTTTTTAATCAGCATGTTCTGCAAATGCCTTGAAAAGACCCTTTGACAACATTTTATGCCTTTTTGTCATGATAGTACCAAATAAAGATGCGATTTCTTCCCTTTCTCTTCCTATTTATACAATAGCCAGGTTGTGCAAATGGTCCTCCACAGATGGTATGCTCTTTTCAACTACAAATCGGCAGACCCAAAAGGGTTGTGTTTTGTAATCTATCATATGGCTGTTTAGGTAAAAAAATGGAAAAATGCTATCAAAGGGATGCAAGGCACCTGCAACTACTGCTCACTACTTCCCAAGATTTTTAGCCTGCACTTCAAGAAAAACATGTAGGGTGCAAAAATTGAAAACAAAAGGTCAAGTGTGAAGATGAAGTGCAACATAGCAGCAAGCCACTTACTGGTCCTTTTGATCCTTGGAGAAATGGAAGCAATGGTTTACCTTGCACAATGCCTCCAGCAAAAATTTCTACTATGCAATCAGAGCTCTGCTTGCACAGCTGCCTCATGCTGCAGCAGGAAAGAAACCAATTCAGGTTGTGGCTATGGCAAATCCAGCCGAGCAAGATGTCAACCTAATGGAATGGCTATTACTAACATATACAGCAATGTATATAATCAACATTGTTCAAGTCCAATTTTAGTATGGGAGGTTGCATTCTTTCATCCCATCAATGTTTAGTGCCCATGTTCAAAGAAGATGATGGATGTTTTCTTCTTAGTTTGGCCACGTCAAACTTGCTTGACAACTCTGTACCTAGACTCTGTTTATTACCGATGTCTTTGGATGGATAAATCCTGCTAAACAGTCCTATCTTAGAACTGTTAACTGGAATACACATGTATTAACAGATTTACAAACTGCCTAACAATGCAACTATCGAGATCCATGGCAATAGCATGTTGACAACTTGGATTCACATTTTTTATGAAGAAAATGAAAACGTACCTGTTGTGCACAAATATATCACGAAACAAAGAAGATTGTTCAGCAGTTTCTTATACCACTGCTGCCCACAGAAAGATCAATGAAATCGAGGACCCAAAAAATTGTAAGACATTAAAATGTTGAAGCGAGCTGCTGTATGAAAGTGATGTGAAGCTTTGCCGAAAGAAATGACTTCGAACATATGGCCAAAAGGATCATTTAAAAGTAGGTATTGCCAAGCTTTGCATTTATATTAGCATGTATTGGTGATGTAATGCATTTGAAAACAACTCCACACAACAATTGAAAAAAAGTGCAACTCAATAGCTTGGATATTCAACAGCTTAAGTGCACCAGAAGGTTCTGCTGATCCAAAGAGAGAACATATTACCAAACAGAAGAAAACTTGCACAAAAATTCAAGCATAAGACTGAATTAACGAAGACAGATTGAGATGTCATGGATATTGAAAATGGCTTAAAAGGAACGCTGCTTGTGCCACTTGAAGTTTACAGCCAAAATGGATTGGGGTTTTTTTGTCTCACGCCCTGCTATAAAGCCCATGCAATGAAAGCCTCCACAACGAACTTTACAGACCAAAACATTTTCTTACCTGATGTGTGATCGTTGAAATACCATAGTAGTCCGCCCCTTTGCTGCAAAGGTATATTCATGCCATGCTCTCAAGGTTGTGGTCCTACATAAATTAACCGATACCTAACTGAGCAGTCCCAAATACACCATTCCATTAGCTTAATACAAATGATTGTACTTGTTTGCCAGCATTGGTCTAGATGGTGGCTGTAAAAACGTTCATAGAACCAGAAACTATCCTGCAAGAACCAGAAAAAAAATGCAAATTACCTCTAGGAATTTGCTTGTCCAGGAATTTGCTTACTTTGAATTTGTCAAAGCTGAACTCATGAGTAACTCTGAATTGTGCAGAAGCCATAGCTGAAATATACAATGCAAATGAACATGCCATGGTTGCTTTGCTTCCTTTCACTTGCAATGGCCAGAAAGCCTAACCGAGCTATCAACTCCTCCGCACCACTATCTTACATTATCTGCACTGCCATCACCGTAGCCGGAAAACCAATATGACAATTGCCAAAAATGCAAGAACCCTCTCCTTCTGCAAGAACAAAAAACGAAATGCACTTTATTGATGAGGAACCATCAAAAATCCAAACAGATCGCTTGCTTGCTACCGCTTCCTGGATCTGCCTTTTCTACTAACTTATAACGGTCATAAATAAATTCTTAATCAAAACGGTCTGCATATGCTATCATCACAACGAGCAGCAAACAAACACGGTAAAAATGAGTCTGTCCTGCATAATATGTTCAACCCTTAAAATAATTTACCTTCCCTCGGTGAAAAAATTAGCTTCAGCCTTTGCTGGCGTAGGTGGATATTTGCTCAAAGCCACAGCAAGTATGCATGTCAAAGCTAAACATTCTGTATGAACCAATCATGATTTACGAGTAGAGATTGTACAAAATGCAAGCACTCCCTATAACGAAAGAGAAAACCATATCTACTACTGAAATGACAGCTTTGTTTAATGCAAGAATCTACAACACAAAATGGAAGTATCAAAGGAAAAAAACCCAGGAGCAAGCATTACCAGAGAAGATCCTGCCTGAATCAATAGAAAATGCATTTAGCATCATATAAATAGGATTATGGAGTCGGGAAAAAATAGGCCTCAGCAGAGAAGTTCAAGCGTTGATGATACCCTTGCAAGAAATTACAAAACATCAAAATCTCAGCTTCAACTTAATTAAAAACATCACCCAAATCTAATCATCCTATAGATTTTAGTGCTTGTCTGATAGAATGAGAGTTGCGATAGGCTACCTGTTTTTGTCCATATGGCGAAACTAATAAAGACTGCAAGAAAACCTTTTAAGTAACTTCCCTGCCAATATCATGGCCGATTTTCCATGGAAAAATTTGTGATGAAAGCGAAACATCAAGCAGCATATCCCAAGTAAAGAGCTTCGAAAAACAGCCTTGAACCATCTTGCCCTGAATCGATTTACAGATTGCAAGAGCTGGGTTAACCTGCATCAAAGAAAATGTACCTGCTCCAGTGATTCCACTGGAAACAAAAATGCTGATGAATGTGGCTAAAACCGACTAAAAACCATCTGGTAAGCTGGAAAATCTCCTGAAAAATCGAAAATGAAGAAAGGAGGAGTTAGGGTTCTACCTGCTGTAGCAATTCAGTCTCAACGGACTCAAAGACAATTGCTCAAGCGGAGCCGGAGGGAAAAAAGAACTGCTTGTGGCATCCGAAACAGCTCTGGCCTAAAAACCTTGTTATTTGAAGAATATCAAGAGGGGAGGAGCACGTTCCTCCTGTTCCTGCCTTGATCATGGCTAAGCCGTTTAACTCAGAAAAATTGGACCCAATGTAACAGTCGGGGAGAGAAGTTTGCCAAGAAACCAATATATGATCTGAAAACACATTTCTGGTTCCAAAACTCACGCTGCTCACGCCGGAAAAAGTGTTACACCGGCGTGAGCAATGATGGCAAAAACATTTTAAGTAAGTAGATATAAAATCAAAACGAAAGATATGCAAAAGGAAGAATTGCAAAAAGCTGATTGGTATATTCCTCAAAGTTAAACTTAGGTAGCTTGAGGCAAGGGATCAGTCTCTGATGCCATTGCCCTCATCAAGTTAAAGCTATGTCCAAGAAAAGGGAAGAAGGAAATCTGGAATATGAGGCCCTACAGTTTATTTAGATAGTAAAAGGTCAAGAGGATCCTTAGCCCTGGTTCATGGTCACGAGTTTTTTTCAGCTTCAAGATGCTGGTTTCATAATAAGACATGGTTATTGCCAACAGTAAGAAGAAATTAGTTTTGTATCCCTAGCATCCTCTAGGCACTGCGTATGCTGTCGTAGGGTAGAAATTGCAGAAAGGATTTCCCGTCTAAGTGAGCCTGGTTTTAAGTTATAGCTTAGAGAATATGTAATGGAAGCTAGAAACTGGATCATTGGGAATGCAAAACTATTTTAATCAAACATAGAACATGACAACCCAAATAGGGACCACTGCAGAAATATTCGCAAGGACAGATGTGCATTTAAACACATGTGGACGTCTAACAAGACTCTGAAGCTAAAACTACTTCTGTCCAACTCCTTTGCTGCAAGCTGGTGTGCAAATGAAAAATCTAACAGTCATTACTGCCATAATATAAAGCAAGTTACTCGCCAGCAGAAATTTCTGTTGGAATTCAATAGATCAAGATCTCATGATGTGTATTTTTTATATTGGATCTGACTACAGCAAATTAAATGTTTTGTTTTTAGGCAAAGGAATTCTTGCCCACTTAATGTGGCCTTGATAAATATCTATCCTATGTAACAGAATAATGAGCTTTAGACTACTACATATAATCTACGGCAAATTAGAGATTACATATGTTGATTCTACATACCAGAAATGGTTTTGGAGTTGAAAAGTATGAGGCAGGAGAATCAAATTCAGCACATGAAGCACGAATTGCGAGAGCTCTAATCAGATGCAATGTAATCACGAAGTTATCTTCACGAATTTTGGGCACAGAATGTCAGTGTCTACGCTTTAAAATTATCATCTATAGACCAAGTTTAATCAAAAGTAAAATGGGACCTTTTAGCAAAAGAGATATCAAATCCAACTGATGGCCGTTCTGCTGGATACTGTATACATACAAGAAGAAAAATAATGTTAGCTAACTTACAAAAATTGGAAGGCTGAAGTAACAGCATTTTCAACTCGAGCAATTAGACAAGGCATTGAATGCAAGCAGAACAAATAAGCAGCATGAGCATCACGAAAAAGCTTGTTTCAGTAACTGGATTCCAAGCACGACCAATCTTGAGCTCACCATTCCGTCTCAAATTAAGATAAGCGCACTTCAAATAATGTCCAGTTACAGGGCAGAGGGTTTTTATTATGTAGTACCTTCCAATTTAAGGCAAATTGAACATGTAGCAGAAGGAAAAGGGGTTTAGAAAGAAAAAGGGAAGATGTTAACTCTATTTTCTAGGATGCTAAAGTTGTCTGCTGTATGTTAAGAACATGGAATGAGTTGCTAATAATTATTTCCATGCTGTGTCGTATTCCATGGTTTGGCATTGGCAACTTCTCATCCCTGAACTTTTTGTTAATCAACAGAAAAACCAGAACTATCCTGCACCAATCGAAAAATTCCTGCACAAGCAACATGACTTACCGGCTGGAAGCAGTTTTGTGAGCAAAAGAGCACATTATGCTCACGCATATGCTGAAACAGCAGCATTGCATAGTTTCTTGAACGTGCTCCTGTCAACAGGCTTCCATTTGCTTTTGGAGTGAAGTGCAGAGTCAGGTTTTTCAAGGACCAATGTTTTTGCATGATAGTGAGGCATAGTGTTGTAGTTTAGCCCATGTTTTTATAACCTATCCTTTATCATCAGTCTATCAGACGAAGAAATGCACACCCAGGCTGTTTACACAGTAAGCAAGAAATGGTGCACAGACTATGCTATATGCAATGGTAATGTCGAAGTGATGTGATTTCTGGTTTTGGTATGGTATGCATTACTGGTGCCTTTTACAAGACCCTTAGAAACGAACGACTGGGAAGATCATCTTGCTCTGAAACACTTTTCTGTTGAAGGATAGTTGGATCTGTTTGATACCAGAAAGAAACTTATACCAGAAAGAAACTTATTCTTCATCTTTCCGTTATGTGACTTTTGTGTTAGCATGTGCCTGGGACTCAGATACTTTGTCCAGACTGTAATGCAGATTGATGGTGTGACTTCTAAGGTCCAGCCATGCATGTTAATGACAACTATAAGCAAGAACACACAATTAGGCAATAGGACTGATTTTATCATGATAACTACGTAACAGGATAATCAGCTCCGGACTACTACATATAATTTAATGAACCTCCCACTAATTTAACGTGATTCCAAATTCGAGATTGCATGTGTTGAAGCTACATACCAGAAATGGTTATGTAGTTGGAAAGTATGAGGCGGGACAATGGAATTCAACGCAGCTACCACGATTTGTTAAACCTGATGCAACACAATAGCAGAGTATGAATTAGTGGCACGAAATATTGAAGTTCTCTGAAGAGATTTTTTTAATAATAAACATCCAGACCGAGGTTCGAGAAGCAGCACTGTTACCTGTAAGAAGCTGTCGATGCGGTTGTGTGTGGGGCAATAGACGCAGTTTTTGTGCAGTGGAGCCCTAACGGTTTTTTTTCCCCCCTTTTTTCCGATTTTTTTCTTTCTTCTAGAATATCTCTAATATATAATTGTAATATGGAGGATAGGGGGGCAGCTTAATAAAAGCTGTGCATGCCTCAGCCTACCTTTAAAATATACACGTGTAGGCCCAAATTTTTTTAAGAAAGGTATCGAACTTTCTGGAAACTGCGGTCACGTGGCAGGGAGGGCTTCTAATGCTCTGGATTATTCATGGGCTGGAGAGCTCTGGACGATTGTGGAAACTTCGCGATGATTCTGTCCAACATTATAAAAGCAGGGTGGAGCCCTAAGCTCAGGCAAAACAGGAGTCGAGAACGGCCTTTGAGTTGAATGAACGAACGGACGTTTGAGGAACGGAATCTTTAGCCCTTTTCTCTACTTTTGATTCAGTCTAACCCTTCTGCTTCGTTTACAGCTCTTCTTGAAGCGGTGATTGGTACTCAGAGCAGGGTTCAATTTCATGCGGTTTTCCTGCTACAGCTCTTTTTGAAGCAGTAATAGGTGCTCAAAGCAGGGTTCAATTCCCTGCGGTTTTCCTACTACCATGGCAGGCAGGAGCTCTTTCAGCGTACCAAGAATCGAACTCTCAAAGGCAGCCGTTCTTGGAAGCTGGTAATAAACCTTAGTCCAGTTTTAGTCATGCATAAATTGTCATCGGTTTCTAATGCCATAGCCGCCGGGCTGCAGAGGGATCGACCATAGTCGAAAAAAAATAAAAAGAGGGAAAACAAAGCAAGAGTCCTTAACCCATAATCCTGAATGCTTTCAAATCTCCAATCCTGATATGCTGATTTGGGCGACGGACTTGGTGGAAGAAGACCCTTTTCGCCCTGAGCTTCAAGCTCATTGTGCAAATCATTAAATCGCTGGAGCAGCTCTTTCAAATATTTTATTGCATTGCCCTTGATCCATCTAGGAGTCGTGTACTCCGACACAAACTCTGATCTGTGCCCTAATAGCACGACCATAGGTTCTCAAGGCGACTCTTCCATTCTGTCCCGCATGGGAAACCCGGTGGTTCAATCTTCCATCTTCCACAAAAGCAAGCCTGCGGCTTCCAACGATGCATTTTGGTAAAGGAGATTTTTCAGGCGTGGCACATTTTTGCGAACAAATGGGCATGGCAAGCATATCATGTTCTGATATTCTGAGGAAAAATGGAATTTCGTTTTTGTCAATGGGGTTTCGTGGTAAATTGTTGTCTCAGGGGAGGTTAGAAGAAATCCTTGACCACCTTATGAGATTTCAAGTGAATTCTTAATCTCTGAAAAATTTTCAATGTTTGCATTAATAATTTATGCTTCAAACAACTAACTGGATGTGTTGTTATAGACTGGAAGTCTATAATGAAGAAAGTGATACCACCAAGCCTTCTCATTGCAAATGCATAGAAATGCAGAGAGTAGATTTGGTGCTCAATATGCTTATCAGAAAAAAACTTTTGTAATTGCAGCTATGCTACCCTCCAACTGACATGTCATAATATCATGATCCCATGTCATAATATCATGATCCCAGAGTTTGGTGCACTCCATGACTTAGAATCTGCATTCACAATATTAGGCAATCTGGGATTGAGCCAGACATGTTTAGCCACTATACCTTGATTGATGCTTGTGGTTGGTCGGCGTGGCCAAGTCAAGGAAGCGGTATATATATTTGAGGTCATAATAGTACTCTAGCACATAGCAATACAGTTACTCACAATCCCTTCCAATTTTAATGCTTAGACTACTCTGTAGGAAATGGTACTGGACAAAGGCCAAATGTATATGTCTATAACAGTGCCATGAATGTGCATGCAAACAATATTGGACATGTTTTACGACTGTATAAGCACATGACGGTAACATTGAATTGAAAAATGCACGAAAATCTTTTATGATTAAAATGTAGTTATGCATGCGTATTTTCTTGCATCTCAGCTTAAGGATTCAATTATATGATATAGCTATTTAAAATTTGCACATACATGCTTATTGATGTAATGAATGTGCTATCAAACTACTAAGGCTAGGATTAGCTTGCGTGAATTTCAAAGAGGTTGAACGACTTTACAGGTCATAAAGGTCATAATGTGGGATTATAATTTCCAATGTGAACAAAGTCAGTAATTGAAAGTTTTAACAAGTTGTTACAACAAATTTGTGAAAACAAAGATCCGAAATTCTTTGTTGCTACAGGAGACTTCAGACAAGTAGCACCGATTGTTAAAGGGAGTGGACGAACATCAATCATTAATGCATCAATAAAGTCGTTGCACTTATGGAAATTATTCAAAATACTCAGACTTTATGAGCCGATTCGAAATGCTACTGACTTAGAGTTGGTCCATTATGTAGATATGATTGGAAATGACTATAAATGTAAAAGGGTATCTCGAGATATATTTAAAACAGCAACGTGCATTGAAGCAACAGTCGACTTTTTGTTTCCAAGTAACATCCTACAAAATTCCATGGCCTGTGAGAAACGAGCATTTCTGTCTTCTCTGAACATATATATGACTTCTTAATGAACTTTACATTGAGGAATACCAGATCACAAAATTAGACTAAAAAAGGGAGCAATATGCCACGTGATGAAACTATTGCATATGGGCAAAGGACTCCTGAAAAATGGAAGAGTAATAATCGAATCATTGCACAATAAATTTGTTATGGCCAAAATCATTGGTTCAATGGCACAGCCAAACCAAACCAAACCAAACCAAACCAGTTACACACGGACAATTGTACACTGCAATGACACGAATAGGAAAAGAGGAGATGTGCTCATTTTGCTTGCAGAAGATAACACCACGCATAAAGCCACTAATGTTGTATATGAAGAACTACTAGAATAATACTAATGTACCCAGTATCACTCTATACAATACTATTATGTATGTAGATCCTCTACGATGTATAAAAGATCTATCGAGTAGTAATAAAATTCAAAGTCTATTTTTCGTATTTGGTTACGTCTATTTTTTGCCAGAGTATTAGATTGTCAAATCTTCTTTTGAATAACCACAACACAACAATTCCATTACACCACAATCTAAAAACTATTTGTGCACATGCTTGAATAATCCAAAAAGCCATTTATATCCTCAGATATTCAATAGAAAGCATGTATCAAGCGAAATCAATCAAAACTTTGAATCAGAACTACGCTAAACAATATGAATATGCATTTGACACCATGAATAGTAGGTTTAACTTCCACTTATGCTTGAAAGTTTGAGATACAAGATCTTTATCCTTGGTGGTTGCATAGTTTACCAAGTCCTTGGTGGGCTGGAAACAATTAATCCTTGGGAGGTTCCACCCACTAAAAAGAACAACTAGCGGCGGCGACTGCCGCCGCGACAAATTCTTGTAATTTTAATAGTATGTTTTAATCACGACCTTATTATATGGAATATGGAAGTATATGGACTATCTTGCCATTCAATTAAACAATTAACATGTTTAGGTAGTACTTACTTGTAGAAGCTACGCAATCTCGTCTTGGAGCACCTCCTTGTACACAGTGTTGATCGTGAAGGTTTGTTCATTTCCAGTTAGATTGCCTTGCTTGCTTGTGTTTTGAATATACATTTTGATGCCATTCTCTGATGTGCACCTGGATAGTGCGACATATAACTGGCCATGTGAAAAGACTGGCACGCGCAAGTAGATCCCAACGTGATCTATTGATTGTCCCTGCGATTTTGAAATTGTCATTGAAAATGCAACTCTGACAGGGAATTGTCGTCGTGTGTACGGGATATGCGTGTCTGATGGTGTCAAGTTTATCCTTGGCAAGAAGATTTGTTTTGCCCTTGTGGTTTCCTGTAATTATGTGTGCGTGTATCGATCGTGATAGAATGTTGTCAATTTGCAATCTTGTTCCATTGCATAGCCCATCTTTTGGGCACATGTTACGTAGCAGCTTAATGATTGCTCCTTTTTTTATGTTTAGTTCATGAGGAGGCATTCCAGACTCTCCCTTCATCTAAAATATCAACAGTGGCAAAGATTCAATTAAGCAAGAAATTCAGGCTGCTTTACACAGTAGATAAGCCAACTTCAAGCTCAGCCCGGATTGATTGGTTTGAGCTATCAAATTCCCAACAAGACAAGAATCCTCAGTTCATTATTATCTCTACAGGAAAATTATGTCAATATGTCAGAACCATCCTTATTTTGGGCATCGACGATCTGGATAAAATATACTGTCGATGCCAGACTTGACAGAACCTGCTACTCTAGACAGATTATGCCCCACAGTGGTTGCTATGAGACCCGCGGTCCGTACAAACCTGCCAAGCAGGATTAGTGTAAGGGGAAATGGAACATTAACGTATGAAAGCACCTTCTGCTTACAACTGTATGAATCCTACCTTGCAGCAAACTCATCGCCTCTGATCCCACTAATTGTCCTTGGTGGGATTGAGGAACTATCTCAGATGTACCTGAAAAGTTTGAAGTTACATTGAAGTTACCAGATGGGCACCCAAAGATATCATAAACATACATGACTTGACAAAGAAGAGAGTTCCTCTGCTTAACAACCTTGTTCTATAGCCTTTTAAGCATACAGCTTTCGTAACGTTGCCTATAAATTTATTACTGCTTGTGTGTTAAGAACACATCCTCTCAAGAGCCAATCAAGGCAACGTGCCCATTATGCTGTTGACCTAGCGCAATTGCATGGCAGATAAGGTAACTCCTCTATCAAGCATATTACTATGTGAACCGTATGTCCTTTGCAAAATGAAGAAAAACCTCTTCAAATGAAGAGAAGCTTCCTTGTCAATGTAAATTTTTCCACCAAATAGTTTCTCCATAAATATCAAAATAGATATGAGCACATTCTGGCTAAGCAAACAATTGTGCTTCTATATCTTCCCAACTTGAATTCAAATCTCATAATACCAAAGCACTAACATTAAATTCAATTACCTTGCAGAGTATTGACCAAAGAATATATGAGGAAATCTTAAAAAAGCCAACATGGGCTCCTAAACTATTTCGTCTTAGTTCAATTCAAAAACCAATTGAGCTACAAGACCAAGACAAATATGCATGTTAGCCACCTTTCAAGGGCACTAATATGTTCCATTAGAAATTTGAATTGATGCCTATGGTCCTTGTGTGGCTCGACCTTCGACTCATAAGACCGAAGAGGATTATAATTATGACACTTGACACGTGCTTTTTTAAAAGATGCACAAATCCATTCTGAAACATTAGCACATCAAGGGTGCCTATGGTCCCCTGGGATCCAACCCACGACCTTCGACTTAAAAGATCAGTGTTCTAACCAATTGAATTACAATAATTGGAAAACACAATATACCTCAATAATTGGAAAAGCCTCGTTGGGCTTGAACCCATTACCTTCAGCTCATGAGATCAATGCTCTAAACAATTGAGCTACAAGACCAAGAGAAATGTGTGTATCAGCCACATTTCAAGGACACTAATATGTTGCATTACAAATTTGAATTGTTGCATATGGTCCAAACCAACTTAGCTACAAGACCAAGATAAATGTGTGTGTTAGCCACATTTTGATTAGTTTTCAATTAGGGGAATTAATATGCTGCATCGCTCCCTTCCTCGTAAAACTTAATATAGCTCAGCATCCCTAGACTAATGGAACCACAAATCAAACATGTTTATGATCTGCTCAATAATAAATTCAAATTGATGCCTATGGTCCTAGTGGGTATTGAACCCACAAACTTCGGCTCATAAGACCGATGCTCTAACCAATTGAGCTACAAGACCAACACAAATATGCGTGTTAGCCATATTCAAGGACACAATATGTTGCATTACAAATTTGAATTGATGCCTATGGTCCTAGTGGGGCTCGAACCCACCGCCTTCGGCTCATAAAACTGAAGAGGATTATAATGCCAATGTTGACAACTATGACACTTGAGACGTGATTTTCGAAAAGATGTACAAATCCATTCTAAGACATTAGCACATCAAGGGTGCTTGGATATAAAGATAAAAAATGCAATTCTTCCTCATAAGACTTAGGATAGCCCAATAATTGAAAATATTAACATTTCTAAGCTAAAAGGACAAACTTGCTAGCCACTGACTCTATTGAAACTAAGCAAAAAGTATACAAAAGACTAGAACAAAGGAAGTAATCCCAAAGATTCAAGTGATGTATTGCATATGAACACATATATAAGTACATAGAATGAGAATGAGAAGAAGACATGCCTTTAGGCATGTCCAAATATGGAAAAGGCATATCTAAACTTGGAAGTATGGAAAAGGCATATCTAAACTTGGAAGAGCCAAGTTTAGTTGAGAGCCCAACGTGGCATCTCAACACCCCCCCCTGCAACGTTGGTCTCTCAATAAAAGAGAACCAAAAATACAATATATAAAATGTCATATACAATTACTCAGAAGCTGTTGATTACTATGATCCTAATGGGGCTCGAACCCACAACCTTCGGCTCATAAAATTGATGCTCTAACCAATTCAGCTACAAGACCAAGGCAAATGTGCATGTTTGCAAGGACACTAATATGTTGCATTAGAAATTTAAATTGATGCCTATGGTCTTAGTGCGGCTCGAACCCACGACCTTCGGCTCATAAGACCGATGCTCTAACCAATTGAGCTACAAGACCAAAACAAATATGCATGTTAGCCACCTTTCAAGGGCACTAATATGTTCCATTAGAAATTTGAATTGATGCCTATGGTCCTCGTGTGGCTCGAACCCACGACCTTCGACTCATAAGACCGAAGAGGATTATAATTATGACACTTGACACGTGATTTTTTAAAAGATGCACAAATCCATTCTGAGACATTAGCACATGAAGGGTGCCTATGGTCCCCCTGGGATCCAACCCACGACCTTCGACTTAGAAGATCAGTGTTCTAACCAATTGAATTACAATAATTGGAAAACACAATATACCCAATAATTGGAAAAGCCTCGTTGGGCTTGAACCCATGACCTTCAGCTCATAAGATCAATGCTCTAAACAATTGAGCTACAAGACCAAGAGAAATGTGTGTATCAACCACATTTCAAGAACACTAATATGTTGCATTACAAATTTGAATTGTTGCCTATGGTCCAAACCAACTTAGCTACAAGACCAAGATAAATGTGTGTGTTAGCCACATCCTATTGTTTAAGTTTGGTTTTTCCGGGGTCCCGAAAAGTTTTTGGAATTTTCCCTTAATTTGATTTCCTAAGGTTTCAAGGGTTTTGGCGGCCGGGAAACAATTCCGATATGCCAAAAATCGGCAAAATTTCATTGGCATTGATTTGGGTTTCGATTTTGCCTTTCTGAGTTAAGCCCTTCCAATCCGGCATGCGTATGCCACGATGAACGGGATGGAGTATGGAGGACATTTCTATCTATCTATAGCTAATCCCGGGTGGCTTTTCGATTTGCCCTTTTGAATCCGGCATGCATATCCGAGATTTGCCCCCTTACAATTTTGGAGAAGAGGATCGACAGGGTAATCATTCCCCTTTATGCAGGCATCTTAGATTTTGTAGAGGCCGTAACTGGTATGTTTCGCTCCATTTTCGGTAGTAGAGGGCTCAAAATCTGCAGAAATCATGCCGGAGCTACTTAATATTCAGCCTGGGGAGCTTAAGTTTCCATGTAAGTCTTCACGTTTCTTTCAATCAGTGGCAACGCTTTTCTGCTTGCAACCCCAAACTAACGTCCCATGGTGTTCAATTTCCGTTATACCAATTAATCAAGAAACGCATCTTTCTGATTTCAGAAACGGATGTTCTTAACTCTTTAACTTTCCAGCGTGTTACTTAAGACCTAATTCTCTTCTGCTATGTTGACCTTCTGATATAAAATATTTTTGGGGGAGTCTGGTGAAGTTCTAGGATTCATGTTAATCAGGTTCATGGTTTAGTGAAGACCTAAACCATATTTTTCTCTTTTCTGCAGTTGAGTTGAAGAAGCAGATTTCATGTTCTCCTTCAGACCTTCTGCAAAGAGATGGTAGATACGTTCCATTACTATGCAATTCTGCTTTCGATTTGAGGTAAAACATGGGCAGAACAAATTGTTTTCCTTCTCTTTATTAAATCCTTTTGCGCTATTCTAGATTCCAGCTTATATTTTACCAATGGATATCATCTTGCAGACTTGGTACTAAATAAACGAATTTGGTATTGACTGGCATATTGTCAATTTATTACTAGATAAAAACGTGCATGGATTCATTCGTTACAGGTAATCTTACCATTCTTTCTATTCAATGTGTTTTTATAGTAAGAGCAGTAGAGGAAATTGTTAAGAATGTCTAGCAGGCGTGGCACTATGTAGGAACTCTGTACAGTTGGTGACTATTGCTTCCTATAACTGGATATATTTCAGGCATGATTCTTACTCTTGCCACAAATGTTACAAGCCCAAACTCTAACCCTTAGTGGACCAAACAGCAAACACAATGATATTATCTACTAAATAAAGTATTTGTTTGACAGATGTAATAGTGGGCTAAGAGAACAGTGCCAGGATTTTCTATCAGTTGAGCATTTACTCCAATATTCCCACTAGAATGTTTTTGACATGTGGCGCCCCTTTTCTTCTATTTCTTGCTGAATCTTTTAGAACATGCTCTAATAGGAAATCTTTAGAAGATATTTAAGTGAAACTAAGTTGTGGAACTGCTGTTGGATTGATCGAAATGGAGCAAAAGTTCAAGGCATTTTGCTCTTGAATCAGGCCATAACCTCAGAAGAATTACACGGTTTGAATGCGAAGGTGCAAGATAGTGGAAGGCTCAATGCAAATGCAAAGATGTATGGATGGACCGTTAATTATGCAACCTAACAGCAATTTCAGCTGGAGCTCTGCCTTCACCTTGGTAAGTGATTTTTTGCAACCTAGCCATCACACTGGATAAAGCTCCTACATGTCCTGTAAGATCAAAGCTATTACTTTTCCTTTGGAATGCCTCAAAGCTTTTCTCATTGTCATAGATTGTGACAATGGTTGCAAACATTAGGAGTTGTTATTGCCAATATCCGGAGATGTTATTACTTGACACTTTTGAATGTCATAAGGACTGGCATATAAAGATCCTGTCTTTGAAATTCTCACCAAACTTTGTGCAATAGTTGGTTTATGCTACTTAACATGGTGGAACTTATTATAGCACTCTTGCAGTTTCAGGCTGACAAAAAAGTGGCTGAAATCATCTCTGTTGGTGTTTGTTTCTGGGCAGTTAGTAGATGGCAATTAATGACAAGGTGAAGGGCCCTACTCTAGACGTACCTCATCACGTAATGTTGATATGTGTATTATTCCTTTGGAGAATCAGATATTTTGCTTTATATCAGCATGAAGTCTGAGTTTGTACATGGGTCTAAGCAAAGATGCATTTGTTTTAATAGTTGCTTTCCCATTTCAAGCTTGCAAGCAAGGCACCATTTTGCTCCCGACTCTTCAAACACCCTATGAAATAAGAGATGGCCATCTCTAAACACTTGATGTTGATATTGCATGAGAAGTTTACAAGGTACCCATCATGGTCATTCTAATTCAGGTAACTATTGTTGATTTCGAGCACCAATTTCCCTTTTTTTAGGTTGTATAAAAATTAACACATTATTTCCCCTCCATACATGTGCCACGGGGTTTATCCTAGGATCGTTACATTTGCATGCTTGCAAAGAACTCATACATCAATGTTTAGGCATTGTTTCTCTGTTGCCTCATTTTAATGGGATGCTTTCTTGCAATGTTTGGATATTGAATCATGCAGTTCAAAGGAGTTCAAAAGGGCTCTACTTATGTTTTGCTTGATTTGTTGTTCGAGTGGTGATATAATATAGTAGTACATCTCAGGACACAGCCCAAGTGGAAGCTTCAAGCCGTAAGTAAGTAAGCCTTTGTCGCGCCGTTATATTGGTTTCCACCAAAGTATATGTAGTGCTTTGCATAGTGCATTCCACTCCTTTCTAAATTGTCCATATTATTTCCTTTTGATTGACATCGTATGTGTACTTGCAATGAAGATAGTATTCCAATTTGCTTTACCTACATCACAAAATTCTATCATCTGAGAACTCAATCTGGGATATTTGTGAATGTAACTATATCTAATTTGCATAGTGCATGGCATCATATTCAGCATCATACGTTTACTGGCATGCCATACATTTGACATGTCCAATATCTTATTTTGCACTATAATTTCTCCTTTTCAAGAGGATTTGCATTTTCAGTCCGTGTCAAGAACAAGCTAAAAGAAGTAATTTAGCTAGAAGTCATTGTTTTCTATTTATTGTATGAGTCAAGATATTTTGCAAACCCAATCAAACTCTCTGCAATATGGACATAATATACCACTGCAAATAAATGTCTCAAATGCAATTAGCGTATTTGAGTAGATCTTTGTTGAACTATTGCCTCATGGAATGCTACGAGTCAAGTTGTTTCTTATTTGGTCTACAGTTAAAGTAGTTTTGTAAACCCATTGCAAACCCATTCAAATTGTGCATATGGAAGATCATTGCCTCATGGAAGGCTATGATTTGTCCATCTTTATTGCAAATGTCCAACATGTTCATGCCACCAAGAGATTTCGATAACATGACATATGGCCTCATGGAATGCCATCATGATTGCAAATGTTTAATATGTTTATGCCACCAAGAGATTCCGAGCAAATGACATAACATGAATTATTTCCTATTTGGTCTACAATTAAAGTAGTTTTGTAAATTTATTGCAAACCCATTCAAATTGTGCACATGGAAGATCATTGCCTCATGGAATGCTATGATTTGTCCATCTTTATTGCAGATGCCCAACATGCTCATGCCACAAGTAGATTTTGAACAACTACGATGACATGAATAGCCTAATGGTATGCCATCATGATTGCAATCATGATTGTCCAACATGTTCGTGCGATCAACAGATTTTGAACAAATGCCACAACATGAACTATGGCCATATGGAATGTCATCATTGTTGCAGATGCTCATGCCACAAGTGTATCTCAAATATCATGTACTATGCAGCAGAGTAGGTATAGCTGTTAAAAGCCAATGATCCAAAGTGTACAAAAAATTGCAACATGGCAAACATTACTTTGAGAAACTCCATATTGGTTTTTTATGTTGAACAAACAATTCCCACTTGAAAAATCCACTACAGCTAAACCAATGTCAAACACTTGAAAAAACCATTGGATTATTTCCCAACATATACAAAACACCTGAAAAACCATTGGAATACCTTTACTTCAATGGTCTATATATCTTTTGATTATTAGATAGCATTGTCACACCGTGTGTGTAACCAGTTTATAACATCGTGCAACATCACCATCCACCTTAAATAGAAATCTAGAGTGTAATATGTGTCCAAACCCCTAACTACATAGATATAACTAAGTTCCAAAGCCATAAATCCAATACAATATTCTACTTCTTTTATTATATTTAAACCCTTATGCCGGTCCATTTCACACATATTCATCAAAACATCAACTTGAGCTCTACAAATATGAATACCAATAGAGCCTACAAATGGAAAAACACATTTCCTTCTACAATCCACATTTGCTAAAGCCCGGCAACGCCGGGCACTATAACTAGTTTTGATTAGTTTTCAATTAGGGAAATTAATATGCTGCATCACAAATTTGGATTGATTCCTATGGTCCCTTCCTCGTAAAACGTAATATAGCTCAGTACTTGGAGAAAATAACATCCCTAGACTAATGGAACCACAAATCAAACAGGTTTATGATCTGCTCAATAATAAATTCGAATTAATTGATGCCTATAGTCCTAGTGGGTATCGAACCCACAACCTTCGGCTCATAAGACCGATGCTCTAACCAATTGAGCTACAAGACCAACACAACTATGTGTGTTAGCCATATTCAAGGATACAATATGTTGCATTACAAATTTGAATTGATGCCTATGGTCCTAGTGGGGCTCGAACCCACCGCCTTCAGCTCATAAAACTGAAGAGGATTATAATGCCAATGTTGACGACTATGACACTTGACACGTGCTTTTCAAAAAGATGTAAAAATCCATTCTGAGACATTAGCACATCAAGGATGCTTGGATATAAAGATAAAAAATGCAATTCTTTCTCATAAGCCTTAAGATAGCTTAATAATTGAAAACATAAACATTTCTAGGCTAAAAGGACAAACGTGCTAGCCACTGACTCTGTTGATAAATAAATTCTCTGTTGATTAATAAATTCAAATTGATGACTATGATCCTAATGGGGCTCGAACCCACGACCTTCGACTCATAAGATTGATGCTCTAACCAATTGAGCTACAAACCCACGACCTTCCACCTTTCAAGGATACTAATATGTTCCATTAAAAATTTGAATTGATGCCTATGGTCCTCGTGTGGCTCGAACCCATGACCTTCGACTCATAAGACCGAATCGGATTATAATGCCAATGTTGAGACCTATGACACTTGACACGTGCTTTTTTACAAGATGTACAAATGCATTCTGAGACATTAGCACATCAAGGGTGCCTATGGTCCCCCCTGGGGATCCAACCCACGATCTTCGACTTAGAAGATCAATGTTCTAACCAATTGAATTACAATAACACAATATACCTCAATAATTGGAAAAGATGACATCCTAGGATAATGGCACAAATGCTTTCCAAATAGATCCGTGATTTGTTGAATACTAAATTTGAATTGATGCCTATGGTTCTCGTTGGGCTTGAACCCATGACCTTTAACTCATAAGATTAATGCTCTAAACAATTGAGCTACAAGACCAAGACAAATGTGTGTGTCAGCTACATTTCAAGGATACTAATATGTTGCATTACAAATTTGAATTGTTGACTATGGTCCAAACCAACTTAGCTACAAGACCAAGATAAATGTGTGTGTTAGCCACATTTTGATTAGTTTTCAATTAGGGAAATTAATATGCTGCATCACAAATTTGGATTGATTCCTATGGTCCCTTCCTCGTAAAACTTAATATAGCTCAGTATTTGGAGAAAATAACATCCCTAGACTAATGGAACCACAAATCAAACACGTTTATGATTTGCTCAATAATAAATTCAAATGGATGCGTATGGTCCTAGTGGATTCAAACCCACAACCTTCGGCTCATAAGACCGATGCTCTAACCAATTGAGCTACAAAACCAACACAAATATGTATGTTGGCCATATTCAAGGTCACAATATGTTGCATTACAAATTTGAATTGATGCCTATGGTCCTAGTGGGGCTCGAACCCACTACCTCCGGCTCATAAAACTGAAGATGATTATAATGCCAATGTTGACAACTATGACACTTGACACGTGCTTTTCAAAAAGATGTACAAATCCATTCTGAGACATTAGCACATCAAGGGTGCTTGGATATAAAGATAAAAAATGCAATTCTTCCTCATAAGACTTAAGATAGCTCAATAATTGAAAACATTAACATTTCTAGGCTAAAAGGTCAAACGTGCTAGCCACTGACTCTGTTGATTAATAAATTCAAATTGATGACTATGATCCTAATGGGGCTCGAACCCACGACCTTCGGTTCATAAGATTGGCAATTCAGCTACAATACCAAGGCAAATGTGCATGTTTGCAAGGACACTAATATGTTGCATTAAAATTTTAAATTGATGCCTATGGTCTTAGTGGGGCTCGAACCCACGACCTTCGGCTCATAAGACCGATGCTCTAACCAATTGAGCTACAAGACCAAGACAAATATGCATGTCAGCCACCTTCAAGGGCACTAATATGTTCCATTAGAAATTTGAATTGATGCCTATGGTCCTCGTGTGGCTCGAACCCACGACCTTCGACTCATAAGACCGAAGAGGATTATAATGCCAATATTGAGACCTATGACACTTGACACGTGTTTTTTTAAAAGATGTACAAATCCATTCTGAGACATTAGCTGTGACGTCCCCTACTCGCATACGGTGCTCTCACCGTATACAAACAGGAGTTCTTCCCCCATACCAGCCCCACACTGATACAGGGCCCTCCACATATCACTGCACCCGTAACGAGTCCCAGTGGGAAGAGTGAAGGTGTCATTCTACCCTGTCTCCCTCAGGGCCTACCTAGCTGCGGAAGCGTAAACATACATGTCAGTACACAACATATTCCTCCATCCACCCCGAAAGGTGGTACATCACATCTGCATAGACAATGATCAGCATCATACATATGGAAACTCTACCCAAGGCTCAGACTCGAAGGGATGACTGACGGCTTGGGTCTCCAGAGTTCATTGCAGACAGAATTCATGGCAATGGATTTGGCTGGCATAAGAACATGGCATAGGGTTGTCCACTCCATCCGCCCCTCCTGTGCACACTTTGCAGAGTAGGCTGAAAGGTGTCGGGACCTGACTGTAGCCCGCCGGATGCATAGCCGAAGGGGCTATTCCTGGGTCTCATCCTCCCAGTTCCGATGGGGCAGGAAGGGATTACTCCCTCCAGAGATCTGCATGCTGACTCAAGGTGACTAGAGGGCCACTGCCCGTGATTGGATTGAACCCACCGGAAAGTGTACACCACTTCACGGGTGTCGAGTCCATGCCTTACCCACACTCGGTGGTAAGCCATTAGACCTAGTCGCAATGATCCCTGGTAGGCCTTACACACCAGAGGGATCGTTCAAGAGTCAGGACATGAACCTCCTTATGAGCCAGTCTGGCCCCTTCACCCACAACTAGGTGTGGCTCTTGTGCACAGGCCGCATCTACAGTGTGCTAGAGAGGCTATTCTAGGAGCATCAACTACACAGCTTCAGGGCTTCTACCCACCTTCCCAATACAAGGAGTTCACAGAGATACATCATCCATATACATCACAGAAGAACTAAAGAACTAGATCTAATCTATCTCATAGAGTTAGGTTCTTTAGTTAGTGTCTAAGATCTAAAGATCTAGATAGCTGCTATGGGCAATTTAATAGTCTAAACTTACTGGTTCCATGACTAGAAGACGGTCTAAGCTATTAAATTGACCAAATACCTGATCCTTGGGTGGCTCCTCCTGACCTGAGTTCAACCATTCTGCTGAGCTGATCGAATTCGGGGAAACTGATGGCGCAATTCGTTTAGGCAGCGTCTGGGAGGCGGTTTTGGCTCCTGGGGCAGCCAAAACAGAGCTCTAAAACCCTAAGGACGAAAGCTAACAAGTTAGGGTTTCTCTACCCTAAATAGACATGGGGTTTAGGCTAGGGTTTCCAATTACCCATTTTAGCATGTGGGATAATTGGAAGGCCCCACTTGCCTTTAATGGCTAGGTGGCAAAATATGCCTACATGGAAAGGTGTGCTCACATTAATGTGCACATGTGCGCATTAATTAACATGTGAACATACCTAGCAAGTTGCCCCTAGGGCTACCTACCTGGCTATCCGCCGGGCGCATTACGCCGGCCGGAGTGGCGGTACGCGATGACGAGGCAAAGATAAAGATACGCCCCGGGACCGTGATATCGCGGCTGGAACGTCACATTCTCCCCACCTTGAAATGATGTTGTCCGCAGCATCGTGGGTCTCCCCACCTTGGGATCTTCCTAATCTGCAATCTGCAATCAACGTGATGCATACAATATAATAGTTATACATTTACGAAGATTACCCTAAGGTAATATTTTTATAACATTATTACGTCATCATACTATGGAATATTTATCAATTTATAACATCATTTGACAAGTTATTCACTAGCTTAGTTATTACGATATTAACTTAGACAAAAATTTTAACATTTCATTATCGTTCGAGGTACTCTTCGTTCCTTGCAACACATTCCAACAAAATTTGTGTTGCAAGTCTTCGTAGCTCGACCTCCTTGCCCTCCGGAGCGCTCTATTGGCCTGCAGGTCGACACTACGTTAGTACCATTTTAATTATTTAATAAATTTTTGGTTATATGGTGACCACCCCACCTATCTACATGGATGCATGGCTAATCTCCTGCAGAGGAAGAGGGTGAATCTTCCATTATGGCCGTGGAGACATCGCCCTACATGCCTATATGCCGCTCGTGCCTACACCCTAGTTGCCCAAATGGTGGAGGATAGGTCCTTCCCCAGATATGGGGCGGAAGGCCTGATTCCTCCTATCAAAGCATATATGGGGCTAGAGGTGCTTTTTCCTATCGCTGCATTCCTTAATGACCTCCTTTCTCTTCGAGGTCGTCTACTGCGGGGACGAAGTAGACTTTCTAATCTACCTTCCACTCGTCCAAGCGGAAACGCGGTCATGCCTACCTTGACATTACACCACGCCCTAGAGATCACCGTAGTGGTCTCATCATCGGTAACAACGCATGCGACCCATAACAACATAGGTTGCATGCGTGGATTAATCCTAACTTCACAAGAATTAACCTACACAAATCGACATGCCTGAGCCGATTTCCTCGGAGATGACCTTGCCGTCCCATTGCTCCATAAACTGTGGGTACTGTTTTTCCAAATCTTTCTTGAGTACCCATGTCGCGTCTTCCACCGGCAAGTGCTTCCACTTAACCAAGTATTGGAGGAACTCCGACCTCCTTGTTTTCTTGAAAGCTTTATCAAGAATCAATTCTGGAACTATTTCCAGCTGCTCCTCCGTCATTTCCAACAACGTTGGAGTGTCCAAGACTTCGTCTGGATTTGGAGTGTGCTTCTTCAACAAACTCACATGGAAGACCTTATGAATCTTTTAGGTGTCTTTGGCAATTCTAACTTGTAGGATTGATTACCTACTCTCTTAATTATTCGAAGGTCCAGCCCACCTTGGAACAAGCTTCTTGCAATTTCGATCCCGAAGCCACCGCTTCACCTTGATCTTGAGCCATACGCCATCTCCAACTTTGAACTCTCGGACGTTTCGATGCTTGCCTACGATGCTCTTTTCGTCGACTTCTTTGTCGCTAGGAGATACCCTCGCACCTCTTCCACGAAGCTGCCGTGATATCGGCCAACATCTGGCCGCGAAACTTCCACTTTTGACACCGGGATTGTGCCAAGTGTCCGGAGTTAGGTAATCGTAGCCGAAGTTGATCATAAACGGTGACATTTGGGATGATTCCCGCTTGGTGCTATTGTATGCAAACTCCACCAAGTGAATAAATTCTTCCCACATACTTTGCTTATTCCGCACATAGTTTCAGTAGCATGTCTTCTAAGATCCCGTTGGTCCGCTCCGTTTGGCCATCCGTCGAGGATGATACCGTGCTCATGGACAGCTTTGGTCCGGATCGCCGCAAAGAGGTCTTGCCAAAATGCACTCATGAACTTCGGGTCCCTCTTCGGATATAATCTCCCTTGGCATGCCATGAAGTCCGAAGATCTCTTTGGTGAAGAGCTTTGTCGTATCCATAGTCTGTATCTATGGTCCCGCAAGGTACAAAGTGTGCCATCTTTGACAAACTTGTCAACCACTACCATCAAGGCATCCTTCCCTCCATCGCCCTTGGGAGTCCCTGCGGATGAAATCCATGTTGATTACCTCCCACTTAGCGCTTTGGCACCGCTTAATGGCTCTAATGCCCCCGAATTAAGTCGTTCCGCCTTCTTCGCCCCGGCCGGGCATAGCCGACATTCCTTGATGTAGCGAAGCTACCGCTTCTTCATTCCCCGGCCAATAATAGCCGCCGCCAAGACTTTGAAATATGTTTTCATGAATCCCGCATGGCCAGCTATTGGGCACAGTTGTGCGGTCATGGAGGATCAATTTCCTTACACCGATGATTGGCACGCGCACAACTTGTTCTTATGATATAACAAAGTTGCCCTCCTTCTTATAATGCTTGAAGGCTTCCCGCTTTTTCCGTTTCTAGCCTCCCTAGAGAGGGCTCGCCCATACTTCATCGAAATCCACATCCGCTGGCAAGGACTCTTCAATCTTCTTACCAAAGTCATTTGGAGAGCGCCGAAATTGCATTGCAATGCACTCTAGTTGTCGTGGGATGCCTTGAAAGCATCTCGCTACCACATTGAGCTTCCCCGGCTTGTAGACTATAACAAAGTCATATTCTTCGAGGAACTCCATCCACCTCCGCTGCCTCAGATTAAGGTGTGGTTGCGTGAATACATACTGGAGGCTCTGATGGTCGGTATCCAATTGGAACTTCCTTCCCAAGAGGTAGTGCCTCCATATTCTTAACATACGACAACCGCAAGCAATTCGATCGTGCGTTGGGTAGCTGCGTCTCGGCGTCGTTCATCTTCCCGGAATCATACACTACCACACGCTCTTCTTCTTGCATAAGCACCGCACTGTGAAGCTATCTTACTCGCATCTGTTGCTACAAGCTTATCTTTCTCCGGGTCCGGCAGGGTCAAGACAGGGGCTGTCGTCAAAGCTTCTTTCAACAGTTCAAACCCCTTTTGGGCTTTCTTGTGCCAATGCTCTGCCCAATCTTTCACCTTCTCTGCCCTCGTCAAATCTGTTAACGGGGTCGCTATCTTAGCAAAGTTCTTCACGAACTTCCTGTAGTACCCTGCTAGCCCGAGAAGACCTCGTGCACATTCTTCGGCGCCGGCCACTGAATCACTGCTTCAATCTTGGCGGGGTCCGTCGAGATGCCTTCTACTGAGATCACATGACCAAGGTATTCCACCTTCTCCATTGCGAAGTGGCACTTTGACAACTTGGCGTACAACTGGTGCCTCTTCAACTTCTCCAGCACTCTTCTCAAGTGTTGTACATGCTCTTCAAGGGATCTGCTATACACCAAAATGTCATCAAAGAAAACAATCACAAAGGTGTCTAGGAACTCCCTGAAGATGTCGTTCATGAGCCTCATAATGCCGTGAACTCATAATGCCCATACCGCGTCCTGAAGGCGGTTTTATGGATATCTTCTTCCTTTATCCGGATTTGATGATATCCTGACCTTAAGTCGATTTTGGAGAAGATCTTTGCTCCTTGAAGCTAATCCATCAAGTCGTCTGATATTGGGAGCGCATACTTGTTCTTAATGGTGTGCTTATTCAACTGCCTATAGTCTATGCACATCCTCAAGGATCCATCCTTCTTCTTGACAAAAAGAATGGGCGCTCCAAACGGCGAGACGCTAGGCCTGATGAATCCTAGGTCGAGTAGCTCCTGCAATTGCTTCTTTAGCTCTGACAACTCCTGCGTCGTCATTCTGTATGGAGCCTTGCTTGTCGGCTTTGTTCCCAGTTCGAGTGCTATCTCGCACTCGACTCCCCTATAAGGAGGAAGCTGCTTGATCTCATCTGGAAAGAGATCATGGAACTCCGCGGATCGCCTTAGCTATTTGCTTCGGCAACTTGTCGAAAGCACCTTGTCTTCTTTGCTTTCTTCGATTCCCGCTCACTAATCTCAAGCTTGAAGATGTATGCCACCGCTGCTCACTCTTGATGCACTTGAACAAATTGTTTAGAAGACATACACCGCATGATGGGGACAACTTTTTTACCTCGTGATCTCAATGATCTTGCCGTCGGGCGTTGGGAAGGTCACCTTCCGCTTTCCACAATCGATAATGGCCCCGCTGGCCCAAGGTACTCCATACCTATGATCAAGTCATATTTGCCAATGCCCATTACCGCCCCCATCCGGATTTTAATCCTCGGCAAGTCGATGTCGGTTGATTCTCTTACCGTAAATGCGCATTTTTATCGCTCCACTTGCTAAGACAACGGGCCTTGGCTTTGACTTTAGTGGTTTCAACTTCAACATTTGAACCATTCGGGGATGCAAAGTTATGGCTACTTCCCGAAGTCTATCAAGACTATGAAGGACTTGGTCTTGGCCTTCCCTACCGTGGAAATTACTTTATCTTGGCTCTCGCTTGCTCAGATCTATTGCGGCAAAGATATGACACTCACCCCGAATGTAGTCATGGGCTTCCTCGCCGTCGCCGTCCGACGTGGTGTCCCAATCTCCCAACTCGCAGAAGGCCTGCATTCATGACGTATGGGCAGTTCGGCTGTCCCCGTGGCTCTGGCTGGAAGCACGAAGCAAAGCCGCTTTTCTATGCACTCTCGTCTCTTTTCCTTAGGCATGGCTCGCAAAAAGGATCGCGACCGCTTTGGAGTAGTTTGACCCTTCCCGCTTATCTTTGAAGGACACCGCTTCTTCTCCCGCCGCTTCCCCGATTGCTACTCTATGGGGCTCTAGCTGGTCCCGGGTCGGGTCGTCCCTCGCTAAAACCGCCTGTTGCCTTGCCTTTGTCCCCGATATCATCGGGCTGCCCTCGCCCGCTATTCCGAGGTCCCATTCCTTGCAAGCTTATTGCCTTGGACTCCCTCCGACATCTCGTTCTAGGGTTTATTGCCCCTTACAAGCTTGCAGATCTCCTCATTCGGACCTTCAATGTAGCTTTCACCGCATGCTTCTCACCTAACTTTGGGACATGACCTCGACCTCATGAATTCCCTCAGATATATTTTTCGATTTGTCTTGTTGCCTTGCTGCAACCTGTAGAACTGCTGCATCATGCTGGACTTGTGCTCTCTTGGAACGTAATGGCGCTTGAAGGCTTTAGCAAACTTCCTGAACCTGCAAGCATCCCTGCTTAAGCCATGAGCTTTGGCATAACCCTTCCACCAAATGCGTCTTTGCCTCTTTTCGGTTTCTTTGTTGCACCCGCTTATCCTTATCCTTCATACCATAAGCGTTGCCATATTCACTCATCTCGTCAAGCCAAGCTTCCGCCTCCATGCCTGACCTATTCTCGCCTGAGAATTGCTCGAGCTTCCTGGCCTTCCAGACATTTCCCAATGCAGAGTCCACTTTCTTCTGGTAGTCAGAGGTTCTTGTGTCCCTTTGCCGTCCGTCCGGGGCGTTCCTCTGCCTTCCATCTGTTCGGTCTTGGTTCTGCTCTTCTTCTTCCTCGGAATCGGAGTCTGAATCTGAGCTTGAGTCGGAGGAGTCCGAACTGGGGGACCTTCCTCTCTTGCTCCTCTTCTTGTCTCTTCCTGTTCTCCGAGCTGACGGCTTGCGTAGTTTGAGCGCTACCCACCGAACTCCTGCCTTGCTTGCGGCTAGCAAAGCCTTTATCTGCTCAGTGTCCGTCCTCATCCGGGATAATTCCTCTTCTGGGGTCATGGGTCCAAATTCTTCAAGCAGGTTCCTTGCCGGACGTGGCCTGGGCGGACTCTGTTCTTCCATGAGTTCTCGCCTGTGTCGTTCCCCTGAGCTTAGGCTTCTAGCTGCACACACAAGTAGTTCATAGCTATATGGTTAGTTTTACTTGTTCTCTTGCATTATTTATGTTTGTTGGTATAGTTGGGGACACAAAATACATCCACAAAACATTTATAGTGCCAAAGAAATTATATTCATATTTTATAATATGCTAATACAAAATTAAAACTTCCGGGATCAAGATTGCTAACTATTCTTGATGTTTGCCGGTAGGATGGATTATCCTCTAGGAACTTTTTTCACTTGGTCGTTTCCCCCGAATGACCCAAGTTCCTCGTGACGCTTGGTGAAGATCCGCCTACGCGAAGGCTCTCGCCAAGTCTTCTTCTCTCATGGGTCGGAGGTATAAGTGCGGTCACCGCCAGATCTTCCTTGCCGCCAGAAGGTATGGCTAAGTCGAAGACATCGAAAGTGCTCACGCTCTCTTTACCAGGATGGCATACTCGGTGTTGAGGGGTAACCGCGCATGCCGGCCAAATCCTGAGAGTGCGATTAGCATTGATACTCCTTCTTCGCCTCTGGGGGTGAATTTGCAGTGAATTACCGCTATTCTTCCATCCATCAGCAGGGGAAGGTAATAACGCAACGACCTGTCGTTGCGAGAGGGGTCCTCGGCCACTCGGTATCCAGCTCTGTGCCTGCTTGCAAAGTCGACAACCTCCACCGTGGTGAGCTCCCTGTAGTCTCTGACTGTTGCTGAAGCCCTCCTGAGGTCGAATTCGCCTCTCCTCTCCCGGGGAGGTGTTGCGAAAGAGCTTGCCGTTAGGATGTTCGAGGTCGCGTAGCGGATCCCCATCTGTTCCTGTAGAGCAAGGAACTCTTCTTCTGTCGGTAGCTTGTTCTCGGCCTCGTCTGCCTCCATAATCTGCCTGATGCTGCTGTAAGCTTGAATGTCGGAGGTAGACTCTCCCGTGTGGGGGAAGTCAGATGCTCCTCGGACGATGAAGTCGTCTAAGTCCGTTCTTCGGAGTTGGTGCAGCAACTCTTCAGGTCGATACTCCCTTTCCCTGCACTCCGAAAGGTTTTGGATGTCGCTTAGAAGCAAGAACTCCTCGCCTTCAACAATAATGGGGGCTAGGCTTGTAATGCCTAACCCAAGGGGCGGCGCGACTCTGAGAGTTTGCCGGTTTCTCTCGAAGTTTTGCCACTCCTGCTCTGCTTGTCGCCGCTCCTCCGCTGGGTCGAGCTCGACATAGTCTTCCTCCTCCTCTGATTCCTGTTCGTCTGAGTCCTCCTCTTCTTTTCCTTCCTGCTCCTGTTCATACTGCGTAAGGAGCCATTGTTCTGCTGCTATGGCTAATGGGTCTATGTCCAAGGGGGGAATGGAGGTTTCCCCGGTGTGTTCTCGGCGACGGTGGGTGAGAAAGATTTCCAAGGCAGTGTTGAAAGAGAAGTACTTGATCCTATTGACAGTTAGGACCATTGGCTCAGGTGTGCGTTGCGCTTTGTTTGTCAGGTACTTGGCAATGTTTGGAACATCACCTAATGCTGTTTGCAGGGATTGCCTAGGAACAAAGTAGCCTATGCAAGGGGGGAGTTGCACTAGTGCTTGTTCTACCCTAGCTTGGAACTCAGACAAGACTCTGCTGTAAGCTGGGGTTGCGTGCAAGGTTGCTTGGACATCTACCTCCTTCCTGAAGATATGGAAGATTTGGTCGACGTCAGCCTCGGCAGCATGAGCGCTGGCGCTGTACCATCTGCGAAAATCCGAGGTTGCCATTGGTTAATTGCAGAAGAGGGTAACAAACGGTTGCAAGAGCGCCTCAGGGAGTTGAGAAATCGGCTAGAAGGGCAGGAGCAGATTTGTAGGGTGCTATCTAAGAAATGAGGGGTCTATTTATAGAGAAGGGGGAAACCCTAATTTTTGGGTGACTTGGAAAATTCCTAGGGTTGGGTAATTCTAGTCTATCTGAGGTCAAAATGGGAATTTGAAGACTAGATGAGATGTTTGAACAAGGCTAAATTACCTAAAAGATGTTATACAACAGGTTGAGGATGATCTGGACAAGTCCTGGTGAAGAAATGGTAGGAGGTCTCACAGCTTGCGCCTCGCTCAAAAACTAAAGTTTAGTTCTTCGACCAGGCGCGAGCTGTGAGACATCAGTCTCGTTCCGATCAAAAGGTGTCCAATTTGGGTAAACTAAGGGTGTAAGGATGATGGGCTCATCAAATCAGACAGAATTGACCCCTTATTTGGTCGATTTGGAGCTGTTTTGGTCAAGTTTGGGCGAGGTCTCACAGCTTGCGCCTTGCTTCAGAACTAAAATTTAGTTTTGTGACCAGCGGCTGTGCCGCGGAGACACATCACTTTGGAGGTCCGCAAATGTCCTATTTTACTGAAATAAAAGCTAAAACTTACTAACTTGCCCTAATTAATCCAGCTCATGCAATTAAAGTACACAAAATTGCTCTATATTACAAAATTTTTAATTATTTACAAAAAAGGTTCTAAGGGCGTTCTCCCTTTATGCGGGTCGCAAGACTCATGTCCTGTCGCATGAGGGTTACCCGCTTGGCGTGAACAGTGCAAGCTGTTGAATCTTCAAAATGTTGCACTATCTTTGCCTCAGCCGCCTCTTGCATTGCCGGTGACACCTCATCCAGTGACTCTAAAGTCCGTCTGTGTAGGCCCTGCATCACTTCTCGCACTAACCAGAGCAAAGGGGCGCGGGGGATTAGAAGACCGTAGCTGCTTATTTGGAAGTGCCTAATCTCCCTTAAGCTCTCCTCTCCACCTCCTTCCTGTCAATCTTCTTCTTGGGTGGTGGCTTGGGAATCTTGGGCTCCGGTGGTGGCGGCTTTAAGGTCTGCTCCTTCGTTGGTCGCCCTCCCTCGATGATCCTAACCCTGTTTTCTTCATAGTACTTCTTTGTAGGCCTCCCATTTCTTCATATAAGCCTCGTGCTCCCTCATCTTTTTTTTCATTATATCTTTACTCGTCGGTGACGTAAGCTTCCGGGGCAGGTGGTGGCTATTTCTTCCTATCCCGCGCCCGGGTATTTTCGGGGGCTTCGCACTTGATTTTCTTTGGGGTTGCTCGATTCTTGGCTGCTTTCGGGTACTACACCGCGCGTCACACCGGGGTTTAGAAGAGCTTCCTCCTCCATCATTGGGGATGAAATTTTCGTCAGAAGAGTCATCGGAGGGGTTCGGAGGTTCGTCGGCTTGCCTCCTTGATGACGATCTTGGGGTTAGGCCTCTTCCTTGGCGGGACGTCCTTCAGCTTCCTTGTGCCGACCACGAACTTCCCCTTCGTCTTCTTTTTCTCTTCTGCCGCCTTGTGTTCCTCCTCCTCCCTCTTCCTCTTTTTGTCTTCCTTCTTTTTCTCCCGGCGTTCATATTTTCTAATGAATCTCGCGAGATCTGCTTCCTCCGCTGGCTCCAGACCTGTCGCCTGCTCTTCGTGCTCGAGGATCTCCGTGGCTGCATCAGAATGATCTTCTGCTCCTTCCTGCTGCCGGATCTCCCGCTCTATTTCTTCATATACCTCCCTTGTCTCCTCGTCCATGGAGGTTGGTGATGTTGCCTCGTCCTGCTCCACCTGCTGGTTGAAGACGTCAATCAGATCGGACGTATCTTGTTCCTCCGAGACGTCTTCCCCGTTCGAAGGTGAACAACCTCCTTTCGCGAGCCTGTCGCGAAGCATCTGTCGAATGATCTCAGCCTCAGTGGCGCTGGTGGTTTTGCCTGGGCGACGCTTCCTGGCGGTCTGTTTGGTTCGGGCCATGCTTTACGGATCGTCAATCGGGTAAAAGCGTCAAAAGATCGCCTAAGCGGGGAAGAGCGGATTTCTAGGACTGGGACGTGGAAATGAGGGGGGTCTACGTCTATTTATAGCTTGGAAAGTTTTAGGTCAAAATTCAAGTTGCTCTATTTAACATGCTAAGGCACCTATTTAATTAAAATTTACACTTATTTCAGACTTTTTCTACCTAATGGTCTCACAGCTTGCGCCTCGCTCAAAAACTAAAGTTTAGTTTTTAGACCAGGCGCGAGCTGTGAGATCTCATACATTTCTAGGTTATTTAGGTAATTAAAACATGCTATTCTAATTAATTCCTATCTTAGAACTAATCTTACCACGTTACTTTTCTCAAATTCATCATGTTTTGGTGATCTTGGCTCGATGTCTCACAGCTTGCGCCTCGCTTCAAAACTAAAATTTAGTTTCATGACGAGGGCCGAAATGTGAGACCACCTCACTTGGAAAATTTTGGGCTTATTCTTTTTAATCTTATCAAATTCCAATTCGCTTAATTGTTACTAGCTTAGCATAACTACAAAAATGAGAAAAATTTTCCCACTTTTCGTGGCTTGAGGATCCTATCAAGTCAGTACTACTGGAACATGGCCAGTGCTTTGCTCTTGGTCTCCAAGAACATTGCTCTGATACCACTGTGACGTCCCCTACTCGCATACGGTGCTCTCACCGTATACAAACAGGAGTTCTTCCCCCATACCAGCCCCCACATCGTCTGGGGCCCTCCACATATCATCTTTGCACCCGTAACGAGTCCCAGTGGGAAGAGTGAAGGTGTCATTCTACCCTGTCTCCCTCAGGGCCTACCTAGCTGCGGAAGCGTAAACATACATGTCAGTACACAACATATTTCTCCATCCACCCCGAAAGGTGGTACATCACATCTGCATAGACAATGATCAGCATCATACATATGGAAACTCTACCCAAGGCTCAGACTCAAAGGGATGACTGACGGCTTGGGTCTCCAGAGTTCATTGCAGACAGAATTCATGGCAATGGATTTGGCTGGCATAAGAACATGGCATAGGGTTGTCCACTCCATCCGCCCCTCCTGTGCACACTTTGCAGAGTAGGCTGAAAGGTGTCGGGACCTGACTGTAGCCCGCCGGATGCATAGCCGAAGGGGCTATTCCTGGGTCTCATCCTCCCAGTTCCGATGGGGCAGGAAGGGATTACTCCCTCCAGAGATCTGCATGCTGACTCAAGGTGACTAGAGGGCCACTGCCCGTATTCGACTGAACCCACTGGAAAGTGTACACCACTTCACGGGTGTCGAGTCCATGCCTTACCCACACTCGGTGGTAAGCCATTAGACCTAGTCGCAATGATCCCTGGTAGGCCTTACACACCAGAGGGATCGTTCAAGAGTCAGGACATGAACCTCCTTATGAGCCAGTCTGGCCCCTTCACCCACAACCAGGTGTGGCTCCTGTGCACAGGCCGCATCTACAGTGTGTTAGAGAGGCTATGCTAGGAGCATCAACTACACAGCTTCAGGGCCTCTACCCCCCTTCCCAATACAAGGAGTTCACAGAGATACATCATCCATATACATCACAGAAGAACTAAAGAACTAGATCTAATCTATCTCATAGAGTTAGGTTCTTTAGTTAGTGTCTAAGATCTAAAGATCTAGATAGCTGCTATGGGCAATTTAATAGTCTAAACTTACTGGTTCCATGACTAGAAGACGGTCTAAGCTATTAAATTGACCAAATACCTGATCCTTGGGTGGCTCCTCCTGACCTGAGTTCAACCATTCTGCTGAGCTGATTGAATTCGGGGAAACTGATGGCGCAATTCGTTTGGGCAGCGTCTGGGAGGCGGTTTTGGCTCCTGGGGCAGCCAAAACAGAGCTCTAAAACCCTAAGGACGAAAACTAACAAGTTAGGGTTTCCCTACCCTAAATAGACATGGGGTTTAGGCTAGGGTTTCCAATTACCCATTTTAGCATGTGGGATAATTGGAAGGCCCCACTTGCCTTTAATGGCTAGGTGGCAAAATATGCCTACATGGAAAGGTGTGCTCACATTAATGTGCACATGTGCGCATTAATTAACATGTGAACATACCTAGCAAGTTGCCCCTAGGGCTACCTACCTGGCTATCCGTCGGCGTACACGTCGGTCGGAGTGGCGTGTACGCGTGACGAGGCAGTACAGTATACGTCCTGGGACCGTATACTGTGCTGGAACGTCACATTCTCCCCACCTTGAAATGATGCTGTCCGCAGCATCGTGGGTCTCCCCACCTTGGGATCTTCCTAATCTGCAATCTGCAATCAACGTGATGCATACAATATAATAGTTATACATTTACCAAGATTACCCTTAGGTAATATTTTTATAACATTATCACGTCATCATACTATGGAATATTTATCAATTTATAACATCATTAGACAAGTTATTCACTAGCTTAGTTATTACGATATTAACTTAGACAAAAATTTTAACATTTCATTATCGTTCGAGGTACTCTTCGTTCCTTGCAACACATTCCAACAAAATTTGTGTTGCAAGTCTTCGTAGCTCGACCTCCTTGCCCTCCGGAGCGCTCTATTGGCCTGCAGGTCGACACTACGTTAGTACCATTTTAATTATTTAATAAATTTTTGGTTATATGGTGACCACCCCACCTATCTACATGGATGCATGGCTAATCTCCCGGCGTAGGAAGAGGGTGAATCTTCCATTATGGCCGTGGAGACAGCGCCTACATGCCTATATGCCGCTCGTGCCTACACCCTAGTTGCCCAGCGTGGAGGATAGGTCCTTCCCGTATATGGGGCGTGAAGGCCTGATTCCTCCTATCAAAGCATATATGGGGCTAGAGGTGCTTTTCCTATCAGTGCATTCCTTAATGACCTCCTTTCTCTCGAGGTCGTCTACTTCTGTGGGACAGAAGTAGACTTTCTAATCTACCTTCCACTCGTCCAAGCGGAAACGCGGTCATGCCTACCTTGACATTACACCACGCCCTAGAGATCACCGTAGTGGTCTCATCATCGGTAACAACGCATGCGACCCGTAACAACATAGGTTGCATGCGTGGATTAATCCTAACTTCACAAGAATTAACCTACACAAATCGACATGCCTGAGCCGATTTCCTCGGAGATGACCTTGCCGTCCCATTGCTCCATAAACTGTGGGTACTGTTTTTCCAAATCTTTCTTGAGTACCCATGTCGCGTCTTCCACCGGCAAGTGCTCTAAAACCCTAAGGATGAAAGCTAACAAGTTAGGGTTTCCCTACCCTAAATAGACATGGGGTTTAGGCTAGGGTTTCCAATTACCCATTTTAGCATGTGGGATAATTGGAAGGCCCCACTTGCCTTTAATGGCTAGGTGGCAAAATATGCCTACATGGAAAGGTGTGCTCACATTAATGTGCACATGTGCGCATTAATTAACATGTGAACATACCTAGCAAGTTGCCCCTAGGGCTACCTACCTGGCTATCCGTCGGCGTACACGTCGGTCGGAGTGGCGTGTACGCGTGACGAGGCAGTACAGTATACGTCCTGGGACCGTATACTGTGCTGGAACGTCACATTAGCACATCAAGGGTGCCAATGGTCCCCCTCGGGATCCAACCCACGACCTTCGACTTAGAAGATCAATGCTCTAACCAATTGAATTACAATAATTGAAAAACACAATATACCTCAATAATTGGAAAGGAAATAGATCCGTGGTTTGTTGAATACTAAATTTGAATTGATGCCTATGGTTCTCGTTGGGCTTGAGCCCATGACATTCAGCTCATAAGATTAGTGCTCTAAACAATTGAGCTACAAGACCAAGACGAATGTGTGTTAACCACATTTCAAGGACACTAATATGTTGCATTACAAATTTGAATTGTTGACTATGGTCCAAACCAACTTAGCTACAAGACCAAGATAAATGTGTGTGTGAGCCACATTTTGATTAGTTTTCAATTAGGGAAATTAATAATGCTGCATCACAAATTTGGATTGATTCCTATAGCTAGACTAATGGAACCACAAATCAAACAGGTTTATGATCTGCTCAATAATAAATTCAAATTGATACCTATAGTCCTAGTGGGTATCGAACCCACAACCTTCGGCTCATAAGACCGATGCTCCAACCAATTGAGCTACAAGACCAACATAAATATGTGTGTTAACCATATTCAAGGACACAATATGTTGCATTACAAATTTGAATTGATGCCTATGGTCCTAGTGGGGCTCGAACCCACTGCCTTCAGCTCATAAAACTGAAGAGGATTATAATGCCAATGTGGACGACTATGACACTTGACACGTGCTTTTCAAAAAGATGTACAAATCCATTCTGAGACATTAGCACATCAAGGGTGCTTGGATATAAAGATAAAAAATGCAATTCTTCCTCATAAGACTTAAGATAGCTCAATAATTGAAAACATTAACATTTCTAGGCTAAAAGGACAAACGTGCTAGCCACTGAGTTTATTGATTAATAAATTCAAATTGATGACTATGATCCTAATGGGGCTCAAACCCACGACCTTCGGCTCATAAGATTGATGCTCTAACCAATTCAGCTACAAGACCAAGGCAAATGTGCATGTTTGCAAGGACACTAATATGTTGCATTAGAAATTTAAATTGATGCCTATGGTCTTAGTGGGGCTCGAACCCACGACCTTCGGCTCATAAGACTGATGCTCTAACCAATTAAGCTGCAAGACCAAGACAAATATGTATGTCAGCCACCGGGCGCTAATATGTTCCATTAGAAATTTGAATTGATGCCTATGGTCCTCGTGTGGCTCGAACCCACGACCTTCGACTCATAAGACCGAAGAGGATTATAATGCCAATGTTGAGACCTATCACACTTGACACGTGCGTTTCTAAAAGATGTACAAATCCATTCTGAGACATTAGCACATAAGGGTGCCTATGGTCCTCCTCGGGATCCAATCAATGTTCTAACCAGTTGAATTATAATAATTGAAAAACACAATATACCTCAATAATTGGAAAAGATGACATCCCTAGAATAATGGCACAAATGCTTTCTAAATAGATCCGTGGTTTGTTGAATACTAAATTTGAATTGATGCCTATGGTTCTCGTTGGGCTTGAACCCATGACATTCAGCTCATAAGATCAATGCTCTAAACAATTGAGCTACAAGACCAAGACAAATGTGTGTCAACCACATTTCAAGGACACTAATATGTTGCATTACAATTTTGAATTGTTGACTATGGTCCAAACCAACTTAGCTACAAGACCAAGATAAATGTGTGTGTTAGCCACATTTTGATTAGTTTTCAATTAGGGAAATTAATATGCTGCATCACAAATTTGGATTGATTCCTATGGTCTTGTAAAACTTAATATAGCTTTTGGAGAAAATAACATCCCTAGACTAATGGAACCACAAATCAAACAAGTTTAAGATCTGCTCAATAATAAATTCGAATTGATGCCTATAGTCCTAATGGGTATCGAACCCACAACCTTCAGCTCATAAGACCGATGCTCTAACCAATTGAGCTACAAGACCAACATAAATATATGTTTTAGCTATATTCAAGGATACAATATGTTGCATTACAAATTTGAATTGATGCTTATGGTCCTAGTGGGGCTCGAACCCACTGCCTTCGACTCATAAAACTGAAGAGGATTATAATGCCAATGTTGACGACGATGATACTTGACACGTGCTTTTCAAAAAGATGTACAAATCCATTCTGAGACATTAGCACATCAAGGATGCTTGGATATAAAGATAAAAAATGCAATTCTTCCTCATCTAGCACCCTCACTGCCCTTGCATAGAGCCCCCTTGATTTGCCCCTTTCTGGCTTTCTCTCTCTAGGGTTTACAATCTCTCTCTAGCCCCAAAACCCCCAAACTCCCAAAAGGTGCTCTGACATCGATTTTGGGTCCCCAAATTGGATTCTGAGCACACTTTTTACAGCCACCCCATAGCCTTTGGAAGTCATCGCATAGAATAATATTGAGCTAGGCTCCAACATTTGCCTGACATTACCATAGCCCAACCAACTGCCTCTTGGCCTTGCCTAGCCTGGCCATAGCCCTGCCATAGCCTGCCTAGCCCTGCCGGACCTGACAAGCCCCTGCCATAGCCTAAACCTTGCTTGACGTGCCATACCCCCAGTCATGGCCACAGAAGTAGCCCAGTGTCCGGACTCACCCCTAGCAGGTGAGCTTCCACAGGCCACAGCACCCCACCTTGGGCAAACCCCCGCACAGCCTGCTGACCTCTCGCAGGCCGAGCCTGACTGGGAAAACCAAGAAGGGCCACCAAGGAAGCGGCCCCATACAGACGCAGTGGGCAAGGGAGAGACATCCTCCATGAAGAAGGAGGCCCGGGCCAAGGCCACACAGCCAGGCCGGCTCGGCCACCGAAAGTTGGCTGCCCAGGCCCCACAGGGCCCCCTCCGTTGGCAGAACCTTGGGCCGCCATCCAAGCTGGGGTGGAGGCCAATAGTGCCCGCATTGCAGGCCTGGAGACGGAGATGGAGTTTGCAACATCTCACGTGTTGTGCAGACAGTTGGTGATAGCGAAACAGCAGATCTCTGAGTTGGAGATCCAAGCACACCGGCTGGACGACATCATCCGATTGGTGCACTCTGAGAGGCAGCAAGACCGGTAGGTGCTCGCTGACATGCAGGCTTGCATGGATACCTTGGACGCTGCCAGCAGATGTGGACCCGCGCAGAGGCAGACACTTGTAATCACGCCTCAGCCCAAGATCGAGGTTGATGAGGCCAACACCATGGCACGGCGCGCACAGGCCACACTCCAGTTGGAAGTTGAGGAGGCTACGCCGCAAAGGCGAGGTTGCAGCGGCTTTGAGGTTAACCGTGCAAAGACTGAAGCTTCGGAGAAGGATTTGGCACGGATCGAAATGCAGAGCTCGACTGCTCATTGCCCAAAGAAGGCAAGGGCCTCTAGGCGAGATGCATGAACAATGGCGCACCAAGACGCGGGAGATGGCAAGACAGACCAAGCCTTGTAAGAGCCGAGCTCCGTGACTTCGGAGAACGTAAGCCGCAAAGAAATGACACACCAGCATCGCAAGCCCAACAACCCGCAAGACGCCAACGGGGTCGCCTGGTCAACCTCGAACGCCGGCAGCCCCAGCCCCCGCCGCCGCACCATCATCATGCGTCGCCACCGTGCCGAGTGGGCGGTGCCCCACCGGACACCGAGCTCGCGGAGCGCAGCGATGCAGCCACAACCTAGTAGTTCGGGGCCTGCCGGAAGAGCTGGGAGAGAATCTCACCCGGAAGATTCTCTCACACACTGCACACAAATCCTTGGGCGCATGACGTTTCACGGTCCAGACTGCTCGTGTTACGCGACCAGCCGGTGTGGGTCCAAGCCCGTGCCACCACCGAAAAGTAGTGGTGTTCACGTTTGTGGATGCCCGAAGTTCGAGAGGCCATACCGCGGCAGGCAGTTTACCAAGGGCACATCTCACGTATGCGAAGCCGGGGATCTTACCTGCAGCAGCGGGGAGGCATGCAGGAGGAAGTTCGCCAGGGTCAGGGACGCCCGTAGTCAACGCCGCGAAAGCCGCACTCCGCCCAAATGATACCCCCGCCGCCTCTGCCATGACCCTCCACACCGCCTTTACGGCTCGCCTCCCCTTCCCAAATGCCGCCCCTGGCGCTCCGCTTACGCTGGTCGAAATCGCCCCGCGAACTCTTCACCGCTCCGTTGTCGCTCAATAGGAATTGTGCCGGGTGGTGGTGCGAACGCGGGGTTTCCCATGGCAGAAGGGTGATAGCCTCAATTCAGTAGCTGTGGACATGGACCTCATCTTCCTCATGGAGACATGGGAATACCCAGGCCACAGGCTGCCTAATCTGCCAGGGTACCAGCATTTTTCAGTGTTCAATGGTTGTACAGGGAGACGTGGGCACGGTGGGGTTGCCTGCTACTACTGGGTAGCCTTGGCACATTTGGTTTCCCTCCAGAAGACCGACAGACATAACCGCTACTTGTGGATCCGAGTGCACCACCCTGGCGGGGATTAATCTTCCTAGCTGCTTGCTACTTTCCCCATGCAGAGAGTCCCTTCTATCACGGCCACCTGGAGATGGACAGGATGGACCCGTATGTCGATCTATATGATGACATACAGCAGCACAAGCAGATGGGCAGAGTTATGCTCCTTGGAGACTTCAATGCGCGGACAGGGGTGGAACAGGCCATGCAGCTGGACCCCCTAGCGGATGGCGTCGCGCAGCTTAAGGCCCCGCGAGGCGGTTTGCACTGCGGCTCCAGATGACAATCAGGTCACTCGCTTTGGCAGACAATTGCTCCTGATATGTGGTATCTTTGACCTGCTCATATGCAATGGCCCTCTTCCCACGGGTACACTTGCAGACAGGACAATCACGGCGGCGGAACTAGTGTCGTGGATTATGTCATAGTGGCTGCGCAGGATGTACACCTTGTCAGCCATTTTCACGTCAGCACGGACAGTCGAGACGAGGAGGCTGACTCAGATCACCTCCCACTCTATGTGAGGCTATGGCCCCCTCAGTAGCAGTACCTTGCCGACCTCGGTTGCGCTTGGATTATGAGCAGGCGGAGGGTTACACTGACATGCTCGCAGAAGCCCTCCCGACAGTTCTGCAGGCCCACACACTGGAGCAGCAAACCAACCAGCTGGTTGAGCTCCTCAGAGCAGGGGCAGACAGATGCTTTGGGAGACCTCCCTCACGCCACAGATCAGAGACCGCAACCTTCCCGCGAATGATGGTTTGATCTTTCGAATGTAAGGAACGCGAAACGCCGACTCCGCCTCATCGTGGATCGGGACCAGCGAAGCCAGCCACCAGCCATTACCGTGCCTTCCTCAAGGAAACAAAGACAAGGTACCTGGCAAGGCACCAAGGAGAAATGTTCGCCCACCGGATGCCCACTTTCGCTTTTTCGGGCGGTAGTGGTACTGCAGCCAGACAAACCGCGGGGAATATCACGGCATTGCAGTGGGGAGCAAAGACTCGCGAATGACTTTATGATCCCCAGAACACCTGACGGATGTTCCCCCGCAACATGGTCCACCCATGGTGATCACAGAAGAAGATGTCGAAGAGGGGCTGCAGCGTCTGGCTATGGGAAGACGGCAGACTTGGATGGCCTGCAAGCGGAGTTGCTCAAGTGGGCAGGACAGCCCATGGTGCCCGTCCTGACTGCACTATTCAACAGGGTGCTGCAAGAGGGTTTTTCCCGACCATGGACCACAAGCAGGGTTGTTCCGATCTACAAGGCAGGGGACCCACACTGTCCAGCCAATTACCGAACCATCATGGTCAGCTCAGTATTTGCCAAGCTGTGCGCGGGCATTCTCGAACAGCAGGTAACCAGATGGGCAGAGGCAGCGGAAGTCAGGGCACTTACTCAGGCTGGCTTCCGACCCCGACATTCGACCATTGATCACGTCTTCACACTCAGGACCCTGGTGGAGGACAGCAGGAACCGTCGGGAGGACCTGTACTGCTGTTTTGTGGACTTTGCAAAGGCTTTCGACACAGTTCCCGGGGAAAAGTTGTGGGCGAGATTGCACCATTTGGGGCTCCCTATGGATCTGCAGAACGCAGTGTACAGACTGTACGAGAGCTGCACAGGCCGCATGCAACCGGAAGGACAGTCATTTGCCAGTAGCATTAGAGTTAGGCAAGGTTGTCCTCTCTCACCTACACTCTTTGGACTTTACATTGACCAGTTGGAAGCCTGGCTAGCTGCCAATGGGGGGGACGGTACACAGCTCTTGCATCAGGTCATCCGGCAGCTCATCTGTGCGGATGATGTGGACCTCTTGGCCCATACACCAGAGGGAATGCAGGCACACCTAGATGCCCTGGACACATTCTGTCAGGCGACGGACATGCGGGTCAACCTGGCCAAGACTAAGGTGGTCCTCATATCCTCCTCACATCATCCGGCACCTCCGACGCTCACTTACCAGGGGCAGATGGTAGAGGTCACACCCAGCTACAAGTACCTGGGGGTGGAATTCCCGTCCTCAATGTATTGGGATGCATCCATTTGCCTTCGGGTGACCGCAGGTTGGAAGGCGTTGTACGCAATGCAAAACAATAGTTACTGTGGTAGAGCCAGATGGACCGGGGCCACGGTCACATTTGTTCCGAACCGGTCGAGCCAGTTCTTTTGTATGGGGTCGAGGTGTGGGGCCCAGTGGTGTCTTTGGCGACTTGGAACGACTTAGAGCAGGTCCAGAAGGCATTTTTGACGCGGGCACTTGGCGTCAAGCCCTCAGTTCCATATCAGATCTTGTTGCAGGAGACAGGATTCATGCCCCTGCAGCATGCGGCCCTCGATAGGCACATTGTCTATTTCCAGAAGGTGGCCAACATGGGCGACACTCGGCTCCCGCACTTGGCTTACATTGTGGCGATGAGCCCGCAACGACTCAAGGCTTGTTGGAAGGACAAAGAGAGCCCGGTGGGGCGGTCGGAACGTAGACGCACAAAAGGCCCCAGTGCAATATGACGCCACGGGATAGGCTGAGGGGGTACTTGGACTCTTGTTTCCTGGGGAAGCTCTGGGACCACCATGCTCTGGAATAGGTAAAGGTGGCACACTACAAACAGCACATAAACCCCACCCTGGTTCGAGGCCCACAGCTTTACCTGCGTTCTCAGTTGCCCATGAAGAAGCGTAAAAGAAAAGGGATATCAGCGTCCATTCGAGCAGGGCCCACCATCTTCGGCTTGGAGGCGGGTCGGTGGGTTGGAGAGCGCCGCCAGACGTACTTTGTCAGTGTTGCCCGCTGGAGGTTGTTGAGGATGAAAGCCATGCCTTCCAGAGCTGTCCAGCCTATAATCAGATTCGGGCTCGCTACATTCTCTTGGTGCGACCTGGTCTGCCCCTGCACGAGATACTCAGTACGCCATCAGTTCGATCCCTTGGCTCCTACCTCCAGAAGGTTTTGGATCTGCGGACTCACCTCTGCCCCCGGGCGCCTACCTGAGGTGCCGGGAATTCATGTGTATATATGTATATTTGTACAGCTGCCAGCAGGTTTGTTGCTGCGACGGTTTTTCCCTCCTAAAGGGGGTTTAATCCGAAAGTAGCAACGGGCTTCTTTGCGAGTGTAATTTGGGTCCCATAGGCCGATTGGCCTCTGCGGACGATAAAAGAACCTTCCTTCCTTCCTTCCTCATAAGACTTAAGATAGCTCAATAATTGAAAACATTAACATTTCTAGGCTAAAAGGACAAACGTGCTAGCCACTGACTCTGTTGATTAATAAATTCTCTGTTGATTAAAAAATTTAAGTTGATGACTATGATCCTAATGGGGCTCGAACCCATGACCTTCGACTCATAAGATTGATGCTCTAACCAATTGAGCTACAAACCCACGACCTTCGGCTCATAAGACCGATGCTCTAACCAATTGAGCTACAAGACAAAGACAAATATGCATGTTAGCCACCTTTCAAGGACACTAATATGTTCCATTAGAAATTTGAATTGATGCCTATGGTCCTCGTGTGGCTCGAACCCACGACCTTCGACTCATAAGACCGAATCGAATTATAATGCCAATGTTGAGACCTATGACACTTGACACGTGCTTTTTTAAAAGATGTACAAATGCATTCTGAGACATTAGCACATCAAGGGTGCCTATGGCCCCCCTGGGGATCCAACCCACGACCTTCTACTTAGAAGATCAATGTTCTAACCAATTGAATTACAATAATTGGAAAACACAATGTACCTCAATATTTGGAAAAGATGACATCTAGGACAATGGCCTAAACAATTGAGCTACAAGACCAAGACAAATGTGTGTGTCAGCCACATTTCAAGGACACTAATATGTTGTATTACAAATTTGAATTGTTGACTATGGTCCAAACCAACGTAGCTACAAGACCAAGATAAATGTGTGTGTTAGCCACATTTTGATTAGTTTTCAATTAGGGGAATTAATATGCTGCATCACAAATTTGGATTGATTCCTATAGTCCCTCTTCGTAAAACTTAATATAGCTCATATTTGGAGAAAATAACATCCCTAGACTAATGGAACCACAAATCAAACAGATTTATGATTTGCTCAATAATAAATTCAAATTGATGCCTATGGTCCTAGTGGATTCGAACCCACAACCTTCGGCTCATAAGACCGATGCTCTAACCAATTGAGCTACAAAACCAACACAAATATGTATGTGGTCATATTCAAGGACACAATATGTTGCATTACAAATTTGAATTGATGCCTTTGGTCCTAGTGGGGCTCGAACCCACTGCCTCCGGCTCATAAAATTGAAGAGGATTATAATGCCAATGTTGACAACTATGATACTTGACACGTGCTTTTCAAAAAGATGTACAAATCCATTATGAGACATTAGCACATCAAGGGTGCTTGGATATAAAGATAAAAAATGCAATTCTTCCTCATAAGACTTAAGATAGCTCAATAATTGAAAACATTAACATTTCTAGGCTAAAAGGTCAAACGTGCTAGCCACTGACTCTGTTGATTAATAAATTCAAATTGATGACTATGATCCTAATGGGGCTCGAACCCACGACCTTCGGCTCATAAGATTGATGCTCTAACCAATTCAACTACAAGACCAAGGCAAATGTGCATGTTTGCAAGGACACTCATATGTTGCATTAGAAATTTAATGTGACATTAGGGCGGATTTGGGGTCTGAAAATGGCCCTTATCTTGGGTTAAAGATTTCCACGTCAGATTCGCCAGGACCAATCAGGTTTGCGCCTTTTTTACGAAAGTCAGTATTACTTGGCAGGTAGAAGGATGAGCAGGCTTACTTGGCATCCACATGGCGTATTTTCATAGGGGATGCCTGCGCTTTTATTGCAACCATTTTAATGGCCCATATTTTTCGGGAGTCGCTTCGCCGCCCAAAATAATGGTACCGCCTACTGTCAGCGTCACCAACTCCCTTGTCAAATTTTGGCGCCAAACTTCAGATCTTGTCACTCCCCGGCGCCTCTCGTGCATCCCTCCGCCTTCACTCCTCATCCGCAATCCATGTCTCCTGTAATTTCGTGTTCTTGCCCCATTTACGAGAACTCCCAAGGTCAAGAAGTGGGAGGTTTTGTCTCAATAGGTTCAGGTGAGTATGCTGCCATCAACGAGGGGCGAGCATAGAGTTAAGCGACAAAGGCGATCAGACGTGCGGACACATTGGATAGGTAGGATAAAAGAGTTCAAGTTGAATTCTAGCGGCCGAAAAGTGGAAAGTATAACAATACGACATGCATATACCCCTTCTGATATGGCCAAAGAGCTAATCTCCACCAAAAACAGCTTCCCAAAATTGCCCGCAAATGGTAACCACCTTAATCGGATCACACGACGCGAAGCTATCTGTCAGCTACTTAACTGCGTAGAGATAGTTTCGCGTCGTGTGATCTCCTTATCTTTTCATTTCTTTCGTTGACACGTGTTTACAAACAAATTTATTGTGCAGGTTTATGTTTATCAGACGTCGTGGATGTCATTCCGGCCGAAAGTATTAGTAGTGTACTTGTCGTGTATCACATAGACATCGGAATTGTCCTTTTCCAAGGTATGGATGCCGTGACCTTGCGGGGTATAGGCATCTGGTTTTACGGACATGATTATAACGTAGAGCTTGAGGCCGGTTGAATTGCCCCCTTTAAGTGAACTTTGTAAGCCACAGACTAATGAGAACAATGTAATTGCAATGAAGAAATGCATGGCTGACGAGGTGCAAGCGGGAATGTCCAAAACGGAGGCGTGAGGATGAGTTTCAAAATCTTCACACCGTTTGAGGTATTTGCTAACATATTCGGATGGCGCGAGAAGTTGAAAAGCTCCAAGACATATACGTGCTTTCTCTCCCCTGCCGATTTTGTGGATGGCTTATTTTTGGTTCCGATCTGGGATGTTCGATTCCACGAATCATCCGGTCAACTAACAGAGGTCCGCGTAGTTAAGTCCTCCTTTAAGTTCAGATACTTTCTTCCAAAACAATATTTATACATTAATTGTCAACTAGAACGAAGGAAACAGAAAAAGAGAGGCTGCACAACTTTTTGGGAGCCGTTTGAGGACCATAAGACACTCCGTCGCGTGGATATTCGAGTATAGAGAGGGGAGGAAGTCATTTTACAGACCACCATGGAAAGTTTAATGGCCATTATCGAGCTAAGAGTGCTAATGGAGACAGAGGAGATTGGCGGCGACTTCCATTATTTTATTGATGGCATTAGGGTTGGTTACTGGGCAAGAGGGAAATGTAAAGTTTAGTGAGTTCGCGATCAACAAGAAATTGTCTATCGCCTAAGCGCATTGAATCTCGGTTTTTATTTGTGTTTTTGTCCGATGTTTTTTAGGGTTAGTATTTTGTCCGATATTTTTTAGGGTTCCGTACAATTATTTAAAAACGTTACCATCATCTTTTACTTTAACTTCGTTTTTTTACTATTTATCTCTTTGCCGGTTGTCTATTTTTGTCGGTGTTAAGTAGTATAAAGCGCCATCCGCCGAGAAGCCATGGCAAGAACTAAGCAAACCGCAAGGATCCATCCAGTGGTGTAAGGCCGGTGATTACATTAGTCCGCCTTCTTCATCGACTCGAAGTCTCGATAGAGATTCTCCTCCTCCGACCATGCCTAACGAAGACCGGAAAAGAAAATCCGCATGACAGACGGCGGGAGAAGCAGCCCGGAGTAAGTAGGGAGGTGCACTCGGTTTTGGAGACGAGAGGATGATGTGAGGGAGAGACCGGCGAGCGTAATATGACGCCGGATTAATTATTGGGCAGCCGCTTCTTGCTCTTCCCCTCCTCCTGCTCTTCGTGGAGGTGCGTGACCTTCAAATCAAAGGAGGAGGCCCAACGCCGTAAAGGGGAAGGCGCATCAGAATGTGAGGAGACGGCCGAAGAGTCGGCCGAGGAAAACCGCAAATGCCGGGTGAGGAGGCGGCCTAAGAGTCGGCCGAGCAAATGTGCTCCAAATGCTGGGGTGGGTGAGGGTAGTGGGCCGGAAGTGGAAGACGGCCCGGCATTAAAGCGCTTTCGAGATTAAGAAGTATCGAAGAGCACCGAGATGGTCATTCCGCGTCTCCCATTTGCCGTGTGCTGGAGAGAGATTCTCGCAAGAGTGTGGTGCGATACATCATACCGATTCTGAAATTCAAGCAACCGCCTTTAAATGCTCTTCAAATGGCTTCGAAGCAGCTTGGTGTCGGTCTGTTCGAGGACTCGCGACTTGCGACAATACATGCCAAGCGGGTGACCTGTCATGCCCAAGGACATGCCTCGTCTTACGCATAAGGGATCCCAGTACTATGGTCAAAATTTTATGGCTGAATACAACAAGAAGAAAGACCCCCCAGAAAAAAGGCCGTGAAGTGCCTTTGTGTTTTTTTCATATGTATAATATTTCTTAATGTAATGGCTTTATAAGCTTAATCTCTTAGTCCATTTCTTTCTTAGAAGCCTCGCTTTGCACTTTGTATTATTTTTTTTTAATGTTATACGTGAGGATCACACGACGCGCAGCAAGCATTGTGCTTTTTTGTTGCACATAGTAGTCTTCGCGTCGTGTGATCCAACCCTAACCCTAAAATGTACGGACAAATCTCCCCACAACGGCTGTGTCCCCTTTCATAATCGACAACGACTACTTGAGTTCAAAAGTGACAGCGCCTTACCGCTCCTAAACATCTTCTTGTTTTCGTCGTTTGCTTCGCCATGGATTGTTATGTGAAGTTCCTGGAATGGTATGCATCCGCCCCTCATGACAACGAGGAAGTTGCGCCGACTGCGATTTATCCGTTCTATTGCAAGGAGTTGGACATCATGGCAAACAGTAGCGAGCTTGGATGCTATCGCGAGGTTGCCTTAGCTTTCACCCGGACCGCTTGGTCTCGGCCAGACGTCCTTTTGCGGATGTCCACGGCTCGTGGATTCCAAAACCAGCTCTAGAGGAGGCGGCTTCCCATTTGCAAACAGGGAAGATGTTTTTCAAGAATGCTGCGCAACAGGCTCCTCCTGGCTGCGTCCTTGTGCTTAAGAAGGTATCTTATTTCTCTTTGCCATTTGCATTTGCTAGTTATTGCATTCTGCTCGGCCAAACCGAAGATACACTGGAAACAATGAAATCTTTAAGCTAAGGGGGGTCAGTTATGTGTGATGATGCTGACTATGACATAGAAATGGAGATAGATCTACAAGAAGAAGAGCAAGAATGTAGGAGTTTTAGCTTCGACGCACTGGCCTTGGGTGAACCAGAGGAGGGAGATGATTCTGAAGGTGATGAGGATGGGGATGAGGATGAAAAGAAGTTGTCTGACATAACGCCAATTTTAGTGGAAGGCAAAGAATACCTATTGCTAAGTGATATACTGAGGAACCCGTCTTTGTTACGAATGTGTGCTAGGGAAGACGAGCTTATCAGTACCTTGGCCGAATGGGTAAACTTAGGCCTAGATTTTGAAGAGGATTTGGACAAAGAGATGTTCCGCCTTCCACCTTCTGCTCCGATGGCATCATCATCTTCCTCTAGCAAGCGACCATGCCAAGATAGCAGTCCGCAGCGCCCAGAGCTGCCCGTGGACATCACCCTTGCAGTGGTGATGAAGAGATTCAAGGAGATCCATGATGAAAACAACCGTCTCGTCGCCGAGAACAATGAGGCGGTCGACAGATTAGCCTTCACGAGGGAGCTGCTGCACGAGCGAGACGTTGAGCTCGTGGAAACATTCGCCATGTACCAAGAGGCGACGAGCCGCAGGGCCGAGGCAGTTGAAACTGCTCACATGATTTCGCATGCCTTAGAAGATATGGAGAAGAAGCTCCGAGCTGCGGAGGATGAGAACTTGAGCCTTACGGCCGGTTTGCGGGACATGAAAATCAGCTAGAGGATCATGAAGATCCCTAGCCGTTGTATCTATCTATTTTTGCTTCAAAGAAAAGTTTTCTCTATTTTTGCTTCTATCTATCCTCTTGTTCCAATGTATGTTACGTTTTATTAAAATATCACCACGACGAAATGCCTTGCTTGCAATTAGGTAGCAATCAATGGATTTCGGCGTCATGCCGTTTCTATTTTGCTTCAATGAGAAGTTCTATCTTTAGTTATGTATCGGTAAAATTACTTATGTATAGATTGTATCACCGAAATTATCAATAAAAAATTATCACACGAGCTTTCTCTGCAAGAAAAGGCGTTAGAAGAAACTTGGTCCTTTTCCTCACACGCGAGAAGTAGCGGTCCATTTTCCTCGACCACGGCATCGTTCAAGGCGTCGTGTGACTCAAGCTACTACGAAATCCCTGTTATAAATAGAAGACCTTCTATCTTGCCTTCGACCTCCGATCCTCTTCCGCCTTCCGCCTTCTGCTCATCTTCTCCGCCTTCCGCCTTTCGCCTTCTCCTCCGATGGCATCTTCATCCTCCTCCAGCAAGCGACCGCGCCCAGAGCTGCCCGCGGACATCACCCTTGCTGTGGTGATGAAGAGATTCAAGGAGGTTCACGGAAACGGCCCGCCTCGTTGCCGAAGATGGAGGCGGTGGACGTGTTAGAATTCACGAGGGGTCTTTGCATGAGGCGAGACCTTGAGCTCGGCGGCAACATTAACCAGAGGTACCGAGAGGCCAATAGCCGTAGGGTCGAGGCAGTTTTAACTGCACACAATATTTTGCAGGCGCTAGAAGATATGGAGAAGAAGCTTCGAGCTGCGGAGGATGAGAACGCAGCTTTACGGCTTCAGCTACAGGATCATGAAGATCCCTAGCCATTGTATATATATTTTTTGTTTCAAAGAAAAGTTTGCTCTGTTCTTCTATCTGTTCTCTTGTTTTATTTTATTAAAAGATCACATGACGTGAAATGCCATGCTTGCAATTACGTAGCAATCAATGGATTTCGCGTCGTATGATCTCCACAACGTACACCTCGTTGTATGTATAAATTCCTAATTTATTAATGGAAAAGTATATGTAACACAAATATCTAGCTAGATTATGTGATAACTGCGGGTAAATGCTAATTTGCATTTGGATGACAACGTCTATTCACATACGTGGCATGTGGATGGCGTCATGCCAGGGCGTGGCATCTTGTTGCCGCCACAATAACACTGTCTTTTGTACGGCCTGCATACAGTACGGCTATGATATGACAAATCCCATGATGCGAACATAGGCTACCGTTGCCTAATTGCATGCTATAATTTCAGCCTCGTAGGATTATTACACAACTTTATTTGATTTTCGCAACCGTAGATTCCAACGTATCTCTACTTTCTATATAAAGCGTCGGAGGCCTTTGTCTTCTCCTATCCGCCATCTCTGTTCTACCACATCCGCCCTCGGCCATCTCTCCTGTTCTCCCATCACTTTCAATGGCCTCCAGCTCGGTTCCATCCCGCCGAGATCTTGTCTCAAGTTACGGTCAAGGAAATTAAGAACATTCGTCTTTGAAGCGGAGGAACGGATCCGCCTTCTAAAAAAAAAAAAAATGATGAAGACGTCGCCAATTTGGTTTTGGCAGAGGACAAGGCCGCCTTCTATAGGGAGGTGATTTTAGTGCTTGCGACAATCGGGCGGGGCCTTAGACCGCGAATTGCGCCCGAGATATAGCCTCAAGAGAGGCTTAGGGCCGAATCAGGCGGGAGAGGGCTGCCCGAGCTCAACTCGATGAGCGGGAAGATAAGGTTGCGGAATATGAGAACGTGGTTGCGGGGCAGGCAATCATGTTGGAGGAGCAGAAAAAAATTATCACTGCCCTCCAGGAAGAGCTTGTCCGTCGATAATAGGCATCGGGCTCCTCCTAGAGGGGCCCATTTTTTTTTTAATGTTTGTAATTATTTTATTTCTCAATGGGAAAAGTTTTTGACAAATGTGCCGAATATTACGTTTCCTATTTTTTATTTTCAATATCCGTGGTAGAGAGAATGACAAGACAGATCACACGAAGCGAAACCCTTCATAGGGTTTTAAAGTTCGTGTGCAGATTTCGCGTGGTGTGATATAGTGTAGTTAGAATAGTTATTAATGTGTTCCAGCGGACAGTACCATTAATGTGCTCTAGCGGACAACCGACATAATCCGCTCGACACGTGCGACAGCAGCCGACTGTGTTTAATATGTTCAAGCGCTAATATGTATAAATTGAGGTCCTTGCATTGTGCTCCTTCCGCCGGTTAGAGTCTTTGCTCCTCACTTCTATAATCTTAACGTCCCTCCCATTTGTCATCTATGGCCTCCACATCCTCAACCGCTGATAAGGGAAAACGCAAGAGGATAGAACTCCCTTCTGACATAGTGTTGGGTGTTCTAATGAAGAGGTTGAAGGAGCAAGATGATCTTCTAAAGGAAAACGCCGTTACAATTCAGCAAAAAGAAGAAGAGAATGAATTCAACCTTCTCATGCCAGAGCCGGGAGAGGCAAATCAAAGGCGGTTGAATAGAAGGCGGACGGGGATGACATGCCCCAACAACGCTGCTTGAGGTGGTTATGACAAAGAACGAGGTTGCTAATTGAGCGTAAGAACATGTTGTGCTATTGGGACAGGAGCGGGACATGTACAAAGAGATGGTGGACAGATTGCTTATGGGCCGAAGGTCGTGGGTTCGAGCCCCACTAAGACCATAGGCACATTGGGGCGGATTTGGGGTCTCAAAATGGCCTCCTATCAGCCATTCCACGTCATATTTCCGCTCCTTTTTTCCCATGCCACCTAGGATACCAAACTCTCATAATTACAGATTTGCTTGGAATATTCTTCCTAATAAGGGGATTGCACATTCATGGCGCCATATGTATTTAATTACGTTGGTTGTCGGGACGGTGATGCAACACGTGGCGCTTCTAAAATGCCACTTGCATTATAGCATACCGGCAACTCATGACGGTGTCTCTTGGGTTGTCAGTTACCAAGCGTGCGCGTCACCGCCTTCTACATTTCAAAATTTGAATGTGTAGGTTGAAGCTTTGTATCGATCGGACTTTCATTTCGATTTTGCCGCCTAGCGCCTTAACCGATCTTCACTTCATCCTAATACAGGCTTCCCGCCCCCTACAATTCGAAATTTGAATTTGCTTAATGTATAAAAGCATGGATTGTAGGAGAATGGACTTTTCGATTTCCATATGCACGTTGCAAATTTCAAAAAACGGTTAGTACGGACGTTCGGCTCACACGGTTTAATTGTGTTGGGGCATAAAAATACCACACCTTCATTTCGCGCCGTGCGATCTACACAGTATGGAAGTTGCTTGTTGTCAAATTAAACTTAAACACAAGTGAGGTCGGCACTTACGTGGTTTTCTCGAGGAGGGTTTGGAGTGTTTTGTTTTTAAATCCCAATTATCGACATAGTGTGACGTAGCATCTTGGTATTAAATAGTATGTTAAATTTGAATTATATCGGTGTTCATTTTCAGGTTAAACTCAAATCATATAGGTTTAGGAATAAGGTTAAAAAAGGAAGATATTGGATATTTAGGAATAAGGTTAAAAAAGGAAGATATTGGATATTTAGGAATGAGGTTAAAAAAGGAAGATATTGGATATGGCTCAAATTTCGAGATATGCACATAATGTCATGTAATGATGGTTGATAGGACTGGAATACGAATCATTCCTACGAATTTCACGTCTAATCCAGCCTATATCTATTCCAGCCTAGATTGGCGCCCATTCTCCCCCCAATCTCCGCCCAATCTTCGCTAGATCCTCCGCCCAATTTCTCTAGTCCATCGCCATGAAGAGATCAGCTACGGAAGAGCCGGAGGTGTCCTCCAAGAGGCGCCTATTACAGCTGGAAGAGGTGTTCCCTCCGCTGCCCACGGTTCTTGCTCTGAATGCCTCTGATTCCTCTGATTCCTCTGATTCCTTTGACGAGGAATCAGAGAATGAGGAATCAGAGGAAATTTCGGAGCAGGAGTTCATCACAGGTGTTCTTGAAGGCTGGATAGGAGATTCTTCAGAGAATGAGTGGTCTACCGAAGGAGAAGAAGCCGAAGATGATGAAGAAGATGAAGAAGTTGAAGACGAATCCGCTGACTTCGAGGAGCTCATGGCGTTAGTTCATGGTACATGCATGTTTTCTTTCTTTTCTTAAGCATTCAACTAACGGTTATTTCTTTTTTTTTTTTTGCAGATGGTGAAGCAGATGAATGAAATTTGTTAGGGCAGAGCACCTCTTATTTTTTTTCCTTGTTCTTAGCCTCCAGCTTGCCTCCAGCTTCTTACCATATGACTGCAAGCCTCCGGGTTTTTTTGTTGTGAATAGTTGAAGCCTCCGGGCATTTAAATTTACAAAATGATGTTCTGATGTAAAGCCATACGGCCATAAAAAATTTTGAATGTAAAAAGTTTTTGTTTCTAATTCCATTTGAATACCTAACTTGTTTTTTTACTGTACATGTGTTACCACTCTTAAGTACATAAGTCATTATCCCTTTTCAAAGAGCATATTATTTTTCAAGAAGGATCACACCAAGCGAATAGTACATATGCAACAAAAATGGAACACACTAAATTCGCATCGTGTGATCCACTTTCTTAATTGTTGTCAAATTAAAATTAAACACAAGTCCCTCATCAATAGTCTCCCATTTGCATATAAAATATCTATCATTCCAAGTTATATTTTGTTTTATGAACTAAAATGGCCTCCTATCAGCCATTCCACGTCATATTTCCGCTCCTTGGGATTTGGGGTCTCAAAATGGCCTCCTATCCGCCATTCCACGTCATATTTCCGCTCTTTTTTCCCGTCAGATTTGCTTGGAATATTCTCCCGGAATAAGGGGGATCGCACATTTATGGCGCCATATGTATTTAATTACATTTGGTTGTCGGATAGATTGACCCTAAACACGTGGGCGCTTCTAAAAGCCACTTGCATTATAGCATACCGGCAACTCATGACGGTGTCTCTTGGTTTGTCAGATACCAAGCATGCGCATCACCGATTCTTGTCTTGCCCTATTTTCATTTAGAGTCCATGGCCATACAAGCTTCCCGCCTTCTACATTTCAAAATTTGAATGTGTAGGTTGAAGCTTTGTATCAGACTTTTCGTTTAGGTATTGCGATTGCGCCTTTAAAAGTTAAATAACCGGGATCTTTACTTCATCCCAATACAGGCTTCCCGCCCCCTTACAATTCGAATTTTGAATTTGCTTTTGTATAAAAGCATGGATTGTAGGAGAATGGACTTTTCGATTTCCATATGCACGTTGCAAATTTCAAAAACGAGGTTAGTACGGACGTTCGGCTCAAACGAAGGGAATTGGGCAAAAGTATGCTGGTGGGTATCAAAAAAACGCGGCCCCAGCACTTAGATCAGCACCCTGGATGTACTATTCTATCATAGTATTCCACTTGTTATTAGTTGGAGTTGTTACATATTTCTATTGATTACCTAATTACCATGTGCTAGTACCAGTAACACCTTAAACAAGCTGCCATATGGGGTGCTATATGAGTGCTGTCAGCATGTGTCCGGACGCCTGCTTTTGATACCCACCAGCATACTTTTGCCCAATTGTGCTGGGGCATACAAATTGTACACCTTCATTTCACGCCGTGCGATCCACGCCATATGGAAGCTCCAAATGATATGTGGATAAGGATCCAACTGACTCACGAATATGCTCCAGTCTTCAATCGCAAAAAAGGAGGTCTAAAAAATAAGAACTTAGACCTCGACATGTTGCGTCTTGCAGGCTCAAAAAGTGTCGACATCTGGGCGGATGGCAGTTTATATCCATTGGATCCGTTGAGTGGCAAGAAACCGTCATTTCGGGACGTTTCAAGTTTAGTCCGATTTTATGGTGACGGTAACTCTGGCCTCTTGGGATATTGTGAGAGATTGAGAGAGGATGAAGGCATTCGGAATCGAATACAGTTCCTTGAGATGAGCTGCTTTCGATTGTCACAAGAGAATTATAACTTAAACCAGCAGCTCTTTTTTCTCTCGCTTCATTACTCCACTGTGATGAAGGAAAGGAATGACGGCTTGGGGAGGGAAACTTCTTTGAGATACGAAGTGGACAAGTCCAAATTGGTGATAGGGCAGCTGCAAGAAAAGATCCAAGAGCTCGAAAGAGCAAACTTTGGGCTTCAATGTAGGTTAAAGAATTTGAAGAAAACACCCCTTGGCTTGCGAGAAAGGAAGAAGCACTATCGACCGATAGATGAACTGAAGTTTGGATCAGGTGCATTCAGACGCAGGGTCACGGCCACAAGGTTCGTTTACAACACTAGCAAAGGCCAATTAAGATCTGGGGAAACCAGAAGCAATCTTGGTTACGTAGTGAAGAACCTAGCGACAAACAGGGAGATAGTGGACATGATTTGTCAGCCCTACAACTCTTCTCTCAAGAAGATGGTATTGGAAATGGTACTAGGAGAGATCTACAAGAAGTTAGAAGTTTAATGGATGTACGAGACTGTTTGTGATGATGTAGGCATCGGTAGGCTTGGTTACCGTTCTCTATTCAAGCCATTCCACGAAGCGTTGAAAAGAATGGGCACAAAAAAAGTATTCGCTCCACGTCCACAAATTGTCGAGAATACAAGGGTTACTCGGACAAAGATGGTGTATGCCATATTAGGAGAGATGCACCACGTTGAATGTGCTGGTCCTGCCATAGCCATAAAAGATAAGAATGGCAAGGATTGTTGTGATATAGTTGGAATGAATGAACGCAATAATCTTTGGGTTGACCTGGTTACTCTCTTACAATTCCTTGTCAAATATTATGACTTAACAGTTGCAGAAACTAATGGTGAGATTGAAGTTTGCATAAAATTGGATGAAATGGAACTGACCAAGTTTGAGAAGTATGAGAGGGTATCCGTTGTCATCATGAATAGAGCAATTGAGAATGCAATTGCACATGCTAAATCAAAGAGCAACAAGAATAATAAAAAAGATGTAGAGGTGACTGAGGAGGAGAAGAAGCGTGCCGAAAAATGGTTCTCATGTCAATCTGAAGATGACACCTGGTGGTTAGGTCTCTTTAAAGTTCAGAAAGAAACCCACGAGGTATTGAAATGGGTGTTCAATCAAACTGACATCCCGAGTCTAATATCTAGATTCGAGGGAGGGGAAAAATTGCAAGTAGATCACTATGGATCTTACAAAGTAATTTTTCACTTGGCGTCTGATTTAAAAACTGAGAAAGCAATGTACAACATAAGTGGAGGAGGACAAGGAACATGCAAAAGTTGTCTGTACTGCAATCATGCAAGGAAGTCAAGTACTGGGAAGACTGTTTCAACCTTGTCCCTTAACCAAGCAAATGCTCCTAATAGAGGAGAAGAAGATCCCAAGTTCCATGGCATTTTCCCCATACCATTAGAGAGGGTTGATATCTGCACTTTGCACGGCTTTGTGAGAATCATCGACAAGATGATATTTTTGAGCTGCAGATTCGTGTGGAACATTTCAGACAAGAAGAGAAGAGAGGAAGGAATTCGTAGAGTTGAACATGTTCTATCAGAAGCAGGTTTGCATGATGGCAATGTAAGATTAGAGCTCGATGAGAAACGGGCAGGAAGAACAAGTGTGCCTCGTAAGGTGTCAATTGGAGGGGTGAAAGCTCGACGCTTCATAAAGAATCATAGAGAGGCTCTGAACGGAAACCAGATGGGAGAAAAGGTCTATGAATTTGGAAAATTGCTGGTTGATGCGAGCCGGGACCCGCATGCATGGCGCTCGCTCGGCAAGATTGAGGAAAAAAAAGCATGGGATGCATTGTCTGAATTGCTCCCATACATTCAGAGAATGGATCTCACAAGAGAAGATGCAGAAATGTTCGTGCAAGCGAATAACAAATTTATTAAAGCTTTCATAGACGCATGGGGAGAGAGTGAAGTCGCGCACTACTTGCACATCTTTTGGGCTCATGCACCTTGGTTTTTTAGGAAGTATGGAAGCCTAGCAGTGTGGAGTGCACAAGGCATGGAGAAGTCGCATAAACAAGCTAAAATAGCCTTTCATCGTAACACTCAAAGAGGGGGTGGAAATGTGGGAACCAACCCTCTAAGACAGATGACAGAGTGGTTTTATAGAAGGGCGATGGCTAAATACGACAAGAAGGTCGCTTTAAGGAGCACCCACAAGTCGTAAACACCATTGGCATAATGCTGAAGAGAAAACGGAAAGTTGCTTGGCAAAATTCTAGGGCCCCACTAGCATCGCAACAGTGGAAGTATACTTGTAATGTGTAGCATGTTCACACGACGCGAAGTACTTGCCTCCAACCTTGTTTGCACAACTGTAGCTTCGCGTCGTGTGATCTTATTTGTATCATACGGCGCGAACAGTGGAGTTCGCTATTGCTTGCATTTATGTGGCTTTGCGTCGTGTGAAGCTTTACAAGATAATAATAAAAAAAGGTTACTTTTGATTAAAGTTGTGAAAGATGTTACATTGAAAAACAAAATACAACGACTCATTGTTGCTCCAGTGCGAGCTCTTCTTCATTATCTTCATCATCATCATCAGCTCCGTCCTCTTCTCCTCAAGCGAGCAATCACCCTATCCAAACGTTCCTCCACCGATGCTCTAACCAATTGAGCTACAAGACCAAGACAAATATGCATGTCAGCCACCTTTCAAGGGCACTAATATGTTCCATTAGAAATTTGCATTGATGCCTATGGTCCTCGTGTGGCTCGAACCCATGACCTTCGACTCATAAGACCGAAGAGGATTATAATGCCAATGTTGAGACCTATGACACTTGACACATGCTTTTTTAAAAGATGTACAAATCCATTCTGAGACATTAGCACATCAAGGGTGCCTATGGTCCCCTTCGGGATCCAACCCACGACCTTCGACTTAGAAGATCAATGTTCTAACCAATTGAATTACAATAATTGAAAAACACAATATACCTCAATAATTGGAAAAGATGACATCCCTAGGATAATGGCACAAATGCTTTCTAAATAGATCTGTGGTTTGTTGAATACTAAATTTGAATTGATGCCTATGGTTCTCGTTGGGCTTGGACCCATGACATTCAGCTCATAAGATCAGTGCTCTAAACAATTGAGCTACAAGACCAAGACAAATGTGTGACAACCACATTTCAAAGACACTAATATGTTGCATTACAAATTTGAATTGTTGACTATGGTCCAAACCAACTTAGCTACAAGACCAAGATAAATGTGTGTGTTAGCCACATTTTGATTAATTTTCAATTAGGGGAATTAATATGCTGCATCACAAATTTGGAATGATTCCTATGGTCCCTTCCTCGTAAAACTTAATATAGCTCCGTATTTGGAGAAAATAACATCCCTAGACTAATGGAACCACAAATCAAACAGGTTTATGATCTGCTCAATAAGAAATTCGAATTGATGCCTATGGTCCTAGTGGGTATCAAACCCACAACCTTCGGCTCATAAGACCGATGCTCTAACCAATTGAGCTACAAGACCAACACAAATATATGTGTTAGCCATATTCAAGGACACAATAGGTTGCATTACAAATTTGAATTGATGCCTATGATCCTAGTGCGGTTCGAACCCACTGCTTTCGGCTCATAAAACTGAAGAGGATTATAATGCCAATGTTCACAACTACACTTGACACCTTCTTTTCAAAAAGATGTACAAATCCATTCTGAGACATTAGCACATCAAGGCTGCTTGGATATAAAGATAAAAAATGCAATTCTTTCTCATAAGACTTAAGATAGCTCAATAATTGAAAACATTAACATTTCTAGGCTAAAAGGACATTAGCACATCAAGGGTGCTTGGATATAAAGATAAAAAGTGACAATTTTTTCTCATAAGACTTAGGATAGCTCAATAATTGAAAACATTAACATTTCTAGGCTAAAAGGACAAACGTGCTAGCCACTGAGTCTGTTGATTAATAAATTCAAATTGATGACTATGATCCTAATGGGGCTTGAATCCACGACCTTCAGCTCATAAGATTGATGCTCTAACCAATTCAACTACATATGATGCTCTAACCAATTCAGCTACAAGACCAAGGCAAATGTGCATGTTTGCAAGGACACTAATATCTTGCATTAGAAATTTAAATTGATGCCTATGGTCTTAGTGGGGCTCGAACCCACGACCTTCGGCCAATAAGATTGATGCTCTAACCAATTGAGCTACAAGATCAAGACAAATATGCATGTTAGCCACGTTTCAAGGCACTAATATGTTCCATTAAAAATTTGAATTGATGCCTATGGTCCTCGTGTTGCTCGACCCCACGATCTTCGACTCATAAGACCGAAGAGGATTATAATGCCAATGTTGAGACCTATGACACTTGACACGTGCCTTTTTAGTATACATCAGCATCTATATATGTTGACTTATAAACATTTATTACATGCATTTTGAGGAGAAGCTGCCCACCAAGATTCAGCATTTTGGTCCTCTTGCATATGCAAGAGTTCCAATTGAGAAGTGAAGCAAGGCAAACTAACAGATCGAGCCACCAAGCATGTTTTAATTGGCTATCCAAAAAACCAAAAAGGATTGGAACCTTCACGATCCTAAAACTAAATAAATTACTCTGTCGAAGTGTTCAGCTTATTGAGGATGTTAAATATCAGCAGAATTTCTGTCCCCTGCTGATTTTAATTCTAATCTAGTCACATAGTTCTACATCCTCAACCTTTTCATTCTAATGAGAAACAGGTAAGGAAAACCAAATGTCTAGCAGATATTTTCTAGAGGATGATCAAACTCAGATAACTACATCTGTGCTTGACTTGAGACTCTCAGGAAGGTTAGCCCAAATTGTAATTTTGCACTTGTAATTTTGCTTCAGATTTGATGTGTTAAGAACCGTACGAGTTTCGGCAAGCATCCCCAAGAAGAAGAATATGCAAAAGCCAGATACATGGACACTTATGTCTAGGCTACATGATCATCATCTTATATGTAACACATAGGCTTAGAACCAAGTTTCATTTATATGGAATTCATGCAAAAAGGCTACAATTGGACTTGACCACATAGACATGTAACCACGAGTAGCAAGCATATCCACAGTTAAAGCATTGTTTGCTCTTGCAGTTACTAAGGGATGACCTATCTAGCAGCTTGATTTTAAGACTGCTTTTCTTAAGCGAGCATGCAACAGTCTACATGGAACATCCTGAATACAAGGCTGAATACATGGAACTTCCTGAATATAAGGCTGAATACATGGAACATCCTGAATGCAACATCATTATTACAAGGCCGTATTTAATTGCTTGTAAAAATGCTCTTGCTTTTGCCAAGGTCCTTTGATAGCGAAGGAGATTGGAAAAGGGCTACAGAGAAGTAGAAGCACCATCAAACAATAGATTGATAGATCTAAACTAAGAAAAAAACGAAAAATTGCGAAATGCTGCTGGTGTTTACTGATCGAATGCAATAGATAAATGCAAAATAAAGGATTTGGAACATACCTGGAGACGAACATCAGATAAAGAGAGAAGAATGAAAAACCTTACCTGCTTCAGAGATTCGGCCGGACCAGCTACGTCTTCGTCACCATTAACAGCCTTAACCGTGCTTGATTTGTGGGGATAAATTTCCAATACATTTTGTTAAGAACTTTAACATGCTAGGGTTTAGCATAATCAAAACAAGTATAAATCGTGGTTAGATTAAAATTTAACCTAACCAGCTACGTTAAACCTTAACACTTTGATTTTAACGAAAATTATTAACGAGGCATGTGTGAATGCGGTTATCTTAAAATCTTAACGTTTAAGCTAAAATAACCATTGGTGTGTAATTACCCTAAATGTGGAAACGTTTTTTTGTATGTTAAGATGACCCCTTTTTTTTTATGTGCTATCTTCTTGATGGAGGCTTTTTTTTTTAATGGCAATGTTCAAAGCCCAAGGATTTCTAATGCATGTTTTGAACCCCTTCAAATCCAGGGAACAACTGCAATTTAAATCGAAAAATGCAAGATAGCTGTGCGACAGTGCCCTAGGCTCCCATGGAGGAAGTTTGAATGCTTGCTGGTGCACCCACGCACTGGGACAGTCTTTGCAGAGGGTATCGTAACTCAGTGGATCCATCTGATAGGGCTTGGGCATGACCATCTAGGTGTTGGTATAAGAAAGCTTTTTATCCACGTTGATAACTTGCTGTCCCAAGGGACCCTAAATGCTCTGGGCAGCTAGAGTCTCAAGCCCAAATAAGATGGCCAATTAGACACATTATGGACAAGGATGGAAAAGCACTGGAAGCTCCAACCCATGAAGTTACCTGAAGGCTTGACAGAGGTCATGTGGAAGACTTCGTAGATGAACAGTATCCATTGAAGACAAAGAAGAGGCGCTATGTGTTTCATTGAAGGCAACCCTACAAAAGGCCTAGAGGTGTAAGGTGTATACTCGGGGATTAAAAAAAAGGCAAGGGCAGCAACCAAAGAAAACATGGAAGAGGTTAGGGGATGGGTTGTTGCAATCTTGATTTCACTATTCAGTATAATTGAAAGACTTGGTTGAGATGAGGTCTTAATACATTGGTCAACTCGAGAAGGAGAGGATTAATTTCATTTATTACTAGTTTCAAAATTCATGTTATGATGATGTGACAGGGATACTGCTATATCAGTTCAAGGGCCTAAATGTATGTATGAGAGCATTAAGATGGATCCTTGGCATGCTCAAGACATCTTTCTATAAATACTGGAAAAAGGTCATAGGAGGAGCTAAAGTGTTCTCTCATGGCAATGCTTGCAATTTGAAAACCAGAGCAAACTCCTTGAGAGCTATTGCAGTGTTTGAAAGCTTTATGAGATACATGTCTCAATCTATGCCCTATAAGCCCAAAGTGAACGAGCATGGTGTCAGAATAGTTCGAAGACATTGCCATAGTATTATATCCGAAAAGGAGTTCCTTAAAGAGGTAAATGCAATTCTAGAAGTCACAGGGATGGGGCTCTTTCTAAGAACTTTCAGTAGATTATGGAAAAGTCACTTCTCTGATGTGGTTGTTTTGCAACAAATGCCTTTCTCTAAGTGCAACACTTGCATTCAACTGATGAAGGATACACTTGTATAAGGAAAGGATGGTAATCAAAGAGCAGTTTGCAGATCACCAGTCAGACCAAATATCATATAGGTAGTTGCGCTGGCAATGCTAAACACTTTCTCAAATGCAGCCTGATAGATACTTGTGTTTGATTCATGATAAGATGGACCAGCACAAGTCTTTCTTGCCAAAGTTAAATCATATGCCCAAGCATTGTCAAAATGCTTTTCAAATGAAAGTAAGCTTGACAGGGGTTTTAACTCACGGACGTGGCACTGCCACCTATGGAAATTTTGAGCTCGATCTTTGGAAGGACGATCCCAACTTCCATGTGAGCTTCCTTTTCAAGTGCTGGAGAACACTTGAGAGGGGAACATTATAGAGGGGAGCAGATACTCTCCCTCAGCCCCTATTTTTGATGCTTTAATGAATGATCGGCCACTCATCTATCAAAGGCAAATAAGAGAGCTCAAAAGTGTCCAAAGATACAAGGAGGGTGTGGGATGAGTTTCCAATATATGGAAAACAACTGCCGGAGGAACTCTGTGTTTAGCTTTATAACTGTTAGAAAGAAAACAAGAACATATAGATGTTTGGGGCAATGTCATACTTAACGGCAGTCGGGGTCTTCAAGATTGTGAAGGTGGGGTTTATAATGATAGGCCACATACACAATGATATAGATGCATCTTTTGGAACTTTCTTTACTAAGCTTAGGAGAGAGAATGTGGCAAGCCTCCCTAAATTCTCTGCACTGACCCTAATTCCATGGCCTTCTTGATGGACGAGGTTGTAGATTAGAAACCATTTGTGGAGGGGTTCTTGTTTTAGGGTAAGGATCAATTGACTGGGCATATTAAGCCATTCCAATTCAAGTTTTGGGTTAGAGATGGAATACCAGTTATCCAATACAAATGGAGGCTATCTGACAAGTTGTGGATGCATGTGCAAGGTAATAAGGTATTGAATTATGGCAAAGGGGCCTTAAGGGTGAAGTGCTCCCTGTAGGTGAGCCAAAACCAATAACCTCTTTCAAAAATGTCAAAAACTCTAGCCAGCTGGTGAGAGGAGGTTCGAGCACACATCCACACTCAAGCAAAGTCACATGGAATGCCTGATCAATTTTTTTATGACATGTTTAGAAACTGAACAGACATGTGTGGGGAGGTTAAGAGACGATTTCTTGCCAGAGACTAGATGGGAGGTTTTTGAAGGAGCAAGCACATCAAAGAAAGCTTGTCCAAGCAATGGCTCCAAGTGGTGGGTGAGAAGCAAGGCGTCCAAACCGAAGTGGTTTGATAATCCAGAGTGGGATCCTTTCAAAGACATCAAGGAAGGCTACTTTGTGTTAGTCAGGCCTGATGATGAGGATTGTCCAATATGGTTAGGAGTGGCATTCACCGAGGATATCACCACCATGCCTGATGGAAAGAGCTGCATCCTGGATTCCAGGTTCAATAGCCCATTGGTAGGCAAAAGAAAGGCAAGGTAAAGGAATAGTACATCGACTGCTAGGAGAAAAAAGTGAAAGATAAATCATGTTGATCCTATGAGAAGAGAATTGGTGAAGTGTGTGGTGTGGTCATACCCTACTAGTCACTTTGCAAAAGACAAGACACATAAGATCCCCAAAAGGGAAAGGGACAAAGCCATAAGCAATCTCCATGCTATAGCATTGTATAAGTAGATAGCAATACATGTTAACTTGTCATCAGCATACTGATTACAATTTTCCTGTGAACTTTGTGTCTCAGTTCATCCATTAAGTCAACGGTATTGGAGGTTAGCAGGAATCTTGACAGTTGTGGCATGGTATGATTCTGGCCAGTTAGCGACATGGCAAATCTTTCAAACAAAATTCTTATTGTCTCAATGGGACAGACCTATTTGGCAAAAGGTTGCTAGTACTCTGCCATTGGTTGCTCCAGAGGCTATTGAAGGGTGCGTGTGGATTTCTCACCAGAGTGTTCATGAGCATAGGCTTGTGAACTCTATGTATAGGCTGATTGTCAATGGTGATATCCTTCCACCATCCACTAAGTGGTCCCTTCAGCTCCCACCTCCTAGTTGGAGACGTGTGTGGACTTGGACTTGGGATAAACTACTTCATCCTAAGGTGGTTGTGCTTTGGTGGCAGACTCTTCAGAGATGCCCTTGTGTGAATGTGCTTGTCCACAGATTCGATCCTCGAGTGTCAGCATTCTGCCCACTGTGCAAGCAAAGGGACGAGACTATTGAGCATTGTTTCAGCCTGTTTGGTCTTGGCTGCGTTCTCTTTTTTATGTGACATTGACAAGTCAGCAAGTGCTCCTGGCTATTTATCTGGATACTTGGAATAAGTTGCCGAGCCAAGCATTTCATTTAGCATCAGGATGATTGTTGTGGTCTATCTGGAAGAGCAGAAGATTGTGTGTGTGTCTTTCAGGGTTTGGATATTCCTCCTGCAGTTGTCCTCCAGGACGCACAAGATAGAATCGCTACGGCCTACCATTGCTCTTCGCTTGCTCCTTCCAAGCGACAGTTGATATTTGAGTTCCATTTGAGTGTGTTGTCTTATGCATAGGCTGCTGGTTCTACTCAGTGGATCATGATTATCCTCTGAGCATTTATTACCGCCTGTGCATTTGTATCTGGCTTTTGGCTTGGAGTTTCAATAAAGTTTGACGTCCTTAAAAAAAACATGTTAACTTGTAAATATTTGAACCTTTTCAACTCATTGTTCATAAATATTATGTTTTAATTTCATGAACCTATTCTTAATGTTTGATAAGTGCTTCAAAGTAAAATCACAAAGGTTTAATGGTGTGCCACTTTAACTGCATGAGACCCATCTGTTGGAATGTGTCCCTCTTTAATGTAATGCGACTTACATACAATCAGATAAGTTAATCCTAAAATTGCGTTGTTTGAAACTTGCATCTTGCATTGAATACACAGGTGTGACTATGCGAAAATGTAGCCAAATTTGATGTGTGGGAATGTGCACTCTAGATATATGTATTAATATATCTTAAAAATACGATGAACAAATCATAGCAAAACCATAAGAAAAAACATATAAAAATAAAAAAATAACCCTCTGTTATTATGCTAGATATGTAAGCAAGCAATGGTATTGGTATATGCACAAAAATGCTCTCACAAGAGTTGGCAAGGGATTAGTTTTTATTGCTATGATAGATACTATGTTGATATTAATACGTAATTATATGGTGAATTATACCTTGAAGATATCTAAGAGAAAGAAAGCATAATATAGCTTTCTTAAGCGTAAAAAGTTATGCAATGCCAACAATTTGAATTTGGTTCACATTTCTCACATTTGTCCATAAATAATGAAACTGTAGCTTTTTAGTAATGAAATTTGCCTAAAGCAAGTTATGGAACTATTGATTGACATTATATGCTTCCTGATAGGGAGAGAAGTAACATGAAAACAACATACCTTTGTAGGACAAAGTGCAGATTCTGACGAGGCTCTGAAGGCACGAAACAAGAAAGAAGATCAACTTTCCTTCACGTAATGTAGAATGGAATGGGGTGTCCCCCATTCTGTTCTACGACGTCAAGACAAGCTTGGCTTGATTCTACAAGTTTTTGGAGGGCACTTGTCATTCTAAATAAGAATGATCACACAAATCTACCGGAATGCAGATCCACTTACCTTGTCGTTTATTGTAGCTTATTTGTTAGATTCATATCGCTAGAAATTTCTTGTTCTAGTTAAGTTAGACTTTGTCCTATTGTTCAAGTGTTGCGTTGAACATGTCTTGGGTCCATTGTTTTTTGGGACCTTGGTTAATATAGGATTTCAAACCTTCACTATATAGGGGACAAATTCACATAAATACCATGAATTTTATAGCACTAATATTTCAAAATTTGCAAGTTACTTCTTTTTCAAAATTTGAACAATTAGATATATCGTCGGTGAAGAAGTTACAGTAGGCAGGTGCATAGAAAACACTACTGCTTTTCAATGCAGCCAATGCATAATTAAAATTGCGCACCAGTGAAGGTTTGGCCAAACTGCCAATTAGAAGGGACGACACCATAAGAGGTAATAGTCCTGCCATCACTAGTAGTAACTTGGAAAGACAGGCTCTGGCCATCAAGGTTACCATTAGCCTGCCAATAACTGGCCCCAATTCCGTTGCATTGCCATCCAACCAGTTCTAGAGCCCTTTACAGACATGGCCACCACGTCTCCAGCATCGCCCACACGTCGCTGAGCGCAAGAATTGCACAATTATCAATGTTGTTTTATATGCTTATCCACGTTGGTTTGGGTACGCCGTTCTGGGTAATTTGTAGCCACTGCTATTTATGTACAGGAAAGAACAATTACCTCTTCTCTGAAAGGTATAACTCCTTTGCAATTGTGGACGCTAGTCAAACCAAATGTTGTAAACTTGCTAGTTTTGGTTCTCTAACCTATTTTCATGTTCCTAAAGAGAAGTGGAAGAAGCTTGATCCAGTCGGCCTCAAAGTCATATTTGTTGGCTATGCTATAGAGGCACAGAAATTTGTTGGCGTAGAACGTTCTTTATGATTCTCCGTTACTTGATAGCGAGCTGAATCCTAATGTGGATGGGCCTCTCGCTCCTCGTATGGATAATGTTCTTCCAAATGGGCCTCCTAATCCGCAGTATTGGACCTCTAAATCCCCATGTTATAAATCCTAATGTGGATCATGGGCTTTTGTTGCTTAGTTTGACTTGTTTATACATCAAAAGGATGTTAAGACTACATTTCTCAATGGAGATCTTAGTGACGTCAGATGGTTTTGAAGTACCTGCAATGAGAAGCTCGTTTGCCGCTTATGAACGGCTTTCTATGGTGTAAGGCCAAGTACCTTTATGGTACCTATATATGTATCTCTTATTCATGGAATAAACGTGTCTTGTATTATGGTGCATTTCTTTCTCTCTTATGCTTTCATTCTAAACGAAATGTAGCTTATTTGTTAGATTCATGCGAGTGCCTTATTTATCAACCAAGGCCATGTTTAAACCAAAAAATATACATGGGGTTTTTGTGGACTTAAGCAAATTTTTGTCATCTTAAAGCCATATCGAGGGAGAAAATACATGGAGGATTTCTTGTCCTAGTTAAATTAGACTTGCTCTATTGCTCAAGTATTGTATTGAACATGTCCTCGGACCATTGTTTTTCGAAACCTTGTTTTTTACAGGATTTCGATTATATAAGGGACAAATTCACATAAATACCATGAATCTTATAGCACTAAAACTTTAAAATTTGCAAATTGCAGCTTTTTCCAAGGCTGAACAATCAGATATATAATATTACTGAACAATGAAGAAGTTACAATAAGAGCGGGTGCATAGAAAACACCTCTGCTTTTCAGTACAGCCAAGGCAGAATCAAAATTGCCCACCAGTGAAGGTTTGGCCAAACTGCCAAGTAGAAGGGACGACATCATAAGAGGTTAAAGTCCTGCCATCGCTAGTAGTAACTTGGAAAGAAAGGCTCTGGCCATCAAGGTTACCATTAGCCTGCCAATTCTGGCCCCAATTCCGCTGCATTGCCATCCAACCAGTTCGAGAGCCCTTTACAGACATGGCAACCACGTCTCCAGCACCGCCCACATTGCTAACCAGAACCAGGTTGAAGAGGGTATGCCCGTTTATGCTAAAACGGATACCTCCCTTGGCAGGGCAATTCACTCTGCAAAACCAATTCCATGCATTCTGCTCAGTAAATAGTATATAATGCATAATCCACAGGCACAGATATAGAATGCAAAGAAAGGAAGATTTGTGCTATAAGTAAGTACCTTCTGTATTGGATTGGAACATGGCCGTCTGGAATGATTGCAATTTGGGAGAATGCAGGCTGAGATAAATCGAAGTGGGCCTTTGGCGGATCGCACCATCCCCCATTGCTCCCTGGTGGGCACAGATTAGTGGCTGTAACAATTATTGATGGGTTTCCATGTAGGCATCCTCCATCAGCCCAGCACCGGACCTCGTAACAGGCTCCACAGATTTTGCCATTGTCAAATAATGGTGTGCTTAGTGCTGTGGTAATGGTTCCATATCCTGCTGCTAGTTGGTTGCCATATCCACACCCTCCATCTGCTCAACCTTTCCGATTTAGAATTGGGACCAAAAAAAACTGAAGAATACATACACATAAATATACACATAGAACTTAGCAAAAAATACAACTTACTGTTAGTGCCAGATGCATCAGCTCCTCCATAGTATGTAGCATGAGCATCAGACCACTGGCATTGTACCTCTTTTATCAGCACCATGGTTAGCAAAATGCAACTAGCCACAAAACTCTTCATGTTGATAACTAAAACTCAAACAAGGAAAGGATGGAAAAATGAACACTCTTTTTCCACAACAATGCAGATGGCTTTGAGACCTTGAGTATGAGAAATGGGTAGCCCCTATGCCTTTTAATAGCAATAGGAGGACTATTCACAAAGGCTAGGATCTGCTTAGTGTTTTTAAGCAAGCGGTCAAGATTTTCTCCTTGGGTGACCCATTAGTCATAAAGGACAGAACCCCAGTTGCTTAGCATGAAGTAGGCATGCACATGGTGCTCTAGACATGTAGGACCTTTGCATTCAAGTCCATGGTTTTAGATTTGCAGGGTCCATCACTCTTGACCGTTGTAGAGGTTGCTTTGCCCCACATCTTTTATCCTATTTTTCTATATTCGCCCAACTGCATTCTCTTCCTACACACGTCATTTTGCATGACCCTAGATCGTATATGCTCTTCCAAATACACTGTAGATCGCATGTGCTCTCTCAATAGACTAAAATAAACAAAGCATTCTGACCGAAGTTTATTACAAACTAAAATTCTCCATTTGAAATGTTTTCATGCTCGTACCTGCCTAGTATTCATCAAAGTTTTGGCAGTTTGGACAATTCCTCTATCTTGAGATTCATGCAACCACCAATTGAGCCCCACATGCAACTGATTCTCGTGTGACCTATAACTACCTAACATATGCACATGACCTCCCAGCAACTATCTAGCCCCACCTTCCCTAGTGCTCATTCGGTTTTCTTTGCCTTGCATGTGATATTTGAGTACTGGGTCCTTCCCAATTACACATTTCACCTCCCACATTTTGTAATGACTTGGAGTTAATATATGGTAAATTTAGTACTTTTCTTAATATCCAAACAAACCTATCCACCTTATTTATTGGTTTATGATATGATTGTGTGATAGCCTTTCCTTGTATTCCATATTGAAGTAAATAGAAAAAACGGTACAAGCTTATACCAACAGGACTAAGAAATTAAAAAATATTGGTTATCAATACATGCGAGGGGGTGTTAGATTCTAATTGAAGTTAGCAGCATAACTCCAATAATTATGCTTGGAGTAAAACCAAGACCACTAGTTTTCTGAAGGATGAATATGCATATAGAAAATGTCCTTTAACAGAAGACAAATAGTTAAACTAGACAAATGAATGGTCAAGCTTATTCAATGAGATATTATTTCCTCATTGTTTTCCAATTGAGCACATGACGGAACCACATACAGACCATCAATTGGCATGAAAGCTTGCCATGATAAAAGGACTCTCTATATGTAGATGTAGGGTATTCTTTTTGTCTAGGAAAGCAAAGTGTAACATGGAGATTATAGAGCAGAGGGGACAAAAATTAATACACTATCACAAGCGATGGCCGTCATTACAACTTGCAAAAGATGTGGCATAGGAGCAAGCAATAGGAGCATCTAAATTTTGTTGGACCAAGAAGAACATGCTCCATATGACCCACCAAGCATGTGCAACAAGATAACGTGGGCAAAGATAGGGTGATGCAATCCATGTGGCCAAGTTAGGATGATGCAAACCATGTGGCCATTAGTTCAAGTGTTTGTCGTGTATAACCGAGTGTTGCTTGTTAGATAAAACATCAAAATATGGACTCAAAAGGTAACCTAGACAAAGGGATACCCACCACCATGTGCAAATAGTTGCAGTACTTGTCGGCAGCTGGTGCCATGATGCCATGAATAGAATGGATTGAATTGAATTGAATTGAATTGGATTGGATTGAATACAGTAATAGTTCACGAGAAATGCGGCTTGAATGGTCGGGTCCCAAGTTCTAGGTTCGCTATTTGTCGGTAGGCAAGTTGTGAGTCCTTGTCTAATTTGGTGCAATCTAAAGAAGGGCAGCCCCATGTGCTGAACAACAACTGCAATGCAACCATCAACAGATTTCAACTGTCAGTGGCAACTTGGCACTGTCAGGATTTGTAGTTTAGTGGTTTGCTTGCAAAAAAGGGCTCTAGACTCTGGTGCTGCTTCTGAGTATATAATGGCGGCCTGGTTGCATTATTGCAGCCATCTCTGCTCTGTTTCCTGGAGTAGCGCATTGCACAGACAATGGCTGCCTCCTCCTCTGCTTCCACCAGCTTTGTTGTTTTGTTTATGCTCTGCAACCTCATGTTAAATGAAGTCCTTGCAGATTATGGCTGGGGAGATGCACATGCTACTTATTATGGTGGCAGCGATGCCTCAGGAACTAACAGTAAGTGCTTAACTGCTGCTTGCTAGGCTGTTACATGGTAAAATCACCGTAGTTTTGCACTTTATTATGCTTTAACTACATCCCTGTACTTATAGAGTGTAATTTAAGTACATTTACAATGTGTTATGGACATTGTCATGTGTAATTTCTGTTTTGTATGTGTAAGTTAGTTTAAACGTTTGTAAGTATCTGACATTGTTGAACCTGTGAAACAGATGGTGCTTGTGGATATGGCAACCAGCTTAGCGCGGGCTATGGCAGCATCACAACCGCCTTAAGCACGCCATTGTTCGACAGTGGAAAGATCTGTGGAGCTTGCTATGAAGTCAGATGCTGGAGCGATGGGGGATGCCTAGCAGGGAATCCTTCAATTATTGTCACTGCTACAAATCTGTGCCCACCTGGTAGCAATGGAGGCTGGTGTGATCCACCAAAGCAGCACTTCGATCTGTCGGAGCCCGCGTTCTCGCAGATTGCAAGCATTCCAAACGGCCATGTTTCAATTCAATACAAAAGGTGAGTCAATGTAATTCATGGTTTCATTTTTGCTAATTCAATTCAATTCAATTCAATTCATTCAGGTACTAAGTAGTGTGTGATTGTGGATTGCAGGGTGAACTGTGTGAGGCAAGGAGGAGTCAGATTCACCATAAACGGTCACACTTATTTTAACCTGGTTATGATAAGCAATGTTGGAGGAGCTGGAGACGTGGTTGCAGTTTCAATAAAAGGGTCAAATAGTGGATGGCGATCCATGCAGCGAAACTGGGGCCAAAACTGGCAGGATATGGGCAACCTTGATGGCCAGAGCCTGTCTTTCCAGGTTACCACCAGTGATGGCAGGACCCTTACCTCCTACAATGTGGCGCCCTCTTCATGGCAGTTCGGACAGACCTTTAGTGGTGGCCAGTTCTAACCCCCTCCTTTACCCTTCTAAGATTGTTGGCACAGGTGCATGGATATAATAGCCACGCCCTTCAATGCATCTTTACTTATGGTTGCTTACAGTTACAACCACTAACTATATCATAGCCCTCACCTATATTAATTGGAGTCCTTGTTTCCCACATTAATATCTACCACAGTACTTAGACGACCGTGTATACACACTCGAATGAAAACTCTCGATAAACTTCAAATTATAACGCTCTCTCAGCCTCAAACAAATGATGCCTGGCAAGTTCCTGTACACATTATAACTCTTGATCTCAACATATGTTTTGTAAGTTATCGGGAACATTTTCTGAAAGCACAAAGCAATAAAAGAGTTATGATACAAATTTACATCTCTATTTGATTAAATTGATATATTGGGGTTGAGATTTAAGATTCCTTCAAATATTGGCTAGGCAAATTCCCAGTGTTTAAATAACTAATACAAGGAGGTGAACAATTTTATAAGTACTCAATATTAGAGGTCTGGGCACTCCCATGTCTTCAAACATATACTAACCTTATCAATGCTAGAAAATTGGAACAATCCAAATGCTGCAAAGATATGTCAATTTCCATCTAGACATAGAACATATATTCTTCTTTGCCATAAAGCATATAAGTTAGACTTGTAGGTTTTCTCCTCCAACAAATACTTGTCTTGTGGATTAATAAATCTTCATAAGTTGAAGAGTCCAAATCGCCAGTTACATCTAATTCAAATGAAAATAAAAACGAAAATGAGGACGCTGGCATCTTTGTTTCTTCTTCTTAATCCTTCCATTTAGTATCATGTTAATCCTTCCTATGTATTTTTACTTTCATTTAGATGTTCAAACCAAAAAGATGAACTTACCTCTCATTCTTAATCAAAAAGTTGAACATTTCACGAGAAACATAGATATATTTTATACATAATATACCAACACTTCATTAATTAGAATTGAATGCTTGATGAGTTCAGACAAAACTTACAAATTACTAGTAGATTGGGAGAATGCAAGTTAAGGTTTGTAGTATTAGTAAAGTACGAGCTAACATTATATGAATACCTAATACATACAATACGGTACAAAAGTATTACATTTCTATGGAGATCGAAGACTCCTTCGACATTAATAGACTTGTGAAATATATTATATTAACCTTCGAAAATGACAAGCAAGCTAATCCACACTAAACGCATGTCGATTTGCATCTAGACATAGATTTTTAATTCTTGCTTTTCATATACTTCAATCATATAAGTCAACCACCAAATGCTTGTTTGGCCGAAGACATACATTGTAAAATTGATAGGTTGAAGAGTCAAAATCCTTGGTTTGGTCCCAATAGACATAATACAATAAAAACAAACACTCCTTCACATATTCTTCTCTTCAATGTCGAAAGAATATGCTTTATTTTAGAGACTAGAAACGTGTGCCTGGCGATGCCGGGCATTAGTCATGTACGTGTTGAATTGGTAGAATTAATGGAGTTTGTATACAAAATTGTAAATGTAATCATGATATAGATGTAATGGGGTACAAACTACGAAGGCTTTAGGGTTTAGAGATGCCGAACACATGGAATGGATAGAAGTAATGGAATGCATAGGGTGGAATATACAGGGTAGATTTAATGGAGTCAATAGAGAAATTTGGTTTAGGGTTGGCATGCCCTTTAATTCCTTGTGTCTTTTGAATTTTTGAATTCCTAAATTCTCATTCGTAAAACAAAAGAAATTCTCGTTCATAGAATCTTTAGTTTGGTTGTCATTAATTCTTTGATGTTTTGATAGCATCAACGTGCGCAGAAGCATCTCACTCTAATTGATATTGTGTATGAGAAGCCATGAGAAGGACAATACCAACTTGGGGGCATTGATAAAGGTTAAAATAATATTATATATATACGCAAGAATTGTCAATTGCAACAATGAAATTATAGAATCTTTAATTTGGTTGTCATTAATTTTTTGATGTTTTGATAGCATCAAACTTCTCACTCCAGTTGATATTTAAGTCCATTTAATATTTAAGTTCTCTAACTACATTAGTGCCCATTTAATATCAAATCAAAGTTATAAATATCGCTGACCAGACGTCTTTTTTGTGAGAACGGAGCAATACTTTCTCTAGTTCTCTAGATGCACACAATATTACTCCTACATCATCCAATCCTGACTTAATAGATTATTTTCCTTTGCAACCTAACATGAAGCACGATACAAAACTGCACGATACAAAACTGCCATAAAACTTGAGTTGTTGATCTATATGCTGATATAAGCCATGCTTACCTCTGAACCAGGATTCAACTTATAAGGGTAGACCCTACTTTTTTTCCTAAGGGTATATTTTTAATTGCCCTTTTTTGGGAAGGTTAAAATTTTATCAGCCCTTTTTATTTCCCTTATTTACTACAGAACTCATTATAAGACACCATTTATCTATCAAAGCACACATACATTGAAAATAAAGTAATTTTTTTTTTCAAAAAAACATAGTGATCTATATATTTATTAGCATATCATAACTCGAATGTAAATAGAATGTAAACCCTCTTTGTGAGTTCAAGGCTATAAAATTTATTGATCATGTATCAAACAATAAAAATGCAAGAAAGAATGGAAGAATGCAACTAACAACTGGCAAAAATATAAAGAAATGCATTAAAGCAAATAAAATACAAAGCAATGCAAGGAATTGGAAGTAAACACTAACCTGGCAGGTTTTTCACAACAACAATCACGCAACCAAGCAATGTTAGAGTGGTGTGCGTGTCATATGTCCTAAGGGATGCTGCCAAGTGGCATGACATAATTGCTTCTTCTTCTTCATGTGAATCAAATGGCATGCACGATGCATTAGCAAAGCAGCGAAATTTGGTTGGAGTATAAATGCCGATGAGTCTGATTCTTGAACTTTTTGTCCATGTCACTCCGGTGACTCTGGTCACGGAGAGTGATGCATCATGCATGCCGTTGCTAAGGAAAGCAACAGATAGAAGGAAGTTCTTGCCCCCCCGCCGCCAAAATGAACATTGCTTTTTGTTTTTTGATTTCCTTTCTTTATTTTCTTTTTTTCCTTTTTAAAAATTGGCTTTGTTAATTATAGATTTTTAATTTCTTGCTTTTTTACAATAATATATATAGATAATAATACTATACATATTGACTATTGATGTTAATAGAATTTTAATCATTGCCCTTATTTTAAAGGTTGCTCAATTTTGCCCTTTCAAGGGGAAGGGCATTTTTTTAATTCCACCCTTATTCATAATGGCTATAATTTTTTTTCCCTTCTTTTGCAGGGAAGGAGACCTTTTTAAGGGTGGGCAGGCCATGAAAGTTGATCACTGCTCTGAACCAAGATATAGAAAAATAATTAAGTGGAATAGAATATTTTGGGGCATTCATCTAGACAAAAAATGTAGAACAATGCTGATACTGGATGATAGATAAAGTGGTGAAGATTGCCTTATGGACAACTCAGCCTTGATTGCATGCTTTCACACAGTTAGCTAAACAATATCTAGTAGAGCTTGAAGGATCTATCTTAGTTTCTAAATCATAGCATCCCAGGGTTTTGTTGAAACATCCAAATAATAAACACATGCTCCTGATTGTCTCTTTAGCAGCATAGGGTTTAGTTGACAAAGTAACAACTACACAGGCTCCTTATTGATAATTAATTTATCTGGCTGTTCCTATGGTTTCGAATGATATTTTGGATAGAGATAATAGGCCATGTATGAAAAGACTATCTCATGAACAACAAACAAACCGTCCACTGCCTTGTCATAACCATTTGCACAGAAATAGGTCTACATAATCTGTCAGAATTTACCTTCTTTGCTAAATGTTCTAGCTGCCACAAAACCTGAGTTGTTGATCTATATGCTGGTATAAGCCATGCTTACCTCTGCACCAAAATATAGAAAAATAATTAAGTGGAATAGAATATTCTGGGGCATTCATCTAGGCAAAAAATGTAGAACAATGCGATACAGGATGATAGATAAAGTGGTCCAGGTTGCCTTATGGATAGTTCAGTCTTGACTGTTGCTGTTGCTGTCTAGGCATACAAAGCGGATTAGATGAGCAGTCTTGTTAAACCATCTTAAAACATTTCTAATGAGAGGGAGAGTCTTTTTAAATTAACATGATAGCCAAGTTGAAACATGATCTATGCCTACGCCGATATGTCACAGACCAAACTATTCACGTCTCAGGAATCTTTGTGGTTTCATTGCATGCATAATGGGCTTATTCAAGAATGAACAATCCAGACAGAGAAACAGAGAATAGAGCTATTTGAAAATAGAGAAAAGGCAACAAAGCATTTACATTTACATGATGCCTGCAACACTCCAGAATGAGAACTGGAGAGATGCCCTGCTTTTGCTCCTTCAAAACATAAAGCGTGCTTACCTACAAAGGGAGTAGGATCATTCTTATTGCATATTGCATACGGAGGATAAATAGAGAAAGTTCATACCTAGAGTGAAGGAAACCACAGTCCTTCATTGTTTGCACAAACTATAGAAGTAATGTCCTTCATTGTCACAACTCAAAGAACTTGAGCTGAGCTTCAGCAACAATCCACGACTCAGAGAACTTGAGCAGCCAGCAAGAACCCTTTGATTTTTCCCAGCCATGTGTAGTTGAGCAAATAGTATAATGTGTAGCATGCTGCAAACATTTTTCCTCATTCTCAGCAGATATATTCCACAGAATATAGTGTTACTTCCAAATAAGTTACAGCTATCTAACATGTGTCAGTGCCACCAATCCAATACTTCTGACCAGAATCACAAGGCCTATTTATAATTGATAAAGTCTTTGGTTGGTGGATCATAAATAGCAATCGTCTCAATGCCACGAGCTTGTCAGACTAAAAACATCCAGATTTTATAAAAACTCATGACATAATAATCAGGAGAACATAGCTGAGAAGGATGTTGCATGTCCAAGTTCTGTCATGGCAAAGCAGCCTCTTACAATATACTCCTCTACAGCCAGTTCTAATGATGCCTTTTTGTTCCAAAAAACTGAACTGCACCACCCCTATCAAAACGCCTCATATTTCCGTCAGGAAGTACATCCTTTATTACAAATTCAGAAGTACATCCTTTATCACATCCTTCTCTTCTTTGTATTGTGCTTTGCTAATGCATCCTTTATTATTTGATCTGTAAATAGGCAAAGTAAAGGACAATCTAAACATGTGCCGTAATCATCAATCGTAAAAAGGTGAGACTAAAGTAAGAAGCATGTAAATAGGCAAAGTAAAGGACAATCTAAACATGTGCCGTAATCATCAATCGTAAAAAGGTGAGACTAAAGTAAGAAGCAAAGGAACCTGTTTAACTATAAATCACATAGAATATTCATACCTTCCTTCATGATATCCAATGTCCTTATCCACATAATCTGGATCTTTTATTGTATCATAGACAAACCTGTGATATCGTAAACTTAATTAGCGCAGAATATTCACAGTCTTGCATTCAACAAAGGAATAAACAACTCAAAGAGCTTCTCAACATATATGTTCTGAAGCATCTTTAACCGTCTATAGGCCTGCCAAACCTTTCTTAACATGAATGGTTTATCATCTACTTCTCTGTTATTGCTGTGAGGATGCTTCTGAAATAGTAGGATGAAAAACATGGATAAATTTGGAGTAGACTTTAATGCAGGTAAATAAATCTCTAAAACCAACTGGGTTGGATACTGCCTCTGCTTCAGTTGCCTCCGCTTTCCGCACCTTGCACAAAATGAAGACTCTAAAGCCGAGCTTTCCCAAAGAAACTGAACCTGAAATCATGTTCCTGTTTGCAACGAATGCCAAGAAGGAAAGGTGTTGGCCCTGCATTTCACAACAAAGAAATATTTTAGCACGTTGATGCATTTCTGGAGGACGGTCAAGCAGGAATAAGTCGTATTTAATTAAAGTGGGACTCATTCCATTCCCATTTTTTTTCGAAACCCTGTTAATTTACACAAAAAGAAGCACCCCGACCCGAAAACTGGCCATAATTGAAATTTTTGTCTATTAGTGTGCATCCAAGCTTTTCTTCCAATTTTCTTGGATAGCGTGTCGAGAACAAGAACAATGCAACGCAAACATGCATTAGACCTATCAAGTATTACTAGTTTACCCAAAAATGCATTAGACCTATCAAGTATTACTAGTTTATCAAACATGCATTACCCAAAAATACTAGTTTTGAGATACCTTATATTTATAAGTGGGCTCATTACAATATATATTACAGTGGGTGAAGAGACCATAGTGGTCGTATGGGCACAATCATTACACCCTCTTCACACATGAACCACCTAGTGCAAAGGGCGCGTGGAGCTCTCTCCTAGTCACGGAGCAACTTACAGACGATAGAAATTTGTATGAGGAGTTCCTTTATGGGCCACGTGCTTGTATGTCCAACTGATGTCACCACCCTCTTTTCGGCACCTTTCTTTAATGAACTGATCTTTTGATTGCTCCCAAGCATGTACTATTTGGTCGAGATAAGGACTGCAAGAGACAAAATCAAATTAGTCAAGTGATGCTACATGCAAAAAAAATAAAATAAAACATAGTTCTTAGGGCCATTTTGGAAAATCTGAGGCATGAGAAAGGCTCAGGGGAAAAAACGCGAGGTTTTAGGGTCCGAAGGCCTTTCTCGACGAGTCGAGAAAGGCGACTCGCGAAAAATGCAAGTTTTAGGGTCGAGAAGGCCTTTCTCGACTTCATGAGTCGAAAAGCGACTCAAAGCGAAAAACCACGGGTTTTATGGGTCAAAGGCCTTTTCGACTCGCGAGTCGAAAGGCAAACAAAAAGAACGCGGGTTTTATGGGTGAAGGCCTTTCTCGACTCGCGAGTCGAGAAAGGCAAACAAAAATCACGGGTTTTATGGGTCGAGGAAGGCCTTTCTCGACTTCGCGAGTCGAAAGGCCTTCCGATATTTTGTTTTCGCTTTAATTTTGCTTTCTCGACTTTCGCGGTCGAGAAAGGCCTTCGACCCATAAAACCTCGGTTCGCTTTGCCCTTTCGATTTCGGGTTCGAGAAAGGCAGCTCAAAGCGAAAAATGCAAGTTTGAGGGCCTTTCTCGACTCGCAAGTCGAAAAAGGCAACTCAGAGTAAAAAAAGGGCAATTTCAAAGCTCAGAGTCCGAGAAGGTCGAAAATGAATAACCTTCAAACATCCTATGTATTTTCTATGAAAAAATACCCTCCCCATAATTTTCCTACATATTTTCCATGAAAAATAGACCCTCCCCATGTATTATCTAATGGACACATATCCAATGGACCCTCCCCCTTTCTAATGGACCATACCATATAGCTATATGAAGAGGGGACCATTGGGCTCATATTTAGCTATGTAAAGAGTAATGCCTAATGCACATGTAAATAGCAACATATGCACCTATAATGCACATTATAACCTATGAGAGCCATTAGACCTATTAATATGCATTAGACCTACTAATATGTACTTGTCCCCATTTTGTGTCTTGAATCTTCAAAATGGGTTAAACAAGGTGTAAATTATATCATGATCTTCGCAAAGTTAAATTTTTACCTTAGAATAAGAATATATGCCTAGAAAACGTGCACCATGGGAACATAATGTTTAACGTGTGAACATAGTAGCACACACATAAAAAAGAGGAAATTGCGGATACGTCAAAATATAATCCTATATTATTAGCATTTATTTTACACTTTCTTTTTCAATGTATTAATTTACCCTTTTTTTTCTAATACCCCGCCTTTTTTCCCGCCCATGCTTGAATTTTAAAAATAATTTATTTTACACTTTCTTTTTCAACGTATTATTTTACCCTTTTTTTCAAATACCCCGCCTTTTTTTCCCGCCCATGCTTGAATTTTAAACTTTGGTACATACCTTTGAGACAGAAGTTCATTTGTACCGCTTGGAAGAAGCTCCCAATGCCATAGCTCCCAGCGCCTCCCTTTGCTGTGCAAGGGGCCCCGATTATGCTGTCGGAAGATCTCGGTCGGGATTTGAGAGCAAAATCAGCAAGAACTTCGACTGAAGCTATCTTCCGGTAAGGAGTGTATGGGCTGCCTTCGAACCTAAATCTACAGGTCGAATCCAAGAGTTCGATGCAGCTCAAAAGATTTCCTTCAAGTTTAGGGCGGTTCTTTCCAACCAAATCCACCCTGCCTTACCAGAACTTATCTTTCGCTCGCCTACAATATCATAATTTGCTGGATCGTTCTTTACAGATCAAGAAGAGCTCAGACCTTGGAACTCCCCACAGTTGGAGCAAAATCGACGCTCTGCTCTGCCTCATATATTGCTCATATATATGCCGGATCTGCTCTGCTCATCGGCCTCATATATTGCCGGATCTGCCGTGCTGAAATGGGGAATTGGAAGAAGGATTCGTGCTGAAATGGGGAACTGGAACTGGATCCTGTATGGGTAAGGCCGAAATCTGATTTTAGGCTTAAATCCGCTTGTATGGGTAAGGCCGAACTATATTTCTCAGCAGATCTGCTCCTGTTGCATTCCCACTTCGCAGCGGCGACGTCGGAGCTTCCCTATGCATCAAATCAAACCTCAAGGTCGTTCACCCACCATTTCATCTTTCTCTGCTGCTTCTTTCTTCACCCGGATTATCTCTGCCCAAATATTTGAGGCGGTCTGGGCCATACCAAGGGCTAGAAGCGGAGCTCTTGCCAGCAGATTTTCGCATGGTGATGCACGCCTCTCCGACAGAGCCGGTTTTGGCGAAGAGATCATTCTGGGGCACTGCAAGGACCTGCCCGGAAATGCCAGCCAAAGCTGTTGCTGCCATAGCTGCCATTTCGCTCTGTCTTTTCGCCTACGTTGATAAGCTAAGCTCTGCGTTTTGAAATAAGTTAGCATTTGGATTTATATAGGAGCTCAAGGAAATCCGGTACAGTGCCAACAATTCTCCTAGCCAATCGTTGCCTTGGTTTAGGATCTTCGGTCGACGCCATGGCTGCCTCACTGGAGCAGAGGTGTTTATGTACTTTCGTAGGTTTTTTTTTTATTCCTTTATCCCCCTTCCTTGGGATTAGAAGTTTCGTCGAAACTATTTTCTTGGGCCCATTCTCGCCTCGTGAGGCGAGAAAAAGCTTCTCTTGTTTAATTATTTATTGTGTAAGTAATTTAATTAATTATATTATTAAGCTATTTAATTATATTATTTAATTAATTATATTTATTAATTGTCGAACTGTATTTTAGCCATGGAACCCCTCCTCTCTCCGTTCTTTTGTCATGTTCCCCTTTAGTACATTCCCCTTTAGTTGTTTTTGGCTTTTCCCCTCCCCCCTTCCCCCCACTCTCCCCTTCCCCTTCTCCTCTTGCCCCCTCCTCTTGCCCCCTTGCCCACCTCCCTTTGCCCCTCCCCTTGCCCCTCCTCTTGCCCCCCTTGCCCCCTTATTTATTATTTTGGAAAGGGTGGGGGAGACCCTTGCCCCCCTTTGCCCCTCCCTCTCCTCTTTTTTAACCATTATTTTGGAAAGGTTGGGGGAGACCCTTGCCCCCCTTTGCCCCAACCTCTCCTCTTTTGCCCTTTTTGCTCTTCTCTACCCTCCCCTCCTCGTTTGCCTCTTTGCTCTCTCTCCCCCTGCCCCTTCCCTCCCCCCTCCCCCTTTCCCTCCTCCTTCTTCCAATGAGATTCGAGAAAAATTCCCAAAATTCCCAAAATTCGAGATTTGTCCCACTTTAATTAAATACGACTTGAATATAAACGGCAATAAATATACTTGTGGTGCTGCTCCTATTCGGAGATAAAAATGAGCAATATATGTTTCAAGCTATATATCAGAGAGAATGGCAAGAAAAACTCTTAATCACTGCTGCCATTGGCTTCAATATACCCGGCTGCTTGGTTTTCCAATTTCGTTGCATTTTTTTGTTATGAGGCCGTATGTTATGGCTACACAAGAATCGTATAGACCTCACGATTGAATACTTGGTTGTTGCTCTGCAAAAAAGCACGCAAGACAATAGAAAAGATATTAGAAATGTAAAGAAGATAAGATCATGCACACAGACCCAATCTCCCCAGGTTTCACAGAACCGTACCGCAAGCTGCTATGTCAGTCTCCAGATGAGCCTTGGCTAATTAGGTGTAACGGACCAGGCCCATCGCCGCTCGCTGCCTCTCCCTTCCCGCTCGAAGTAGAACAGCTAGGGAGGAGAGAAAACCCGACTGCACCACGGGGGGGGGAAGCCGTATCTGGCGTTACATGCGGCGTTCCAGGCTCAGAAACCAAAGCCCTCCCAAAATAAAAAAGAAGATAAAAGAGGCATGATACGTCCTCTCTCTCCTAAGCAATTACACATGTGTTCATTTCTTTGGAGGAAGATAATTGTTCATTTATGTTTCTTGCAAGAAACAAATTACCTATATGAAGCATGTTTTATTAATTTGGCAATGATCTTTTCTTTGTTCTCTCTCTACGGATATTCTCTGTCCCTGTGGATGTTAAAATTGAATTGCGAATTCAGTTCAATCCTTTTGAGTAGAATAGAATAGAATAGAATATGATTTTATCGTCCACGGAGACCAACTGGCCTATGGGACCCAAGTACAAAGAGAGAGCAGCAGGCGTAGAGTAGAGTAGAACTAGTTTCTTTCATCCACGAAAATAAAAAAGGCCTATAGGACACTCAAACAAAGAACACAACAGGAGGTTTGGAAGGTGAATGTTCCATATTGACCATCTTCGACGCTCTAGCACAGCCCTCTAAAGAGATGAGAATCATGTCTCTTGCTGAAACTTGATATGGAACCTTGGACTTGACTCCAAGTGATCGAGTAAGAAAAGCTTTATGAACTCGCAAATCATTGCAAATGGCAGGCGATAAAATCGGTTCCATATAGAAAAACTAGTTATGGTAGGGCCCTGAATAGGTGTGATTGATAGGACCAATTGTAACTCTGCTCTGTGACAGTCATTTTGCACTGCATATAAAGCCTTCCAGTCTGCTCCACTCGCTGTCAGATACAAGTATCTAAGAACGTGGTTGTAGTAAACTCCACTTGCCGATACTTATATGTTTGTACTACTTCCACATTATGATAAGTGAAGCAAGGCTGCCTTTTTTGTCGCAAAGACGATATGAGGAGAAACTTAGTTTTGGCCAGATTGATGTACATTTTAGTAACCTGGTAGAAAGCACTGAGTGCATCCAAATGCTGCTATATACTGGCTGTGTACACTACGAGGTCCACATCATCTGCATGTATCAACAAACGAATGATATATAGTGAACTGGTGGGGCCCCTCTACCTCCATGCTAAGCAAGTCAATACTCAAGCTGATCAATGTATAATCTAAATATGTGGCAAAGAGTGGTCACCCTTGTCTGACTCACACATTACTGTTGACAAGCTGGTCTAATGGCGGCATTCGAGCTGAACATGTTGTGTATAGTCTATATAGAGCATTTTGTAAATTCTGGAGGACTCCAAACTGCATTAGTCTTTTCCACATCTTTCCTCAGGTACCATATCAAAAGCCTTTGCAAAATCCACAAAGCAGCAATATAGATCATGCCATGCATAAGAAGTTATTAAAGAATTCAGAATTAGGGTTTGGAGAACACATATCTCAGACTGACATTTGGTGGTTCATGGTCAATTGCTTTTATGGATCTGTCCTAATCCAAATAGTTTCTTCTTTTCAACGAATTCATTGATTGAATCCAAATTTCTTCTTTGAACAAGCCCTAAACAAAGACAAATCGAGAAGCATCACAAACATAAAATCCACCTTGAATCTGGATGTCATTCTTGAGATTTGAAGAACCCTAATCTCTCATCAGTCGATTCCTATTTCCAAAAACTTGGATGGCCACAAATGATTCAAAAAATCATACCCTAAGTGATTCAAAAAAATTGTATGTACTTGGCGTCCACAAATGATTCAAAAAATTGTATCCTGGCCGAGCGCTAGTGTGATTCTGCCCTTAGTGATTCAGTGTGATTCCGACCATAAAAATTAAAAAGCACATATCCTGCGGCAGGCACTAATGTGATTCCGACCTAAGAAAGGATATTAAGCTCAATGATCTGAATGGTTTACCTTGAAACAAAGGAAGCTTTAGTGAAGCTTTAGTTTTCTTCAAGCTTTAGTTTTGCTTCTTATAACGCATGCCTATGTCTATTTTAACAAAAACCAGGTACTTTGCATGCCGTTATGGGACGACGAACAAAATAACAAGTATCAAAGTTGGTTGCAACAACAACTTTGACGGCGCAACATTTAAAGCAATGTAGTTTGATGAAAAATGGCGGTGCATTTTTTGGCTCCGATTATGGGTTGTGGATTCCAATGGGGTATTAGACTTGTAGATTGTCTAATCGCACTCGGTACTGTTGGGGGTCAAATCCCAACAGACGCAATGTAAGGTGGTTGGGCCCTGCTGTTGGGGGTCAAATCCCAACAGACGCAATGTAAGGTGGTTGGGGGCAGGGCCCAACCAAGCAATGAAGTGTGATGTGTGGTCACATGTCCAGTTGGATGCTGCCTAGTGGCGTGACGTTAAAACTACTATCTATCTCTTTAAAATATACTTCCTTCCTTCCTTCCTTCTAACCAAAAATGGGGTATTCGACTTGTAAATTCGCACGTAAATTATGTGAGTCAAATGCGCCCAAAAAGTATTGTGTGAGTCGAATACCCCCCAAGTAAAAAAAATGTTAAAAAGCGAGTTCGAACTCGCGCATTGAGGTTGAAAACCAAACTAACTGACCATCTACGCCACGCAATGTTATTACAATAAAATTGATTTCCATATAATAATAAACAGATAATTTATGCATGGCATATCCAGCCCACCATTTTTTGGAATCCAACCCCCTTTGGGAGCCAATATTTCAGGGAGCCTTTCGCTCGAGAAAAAATGGGGCAAAACTCCGACTTTGGCTAACAAGCTTGACCGTAGTCATGTGCAAAAATGACTACCTAGAATTAATGAGCATGAAAAACTGACATTTAGCGAAACTGAGTCAATGCGGAAATTATTATTCCTGGGAAGATTGAACATGAAATTTTTGACACCTTTGCTTGCCTTATGATGCATGCTTGTATTGTGATCCAAAATAAGTAAAGCAGGCATTTAGTTAGCACATACATCCGTCTCATTAATTCAGTAAATCTAAAAGATATTTCCCTGATTACATACCATGCAGATCAGGAATTAATGATGGCAAATGCATTTTCCACTATATTAAAACATCAGGCATTCCTGTTTCAGCTGATTTCCCCTATCAGCTCTACACACTACCTTGCTTGATTGAGAGAAGAATCCAATACAAATAGAGGATCGCAGAATTAAATCAAAAACATGAGAAACATCAACATGAGGCGGATGAGACTGCCAACAGTAGAAATCTAGTGGAAGACATAATTTACAGCTTCCAGAACAGGACCAACCAATTTATCATTCTACAGAGACTACTTAACAGTTGGTCATCCTGGATCTCATTACCATAAACTAGCCACTGCAGGCACACATGATTAATGGAAACTAAATTTATAAAGAAACTAGCATGCAGAGCCACACAATTAATTTGCTTATCAAAATAATTCCATATTCAACCGTTTAAAAAGATTTCATGTTATTTGCCGAATTCCATAAACTGGATTCTCCCAGCATCAACAAGTAAATCAAATATATTAATGTCTAGGTGCAGAATGTAATGTAATGTAATGTATTAGTGCAGAATGAAAATCAGGTCTAGGTGCAGAATGTAATGTATTAGTGCAGAATGTAATGTAATGTAATGTATGAGTGCAGAATGAAAATCAAATATATTAATGTCTAGGTGCAGAATGGACCAATGAACATCAATTGTGCTCTAGGAAGAACTGAAGCAGGAGAAAAGTAGAGCCACACCAAGGAAGCAAACGCAACAGAAAACAAGAATTAATCTCTAAGATCTGTGATTAAACTTGCCATGGTTCCTCGCCGAAGCAGGTGTTCACATACAGAAAAAAGGAAAATGTGAACCCAAGTATAGGAACTAGAAAGTAAAATTCTTATATAAAGCATTTCAAATGTTACTTGGTTGGTGCAGGCGCACCCAAAAGTGTTGCTTGCTGGCTCTCAAGTTCTACCCACTGCTGCTCTCGATCCATCTCTATGATAAGAGGTACGACTAAAACCAGAAAGGAAACACCAGCAATCCAGGCTGCCTTACCGGTACTGGCCATAAGCTTCTTACTGAAACGGACCGTATTGGAGGTCGCCCGCTTGGTTTTGTGAAACACAGAAGATTGAAGCACTGTGTTCCCGATCCGGTTAAACAATGAAGGATCGCCTGCGCCTTGCTCCACGATGCCCACCATCTCTGTATTAGGGTTTAATTTTAGGTTTTAGGGGGCTTTATATGACCGTAGGCCGGTATCAGCCATCGCCTGTTTCTTTTTGGCAGTGGACATTTGATATTACCAGATTTCCGGATTTTTTCAAGCCTAATTTTCCGGATTTTTTTTGCAAGAACATTGCCGGAATTTTTTTTATCTAATCGGAAAATTTTAAGGATGGCCGGATTTTTCGGGGAGAAACCTTCTTGAGGATGGAATATTCGTGTTTTTTTTTCTCTTTGTGGGAGAATAAACATATTTTTTCTGATTGACCAGTCCTCCAGGAAAAAAGATAGTGGCTAAATTTTCTGCCTAACTAAATGTTGATTTTGTCACCATATATGGCTGAAAATCTTTTACACATTTCTTATGCCAATGCAGATTGTGTATCTTCCAGGGTTTGGATATTCCTCCTGTAGTAGTCCTCCAGGACGCACAAAGCTAGAATCGCTTCGCTTGCTCCTGTCAAGCGACAGTTGATATTTGAGTCCTATTTGAGTGTGTTGTCTTATGCATAGGCTGGTGATTCTATTCAGTGGATCGTGATTATCCTCTGAAATTTTATTCCTGCCTCTGCATTTGTATCTGGCTTTTGGCTTAGTGTTTCAATAAAGTTTGTCGTTCTTAAAAAAAAAAAAAGAATTAGAGATAAAGGAGTATTTTCGCATCCGAAAACAAAGTACAAGTATGGTGGAAATATAATGTCTATCTTTCAAGTACAGGCATGGTGGAAATATCTTATCTATTAAAATGGGAGGACTTTGATTTATGTGTCAAGGAATGCCGCATGTTACGTCGCATGCAGGGTTCCCTTGCTAAAAAATTTTATGCAGACCCTTTCAAATATTGCAGATTCATCCCAGGTTGTCGTGATTGGTAATACACTCCATCTTTCCATTTTTTTCCTTGGTGCTTGAAGCGTCCTACTATTCTTTTGTGTAGATTCTTAAACATGTGCGTGCAGGCCAAACATGGACCAATTTGGAAAGATTATAAATAGAGATTTAGACGGCATCCTAAAAGAACAAGAAGAACCTTTGGACATCTCAGATTTGATCCACATTTCCAAAGGGATCTTGCCTATGTTTCCAGTTGGTCTGCCTTTCTCACAGTCAAATCTAATGTTCTATTCACAATATTATAGTTGAGTTCGCTCAATGGCTTTGTTCACAGCTTTAGATTCTACAGAAGTCAGCAAGTAGCAAAACATTTTCCAACCCTTTTTGTGCAATTTCACGCACAGAAATTGTAATTCTTTTGTGCCGGAGGTCCATAGCAAACCTTGGGTTTTTCCCTTGAAAACCTTTCGAGGCAGAGGTTTTTTAATCCTAGTAGTAATGATTGTACTAGCCCATTGTATGGGTCCTATGACCTATTGGTCTCCGTGGACGTTAAAAAAACTATTCTATTCTATTCTATTCTATTCTACCTACGGTATTTTTAATGCCCATTTTTAATAAGTGTAGTTTCTTTTATAATTGATGTTTTGTTCTTTGTAAAAATCCTAAGCTTGTCATTCTTTGCCAACATGTAAGTGGTAATTGGGTTGAACGGGGTTTTTGGTTTCCTTCTCTTAAAGTGGCTATAGGTTGTTTGCACATGTATTTAAAGTTTGTCTATTCTAAGGGGTTTGGTTGTATTGCGGGTTGGTATATGTTGTCAAAGCTAGAAGAAGCCCTATCATTTCGAGGTATTGCATATGTAGCTAATGTATGACGATGCGTGCAAGAACACATAATTCTGAATTTGATCTTGCATGTTATTTGCTTCAATTCTGTTGTATCTTAAGGTTTATGCATAATGAGAAATGTGTGATTGGAGCTCTATAGCAGCTCTTTTTTTTTTTTTTGAAGAACGTGTTTTACTTCATATTATACACTCAAAAGATTACAAAGTACTTCAAGAAGTAAGAAATATCCCTGAAGCATCAATCACTTTTAGATGATCACTCCATATTGGAAATTTAATACGATCAGGCCAATTGGAGATCTGAAAGCAATTATACAACTTCTTACGAATTTCTTGAAGTACCACCTGAGAAGAAATATGCTTATCATAAAAGACCTTTCTTCGCCTTCGCTTCCATACACTCCATATTAGCCAAGACTTTGCCATGTGAAATGCAATCCTTTTAAAAGCAAATCCAATCGATTTGGATAAATACCCAAAAAGAAAGTGCCGACTATCCAAAGATACTCCAAAAGAGAATGCAACCAGAACCTAAGACTACTCATTTTCGCACACAAATATAAACAATGCTCCAATGTTTCAATGCACCGCTCACACATTGGGCAAAGTGGGCTTACTCCCGGCTTAAAGCGATGAACCATCCCATTAACTCTCAAAGAGCGATGAATCACCTGCCAAAGTAAAACATTTACCTTTGGAGGATTATATTTAGACCAAACAAGGTTCGGATGGATTGCCATTGAGAAGGCAAAGTCCGTAAGTGCCATTTTCGAGAAGGTGATAAAGTACTTGAGGATGTAAGCAATCAGTAGCATGAACTTACTAGCTTCTTGCCTTCTTTAATACCTTGAACAAAGTTCCAAAGATCTCGGTCACCAACCTTCTTAATTAAAGGAAGAGCACTTGCTACATAAGCCCATATACTAATATCTTTATCCAACAACCCATATTTCTCCTGAAACCATTGCCAAGGAGCAATGTCAATACCAAAATACCACTGTTCAATAGAAATAATACCTGCTCTCCTCCACCTTGCTTGGGAGTGCACATACATAAATTCTACAACTGGGTGTAGTTGTCCATGAATATACAAAGGCAACCACAAAAAGGGGGAAGATGCCTGAAGACAAGCTTCCCAATCAAATGTAATCACCTTTGGACTACCTTCGGGCCGAAGCAAGCCTTTCAAGATCTTGGAGAGGCATGTGAATAAGCTTTCAATGGATATAACAATGCCCAAGGGAGCTCAATTCTCACACCTCGCTTATGAAAAACCATACACTTCTTCACTGATTGTTTAAGTAACTTCATACCTGGTGATGCACAATCATCTTTCAACAAACTGAACAATAGCTTAGAAGCTAAGACCTTACCCTGTAAAGAAAGATCCAACATACCAAGTCCTCCTTGTTGTTTAAACAACATACATTTCTTCCACGCCACCTTCACAAATTGCCTCCTTTATCGATTACACCGGACAAAATCTCTTACAATCTTTTTTATCTCTGCAAACTTAGAAGCTGGAGCCAATAGAACCGAAACCAAATATGTGTATTGTTCAATACTGACTTAGCTACTTGAATTCTACCTGCCAAGGATAACTTTGAGCCTCTCCACCAAATCAGATGCCTTTGTAGATTTAAGATAATTTCATCCCATGCTTCATTCATGTCAATATCTAGACCAAAAGGGACTCTAAGAAGTTTTGTCTTTGCAGAAGGTACAACCACCTTCCAGGCATACTCATATAAAAAATGCGGAACTGCTTCCTTCCCCACCCATAAAGCACTACACTTAGCCCAATTAAGGAGACAACCAGATGCAATTGAAAATATATCCAAAAGCTTTTTGATTATCTGCACATTATTCTCTTCACCATCCACTAGCAAGAAGGTATCGTCTGCAAACTGATTAACCAAAACCTGGTCACCTTCCACCAATAATAATCCCTTTACCGAACTATCCTTTTCAGCCTCATGTAATAGTTGCGAAAGTCCTTCTGCCACTATAGTAAACAAAAAAGGAGCTAAAGGGCAACCTTGCCTTATTCCACGTTCAATTGGAAAAAGCACCAAGGGTTCTCCATGATACAGTACTACCCCCTTAGCAGAAATCAACATTTTATGCATCATAGAGCGGAAACCAGGCCCAAATCCCAATTTCAAAAGCATGGCATCCAAGAAAGTCCACTTCACACTATCATAAGCTTTAGCAAAATCCAATTTTAAATATAGAAGATTTTGACCCGAACATTGGGCCCAATGAACTCCCTCATATGCTGCCACTAGCAGCTCTTGAAGCCTACTTGGCATTGCTATAATATGAAAGTAGGTAGGTTCATACTTTTAAGTTCAAATCTGATAGTCTAACAAGATTTGTTGCCATCTTCAATCCATCTTTTTTCATATGTCTTACCAGAAATATCCCCATTCTATTATAAGATCTTGCTCCTTCTTGGTTTCAGACTTATTATTAACCGTTCCGTTTATAACCAAGTAGACTTCAATTTTGAGATCTATTTATAGAAACTTGAATGCATGCCTGGTTGATTGCCTCAGCTTTTGGCCATATTAACAAAGTTTCTTCACCATAGTTGTATGATTGATGTAAACTTGGTTGTATTGCAATTTCTAGAACGAAAATTTGCATGCATTTTGATTAGGTTGTATGAGCATATCTTAAAGGTTTTATATATTGCAAGACCAAATGCTATTGCTATAAGTTAGAATCTTGGCTATTTTTGTATATATCTATATATACCCTTTTCTCTAATTTGTACACCACCTTTTCCTAGGCCCCAAAGGAGCCAAAATGTTTTTTGAATTAATACAAACAATTACATCCAACACTTTAAAATTAAATTCTCCCTGAAACCCCCTTTGGTTTGGGTGCATATTCACACGGGGTTGACGTAAGGCAGCGATAGCCCCTAAAATTATATAATACATATAAAATCAACACCATTTAGTACATTGTCTCAAGCCTTATAGTATTTCGCAAACCTCGTTATATAGTATATCAAAATTTGTACAAGAATACCCTACAAATGAGGATCGCGATCTCCGGTCTACATCAAGGAATATTGAGTAAATATGCCCATCTGGTAGCTCTCGATGCCCGGAGTCACCCCCTGTTTGAATATGCAAAAAAAATCTCCTAGCTTTTACTATCATTGACATTGACATTTATTTTTATCGTTGATGCTCACATGCTTGGTGTTTATTGTTCTAAGACATGTCTACTCTTGCAGGAGGATCCAAATCACAAGTATAGTATAGATAACCACCATATGGGTGATGTCCCACGTTGCAACTAATACCTTATAGACCCAAACAACCACTATAAGTAAGCTCTTCTAAAGAAAAAAATCTATGTTGCAACTATTACCTTACAACTGCCTTTTCCCTATGGATCCAACTGCTCCAATTAACAATAATTTCTCCGCAATTGGATGTTGGACTTGATGTAATCATGTCCCAGGTAGCATAGCGTACACAACAACCAGAAGTTGTAGCTACAAGTTGATATTTTCAATATGTTGGACATCCTTGGAATGTTTCATTTTATACCTTGATATTCCAACCACAAATAATACTTTCCCATGGACCAGATGAACAATGTAAGAGTTTAGATTTCAATACAAGTGTGAGATACATAGGTTAAATCCTTTAAATGAGAATAGATTGCAAGCTAGATGTAACCCAGTATATAAGCCATGGACAAAGGACTTTGGCATAAATCTTTGTCTTCACTAATCAGACTCGGAGAGACAGCCGACTCCTTCAGGTCTACCCTTCATAGTTTCAGATCCATCCTTCACAACAAAGCACGCGAGGATGGAATTTGATAGAGAGGGGCTTGCAAAGGCTGTAAGAAAGTTGAAGAGACTGGCAATGCAGCACAGGCTGGCAGAGCAGAAGAGGCTGTGAGTAGAGATAGAGATGGTGTATAATTTGTTATTCTAACATGAAGCCCCATCCAATATCTTCCAAAAGAGTTCAACACAGAGAGAAAGTACCATAGACGCCACAGAGCTTCACTGCATGCTGACCACAGCCTTATAATTTTTTTCCCATTTTTATTGGCATAAATGGTAGGCTAATAAGTCCCATACAAGTGTTGTACATGTGTTACCTATTTTATGCCCTTTTTGGGGGAAAAAAGATATCACTTGTATGAATTACTTCTTGCTTTAAGTGTGCTTGCTATTTTGCGATTTGTCTAGTACAAATGGCATAATTGTAAGTGTCATTTAATTGTCACACAAGTGTCATTTAAGTGTGCCATTTATATGGCAGAGACAACAACAAGGCAAATAATTTCTAAATATATCTAAACTACCAGTAAGGCAAACTTGGGGCAAAGGATTGGGTGGTTATGGATATGCAACAAGGCCTACAGATTGCTATATAACTCCAGAATAAAATATTGTCGATATTGTTAGAAAGCAAAAGGCATCTTTTTCCAATGTCCTACTTAGAGAAGGATTGTGGCAAAGACTTATCAGATACTCAAAGATTTCTTACTGTTAGTGAGTGACAAAAGCTTAAGAACTTGAAAGCAATGTGTAAAACGTAGTAACTTGGCCATGTTATTTTGTCAATCTTCAGATGCAATTTTCACACAGGCATTTTTGAGATAAGGTATTTTGTAAAGTTAAATGTAAGGACATATAAGTGTGAAGAGAACCCCTAGAATACGGATGAATGTGTTCATCTAAAGCTTGGCACATCTAATGCTCTAATTCTATTCTATTCTATTCTATTGCTTTAAAGATTATTGTAGAAAATTTCAAAGGTCCAACTCTATCTTTTAAAAATAGACTATTCGAAAAAGTTAGGGCCACAAAATATGTGGAACGTGTAAACATAGGCCCACTTACAATGCATAATAAATGATGGACAATTTGCTTATAGCTAACTTCTATATGCATTTTCTGAAAGAAAAAATGTCATTGATGACACTTTCTTTATAATAAAACGTATTTGGAGTTTTTTTTTGCTTTTAAGGCTTTGCATTTTACACGTAAACTTTATCAATTAGAAAAGGAACTTAAGTGAAGAAAAGACACATTAGAACAAAGAGCATATCTTGAAAGTTCTTTTATGCACTAAGATTGGTAAATTAGTAGCTCAGATTGTGGTAGAGCCAGGCACTATTTAATTCTCATAATTTCTTTGGATTCATAGCTAACCTTTTTAGTTACATGTATGGGTAGATTACTTCTCCAACTTGTAATGATTTATAGAATGCTTAAAAAGAAAGCATTGTATTGCATATTCAAGTGACAAGTCATCCCAAGTAAAGGATGCATAAGAGCTTGATTGGTTGCAACGACCATCCTCACGTTCTTTTATGGTTAGATTAGAATATAAAAAGCGGGTGATAAACAAACACCTCTGCTCTACAACATATCATTGAAATTGGGCTCCTGTAAATGTCTGACCGAACTGCCAATTAGATGGAGCCACGTCATATGAAGTAACACTCTTGCCATCACTTGTAGTTACAGAAAAGGAAAGACTTTGCCCATCCAGATTACCATTAGCCTGCCAATTTTGGCCCCATCTCCGTGACATTTCCATCCATCCAGTTCTTGAACCTTTTACAGACATCCCCACCACGTCTCCTGATCCTCCAACATTGCTGATCAGCACCAGGTTGAAGAGTGTGTGCCCATTTATCGTAAATCGCATTCCGCCTTTGGCTGCACAATTCACTCTATAACAAAGCAAAATACTCAATCTTAATAAACTGAAGGTTATTAATGCAAAAAGAATTGAAAGAATGGGGGCAACGGTCTTACCGTCTATATTGAAGTGGAACATGACCATAAGGAATCTTTGCAATTTCAGAAAATGCAGGCTGAGACAAATCAAAATGGGCCTTTGGAGGGTCACACCATCCTCCATTGCTTCCTGGTGGGCATAGATTGGTGGCTGTTACCACTATTGATGGGTTTCCAGGCAGACATCCTCCATCAGCCCAACATCTAATCTCATAACAGGCGCCACAAATTTTTCCATCATCAAATAAAGGAGTACTCAATGCTGTGGTAATTGTTCCATAGCCTGCAGCCAACTGATTGCCATATCCACACCCTCCATCTGTTCATTTCTAAGTTAGTACCCAAACAACAAAGGAATTTGTAATTCTAATATCATAATGCCTACCAACTTACTGTTAGTGCCAGATGCATCCGCACCTCCATAATATGTCGCATGAGCATCAGACCACCCATCTCCTTGGCTAAGAACTGACTGTATCCAAAGAATTATTAGCAATGCACAATGGGCCACAAATTTGCAAGAAATGGAAGATGCCATTGCCATGTATTTTCGAGCTTATTTCTCAACTAAAAGAAGTGTCTCTATAAATAGCACTCCCATTTTACTTTTCAATTGAATTACTAGATCACTTTGTGCATGTGTTCTTTTTGGGCCATGGCCACTTTAAATGGAACACATGTGTTGGACTTAGACATGTCTAGTACTTTGTGGAGCATGGTGCATTTTCAACTTACAAGCCATGTTTGGGACATGTCGAATTAAGGATGGTCCATTTGCTTTATTACATGTCTAGCTTTGTGTGGAGAATGTCCCATTCAAGTCACGACTAGGTTTATGACGGCCACAGTAAGCTCCCTTGTGAACAACCAACCGTCACTACCATGCTTGTTGGTGTGGACCCTATTCCTTTCAACACATTACTTTTGATGTTGGACACAACATCTTATCTAATTTGTTCTCGGTCATGTCAAATTCTAAACTTGGATAACATGGCCTAGAATATTTTATTTCCAGGCACAAGCAATGCTTAGTAGCATAGGCATTTATAATGGTAGGTCTATAGATATTAATTTACACATGCAAATTCTTCCTTTCCAAACTACCACTAGCATGTCTATTTACTGACAAGTTGCTTTAAGAGACCAATTTCTCCAACATAGCGTGATGGTGGGCTATTTGTGTTTATTCAGTCTACTTTAGTTTCTATATCATATTGAATTCTTAAAACATATTCTTAAATTCATATTGCACTTCTAAGGTAAGGTAGACAAGGTAGACCAGTAGCACCCCATCTAGCAAACTATGAAAGCGAACTGTTTCATCGTTTCCTAACACAAGGTTGGGGATTCTTTGATATGATGTGATGAGGTATGATTGTTGTATCACACTTTTTTATCGATTCAACTAGCAACGGCCAATTGATAGGTTCGATTACCATTCTCCGATGCTGGCAACCACCACCAGGGTCCAATTGCCATACTGTTACAAATATGGCATGTAATAGAATACTTTGCTGTAATAATTTGTTGAGCATATTACTTTTTCAGAGTATTTCGCATTTTATTGTTTTGTACTTGAAACATATATCATGACATATATAATGCAATCTATAGCTTTTCACCTTTGCCATTTTGTTTGTGATAATTTTGTGAGGATGAATGGAAATAAAGTTGTATATTCAACGAGAGCAAATCATCAGAATGGGAGTAAATTGATTCTTCAAGCATTCTTTTTGTTTTTTCCAGTATGGAAAAATAAGGTAAAATGGACTAGATTTTGAAAATATGAGGTGTAATTGTATTTTGACCCTACCTTTTTTTGCAATATTTGTCATTCTCTTCCTCAAGTTGACAAGCACCCTTGAACAAGGAAATTGGCTTCTGGTGATGATTATTAGACGTTAGTATAGTCATAATACAAGATGTAAATTTATTTATAGGTTGAGCTCACCTCTAGGAGCCACTTTTTTTGCTCCTTTGACTTCTTGTTTCTTACTCATGTATTCCCTCGTATGTAGCTAGTAGACCATAAATGTAGTGATTAATTTTGCTATCCAGAAAGGGCGATGTTTCTAATTAGAGCAAATTAACATTTCTTTGGGGCGTGGTCTAGTAGTAGGACCTTACCAAAACACAAGGGTGCATTCTCAACTCGCAAGTCGAGAATGCCTCTCCCAGCCAGACCGACACCCTCTCCCTGCACTTGTCGGGTGCATTCTTGACTCGTGAACCAAAAATGGTTCACCCCGTACTTCCCAACAAAACACCCTTCCTTTACTATACTTGCCTAGGCTCAAGGGTGCATTCTCGACTTGCGAGTCGAGAATGCCTGACCCAGCAAGCCGATGCCCTCTTCCTACACTTCTCGAGTGCATATGGCTCACCCTGTATTTCCTTTACCAAAATACTTTCCCTTTACTATACTAGCCCAAATTCAAGGGTGCATTCTCGACACACGAATCTAGAGTCACTAGCTAGCCCGACACCCTCTCCCTGTACTTCTCGAGTGCATTATCGACTTGCGAGACAAGAATGGTTCACCTGTACTTTCAATAGCATACCACCATCCTTTTACTGTACTTGCCCAGGCTCACTCTCTACTTCCTTTACCAAAATACATGCCACAACATTGTTCACCTCTTAATCTTTCAGTTGAAGTAGATTTCGTAGTTATTTGATGGTCATGTGATCGACAGAATAGCTGTAAATCTTAAATGAACCATTCATGGGCACCCTACCCTAGAAATAAGAAAAAAGATAGTATAAATAGGAGATACGAGGAAAGGCATCCCCATCTAAGGAATGTCTACTACACAATAGTTTATTTTCTAGTAAACCCAAAATAAAAATTTCTACCCTTATTTGTCTATTCTTAACAATTAAAGATCGAGATATTTGGCCTACATGCCCTGTATCTAAGTAGTGGGACTTACAGCTGTCCGATAGTCTCGTCAATTGCTCGTTCCCTTGTTCAGCATCTCTCAACGCAGAAAGTCTCTCGACGCTAAAACATGCTCAACGAGGAAACAAGCAATAGAACAAGAAATCAATAACCTCTATCTATTCAACTCTATTTTGTTCAAGATCCAGCATCCTATGCATTGTGCTATTTAACAATCCCACATATCTACAACACATACTGAAGAAAGGCACAATGAAAACAATCCCTCAGATCGCAAATAGTCCTTGGCATGGGAGTGCAGTGAGGAAGGACCGTGGGCTCGAGATCATCCCCCACTGCTACCTTATTTCCACAACCATCGAGCAAATCGTCTAAACATACCACAAGCAAATGTCACAATCCTACACAAATGTGCAAATGCAGGCTGAAAGCCTGAATCATGCACAAATGCAGGCTGGAAGCCTAAATCATGCACAAATGCAAGCTCACAGCAGTTGTGCGCCATTTGAAGCGCCCGCGCCTACTGTTAGTGGAGGACAGTCCAGGGCAAAAGTATGCTAGTGGGTATCAAAAAAACGCGGCCCCAGCACTTAGATCAGCACCCTGGATGTACTATTCTATCATAGTATTCCACTTGTTATTAATTGGAGTTGTTACATATTTCTATTGATTACCTAATTACCGTGTGCTAGTACCAGCAACACCTTAAACAAGCTGCCATATGGGGTGCTATATGAGTGCTGTCAGCATGTGTCCGGACGCCTGCTTTTGCACCCCACCAGCATACTTTTGCCCTCCAGTGGGAGTCGAACGTGCGGCCTCCGAGGCTTAGTGATACCTCCTACTCTAGTCGAACCGAGACCCGCTCTTACATCAATAATTTAAAATATGCGTTTAGGCGGGCTAAGGATGCCCGTGCTATACTCGACAACCTCTTGCGTTCAATGATTGCATGATATTATTTTAAAATTCAAGATAAGTTGCTTTGTGTGCAGTCACTCTTGGCGGAAGAGCACATCTAGAGATGCAACTTCTAGCACCAAGCGTCGGCGCCGGAGTATATCGACTCCATTGAATAAGTGCTTTGCTGAAAAAAATCGTTCGTTGGCCAGCGCAAAGAAGAGAATGCTTGCAAAGCCAGATAATATCTCAATTACGATGTCTTTGTAGAGTGGCTCCAATCGCCTTCTGTTTTTTATCAAATTATTCTTTTGAGGACCTCGTAATTACTGGTTAATCCCCTTTCTTCATCATAGAAGGGTTGCAGACACAACAGCTTGATACCCCCCCAGATTGTTGGAAGGTATGTGGAAGTGACAATGTCGGGGAAAGAGAGAGATTTTTTCTTCTGGTTCAGGAATAAGAAGGGTTCCGGGAACAAGTACAAGAAGGTCGGAGTTGTGCTGTCTATCATTGCTCCAGATGATTAGCATTGGACCTTATACATTGAAGATGTGCCGAAGGGCAAGCTCTATCACACCAAAGAATTATCAGTGTTGAATTACTCCTCTTCTTCCATGAGCAAGGCCAAGAGAATGGATGAGAAGGTTGCACCTATGAATTGCCAAAATCTAGAATGGAAAGGCCTGGAAGGCATGAAAGAGGAGGGCACTCTAACTTCTAGGGAGATAGGCATGGAAATCTCCAGGGTATGAGAAAGCTCTTCAATACTGGGATCATGGTTTCCTCTAAGAAAAACTTGTAAGAGGGTAAATATAGAACACTAGGAGAACTTTATAGATTCAAGGTTAGCAAAGATGGTGAATGTTTTCTTTTATGGAAGTTATGAAGTACTACCCAAGGCAAATTATTTACCAAGGACATAAGAATAGAGATTATATTTTTATTAGTCCAACCAAATCTTTATTTTAAAATAACTATAGACTTCATTCTATGCAAAAAATAAAGTTGAACATGATTTTGAAACAATACTTGCTTCATTTGAGAATTTAAAACCCTTGAAAGACTAGTTCATCTGGCAGTTCAGACTTAGCCACAAAATAAGATATCTTGAAGTTGATGAGAACCAAATCGAACATCTCCTTAGAGCCAACAACCAAATGCCATGTGTTCTAGCTTGACTGCCAAAATCATTCTCTTAAAACATAATGCAAATCAGACTTTATATTAATTTGTAAATCCCTAGTATCCTTATGCATGCAGTTTTACCCTTATTGCATATAGTTCTGCTGGATCTGAGTGCAACAACAGTAGTTTAATTTATAGAGATCTATCCTTTGCATGCAATCTTCATAAACAAAGCAGATGATAAAGACAGTTCACAATGTTAATTTATTTGAGTGCATCCAAGAAAAACATTAATATTAAGTAGTAGTACATTTAAACCCTAATCCATATCCTTATGCTAATCAAAAGATTACTTAGCACCATTGGTCAGATAACTTCGGTCTAAAGGCATAGTAATGCTCTCCATGTATAGCCCCATTTAAACCTGGACATCACTACAAAATATAAATACAATCAGTCGAGCCCTTATTACTGTTCTTTACTTTAAAGCTTCTTAATTATAATAGCTCATTTGCATTTAGCAGATGCAAAGTTACCTTGATACAAATAATATAGATATTGCCCTAGCTCTCTTTCCTTGCTATGACATTCTTAAATTTGGGCCTTTATTTTTCTACTTGTTTTGTAGCAGAAGCTATAACCTTCTCTCAAATCCAGCAAAGGAGAAAAGAACTTCCATATGCAAGCTTTGCTATAAAAGATTGCTTGGATATTCTACTTAAAAGACTTTTTGAGCCATTAATGGCATAAGATATGTGTTTATTGCAACCATTCTTGTTTTAAACTACTGAACTATAAGCAAGTTTACATTTCATTGCTATTGCTATCTTCTTATATTATAAAGTTTTAGCGTATGTCATGAATCAAACCCTAATTTATACAGTTGAGATCATCTAATTGCATCCGAAGAATGAGATTTATCGCACGACTTCCTACCACTGTGATTGGCCATGCCTTGAAAAGGGAAAGGAAAAAGGAAAAGGGAGGAGAAAAGGGCAAAGTGAAACGCAAAAAGGCACGGGTAAAAAGGAAAGAAGGAAAAAAAATGAATCAACTATTGAAAACAAAAAAATAGAGGAGGAGGTGGGCAACAACCAGGATAATCCAGAGGATCCCTTGACAGTCATGGAAGACTAGGCAAGGGAGCAAGTGCTGGCAAGGATAGGAGAGAGTTGAGTACACTTACCATATTTTATCGGATGCTCTGATTCTCGACTTGCGAGTCGAGAATCTCACTAACATTGCTAACTGGCGTCGTTCATCATTTCAGGGAATTCGCTCAAATGGATCATCCAGTTTCATCATCCTTAGTGACACTGTCAGAGTCGTCTGAATACATTTCACCGTCCCCACGACTAATTCAGGAATATGACTATGAAAAAAGTCAGGCGCATTACTCTGAGAAAAATCAGGAAGCAGACTCTAAGAAAAATCAGGAAGTAGACTCTAGAAAGAATCCAGATCTGGCGTCAGAGCCAGATTCACCATAAAAACAAAAGGTGCAGCAATCAAGATTCCAACTCTCGATCCAGAAGTGAATTACTGGTCGGAGCCAAACTCAAACTGGGATCAAGAAGCGCCGACCAAGCTCCTAATATTTGATATCAACGGAGTTCTAGCAACAACGCATCAGGTTGTTGATGTCCCAGAACTCGAAGTGATACAAACGGCTTCCCTGTCTGTAGAACTATCAAACACGGTTAATCCAAACAGTCTGGAATCTCCAGATCTAAGTCTCTTGGCACAACTTATCCACCCAACCGGGCTCTGATTTGCAAACACGGCAAGTCCAAGCTCAAATTCCTCCCAATTCTGAGAGTTTGCTAGCCAGCTGGATAACCTCTCTGGGATTCTCTGGAATTGTCTAGAGCTAAGGAAACACTTAATTCAACCACAATCTACCAAGAGATCTACTGTAGACAGGATTCTATATCATGCTAGGCACTTACGGCTGCTACAATTCTGCAGATCAACTCCTTCTTATACTATCTTAAAAGGTATCGTGCAACTAAATTTAGATTCCCTTTATCTTTTACAATTCTGTAGATCAACTCCTTCTTATACTATCTTAAAAGGTATCGTGCAACTAAATTTAGATTCCCTTTATCTAAATTTAGATTCCCTTTATCTTTAGGTCCTGTGGTAAGACGTTAAACTGCCATACCCAAGGTCACGGGTTCAACGCCTCGTTGTGAAAGTGGCCATGCAATGTAAAGTTGGTGGGGGGAGGACCCACTTCAGCAATGTAAAGTGGTGGGGGCATGACCCATCTGGGTGTGTTGTAAAGTGTCACATGTCCAATAAGACGCTGCCTTGTGGCGTGACGTTAAAATCTCTTCTTCTTCTTCTTTTTGCTAAATCCGGAAATCAAAACCTTTTACTGCTATTCTTAGCAGTCCGGAAGCCTTTTTCTGGCAAACCGACCAGGTCCGTTGACCCAAGAACTGTTTCTATTCAGTTCGCCCTTTTTCGACACAAAGGCTCGGTTTTTTTTTTTTTGTTTGCTTTACATGCTTCGTTTGTTTTTTTATCTAGATAATTAAATCGATTCCAATAGTTCCTTTTAGTTTAACATGTTTAACTTTTTATTGGTTCCCAAAGTGCAATTTAAAAACACCTAAGGCTATACAATCAAAGTTAATAAAAGGCCCTTGCCTCTGTGTTTGTTTTCTGCAAATCCTTCTCTGAGCCACGCCCCCAAGCTAGTGCCGTATCAATTCCCTCCCTTCCCAAGGCTGATCGTCCTCGATCATCTGCCTTAGGGAGTAACAATCTTTCCCAAAGCTAGTCAACTGACTATCTACTTTGTCTGGAATCTTTCCCAAAGCTAGTCGACTGACTATCTGCTTTGTCTGGAATCTTTCCCAAAGCTAGTCAACTGACTATCTGCTTTGTCTGGAATAACCACCTTTCTTTCTAAGCTAGTCACCTGACTATCTGCTTTGAAAGGATTTCTTCTGGGCTGGTAAACTTACCATCTGCCCGATAATTCTAAGGGTCTGGCTTCTGTGCTGCAGTCACAGTTGCCCCCTTCTAAATTCTAGAGCAACATTCATTTGAAAAAGAAACTTTCATTATCTCAAACCAAATGAATACAATGCTCAAACCATTCAACACACACACATGTCTACACAGACATTTTACCCTATTTGTTTTTACCCACGTAGCCAATTTGAAGCCGACTTCTTTCATAGTCTTCGTACTTTTCTTTGTCAAACTTAGCGTGGGAACTTTCAGGAACCTTTTCAGGAACTTCTTCTGCAACACGAACATGGGCAATCTGCGCAGGTGCTCGGGCTTTTGCTCGAGTATCCTCCTTTGGTTGCTCAAGATCCCCTTTGGATATGACTTTTGGACATTGATTCTTATAGTGTGGACCTCCACATATAAAACATCCTCCCGGGGGTGCGTTTGCTTGAGCCTTGGCCATCCCGCGTTCTTCTTTGCGTCTCTTCGTACGGGTTTCATCATTACTAGGCAAAGCACTTGCTCGATTCCGCTTATTCTCTCTTTCAGATGCCTTGCCATTGTCTGGCTTAAAATTTTTCTCCTGAGGGTACCCCTCCCAGATATCATACCGTATTATGCCAGGATTGAGTTTCATCTCTGCGGCTTCAGCCTTTCGCACTGCTTCATCAATAGTTGATGGAAAACATAGCTCTGCATATAATGGATCTCGCAGTCCTGCTACGAATTTTCGTGTCACTTCGCTTTCAGATAATCCTCCTGGCTGTAGTTCTCCCATCTGTACAGCTAAATAGGAGAACTTGGAGTAAAAATGATGTACCGATTCATGCTCCCCTTGCTTAAAAAGATCCCACTGTCTTTTAAGATCTGGGTAATAATTCGCATGTAAGTTGTGCGACTCGAATGCTTTTCTAAAAGCTGCCCAAGTTTTTATCTGGGTAATAACTTTTTACGCCCTTGCCACCATATTCTGGCTACGTCAATTAAATATTTGTCCATAGCTTGCAGTTTCTGCTCCTCCGTAGCTTTTACTCTTTCAAAGAAACTTTCCCAAGCGGCGGGGAATCCTAGAGCTCATTTGGCGGACTCCGTTTATCTCCTGCATATGACGGCATTCCTTCTACCTTCTCCAACCATTTAATTCGACCTGTTTTGGCATTGGCAACTACAGTAGGAGAATCAGGTAGTGGTGGAGTAACTGGTGGAGTGTTTGCAGGCAGAGGAGGCTGTTGGAATATGTCTGGCAAGTGCCCATACAGAATTGCTACATATTCAAGTTTCCTCTGGTTGTCCTCAAAACTAACAGATGTAGGCATGCCAATCTGTGCTGCAATCAGCGCAGCAGCATTCATAACCTGATCTACAGGGCCATTAAATTTGTTCTGGGCCATTTCACAGGACTTAGGATGCAACAGCTCTGATACCACTTGATACAAACGGCTTCCCTGTCTGCAGAACTATCAAACACGGTTAATCCAAGCGATGCGGAATCTCGGATCTAAGTCTCTTGGCACAACTTATCCACCCAACCCAGGGCTCGATTTGCAAAACACGGCAAGTCAAGCTCAAATTCCTCCCATTGCGAGAGTCGCGCTGGCAATTTGGATAGCCTCTCTGGGATTCTATGGAATTGTCTAGAGCTAAGGAAACACTTAATTCAACCACAATCTACCAAGAGATCTACTGTAGACAGGATTCTATATCATGCTAGGCACTTACGGCTGCTACAATTCTGCAGATCAACTCCTTCTTATACTATCTTAAAATGTATCGTGCAACTAAATTTAGATTCACTTTATCTTTTGCTAAATCCGGCAATCAAAATCTTTTACTGCTATTCTTAGCAGTCCGGAAGCCTTTTTCCGGCAAACCGACCAGGTCCGCTGACCCAAGAACTGTTTCTATTCAGTTCGCCCTTTTTCGACACAAAGGTTCGGTTTTTTTTATTTTGTTTGCTTTACATGCTTCGTTTGTTTTTTTATCTAGATAATTAAATCGATTCCAATAGTTCCTTTTAGTTTAACATGTTTAACTTTTTATTGGTTCCCAAAGTGCAATTTAAAAACACCTAAGGCTATACAATCAAAGTTAATAAAAGACCCTTGCCTCTGTGTTTGTTTTCTGCAAATCCTTCTCTGAGCCACGCCCCCAAGCTAGTGCCGTATCACGAAGAAGCCAAAAAAGATGCAGCACCTCGACCTCAAGTGCAAGCTATTGTTGATTGGTGCTTTGATCCGGGTTTCGAAGTTGGAATCTGGTCTTCAATGCCGGAGAGAAATATCTTGAATGTCCTGGTAGTGCTCGGGCTGTTTGCAACGAAGTTTAAATTTGTATGAGGAAGTGAAAGGTGTGCTCATGTGACGTATTTGCCTTCGATTATCACAAACGGAAAACCTATTATGGTGAAGAAGCTCCAGCGCGTCTATGAAATATTTCAAAAATACAACAAGCACAACACTATTACCATAGACGATAGTACCTACAAGTGTTATCACAACTCCAATAATGCCATCATTGCCAAAACCTATAACCTTGCGGATTTTTTTTTTTTTTTTTTGAAGGACGACAAGCTTTATTCACCAACTGAAAACCAGAGCAACATAAAATGCAAAGGCGGGATTATAACCCGATGGACAAAACCGATCCAAGCGAAAGCACAACCACCTGCCTATGCAAAAGAATGAATCTGAAGGTAAGTATGCCAGATCAGTACTTTCTTCTCTTGATCAAGAGAAGAACAATTGTAAGCCATAACAATTTTATTTTGCGCCCACTGAAGAACAATCTCATCTGCAGTATCTACGCCCTTAAAGATAAACAACCTCCTTCTCTTCAGATTGACCATAAAAGCGACCACATGCGAGATGAAAAGCTTCGCTTCAGTAGTTTGGGCCAAGCATCGGGATAGATAGCAAGCAAAATTTCTTTGGCTAGATCGAGACGCGATGCCAAAAGGGTCAACAACCAAGACCATGCTGCCAAGCCGCTCACACAAGAAAAACAATGCTCAATACTCTCAACCCTTTCTTTGGCATAAAGGGCGAGCTCAAATCCGATTATCCATTTTATGGACTAACTGTTGACTCCGAGGCATCTATGGATCACTTGCCACCACAAAACTACTACTTTGGGATGAAGCGGCTTATCCCATACCCATATCAAACACTTTTCCATTGTGGCGAGGGCCCGAAGATGCCACCTATTAGATGGAGGCAGATTTGAGAATGCAAAAGCAATTTATACACGAGAGAGACACAAACCGCCATCGGTTTGGATATCGATGGCAACCCCATATGGCTACCTCAATCGTGGACGAGAATCTTGTGGCAACAATGCAGCAATATGATTCGGACTACTCTGTCCCCATCACGTACAATAAGAACTTTGTTCTAAATGCTTCCCATGACATGAGATGACCGGACTCATACCAAGGCGCAATAGTGCCGATACCATTTTGCTACCCATCGTCGTTGTGTCTTTGGATGAACAACCACACTTAGAGGCACATTTCTGGAGGTGTCACGCAAAGGAAATCCAAAGCATGGAGTGGACAACTGAAGACATGCCTCAGGATTAATATGGAAAAGAGACCTGACAGTGTCCCAAGCAGCAAGCAACCCCTTTAGAAAGGGAGAAGCATTAGGATACGGATGCATATGATAAAGCAAAGCCCAAGGAAGGAGGGGCTTAATGGTGGCCTTATGAAATGGGAGACAATGCTGAATCGACTGCACCAACAACCTCAGGCCAGGAGAATCATCCTTACCAATGAAAATCCTCCAAATGAACTTTGATATCATTACCTTGCTTTGGAGGTGAAAATCCAACATACCAAGACCACCAGCTGCCTTAGGTCTAATGCATTTCGCCCAAGCTACCTTGACCACTGCTCCTAACTCATTTCCACCCCAAATAAAATTTCTGACAATACGCACAATCTCCTCCATCTTACACTGTGGAGCTAATAGAGCAGACGCCATATAGACATGAGTATTACTAAGAACACATTTAGCCACAGTGATTCTACCGGGCATGGGCGGTTTAGTTTGTATTCCACCAAAACAAGTGCTTTTGCAACCCACTAATGATTTCATCCCAAGCATCTCGAAGCGAGGCGTGAATTCCAAGCGGGATACCAAGCAACTTTGTGGTATTGCCATGCGGAAAGAATCTTCCATGGATAGTCCAAAATCTGAGGGGAGGGATGGGACTGTCCAACGTCCACAAAGGCTGTACATTTTTGCCATCCTACAAGAACTCTCGATGCTAAGGAGAATGTGTCTAATAATAGCTTAGCATTACGAAGATTCTCGGCCTCGGCAATTAGGAACAAAAAGTGTCATCGGCATATTGGTTACATACCTCTTGAGAACCATCGTCCATTGGGAGGCCTTGAATAACGCCATCTTGGGTAGCCCGCGGAGAAATTTTGGGACAATACTTACGCCACAATTGTGAAAAGCAAGGGTGCTAAGGGACAACCTTGTCGAATTCCTCTACCCACTACAAAAATATCCGATGGCTCATACGAAAAGGGCCGAGAGATCCGGCTGATGTATGGAGCTTCATGACATTCCTTGTGAATGACTCCCCAAACCCAAGTGCAAGAAGACACTTCTCCAAGAAGCCCCAATCAACACTATCGTAAGCTTTAGCAAAATCAAGCTTAAGATACCTTTGCTCTATGACCACGTGAATAGGGCCCAATATATTCCTTCATATGCAAAGCAGCTAACGTTGTTGAGAATACAACGGCGAGGGAGAAAAAGTGATTGTGTCGGCCGAGATAGTGTCGACCAAGATGTCTCGGACTCTTTCTGCCAATGTCTTGGCAAAGATCTTGTACACAGAGGAAAGCAATGTAATAGGTCGCCAGTCAGAAATAGTCTTGGGTTCCTTGCTCTTTGGAATGAGAGAGATACAACCTGTATTCAAAATCTTATCAAGGCTCCTAAATCTTTGAAACTCACAAAAGGCATCATATATGTCATCCTCCAACCAGTCCCAGCACTTCTGAAAGAATTCAATAGGAAAGCCATCAAGACCCGGGCATTTGTCCCTTTTCAAGAGAGCCACAGCTGCTTTTAAGTTCTCCTTCACAATATTAGACTCAAGAAGCAACCTCTGCTCTTCAGAAACAATGCGACGCACCTTAGTCAACACGGCCAATTGCATGTCCTTCTGAAAGGGCAATGGGTGTTGTGCAAAGAATGAAGAAAAGTGATGATGAAGATACTGCTTAAGATTCACCGGATCGGAGATAAGAGCGCCATCTGGCAATACCAAAGAATGAATAGAAGTGGCGAGTTTCCTTCTTCTTGCAGCCGCAAAAAAGAACCGGGTACATCTATCTCCGTCCTTGAACCACTGCAACCCTGCCTTCACTTTGGCTTCAATAACTTTTACAGTTTCCATAGCCTTGATCTGAGATAATAACTCCTTTTCTCTGACTCCACTAGTATGGCCACGAGCACGAAGTACTTCTAATTCCTGGTACAATGCAGTCAATCGTCCTCTAGCTTCAGCAGCTCTGACCTTGCGGAGTTTGAAAGAGATAAGTGGTTTACACTTAAACTGATTCTTGTCTTGACTGAATTCAGTTTTCAATTCTTGTGGCAAAAGTTCTGCGGAATTATCCAGAGCTGAAGGAGGTTGATAAAAAAAAGCAACGACATCATGGCAGCGATGGACAAGACTTTTTATGGTGATTCACCTGAATGACATGCCTAGACGTGTGCAAAGAAGGCTAATAAATTAAAGAAGTGTGACCAAATTATTCTATATATACTGTGTAATGTACTATGTATAAAAAAAAGGACGTGTTCTATTGCTCAAAGCTACAAATATGTGAACTACGTAGTGTAATTATAATATATAAAATACGTGAATGGAAATGTAATTGGACTGTAATTGTTTGTTTCGATTGTAATTGCTAATTGGACTGTACTTGTTAATTTCGATGTTCCTCTCTTCTAGTGACAAGGAGTCCAGCGTGCTTCCCGCTCAGAACACACTCTTATCAGGACTTTGGGATACGATCAATAATAAATGCAGGTATTATAGAAACACAAGGGATCCTGATGAAAGGAAGTTGATTTCTCAACTTCATGAACCACAAAGGACCTTCAAGCAATGCATGATATCCATGAGGGATGGGAGAGAAGGATTTTTAACCCGGACATTGAAGAAAGGATGCAGGAGGAGAGTGGCGAGATCGGTTGCACAGGCCAGCGGGTCACCCATGAAGCTCCTCCTCGTGAAGCTTTATCCATCGTCCTCACGTTGCTACAAGAGCTTGGAAAAGGTACGAGCCGTTGTTTCAATTAGGTGGTTCGAGCCGTTGTTCCAATTAGGTGGTTCGTGTATCATCTAAATGTAATAGTTGTGACAGCATGGCTGCCACAGTCTCTTCGTCCATTGTAAATTACATTGTAAAGATATTATTTATGAATAAAAACTCATTGAAAACTAGCACTTTGTTTGGAGAAAATAAACTATGTTGGTGATTTTAGATGTGTTCTACAGTTTCTCGACTCGCCACTTGAGAAAAGGAGGCCATTTGTATATACTTAGATGTTTTATTCACGTCCTTTCAGATGAAAATGATAGGGTCGCCATGGTCTCTCCATCCACTGTAAACTACATCATAGTGCTATTATTTATTAATAAAAATTCTTTGAATACTACTGCTTTGTTTGTTTTTATCTTGCGGTGTTTTTTAGTTTCTTGACTCGCTATCCCGGAAAAGGAGGCCATTTGTAACCCTTATGTTTTTTTTTTCCATGCTAGAAAAAAGTCATTTATTCAAACAACTAGAAAAAGTGCCCAGCGTTGCTGGGTTTTTTGTCAGGCATAAGCTAAAAAATTATTAAAATGTAAATATATATTACAAAGTCTATGTTGCGATAATGGTGAGTAGGAGAGATATTTTACTTACAACGCTAGGCTACAGTTGGAAACATATAACTGAATACAGACACTTCATAGTGGTGGTGTTTGAGAGGGTTGTTGCATGTTTCGTCATAGGAAACTTAGTGGTGCATGAGGTTATGTTCGTCATTTGTAGTACTATAGGAAGTTTTCTATAACTTTGGCAATGTAACATGTAATTTTGGTAATTCACAATTGTAATCCAAACGATTATTATTAGATGGTTAGGAACTTGCATGAATAAACAGGAAATGTACGAAGGGGTAGTCGTATATCCACATGAACGTAGTAAATCATCAACAACTCAACTGATCGCAAAAGGTTTGTTATTATCATCATCTAGATATAGACGCTTTCCAATACAAATTATCTAGCCATATATTGATCCACACTCTAGTCCTTTTTGTCATAGCAGAATTCGCCATACATATAGTTGCCATTGGGCATGTTATCACCTATCATTCAACCACACACATTCCATACATATTACAATCATCCTAGAATACTAAACATGAGAATGAACTCAATACACGCTGGAGATGAAGTTTGGGAGAATGTTAGAAGTATAGTACCATTGTAATTGTCCAAATTTATTATCGCCCTTGTGGAAGAAGCAGTTGTCACCTAAAATTTTGCACTTGTTTAGTTGTTCTACAGGTCTATAATGATGGCGCTTACACTTGTTTAGTTGTCCTACAGGTCTATAATGATGGTGCTTACATTTTCGCAATAAACGAACATGAACTTTACATAAAAAATTTGCTTTTCAACAAACCATAATGCTTTCATTATAATTCGCTTTTCAACAACTCCATAAAAATGCTTTCCATATATTGAACACTATTGACTGACTATTGACTGACTGTCATGCTCAAAATTATAAATTTGATAAAATGAATTATGCTCAACAATAAAGAACCACCAAATCACAGTATGATGCTTCCCCATATAAATTATTAACTAATAGGTCAATTGCTTCATATTTTGAAAAAGCAAAGCATAAGCCACCACAAATTTATCCAATCTAAAAATTGTCCGGTCCTCACTTGCAATAATAGCTTTATGTAGTCATTATATATACAACAGAGAAACAAAAAAATGAAGAAAAAATAGATAGGATGATGCCTATTGATTGTTAGTTCTAAGGCAGAAACATGCCAGGTCCATGACAGACTATATGATAGTCTAAATCAATTTCCAATTTCTTACTTTAGAGAACACAGATTTATAGACTTAATCAAGGAACTCAGCACAACAAATGCGCCTCTATCAGGTACATTACATGGTCATTTCCTATAAAAGTACTGGTAGAACATTAATGATGCTCACGAAGCCAAAAGTGCAAATTGACTGTCTATGAATTGTTCAGTATTGATGTTTCTTCTGATTTTATCTAGATGATAGCACTGAATGCAAAAAGGGAAAAGATCCCTGCGAACGTCATGATATATTCTATGGCCTGAAGATCCCTTTAGCAGGTAGTCTTAAACCTTTGGAACGATTTTCTAAGTCAAATCCACATACATGCAAGGAAAGAAGTTTAAAGTAACCAACATTCTTGCAAATTAAGGACATCTATAGGTACTTACTCAGCCCTATTGCACATTTAGCCATGCTCTGTAAGAATAAACAGGATGCATTGTCCATATTGTGATTCCATTGAATCCAAGGTCATTTCATCTAACCATGTCAAAGCATGAACTTCAAAGATTCCCTTTAAAAAAACACCATGCTCTTAAAAGTGGCCTTTTTTGAATAAACTTGAAAATTTCAGAAGGTTGAATTTTTTTTCCCCTCATTTTGCCCCTCATTAAGTGACAAGTTTGTTTTTTGCAAAGAAACACCCTTGAAAATGGCAAAATGTAGACATGAATACATAATCTCTGAAAGTGAGATATCAAAAACATCAAAATAGAGAAGAAAAAAAATAATTATTATTTCTTTAAAATTTTTCAGTACATTAATTTGGCACCCTCCAAATTTGGTGCATATTGAGCAGGACGCTTGTCAGATGTTGCAACTGGGTATCTGTCCCAAATCTCCACATTTAGTTGTTCCATCAAACATGTTTGGCATGTTATGATGATCTAATGGCTGAATAAAAAACAAGAAAATAATCAAGTAAACAAATGAACAATAGGGCACATAAAACAAAAAATGTAAAAAGAGAAGTGTATTCTGGAATACACTTTTGCTTTTCTAAAAAACAAACATGTATTCCATAATACACTTTGGATTTTCAGAGAAAGCAAAAGTGTATTTTGGAATACATTTTTAATTTTCTAAGAAAGCAAATGTGTATTCTGGAACACACTTTTGCTTTCTAAGAAATCAAATATGTATTCTGGAACAACATGTTGCCTATGTGTGATGGTTTAGAGCACTCCACACCTGTTAAAATTGTCATCCTGCATTCTGAAATCTTTGAAGAATGGATGGAGACTTGATGTGAACCTGAGATATTCAAAAGTGTGAACCTGAAGAAAATGTAGTAGTGGCCATTGACAAACAATCATGCAAACGAAGTATGATTTGTCCATCATCTATGGCCTGGCCTAGTGCCATCCCCAAGGTAGTGCTTCTTCAATACATATTAAAGCCTTCAACGAAGGATGAAGCTTCCTTTATTATGCTTCGATGGTTAATATCTTTGATGCCATTGACCGAGCTTTTGCTTCGGGTAAGTGTTGTTATTTTAAGGATTTAACTGGGTCAACTTATCAATAATAGAAAACACAGTTTTATATGATAGTTGTCAATTAAGCAATGACAGGAAACACAGTTTTATATGGTAGTTGACGTGTACATCTCACTAGGTCATTTACAAGTAGTCAGTAGTAGATTAATATTTTGCAAGGAGAAAAAATAATACTGCTAGTCACGAGTTTTGTTAGTTTGGAAGATCCCAAATTCTCAAGCCACGATCGACATGTGTTTTTCCTGCAGATTGAAAAGATGATTCGACTTATGAGCGTGGTGTATACATGTCATAGAAGGCACAAATACTCAATTAGACTAAGGCCACATATGAAGACCATAACTTATTTGATGCCTTATTTGATTTGATGCCCCATGTTACAATTATTTTGACTTGTGTATAATTTGGCCATGTAGATGTACATCACTGTCTTCTTATTGTACTTTAATTTGATCATGCACCAGAAAGTCGGCTTCCCATTTTGAACAGCCAAAACGATACAAGAAATTGCAAAAAATGCTTTCTAAGATCCAAAAAATGATAATTTGTTTCAAAAAATGCCTCCTTAGATCTAAGAAATGATATTAAATTAGAGAGTAGTGTAGGCAACTTTGCTTTGGTTGCAACAGCAAAAATATGTTGTTTGCATGGATTCCAATATCATCCAAATAGGTGCAAAACACCCTAATTAAAAAAAAAAAAAACACCCTCATTAACCATAGCCTGGGACTTATTGCCAACATATTATGCAAGAACATTATGCCATCAGCCAAAACGCCAGACCCTCCGGCAAAAGCTTAAAAAAAAACCAAGATCCGGTATCCCTGTCTTCAAAACAAAAAAAATCAATATCCCGTTATTTTTTAAAACCACGACCCTGTATCCACACAACACAAATAAAAAAAATTGAAAGGTCATGCCTGCCAGTTGTTGTTGGTTTGGTTTTTCCTTTCGCTAATCCCTTCGTTACTTAGAACTATGATCTGTATCCCCACATAAAGAAAACAAATAAAATTGCGAGGTCATTCAAATCAACTGAAACAAAAAAAAATTGTAAGGTCATTGAAAATGTCGAAAACCTGGAAAATTACAAGGTCACTGTTGACTCTCAGAAACTTGTACAGCAAAAGTGTATTCCGGAATACACTTTGGCTTTCGAGCGAAACCAAAAAGTGTATTCTGGAATACACTTCTGTTATCCTCGAATAGCAAAAGTGTATTCCGAAATACAATTTTTGGCACTTTCAAATATTATATCATTAAAAAATGACTTATTGTAACCTAAAAGCATCTTTCTAGAATACAATTCAAGCTAACAAAATGTTGTGTAGGACATACACTTAAATTAGTGGTTTTCTCTAAAAACACACTTCAGATAAATTCTAACTGTTAGGAAAAGTGTCGCTTTGACGTGGTCAGTTTTCTCTTTGCACAAAAAAATAAGTGATTTTGGGGGGGTCAAAATGCAATTTTATGACCAAAATAAATTTTTTACCTCATTTTAGCTTTTTTTTGAAAACAAAAGGAATCTTTGAGGAATATTCCTTTTGCTCTCGTTTCAACGATTTGCTCTCGTTTAATACGCAACCTTGTTGATCACTTTGTGGAACAATATGGATGACTTCCTGCATGGATGATGCCATGCATAGATGGAACGATGGGCAAAAAAGATACGACAGAGTTTTATGGTACATAATGCTTTACAGATAAAAACCCTAATACAATATAAAATGCAGCTTACAGAAATGGTCCTACACCAACATATCTTACCCTAAATGTGGTTCAGGAATCTTGCAATAACGGCCTAGCTCTTCAACAACAGCTTCCCAAAACAAAATATCATGGTATTTATTGTTTTACACATGAATTAGAATGAGCTAAAATGGCGAGGTCTACCTCATTCTTTCTGCCTGCAATGGCAATATATATAAAACACATGCATTAGAAATAAAAACGAATCACATAGATGGAGAAAGGAGAAAAACCGGATGCATTACAAAACCAAAGCAATCAAATGAATCATATAGATGGAGAAAGGAAAGAACGCATACATTATAAAAACAAAGCAATCACTTTGCCAAAGTCAATAACATGTCTTTGAGGACAAAGGGCCTCAAAAGTAGATCTACGGAGGCAAGAAACTTCGTGTGGTGAAAAAGGTAATAATAAGTGAAAAACAAGAGAAGGATGAGCAACAATCAAGCCGTGGATGAGCCTTCATCTCTAGATGTCAATATAACTGTGAGTGTCAGTGGGATAGACATATAGGAAGGGTTGTATGTTGAAGTGTGTAAGTTCTTGGATGAGAACTGTATTTCTGGGGTTGTAAACCAAGAATGGGAGTATGAGTTGGACCACCAGCATATTTACTGTTGTTTAGGCTTGTCATGGCTAGTCCAACAACATCGTACATTAGCCAGTTGGAGCAATTGTTATTTGCAAAGCTTCAAAGGACACAAGACTCCTCTGATACAAGGGGATGATTTGTTATTGCACGAAATACTTAGAGAAGATGCACTACATGCAACACAGGAAGGGAGTAAATATTGTAGAACATATAGAAAGAGGCATGGATCTGTATGTTTTATATGGTTCTAGAATATCAAATCATGTGTCAACTTAGATAATAGGAACTGCTCATGAAGGCATATCACTTTGTATTATATTATGGGAGAAGGTAGGCTACACTAGATCAAGCTGTAAGATAGCCATGTCGAGGACCTACAAATTTATGCTTAGTAGTCCTTAAGTGTTTGGTTGTTGCTTATGAATTTTTATTCATATCATCGCAGCATGTGGAAGCGGCTTAGAGGCTCACTCTAAAGACAAGAAATGCTACAATTCATGATGTCAAATCTATTATTTTTTGCACAGCTCCAGGGATTGTGACATCGAGAAGATACAGAGGAGGAGAAAGAGCTTTTGGAACAACCAAGAGAACGTTGACGATGAGGATGAATCCGAGGATGGAGAAAGAGATGACGAAGAGCTTTTAGTTTTCTAGAGCTCTGAAGCCTCTGCGGACATCCCATTTGAGCCCAGCCATGTCCAAATTTCATTGCATTAAACATAGAGGACATTGAAAATAGAATCCCATTTTTATCCGGTAACATCAAACGGGAGCCCTAGACATAAGATTTATACCCGGAGTCGGAATATCCAAGAGTTTGGCATATACACGAATTCTAAAAAATCGAGTAAGAATGAGACTAAGGGAAGTTATTTTTGGATATAGGAAAGCCCCTGTGCAAATAGAACGACGTGCGACAGCGCGGAATGCTAGGTAAACGATCCGAATGCAGGGTAAAACTGCAGGAGTGGCAGGAATGCGGCATAAATGGCAGGAATGCATGCAAAATGCTGGCGCAGCAGGTAACAGCCGTTGTCGAAGCAGGAAGATATTTTTAGTAACATTCCTGGGATTGAAACAATGCCACCTGACATGGCGTTATAGGACAGGAAGGCAGAATAGTTTTTAACTGGTTTTTACGTTAGCCAACAGAAGGAATATATGCGCAAAACAGATGCTCTGATATAGTTTGCCCAATTCGTTTGGTATTGAAGAAGGGTATTCTGGCAGTGGCTAGGACTAAGATTTCAGTATGGTATTGTATGGAAAAGGGTATATCTAGTCTATTTTGAGGAGCTTAATTGGCTTAAGGAATGAATATCTGATTTTGGCTAGGTGTCGACCATGCATGTCCGAAATTGGGCCGTGCATAGGTTCCAAATTGGAAATCATGTGACTAGATAGGGGCAGACTTCAGCGCTTTCATGCCGAAAGGGTCGGGCATGCTGGAGCTGCGGGCGTTTGGGCATCAGTAGCCATAGCCAAGCTTCAAGGGGTCGCTATAGTTTTTTTCTGCAGATCTTCTGCACTTAGAGGATGAAAGCTGTTGTGAGGATCAAGGGCTCTGATGAGGCCATTAGGGCCTGGGTTCCAGAATCTGGTCCAAAAATGATCCTTTGGCCCAGGATTTTGCTCCTTTTTTTGCATAGAATAGTGTATTCTAGGGTCTGAGGAATCTGGACCATGGCCTCCTCAACGATGGAATTGGTGGCCAAAAATTTGATTGATTCTTATTTTCGAGGCAGATGAGTATTGCGATGCATATCTTTTAATATAAGTTCCAGGGTTCTTCGGTAGATTGTGATCTGTGGCCTTCCTTCATGCCATAGCCAGAGCTATAGCTTCGGATTTTATCCCATCTAGACTAGACTGGGCTAGCAGACTGCTGCCCATACTTGGCATAGAATGGAACGGTTTTAGGAACGACAAACCTTAAGGAACGGGTACGGCCGGCTCTTCATTACGGAACGAAATGGCAATTGTTAAAAAACCACTTAAAACAATCAGAAACATTGGAATCTTATCAAATATGAAGTCCAAAATTGATAAATCATAACAACAAACCCTCAAAAATCTTAAATGCAATTAAACGTACATAAACTTATCATGAATGTAACATCAATCAAAACAGTTTTTTTAGCGAAATTCAGAAGCTTAAACTGTTAGATCAACAAACAAAATATCAAATGCTTGCACCTAAACCTAATATATTGAAGCCACACTACGAGTCCGTGCATACGCCGCACTTCTTGATCATCATCATCGTTATCTTCCTCATACTCTTCATCCTCTTCACTTCGATTATCATCCTCAACATCTTCAATATCCACATTATCATGAATTCCCTCTTCTTCCTACATTTTCCTGAACATCATCCACCTCATTACTATTATTTTCCACTTCTTCGTCCTCCTCCTCGTCATACCATCCAATTGATACAACCTTTTGTTTAGTTGGGTTCATTGTCTTGGTCATCAAATGCAGGTTAGAACTAACAAATACAAGGTCATTCAGTTTCTGCACTCCTAGCCGCTTTTTTTTCTTACTGTGGATGTGACCAAACCTACTAAAGATCTGCTCAATAGGGGACGAAGCTGCATTTTGACTCAATATTCTTGTTGCTAGTGTTTGTAATAATGGAGCTGAGGATCCATAGTTTTCCCACCACTGAACCGGATCAATTTCTGTCATATCAGCCCTTGCATCAGAAGAACTAAAGGATCCTTCCAAATTTCTATAAGTCCGCAATTCTGCTCGCACAATACGCCTTTTTTTTTCATGTGAGGTACCAATCGAATAAGAGTTCCATCCCATCCCTTGGAAACTTCCTTATCTATCTCTTGATTAAGCCCATGAAATTCAGGATCTAATATAAAAGCAGCACATTGCAAATCAGAGCGATAGGAAGTCCACCTGTTTGAGCAAATTTCTTTCACATCACCAAGTTTGAGTCATCTTCTACAATGCCATTCAAGTACTCCACCATACGATCTAGACCTTCATAGACCTAGCCTATGCAAGGTTGCAAACCATCGACCAATCTCAACATCTTGGTCATCCTTGCGTCGATCTTACCAAGATGCTCAATATCTTTCCAAAATAATCCATCGAATGCAATACCAATAGGATCTTTGACTGCATAATATAATCGTACACTTTAGTCATTTAAGATATGGATGAATATATTAATTAAGTAGAATGAATATATTGGTTAAATATTAAAAAGAAAACATACCTGTATCAGAACTTGCTTCTTGTAGACGAAGGAAACTTGGATCAGTGAAGAGGTGACGAATTGAGTCTTTGCACTCCACAACACGTTCCATCATCAAAAAATTATAAGCAAACCTCGTCTCACAATACTTCTGAAGATCCTTATCCTTGCTCAGCTTTCGAAACATAGTCAAGACCTTTGAGTGTGAATTCACAAAGGTCACAAGTTTTCTTGACTTCTCTATACTGACAGCACACCAATCTAATTTTCCAATGTCTTTCATCATGTTGTTTATACAATGGGCAATACATGGACTAAAACAAATATGCAGATACGCATCAGAAAGCATTCTACCAGCAAGCCTATTTGTGGGTTCTCCATCTCCCACCAATTGAATTACATTATCCGGTCCCACATATTCAACGGCTTCTTTATATATAACAAACAAATCTTCTGCTCTTTTTCCTAACGACGTATCAAAGGATTTCAAAAAATAAACTTTTCCAGCAGAGTATACAACAATACCTTGTATGCATCTTGATCTTCCATCTGTCCACCCATCGCCAATAACTGTGGCTCCATATCTTTTCCAGCATTCACGAGCACTTTTAAGCATCTCTTCTCTAAGTCTCTCCTTCTCTGCTTTAAGATAGAAACCAGATACTTGCTTGCGATTTGGATAACCAGGTCCATATGCAATAGCTTGCCAAAGCATCCTGAAAATAAGGGCATTCAACAATGCGAAACGGAGTATAGTTAATGTACAATGCCCTGCACATAGCTGCATCTACTTCCTTCTTTCTGGTTTTATCAAGGATTGTTACAATGTTGTTGCCTCATTTTTTTTGCAGTAGCGAGAGGAGGCATACCTGTTCCTGATCTCTTGAACTATGAATGCAAATTAGCATGACCCATGTCTACAGCATGAGATGAAGACTCACATGGGTTCGCTTTCCTTGATGTAGAAGAGACATCTATGCCACGTGATGGATTATAAACTTTGATCTTTTTCTTTGCCTTAGTTGCATCTAGTTCAATAGCCTTTTCTTTCCACTGTGCTCTTTTTTCCTCAGTAATGCTCATGCAAAAGACTATGTCTTTGCCCTCCTCGTGTATCAAGTGCGCCCTCACCCTATCTGGACCACCTGTTTTGTTGGCCTTGCAATACTTGCATATCCAAGATTTATGGCCTACCACGTCAACTTCGTCCCACCAAACAGATTTTCTGCTTGTCATTCTACGCAATAGAAGAGAAAGAAATGGATTACAATTTTGTACAAAATAATGCAAATAGAAAACAACTCCGAATACAAAATAATGCAAATAGAAAACAACTTAGAATACAAAATAATGCAAATAGAAAACACTATGGTAGTTCTAAGCTGCAGATTTGAGCACGAAATAGGGACTCATTCTATTGGAGGTCAACTTATAATTAATGGGAAACATGGCAAAGGGGTAGGATGCCCTGCATAAAGAACTCTAGTAGGCTTTCAATTAACCTTAGCTTTTGGGAAAAGTACTTTTCCAATTAACTGGTGTATGTAAAAATTTAAGGAAGAGGGCAAATTCGCATTAAGTGGTGTATGTAAAGATTTAAGGAAGTCACTGTAAATACAAATTCGCAGCATAAATTCGCATCATTTTTTTGTCTGCCGATTTAGGAAAAAAAAAGCCATTTTGTGGCTCACTGTAAGTATTTCATTTGGAAGCTCGACTATTTACTGCTAAGGAAATTGTACAGAGGAAAAAGAAAAGAACAGAAATCAAAGACTTTCTCATGAAGTAGTCATTATGGCTCTGGAAATTACAATGTTGAAGATTTTCGGCCTCCATGCCAATGGCACATCATAGTCCCTTCTCTGGGTTTCTTTTGCTTCTGATCATTTTGCAAGGCAGTTCAACAGTGCAAAGCTAATGTTGGTCAGGTTGCAGCATGGATTCCGATTGCTCTTCCCCATTGACCTGCATTAGTGGCCAATGTAATGATAAGCCTTTGGGTAGTAACCAGAGGCATATTGAAACAAAGCAGCTGGTTGTAGTGATCAGTACTGCTGTGAAGTCGGCAAAAACTACTCACTGTATTCTTGCACCACTGTGGAAATGATATAATATCTGCAACAATTCTGTATGGAAGGTATTAGGGGTCATCAAAGAAGATTCAGAAGCTAATAAAATGGACATAACCTGAACCAATCCATATCCTTATGATTATCATCACTCTATGGTGATCTGAAAGTTCGATTGGGTTGCTTATCACGCAAAGGATCAAAGAATGGGCTGCCATTTATATTTGGGCACAAAAAGTAAGTTATCATACTTTCTTGGGTTTCCAAAGCAATTCTTACCTGTAAAAGCGTTTCCCTCACAAATCCATGACGTTTTTCATCCTTATCTCTTATGCCAGATTTGAGCACCCCAGTAGCAGCAGATGATGTCGAAGTTGGGCTGCCATCCGAAATGCCTTGGAAGGCTGTTTTTAGAAGGTAACAGGTGGATGGGCAAATACCTCCCCAGGAATCGGGATGACGCAAACGACTCCTCAATTTTTTGGCAGAAAAGCATGGCTATGGCTTTCTCAGAGCAAAGAACGGGGCAGATTTGGGGCAGAACGGTGTTCTGCACGGCGTTCTTGCCAACAAGAAAAGATTGTAATTTTTTTTTTGTATATTAGCACGACACTTTGGCACGGTTTCTGCCTTGACACGCCGTTCTGCCATTCCAATGGCATGGAACGGCGTTCTGTGCCAAGTATGAGCATTCATGATCGAATAGATCCTGGATACGGAGCTGTAGGTCTTCAAGCAAAAGCATCTTCTATAGATAGTGGATATTCTGGGACAGACTGTCGCCAATGTGAATAGTATCATGTCTTTGAATCTTTGAATTCATATCTTTGTGGTATTGTGGTTTCTGTTGTAAATGAATGTAATGTGAATAAGAAATAATGTGGAGCATCAACTTCTTTTGCACCATTGATTTGTTTTTGAAATTTTTGGCTTTAAAAATTTGATGGCCACCAATCGGAAACAGTATGATGGATATTTTGTGGATCGATGGCTTGGAACCAAAGTTAAATAGGCTTAAAAGTGGGGTGATGATTTTTTATCCAGTAACATCAAACGGGAGCCCTGGACATAAGGTTTATACCGGGGAGTGGGAATATCCAAGAGTTTGGCATATACCCGGAATCTAGTAAGTACGAAATTAAGGGAAGTTATTTCCGTTAGCCAACAGAAGGAATACATGCACAAAAGAGGAGCTCTGATATTAGCGGTTTTGAGAAAGGCGTGTAAGACATCTGTTGAGAAAGTTGTCAAAAGTCAAATTTGCAGCAGAAGCTGGAATCGAATGGCAGAAAGCTAAGAAAATGAAAATGAGTTCAAATTTTCGTTTCTAAGAATCTTCACCTAATTACTTACACATATATGTAGCAGTGACTATAATGGACGGATGCCTTGCGAAACATCTTTCACTGTAAAACAATGGCGTGCTTAAGGCTGGTTGCCATACTTATCCATAGGACTTATCGGAACGTCAAAGCACAATTACTGTATTGTAGTAAGTAACCATGTAGCAGGCATTTATTGAAGCCATATATGAAGTAACTATGGGGATATTAACCATGTAGCAGGCAGCATTACTAAAGCAATTAAGTTACTTTTGAGTTCCATCATAATAAAAAGATGTGCAATAATCTGCAAGGACATCAATTAGTATGATGTTTCACAGCACAAACAAAAGACAGCGTTGTCTGTGCAATGCAATTCTCCAGGAAATAGAGCAGAGATGTCTAAAATAATGCAAGGAGGCCGTCGTATCCTCAGAAAGATCAGACAAGTAATAAGAATTTGGCGGCAGGTCAGGCCGCATTCTAATCCAATTCTAGTATACCTATTCAATTCAATTCCTTCCGTTTGATGGCACGATGTAAAAAATTTGCGCATGGTGGGTACCCCTTGTCACTTAACTTTGCTCCATATCTTCCAACAAATATACTTTAATAAGAGACATCGGGTGACATGCTAAAAGGCTTGAACTAACTGCCATATGGTTGGAATCATCTTTAACTTGGCCCTATGGATTGCATCTTGCACATGCTTGGTGGGTCATGCGGACCATGTTCTTCTTGGCCCAACAAAATTTCGATGTGCCCTGTCGCTCACTCCTATGCCACGTCCTTGTAATCCTTGCATTAATTTGAAAACAATTAATGCAAATTAATGCCACGCCCTTGTAATGCTTGTATTGATTTGAAAATTGTCAGATTAATGCCACATAGCATATAACAACAATGCCACATAGCATATAACAACACCCCATAGCACATATCAGCATCCATATGCTGTTATACCACATAAAAGATTACAACAACATTCAATAGCACATAGCAACATTCCATAGCTGTTATACCACATAGCACACAACAACATTGTATAGGGGCATATGATGGTCACCTAGCAACATTCCATAGCTGTTATACCACATAGCACACAACAATATTGTATAGGGGCATATGATGGTCACCTAGATATCCTAAGAGAGACTTGAACACAAGACATTTTAATTGCTAACCCAACAGAATAGCCATTAAACCACAGGGAGAGTAAACAAATACAAACTTTGATGATCAATTATTTCCTTTATACTCCCAATAGGGAACAAAAGTTTATAAAAATTGATGGGGGAATAAAACCAAAAGTGTAAATATCAAAAGACAACCAACCTAAAACCAAAAAATTGCGCTAAATCACCAACAATACTGTACGTGTTCGATACAATGTAGTTCAAACATGGCCATGGCATACACGATCATAAGGGCGGTCGACGCACATTGTACCTTATTACTAAAGCTATAAAAACTTTGTTCCATGTGTTCATGGTCTCTCGAGGCACAAGTGAGCATTAGACATAAATTAAATTAAATTAAATTAAATTTGCAAACACTAGTCCAAGAACAAAACCTGGAGACACATGAGAGGAATTACCTTGCAACATTCAAAATTTGTCATGTACAGGATATTACCCAGTTGTTGTTGCTTCGGGAGAAGCATACAAACAAAAGAACCAGATGCCATTAAACAAGCCCCTGCAGTTTCAAACACATTAGTGAAAAGTCTGCAAGCGAAATGAGCTAAGAGGAAAGGGAGCTTATCTCAAGTAGCAAATTGATTTCATAAGTGCTGCTAAAGATATTTGTGTTTGATTAAGCATGTCGGTTTGCCAGTTTGAACAGGGGCAACGGAGTTCGACCAACAACAGAGGCGATGGGGAGAGTAACGGCCATACAAGCTTAGGCCGGTCATGTGGTATATTCGAGTATATACTGTCATATACCCAAAATATTCCACATATTCGCATAGGCAAAGGTTTATCTGTTACGGGCAACCCAAAAAAAAGGAGGAAAAAGCACCCATTCCAGTGCAAAAGGAAAAACATCAAGAAAGAAAACATACATGCAAAAAATACTTGTTTCATTTTATTCCCTTTCTTTATGCAAAATGGCTTTTTTTTTGTAATGTCATTAAAAGCTACAATATTCTGGCCAATAGACCAAAATCTAGCCTCTTTTCTAAAATGGCAAGCTGATTTTGTTGATTGAAAATGACCAATTTGGCTGGGAGGTGCCAATTTAAGAAACTCAATCCATTTAGGCTTGAAAAGGTACGTGATGTTGTCTTTTCGATGGCCTGATAGAAGTAAACAAAATGCCTATCTATGTGCTTTAGGAGTTAAACAGAATGATATAATTTTGTATTTCTTATGTACTTTGTTATTTTCTGTGCCGTTTTTGCATTTTCAAGATTTGACTTGCCATTTTGTTATCGTTTTCCATGACTATGAGTTATATAAATCAGACGAGAATTTTGCACAAACCCTATGGTGTATGAAATGTCAAAATTATGCGCGATACTAGTCAGGTACAACCATGTAAACGTTGAGTAGAAAAGTTCAGTTTGTACAAATAAAAATGTTCCACCACGAAATTATAAGTTAGTTTACTTAGTTCAAGGAGATCATGTATGGTCTACATAATGAAGAAATTCGCTTATTTGGTGTATTGAGAAGAGCAAGGATTGGGCAAGCATGTAAAAACCAAATGATGCACCAACTAAGTTCTTGAATATGATGGGCCCCGACATATCTAAACCGTCCTCAAATAAAGGCCCAACTACCATGTGCTTGTCTACTCCATGGTGGGCAAGTGGGTTTTCTCCTTTATGGCTAATGGGCCACCAAAGAAAGGGATCATGACCGCTCGTTTGAAAACAACACCAGATCCTGGCCTTTGTGATTAGTCCTTCTATTGCTATTAATAGGCATAGGGGCTTCTCATTTCTCATATTCAAGGTCTCAAAGGCACATAGATCATCTGAGTGTTGTATTAATTCTTTGTGTGATTTTTTATCATCAACATGAAGAGTTTTATGCAAAGGGTAGTATTTTGTTGGATTATGCTAAAAATGGTGCTAGTGAAAGAGGTGCATTGCCAAGGAGGAGGGTGGTCTGATGCTCATGCTACATACTATGGAGGAGCTGATGCATCTGGCACTAACAGTAAGTTGTATTTTTTGCTAAGTTGTATGTGTATAAGTATGTATGTGTATATGTATTCTTCCCTTTTATTTGTCCCAATTCTAACTAGGAAAGGTTACATGTATAAATGTCTGTATAAGGTACTTCCTCCTTTGTATCACAAACTCTAACTAGGAAAGGTTGAGCAGATGGAGGGTGTGGATATGGCAACCAGCTAGCAGCAGGATATGGAAGCATTACCACAGCACTAAGCACACCATTATTTGACAATGGCAAAATCTGTGGAGCCTGTTACGAGGTCCGGTGCTGGGCTGATGGAGGATGCCTACATGGAAACCCATCAATAATTGTTACAGCCACTAATCTGTGCCCACCAGGGAGCAATGGGGGATGGTGCGATCCGCCAAAGGCCCACTTCGATTTATCTCAGCCTGCATTCTCCCAAATTGCAATCATTCCAGACGGCCATGTTCCAATCCAATACAGAAGGTACTTACTTATAGCACAAATCTTCCTTTCTTTGCATTCTATATCTGTGCCTGTGGATTATGCATTATATACTATTTACTGAGCAGAATGCATGGAATTGGTTTTGCAGAGTGAATTGCCCTGCCAAGGGAGGTATCCGTTTTAGCATAAACGGGCATACCCTCTTCAACCTGGTTCTGGTTAGCAATGTGGGCGGTGCTGGAGACGTGGTTGCCATGTCTGTAAAGGGCTCTCGAACTGGTTGGATGGCAATGCAGCGGAATTGGGGCCAGAATTGGCAGGCTAATGGTAACCTTGATGGCCAGAGCCTTTCTTTCCAAGTTACTACTAGCGATGGCAGGACTTTAACCTCTTATGATGTCGTCCCTTCTACTTGGCAGTTTGGCCAAACCTTCACTGGTGGGCAATTTTGATTCTGCCTTGGCTGTACTGAAAAGCAGAGGTGTTTTCTACGCACCCGCTCTTACTGTAACTTCTTATATATCTGATTGTTCAGCCTTGGTAAAAGCTGCAATTTGCAAATTTTAAAATTTTAGTGCTATAAATTTCATGGTATTTATGTGAATTTGTCCCGTATATAATCAGGGTTTGAAATCCTGTAAGGTTGCGAAAAACAATTGTCCGAGGACATGTTCAATGCAATACTTGAACAATAGAGCAAGTCTAATTTAACTAGAACAAGAAATTCCTCCATGTATTTTCTCCCTCATATGGCTTTAAGATGACAAAAATTTGCTAAGTCCACAAAAACCCCATGTATATTTTTTGGTTTAAACATGGCCTTGGTTGATAAATAAGGCACTCGCATGAATCTAACAAATAAGCTACATTTCGTTTAGAATGAAAGCATAAGAGAGAAAGAAATGCACCATAATACAAGACACGTTTATTCCATGAATAAGAGATACATATATAGGTACCATAAAGGTACTTGGCCTTACACCATAGAAAGCCGTTCATAAGCGGCAAACGAGCTTCTCATTGCAGGTACTTCAAAACCATCTGACGTCACTAAGATCTCCATTGAGAAATGTAGTCTTAACATCCTTTTGATGTATAAACAAGTCAAACTAACCAACAAAAGCCCATGATCCACATTAGGATTTATAACATGGGGATTTAGAGGTCCAATACTGCAGATGAGGAGGCCCATTTGGAAGAACATTATCCATTCGAGGAGCGAGAGGCCCATCCACATTAGGATTCAACTCGCTATCAAGTAATGGAGAATCATAAAGAACGACTAGTAATGATTCTATGCCAACAAATCTCTGTGCCCTATAACATAGCCAACAAATATGACTTTGAGGCCGACTGGATCAAGCTTCTTCCACTTCTCTTTAGGAACATGAAAATAGGCTAGAGAACAAAAAACTAGCAAGTTTACAACATTTGGTTTGACTAGCGTCCACAATTGCAAAGGAGTTATACCTTTCAGAGAAGAGGTAACTGTTCTTTCCTGTACATAAATAGCAGTAGCCACAAGTTCTGCCCAGAATGACGTACCCAAACCAACGTGGATAACCATATCAAACAACATTGATAATTGTGCAATTCTTGCGCTCAGCGACGTGTGGGCGGTGCTGGAGACGTGGTGGCCATGTCTGTAAAGGGCTCTAGAACTGGTTGGATGGCAATGCAACGGAATTGGGGCCGGAATTGGGGCCAAAATTGGCAGGCTAATAGTAATCTTGATGGCCAGAACCTGTCTTTCCAAGTTACTACTAGTGATGGCAGGACTATAACCTCTTATGATGTCGTCCCTTCTAATTGGCAGTTTGGCCAAACTTTCACTGGTGCGCAATTTTAATTATGCATTGGCTGCATTGAAAAGCAGAGGTGTTTTCTATGCACCCTCTTACTGTAACTTCTTTCTGGATTATCAAATCACTTCGGTTTGGATGCCTTACTTCTCATCCACCACTTGGAGCCATTGCTTGGACAAGCTTTCTTTGATGTGCTTGCTCCTTCAAAAACCTCCCGTCTAGTCTCTGGCAAGAAATCGTCTCTTAACCTCTCCACACATGACTGTTCAGTTTCTAAACCTGTCATAACGTTTTTCCAATAATTGATCAGGGATTCCATGTGACTTTGCATGAGTGTTGATGTGTGCTCGAACCTCCTCTCACCAACTGGCTAGAGTCTTTGACATTTTTGAAAGAGGGAATTGGTTTTGGCTCACCTACAGGGAGCACTTCACCCTTAACGCCCCTTTTCCATAATTCAATACCTTGCACATGCATCCACAACTTGTTAGATGGCCTCCATTTATATTGGATGATTGGTATCCCATCTCTAACAAAAAACTTGAATTGGAATGGCTTAGTGTGCCCAGTCAACTGATCCTTACCTCCAACAAGAACCCCTCCACAAATGATTTCTAATCTACAACCTCGTCCACCAAGAAGGCCATGGGATTAAGGTCAGCGCAGAGAGTTCAGGGATGCTTGCCACGTTCTCTCTCCTAAGCTTAGTAGAGAAAGCTCCAAAGGTTGCATCTATATCATTATGTATGTGGCCTATCATTATAAAACCCACCTTCACAATCTTGAAGATCCCTACTGCCGTTAAGTATGACATTGCCCCAAACATCTATATGTTCTTGTTTTCTTTCTAACAATTATCAAGCTGAACATAGAGTTCCTCTGGCAGTTGTTTTTCATGTAGGGCTGAGGGAGAGTATCTCCTATCCTCTATATAATGTTTCCCTCTCAAGTGTTTTCCAGCACTTGAAAATGGAGCTTAGATGGAAGTTGGAGTCGTCCTTCCAAAAATCGAGCATAAAATTTCCGTAGTTGGCAGTGCCATGTCCGTGAATTAAAACCCTGTCAAGCTTACTTTCATTTGAAATGCATTTTGAAAATGCTTGGGCATAGGATCTCACTTTGGCAAGAAAGTCGTGTGCTAGTCCGTCTTATCATGAATCAAACACAAGTATCTATCAGGCTGCATTTGAAAAAATGTTTACCATTGCCAGTACAACTACCTACATGATATTTGGTCTGACTGGTGATCTGCAAACTGATCTCTGATTACCATCCTTTCCTTATGCACGTGTATCCTTCATCAGTTGAATGCAAATATTGCACTTAGAGAAAGGCATTTGTTGCAAAACAACCACATCAGAGAAGTGACTTTTCCATAACCTACTGAAAGTTGACTGAGAAAGAGCCCCACCCCTGTGGCTTCTAGAATTGCATTTAACTCTTTAAGGAACTCCTTTTGGATATAATACTATGGCAATATCTTTGGACTATTCTGACACCATGCTCGTTCACTTTGGGCTTATGGGGCATAGATTGTATCTCACAAAGCTTTCAAATACTGCAATAGCTATGACCTCTGTCAAGCCTTCAGGTAACTTCCTGGGTTGGAGCTTCCAGTGCTTTGCCATCCTTGTCCATAATGTGTCTAATTGGCCATCTTATTTGGGCTTAAGACTCTAGCAGCCCAAAGCATTTGGGGTCCCTTGGGATAGCAAGTTATCAATGTCGATAAGAAGCTTGCTTATACCAACACCTAGATGGTCATCCCCAAGCCTTTGATCACATACACTATCAGATGGATCCACTGAGTTATGATTCCCTCTGCAAATTGACTGACCCAGTGCGCAGGTGCACCAGCAAGCATTCAAACTTCCTCCATGGGAGCCTAGGGCTGATGTGCTGCTTCTCTTGCTTTTCCTTCTAGTAGTGTATCAGGTGGTTTTGTGTCAATGATTGAGGTAGTGCACCTATTAAATATGAACCCAGACTTGTTAGAACCAGATGTTAGAATTATTGCGGTTGAGGAGTTCTTGAACTTTGATGGTCTTTGTGGCAGACTATTCGCATTTATGTCTCAGTTTGCACACACTTTCGCAAATTTGAAATCTTTTGTTGATCTCTAGTTGTTTGCAATGGAGCATGGTCATTACAGGCCCACTACTAGTCAGAGGATACCTCCTGGCCCACACTTCAGAGGATATGCAGTCTCATTTAGATGCCCTAGGCGCATTCTTCTAGGCACAGACATACGCGTCAATCTGACCAAGACTAAGTTGGTCCTCATATCATCTTCATGCCACCCTAGGCTCCTCTACACTCACCTATAGGGGGCAAATTGTGGAGGTGATGCCCACCCACAAGTACTTGGGAGTGGAGTTTCCTTCATGACTATGTTGGGACACGTTCATCAGATTGGGGGTGACGACAGGTTGGAAAGCATTCTATACAATGCAGAACAAGGGCCACAGGACAGACCTCTATGATTGGGGCTACCAGTCACACCTGTTTAGGATACTGGTGGAACCCGTTCTTCCCTGGTATGGCTATTAAGGATCCCGATTCTTACAACAGTCTCAACTATCAGCTGCAAATAATGAATATTTCTTGAGGGTACATTGCTTTTAGAGAAGAAAGGATTTAAAAATTATTATTATTATTACTATTATTGTTGTTGTTGTTGTTGTTGTTGTTGTTGTTGTTGTTGTTGTTGTTGTTGTTGTTGTTGTTGTTGTTGTTGTTGTTGTTGTTGTTGTTGTTGTTGTTGTTGTTGTTGTTGTTTTCTTTCTTTTTTACATTGCATTTTTGCAGTTGCGTATCTCCAATAATATCATCAAATAATTCATTATTTGCTCTGTGGTATATCTCTGCTTTGTAACATTTTCTTGTTTTTAAATCTCATTGTTAGCATTTTTCAAAATCGGAATCATAAAGGTGATTTTTACTTTCCAAATTGGTTTCTCTTCAAATGTTTGTTAAAGTTGTAATAAGGCGTCATAGCCTTTGGGTGAGAAAACACAATGTAAATAATTGAAGCACTTTGAGACTAAAAGATGATGCAATTGGTGCACTCATAAAACTAATGGTATCAAACAAATTTGTGCAATCAATTTATAAATTTAAAATTCATCCAATTCTTTGTCTTCTAATTTGGAGCAAATAAGCTTTGCAGATTTATTGACATTTATTTCTTTTGTTTAGCAGAAAGTATTGAAAAAAAATATCTTTTCCAGGTATTCAAATGATTTTTTTTAAATATTTGTCAAAACTCATGATTAAATGGGATTTCTATCCACTTGGCCGAAATTTGTCCGAGGAACATTAATGTATCACATGAGGGATGATGGACACGTCATCTTCGAGCGCCATCTTTCTTGATTTCTTTATCTTGATTTCTTTGTCTTATGCGATTCAAACACATTTCTTGATTTGTTCTGTTGATTCAGGAAGGTTCTGAGTCAATTTGGTGGATCAAGCTTGCCAGCCTTGTAGGGACTTGCATTCTCCATGATTTTCCTCGTCAAAAGCTACATATGAATATCAAAACTTTCACAATTACACAATTCAAGATTGACTTGTGGTTTTCTGAAAGGAACACCCTTGGACGTGTGGAATTATCTAGTTTCTAATCAGCATTTTCCTGAAGAGCTATTCCGTCCATAATACTCTTTTGTGCCAAGTTCAATTGAATTTGAAGTTGAAATTATTGAATCTTGGCTCCAGAAATTCATTGGCAATAAAGAAATTGCGGCATCATGCATCTTTCATGTGCATTGCGACTGGACCAACACTAAAATTGTTGTAAAGGTGTACTCTGAGCAATGATTCATGCTTTGGTGTTCTGATTCTTGCAATTTGGCTGTGAATTGGCTCTCCGTCTTCTTAATCTTAGATAGGTCCTTTACCCTGCTTTTTTCCCTGCCCTTTGATTTTCCCTCCTGAGTCACGCCCATTTTTCTCGTGCCTTCGTAGTTTTCCCTTGGTTCTTTTGTAATGGAATTTAAAAATAAAGATTACCCTAAATTCCTCTCTATTCTTCAAGCCTTTGCTGATTTCGCGCCTTCTGGTCGTTCCAAGCTCCTTAATCAGTTAAGATCTTTTCATGAAAACCCAAAAAATTTAATTTTTTTTGGAAATTTTGCTAACTCTTTGAATGGGCAGTCTTCAATGGATCCTCTGTCTTTTAAAGACTTTGTTGAGATAATCTTTCCAAAGATCCAAATTACAGAGGCCAATTGCCTATTATAGACCCTGCTCATAATGTGCCTCTACCTTACGGTGAAAGGAGATCACCTAAGCAGAAGCATTCGGATGACTCCCTCAACAAGGCCCTCGGAAATATTCGACCTTTCAAACCCCCTTTCAGTGCCAAAAAGCTCGACATATTTAATGGTATTTCCTTGGATCTCCCCTCTGTGCATGCAAAGTTAAATTCCTTTCAGGATTCTGCTGTGGGATCAAATTGGACAAACTCTGGTTTTTTTCCCTGAATCTTCACAAAGGAATTTTGATCAATGCTGTCTATTGGCTTCAGTCACCTTACATAATGATTGAATGTGGAAGCAAAAGAACTGCTAATTTCTTCCGCAATCATGGTCCCCTGACTTTTGAATCTTTTCAGCTCTCCTTTCTGGGATCCTAAATTTGAAATTGCTAACTTAGGCAATCTCTGTGTGGCTTCTACTACTCTTCATGGCCTAAATCCCATCTATTGGAATGAGGACTGCCTAAAAATTCTTTTTGACTCCACTGGATCCTACATTTGTACGGAATAATTCTCCTTACAGACCTCCTCTCCTCGATCTTTTGTTCAACTTGATATCTCCAGATCTCCTTTTTGGATGTTATATATCAGTAATATCTATATCTATATACAAGTGGTTGTACTATGAGGGACTGTACAAATTCGACTAGAAGCAAAATGCAGTGCCATCCAACAAAGATTCTATTAAGATTCTCCTAGATTCTCTAGACTCTAGAAAGATTTCCCTAGATTCTATGAGATTCCATCAATGTTTGCTTATATTCCCCAAGATCCATTGATGATTCTTGGAGGGATTGTACAAATTCGACTAGAAGGCAAACTTAAAGTCATGCAATGAAGATTCTATAGAGATTCTCCAAAATCCCATCAAGATTCTCTAGATACTCAAAGATTTTACGAAGATTCCCTAAGAATCCTTTATATTCTTAAAGATTCTTTTGACATTCCCCTAGATTTCCAAAGATTATCCTAAGATTCCTCTAGATTCCCCAAGATTTCATGGAGGTTCTTCTAGATTCCCTTAGATTCTCTGCAGATTCCCCTGTAAAACACACCTAGAGTCAAAGATTTCCCTGGATCCCCTTGGACTCCCCTAGATTCTTAGATTCCATAAATTCTAAGGTTTTACAATGAGACTACCCTTTTTTTTTTCAAAGATTATCTGAAAATTCCTTTAGATTCTCCAAGATTCTACGTAGATTCTTCTAGATTCCTTTAGATTCTATGAAGATTCCAATAGATTCTCTAAGATTCCATCAAGATTCTGCTAGATTCTCAAACATTTTTTGAAGATTCTCTTAGATTCCCTTATATTCTCTTGATATTCCTAGAGATTCCTTAAGTTTATATTTCCTTGATTTCCAAACGTTATCCCAAGATTCCTTTAGATTCCCTTAGATTCCTAAAGATTCCTAAAGATTCTCTTGAGATTTCCGTAGATTCCTCTAAACTCCCTAAGATTCCATGTAGATTCTTCTAGATTCTCTTAGATTCTATGAAGATTCCCCTATAGAACACACTTATTGTCAAAGATTCCCCTAAGATCCTTGGATTCTCCATCGACTTCCTAAGATTCCACTAAGATCCCTCTAGATTCTTAAGGTTCCATATAAAAATTCCCCTAGATTTTCAAATATTATTTGAAGATCTGTTTGGATTTCCCAAGAGTCTATGTAGATATTCCTAGATTCCTTTAAATTGTATAAAGATTCCCCTAGATTCTCAAAGATTCCATCAGGATTTCCCTAGATAATCAGGGCATTTTTTGAAGATTCTCTTAGATTCCCCTAGATTCTTTTGAGATTCCCATAGATTCCTTAAGATTCTCTTAAGATTCCCTTGATTCCCAAATATTATCCCAAGATCCTCTAAGTTCCCCAAGTTTCTACATAGGTTCTCTTAGGCTCCCTTAGGTTCTATGAAGATTCCCCTAAATTATCCAAGGTTGCACGGAACGATGCCAAACCACTAGTCATTAAAAGCTTTTCGATGAGGGAGGAATCCAATGGCGGAGGTCCCACATTGATCCAGAGATCTCCATCGCAAGAATAAAAAGTCGTTTGAAGGCAAAGAAAAAGAAGGAAGCTTCCGGAAAGCTTCATTAATAAAGGGGTGCCACCATTCATTACCTTTTCATTAAATAAAGGGTGCCACCTCACCTCCTTTAATATAAAAATGTTTTTAATAAAAAATGAATGGCTAGGATTTCTCCTCCCCCTTTTGATCTAACGGTCAATATTGATTACACCAAATCCACTTTTTTAGGAAGCTTCCTTGCACCTTGCTTGTAAAAATCAAGGGCCATGATTTTGCCTCCCCTTTTTGATCCAATGGTCCAGGGATGTGTTGCATGCCCTCATGCATGGCCATGCATGCCCCATGCATGACCCATCCATAATCCAATGGCCCAGGTTTCGCCACACAACTTGTGCCCCCAATCCGATGGCAAAGAAGCATGTCACATATTTTTAGCACATTATATAAACCATGGGTGCATCGTTTCCCTGGGACACATAGAATAATTTTATAAATATAATGATAGTAATAAAGGAGTTTTGGGATAATCTGTGCGCGTACTTTGGGCCGTGGATTTTTTTAGGTTATTTTCGTTCGTGGATTCGACGGTTTCTTCGATGGCATTTGGAGGTGCGTCGCATTTTTTGAGCGATTCATGATTGTAGACGACGGCTAGAGCACACATGCTTGTATCCACACGGCTAGAGCACACGGCTGTTAGCTCTTAAATCTTGAAATTGTTAGCATCAAATTCTCAGAAACGGTTGCGACATTTTCAAGCCAAGCATAGCAGTGATGGTAATTAGGGGTTTGAACAACTAACTTTTCTCTAACATTCTTGCTTCTAATTTGTGCAAAGCACTGCAAAAGAATAGGCCAGGGGATGGAGTCGATGACTTGCCAGCAGCGGTCCCTGCATACATTAATGATACAGGTCTGGACCGTGTCTTAATTGAAGCTCTGCCTCTGTTTTTCTACATAGAGGTGATTCCAGGCAGTGTGTATGATTCCTGTTTTTCGAGCATAGATGACAGCCAAATGCAAATATCTGGGCCTGCAAAAGGAGAGTGTGCAAGGAAGGTGAAGTATGCATCTTAACGGGTCTTTAGACCACAGTATGAAGCAACCGTGGCTTCTTGGGCATGTTCAAATTCTTTTCTTCTTGGATTTTATTAGATGCAAGGAAAGATCTCTGGGATGTAATATTACTGAACGGCAATAGCAGCAATGGAACAAGTTCTGCCACAAAATCTGCTCTCTAAATGTCGTTTTTGCATCTACAAGAGAGGGATTTTCACAATTTTTATTGATGGAAGTTGCAAAATATTGGGGCCGTTGTGGATCGTAGGTTATTTTCCGTCAGAATTAACAAATGATTCATTTATCTATGCTCTAGACGAAGGCAGATGCTGCATGAAGGTGGATACTAAGGTTGTGGACGTTCTGTGGCGATTTATTCTTTCTGCATAAGTATCAATTTTATCTTTCCTGTAGATGGATTTTGAGGAGGTAAATATCTGCATTTAAGTTTTTTATTTCGGCAATGACAGAGTCATCTCTGTCCTTTACTTTGATGTCATCTTGTGAATATATGCAGGTTGAGATAAAGACGCAACAAAATCAAGAATCAACCCCTGTGCCCAAGTTATAGAAGCCATTTTCATGCCCAAGTTGTAGAAGCCAGGCATTTCCTGATTTAGAAATGTAAGATGAAGGATTCAGATGCCTTTAGAATAATCTATTCTGTGTCAAGACTATGCAAAGTATAAAAAAACTTTTGTGAGCCACATAATTCTATTTGCCCTTTCTTTCTCTTTTACATGCCCATTTTAGAATGCTCATAGCAAAGCATTCAAATAAAATGTTGGCTCTATGAACAAGTTTGAACAAGTTATGTTGTTGTGGCTTAATTCTATTACCATGTATCATTTCCAAGGGCAAGGGTATTGTGGTGCCCATTTTAGAATGCTCATAGCAAAGCTCATGCATTAAAGCATTCAAATAAAATGTTGGCTCTATGAACAAGTTTGAACAAGTTATGTTGTTGTGGCTTAATTCTATTACCATGTATCATTTCCAAACCTCTGTGTTTGAGAAACAGAGAGGTTTTTGTGGCTGCATTTGAAGACAATAGAAATTCGAGTCAGGTGTTCACTTAACAAGTAAGTTCACTTATATTTAATAGCTCCTCATACTCTGTGTTTGAATGCATAGAAAACTTAATTTCTTTGGGGCTTGTGCTATAGAAGCTTGAATTCAATACTTTGGATTCGACATACAGGATATAAAAAATGCTTTAGGTTCAGAATAGAATGCTGGATTAACAATTGGGCTAGGTTCAAATACAGTTACTTTTGAATCTTAGCTCAAACATAGTTGTTTTTTATGCCATGTTTTCTGTGCTGTTCTTTTCTTCCTTGCATTTGAAAGGAATGCAGCAGGCTTTGCTGTTGGCAGTTTCAAGATGAGGAGACATGCACTGGAAACAAAGGCATTTAAGTACCATAGGATGCCGTATGGATTTTCTTCTGAGTTTATGGAGGTTAGTACTTCTGCCGCAGTGTCCCAATGACGCAGATTATGCATCAGTGAATAAAACTCTAGGGCAACTCTATGATGTTCGTCTATCAGGTACTTAATCTTCCAGGCCCTTGCACTTCAACAATGCACTGCCTTGATAGAGACGTAATATAGTATTTAGTTTTGCTTGGATTCAAATTGCAGGGTTGCTTAAACCTAGAATAAATAATAGTTAAATTTCCAATACATTGTCTCTGTAAACATATGATGATCTGGACAGGTTGCAGGGCTGACATGGAGACAAAGATGTGGTGATCTGGACAGGTTGCAAGGCTGACATGGAGACAAGATGCTGAGGCACAAATACTGAGGTTGTACACAAGACATACATAGTAGTTTTGTTTTATAGTCAAAATCTCCCATGTAATGTGCTTCCAACTAGCATCACACTTATCCCACTGATTCATAGGAGGTTGGGCAGGATAGCTACATGATCTCCCATCATACGGGTGGAAATGTTTTGAGTGCAATGGATCCTATCAGCATGCAGCAGCCGATTCAGGACCAGTAGATGCCATAGAAGAAGAACATGCAATACCTTTGAAGTAGGGCACTGAAATACTTGTTCCTAAAACAACATAAATATGGCCTTTCATGGGGGAATTAGATACTTGTTCCTAGAAGATGCTTGTTCATACGAGACTCGGAGTCCTAGAACACCACATGCACATGGAACAAGCCAAAAAACTTTTCTCAAAAGGGGCAGGAACCCATGGTCTATAAATTGCAAAGAATTCTGCACATTAAGTGTTCCTAGATCTGCAGACGAAAGCAAGCAGATAGGGTAATTGCAAGATACGAATTTGGGCTTGTTATACTATGATTTCAAAGTAAGACTGGCAACAATAAAATTCTACTGAAACTAACTCTATAAAAACTGTGTTCATATATTTCACCTGATGGATTTGTTGTGACTCCATTTGACCAAGATGGGAAGCTAGCTCTTGCTGCAGATCGGAAGTAACTCCATAATATATGGCATTTCAAGTGAAGTATAATGGCATTACATCACCAACAATAGAAAGTGGCATCTACCCAGCATTCAGACACAGGTTTGCTTTATAGAGGAGCTGCTTGATCTCGGCATTCATCAATACTGTTCCGCTGATGGCCAGCCTGCAGATATATTTCAGAAAATACTTGCAGGGCAGAAGTTCTAACCTACGGACATCTTGGGAATCCATGCTCTGAACTCAAGGAAGAAAAAACATAAGTGCATTTTTGTATTTAAGTTGCTTCACAAGATTGCTTACAATTCAGTTTCATAAGGGTATTAAAGATTAGGAGCACACGATCATTATAGACTGCACTATCTACTTCAGTTCTCAGATACATCAGTGACATCTAAGCATTGGCTACCTGATTTTCTTCATGGCTACTATGATCTTGGTTGTACATCATGATAATCCGTGTGCATCCTATTGACGATTAATGCTTTGCATGCAAAGTGGATATTACAGATAACACATCAATTTCTTTGAAATTCGAACCTTCGCAACTAGGGTTATTAACTGCCGGTATGTCAGTACAAGCTTCAAGTCCAACTTCTCTTCCAAGTCTATTTTGTTCTTCTCACATTTACGCTTTTTAACTACATGTTCCTGCCATTTGCATTGTCCTTATGTTTTATCACATGGTCGCACCATCTAGAATGATGTTTTGCAGAGTATGATTTTAATACTGCAAATGCTTCCCATTACAATCAGTATTACCTCTCAGATATGACGTAGTTGAGGCAACATGAGTCACATAGTACTCTGTGATGATAGACCATACCAACAATTCTCATTGTCTTCAATCATAAGTGCCTTTTTCCATATGATGGTTTCCCAGGTACATTCTGTATACATTTTTTGAGCTTTGGAATGCTTGCAGTGCAGAGCCAGACTACGTCCTAGATTCAGAGATGCAATAAAGTATGCGCAAAGCATGCAAGAACCTTCTTTATTATGCTGGATTAGTGGTGATGCAAGACTATGTTATTTATTTATGCATAGCATGCAAGAACCGTCTTTGTTATGTTGGGATCCGTTGTGAAGGAAAACATCTATAGACATTTGCAATGCAAATTTTTCCTGGGACAAGGATTGCATGCAAGTGTTCTTGCTATAAATCTCAAATATAGACGACGGATTTTGTCCTTTTATGTGCATTTTGTCTTTTTTGTCACCTTCTTTTACATGCTTCTGCTTGGTATGTACAATATCTCCTTATCTAAACAAAGGTTATATGCACTATATCTATGCGAAAAACCTTAAAGACAATTCCCAAAACATTGAATTTCGAATATGCATTTTTGAATTTCAAATGACAACAAAACTCTATTCTATTCTATTCTATTCTACATAGAATATATGTGTGAAAAGTTAGAGTATGCGAAGGCCTTCACAAGCCCAACCTAAACCTTTTGCTTCTAGGCTGGATAAGGGTGCAGTTTGCACCCCAAAAAATCAAGCATATGAAGCATAATAGTCTTGTCATAACTCCGATTGACAAAGTTAGCTGCAGTAGCATTTAATGTTTCCAAAGAGTTCAAAGAGTCAAGTATCTGTGGTGTAAAAGGATAAAGATGTTAGAATATTTTAATGCCAAATCTTGCCCAGTTCTCCATCTCAATCCACCTGTTATACCATGTCTTGTTGGTCGCTAAACCTACCTATATGCTGCATAGGCATTATTCCTATCCCATTTGCAAGGTGAACCAAAGCTTCTACCATAGCAGATATAAGTAAAAAAAAAAGGGTGCCTTATTGAAGACCATAACTTGGCAATGCCCAAGTGGTGGCAGTAGAACTTCAGAATTCCAGTTTAACCAGAGGGATAAAGGTATAAAAGCAAATATCTTTCATACAAGAAGCTCATGCTTGATTGATCCCATTACCAGACATTCAAAGATGAATAGACTCAATCAAATTTCATTCAAGAGGACTCATTGCCAGTATGTGTATGTTCTCGATGAGCTTAATAGCTCAAAATGCTCATTTGGAGCTAGATATATTTCAGGTAGACAAAGTGGGCCTGTTGAAATTGTAGAGGAAAGTGTAAATGTGAGGCTAAAAAAGTAATGGGTAAACCAAGCAATTGATTACAAAGAAAGAAACATGGCACACTGAGCAAATGCACATCAAACATCGAATGATTCTAAAGCAAGGCAGGCCGATATACCTCATGAATACAAACCCACGACACAGAAATAACTGAAGATAGTCTACCTCTGCAATCCAGCATCTGAACTTATGTAAAGGTGTCGTACATTTGTCTTTACAATATATTTATTTAGAGTATTTTTCCTTTGGCTTGCCATAAGAATCCCATTATAAATCGTCAATCCTACAGCCCTATAAGCCTTCTAACTAATAACACCATTATGCCAGTTTCAAAAGGCACAAATGCACATTTTACAGGCTCCATGTACTTTGTCATACATGGTTATTAAAATTCTTAATTTTACTCGAGAAGTGTCATAAAGGATGCATCTGCCAGACACCAGGCCCTAATGTTGTCATAGCTTTGACATTGTAGAAACGCATTGTCCATTGTGAATTGTTGAAAAGTATTGAACATCGTACTCACAAAATTTTTTACCTGACGAAAAGCCCAGCAACGCTGGGCACTTTTTCTAGTATTATATATCTCAGTAATATATTATATATCTGATTGTTCAGCCTTGGAAAAAGCTGCAATTTGCAAATTTTAAAATTTTAGTGCTATAAAATTCATGGTATTTATGTGAATTTGTCCCTTATATAATCAGGGTTTGAAATCCTGTAAAAACCAAGGTTTCGAAAAACAATTGTCCGAGGACATGTTCAATGCAGTACTTGAAAAATAGAGCAAGTCTAATTTAACTAGAACAAGAAATTCCTCCATGTATTTTCTCCCTCGATATGGCTTTAAGATGACAAAAATTCACTAAGTCCACAAAAACCCCATGTATATTTTTTGGTTTGAACATGGCCTTGGTTGATAAAGAAGGCACTGGCATGAATCTAACAAATAAGCTACATTTAGTTTAGAATGAAAGCATAAAAGAGAAAGAGATGCACCATAATACAAGACACGTTTATTCCATGAATAAGAGATACATATATAGGTACCATAAAGGTACTTGGCCTTACACCATAGAAAGCCTTTCATAAGCGGCAAACGAGCTTCTCATTGCCAGGTACTTCAAAACCATCTAACGTCACTAAGATCTCCATTGAGAAACGCAGTCTTAACATCCTTTTGATGTATAAACAAGTAAAACTAAGCAGCAGAAAGCCCATGATCCACATTAGGATTTATAACATGGGAATTTAGAGGTTCAATACTGCGGATGAGGAGGCCCATTTGGAAGAACATTATCCATTCGAGGAGCGAGAGGCCCATCCACATTAGGATTCAGCTCGCTATCAAGTAACGGAGAAAAGAACGACTACTAATGATTCTACGCCAACAAATCTCTGTGCCTCTATAGCATAGCCAACAAATATGACTTTGAGGCCGACTGGATCAAGCTTCTTCCACTTCTCTTTAGGAACATGAAAATAGGCTAGAGAACAAAAAACTAGCAAGTTTACAACATTTGGTTTGACTAGCGTCCACAATTGCAAAGGAGTTATACCTTTCAGAGATGAGGTAATTGTTCTTTCCTCTACATAAATAGCAGTGGCTACAAGTTACCCAGAACGGCGTACCCAAACCAACGTGGATAAGCATATAAAACAACATTGATAATTGTGCAATTCTTGCGCTCAGCGACGTGTGGGCGATGCTGGAGACGTGGTGGCCATGTCTGTAAAGGGCTCTAGAACTGGTTGGATGGCATTGGCAATGCAACGGAATTGGGGCCAGTTATTGGCAGGCTAATGGTAACCTTGATGGCCAGAGCCTGTCTTTCCAAGTTACTACTAGTGATGGCAGGACTATTACCTCTTATGGTGTCGTCCCTTCTAATTGGCAATTTGGCCAAACCTTCACTGGTGCGCAATTTTAATTATGCATTGGCTGCATTGAAAAGCAGAGGTGTTTTCTATGCACCCGCCTACTGTAACTTCTTCACTGATCAGCATATATCTAATTGTTCAGCCTTGAAAAAAGAAGTAACTTGCAAATTTTGAAATATTAGTGCTATAAAATTCATGGTATTTATGTGAATTTGTCCCCTATATAGTAAAGGTTTGAAATCCTATATTAATCAAGGTCCCAAAAACAATGGACCCAAGACATGTTCAATGCAACACTTTAACAATAGGACAAAGTCTAACTTAACTAGAACAAGAAATTTCTAGCGATATGAATCTAACAAATAAGCTACAATAAACGACAAGGTAAGTGGATCTGCCTTCCGGCAGATTTGTGTGATCATTCTTATTTAGAATGATAAGTGCCCTCCAAAAACTTGTAGAATCAGGCCAAGCTTATCTTGACGTCGTAGAACAAAATGGGAGCACCCCATTTCATTCTACATTACGTGAAGGAAAGTTGATCTTCTTTCTTGTTTCATACCTTCAGAGTCTCGTCAGAATCTGCACTTTGTCCTACAAAGGTATGTTGTTTTCATGTTACTTCTCTCCCTATCAAGAAGCATATAATGTCAATCAATAGTTCCATAACTTGCTTTAGGCAAATTTCGGTACTAAAAAGCTACGGTTTCATTATTTATGGACAAATGTGAGAAATGTGAACCAAATTCAAATTGTTGGCATTGGATAACTTTTTATGCTTAAGAAAGCTATATTATGCTTTCTTTCTCTTAGATATCTTCAAGGTATAATTCACCATACAATTACGTATTAATATCAACATAGTATCTATCATAGCAATAAAAACTAGTCCCTTGCCAACTCTGTGAGAGCATTTTTGTGCATATACCAATACCATTGCTTGCTTACATATCTAGCATAATAGATGGTTAGTTTTTTATTTTTATATGTTTTTTCTTATGGTTTTGCTATGATTTGTTCATCATATTCTTAGGATATATTAATACGTATATCTAGAGTGCATATTCCCACACATCAAATTTGGCTACATTTTTGACTAGTCACACCTGTGTATTCAATGCAAGTATCAAACAACGCAATTTTAGGATTAACTTATCTGATTGTATGTAAGTCGCATTACATTAAAGAGGGACATTCCAATAGATGGGTCTCATGCAGTTAAAGTGGCACACCATTAAAAATTTGTGATTTTACTTTGAAGCACTTATCAAACATTAAGAATAGGTTCATGAAATTCAAACATAATATTTATGAACAATGAGTTGAAAAAGTTCAAACATTTACAAGTTAACATGTTTTTTTATTAAGGACGTCAAACTTTATTGAAACTCCAAGCCAAAAGCCAGATATAGATGCACAGGCAGTAATAAAGGCTCAGAGGATAATCATGATCCACTGAGTATAACCAGCAGCCTATGCATAAGACAACACACTCAAATGTAAGTCAAATATCAACTGTCGCTTGGAAGGAGCAAGCAAAGAGCAATGGTAGGCCGTAGCAATTCTATCTTGTGCGTCCTAGAGGACAACTGCAGGAAGAATATCCAAAACCTGAAAGACACACACACAATCTTCTGTGCTTCCAGATAGACCACAACAATCATCCTGATGCTAAATGAAATGCTTGGCTCCGCAACTTATTCCAAGTATCCGGATAAATAGCCAGGAGCACTTGCTGACTTGTCAATGTCACAGAAAAAAGAAAATGCCGCCAAAACCAAACAGGCTGAAACAATGCTCAATAGTGTCGTCCCTTTGCTTGCACAGTGGGCAGAATGCTGACACTCGAGGATCGAATCTGTGGACAAGCACATTCACACAAGGGCATCTCTGAAGAGTCTGCCACCAAAGCACAACCACCTTAGGATGAAGTAGTTTATCCCAAGTCCAAGTCCACACACGTCTCCAACTAGGAGGTGGGAGCTGAAGGGACCACTTAGTGGATGGTGGAAGGATATCACCATTGACAATCAGCCTATACATAGAGTTCACAAGCCTATGCTCATGAACACTCTGGTGAGAAATCCACACGCACCCTTCAATAGCCTTTAGAGCAACCAATGGCAGAGTACTAGCAACCTTTTGCCAAATAGATCTGTCCCATCGAGACAATAAGAATTTTGTTTGAAAGATTTGCCATGTCGCTAACTGGCCAGAATCATACCATGCCGCAACTGTCAAGATTCCTGCTAACCTCCAATACCATTGACTTAATGGATGAACTGAGACACAAAGTTCACAGGAAGATTGTAATCAGTATGCTGATGACAAGTTAACATGTATTGCTATCTACTCATACAATGCTATAGCATGGAGATTGCTTATGGCTTTGTCCCTTCCCTCTTGGGGATCTTATGTGTCTTGTCTTTTGCAAAATGACTAGTAGGGTATGACCACACCACACACTTCACCAATTCTCTTCTCATAGGATCAACATGATTTATCTTTCACTTTTTTCTCCTAGCAGTCGATGTACTATTCCTTTAACTTGCCTTTCTTTTGCCTACCAATGGGCTATTGAACCTGGAATCCAGGATGCAGCTCTTCCCATCGGGCATGGTGGTGATATCCTCGATGAATGCCACTCCTAACCATATTGGACAATCCTCATCATCAGGCCTGACTAACACAAAGTAGCCTTCCTTGATGTCTTTGAAAGGATCCCACTCTGGATTATCAAACCACTTCGGTTTGGACGCCTTGCTTCTCACCCACCACTTGGAGCCATTGCTTGGACAAGCTTTCTTTGTTGTGCTTGCTCCTTGAAAACCCTCCCATCTAGTCTCTGGCAAGAAATCATCTTTTAACCTCCCCACACATGTCTGTTCGGTTTTTAAACATGTCATAAATAATTGATCAGGGATTCCATATGACTTTGCTTGAGCGTTGATGTGCGCTCGAACCTCCTCTCACCAGCTGGCTAGAGTTTTTGACATTTTTGAAAGAGGGAATTGGTTTTGGCCCCTTTGCCATAATTCAATACCTTGCACATGCATCCACAACTTGTCAGATAGCCTCCATTTGTATTGGATAACTGGTATTCCATCTCTAACCCAAAACTTGAATTGGAATGGCTTACTGTGCCCAATCAACTGATCCTTACCCTAAAACAAGAATCCCTCCACAAATGGTTTCTAATCTACAACCTCGTCCACCAAGAAGGCCATGGAATTAGGGTCAGTGCAGAGAATTTAGGGAGGCTTGCCACATTCTCTCTCCTAAGCTTAGTAAAGAAAGTTCCAAAAGATGCATCTATATCATTATGTATGTGGCCTATCATTATAAACCCCACCTTCACAATCTTGAAGACCCCGACTGCCATTAAGTATGACATTGCCGCAAACATCTATATGTTCTTGTTTTCTTTCTAACAGTTATAAAGCTAAATACAGAGTTCCTCCGGCAGTTGTTTTCCATATATTGGAAACTCATCCCACGCCCTCCTTGTATCTTTGGACACTTTTGAGCTCTCTTATTTGCCTTTGATAGATGAGTGGCTGATCATCCATTAAAGCATCAAAAATAGGGGCTGAGGGAGAGTATCTGCTCCCCTCTATAATGTTTCCCTCTTAAGTGTTCTCCAGCACTTGAAAAGGGAGCTCACATGGAAGTTGGGATCGTCCTTCCAAAGATCGAGCACAAAATTTCCATAGGTGGAAGTGCCATGCCCGTGAGTTAAAACACCTGTCAAGCTTACTTTCATTTGAAAAGCATTTTGACAATGCTTGGGCACAGGATTTAACTTTGGCAAGAAAGCCTTGTGCTGGTCCATCTTATCATGAATCAAACACAAGTATCTATAAGGCTGCATTTGAGAAAGTGTTTAGCATTGCCAGTACAACTACCTATATGATATTTGGTCTGACTGGTGATCTGCAAACTGCTCTTTGATTACCATCCTTTCCTTATGCAAATGTATTCTTCATCAGTTGAATGCAAGTGTTGCACTTAGAGAAAGGCATTTGTTGCAAAACAGCCACATCAGAGAAGTAACTTTTCCATAACCTACTGAAAGTTGACTTAGAAAGAGCCCCATCCCTGTGGCTTCTAGAATTGCATTTAAACTCTTTAAGGAACTCCTTTTTGGATATAATACTATGGCAATGTCTTCGAACTATTCTAACACCATGCTCGTTCACTTTGGGCTTATAGGGCATAGATTGAGACATGCATCTCATAAAGCTTTCAAACACTGCAATAGCTCTCAAGGAGTTTGCTCTGGTTTTCAAATTGCAAGCATTGCCATGAGAGAACACTTTAGCTCCTCCTATGACCTTTTTCCAGTATTTATAGAAAGATGTCTTGAGCATGCCAAGGATCCATCTTAATGCTCTCATACATACATTTAGGCCCTTGAACTGATATAGCAGTATCCTTGTCACATCATCATAACAGGAATTTCGAAACTAGTAATAAATGAAATTAATCCTCTCCTTCTCGAGTTGACCAATGTATTAAGACCTCATCTCAACTAGGTCTTTCAATTATACTGAATAGTGAAATCAAGATTGCAACAACCCATCCCCTAACCTCTTCCATGTTTTCTTTGGTTGCTGACCTCACACCTCTAGGCCTTTTGTAGGGTTGCCTTCAATGAAACACGTAGCGCCTCTTCTTTGTCTTCAATGGATACTCTTCATCTATGAAGTCTTCCACATGACCTCTGTCAAGCCTTCAGGTAACTTCCTGGGTTGGAGCTTCCAGTGCTTTTCCATCCTTATCCATAATGTGTCTAATTGGCCATCTTATTTGGGCTTGAGACTCTAGCCGCCCAGAGCATTTAGGGTCCCTTGGGACAACAAGTTATCAACGTGGATACAAAGCTTTCTTATACCAACACCGAGATGGTCATGCCCAAGCCTTTGATTACATACACTATCAGATGGATCCACTGAGTTATGATACCCTCTGCAAAGACTGACCCGGTGCGTGGGTGCACCAGCAAGCATTCAAACTTCCTCCATGGGAGCCTAGGGCACTGTTGTCTTGCATTTTTCGATTTAAATTGCAGTTGTTCCATGGATTTGAAGGGGTTAAAAACATGTATTAGAAATCCTCGGGCTTTGAACATTGCCATTAAAAAAAAATGCCACACTTAAAAAAAAAAAAAAAAAAAAAAAAAAAAAAAAAAAAAGAAGGAAGCCTCCATCAAGAACATTAAGAAAAAGGGGTCATCTTAACATACAAAAAAACGTTTCCACATTTAGGGTAATTACACACCAATGGTTATTTTAGCTTAAACGTTAAGATTTTAAGATAACCGCGTTCACACATGCCTCGTTAATAATTTTTGTTAAAATCAAAGTGTTAAGGTTTAACGTAGCTGGTTAGGTTAAATTTTAATCTAACCACAATTTATACTTGTTTTGGTTATGCTAAACCCTAACAGCATGTTAAAGTTCTTAACAAAATGTATTGGAAATTTATCCCCAGCTGTTAATGGTGACGAAGACATAGCTGGTCCGGCCGAATCTCTGCAGCGGGTAAGGTTTTCCATTCTTCTCTCTTTATCTGATGTTCGTCTCCTGGTGTGTTCCGAATCCTTTATTTTGCATTTATCTATTGCATTCGATCAGTAAACACCAGCAACATTTCGCAATTTTTCGTTTTTTTCTTAGTTTAGATCTATCAATCTATTGTTTGATGGTGCTTCTACTTCTCTGTAGCCCTTTGCCAATCTCCTTCGCTATCAAAGGACCTTGGCAAAAGCAAGAGCATTTTTACAAGCAATTAAATACGGCCTTGTAATAATGATGTTGCATTCAGGATGTTCCATGTATTCAGCCTTATATTCAGGAAGTTCCATGTATTCAGCCTTGTATTCTGGATGTTCCATGTAGACTGTTGCATGCTCGCTTAAGAAAAGCAGTCTTAAAATCAAGCTGCCAGATAGGTCATCCCTTAGTAACTGCAAGAGCAAACAATGCTTTAACTGTGGATATGCTTGCTACTCGTGGTTAGATGTCTATGTGGTCAAGTCCAATTGTAGCCTTTTTGCATGAATTCCATATAAATGAAACTTGGTTCTAAGCCTATGTGTTACATATAAGATGATGATCAGGTAGCCTAGACATAAGTGTCCATGTATCTGGCTTTTGCATATCCTTCTTCTTGGGGGGGCTTGCCGAAACTCGTACGGTTCTTGACACATCAAATCTGAAGCAAAATTACAAGTGCAAGATTACAATTTGGGCTAATCTTTCTGAGACTCTCAAGTCAAGCACAGATGTAGTTATCTGAGTTTGATCATCCTCTAGAAAATATCTGCTAGACATTTGGTTTTCCTGTTTCTCATTAGAATGAAAAGGTTGAGGATGTAGAACTATGTGACTAGATTAGAAATTCTGCTGATATTTAACATCCTCAATAAGCTGAACACTTCGACAGAGTAATTTATTTAGTTTTAGGATCGTGACGGTTCCAACCCTTTTTGGTTTTTTGGATAGCCAATGAAAACACGCTTGGTGGCTCGATCTGTTAGTTTGCCTTGCTTCACTTCTCAATTGGAACTCTTGCATATGCAAGAGGACCAAAATGTTGAATCTTGGTGGGCAGCTTCTCCTCAAAATGCATGTAATAAATGTTTATAAGTCAACATATATAGATGCCGACGTATACTAAAAAAGCACGTGTCAAGTGTCATAGGTCTCAACATTGGCATTATAATCCTCTTCGGTCTTATGAGTCGACGGTCGTGGGGTCGAGCCACACGAGGACCATAGGCATCAATTCAACTTTCTAATGGAACATAGTGCCCTTGAAAGGTGGCTAACATGCATATTTGTCTTCATCTTGTAGCTCAATTGGTTAGAGTAAGACCATAGGCATCAATTTAAATTTATAATGCAAGATATTAGTGTCCTTGCAAACATGCACATTTGCCTTGGTTAAATTTTAATCTAACCACGATTTATACTTGTTTTGGTTATGCTAAACCCTAACAGCATGTTAAAGTTCTTAACAAAATGTATTGGAACTTTATCCCAATCAAGCATGGTTAAGGCTGTTAATGGTGACGAAGACGTAGCTAGTCCGGCCGAATCTCTGCAGCGGGTAAGGTTTTCCATTCTTCTCTCTTTATCTGATGTTCGTCTCCTGGTGTGTTCCGAATCCTTTGGACCAAGATCTTACACCTGCACAACTGGAAATTCGAAAGAAAGAATGGACAAAAGTCAAAGAAGCAAGGAATGAAGGCTTTGTTGCATTCATGGATAGAAACGGGCGGGCGATAGTCACAAAGAAAAGGAAAGACTAGGGCCTTCGGACCTTGAAAGTCTTAGCCTGGAATATGCACGGTCTAGATCAGGCAAAGGCAGATGCTACAGTAGAGGAATGGAATAAGATGGACTTGCTGTTATTTTCAGAAACCTGGGAGCATCAAGCCCGAGGTTTGCCACAGTTGAATGGGTTCTCACTTATTGGCTCTGCTTGGAATAAGAAGGAACCAGGAGTAGGACGTGGCTATGGTGGACTAGCAGTATATGTCAGAAATGAATTAACAAAAGAAATCACATGGATAGAAGCACATGAGCTCAACCAGTATGTATGGGTAAAACTGGAACTAAGCAGGACCATATATCTGGCATCATGCTACTTTGCCCCGCTATCTGCGCAGATATACAAACATAGAAATTTGAGCAGAGAGAATCCACTGCAGGAACTAACACAGGATATCATAAAATATAAAGGCATGGGAGAAGTTATAGTAGTAGGAGACTTTAACGCACGGACAAAAGGTATGCAAGCTGCAACTTTTGAGAAGGCAGGTGATATAATGTTGGCAGAACTAGTAGAAGAAGAATTTAAAAGACAATTATCTGATCAAATAAAGAATGTCATGGGCGATCTCTTACTGGAACTAGGTACTGTATGCGGTTTAAAGATCCTAAATGGAACAAGCAGGTACCCAGAGTCACACGCTTCCACCTGTTTGACACCAATGGGGGAAAGCACAATAGATTATTTACTAGTGCAAACACGATCAAATACAGTTAAGACCTTTAAGATAACAGAAAAATTAGCAGACTCAGACCACACAGGACTGGTATTTAAACTGGCTGGCAGCCCTGTGGTGAGCCGATCAGAACGAGTCTTTGTCCCTAAGATAAAACTTGATTATAAAAAATGGGATTCATACCAGAGAGAACTTGATGGCCTATTGAAACGATATGGCTGGACTAGAGACATAGGACATGACACGCAGGCTCTCACACGGGTCATCTGGGACGCAGCAAGGAGGAGCTTTGGGTACACGAAGCCACGTCCAAAGGGTCGCCCATACAACAGCTGGAGGGATGCAGAATGCAGCCAGGCCCGAGCGCTCTTGCCCAAAGGGTGCCGTACTAAACCAAAATGGTTTAGAAGACTAATCCGACAAAAGAAAAAGCAGAGACAGATAAAACTAGGGAATTGGTTAGATACACAACCAAGAACGTTCTTGTCTACGGTGCTGGCAAAGCCCGCCCAATCATGTCTAGATACAGAAGATTTGCTACAATGGGTGCACTCATTGTACTTCTCTGCAAATTCAAGACAGATGGAGGCCGTGAATGTAGTAGAAGAGCTCTTCACCATAAATGATGTGCTTGAAGCTCTGAAATGTATGAAAAATGGTAAAGCATCAGATTTAGAAGGCCTAAGCACAGAACTGCTAAAATGGAGGAATAAACAACTTATTGAAGTGGTCACTCGTCTTCTCAACCAAGCAGTAATTAGTGGGCTGCCCAAAACTTGGAAGGTCGGGAAAATCATACCAGTCCATAAATGAGGAAGCAAGACAGATGTGAGAAACTATGGTTGGTAGTATCTTCTCCAAGCTGTTAGACAGTCTATTGGAAATAAAGTTAAGTACATGGGCTGAAGAACATGAAAAAAGAGCAAAGTGTCAGGCAAGTTTCAGAAAATAGCATAACACAATGGATCATGTACTTACACTGCGGGCAATGATAGAAAAAGCAAAAGAGCCGAGAAAAACATTGTTCCTGGCATTCATAGACTTCTCCAAAGCTTTCGATACCGTACCCAGAGACGGCTTGGGAATTCGGCTGAAATAGATTGGTGTTCCTGACTCTCTTAGAGGCGCCGTTGCAAGACTATATGAGGAAGTTAGAGCCAAAGTTGCAGCAGATATAAGGGAGGTCAGTAGCACAATCGGAGTAAGACAAGGATGCCCTCTGTCGCCGACCTTGTTTGATATATACATAGACGAGCTGGAAAATTGGCTTAGAGTCAGAGGGATTGCTGGAACTAGACTCGGTGATTGCTTAGTACAGCTGCTACTATATGCCGATGATGTCGTCCTAATTGCAGACACCCCAGTAGGACTCCAAGGGCACCTTGATAATCTTGCATATTTTTGCGTAGCAAAGAGTATGACAGTGAATCTAAACAAGTCAAAAATCATGGTCTTTGGTACAGTGGCACGACCAGTTTTCATGTATCAAGGGAACCAGCTTGACATAGTGGATTACAAATACTTGGGATTAGAGATATGCTCGAATTATAAATGGACTGAATGTGTCAGGAAAAGAATCACAGGTGGAAAAGTGGCACTATATGGTATGCTGAGCAGATGTCACAGGGCCGGACTCATAGATTGGAATCTAAAAAAGTTACTCTTTAAGACTCTTGTACAGACAGTCGTGTTATATGGCACACCAATCTGGGGGACTTCCATTTCTGTGAAATTGTGGAAACAGGTGGAAATTGTCCTTAAGCTCTTCTTATATGAGGAATTGGGAGTAAAGAAGCAGACACCATATGCCATCATGCTAGCAGAAGCAGAACTCCTCCCATTGGAAACAAAGGCGTTATGCCAAACAATTACCTTTGTGAATAGGCTGAAGAGACAAGATGATACAAGACTCTCCAAGATTACGATGCTTGAGTCAGCAACAGGATGGTTTGAAGATGTTTTGGAATGGGCTGAGAGATGGGGGATTGAAAGAGATGCGTGGCCAGACACGGAACTAGGAACGCGAGACCTGGTGCAGGCCAAAGTAGTGCAAAAAATATGGGAGACTCCAGGGACAAAAATGCAGTTCTATATCACAGAAGTTCACCCAATGCTAATCTACGGTGAACAAGACTATTTGAAGGCTTCCATCCCGAGGTACTTGAGACCATGGAAAAAATTAGTGGCTAAACTTAGCTAAATGGCGAAATTTTGGCCTTGGTTGGAAAAAAATTGGCTAAACTATGGCCCTTTTTGGGCTTAAAAAAATAAAATTTTAGCCAAGTCTATTTCATGCCCCACCTCGATTTCATCCAACTTTAGCTAATCACAAGAAAGTGTAACTGCCAAAATTTGGAAAGTTTAGCCAAAACTTAGAAGCTTTTACGTCAAAGTTTAGTGTACTTTAGCTAAATTATGCTATAGCCCTTATATTTATTATGGTCAGTTAATATTTATGTCTTGAATTAGTGCAAAATAGTCAAAAGATAGAAGATTTTTTTTTTCTAAATAAAAGTTTAGCCAAACATAAGAAAGTACGGGTGGCAAAATTTAGGCTTTCACCTCAACTTTTGGCATACTTTAGCCAAGTCTATTTCACCACTTTGAACATAAAAGTTCCTTAATTTTTTCCCTGCTTGAGACATACCGTTTCCAGATACAGATGTGGCTCACATAGACTGAACATTGAGACTGGCAGATGGGCCAAAGTTCCTCACGAACACAGGATCTGTACACTCTGTGACCTAGGACAAGTGGAAGACGAAAGACATGTCTTTCTGACTTGTAGGGAGTATGAGCACATTAGGACAAAATTCGACATAAATTCCACTGATCTCATCTCATTGTGGAATACAGAGCCTATGTTACTTGGTAAATATATGAAGCAAGTTGAACTTCACAGAAACTTGCTATGCAAAGTTTAAATGAAAATGTAACCTTTTCGCTCCATGACCTTCAAGGTCCCATGGGGGCGTGATTTAATATATTTATTTATTTATTTATTTTGCATTTATCTATTGCATTCGATCAGTAAACACCAGCAACATTTCGCAATTTTTCGCTTTTTTCTTAGTTTAGATCTATCAATCTATTGTTTGATGGTGCTTCTACTTCTCTGTAGCCCTTTGCCAATCTCCTTCGCTATCAAAGGACCTTGGCAAAAGCAAGAGCATTTTTACAAGCAATTAAATACGGCCTTGTAATAATGATGTTGCATTCAGGATGTTCTTATATTCAGGAAGTTCCATGTATCCAGCCTTGTATTCTGGATGTTCCATGTAGACTGTTGCATGCCCGCTTAAGAAAAGCAGTCATAAAATCAAGCTGCCAGATAGGTCATCCCTTAGTAACTGCAAGAGCAAACAATGCTTTAACTGTGGATATGCTTGCTACTCGTGGTTACATGTCTATGTTGTCAAGTCCAATTGTAGCCTTTTTGCATGAATTCCATATAAATGAAACTTGGTTCTAAGCCTATGTGTTACATATAAGATGATGATCAGGTAGCCTAGACATAAGTGTCCATGTATCTGGCTTTTGCATATTCTTTTTCTTGGGGGGGACTTGCCGAAACTCGTATGGTTCTTGACACATCAAATCTGAAGCAAACTTAGAAGTGCAAAATTAGAATTTGGGTTAATCTTTCTGAGAGTCTCAAGTCAAGCACAGATGTAGTTATCTGAGTTTGATCATCCTCTAGAAAATATGTGCTAGACATTTGGTTTTCCTTACCTGTTTCTCATTAGAATGAAAAGGTTGAGGATGTAGAACTATGTGACTAGATTAGAATTAAAATCAGCAGGGGACAGAAATTCTGCTGCTATTTAACATCCTCAATAAGCTGAACACTTCGACAGAGTAATTTATTTAGTTTTAGGATCGTGAAGGTTCCAACCCTTTTTGGTTTTTTGGATAGCCAATGAAAATACGCTTGGTGGCTCGATCTATTAGTTTGCCTTGCTTCACTTCTCAATTGGAACTCTTGCATATGCAAGAGGACCAAAATGTTGAATCTTGGTGGGCAGCTTCTCCTCAAAATGCATGTAATAAATGTTTATAAGTCAACATATATAGATGCTGACGTATACTAAAAAAGCACGTGTCAAGTGTCATAGGTCTCAACATTGGCATTATAATCCTCTTCGGTCTTATGAGTCGAAGGTCTCAACATTGGCATTATAATCCTCTTCGGTCTTATGAGTCGAAGGTCGTGGGGTCGAGGCACACGAGGACCATAGGCATCAATTCAAATTGCTAATGGAATATATTAGTGCCCTTGAAAGGTGGATAACATGCATATTTGTCTTGATCTTGTAGCTCAATTGGTTAGAGCATCGGTCTTATGAGCCGAAGGTTGTGGGTTCGAGCCCCACTAAGACCATTGGCATCAATTTAAATTTCTAATGCAAGATATTAGTGTCCTTGCAAACATGCACATTTGCGTTGGTCTTGTAGCTGAATTGGTTAGAGCATCAATCTTATAAGCCGAAGTTCGTGGATTCGAGTGCCATTAGGATCATAGTCATCAATTTGAATTTATTAATCAACAGAATCAGTGGCTAGCACATTTGTCCTTTTGGAGGCTTTATCGTTTTGGGTGTATTAAAATTGTTTTGGGCCATTGGATGCTGGCATATGCCACAGCATATGCCATGGGGCGAATTTGGAGCCCTCAAACACAAGTCAAGATGGGGTCAACGATGGGGCCCACCTTGCTTGACTTACCCCTAACATTTCATTAAACCATTGAAAAAATATCATGCTTCACAATTAGCAGCCAAACAAAAATATTAAACACTGTTATAGAATGATGAGCATGGGGAGTCGAACCCCAGAAGAAGATCCCACGCTCATCCAGGCATACTAGGCATCTCAAAGGAGAGATGCCTAGTATACCTAGGGGCCGAAGCCCACTAAGAAACAAAAGGAGTTAGTATCAGCAGATTATTTCAATATATAAAGAGGCACTCGAAACTTCGGTTTATCTGGCAGACCCCATGCAAAAGAATCAACACGCGTGTCAAGATCATACACGCCAATGAAGACCAAAAGCTGCAACAAATTGAACAACACATTGAGAAAATAAACAAGTTTCTCATTTATAAAAGCATAAGCGGTTACGCGGGCCACACAAAAGCGAAGAAAGAAGGAGATGTAAGCGAGTCGGTTCATGGTAGCGCCACTCGAGCATGCCTAATCGGTTCATCAAGCTGGCGAATCTCTTGCACGAGCAAGACTCTAGCTAAGCTCATATGAGGCGCGGCACATGTAACTTCGAACCAGGTACCCCAATTGATCCCATTCCACGGTGAGAGATAGCATTACGGATCGAAGCATAGAACCCTCTAAAAGCTGCCCGCCTAAGCAAAGCGCCAAAGGATGCCGCAATCCTATAAACCCGGTTCCCACCTGGATGATGCTATTAACAAATTCTTGAGCCTGAGAAAAGCGCCTCGGGCTCGGTAGAGAATATGACCGGATCTGGATGTGAAGCTTCAACACTAGAGGAAATATAGGAATCAGACAAAGATACAGCAGGAGGCTGTTCCACCCCAGCAACAGGCTCTCCATCAGTGTCCATCACTACCTGCAACTAAAAACCAAACGAAGCCATGAAAAAAAAACAAAACTGTACACTCGAAAGCCAACAAACATGATCACCCAACAGCCATGGTGCAATCACCCCTGTGCAGGGGATGAAATCCACACCAGGCTCCAAAACAATCACATCATCACTGTCTTGACTATAAGACTCATCACAAACATCCTGGAAATTAATGTCTTGCTCATCCTCAGGGATGCTATCATCCCAATACCTTCTCCTCCGGGGCCATTTTAAGCTCTGAGCCACGAACCCAGCAGGTAGCCCAAACAAAATAGTTCTCATGTTGGAGGGCATGCATTGAGAAGGATTTAGGAGCACCCTCCATGATGCCCGGACACGCTGCTCGTTAATGTGGGCAGTATTAGAAGGTATAATCCAAGAACTGGATAGTGTAAACTTACCAGAACGGATCATTCTGGCCAATGTAAACAGGAGGCTAGCAGTCATCTTACAATTGCCATGATAGTTAACATAATGGGCAGCACAATTAAGCAAATTCTTATTATCAAGCACAACTAAGTTTTTGGTGTCACCAGCTCCCCATCTCAGGTATAAATCCTTACCTTTCTCGATGCAATCCTCACTGATATTATGAAGGTGGTAGACATAGTGGACCTTTCCAAAATCTTTCATACAATAACCAACCATACCTTCAAAACAGTGAAGGCGGGTATTCTTCAAGGCTTTACAGACCAGGATCACACCAGGAGGCTTACAAGCCCAGTTAAATTCCTTCTTTATGGCATCATTCATGGCCCTGGGGGTTTTGAAACGCCCTCTAAAAACTGACTGGCGGTGCAAGTGGTCTGGTAGCACCCCTTTCCATGGCTACTGACTCGGCAACACACCTCCTATCACAAAAACTGACAAGGTCATCGTAGAAACTCACAGGGACATCCTGCCCAGACAAACCTAGGGTCACACTCACATCTATCAGGTTCCAATCCTGATCAGCAAAGAAATCCTGGCCTCTCACTCCGGAATTGGAATTCAACACATGGCTCCGCGAGGCGGGGGCGGAGGAGCGACCACTCGAGCCTTTCTGGCTGCCCTCTTCATCGACATAGCAGATAAAAACAATGCAACAAAAGCAACAAGCTTACCTATGTCTTCTTCAACACTGCACCTCCGCTCCCCGCCAACGCCCACGACCCCAGCTTATCCACCCAAACAAATAAGGAAACAAACCAGAAAGCGGACACATCACCAGGAGCTCCGCCATCCCTGCAGAAGCCCAAGGCGACACCAACACCTGCGCCCAACCAGCGTTCCGGAACTCCAATATGCCCGCCCAAGATTCTAGGGTTGGGAATCCCAGTTGCCACCGTCAGCAACATACGATTTCCCATACGACTACAAGCCTTAACCATTAGGAAATCTTATGGTATAACTATACGCTTCCCAATTTCGGACACATTATAGCCTAGAAAATGTTAATGTTTTCAATTATTGAGCTATCTTAAGTCTTATGAGAAAGAATTGCATTTTTTATCTTTATATTCAACCACCCTTGATGTGCTAATGTCCTTTTAGCCTAGAAATGTTAATGTTTTCAATTTTTGAGCTATCTTAAGTCTTATGAGAAGGAATTGCATTTTTTATCTTTATATCCAAGCACCCTTGATGTGCTAATGTCTCAGAATGGGTTTGTACATCTTTTTGAAAAGAACGTATCTAGTGTCATAGTTGTCAACATTGGCATTATAATCCTCTTAAATTTTATGAGCCGAAAGGAGTGGGTTCGCACCGCACTAGGACCGTAGGCAGCAATTCAAATGTGTAATGCAACCGATTGTGTCCTTGAATATGGCTAACACATATATTTGTGTTGGTCTTGTAGCTCAATTGGTTAGAGCATCGGTCTTATGAGCCGAAGGTTGTGGGTTCGATACCCACTAGGACCATAGGCATCAATTCGAATTTTTTATTGAGGAGATCATAAGCCTGTTTGATTTGTGGTTCCATTAGTCTAGGGATGTTATTTTCTCCAAATACTGAGAGCTATATTAAGTTTTACGAGGAAGGGACCATAGGAATCAATCCAAATTTGTGATGCAGCATATTAATTCCCCTAATCAAAATGTGGCTAACAGACACATTTATCTTGGTCGTTTGGACCATAGTCAACAATTCAAATTTGTAATGCAACATATTAGTGTCCTTGAAATGTGGTTGACACACACATTTGTCTTGGTCTTGTAGCTCAATTGTTTAGAGCACTGATCTTATGAGCTGAATGTCATGGGTTCAAGCCCAACGAGAACCATAGGCATCAATTAAAATTTAGTATTCAACAAACCACGGATCTATTTAGAAAGCATTTGTGCCATTATCCTAGGGATGTCATCTTTTCCAATTATTGAGGTATATTGTGTTTTTCAATTATTGTAATTCAATTGGTTAGAACATTGATCTTCTAAGTTGAAGGTCGTGGGTTGGATCCCGAGGGGGACCATAGGCACCCTTGATATGCTAATGTCTCAAAATGGATTTGTACATCTTTTAAAAAAGCACGTGTCAAGTGTCATATGTCTCAACATTGGCATTATAATCCTCTTCGGTCTTATGAGTCGAAGGTCGTGGGTTCGAGCCACACGAGGACCATAGGCATCAATTCAAATTTCTAATGGAACATATTAGTGCCCTTGAAAGGTGGCTAACATACATATTTGTCTTGGTCTTGTAGCTCAATTGGTTAGAGCATCGGTCTTATGAGCCGAAGGTCGTGGGTTCGAGCCCCACTAAGACCATAGGCATCAATTTAAATTTCTAATGCAACATATTAGTGTCCTTGCAAACATGCACATTTGCCTTGGTCTTGTAGCTGAATTGGTTAGAGCATCAATCTTATGAGCCGAAGGTCGTGGGTTCGAGCTCCATTAGGATCATAGTCATCAATTTGAATTTATTAATCAACAGAGTCAGTCGTTTGTCCTTTTAGCCTAGAAATGTTAATGTTTTCAATTATTGAGCTATCTTAAGTCTTATGAGAAAGAATTGCATTTTTTATCTTTATATCCAAGCACCCTTGATGTGCTAATGTCTCAGAATTGATTTGTACATCTTTTTGAAAAGAACGTATCAAGTGTCATAGTTGTCAACATTGGCATTATAATCCTCTTAAATTTTATGAGCCGAAAGGAGTGGGTTCGAACCGCACTAGGACCGTAGGCAGCAATTCAAATGTGTAATGCAACCGATTGTGTCCTTGAATATGGCTAACACATATATTTGTGTTGGTCTTGTAGCTCAATTGGTTAGAGCATCGGTCTTATGAGCCGAAGGTTGTGGGTTCGATACCCACTAGGACCATAGGCATCAATTCGAATTTTTTATTTGTTTGATTTGTGGTTCCATTAGTCTAGGGATGTTATTTTCTCCAAATACTGAGCTATATTAAGTTTTACGAGGAAGGGACCATAGGAATCAATCCAAATTTGTGATGCAGCATATTAATTCCCCTATTGAAAACTCAAAATGTGGCTAACAGACACATTTATCTTGGTCTTGTAGCTAAGTTGGTTTGGACCATAGTCAACAATTCAAATTTGTAATGCAACATATTAGTGTCCTTGAAATGTGGTTGACACACAAATTTGTCTTGGTCTTGTAGCTCAATTGTTTAGAGCACTGATCTTATGAGCTGAATGTCATGGGTTCAAGCCCAACGAGAACCATAGGCATCAATTAAAATTTAGTATTCAACAAACCACGGATCTATTTAGAAAGCATTTGTGCCATTATCCTAGGGATGTCATCTTTTCCAATTATTGAGGTATATTGTGTTTTTCAATTATTGTAATTCAATTGGTTAGAACATTGATCTTCTAAGTTGAAGGTCGTGGGTTGGATCCCGAGGGGGACCACAGGCACCCTTGATGTGCTAATGTCTCAAAATGGATTTGTACATCTTTTAAAAAAGCATGTGTCAAGTGTCATAGGTCTCAACATTGGCATTATAATCCTCTTCGGTCTTATGAGTCGAAGGTCGTGGGTTCGAGCCACACGAGGACCATAGGCAACGATTCAAATTTCTAATGGAACATATTAATGCCCTTGAAAGGTGGCTAACATACATACATATTTGTCTTGGTCTTGTAGCTCAATTGGTTAGAGCATCGGTCTTATAAGCCGAAGGTCGTTGGTTCGAGCCCCACTAAGACCATAGGCATCAATTTAAATTTCTAACTAATGCAACATATTAGTGTCCTTGCAAACATGCACATTTACCTTGGTCTTGTAGCTGAATTGGTTAGAGCATCAATCTTATGAGCCGAAGGTCGTGGGTTCGAGCTCCATTAGGATCATAGTCATCAATTTGAATTTATTAATCAATAGAGTCGGTGGCTAGCACGTTTGTCCTTTTAGCCTAGAAATGTTAATGTTTTCAATTATTGAGCTACTAGAAAAAGTGCCCAGCGTTGCTGGGCTTTTCTTTGGGATTAAATTCCAAAGTTAATAAAGATATGGTAGAGTGTTAATTGCTATATATATGATCGTCTGTTAAAATGAAAGTTCAAAATTCTCCTTATACAGTAATTTTTATAACTTTTATTGAGTTTAAGGAATACAAGATATGAGGCAAGTTTTCTAATTAAACATATTATTAGAATAATTCATTTGTGCGTGTGTAAGCTATAGCACATCAAGGTCTAACCTTCATATGCATGTTACAATTCATAGCAGAGTACAACTTAGTTGTGCCAGAAATTGTTCTACCAAAATGCCATAAATGCTAGTGTGCAAAATGTCTTAAGTCATACCATGCACGTTGTGTCAAAATCAATTACATAATTGATAAATGCAATTGGTAATATAAGTCTTGTAGCATAATAAAGCTTGATTTCTGATACAGGTCTAGAAATGAAGTTTCTTTGGTCAAATAACATTGGTGATGCCCCTCGTGTTTGGATTTGAAATGATATTGATACATATGCATACTCCTATTGCGAAGGTCGTTGAAGACAACCCAACATAATATATGAGTCCAAATCGTAACAGTGTGGAGCTTATAAAAGTGCACATTTGCCTTGAATATTAGAGATGTATTGGAAGAAAATCAATCCTATACATTTGGAAAAAGTGGGATCCTTAATAGCTGCAAAATGGCGAGCCCTCTTATAATCCACATTCCTTTGTCAAGACCACATTTGTGTCAACTTGTCCCTTCAATGAAGATAAATAATTTTGTTCATTGCATCAAGAACTTGACATTAGAATTGCCAACTTTTCACTAACAGGTCCACAACTAATCAAACGACTAATAGGCTCAGCCTGCTACTTGGTAAAACAAATGCAAAACAAAATTTTTCTCATTGCACAACTGGACCTTATATGCAGAATTCTATCTTCTATATCTGTGCAAGCAGTAGCTAACCTTGCATACACAATGCCAGGATTCAAACATGCCAAATGCAGTTCAATGCTAAGGCTTCAACCATTTATGCAAATTTGAGCGTACATAATTTATCTTGCAGTACCAAGTTATCTTTGGATCCACAATACCAGGACAACATATCAAATACATTGGGGCGAGAAAAAAACGTTCGTTCTTTGCACATTGTAGCGAATATGGTAAGGGGCCTATCATGAAGACTCTCTTAAGCCTATAAGTCTTCACATACCTTGATCTTGACTCCGGATCACGAAGGGGCACTCCACTCCACATTGCTACTAATGATCTTAATTTTCTTGGCGGTTGTTTCTTTGTATTTGATGTTCTATGTCCCAAGAAGGATGTGAATGAGTTGCACAATTTCAAGGACCAAACTCTCTTTTGCATTATGGTCTTTGCGAGGGGAAAGGGCAATAAAAGGGTTGTAGAATTTCTTATTGAAATGGGGGCCAAGATACTTGCACAAGATAAGTATGGTGCAGTCCCGTTTCATTTTCTTTGCGGATGTGGAAGCACATCTGTGATGGAACTGCTGTTGTATGGGCATGTAGATGATGTAATAAATAAGAAAGGCATCACTGTTTTGCACTTTGCCTCATGAAATGGGCGAGATGAGATTGTTAAGTGGCTGCTTGAAAAAGGTGCAAACACTGCCAAAACAGACATTGCCAAAGGCGATACTGCCCTTCATTGGGCTGTCAGAAATGGATCTTTGTTTGTCATTCCTATCCTCATTGAAGCAGGAGCTATTGCTGATTTATTTCTTCACTATAACAAAGGCAAGCTTGCAGTATTGCTGATTTATTTCTTCACTATAACAAAGGCAAGCTTGCAGTTCGCATAGCCCATGACCTTCAGAAAGGGGCTGCCAATGTTATCCAATTGGTAAGATGTCAAAATTGGAATCAGATGAACGGAATCAGTTTCTCTTTGACTCCATCTATATCTATAGATATAAACACAAAGATAATGCCACTCTGCTTCATTATCTTTGCAAGTATGCCCACTGCGGAAGAGCTTAAATCACTATTCTTTCGGACCGTCTTGCCACTTGCACATGATGGCAAGGATTTTGAGAAGATCGTCAACAAAGCATGGATATTGATAGCAACAATCTGTTCCTTCGGGCTGCCATGAAAGGCAACCTTGATGTCTTAGAAACTCTACCTTACTTTCAAAGCAGCAAAAATGTAGCACTCAAGCGGTTAATGGTGGCTAGTTAGGAGAAGGAACAAAATGCGCATGCATTTTGGAAGTACCGCGATCCGAATTTCAGAGTTGTATTAGAGAAAGAATTTATGAGCGAAGTAAATATCGCGCATCGCTATTACCAAAATATATACCTTCTTATTGAAAGCAAAATATCGGTCTTGGTTGCGGTCATGAATTGGGTTTTGTTACGGATCTTTTGAGTGAGCCATCTGCAAGAATAATACTGGTCATTTTTCCTAAAAGATAGCCCTTGACCTTGCTCAAAAATCAAGGCAAATAAACCACAATTTTAATCCTCAAAAGCAGAATATTAGCTGCTTGAGCTAAACACAAAAGCTTATAAAGCCAGCAATAATGGATGGCATATTAGGATCTCAAAATAAAAATGCAATTGCCACGAGATCAATGCAAAATAAGCGAAAGCTTAATCTAAAATAGAACACGGATGGCATATAGATTCTAGATAAACCAAGTTGAATTGTATCGGAATAAACATCTGAGATACCACCGATTTAGCTATCACCGAGATGGATAGATGCAAGATCCACTGGTGGTAAATTTGATGATGCCACGGATGCGGGGACACTCTAATGCCCTATTCCTGCAAAAATGAAACTGGTTCAATGCTTAAATATTTACCTTAAACTCCCTTTACCAGTCTCAAATGACAAAACAAAAAAGCTTACAAAGATATTATTTCCATGTTTAGATCTCGGAACAAAAATGCAATTGCCCTGAGACCAGTGCAAATTAAGCAGAAAGCTTAACCTATAATAGAAACACGGAGGGCATACTGATTCTAGAAAATAATAGGCGTTCAATGGAATTGCATCATGAGAGAAAGACTTTGAAGCGAAGAAAAAAGCAGATCCTTGATTTACCTGAGCATGTCGATTTTGTTTCAAGCTTAAAGAATCCCTTTGTGAAGTCTTTTGTAAGGCTAAGGCAGAGCTCCTCTTTTCGAGAAACAACTGGTTTAGTTCCTATCGTCGGCTTGACATCTTTGAGGTACGTTCTTGCCATCAAACAATGCTGTTCTTACCTGAATCCATCACTCCATCCGGAATGTTGTCAGGCATTTTTCAATTGGTCTTTCCTTTTTGAGATAGATTTGAGTGGAATAAAATAAGAAATAGGTCACTAATCGCCTTGGGTTAGACTCACTGCTATTCCTCACAATCATTTCATGTTGCAGGTACATTTATTTGCTCAACCTATATAGTTCTTAAGCTCGGTGAAGAAATTTGCTAGTCACACAAAGTGGCCATGTTTGCCCTGAATGCTATTTTCTACATCTACACCACAAAGTTGTAAATTTTTAGAATTTTAAAGAGCAGGCACGTTTGGAGGGTCTGAGTTTCCATTTTGTGTTGCAATGAAGGGAGATTTGTGAAGAAGCTTCTTTTCAACTGGAGGCCTTAGTGTTGCTGGAGAATACCACTGGAGCAGTTGAACTTGTCATGGGCTCTAAGATTTTCAAAGACTTCCCGTGCCATTAAAGGCATCCGCACTTAGCATACATGTCTACCAATGCGTTGCCAATTACTGGAACACTAACAAGCCCCCTCTGTGCTGAAACAGCATGAATTTCTTGGCCTCTGTCTATTGCTCTTGTATTGCCACATGCTTTCAAACTACAGACAAATATGATCTGATCTGGATAACTACCCTCAATTTGCATCTGATGGAAGCATTCCAGTGCTTCTTCATTAAGCCCATCTTCAATGTATCCTGAAATTAAAGTATTCCAGGATACAGTATCTCGCACCAGCAAACCATAGAAAACTTCCTTTGCCTTCCAGCCGAAAAAAACCCTAAAGAAAGATAAAACTCTAAGAAAGCTAACGATCAAATATTTCCTTACCTTGAAATCTGATGGCGTTGCTTGCAGAAGATCTGACTGAACGTGGTTCCTTTTTCTTCCGTTGATGCAGCTATGCCAATGTCTCTTTGTTGCATATAATTGCTAGCTCATTTGTTATATCCTGCGCTGTGATGCATTGAAGAAGGGATTCTGTGCATTTTGGTCTGGCCATCCATACCTCATTACTTATGTAGCTCATGCCCCCGACAAAATGAAAAGCACATAAGCCGGCTGTTGAAGGAGCAATGATTTTGTGAACCGAGAGCAACCATTTTGTGAACCGAGAGGAAGAAGATAAAAGACGGTGTAAAGAAAGCAGAAGGTCGCACGGCAGAAGAAAAAAACAACGGAAAAGCTTGCCCTGACATGAAGGAAACTGGAATGGTACATGCCACAAATTTACCACGAATCCTCAATAACCGCAATGAAAAAATTTTGAAAGCATATCGATCGTCGGTTTCGAAACTGCAAAGAGAATTCAAGAAGGGAACATCCCCTGCCGGCAAAATCAGAAAACCAGAAATTTAGAACTGGGATCATCCGAGAGTCTAGCGTGCCTCTTCATTCTGCAATTTTCAACTGCTTTTACAATTAACGGTCCGAAATAAAAGTTGTGGGAAAAGAAATTGACGGCCGAGATGCCCTGCACAAACTACATTTTGCTTTTATTACTATACTAGTAATGGTACCCAGCCTTGCTGGGCATAAATTAGGAACCTTTAATTTCTTTCTTTTTTTATTCTCCCTTTTTTTGCTAACCCCGTTCTCCCTCCCTTTGCCTTCCCTTTCCCCTTCCCCTTTTTTTCTTTCTCTTTTTCTTATCAGCTTTTTCCCTTCCTTTTTATCTTTCCCCGCTCTTCCCATTTTTCCACTACTCTCTTTCCCTTTCCTTTTCCCCTTCCTCTTCCTTTTCCTTTTCCTTTTCTCTTTCCCGTATTTTTTTCGTTCTCTTTTGCTTACCTTTTCATGTGCCCTTTTCTTCCTTTCCCCACCCTCTTCCTCTTGATCACGTGCCCTTTTCCCCATCTCTTTTCCCATTTCTCTCTCCTCTTTTCCTCATGCTCTTTTTGCTTTCCCTTCTCCTTTTTCCGCTTCCCTTTTCCTTTCAACTTTCCATTCCCTTTTCATACTTTCCCCACCCTTTTGCTTTGCGATGTTCCCTTTTTCCCTTTCCCGTTCCCTTTCGCTTTTCATATGCCTCTTTCCATTCCCTTTTCTCAACCTTTTTTATGTACCCTTTTTCCTTCTTTCCCCATCTTCTTCCCCTTTTTCCCCTTTCCACTTTCTCCTTTCTTGTTTCTTTTTTCTTTTCCCTTTCCCATACTCTTTTTTTTCCTTTTCTTTTCTATTTCCTCACCCTTTCCCTCTTCCCTTTTTCTCGTTGCCCTTTTCGCCTTCCTCTTTTCCTATTCCTTGCTCCTACCCTTTGTCTATTCTAATTTCCCCCACCTTTTTCCTCATTTTTCCATCCTTTCCCTCTTCCTTTTCTCGATGCTCTTTTTTGCTTTCCTTTTTCTCTTTCTTCACCCTTTCTCTTTTCCCCTTTTTTCCGCCCTTTTTTTTTTTCTCTTTTCTCGTTCCCTTTTCCCAAGTTCTCTTTTTCCCTTTTCCCCGTCTCTTTTCCTTTTTACTTTTCTTTTTTCCCATAGACTTTGCAACCTTTTCTTATTTTCCCTTACCTTTTCTCCTTTTCTCACCTTTACTTCTTACCCTTCTCATGATTGCTCTTTTTCCGTTCCCTTTCCCCTCGTCTATTCTATTCCTTTTTTCTATTTTCTTTTATCTTTCCATTTTCCTTTTCTCCTTCTCTTTCCTTTTTCCTCTTACCTTTCCTTTATTCCTTTTCCTTTTTCCCTTCAAATTTCTTTTTTTTTCCCTTTTCATCGTTTTCCTTTTCCCTTCCCCTTTTCCTTTTTCCTTTTCCCTTTCATCATTTTTCCTTTTCCTTCCCCTCTTCCTTTTCCCTTTGGGATTTTTTCCTTTCATTTTTTTCCTTTTCCTTTTCCCTTTTCCCTTTTCCCTTTTCCCTTTTCATCGTTTTTCCTTTTCCCTTCCCTTTTCCTTTTCCCTTTTCCCTTTTCCCTTTCATCATTTTTCCTTTTCCCTTCCCTTTTTAGTTTCCCTTTTCCCTTTTCCTTTTCCCTTTCATCGTTTTTCCTTTTCCCGTTCCTTTTCCTTTTCCCTTTTCCGTTTTCCATTTTCCCTTTTCCCTTTTCCATTTTCCCTTTTCCCTTTCATCTTTTTTCCTTTTCCCTTCCCCTCTTCCTTTTCCTTTTTCCTTTCATCGTTTTCCCTTTTCCCTTTCATCGTTTTTCCTTTTCCCTTCCCCTTCTATTTCATTTCTATTTTCTTTTATCTTTCCATTTTCCTTTTCTCCTTCTCTTTCCTTTTTCCTCTTACCTTTCCTTTATTCCTTTTCCTTTTTCCCTTTTCCCTTTTCCCTTTCATCGTTTTCCTTTTCCCTTCCCTCTTCCTTTTCCCTTTTCCCTTTCATCGTTTTTCCTTTTCCCTTCCCTCTTCCTTTTCCCTTTTCCTTTTTCCCTTTCATGGTTTTTTCCTTTTCCTTTTCCCTTTTCCCTTTTCCCTTTTCCCTTTCATCGTTTTTCCTTTTCCCTTCTCCTTTTCCTTTTCCCTTTTCCCTTTTCCCTTTCATCTTTTTTCCTTTTCCCTTCCCCTTTTCCGTTTCCCTTTTCCCTTTTCCCTTTCATCGTTTTTCCTTTTCCATTTTCCTTTTCCTTTTCCCCTTTTCCAAGTTTTCCCTTTTCCCTTTTCCATTTTCCCTTTTCCCTTTCATCTTTTTCCTTTTCCCTTCAATCTTCCTTTTCCCTTTTCCCTTTCTTCGTTTTGGTTGCCTTTTCCTTTCATCGTTTTCCTTTTCCTTCCCCTTTTCCGTTTCCCTTTTCCTTTCATCGTAATTTTTCCTTTTCCCTTCCCTTCCCTTCCCCTTTTCCCTTTTCCCTTTTCCCTTTTCCTTTTCCCTTTCATATTGAAGCCATAGTCAAGATGAAATTTTAGTTGAAGACACGCACACATCATCTCCACCATTGGTCAATCAAATCCTCGACCGTCCGATCTAGGGTGCGGTCCATTACACAACATTATAATATAAGATATATAGATCTTAAGTCTTGTGAGAAAGAATTGCATTTTTTATCTTTATATCCAAGCACCCTTGATGTGCTAATGTCTCAGAATGGGTTTGTACATCTTTTTGAAAAGAACGTATCAAGTGTCATAGTTGTCAACATTGGCATTATAATCCTCTTAAATTTTATGAGCCGAAAGGAGTGGGTTCGAACCGCACTAGGACCGTAGGCAGCAATTCAAATGTGTAATGCAACTGATTGTGTCCTTGAATATGGCTAACACATATATTTGTGTGGTCTTGTAGATCAATTGGTTAGAGCATCGGTCTTATGAGCCGAAGGTTGTGGGTTCGATACCCACTAGGACCATAGGCATCAATTCGAATTTTTTATTGAGTAGATCATAAACCTGTTTGATTTGTGGTTCCATTAGTCTAGGGATGTTATTTTCTCCAAATACTGAGCTATATTAAGTTTTACGAGGAAGGGACATTTGTGCCATTATCCTAGGGATGTCATCTTTTCCAATTATTGAGGTATATTGTGTTTTTCAATTATTGTAATTCAATTGGTTAAAACATTGATCTTCTAAGTCGAAGGTCGTGGGTTGGATCCCGAGGGGGACCATAGGCACCCTTGATGTGCTAATGTCTCAAAATGGATTTGTACATCTTTTAAAAAAGCACGTGTCAAGTGTCATAGGTCTCAACATTGGCATTATAATCCTCTTCAGTCTTATGAGTCGAAGGTCGTGGGTTCGAGCCATACGAGGACCATAGGCATCAATTCAAATTTCTAATGGAACATATTAGTGCCCTTGAAAGGTGGCTAACATCCATATTTGTCTTGGTCGTGTAGCTCAATTGGTTAGAGCATCGGTCTTATGAGCCAAAGGTCGTGGGTTCGAGCCCCACTAAGACCATAGGCATCAATTTAAATTTCTAATGCAATATATTAGTGTCCTTGCATTCACATTTGCTTTGATCTTGTAGCTGAATTGGTTAAAGCATCAATCTTATGAGCCGAAGGTCGTGGGTCCGAGCCCCATTAGGATCATAGTCATCAATTTGAATTTATTAATCGACAGAGTCAGTGGCTAGCACGTTTGTCCTTTTAGCCTAGAAATGTTAATGTTTTCAATTATTGAGCTTGCATTTTTTATATTTATCCAAGCACCCTTGATGTGCTAATGTCTCAGAATGGATTTGTACATCTTTTCGAAAAGAACGTGTCAAGTGTCATAGTTGTCAACATTGGCCGAAGGGAGTAAGTTCGAACCGCACTAGGACCGTGTGCAGCAATTCAAATGTGTAATGCAACCTATTGTGTCCTTGAATATGTCTAACACACATATTTGTGTTGGTCTTGTAGCTCAATTGGTTAGAGCATCGGTCTTATGAGCCGAAGGTTGTGGGTTAGATACCCATTAGGACCATAGGCATCAATTCGAATTTCTTATTGAGCAGATCATAAACCTGTTTGATTTGTGGTTCCATTAGTCTAGGGATGTTATTTTCTCCAGAGCTATATTAAATTTTACGAGGAAGGGACCATAGGAATCAATCCAAATTTGTGATGCAGCATATTAATTCCCCTAATTGAAAACTAATCAAAATGTGGCTAACACACACATTTATCTTGGTCTTTTAGCTAAGTTGGTTTGGACCATAGTCAACAATTCAAATTTGTAATGCAACATATTAGTGTCCTTGAAATGTGGTTGACACACACATTTGTCTTGGTCTTGTAGCTCAATTGTTTAGAGCATTGATCTTATGAGCTGAATGTCATGGGTTCAAACCCAACAAGAACCATAGGCATCAATTAAAATTTAGTATTCAACAAATCACGGATCTATTTAGAAAGCATTTGTGCCATTATCCTAGGGATGTCATCTTTTCCAATTATTGAGGTATATTTTGTTTTTCAATTATTGTAATTCACTTGGTTAGAACATTGATCTTCTAAGTCGAAGGTCGTGGGTTGGATCCCGAGGGGGACCATAGGCACCCTTGATGTGCTAATGTCTCAAAATGGATTTGTACATCTTTTAAAAAAGCACGTGTCAAGTGTCATAGGTCTCAACATTGGCATTATAATCCTCTTTGGTTTTTATGAGTCAAAGGTCGTGGGTTCGAGCCACACGAGGACCATAGGCATCAATTCAAATTTCTAATGGAACATATTAGTGCCCTTGAAAGGTGGCTAACATGTATATTTGTCTTGGTCTTCTAGCTCAATTGGTTAGAATATCGGTCTTGTGAGCCGAAGGTCGTGGGTTCGAGCCCCACTAAGACCATAGGCATCAATTCAAATTTCTAATGCAACATATTAGTGTCCTTGCAAACATGCACATTTGCCTTCGTCTTGTAGCTGAATTGGTTAGAGCATCAATCTTATGAGCCGAAGGCCGTGGGTTCGAGCCCCATTAGGATCATAGTCATCAATTTGAATTTATTAATCAACAGAGTCAGTGGCTAGCACGTTTGTCCTTTTAGCCTAGAAATGTTAATGTTTTCAATTATTGAGCTACCTTAAGTCTTATGAGAAAGAATTGCATTTTTTATATTTATCCAAGCACCCTTGATGTGCTAATGTCTCAGTGGCTAGCACGTTTGTCCTTTTAGCCTAGAAATGTTAATGTTTTCAATTATTGAGCTACCTTAAGTCTTATGAGAAAGAATTGCATTTTTTATATTTATCCAAGCACCCTTGATGTGCTAATGTCTCAGAATGGATTTGTACATCTTTTTGAAAAGAACGTGTCAAGTGTCATAGTTGTCAACATTGGCATTATAATCCTCTTAAATTTTATGAGCCGAAAGGAGTGGGTTCGAACCGCACTAGGACCGTAGGCAGCAATTCAAATGTGTAATGCAACCGATTGTGTCCTTGAATATGGCTAACACATATATTTGTGTTGGTCTTGTAGCTCAATTGGTTAGAGCATCGGTCTTATGAGCCGAAGGTTGTGGGTTCGATACCCACTAGGACCATAGGCATCAATTCAAATTTTTTATTGAGTAGATCATAAACCTGTTTGATTTGTGGTTCCATTAGTCTAGGGATGTTATTTTCTCCAAATACTGAGCTATATTAAGTTTTACGAGGAAGGGACCATAGGAATCAATCCAAATTTGTGATGCAGCATATTAATTCCCCTATTGAAAACTAATCAAAATGTGGCTAACAGACACATTTATCTTGGTCTTGTAGCTAAGTTGGTTTGGACCATAGTCAACAATTCAAATTTGTAATGCAACATATTAGTGTCCTTGAAATGTGGTTGACACACAGATTTGTCTTGGTCTTGTAGCTCAATTGTTTAGGGCACTGATCTTATGAGCTGAATGTCATGGGTTCAAGCCCAACGAGAACCATAGGCATCAATTCAAATTTAGTATTCAACAAACCACGGATCTATTTAGAAAGCATTTGTGCCATTATCCTAGGGATGTCATCTTTTCCAATTATTGAGGTATATTGTGTTTTTCAATTATTGTAATTCAATTGGTTAAAACATTGATCTTCTAAGTCGAAGGTCGTGGGTTGGATCCCGAGGGGGACCATAGGCACCCTTGATGTGCTAATGTCTCAAAATGGATTTGTACATCTTTTAAAAAAGCACGTGTCAAGTGTCATAGGTCTCAACATTGGCATTATAATCCTCTTCGGTCTTATGAGTCGAAGGTCGTGGGTTCGAGCCACACGAGGACCATAGGCATCAATTCAAATTTCTAATGGAACATATTAGTGTCCTTGAAAGGTGGCTAACATGCATATTTGTCTTGGTCGTGTAGCTCAATTGGTTAGAGCATCGGTCTTATGAGCCGAAGGTCGTGGGTTCGAGCCCCACTAAGACCATAGGCATCAATTTAAATTTCTAATGCAACATATTAGTGTCCTTGCAAACATGCACATTTGCCTTGGTCTTGTAGCTGAATTGGTTAGAGCATCAATCTTATGAGCCGAAGGTCGTGGGTTCGAGCCCCATTAGGATCATAGTCATCAATTTGAATTTATTAATCAACAGAGTCAGTGGCTAGCACGTTTGTCCTTTTAGCCTAGAAATGTTAATGTTTTCAATTATTGAGCTACCTTAAGTCTTATGAGAAAGAATTGCATTTTTTATATTTATCCAAGCACCCTTGATGTGCTAATGTCTCAGAATGGATTTGTACATCTTTTCGAAAAGAACGTGTCAAGTGTCATAGTTGTCAACATTGGCATTATAATCCTCTTAAGTTTTATGAGCCGAAGGGAGTGGGTTCGAACCGCACTAGGACCGTGGGCAGCAATTCAAATGTGTAATGCAACCTATTGTGTCCTTGAATATGGCTAACACACATATTTGTGTTGGTCTTGTAGCTCAATTGGTTAGAGCATCGGTCTTATGAGCCGAAGGTTGTGGGTTAGATACCCATTAGGACCATAGGCATCAATTCGAATTTCTTATTGAGCAGATCATAAACCTGTTTGATTTGTGGTTCCATTAGTCTAGGGATGTTATTTTCTCCAAATACTGAGCTATATTAAATTTTACGAGGAAGGGACCATAGGAATCAATCCAAATTTGTGATGCAGCATATTAATTCCCCTAATTGAAAACTAATCAAAACTAGTTATGGTGCCCGGCGTTGCCGGGCATATGTACAAATATGAGTTAAGGCAAAGCATTTCGTTGGATGGAATGGTGATTTAGAGAGAATGCACAAATTTAGCAACAATATGTAAAGCCAAAGGGATACCCAAATGACATGGATTTTGATTGAATTGTGTTGTATATGAATCTGAGAAGGTGAACACATAGCATAATATACACTATTAGAGAAAATAAACAATGGATAGCCTTGGATTCCTCTTCAACCCTTGTCAATATCAGTATTTTTTTCTGCTATTCCATCTTATAGTATTTTTTCTGCTATTCCACCTTATAGTATCTTTTCTTGCTATTTTAGAAAGCTAGGTACGCTCATAATGCATGAGCTTTGGGCGAGGGTTCAACGTCGTCCAAATTGTAGAGGAGATAGACTTTGTGTATGTGGTCTTTGACATAGGCTTGATTATGTTATCTTGGATTCCATACCAATTTGAACATGCTCATTTGATGCAGTGCATGCCCACATCAAATTAAGATATGCCATATAATAGAATGCTTGTTCAGATAGATGACATGTTTAAGATAACCTAATAAATAAGATATGTCATATAATAAAAAGCTTGTTCAAATATTCCTTGTTAAGGATTATTATAAATGACATATTTTAGCTACAAATAGCTTACACAATTGTTTCGTGCCATTCATATATTCCTCAGCAAGTATGACTATGCGTGATATATTTCTAGCTATGAATAGGTTATCAATTGTTTCGTGCAATATTGTGAGAGAATTTCAAGGAAAAGCATATAGTGTGCCTCTGCTGGACTAATGGGGCTACACATTCTGCTTTTACAATGAATAAAACTATCCCATTAAATTGTGCAAAAGTAATACTATATTGAAAGACTACACTCCCAGGAATGCATGCATTACACTCCAAGCATTTGGATCGCATCCATAGGATGGGTATAGAAGCTGCATATGCTGGTTTCATCATAGACAAATAGAGAATGAAAGTTATACAACCTTAAGACTGATGTACATTTATGAACAACATA